>OX465599.1:86142500-87392500 GCA_950022295.1 Bromus sterilis
CCAAATTGCAAGTACCGTGCCTTGAACCTGGGTGGGTGGGAAGGCATCAGCCCCTTCCCACCACTAGGCTATGCCTTAGTCTGCATCTAGTGTCAAAGTTGACGACACCTCTAAGGTACCCATGTCTACTGGTCTAAGGGACCGCGACACTTCATGCACCAACACAAAGAACTCCAGAAGAATTAAAGGGAGAGACAACCTAGTTGTGTCCTGGCTAGAACGATCATGAAGAGAGAGAGAGAGGGTAGGGCAGCGGGGGGGGGGGGGGTGACGGGGATCAACCCCGGCAAATCCCATGGTCAGGGACCCTGGGTTAGTCATGAGAGGCGCAGGTTGGACGATAGCTCGTCGGCAAACAGGAAGGCTCTCTCCTGCTCGATATTATTGATTAGGGATATGCGATTACAGAGGAAGCCGAGGATGGAGCGCTCAGGGCTAGGGTTACATGTGAGATTGGATGTTTTTGGCGTCGCCCCTCCTAGCCCTTATATACCGGGCTAGGTCTCGGGGAATTCATCTACGTGTACAGGTAAACTTTCCTAACCCTAGCTTGCTCCTTACGGCAGGTCTTCGCACCTTCCTTGTGAGTCGAGGACTTCTACGTCGGTGCCATCTAGTGGGCCGGGGCCGTATCTTCATGGGCCTTCTGCCTTCATGGACACCAGGTAGGCTCATCCGTAGGAGTCGTGGGGTCACCCCCTCGTCAGTAGCCCCCGAGTGCCTGGGGGACTCGAAGAGTCGCGCAGGGACTCGAGTACATTCATGTGTCATCTCTTGATAAGCACGGTTCATCCGTGGGTCGCTGGCAGTCTGGTGGCCATGACAAAACCTATTTCGAGGGATGCTAAGCTGAAAGGGCCCAAGGAGTCGACTGGTCGAGCCTTGGTGAATTGCACTAGGGCAAATACCACAGTAGCCCAATCAAACCCACGTCCCTCGACGTGATCTTGGAACACTGGTGTCGAGCAAAAGTCCGGCCGCTTCAGGTCTTACGGTGTTCATTTGCCGCCAGTAATGTGTGTAGCCTAAGGCGCGTCCGCCCGGATTTTCTATCATGCTCTGCGCATGGGAAAGGTTGGGAGTGAAATCGCTCTTCGGCAAGTCCCAGCCCGGACGTACTTCGCAGCGGGGTTACCTACACGCTAATCTTGTGTGGCATCTGGGCACAGTGTATCGTGTTCCAGGAAAGTGTGTTTTTGAGGCGCGGAGCCTTATAGCATTGCACCCGCTTGGAACAAAACATCAAGCGAGTTGTTCACTCATTCACCCGAGGAGCTTTGTTTCGAGTGCTTAGTCGGGGGGTTATTCGCGAGTAATCACTCGAATGCCGTTTCGGCTCTTCAGGTGAGGGAGCACCCGGAACTCTTAGCGCCGTATGGTCTTGGCGAATGTTTGTTTGTCTTTCGTCGGGTTGAGGGAGCACCCGAGACTCTCATAAGTGCGAGTTTTCACTCGAGCACGTGGCTAACCTTTAGGTGAGGGAGCACCCGGGACTCTCATGATGTACGCTCCCGATGGGAGTAAGACTTTTTTCTTCCTTGGGGAAAAATATCTGAAAGATGGAGTCTGTTGGCCTTGATGGCGTACTGCGTACGCCTTGCTGTGATATGACGTTGGCGTGGTCTTCTGCCATTTGTTGACCGCTGCGGTCTATCGTGTGAAATGACTTGACGCTGTCCCGCCGAGATTTTTGCGTCGCGCGATCATGGTCCTCTTTTTGCGCGCATAGTGGGCGGTGTTGTTACTGCGCCGGTTGGATTTTCCATGCTTTTCGCCTCTGTACGGGATCGTGGCACGTTTTGACTGGGCGAAAAGGTTGGCCAGTGGCCCTGCTTGCCAGGCTCTTGAGTTAAATACCATGCGACCGGGTGAATTGTAGGTTTTACCCAGCCATTGCCTTCCTCCTCTTTCTCTGTTTTCCTTCGTGTGCCTGAGCTTTCGTCTTTTCTTCTCTACGTGCTGTTGTGAGATCTATGTCCAAGCGCCCGTGCTGCCATTGAGTCGGCCAAGATGTCTGGCAAGTGGGAGCGGTCCACGTTCGGGGCTGAAGATCTGGATGCGCTGGTTGCTGATGGCGTGGTGGTGGCGGGCGATGCTCGTCTTCCTGGTGATGAGTCGACTCCAGCGCCGGCGGCGGATGAGCGGGTATGCTTCCAGGCTTTCTTCCACCGTGGGTTTGCTCTTCCGCTGCATCCTTTCGTTCGGGGCTTGATGTATTCCTATCGGCTCCAATTGCATGACCTTACTCCCAATGGGATTTTGCACATTGTGTGTTTTATCACCCTTTGTGAGGCTTTCCTGGGGATTTATCCCCATTGGGAACTTTGGAGACGCCTTTTTAATGTAAAAAGGACGAACTGTGAATATGCCGTGGGTTGAGTGGGTATCTCCATTGGGGATAAACATTCATAATTTGACTTGGAGAAGATCGATTCCGTTAGTGGCTGGCGGAAAGGCTGGTTTTATCTGAAGGATCGCTGCGTTGTTGGTCAGCGATTTGGTCTTGCTTCTTTCAATCCAGGCGCACGAGCTGTCAGACAACCTTCGTGGTCTCATTCTCTGACCGAGGTGGAGTCGTCTGTACTGACTCCATTTCTGGAAAGGATTTCTGTGTTGAAGGATAACTTGACTGGTGGTCAGCTTATCTCTGTGTTTGTGGGGAGGCGAGTTCAACCGTTGCAGCATCGGGATCGCCCTATGTGGCAGTACGAGGGGCTCGATGACTCGACGAGATGCTCGCCTGAAGAGCTAGAACCTGATGCCTTGCTAGCTCGTATCCAGCATGTGACCAAGTGCTCTAGTATTTCCGAGATGCGCCTTGTCCTTTCATATGCTTCTGATCATCCTCCGCCACCAGTTGGTGCCCATGTTCCTTTATTTTTTTGGGCGAGTACTTCGTTTTGTATTGTTGTTGACATTGCTTGATTTGCAGGGCCATGCTCCAGTGCCGTGTAATCCTCCGCAGCCGGAAGACGCCGATATTCGTGAAGAGCCTGAAGCTTCCGCAGCTGGTGACGCTGTGCCGGCTGTTAATGCTGAGATTGTGCTAGTGGAGACCGGAGATAGTGAGGACTCGAGTCCCTTCCGTGTGAAGCGGTCGCACCCCTTGGATGCTGAAGATCATGCCGCATTAGGTGATGTTGTTCCTTCTGCTGCTCCTTTTTCTAGGCCTTCCCCTTCGGCTGTTGCTCCGGCCCTTCCTCCCAAGAGGGCCAGGCTTGGGAGGTTGGGGCGTCCTCGTGGCGTGCGTGTCGGGTAAGATTCTGCTGAATTAGTGCCCGTTTCTTTTTCCTTGCTCTTGCGACTGATAATGCTTTATTTTGTAGTGCTGCGCCTGCTCCGCCTGCTTCATGCACCAGCGCGGCTGCTACTGATCTGAAATCGATGAGCTCTGGGGCGGCGGCCAAGCGTCCTGAGGATCACTCGACTGCCGCTGGTCAATCTGGGCCGACGGCGACTCCTGCCATTTCGACTGCGGGTGTCGTTACCGGCGTGTCTCCTTCTGGTGTGCCTGGTGCTACTTCTCCTGAGCCTAGGTTGACTGGGCTTTGTCCTCCGTACTTTGGCCGTGTTGGTCTGGCGATTGAAGACAAAGCCCGTGCTTTCGATCATGTCTCCAAGCTGGTAAGATGATTCATGTCTGTGTTGCTTCATCGTCGGGGGCACGACAGTGCTCCCGATGGGAGTAGCCCCCGAGGCTAGAAGTAACTGTTTGCAGTTGCTTGTAGTCTTGTCTTTAATTAACACCTCATTGCCTGGTTCTTGCAGCCTGTTTTCCAGCACTATGAGCGTTTGGTTCTTGAAGCTGAGCGTTGGCAACGGGCCCATGAGTCTGCCCAAGATGCCTTATCTGTTATGGATGGTGAGCTTTATTCTTTTTGCTACTGAGCTCTTGGGTACTTCGTCTTTTGTTCTGAGTACCGTCTTTGCCTCACAGGTCGTCGCCAGGCTGCCGAGAAACAAGCCGAAAAGGCAGAAAGGATTGTTTCCGTTCTCGAGGCTGCCTTGGCTTCCAAGGAGGTTGAGTTGCATGGTCAGCGTGAGGAGCTGGTTCGCCTTCGCCAGGCTGAGGATGCGCATGCGCAGGTGGAGGCAGTCGAGGGCAAACGTCTTCGCGCCTTGGCGGGCTCTCTAGTGTGTAAGTTTGGTGTTCGACTATTGCTGTTTCCGCTATTTGTTCTTGATGACGTTTCTTTGTTTGGTGCAGCTGTTGTGGGTGCGAAGCCAATGGAGGCTGTTGCGTCGGGGTCTGGATTTCTCCAAGGTGTTGTTGATGTTGTAGCGGGTGTTGTTGCAGTGTTCGAGGACGTCTGCGCCCGGGCTTCCAATGTTGTGGGTCTTGCGCACGAGCACCTTATGCCGGAAGGTACGAAGGTGCCTGATGGCCTGGGTGCTCGGGTAGCTGCGTTCGGCCCTGATGGAAAAGATATGGTGGAGCTGGTGGCGGAGAGCGTGGTGAGTGGTTCTCCCACGGCCCTGGTCGTCCTTATAGGGCATGGGGTTTGCTTTGACGATTCCTTGGTTGAGACCATCCCGTGCTATTCTGGTGAGCAGGACGACCGAACCGATAGGCTGGCTCGTCGCCTGCAACAAGTTGTAGATGCTCAGGGTCCCCCTGCCGTAGGTGAGGGGGAGGCATAGTAGTGATTTCGCCGTTTGGAAACTTTGTCTGTAATTCCCGACTCTGTTGTGACGGATGATCTTTTGCAACTTCTATATGAATGTCTGCTTGGCTATTCCTCTTGTTGTTTTTGATTTGTTTTGTTCATCCTGTGGTAGGCCGCTCCTGGCTTCCTTCGTCCGTGGAGTTCGCTGAAGGATGGCGCTCGCGAGGGTGCGTACGAGTCCGTTTGCTTGCGGCTGAAGGACGCTGAGCGGGATATTGTCCGTCTGAAGGGGTCTGTGGCCGTTCAGCGTACTCGGTGTGAGCGTGCCGAGTCCGTGGTTGAGGGTCTTGCTTCGTGGGTGGTGAAGTTGTCTGACCTCCTGCGGGGTGAGTCTTTCCTCTGCTTGGTTGCTTAATTCCGTTTGGTGGGTTTTTGACATCTCTGTCTTGATCGTAGTTCTTGACTTTCGAAGTGCTGGCAGGGCGAACTCAGGATGAAGAGAGGGCCGTTCAGTCGGAGATGCCGCGGCTTGATGATCCTAGTGTGCAGGCGAGCAATCCCTTTTGGGAAGAGGGGGCTCGTGCTCGAGCGTTTGCGTTGCTTCGTCGCCAAGTTGAACGGGTACCGGAAGCTCTCGGCTACTGCCAACGGGTGTTGGGTGGTATTCATGCTGAGTTCTATCCGTTGGAGGTGGTTCCTTCGTCCCTTGAGAGGCTTTGTCGCGTATTTCCTCAGCCTGCCGAGTTGCGTCGAGTGATGGATCACCAGATTCGTGCTGGAGCCCGAGCTGCTTTGGGCTTGGTCCATAGTCATTGGCCAGGGTTGGACTTTGCTCAGGTGGTGTCGGGTCCTCCCGGTGGTAGGAATCATCCGATGAATGAGCACTACGTGGCTGTAGATAGGCACACGCACCAAGTTGTGAGGCGAGTTTGCGAAGAGAACGATCGCCATCTGGGTGCACTTATTAAGGCAAAGTTGGAGCCTAAAGATTAGGTTTTTCCCTTCGTTGTATATGCTTCTTCTTGGTTGTATATATCGTCTGCATTTGTAGTTGCGTGGGGCGCCTCGGGGGGTGGCTGCTTCGGCGAGCCCCTGAGGGCTAAGTTTAATTTTCCGCGATTGCGGAGGACGCCTCGGGGGGTGGCTGCTTCGGCGAGCCCCCGAGTGTCGAGTTTAATTTTGCCGCGATTGCGGAGGACGCGTCGGGGGGTGGCTGCTTTCGGCGAGCCCCCGAGTGCCGAGTTAATTTGCCGCGATTGCGGAGGACGCGTCGCGGGGTGGCTGCTTCGGCAAGCCCCCGAGGTCCGAGTTAATTTGCCGCGATTGCGGAGGACGCGTCGGGGGGTGGCTGCTTCGGCGAGCCCCCGAGTGCCGAGTTAATTTTTCCGCGATTGCGGAGGGCGCGTCGGGGGGTGGCTGCTTCGGCGAGCCCCCGAGTGCTGAGTTAATTTGCCACGATTGCGGAGGGCGCGTCGGGGGCTGGCTGCTTCGGCGAGCCCCCGAGTGCCGAGTTAATTTTGCCGCGATTGCGGAGGGCGCGTCGGGGGGTGGCTGCTTCGGGGAGCCCCCGAGTGCCGAGTTAATTTTCCGCAATTGCGGAGGGCGCGTCGGGGGGTGGCTGCTTCGGCGAGCCCCCGAGTGCCGAGTTAATTTTGTGGAAAAATATTTTATGTAATATCTTTCCTGCTGTTTCTTACAAAGAGTAGGCGGGCTCTGTTGAGGGTGGGTTCCTTTTAGAGCGATGATGTAGTGGCTTTAAGGTCCTGGCAGCTTTGTCTCCTAGTGCTGGATTTCTTCGGGCGATGTTTCTTTTCTTCTACGGGAGCGCTTCTTCTGTGAGTCCCGTGGTCATGCTGTCTTGGTGGGCTACGAATGCTTCTGCTATCTTGTGGAATTCTTTGTCGCAGCGGTCGGATCTGAAGAAACTGCCGATGATTGTGATGACCCCGTTTGGGCCTGGCATCTTCATTGTGAGGTAGGCGTAGTGGGGTACGACCATGAAGCGAGCGAAAGCTGGCCGCCCGAGAATTGCGTGGTATTGCGACTTCTAATCAACCACTTCAAAGTCAAGTGTTTCCTTGCGGAAGTTCGCCGCGTTCCCGAAGACTACCTCCAAGCTTATCCTTCCGAGGGGGTAGGCTGCTTTTCCTAGTACGATTCCGTGGAAAGTTGTGCCTGAGGACTTGAGTGCGTTGTTTTGGATGAGCATGTCGTCGAGTGTTCGGGTGAAGATGATGTTGATTCCGCTGCCGCCATCCATGAATACTCGCGACATGTCGTACTTTCTGATTCTGGCCTCGAGCACTAGCACGGCGTGCCCTGGTTGGGGGACGACTGGCGGGTGGTCGTCCCGGGAGAAGGAGATTTCTGTCTCCGACCCGCGCAGGTACTCTGGGACGGCCGGGTGTGCGGAGGTTGCCAGGAAGACTTGTCTGGTGACTTGTTTCTGCTGCCTGTTGGAAGGTCTGCCTTGTTGTATCATGTAGATCCTCCCGTGGGCTTCTGGGTATTGGTTTTCTTCTTCTGGCGTCCTTTGCTGTTCCTGGATGGAGGCCACCTGCCTTGTTGGTAGAGGGGGAGCTGGTGGCGCACCGTGGGCGACTGGCCCAACCGCTATGCTTGCGAGTGGTCGTGCTGTTGCGACCGCGGAGAGGTTTTTCTCCTCAGCCAACTCGTTGAAGCTTCGACAATTCCTGAGGGTGTGGGATGATTTGAGCTCTCCTCGCTCGTTTCTGAATCCGTGTAAAGAGCACGGTCCATCGAGTTGTTCTTTGGCGGAGAGGAATGCGCGAGTGCCATCGCGTGGCTGTCTTGTCCTCCATTCTCGTCTTTGAGCCTGGGGCTCGTCTTCTGGGTTGTCTCGGCACTGTGGTCTGTTGTCATCACGGTGCCTGCCGTTTCGGTCGTCTGAGAAACCGGCGGCGACCATGTCAGGTCCTCTGTCGTTGTAGAAGTTCCGTTTGGGTCGCTTCCTTCTTCTGTCGTCTCCTCTATCTCCGTTGTAGTCGTAGTCGTACTCTGATCGTGTGGTGTGAGTTTCTGTTTCATTACGAACGGAGTCTTCTCCATCCGCCCAACTGTTGGCTAGTTCTAGCATCCGTGCGACTGTTCGGACTTTCATCTGCCCGAGCTGCTCTTTGAATTCGACGCGCTGAAGACCTCGCATGAATGCGTCGATTGCACTCTCGTCTGAGATGTCTTCCGCTAAATTCTTGAGTATCGTCCATCGCTGGATGTATGCTCGCAGGGCCTCCCTCGTTCCTTGTTTGCATTCCCGCAGCTCCTCGAGTGAGGCTGGTCGCTTGTATGTTGATTTGAAATTTTCTATGAAGGCTCCTCGGAACTGGATCCAGGAGCTGATGGATCCGCGCCGAAGATTTTTCAGCCAGTGTCGAGCGGAGCTCTCGAGCATGAGCTGTACGTACTGCATCGCCGTGACATTGGTCCCTCTTTGAAACTTGACTGCTGTTAGGTAGTCGTCGAGCCATGCCTCCGGTTCCTCGAGTCCGTTGTACTTTAGAGTCGTGGAGTTCAGTTTGAACCCGTTGGGCATGCGCGTCTCACGTATGGCACGTGTGAAGCAGAGTGCTCCGCATGGCTCGATTTCCTCATCGGAAGTCTCTTCCTCCGAGTACTCCTCGCGTGATGCGCGTCTTCGCCTGCTGCGGTTGACTCTGTTCTGCGTGATGTCGTCTCGCGCATCTCGCCGAGTGTTGCGGCGTCTGTCGTTGTCGCCGCTGTCGCGTTTCTTGTGCTTGCCGGAGCGCCTGCGTCTGTCGTCGTTACTGTCGTTGTCGTCGTCATCATCTGGCGAACTGGGGTCCCTGTCCGGTGTCCGCTCGCGAGTCTGTCACTTTGCGCTGGATTTTTTAGGTACCGAGGCGTCGATAGCGTCCTTCATTATCTGCAGAGCTATGGAAGTGTAGCGATCCGTTTTGCCCTTTCTGATTTTCTGGGCACGGGACAGGTAGTCTTGGGCGCTTATGAGTGCTTCTGCCGGAGTGAGAGGCTCCTCTTCGTCGTCGTCCTCCTCTGACCTGAAGTCGTCTTCCAGTTTCCGCACTACCCTCGCCTTTTCTTCCTTCCACAGGTTGTTGAGCTTTGATCTATTGCGGATGGGGTAGTCGTGGTCTGGTGAGTTACTTCTGGGGGATTGTGTGCGACTGCTTCTCCTTTCGGGTTCCGCTTTTGCTTGCTTCTCCATGGCTAGGCGCCACTGTCTCGTCTGCTTGGTTAGTTCTCCCGCTAGCTTGTTGTATGCCCTTAGCTCGTCTCTTGAGGCATCTGATGGTAGTAACCCGCCGCGAGCGACTGGTTCCTTTACCATTGCCATCGATTCCTTGGACAAGTATATTTTTTCTTTGGGTGGTTTGCCCGCCGCTACAACCGGGGTTTGCTGCCTGCTCCGTGATGGCTGGCTGCCCTGGACAGGTGCTTGTTGTTTGTTGCTTGGCTGCTGACTGCTTTTTTGGTTGCTTGGTCCTTGCTCCACCGGGACTTTCTTTGGTTTGGTCCCCGGTTCTCCTAGCTGTACGACCATCTGGCCAGCCGCCCTGTTGGTGGTTGGGGTGTCTTGTCGAGTGCCCGGGTCGTCGGCTCGCCCGTTGTTACCTGATGTTGATGTGCCGACTTCTGCCATGAACACCTGTGATGGTGCCCTTGCCGTTTCCTTGTTGATGCGTGCGATCGTGCTTCTCCATGCTGGGGCTTCACTCGAGCGGTCGCGAGTAGCGTGGAGTCGCGAGTTGGGTGTGTGACTACATCTGCCAGATAGATCGTCCGTGTGGGCGGCATCTGCTACGGTCGTTGCTGTAGATGTTGCCGTGAGCGCACGGGTGCCGTCGGTGAGGCGAAGGGTACCCCAATGGTTGATGTAGATCCGGTACTCTCCGAAGATCGGATTGACGCCGGAGTGTAGGTCGGTGAAGACTGGTTTGAGGGCCGGGAGGTGGGACGTGAATCCGAGGGACTCGAACAGGTTGGATCTTGCCGGAATTGCCGAGTCAATGAGTGCTAGTGATGATGAGGCCGCCGAGATCGCGTTTCCATCCTGCGCGGTTCCCACAGACGGCGCCAATTGACGGGGATCAACCCCGGAAAATCCCATGGTCAGGGTCCCTGGGTTAGTCATGAGAGGCGCAGGTTGGACGATAGCTCGTCGGCAAACAGGAAGGCTCTCTCCTGCTCGATATTATTGATTAGGGAGATGCGATTACAGAGGAAGCCGAGGCTGGAGCGCTCAGGGCTAGGGTTACAAGTGAGATTGGATGTCTTTGGCGTCGCCCCTCCTAGCCCTTATATACCGGGCTAGGGCTCGGGGAATTCATCTACGTGTACAGGTAAACTTTCCTAACCCTAGCTTGCTCCTTACGGCAGGTCTTCGCACCTTCCTTGTGAGTCGAGGACTTCTACGTCGGTGCCATCCAGTGGGCCGGGCCGTATCTTCATGGGCCTTCTGCCTTCATGGACACCAGGTAGGCTCATCCGTAGGAGTCGTGGGGTCACCCCATCGTCAGGGCGGGGGGGTCAACCTCCTTGGGTTTTGTGTGACTCTAGCAGTCTCTATATAGGTGGTCGACCAAGGGTGGATACAAACTTGGGGAGGGGGTCCTCCCTTGTTTCGATCGAACAGGGATCGGAGTCCTGCTAGGACTCCACCTCTCAGGTGAATTTCCCCAAGGCAATGGGCCAACAACCATATTGGTCCACTAGTAGAAAACAGGGCTTTGGTTCAGGCTTCTCCAGCCCATTAGTCCCGGTTGTGCCACGAACCGGAACCCATGGGGCCATACGTCCCGGTTCGTGCGCCCGGAGGGGCGGCCGGGCCTCGTGGGGCATTGGTCCCAGTTCGTCTGGGGGCATATGTCCCGGTTCCAGACAAGAATCGGGACCAATGGGCCTCTCTCCTGGCCCACAACCATTAGTCCCGGTTTATGGCTCGAACCGGGACTAAAGGCTCGCCCACAAGCATTAGTCCAATTTCAGGGTCATTTAGCTCAAAATAAATCATAAAATGCATGAAAAAGAGCAAATGAAATAAAAAAGGGTTGAAATTTTAGTATGTTTCTTTGAATGATGCATATTGAATGCACAAAAAGTCTTGAGTTTAAATAAGTTTAGAAAAATGAAATGTCTTTGTAACAGATGAGTTTTCGTCTGAAACCCTCGTACTTCGAAAGAGATGGTTCAGTTTGTACACGAAGTGCATCCGGCTTTTGCCGTAACCCTCTCAACTTTTGCACACATGTTATGTGGGTCAAATGATGATACCATGCCAAGTTTCAACCTTTTCTGAGTTTAGTTGTAGTGCTTTCCAATTTCAGGGTCATTTAGCCCAAAATAAATCATTAAATGCATGAAAAATAGCAAATGAAGTCAGAAAGGGTTGAAGCCCAAAATAAATCATTGAATGGTGGCGGGAAACTTATAACATATGGTGGCATGGTGGCGGCGACGCGGCAAACTTAAAACATTCAACAACTTAACATCTCAAACCTAGAACATATAAAAACTACTCCTCCTCGTCGTCGGAGAAATCGTCTTCGGCGACGGAGCTGATGTCATCCTCCAGCGCTATCCAGCGGGGGTCACCGAGGGGCCAGTTGGCGGCTCCTCTCTCCAGTTCCTCCTCCGCCATCGCCTTGGCTGCCCGCCGCTCCTCCCGCCATTCATGACGCTCCTGTCGCTGCTCCACGCTCTCGGCCGCCAGCCTCGTCCAGTGTTCCGCCTCCTCCGAGGCTTCACGGAGATGGCTCGCGTACCAATCCTGCATGGCACGCTGGTCCTGCTCCGAGGCGAGGCCGATCACCGCTCGTCGACGATGGAGGCGGTGGTCCTCTTCAGTGAGGAGGAGCGGCGGATCTGCCATGTCCTCCGCCTCTTCCAAGCTGCAACAGTGGTGGTTATTCATCTCCGCGCGCGGGTGATACGGTGAGAATAGTTCTCTCACTCCTCGTTGGTTACCCCAAGTGGAAGGTGAGATGTAGCGTAGCAGCAAATTTCCCTCGGTGAAGATACCAAGGTTTGTCTCCAGTAGGACTCGCAGAAATACAAGAAGGTGCCAACGGCGCCAGAAATTAGCTTCTGGCTAGGGAGTTGACAGAACCTGCACACAGAAACAAATAACTTTTCTCCCAACGAGTACAGAGAAGTTGTCAATTCCTCCGGCCTTGCTGTTTAAACAGGATCAACGCAAGAGATAATAATAGTGGCAACTGAAAGTAAAGACTGAAAGTAAACTAAGGGTGTAAACAGTGATGTGAAGATGGACCGGGGTTCCGTGATTTTCACTAGTGATGTATCTCTCCCAAAAGACGATAAAAGTGCTAGCGAGGTAAACAAATCACAGCTGGGCAATTGACAGAATTATGAAGGCACCGCAATGCTAACTATGTTGCAAAGAAAGAAAGGGCTCAAAAGCAATGGGCAGTACGCCAAGGTAAGTAGACCGAAATCCAACTGCATCTACTACGAATCATCCACCTTGAGATATCTATCCAGAACATCTCGCTGGTATTAAGTTGTGAATCCCACCCAAAGTGTAAACTCAAAGCAACAGACAACTGCATTAAAAGAACTTTGCGTAAAATAAACAATCCTTGCACCCGCGGGTACAAGCACCGTTGTTTTATCCCTGGTGGCAACAGCACGTCGCCTAGTCTCATGTTTCTGTCACTCAAGCTAGACATCAAGGGGATGAACCCACAATCAAGCATAACGCTCCCTCTTCGAGTTGCAACAAACTACTTGGCCAAAGAAAAATACTGCAACGGAGAACATGCAAGAATTTACTCAAGAACAAAATATAAAAGAGAAGAACCAAATATATTACTCATCACAATCTGAACATAATCTCATAATCCATCAGATCCCAGCAAACTCAGCATAGCAACAACAGAAATTACAAAAGTGCCTTGATCATGTGAGGCAGCTCACTAGGTCTTGAAAGTGGAAGCACAAAGAGGGGAGAGGTACATCACATAGCTACTGGTCATGGACCCATGGTCCAAGGGGGACTACTCACGGTACATCCGGGAGGCGTCGGTGGGCGACGACATCCAAGAAGGACCGGGACCGTCGATGGGCGACGACATCCAGGAAGGTGATGTGACCTTGTCGTTTCTGAACGACGCCGATGGTCTGGAAGGAGAGAGTGAAGCAGGCTTCGAGGATGAAGAAGTAGACCGTGATGACGACTACGATGGGCGAACGGAGGAAGGAGTTGTTGCAAAGTCCGGCGAGGTATATATATTAGTATATATAGCATGTGCTGATGAGACTAGCTAATTGAATTGATGCATTAATTGTTTTGGTATGTAGACATATATATTAACTCTCTTCTTTATTCTTTTCTAGCCCTCCGTATCCGGATCGAGCCAAAGTTCGGTATGGAGACGAGGCCCGAAAAAAGGTTAGGCCCGGATGAAAAGTTCACGATCATCGGGATCAGAAATGATGGCGAACCGATTGAACCCAGACGGACCAAGGACGCATTTGCTGCTCAGTGTGGGGTCCTCGTTAGGTACTTTATCCCGATCAGCATCCACACATGGAATAAGCCGAAGAGCGAAGACCCGGAAGTGTCTTTTGTCACCGATAGACAGAAAGATGAACTTTGGAACACGCTGAAGGCAAATTTCATCCTACCGCCAGAGGAGGATCAGGAAAAGCCAGTTATAGAGCCATTGATCAAGACTCATGCTCTTAAGAAGATGGCAGAACTATTCAGTAGGTGGAAGAATGACTTGAAAACAAAGTTTGTCGACAAAAATGAGACTCCAATATTCACCCGTCAATATGAGAAGATAAAAGATCACTGGGACGCATTTGTGGCCCACAAGAAATCGGAGAAGAGTAAGAAGATGTCAGAGACAAACAAGCTAAATGCTGCAAAGAAGGAGTTTCACCATCGCACGGGGTCAGGTGGCTACCTCAAATCCAGCCCGTCGTGGGACAAGGCTGAGCATGACCTGATTGAAAGAGGGATCACACCAGAGACATGGTTCTGGTCATCGCGTGGAAAGACTTGGTTCTTCAGGGCTGGGGGATCATTGGACCCCGAAACAGGGAAGTGCGCTTGGAAGGACAAAAAATTGGACGCAAAGGTAGAAAAGCTTCGGGAATATTTCGCCAAATCGGTGAAAGGGACGTTCGTTCCCGACAGAGAGAACGACGAGCTCACAGAGGCCCTCGGTAATCCGAAGCACCCAGGACGAACACGGGGCACGACAGGCTCCGTTCCGTGGAAGTATGGATTTCCCGACGCAGTCGGTTACAAAAGCCGGGAAAGGAATAGGAAAAAGGAGCTCAACAAAATGCAGCAACTGAATGCAAGAGTAAAAGCGCTAGAAGAGAGGCATCGAGTTGACGAAGCTACCCAAGAAGCTACCCCGCCATCTTAGCGGAGAAGCGGCGTGGCTTCCACCGAGCTTGTGGTTGCGCAGCCTGAGTTGACGGCTCCCACCAGCTAACCCGTGGATGATGCTATCACGGAGACTCAAGATTGCCAACTTCTGGCGAAATTCGCGCACCTCACACCCAAGGCGGCTATCGGCAATGTTCTACCTCCTCGTGGAGGAACTTTTCACTCTCGTCCTATTCCACAAGGCTATGCCGTTGTGATGGTCGATGAAATAGTTGAGGGATATGAGGAGCTCGAGCTTGACTACCCTACCGGTGATGGGGACAGTCGCCTGAGTCAGGCTCTGAAGACTACATGTCTATGGCGGAAGGAATTAATCAAGCTTCTGAACTGGACGGCGCGTGATCATCAGGTAACGCCTCCTTCTCCGCCTCCTTCTTCGTCTGCGCCGGCACGTCCCATCAGTCCGCTTGCTTCTTCGCCTGCGTCGACGCGTCCCATCAACCCGCCAGCTCCTCCTCCGCCTCCTTCGCCTGCGCCGGCGCGTCCCATCAACCCGCCTCATCCTCCGCCTCCTTCGCCATCTTCGGCGCGTCAGCAAGGGCAGAAGAGAGCTGCCCCCGCTCCGGCTGCTCCGGCGCGTAATAAGCAACAAAGAAAGACAACCGCCGCCGCTCCGGCTGCTCCGACGTCTAGCGATACATCCAGCGCTGCCGGGAGGAAACACCAATACGGTCCAGCATCTCTCAAGCCTCTTGAACCGCGGCCATACGATAGGAGCGTGGAGGAAAACGAGAAGATCGTTAAAGGAGAAGTAGATGCATTTTTCAATAAGAAAAAAATGCACCTTCGAAGAAGATGATGTTAGATCCGGAGATAGTGAAGCGCACTGTGGATAACCTGATGCGACCACCAGCGCCTCCGTTGGATGACAACAATGTCCGCATTCTTAAAAAGACAGTGAGAGAAGCGCGAAAGACTAGAACCACTACAGCTGACAAAAGGAGATCAGCAACACAAAAAGTGAAAAAAATTCCCCAGCTCGGCGAACAGGCGAAACAATCGTTAGCCCCGTTGAAGGTGTTTAGCGACGATATCGTCGACGTCGAGGGGATGGCGCCCGGTACTAAAATTGGTGATTACATGCCCGCTGATATACAGTTTGAATCAATGGAGGAAGTATCCACATACCGGTACGGGCATCCTCTCGTCAAACCTGGTACTCCTCTAACAACTATGATGCGAAGACTCCATAATTGGTACCTGGATTGCTGCAAGTCGTCTGGCGGTCTTGATAATTTGTTCGTTATGGTTAAAGAGAACCAAGAAGACCTCGTTGCAATTGAGCTGGTGCCTGTTCAATTTGAGGAATTATTCCAGCTTTACAATGCAATGTCCATCGATAAAGTAATCGTCACTTGCTACTGACTGTAAGTTACTACTTCTTTAATTAAGTCTCTATATATATACAACTCAGCTCTTTCATCATGTACAAATAATTTATCCTCTATATCATGCATGCAGATTGAAGATCGTCGAATGCAAGAAAAAAGGTATCGACAATATTGGGTTCATTAACTTAAATATATTTTATCCATTCGTGGTTAAAAATGAACCCGCAATACCCGAGTCCAACTTGCTAAACTCTTTGCTTCAACATCAAAACAAACAGAAAATACTCTTTCCTTACAACTTCAAGTGAGTGTTATACTGTCTTGTGCATATTCGGTTTTCCTTAATACTCGAGGTTATATTAATGTAATTGATGAGTTATTCATGCATGCACAACTTCCACTATGTTCTCCTAGAGATTGATGTTGAGAACGGAGTAGTAACCTTCTTAGACTCAAGACGAAAAGAACGCAATGAGTATGGGGAGATCATTGAAATGCTCACGAAGTAAGTTCAATCGATCATATATCGGCAACTTTGTTCATTTCCTGATATCAGGTAATACTTATTTTCTTTGTGTATGGCAGGGTTTGGAAACAGTTCACCCAAACAATTCCGAGAGTAGTGCCGAAGGAACTGAAATTTTCATACCCGAAAGTAAGTACTACTATAGCTAGTTCCGCGCATCTCCCATTGATTCTAGCTAGTCGTTTCGTCAATACCATTTATAATGCTTGATTATCAGTTTGATTAATTGAACTCTATTTCTCGTAAGGTGGATGTTCCAACCAGAAGGGACTAATCTTTGTGGATACTACATTTCCGAGTACATCTACAACGAGACGTTCTCTAAGAAAGGCGGCCACTCTAAAAAAGATTTTTATGTGCGTAAGCAACACTATATTCACAATTTTAATTTGTGTTGAGTTTCATTCATATAATATGCATGCATTGACCCCCTTCTTCAAATTAGCTTTGGGAGCTTCAGGAACAACTCCTACCAGAAGATCGCATAAAAGCAATTCAATAGGAATTGGCGGGATTCTTTCTTGAACACGTCCTCGATAAGAAAGGACAATACTATACGGAACTTAATTTCAGTTGTGAAAATTGAGTTCAGATGTTAGCTAGGGATAGATATCCGAAAACTTGTTGTTCGACCAATCTCTCGGGGAAGGAGAGGTGTCGATCACTTCTCTCTCTATATATATGTTCATGACGATTATCGATCTTCTGTACTTATATTAATGGTTTCCTCATTTGCTTAATAGCTAGCGTTTCGAGTCCTCTCTATACGTATAGTACGTAGCGTCGACCTAGCACGAAGATAAGAGAGTACACACCTCTCTTTATTAGCTAGCGAAAACAATATATGAAACCCCTAAATTAACCCTGCAGAACCCCCTAACCCCCCCCCCCACCCCCTTAAAAAAACAAAACCCATCCACTGAAATGCTGCCGCGTGGATGTACTTTGGCCCCGGTCGGTGGCACCAACCGGGACAAAAGGGCCTCCCGCCTGGGCAAGCCACAGCGGCCACGTGGAGGCCCGTCTGTCCCGGTTCGTGGGCAAACCGGGACTAAAGATTTTGGGCATTATTAACGACCCTTTAGTCCCGGTTCCGGAACCGGGACAAATTGGCCTCTGGAACCGGGATAAATGGGCCTTTTTCTACTAGTGGTCCCATGTAATGCCATGAACCCCAAAGTGGGTTGACCCCCTATGAACATTATTGAATGTTCTGGAAGGTTTTGGAAGCTTCTAGGATCTTCGGGTACATGGCGGGTACTTCCGGACATTATCAGGACGCTCCCAGAACACTTTTAGGACCATGTGGATCACTTTCGAAGCTCATTCTCCATGATATCCTAGCTAGTTCTCTTAAATACCACTAGTCAGTACGTGTGTGTCCCTATATGTTCGATAATAAGCGGACATTTCCGAAATACCATATAGTGAATAATTACTAGAGGGTCTGGATACCCATATTAATTCCCACATATGAAATGATTATATTTATCGGATGGAACTTTAGTTATCATATACAATTCCATTTGAATCACGATGCTTAAAAAAACAAAGGAAATACTTGTAAAATATCTTTGTGATCAATTACTTGATTACTATAGCCAGTTATCATTGTTGTTGGTTTTCTCATTTCCGTATCCGGTGTCCCTTTGACTAAAATCTTAGTCATTATACCTAGCGAGGAGATGCTAGACACCATAATTTAGAGTGGTCATAAGTGTATATCTCCAATGTCAGTGGAGTAAATCCCATTATTGACATATCAAATACCCCAACATAGTTCTTTGGCATACTTGGAAGTCACCTTTATGATCACCCAATTAGAGAGTAACGTTTGTATACCTAAAGTAATTTTCTAGTATCCGGGTAACGGTATTCTCGTGATCTAAGGAACCAAGTAAATGTTGGCACTTTATACGGAAATACTGATAACATATTCACAACTTGAACTCGTAGTATTTAATACTGGTAACGGTATCCATAAGCTCTTAGGGGTGGCGCATTTCCCATATGCGCCACTAATAAGAAAAAACTGCGCGGGAAAATTCCCAAATACACCCACCCCCCCCCCCCACCCCCCCCGTGCACCGCCTTTTCAATTTGAAAAAAATAAAAGAAAATGATAGAAATGTTAAAAAAATAAAAATAAGTTTCCCAAATGATATGTGGTCTAGTTGTTAGGAAAATTTAAAAATATGAATTTCGATCTCCGATGAAAAAGTTTTTTATATGAAAAATCATTTACTCGAAAAGTTATATCCAAATTCAACAGGGTGTAACCCGTTGAACATTTTTAGAATCCTCAAAATCCTAACAGAAAAAAAGTTACGGGCGTTTGAAGATCTGAAGGCCCAAAAAAAGAGGAAAAATTGAAAAAAAAATTGAACTTAGTAGTGGCGCATTTTGTATGAAATGCGCCACTAGTAACAAAATTTTTTTGAAACTTTTTAATTTTTTTTTAAAATTCAAAATAGGCTAGAGGACAAATCGGGAAGTTAAAAAAAGTTGAAAATTTTAGATAGTAACATTAAAAAAAAATTAAAAATTAATTTAAAAAAAATTAAAAAGTTCAAAATATGCTAATGGTCCCATCGAGAAAGTTTCAAAAAAATGTTGAGAATTTTAGCACACCCATGAACATTAACAAGGTCCTAGACATCAACATGGTTTAATAGGATTTATATGTTAGATATATCAACAAGTGCCTGTTAGGTGAGCTGGAGTGAGAGTTGAATAGAACCGAGAAGTTAAGCATGCTGGGGCTAGAGTAGTGCTAGGATGGGTGACCCTCGGGGAAGTTGAATGCGCCACCTATAAGCTCTTAGGGGTGCCCTAGTAGTGTTAGGACATGTTTCTAACTGTGACGCCCCCAAAATCGAGTCGTGTACAGTAATCATACACGCAAGGTACACGATCGAGATCAGGGACTCACGGTGAGATATCACAACACAACTCTAGAAATAAAATAATACAAGCTGTTTAATACAAGCCAGGGGCCACGAGGGCTCGAATACAACAGCTCGAGAACACAAAGTTAGCGAAAGCAATAGTATCTGAGTACAGACACAAAAATACAAGATTGCCTTAAGAAGGCTAGCACAAAATCAACACTCGACCGAAAAGGCAAGGCCTCCTGCCTGGGAACCTCCAAACTACTCCTGGTCAAAGGGGAACTCGATGTCGTAGAAGGCATCGGGGATCTTCACGTTGTGGTGGTCGGCATCGGGGATCTCCTGCTCCTGGACTCCAAGACTCCAACGTCGACTGCAGCGGCCGATCAGGCAAAACAATAAAAGGGGAAAAATAAATCAGGTGAGTATCTAGCATACCCGCGAGTCTTACGTCCGCTACTAAGCATTATGCATTGTATCAACGGAAAGAAGAGGTTGTATATAGTGGACTGCAAGACAGAAATCCAGAGCAAGGGTAAGAAGCTAGGACTAACGAAGACTAGCATCTTCCGACGGGTCTTGAAGCACAAGATGAGAACAGCCAACAATTCATATAATGCATAAAGTAACAATGCAGCAGAAGTTGCTGCAGCATTGTATAATAGTAAGTTGTAATAATTAGCAATGCCTCCGAGTTCACCTCCTCGACATCCCAGCGAGGAAGAAAACCCGGAACCATACAGTTTAATAATAATAGTTTGTAGTGGTAAGATCCAGCTTCAGCATAAAGCGTCATGTTACCGTGGACACGGCTATTCGAGTAGATTAATCTTCCCTACAGGGGTGCACTTGTGTTACACTACACGCACGGATCTCCAGGGTGGCGGGCACCTTGTTAGGGAACGCTCCACCGAGGCTATCCGACACTCCATAGCCCATCTTTCAAACTCAACAGAGAGGCCATCCGCCGGTCTAAATCCTAAGTACGCCGAGCCTTGGACCCCAACCCGAACGTACTCATGCACAGTGCGTGGCTGGCCGGTGAAGTTAAAGCAAATCCAAATAAGACACCACCGAGCGAGCAAATAAGACAACATCACTTCCCGGCAATCAGCCCGCAGTACTGCTGACGTCTGAAGAGTCCTCGGACGACACTACGAAGCAAAGGAGCCCATAACTCGTAATTCCCACGGGTAGGTAGTGCGTACATGGCATATAGCCAACTCAAGACATTCACTGAATCATTAGTCATTTTATTAACTTGCGTGACAACCGTTATCGTTGCCTCGACTTAACTGACCCGCGGACAACGACAGCAGTCAGGACCACCAGTACATCGGTGCCTGCCCTGTCGACCCACCAAGTCTCTGTGGTTACCAACAAGGTGAACCGTCTCCTTACCTTATCTCGCGTGTGCTCCTAGGGGAGCTCGACTTTTGTGGTTTGGTAACTCTCGCGGCCAACAATCAGGGGCCAAGCACACCGGTACACTGGTCGTACCCTCCCTGTCATCCCGTCGCAATACCTCTCGCGGGCACCGTTGGGTCGCCCGACTTCTTACCTGAAGGACAACCGTTGCTCAGGTAACTAGAGCGGCTTTACAGAGTCAGCAACGAGTGGAGTACGAGGATCACTCCTCGATAGCTCACACTTGATGGTGGCTCGGCAGAGCCGAGGTAAGGGACCTAAGGCGGTGTCTGCAATGTACCGTACCTGTAGCAGTTGTAATATATTGTATCCGCGATACTCCCCTGAGTGATCACGGCCCGCTATCTAATCCTAGCTAACAATGCGCAGGGCTCACTGCTGAATAATGCATAATAATAATAGGCAGCATAGGATAAAGGAGGTACATCAAGGGGCGACAAAAAAATAGGCTATGCAATTGAATAGGATTGTAATCGTAGCAGCAGCAGTAACCATGCCTAGTGCAAGAAATGTACGGAAAGATAGGAGATATCTGGGGAAGAGAATGGCTCTGCTTGCCTGGAAGCTCAACGGTAGGGGTAGGGTCGTCGACGAAGTAGTCGTACTCAGCAGCGGTGTAGTCGACGGCAGCAGCGGGGTCTACCGGAGATTAAGGGGGGAAGAAACAGTAAATACACAGCAAGCATATACAAACAGATGCATGACATGAAATATGCAATGTTAACGGTGTTCTAACGCAGTGCAATGCACGTTGCTCGGAGCGGGAATTCATCTGGGGATGAACTATCAGCTCCGAGTGATTACCGGACAGGGTGTCCGGAGGGGGGGATATCATGCCGGAGGTGTCGTGGACATCCGACACATGTGTGGGTGGTGTATCCGGGTTAGTTGATCCATTCTGAACAACTTTCGTATACAAAAGTTTTTCATCCGGACAACTTTTATCGGAACCGAGAATTATCGGCAAACGGCCCGGAAGGGGGGTGTTGATGTTCGTTGTGTTAGAGGGGGTGGTAGACATACGTATATCATATTCTTAATCTACGTATTTTTCTGATCAACTTTGATGTATAAAGTTTTTCGATCTGATATACGGTTTAAAAGATATTAATTTTCTAAGTTTTAAATTTTTTAAATCATTTCTAGAATTATCTTTATTATTTAAATACATCATTATCCAGAACATTATCTACAACAGTGCTGACATGTGGGCTCCACATGTCAGCCTCAGATTTTAATAACTCAATTAATTATATCTAAATAATCAGTGGGGTCCCATTTGTCATACACAGAGGCATTTAAATCATTTTCATCTAATAAAAAATTGCAGAGGGCCCACATGTCAGTGGGTAAGTTTTATTTAACAGTTTTATTAACTAAACCACTGGCCTGGGGCCCACATGTCACTGACCTATTAGTCTAAATAGAGTTCAATTAACAGGGATTAATTTGCAAGGGCCCACATGTCATTCGGTCAGGGGGTATTTTTATTTGTGTTAGTTTTAAGAGGGGATTTGTATTAGTGACTAATTAAGCGGGCGGGTCCACCGGGCAGTGGGACAACCTACGGTTAAATCACGTCCATGCCGGTGGGAGACAGAGCTCGCCGGCGGCACCTTCAGGGCACGGCGGCGCAGATCGGGGTTTGCCCACGGGCAGCCGAAACAGAGCGCGTATTGGCGCGTTCGGAAGCTATCGACTTCCCGCGTCGCGTGGCACTAGGGGATGGTCACGGGGAGGCCCTAAGCTACGACGGCGATAACCACAGCGGCAGCCGAAGCACGGCCATGGCGGAGGCGGGGTTCTAGCGAACAAAAACGGGCCCGAGAAGATGGGGATCGAAGAGGATCTCACTGGGAACTTGATGGAGCACTCGGGGAAGCCGGAGGGTGGACGGAGACAACGTAATCGTCGCCGGCGGCCGGAGTCTGTGGCGGAGGGGAACGGCTCGATTCTCTCGATGCCATGGCCTCCGACTCGAATTGGAGCACGGGATCGACGTGGGCGTCCATGGGGGTCCTTCCGGGCATCTCAGTGCGGCTCGGTGACGTGCCTGGACGCGATGACGACGGAGGCGTGGCGACGACCGTGACGGTTCCACGCGGGCAGGAGCCACACAGGGAGGAAGAGGGGATAGGGGGGGGGGCTAGGGTTTGTGCTCGGGGTGCCGGGGCGGTCTTATCCCCCACATCGACGGGAGGGGAGCAGGTGAGGGAGGGGGCCGGCTAGGCATGGCGCGCCCATGGCCATGGCGCCACGGGGACGGGCAGGTGAGGGAGGTGACGGGGGCAGGTGGGAGGGGAAGGTGGGCCGGGGTGGGGGAGAGAGAAAAGAGGGGGGGGGGGTTGCCCAAGGGCGGGGAATAACATTTTTTTCCTTTTATTCTTTTCTTTTCTTTTATTTCTCTTCTATTAGTAATTATTTTAGCTACTTTTGCACTTTTGTATAACATGTAACCTGGTCCATAATTAGTAAGGTATATTACTAGAATGCTACAAAAAAATTTAGAGTTTTATAAAAACATTTAGTATTTGGTTTTATTTAAAAGGTATTAAATGCTATTGTTTGACCACTGTTATTATTTGTTTAACATTTTTAAACATGGTAATAAAATCCCATTCCACTTTTAATATAGCCTACTAATATTTAGGCATTTTATAAAATTGGTTCACCAATTTTTAGTACATTTAAAATTCCCACATTTTTATTAAAATCATCATGGCAATTTAATAATTTTCAAGCCATTGTTTTTATTTCATATTACTTTCTAAAACACTTTAATAGAATATCCATGGTTATTTTAATCATGGCCTAATGATTGCTAGGCATTTTATAAATAGATTCCATCATTTTGGTTTAACTATGATTTCATTTTTTATATTAACTTTCAAAACAATTTCGATGACCCCACAACATTGGTTTCACAATCATCATAGACTTGTGATTATTCGGATGGCTAGGAGTTAACTTGGTTTAGGTATTTGCAAGATGGTTATCAATCACCCACAAATTCTTGGAGCAATTCAATAGTCCATACAAATTTGGAAATTTTATCAGGGTTGGAATTGTCAGAGCTATGATCAAAGGTGACCATGGCTTGTCAAACAACAGTGACCAGGCACTAATCAAAGTGATTACTGTTGCTGACACTGGGGGTGTTACACTAACATTCTGCCACTTTCACTAGAGTCAATAATCTAGTCAATACATAAGATTCTCACACCTATGTCATTTCAATGCTTCTCATAATTTGCTTGTGATAGAGGCTTCGTTAATGAATCTAACACATTCAGGTTTATGTATACCTTGCATATCTTTACGTCTCCACAATGCACTAAACTTTAATTATGTGGAGTTGGCATGCATATGTTTAACTTTTGGGTGGGACTAGGATCATTTTCCTGAGCTATGGAATCATTATTATCAAAATATAGTTCCATAGGATCCAGCGCGCTCGGAACCACATCAAGCTCATTGAAAAACTTATTAAAACAATAGCCCTCCATTGCCACTTCTTAAGTGGCGATACACTTTGCCTCTAGTAGAATCTGCCGCACTCTGCTGGGAACTCCATACATGATATTACAATGAGAAAGGCCGGCGATATACTCTACCTCTAGTTGATCCAACTAACTGTAACATCCTTCAATGTGAACAAAAAATACGATTGAGATAAAAAAATGTTCGATTCGTGGTGAATCCTGCATAAGTGTAACCCTTTATGATGAGATATTTATTGCCTCCACTGGTAATCAAATTTGAGCACTATTCAATTTTTTATTTTCACATGAGTATGATGGAGAATCTCATCATATGCAGCGATAAGATCCCATACATGATATTACGATGTTTAATGAAGGCGTTTTGATGCTTGCCAATCAACTGTCAGTAAGACCTCCACCCGATTATCAAGTGCTTTGGTGAGAAGTTTTAAGGGCATCGCAACAAACAAATAGGTCGGAACCACTGGATTTTGCGAGCTCCATCCAACTTCGGGATAAGATTAATGACCCCATAGTTAAGATGTGCCACATCTAACTCCCCCATGAGACAGGCCGGGAACAACTCAAGGATATCAAATTTTGACAAAATCCCAACATGCCTCACAAAACTCGGCGAGAATATGGTATGGACTAGGGGCAAGATTACTTTCCACGCTAAAGAGGGCCTCTTTGACATCTTCCTAGGAGAAAGGTTCTGGTATGTAAGGACGTCATTGTCTTAACTAGAAAGCTTTTCATGGTCAGCCCAGATTTCGGGTGCAAGCTGAAACATATTACCATGGGTAGGACCAAATAGTTATTTATGGAAAGAAGTTGCATGAGACAACAGATTATCCGTGCCTTCAATAACAGTATCTCCATCCACTAAGGAATGGATAGTAATTTTTGTATTTTCCTGCCATTAGATTTATGATGAAGGATTGCAGTGTTATGTCACCTTTGAGTAACCAACACTCATTAATTTGTTGCAACCAGAAGCTTTCCTCACCAGCCAGAATATCGAAAAGCTCAACATTCAGCGTGGTACGGCGACAATACATATCACCCCTAAAGGTCCAAATTCTTCCAAAGCTTCAATATCCGTCAATTTTGCATGAATCTCCTCTTTATTCTACGAGCATGACCAAACAAATTTGAGTCCCATCTTTTAAAGTATTTTTTGATACGTTTAATTTTGATGTTAAGAAGGTCTATAGGGTCAAACGATTTCACAAGTTTAGCCCAGATATCACACGCTAAAGGAATGAAACAATCATCTCGCAACCGCCCTAACTGGAAGCGAAAACCTCTCTTCTTAGGATGAGAACCAGAATTCGCATCAGAACAAAGGAACAAAGGATTGTGGTCCGAGACACCGCGAATAAGACGTTGAACGGAGACGAAAGGAAACCGAGCCTCCTAGTAGGAGCTCATCAAGATTCTATCCATTTTTTCGAGGGTTGGATGAGATTGATTGTTGGATCGGGTATAAAGTCCCCCTCCCATGTAAATTTCACGAAGATCAACATGGTTTATAATACTATTAAATTAATCCACAAAACGAGAACACACAAATCTAGTATTCTTATCTCCATTGTGCCACAGAATACTGAAATCACCCCAATAATGTAGGGTATTGACATAGGACTACAGAAGGAGGCCAGTTCCATCAGGAATTCTTCTTTATCGTCATCATCAATAGCACCACAATATATATTTTTAATAAAAATTTTGTAGCCAAAGCATATACTTGCCAATATACATGCCACAATATCGAATTTGTTGTTACGAACCCCAGTCAACAGCGCACCTGATTTACCGATGGAAGAAATCCAATTCCAAGAAAACATATTGAAAGGATCTGATTATTAATATAACTAGGATTGAAAACACATTTTTTCGTTTCTTGGATATGTGTAATGTTACGGTAAGTACCTAAGTTACCACAATGACACAATCACTAACTAACATATACACACAGATTTTTTTTCTAGATCGAACCGTCGAGAGCTCATCGTGATCAAGATCCTCTTGATCCACCCAAGATCTAGTGGAATTTTGTCTCCGGTGAGTGATGTTACGGTAACTAAGTAAGTTACCACAATGGCACAAGCACTAACTAACACTAGAGGATACCTCGCGCGTTGCGGCGGAAACTCAACAATGATTTAGAGAGATAAGACGAAAATGGAAACACACAATGTAATATTTATGGAAGACATATTTCAGCACAATTTTTTTTAACATTGATGCTTCTTCTCAACTCAAATCTCATTAGACAAATCAAATTTAGCTCATTCAAGGGTTTGAAGAAAATTACATTGTGACTGACAGTGAGGATAGAAAATGTATTTCAAGTAGGCTACAATTTGACAAACAACAAGAAAGACAACAACATGTATTTAACCAAGTAAATCAAAGGAAGCCTAGTTGTTATTACCACAGCCGAACTCACACTCAAACAATGACGTACAAATCCAAAAGACATCTTAGAAAATTTATATTAGAAGATAAATCAATTGATAATAAAATAGTAATCTAAATCCCTCAAAACTAAATGAATGCAAGTTTTTTTTTAAATTGGGCGTATAGAACGTACTTTTGACGATAAGGTTCATCGTAATAATCTTAATGTACAACACATGTGACCAGCACTTCAAGAGAATAATTGTAAAAAAAAACAGGAGCAAAGACTGACTGATGATTATATCCATGAGCACAAACATGTATAATTTGACACGCTTCGATTTCTCCAAACATCATATATGCATGAAGTATGCTACGCGAGGAAAGGTTGCAGGAAATAACACAATTATGAGCCATCAAATACAATTAAAAGTGAACTTCTATAAAACCTGACTTGTTGCACATATAGAAATAAGAAAAATGGGAAATAGAAATATGTTACTTTAATTGTAGAAATATCTTAGCCTACCTTATCACTTTGTCTGGTCGTGATAGTGAGATCCTACAATCAAAAAATGGAGAAATAAACATGGGTTAATGCTGATAAATTCGATTTTCTTATTAGTGGACATGAATATGGTGGTGCACAATAAAAAAAACAAATATAATAGGTACAAGATAAGCATAATACAACAATGGAAGACCAAAGTAAACATAATTGCTCATAACTAAAAAGGGAAAACCTATATAAACCACAAAACTGTTGAGAAAAGAATGGTTAATAGAATATACACATAATTGTTAAAGTGGTACTGTAAGGCAACACAGTTGGTAGTGCTCAACCCTGTAAGAAAAAAGGTGAGTGAACTGCCATCCATCTCTTTTTAAGGAAACGATGTGGTCAATTGATTAAAAAAAATACTACAGTAACTTGAATACTGTTTCTTGTGAGGATAATTTTTTCGTTGTTTAGTAGTTTTAATTTGTCAAGGTTATTTTTATGTGTCAAGTGTTATAGATAAATCCTTTTCAATCCCCTACAGAGTTAGAAATCTAAAGATCTGTGTTTTTTTTATAACGCGAATAAATAAACAATAAAAATCCCCTGATTGGTGTTTGACGGTATATATAAGTATGTTAGAATGAAATTCCTTACCGAGTTAGAACTCTGAAGATTACAAAGTACTGCTTTCATAGCACAAATATACAGACAAGGATTTGGTGTTGATAGTGGATATACAATATGTTAGAATCAAGTTACTGTAGTATATTTTTTCTGAATGTGTTGTATATAAGTAGAACTGAATAGACTCGATCCAGTCCACCCTCAGTTTTGACCTTTTAGTTCCTTCACAGATTCTCACTATTTTATTTAACTTCACAAAGGTCCTATATTCTGAAATTATTCTTGATGAAAGACTGAATTGTGCAAAGCAGATGAAGTTATTTCCCCAAGCTCACCTTTTGCCGGTGCTGAATGAAGATGCCCCCACAATGAAGTTTGAAGCAGCAGTAGTGAATGCTGATTGAGTATTTCAAATCCCTCCTCCGTTCTGATTAACCGCATGGATGATTTCACGGCCACGTCGTGATCGATGGTGGTGCTAATGAGGATTGCCAGTCCCCATTGCCAGGATTGAGAGTACATTAATTACAAAAAATAATTCTCCATTGCCGGGAATTGAACCCGGGTCGCCTGGGTGAAAGCCAGGTATCCTAACCGCTGGACGACAATGGATTGGTGTGAGTAAATTGATATTTCGGTACATCTTCTGCATTCACACACTAACATGTTGAGCCCAGGCTAATCGTAACGGGTAGTATCATAAGTTGGTATCCTGCATATTATACTACTGCATGATACTACTCCCATAATTCATAGTATCATATAGTAGTATCATAAGTAGTACTCCCTCCGGTCCTTGAAGTAAGGTGTATAGTTTTCTCGCACGAATATTAACGCAGGAGTTTGAAGAGCATATTTGGCTGTGGTTTGACCGAAAAGTCCCTAGAAGGATTCGTGGGAGTATAGAGGAAAAAAGGAAGGTGAGAAAATCCCTCATTTCAGATCAGTTATTGAGCCTAATTAATCTCCTTAAAAAAACTTGCCAATTTCTCACGGTTTCCATTCATAGCCAGTGCATGCAGCGCTCCAAGTCATATGAATACAAGGAAATAAATCTGCGGGATTGAAGCTGTTAGCCCATGATCATTCCTTTCCTTTTGTTCAGCTCACGTTTGGCAACTAATTAAAAGAAAAGAAAAACATATGGTGGAGGGGTAGTATTGGAAACAAACTCCCTCACACCCTATATTATGAAAGTTATTTTAAAAAACTATACACCTTACATCATGGAATAGAGGGAGTAATATTTATTGTCATGCAAGACACATAGTATTATTGCATTTAACATGATACGGTATCATAAGGGCTCTCCCAATGCATTGTTTCTTAGCACAATATCATATGAGCAATAAATATTTAGGATACAACCCCTACAATGCATTGTTTCTTAGACCTTCCGCAATGGGTAGTATCATAAGCTAGTATTATGCATATGATACTAGTGTATGATACTATCTTTAGACTAGCCATAGTGGGGAGTAACTTCGACTAGTAACATCGCGTTGTTGCTAGTCTATGTTACTACCTCTATGGTGGGGAGTAACATAGATGTGGTGTCATACAACACTTCATTTATTGTGTTGTAGACTCATATTGTATTAGTATGTGTGATGTTACTCAAAGAGCAAGTAACTACCTATGTTATCACATCCTCTCTTTTCTCATTAACTACTTGCCACATCATCTATTTTACATAGATAAGTGTGATGTTACTAGTGATGTTACTCCCACTATGGGTAGTCTTACAATGCATAGTATCATATCTTAGTATCATAAGTAGTACTATTTATTGTCATGCAAGACACATACTTGCTTAGCATTTATTTTGATATAGTATCATAATATGATACTTAACCCTCTCTTTCTTCATTTAATTTTATGCCACATCATCAAATTTGCTTAGAGCATGGTTAATAGTATAGCCAGCTGCTGACTATAAGAAGATGCCATGTAATCTATAGCTAATCTTATAGTCAACAAGTACAATAAAAAGGCTATAAAGAATACTACTTTAGCAATATATGGCCCACATGTCTATCTCACAAAGTGCCTAGGAGCACGTGTTGCAGCTGGCTACTAATTAGTAGCCCGCTTATCTTCTCTCTCCTCTTCTCTCTTCCAACTAAGCAACAATATATTATTTTATTCCTTATAGCCCGCCCAGTCAGCTCTATTGTACTTGCTCTTAGTTGGTATGCATGATACTAGCTATGATACTCCCATTGCGGGAGGTTTTAGAGGTTGTATCTTATTTAATGATTTTAGCTCCATGCATGAATGTGATTGGTCTAACCATAAGCAATATCATAGGCATATTGCTTATGTGGCATGGTATTTAATGAAGAAAGAGAGGGAGGTTGTATCTTAACTAAGATACAACCCTTGCACGTGGGCATATACAAAAAGCATGGTTAGACCAATCACATTCATGCATGGAGCTAAAATCATTAAATAAGATACAACACCTAAGAAACAATGCATTATGGGGGTTGTATCTTAAAATTTTATTGCTCCTATGATATTGTGCTAAGAAACGATGCATTGGAAGAGCCCTAATATGATACTACACCGTCTTTTTCCTCATTAAATTGCTTGCCACCTCATTAAAATTGCCTAATTAACATATATGATACTACCTATGATACTTCTATTACGGGCAGCCTCAGGCCGATCCGCTGCCGCCACCACGATCTCCGCGAAAGCCCCCGGCCCACCGCGGAAAAGCCGTTCCAATTCGCTTCGGTCGGGTGACATCGCCGGGGAGAAAGTTGACAATCTGCCAGTGGCCGGCGAGTGGCGAGCCTGCCGGGGTTGTGGTATTTATCCGTCGGCGACACCTGACCCAACTTGGCGTACGAAGCCGGCGACGGCGTGGGGAATGATTCAGATGTTGCACAAGGATGGAAGATAGGTCGTTACCTGGTTGGGACCGAAACAGCGGCGGCCCATTTCTAGGTCAGCGGCTGCTCAGCTCGGCAGTGGTGTCACTGTTGCCAGGTCCTCGGCGTTACGTCGTCACTCTCTTCCTCATTTTCACCCGATGCCATTTTTTTTTCTAGTTATGATTGCCGACGTATTCGCCTAGTATACATCAACTGCTTAACTGTGTAGAGTTCACAATCCTCACTGTGCAGTTCAGTCAATCGATTCACACCTCTACTTCTTCAGACAAGTGATTATTACTGCACCTTTACCCAAAGCACAAACATCGACAGGTTAACGAGGCCAGAGTCTGGATTCCTCCACCAAACGAATCCATCTCTCGTGTTGCACATTTCAGATATGAATTAATACATAAAATTAATGCAAATTTAGTAAAAAAAGCAAATATACCTTATACTAGTGATTTCGTTGAATTCGTATAGTAATAATCAAATCACTATAGGGATCATCTACATAATTACTACTTCCTTCGTTCCAAAATAAGTGTCTCAATTTTGTATTAGCTGTAGTATAAAGTTGTACTAAGTCCAAGACAATTATTTTAAAATGGAAAGTACTAGTTAACAAAAAAACTACTCCCTCCGATCCATATTAATGTACTTAAGTTTGTCTAGATACACATGCATCTAGTCTAAATACTTAACTAGATACATACGAATCTAGACAAAATTGAGTACATTAATATGGGTCGGAGGTAATACGTTTTTTCATTACTAGGGGTACACCTTATTTACGACCAAATGAACTAGCAGTGCTTCAATTATTTCATTACCAAATACGTGTACTATTCTTGCTGCCTTTTACTATTGTTCCTTGATGTAGCAGTACTCCTTTTTATGTGTGGAGCGTAGATGTTTTCTTTCCTATAGTAACAAGTATTAATGCGGTTACTTTTTTCTGCACTTTCTCTTACTAGTAAGCTTGCACGTACAACGTAGAAATAGATTTTATTATGGAAAATAATCCTATACGACCTGGGTCGTATGCTTCACATCCGAGACCAACTTCATTAGATGATGCGTGGCACTTTGAATCTGAAAGCTTAACTTCTCTAATTCCCCATTGAAATCCCAACTACTAGCACTCACCATTACCTTCGAGTTCAGAGCTCGTGAGGCCTGCTGCCGCTGCACGCAATGCCTGCTGGTGTTGCTTCGTCCTCGCTAGAGCGCGCGAGCCCTCGCCGGTCGCCGATGCAGCCACACTTCTAGACGTCGATGCGATTTTCTTCTTTGAGTTCTTTCTCACAACATCCCGTCCGCTCGGCCATACTACTACTCGACGCCGGCGCAATTAGGTAGGTCGCCCTTGCCGTTCACGATCACTCTTCTCAACGCCGGCGGATCTCCTCTGCTCGCCGCCGATGTCGCGAACCCTCGTCTCGATTGAAGGAGTGCGGTAAAATCCATCCACTCCGGCAAGTTGACAATGGAGTTGGTTGGTTGACAGCTGACGCCGTCCTTTGGTCGTCGCTCCGGCGTCTTGCGACAATGGCGCCGTCGTCAAGAACGAACTGGTTGTTCTCAGAAACGAGATTTGGCTGGGAAGGTGTCTAGATGCTTTGAGATTCGTAACTGCCCAGGTGTCGTTCAACGGGATTGGTCTACATATCAAAAGCCTACGACCCAGGTAGTATAGGATTATTTTTCTTTTATTATTCATTTTTATGTCATATTTTCTATAAAGATTTTGTAACATTATGAAGGATATTTTCAAGATTTTGTAGCATTATGAATGATATATGAATTAAACCTTCAACTTATATCAAATAAATATTTCGAGTCTATGTCTTATTAACAAAATTATATGCTCATGACGCGGTTATACATTAACAAAATTATATGCTCATGACGTGGTTGCACAGGTGGGCAAATTAATAATTCATAGTAAAAATGCCCGTGCGTTGCTATGGGAGACACATGTACAAACCATAAACAATTACGTTTCAACGATTTCATCGATTAATCTAAAATATAAAATCAAGATTATCTATTTTTTCAGTCGATAATTATCTGAATGGATTTAATGAGATAAAGTAACATAATAATGTACTGGACTGAATTTATGAAAAGCATCTACATATTTCATTTGCAAAGAAAAACCTAGCTCAATACCAACATTTCTTTAGACTTCGCCCTATTTGTTAAGCTTAAAGGAATCCTGTTAAAGTTCACAAAATAAAAGTTCTTGCATGATCCACAATTTCACATCCTTAGGATTCTCTTCAAGAAGATGCAATTAAACTGTGGCTTGATTCCGAGTGTCATAAGTGACACACATTATCTTCCATTTATTGTATAGTTGAGCAGAAGTACAAAAAAAATTAAACAATAGAGCTTAAAACACAGAAAATTTTCTTCAAAACCTTGGTGTCAATCAGGGTCTGAAGAAACAATTTTGTTCTCCGTATTTCTATCTTAGCAGCGGGAAGTTCAAAGGCAAAGATCTAGGACATACCAACATTTAATATTATTTCTTTTGAAAATTAAAAATTAAATAAAAAGTGAAACCTCAGCCTCAACCATGGATACCTGAACAAAAATAGTGAATAAAATATCTAATCAGCACCATCATCCGACAAACCAAGAGATCGGAATTTGGGAGTATCAATCCTAAAGTGCTATACTCATGCACACCAAAAACTCAAACAACACAGCGAATGAGGTTGCAACGGGAGCATTCTTTTTCTAGTGACTCAACAACTTTTGTGGCTAACATATGTCTATAGCATCCTCATGCACATCAGGAAGTTGAAAGTCATATTTGCTTATTTTCATCCCATTGCAACCAACTTCTTCAACCTCTCTAAGTCTATTCATCAATTAATTACTATCGAGTTATACACACCATAATAATTCTAAATCATTTTATGTGAGTTTGTCAACTACGTGACAAATGTAAACTATATGCAATTCAAGAGTAGCGTGTTCAGAATAAGCAAAGTGGCAAAATTAACAAGTATTTTGAATCAATGAGTCTCGAATAAATTAAACAGGCCACAAGTCAGCCATATATATACACAATAGCCTCTTATAGTACAATATGAGATGAGTACTAACTCCACCTTATTACATTAGGGTCAAGGAATGGATGGAATTTAGGTAAGTACATAAACTATAGTACTACAAAAAAAGTTAAATGCTAAAACTCCAATTAAACAATGCATTCACATATGAAATTATTCTTGCAACGTAACATATGGCATCTACCTATCCTGATCATCCCCTTGATGCACCCCTATGTTTAGCCATTGACTCTGGACACTGCCAAGGAGCCCTACATTTGACATGCCACTCGGAAGTTCATCACAAATCTACCCTGAAAATTAATAGATAAAAATCTTGCTTCTACAAGGAACGATAATATTTTCGTAAATTGTTCATCTTTACTCCTCCCCTCTTCCTGATGATAGCATGTATATTTTGTATTTTGTCCATGGTCTCTAAGCAAAACTCCCCATTTCCCACGATTCATTCTAATTGAACGGAAAATTATCAAATAATCATATAAAGCGAGTACCATGGAATGAATGTATTCAAAGAAAGATTATTCACAAAATAGGGATACCAATTTATATCAAGGTTTAAAATAGCGGGATACGGGATATATCGGCGGGCTTCTTTGGCAGCTATTTGCGGATATTTGATACAAAGAATGGCTATATCGGCGATATATCGGGCTATTTGCCGATATTCAATGAAGAAAACAAATATCGGAGAGCTTTCCTAAAAGATATATCGGCCAAATATCGGCCAAATATCGGGCTATCTTAAATCATGATTTATATGCAGGTAAAACAAGGAAATTGCATGACTAAGGAGAAAAATTCGGCTGTTATGGAGCAAGCCGCATCAGCACTTCGGGCAGAAGCTCAAGGAATGAAGCTTGCTGCAGTTATGTTGAACGCTACGATCATATTGAACAAGTAAGAGATACATGAAGTAGCCATGTTAACAGATAATCTGATGCTTGCGAAAGCTACATCAGCAAGAAGGCCTTCTTCCTATCCAGGGCAATGGAATATCGGAAATTTTATTTACTTGCAGAATTTTGTGAAGCCACAACCTCAAAAAGCAGTTTCAGAATTTCCATCTCCCTAGGACACAAGACATGGTTAAACATAATTCAGCGAAGTAGCAGTTTCACAAGGCACTCTAGCAAATTGTACGTGTAGTTTTACTTGTAACATCTCCTGTCATTTGCATAGACAGTGTCCTTTGTCTCACATCATCACATATGTATTATCTGATGGGTTTACCTATATCCATGTAAACTAAATTCAGGTTGATTAAAAAAACAACTGTAAATTGTAATTCATAATACCTTTCAACCTGTTCGGTGATTAAAAGTTTGCCATATGTTGTACTGCGCGAAGCTTAGTTACATTTAGGTGTTTTACAAACAGAATAAATAACCACAATTGGAGTTCAATTTCTCATTGTTCTCTCTAATCGGCGAGAAAAAAATAGGATCTGTATTTCTTGCTACCAGTAATATAATCTTCAGGAAGTAAACACAACATCAGAGTTCCTAATTTTCAGGAAACGAACAAAACCTGACAGTAGTCAATTTAATGTTGATGTTAGTCATCGATGGACCATACACGCTTGATCACAGGGCTCGTTTGATTCATAGGAATTCCATAGAATTCTTGTAGGATTTTATCCCATAGGATTTTATCCTACGTTACTCATTTGATTCATAGGAATTGTTCCTATAGAAATTTTTGTATTACTTTCTATAAGAATCCTAACATTAAGTGCAACCTTTTTCTACAATTCCTTTGATGGAATCAAAAAAACTTTGGTACAAGCAAAATCCTATAGGATTGGAGTGGGCATGCCATTGCAATCCATAGGATGGGAATCCTCTTGAGCTCCATCGAGAGGGCGCCAGATCTTGAACCTGAAGGGCGAGGGGCTAGCGAGGAGATTGAATTGTAATCGGCCGCTCACCGCTCATGAGCCGTCGTCGTTGCATAACTGTACACCAAGCCGCCGCCGCAGTAATCGCCGCCTGACTGCTATCTCCCCATCAACTCCTGACTGATGTGGGGTGACGGCGGGAAACCCACGCGCCCTGATCCAACCTCACGCGCCAGGCGGCCGCCGGAGTCCGCTCGTCGGCGAGCACCTCCTCAGCTGCCACCAGGCCATCGGATGCCCCCCGCCTTGCTGCCCGCGACCGGCGCATCCCAACGCACCCGTCCGCGATGAAGCCGACACTGTGCAGCACCTCGCTCGGGGCCGGGGAAGAGGCCTAGGATGGCGGGGAACGGCGGGGATGGAGCCATGGTGACCCGATCTGGCGGTGGGGACATCCAGAATAGCGCGGGGGAAAGGGATCTGACGACAACGAGCTCGGGCAGCGAGCGTCCATGGCGGCCGGAAAAAACAGGGGAGAGAGATTAGAGAGAGGAGGAAGGAGAAGAAGAGAGGGAGAAGGAGAGGAGGCCGCGGGGGCGCTCACCGGAGGGCTGTGGCGGTGCGGCGCGGCTGGCCGTCGTGGATGGTGCGGCGGCAGAAGCGGGGCGCGTGAGGGAGAGGGAGAGGGGTGAGATTAGTTTAGCGAACGGTTTTGTTTCGCGGGACGGAAGTGAGCCGTGTTGTGCCGTACAACACGGGTGCGACGTGGTTTGTTGGATGGATAGCATTGGACGTACGAGATTAATTGTTTCGGTCCCTTTCATGCTTTTTATATTAGTAGTAGACTAGCGAGTGGAGCGGTAAACCTTATCATAAAAATTCGTCCCATAAATTCATAAATAAAAAGACCAAGTGAGACAAGAAACTACATCATTTCCACAACATAATTTACATATGGTTTTCCCTTTCGGGAGGCCCCGAAGGGATTACACGGACTGAGGAAATTACCTTAATATTCTTGGCTAATACAACTCCTTCGATATAGTGACTATACTACAAGGTGGTGGTGGAGCTACTACTAAGGGAAAGTGGAAGTGCTCTGGTGGAGGAACTTGAAGCTCTTGATGCTCTGATACCAACAATATAGATAATTTAAAATTTATAAATATTTTACTAATATGGATTAGACTAATATGTGATTAAGTAGGTACGGTGGAGTATGAGTGTGTGCTTTTATCTTCAATAGTGTTTTTACTATTCACTATTGGGTACACTATTTTTTACTATTCCCACTAATATTTAATATTCACTAATATTTGTGCGCTAATTATGATTTAATGCAGGATCTTATTAAGGCTGGCGAGGCCAACAGCACGAACGACTATGTACGCGTATGTGTAAAATCCTACTCGGTACTCACCATATTTTTCATTATGTTGTTTCAGATGTAGCTAATTACGTTCACTTGATGGTTTTATATGCAAATTTATGGGGTAAATTCTTATCGTCTTCCCAGGCAGTTCCACCCGAAGGGAACACTTCTCTACGGCCATAAGGTTCTCATTCAAACGCCACACTAGGCTAAACAGAGAACTACCGTCAGAGGTTTCTCCTATAGGATCCTTAGCATAAGAATTCGTCCCATAAATTCATAAATAAAAAGACCAAGTGAGACAAGAAACTACATCATTTCCACAACATAATTTACATATGGTTTTCCCTTTCGGGAGGCCCCGAAGGGATTACACGGACTGAGGAAATTACCTTAATATTCTTGGCTAATACAACTCCTTCGATATAGTGGCTATACTACAAGGTGGTGGTGGAGCTACTACTAAGGGAAAGTGGAAGTGCTCTGGTGGAGGAACTTGAAGCTCTTGATGCTCTGAGTGTTTTTGCGTGTCCTGCTTCTGAGTCCAGGATCTCCTTTTATAGCCGCGGATGGCTGCAAGGGAGCCTTCGAGAGCCTGCCTCCACTTATTTATTTTACACACGGTAGCAATCACACGTGTCCTACTAGGGTACATGCGTGTCCTTCTAGGGTATGGATAAGTTCGAGAGAGAGTGCCCGACAAACTTCAATCTTCAGGAATCTTTGCTTTTTTCACATGGGCATTGTCTCTCGGTGAATAATCAGCTTGCCTCCATTGTCTTCTAGCATATGAGCAACATGCAAAGACTCGCATTGCTCACACCATTGGCTTGCTCTTCAACTCATGGCTGTATGCGCACATGAGAAAACACTTGGATGCAACGCCTGCTGCTGATATATTATTATAATTATAATTATAATTAATTAATTAATTATTTTTTATTTTTTGGAGGGGTCCACCCTGCCCGTTTATTTGATATTCCATATCAAATATTAAGACTTATGTAGGCTTATATCATAATTTTTAAAAAATATACAGTTATCAATATTCGGGTTGGGGGTATATGTCCTCCGCGCTCGAATAATTGATAGCAATATCAATCTAAATTCGGAATATTTGCAGGTGGCTGTTTATGGTTTCTATTCAGGTAGTTGCCCATGTCCTGCAATATCCATTTGATCAGCTTCTGAGATATTGAAGTCAAATTTCGAGTCACATTCTTTTTTAATTTCTTCAAATTTGTTGTCCATTTCCATCCGTATTTCATTTAATATTTCTTCTTTTAATTCATTTTTCATTATTTTAGAAAATTCTTCAAACCTTTTGTCCAATTCTTGGTCTATGTATTCGCTATCCAAAGGGTCAATTCCCTTTAGAAGGCATTCTTTATATGTATGATATCTTGGGGGACATTCTTCTTTGATATTCTTTGAACCTGATGGTTCTGCCTTTGCGGCTTTTGGTGTTGGTGGGTTTGATATATTATCATTGGTCCTTCTCCTTTGAATATATTCTTTGGCCTTTGGGTCTATATAGTAATTTTCTCCTATTATTTTTCTTGCCCACATTAATGCTTCATTTATATTATCATATTTCTTGAATGTGACATCTTCGCCTTTCTTTCTTGCATCTATTTTTTCAATCATAACCTCTTCCCAAGTCATATATATTCCTGGTTTATTTCCGTCAAATAGGATATATAGTGCTTCATTCTTTTGACCTTCAAATTTCTTTGGAACTTCCATTTTTGCTGATTTTGGTAAGACTTCATTCATCTTGTTAAAATATTCAGCAAGGCTATTGAGGATTGATAGCATATATCCTTTGTCTTCTCTTTTATTGGCATATTGATTCCAGAAGTTATCAAGTATGCATCGCTGGATTTCATCAATCCGGATATGACTCTTCGGCTTGAAATTGAATGTATTTGTCGGAAATATTTTCAATTTATTCTCATCTCCAAAGATGAAGCATTCATTCCCAGTTGGGAGTAGTCCTCTCTTCATTTCTGTAAAATTGATGCACGAGAAAATATGTCAGGCAAAGTATTATCCTTTCCCTTAATATGCTCAAAATTTACTCTCGAGCTTTTCTTACTATTAATTTGATTATAATATCTACATATTGCTTCGCAATCAGTTCGCACTGTGAATTCTTTAAATCCGAGGTATAATCTAAAAGCATTTATTGCATTGACTACTGCAAGAATTTCTTTATCAATATTATTTACCGTCTTTAATTTATAACTTCCTGAAGCGTATCTACAGATCTTTTCTTCTGCCTTAGGGGAATATTTATTTGGTTTCTGTTTTAATATAGCACCCCATCCTACCTTAGATGCATCGGTTTCAATAATAAAATAATTGTCTTCTAAAGGCAATTCCAAAGGCTTTAAATTCTTGACCTTTTCTTTAATGGCCTTTACTAATTTTATATCCTCAGAGTTAAAGTATCTTTGGCCATTCTTTCTTAATTTAGCATATAGAGGTCCTGCTAACTTCGCTAAATTATCTATATAATTTCTTGCATAGTTTACAATTCCTAAAAATTGTTGTAAAACCTTTTTATCACTCATATTATCAGGAAACTGTAAAATTTTCTTTGCAATATGCTCTTGTAAATATATTTTCCCTTCTCCTATTTCATGCCCAAGGAAATTGATTTTCTCTTTGCAAATTTCCATCTTCTTCTTTGATAGTATTAGCCCATTTTGTTCTACCTTTCTGAAGAAAACTTCAAGATGAGCTATATGTTCTTTGTATGATTTTGAAAATACTAACAAATCATCTACATATACCAATATGAATGCTTGATTTTCATTAAATATATTTTGCATTTTTCTTTGAAATAGTGCAGGTGCATTCTTTAGACCTAATGGCATTACTAGCCATTCATAGTGGCCTTGTGGACATGTAAAAGCTGTCCAAGGAATAGATTCTTCTGACATCTTAACTTGCCAAAACCCTGCTTTCAAATCAAATTTAGAGAAATATCTGCTCCCTTGTATTCTATTGATCCATTCTTGCTTATTAGGTATATTATATGCATCATCTACTGTGTTGTCATTTAGTCTTTTGTAATTAATTACCATTCTAGATTTTCCTCTAACTTCTTCAGCATGATTTCTAACTATAAAGGCAGCAGATCGATGAGGACTTCTGCTTTCTCTAATTGCTTTTAATTTTAGTAGCTCTTCAATATGCATTTTAAACTCTTCAATATCTTTAGGAGTAGCTTCTATTGGTCCCGACTTAATTATATAGTCTGGGTTTATAATGTTTATTTTGCAAACTATGGAGTTCTTATCCCAATGCTTCATTGGTATTTCTCCAATAATTTGTATATTCTCTAGTCTTTGTACAATTTTGTCTATATCTTTTTTGGATTTAATATCTCTATACCAATTTGGCGAGAATGATTGTAATCCTATACATTCTGTATGTGTATTTTCTATATGATATTCTTCTATGGTTTCACTAAGTTCTTCTTCTTTGCAGAATTCTGGGAGATCCGAGCAATATTCCTCTTGCAAATTAGATATTTCTACATTTTGTGTAGATTTTCTTTGCTTTCGAACCTCTGATATGTATGGGAGATTATCTTGACATGGGATAAATGTAACCCCATCTTCATGTATAATTGTGGTTTGCACAGATTGTTGTAAAAATCTTAATCCTATTATCATGTCATCATTTATTACTGACAAATCTCTTATTGTAATTTCATCTATGATATATTTTGTGCCATTTATATAGGCTTCAATATTATATGCCAGTTGGTTATGGATTTTCTTTATTCCTGACATATCTGTGGATACTTCGGCTATCTTGTCGTCTATAGTTTTGACTATTTCAGGACATCTCACAAAGTATTTATCATGAATGATATTCTTTGTGCAACCAGTATCTAGTAGTGCTAATATTTTATATGAAATGTTTGGCTTTAGCACTAATCTGACTGGGATTCTTATCCCTAGAACTTCTTTGAATGGTAATCGCACAATATATTTGTTTCCAAAACTAGTTATAGCATCTTTTAATTGTATTAGCTTATCTCCTTTTTTATCTCTTACTGTGACCATTTGTTCCTTCATTTCTGTGCCTTCAGTAGCCATTTTTTCATGTTCTTCATTATCTTTTTCTTTCAGATTTTCTTCTAGCTTACCTTTTAATACTTCTAACTCCTCTTCTAGTTTATTTATTCTATTTTCTAGATTTCTAACTCTTCTATTTAATATATATTCATCTGGTTCTAATTCTATTTCCTGTCTCCAGCCTTTATTTTTTGCCTTTAAGCAAGAGGCACAAGCTTGCTTTAAACATAGGTTACATGTGGACCTATTTTCTTGGCTTGGGTAATATATGCAAAAAGCACATTTAATATTATAATCACCCTTTCCTCTAATCCAGTCATGCTTACAATCTACTTGGTTCATCATTTCAATTTTTAGTCCTGCTAATTCATCTATTAGATCTATCTCATCACTGCTCGATTCTTCTTCTAAGACTTCATTTTCTATTTCATCTGTCTCTATGATTGAATATATTGACTCATCATCTTTTATTTCATCATCACATACTAGAATATTTTCATTGACACTATCTATGATTAATACTCTTTCTTGTTCTTCATATTTACTAGAGTACCTTTTTTGATCCTTATTTGGACAAGTTTTACTCAGATGGTCAGGTGAGTTGCATATAAAACACCTACAAGTTTTATCATAAGATTTTCTAGGATTATATCTTCTTACATTTCTCTTATGTAAGAAAGGGGCTCTATTATCAGACCTTCTTAGGAAAAATCTTTTCTTTGTTCTAAAATTTCTATTATCTCGCATTTGGGGTTTATAATGTTTCTTGCTTCTATGCCTTTCTTCCCCATATGTGAGTGGTATTTGGACAATGTTATTACAGAAATTGTAATCTGATTTCTTCATAGACCTTTGAGCTTGTATATCTGTACATACCTTTCTTAAATGTTTAAAAACATATGTTATGGCTTGTGATATGTTTAAAACGGTTCCTGCTGTTTCCTTCTTGTATTCTTCAAATATTATAGATCCTAATGGATCGGGCAATTTATTAAAATATCTTTCAACTACACCTTTATTAAAACCTTGCTTAGCGGTTGTAGCATTATATAAGTAGTGTTGAGAAAACTCTTTTATGCCTTTCCAACTAGTTAGCGTTAATTTTTCTATTTCTCTCAACCTTTCATTTTGTAAAGATGTATGTCCTAATTCTGGATCTTCTGCTATAATCATATTTGATATAACATTTGCAAAGTTATTTGGATTACTTCCGGCTCTTTTTAATTCTTCATATTGATTAGGATAAGTCTCTACCCATTGTTCCCATAGAACTTTTACTGACACTCCTAAAAATGTCTCAAGATATGTTAACATGTCTTCAACCTTAGTGCCTATACTATATTGGTTTTGTATATATTTTTGCACGATTAGCCCTTTCCAAATGCTAATTATATTTGGCCAATCTATAGGATCATGTGCGGCTAAATTCAATATCGCACCATCATTTCTAGTATTTTGAAATTGTACCGGCTTTTCAAAATCTCTTCTTCGAGAACCCATGTATTTATATTGTCCGGGAATATATGTAGGTTGATAGTCATCTTTCTCTGGGGGCCATTTTCCAGCTGATCTGGTTGGTCTCTCCCTTTCACCTTCTCTTTTTACTGAACTATCACCATATCCCTTTCTTCTTTTATTACTATTTTCTACTTCCATGGCTTCCATAGCATTTTCTAAATTGTGTAGCCCAACCTCATCTAGGGAATTATAAAAGTCAGTATTTTGTTCTGAATCATCATAATATTCATCTTCTATCAACATTTCTCTCATTAATTCCTCTTCTTCCTCATAGCTTTCTAATAATAACTTATTATTTATATCCCATTGCTCTTCTTCACTAATAACTTCATTTTTATGACTTTCAACAATATTCTTACCTTTGTTTCTATTGTTATTATTGTTATTGTTATCAATGATATCAATATTATTACTATTATCTCCTTTCTTTTCTGGTACTGAGGTGGTGTTTGGCTTGGTTGAACTAGTACCAGCAATTTTTTTCTCATTTTTTAATTTCTTTATTCTTGCAATTTCTCTAATAATAAACAATTCTCTTTCTCTTATCTTTGGCCAATCCTGTCTCATAGAATTACTATATTCCCATTCTATATGTTTTAGTTTATTTTCCCAATGAATTATTTCATCATCTAAATTAACCTTTTCCATAAATTCGGTCGCTCCTTTATTCTTGTCATCACTAGTTTCTGATTCTGATATAAGAGATTCCGTATCTTCTATGGATGCGGATTTATAATTCATAAACCTTATACTGCTACTACCTTCACAATTTTGGTAGCTTATGTAATTTTCAGGTTGTTTTAACTCCTTCTTCTCTATTAGTTCACCTATCTTCCATTCCTCTCCTGCTCTTTCTTCGGAACCAATTTTAAGAGGATTCATAAATTGTATACCTTTAGACTGCATGCTATGAATTACATCATTTACATTAACTCTATATCTAGAATTGCTTTTATTAGTGAGTCTTCCTATAAATTCTATGCTTACTAACAAATTTGTACCTTTAAAATCTTCATATCCTTTGGTTTGAAAACCGAAACTCATTTTTTCAATAAATTCTTTTACAGGCATCATTAGGTCTGGGGCTATGTATGTTATTAATCTATTTTCATTCATATCACCTTCCATAAAGCCTAATGCTGCTTTATCTACTGAATCCCATCTTCTATCCAGTAGTGTTATTAATACTTTAGCTCCTAATTTCTTTCTTGTCATGCCTTTAACACCTATGATATACATACCTTGATGAATGTATTTATAACCACAATATTTAAGTTCATTTTCAATATTCTTGCTTACAATTCTTAAATCTACTGGGTGTGTTAACACACTCAGTTCTACTTCTCTGGATATTCTGTATAAACCACTCTTACTTTCAAACATACCCATATGATAAACCTGTTGTGGCTTTATTTTTCTTAAAGTATCCTTTTGATATCTTTCTAGGTCTCTTTGTATATCGATAATTTCTTCTAAACTTTCAATATCATCAGCCTTGCATGATAGTCTATGCTTTATGGCCAGCGGTCTCGAGTCTTGCCTTACTAATTGGAGGTTTCTGTCTCTTCTAAAGAGGCTTTTAGATACGTCCATTTTTCTGAGTTAATATTCCTTGATGCGGCTACTATTCCTGATGATGCTAGCACGATATCTTTGTTGCTTTGTGTACTATTTAATTTATCCAAAACCTGAATTAATAACTGGAGAATAGTATTATTTTGTCTTATTATTATTCTAGAATCTTCTTTTGGCGAATCGTGATCAGAGAATCCAATAGGAGGAGATAAATATTTGGTTACTTCTTTTAGAGCTTGATTATATTCGGACATACAATTATGAAAGGATTAAACTTTTTATTTCTAACGCCAAGTTTTTGATATCTGAAATATCTTGTTTTATTTCAATCGTTGGCGACAATTCTTTACTTTTACTTGGATGGTGGACTATATTTTTTCCAATGGATAAAACTTCTTCTTTAATATAGTCGTTATTCTTACAGACAATATTTTGTTTCGCTTTTGCTTCCTCTAGCTTATGCAAAGCTAGATCAATTTTATTATTCAACGCCGAATACCTTTCTATGAGTTTTTGGTATTCTTTGAATAAACTATCAAATTTTTGATCTAGTTGATCTTGCCTTTTACCCCACGATATAAAAAAATTATATATGAGATCGACGATTATATTTAGCTGACTTTGAGAAGAATGCCAAATATGTTCTTCAGAGGGATTTATTCTGCACCTTATATTAATATTTTCCTTAGTATTTATATTTCTACCTGTGCTAACTTCTAAGTTTAAATATTTTAATCTTTCAATGGTTAAACACTGGATCTGATACCAACAATATAGATAATTTAAAATTTATAAATATTTTACTAATATGGATTAGACTAATATGTGATTAAGTAGGTACGGTGGAGTATGAGTGTGTGCTTTTATCTTCAATAGTGTTTTTACTATTCACTATTGGGTACACTATTCAATGCACTATTTGGAATAGTATTTTACTATTCCCACTAATATTTAATATTCACTAATATTTGTGCGCTAATTATGATTTAATGCAGGATCTTATTAAGGCTGGCGAGGCCAACAGCACGAACGACTATGTACGCGTATGTGTAAAATCCTACTCGGTACTCACCATATTTTTCATTATGTTGTAAAATCCTAATTAGCTACATCTGAAACAACATAATGAAAAATATGGTGAGTACCGAGTAGGATTTTACACATACGCGTACATAGTCGTTCGTGCTGTTGGCCTCGCCAGCCTTAATAAGATCCTGCATTAAATCATAATTAGCGCACAAATATTAGTGAATATTAAATATTAGTGGGAATAGTAAAATACTATTCCAAATAGTGCATTGAATAGTGTACCCAATAGTGAATAGTAAAAACACTATTGAAGATAAAAGCACACACTCATACTCCATCGTACCTACTTAATCACATATTAGTCTAATCCATATTAGTAATTATAATTTAATGTGATATATATATATATATATATATATATATATATATATATATATATAGACGGTCTATTCTGCTAATATTAGCAAAATACACTTTTGCACTGCATCAGGACGCTAAAAGGATCGCACTGTTGACTTAAAAGCCATGCAACTCTGGTAAAAAGAATCGCATGCACTTTATTCTGTAACTTAATAGACGTTTATCGGAATTGAGCGTATGATACACCGTTGGATTCGTATGGAAATGGAGCATATTCGGCATGTTGAACACTTTTCCCGATTCTTCCCGGTTTAGGAACAGTTTCAAAAACGGTGCGGCGACCTATGTTCATAGCGGCAGTTTTTCCGCGATTTCTCTTAAACCGTTTATCGGAATGATGCAAATGGTACACCGTTAGAAACATATCGATCAAACGCTCCATCTATATGTACAACACTTTTTCTAATTTACTACAGTTTGATAGAGTTTAGCTGCAAAAAACGCGCATACTGTTTTTCACCGACGGATTTGTAGAGAGTCAAACTTTTTTACCGCTTATTGGAACTATGCGTAGCATACACAGTTGGATTCGTATGGATTAGGAGAACAATCCATATGTTGAACACTTTTCGAGATTATTCGCGATTTCAAAGTAATTTGAAAAACATTGTGGCTGCACTTATGTAGGCAGCGGAGAGTTTTTGCGTATTTTTGATGCGTTTGTCCGATCGATGCAATTGACATACCGTTGAGAAGGTATCGTCGGGGCGCTCGATTTATATATAAAACACTTTGTCTAATTCCTTATGGTTTAAAAGTTACATCGATTTTACTAAAAACGCGGAACTCTGTTTTTCGTGAACGGAAATTGGCGAAGCGAACTGCATGTGAATGCATCCGATGTGCAACCGCACTGTATTATCGGAAAACAGAAATACACGTGATTTTCGCGGAACTGAAATCGACGAAGTGCACTGCATCAAACGGGCAAGCGCACTGATATCGACAGAAAAAACTGCACACATTTTTTGATTAATTTATCAGAATATGGATATTTGGTGCACTTTATTCGTCGCGCAATCGCACTGCAAACGATGTTTTTGTAAACTACACTTTTTAAAACTACGTGATAAACAGCTGATACCTCCTAAACGTATCTATAATTTCTGCTTGCTCCATGCATGATTTGTGTGACTTTGCCAGGTTTTGCTTGAACTTTCATACACTTTTGATCATATTTGGACTAACCTATTAACTCAGTGCACCCAGTTGTCAGTTCCTGTTTTCTGTTGTTTTTATATTTCAGGTTTTTCGGCCATTAAAGTGCCAAATAAATTCCGGAAAAATTATATAAAAAATCAGCGTCCCGGAAGCTTCCCGAAGAACAAAGGATGGAAGGGAGTGGACCCACTAGGGCCCCAGGAGGGTCCCTGACGCCCCCCTAGGGCGCGCCGGGCACCCTCTTGGCTGCCCTGTGGCCCCCCTCGGTGCCCCCCTTGGCCTATATTTAGTGCCCGCGGAGGAAACCCCTAAGATTGATCTGCTATTCCCGTTCTCCTCTCTGTACCATCGCCGCCGCCGTTTCAAGATCGGGGCTGCCAGGAGAAGCTGCCCCGACACCCTGCTGGAAGGAGGAACCCCCTTCGGGAGACCATCCATCGCCATGGACGCCTCCCAGATGTGCTGTGAGTAGTCCCCCTTGGACCATGGGTCCATGACCAGTAGCTATGTGATGTCCTCCTCCCCTCTTTGTGCTTCCACTTTCAAGACCCCGTGAGCTGCCTCACATGATCGAGGCACCTTTGTAATTTTCTGTGTTGCTATGCTGAGTTTGCTGGGATCTGATGGATTATGAGACTATGTTCAGATTGTGATGAGTAACATATTTGGTTCTCTTTTATATTTGTGTTCTTTAGTTAATTCTTTCATGTTCTCCGTTGCCGTATTTTGCTTTGGCCAAGTGATTTGTTGCAACTCCAAGAGGGAGCGTTATGCTTGATTGTGGGTTCAGCCCCCTGATGTCTAGCTTGAGTGACAGAAACATGAGACTAGGGGATGTGTTGTTGCCACCAGGGATAAAACAACGGTGCTTGTACCTACGGGTGCAAGGATTGTTTACTTTACGCAAAGTTCTTTTAATGCAGTTGTCTGTTGCTTTGAGTTTACACGTTGGGTGGGATTCGCAACTTAATACCAGCGAGATGTTCTGGATAGATATCTCAAGGTGGATGATTCGTAGTAGATGCAGATGGATTTCGGTCTACTTACCTTGGCGTACTGCCCATTGATTTTGAGCCTCTTCCTTTCTTTTGTAGCATAGTTAGCATTGTGGTGCGTTTATAATCCTATCAATTGCCAGTTGTGATTTTTTTACCTCGCTAGAACTTTTATCGTCTTTCGGGAGAGAGACATCACTAGTGAACGTCATGGGACCCCGGTCCATATTTCCACTATTGTTTACACCCTCAATTTACTTCCAGTTCTTATTTTTAGTTGCACTTTTATTTCTTGCGTTGATCCTTTGTAAACAGTAAGGCTGGAGGAATTGACAACTCCTCTGTACTTGTTGGGAGCAATGTTATTTTCTGTGTGTGCAGGTCCAGGTGAAGTAAGCAATCCTAGATTGTGAACGGCGCCATTGTTCACTTTACCACCTTCTTGTATCTCTTGGAGTCCTACGGGAGAGAAACCCTATCCTCTACATAGGGGAAATTTGTTGCTACGCTACATCTCACCTTCCACTTGGGGTAACCAACGAGAAGTGAGAGAGCTATCTTCCTCACCGTATCAACAGCTAACGAACACAACTAAAAGAAGTGAACCGCGTGATCGATAAAAATGAACCACAACACAATCTAAGATGAACTACTTTTGTAGAGAAAAAACAATTTGATCACATGAGGATTGCATTACACAAAACCAATTTACAAAGCGAACCAGAAAGTTGACTGCAATTTTTTATGCACCCCACTAACAGAACCGAACTGCATTGGGGAACAAACACAAAAATTGAATGACCAATGATCCAATTGATTTGTCCTGAGACCTGGAAACTTGAATAACAACTAAAATTTTAGCTTGAGAATAGTTTCGGCCGGCCAGAGAACTGCATTGCGGACGGAGGGGGCTCGTCAGGAGGCCCAGGGATCGGCCCGCGCGTCGCCTGGATCTTGTCCTAGGAGGAGGGAACCTAGATATCGTCACGAGGGATCCGCGCTCCCCTGCTCGACGTGGTGGCCGTGGCGGGGGCCGGGCGAGGTAGAGACGGCCGGCGCGTGGTGGGTCCGGCGGCCAGGGTGGAGTCGGGACGACGCGCGGCGGGTGTCGAAGCGGCCGACGCGAGGTGCATCCGGTGGCGGCGCGCGGCAGAGACTGGGGCGGCGACCATGGGAGGGAGGTGGTTTATTTACGGAAGAATCAACGAGACGAACACCAAAAGAACAAGGATCAAAAGGTTTCTATTCAAACATATCATGCATTCTTTTGGGCATACCTGAGGTACTAGCTCCAACATCACATAAAGCATAGCAAGAGAAGTTATTCAATTTAATTTTTATCATAGGATTCCAACCATCTTCTAGCTTCCTAGGTATGGAGGCTTCTATTCTAAGCTTCTCCTCCCTAGCTTTGATGAGAGCATTAGTGACATGCTTCGTGAAGGAAAGATTTAGTGTGCTAGTGTGGGGGTCTCTAGAATTTTTGTGTAGTAAGCTAATAACTTCTGAGAGGGTGCAACTATAAAAACCAATGTCACTACTATCAAAGGTGGTAGTGGTGTCGTCTAGGCTCACTTGTTTGAAAGCCTCTATGTTCATAGGAGTTTCTTCTTCTATGGTTGAGGTGATAGCATCACCATTAATAGGTCCAATGGGACTAGGAGTGTGTTGGGTGTTAAAAGTTTGGGTATCCTCAACAACTTGGATAGTAGCAACAGTGTGGTGTGTAGGAAGGCCCTTAATCCTATCCTCTTCCATTGGGATAACTTCTGGTTTGGCTGCCATTTGATTTATCAACGTAGATTGGGTGTGAGACATGTTTGACACATAGGTTTTAGTGACGGTAAGTCTAGTTTGGAGATTAGAAATCTCACTGTTCAGGCTCTCAAGCTGCTTACTAATGTTTTGCAAAATGGAAGTGTGCTCACCTAATTGTTTGGAGAAGGCTTTGTTTTGTTCAAACTTTGTGTGCATATAATTCTTGGTAGCCTTCTCTATCGCTACCAGTTTCTCATAGCTAGGTAAATCTCTTTCCTTGTAAGTTTGACCATAGGAGTTGTTGTTGTTCCCATAGTTGTTGGATGGGAACAGTCTAGGATTGCTAGCAAAATTACCCCTATAAGCATTATTATTGAATTTGTTTCTAGAGATAAAGTTCACATCTACTTGTTCTTGAGCAACCAAAGAATTTAAAGGGACATCATGAGGATCAATAGGAGATTTCTTGGTAAGTAGAGACATAATCAAGTCAACCTTGCCATTTAGGGAGGAAATCTCATCGACAAAGTTTACCTTCCTACTTGTTGCAGCTCGTTCGGTGTTTCATTGGGAATAATTGGTCATCATCTCATCTAGAAGTTTTGTGGCAGCACCAAGTGTTGTTGACATAAAAGTTCCACCCGCGGCCGAATCTAACATGTTCCGCGAGGTAAAGTTCAAGCCTGCATAAAAAGTCTGGATAACCATCCAAGTAGTCAAACCATGTGTAGGGAAATTCTTAACAAGAGATTTCATTCATTCCCAAGCTTGGGCAACGTGTTCATTATCCAATTGCTTAAAATTCATAATGTTACTCCTCAATTGGATAATTTTAGCAGGCGGGTAGTACTTCCCAATAAAAGCATCTTTGCACTTATCTCAAGAATCTATGCTATTCCTAGGAAAAGATTGAAACCAGATTTTAGCTCCTTCCCTCAAAGAGAAAGGAAAAAGCTTAAACTTAACAACATCACCCTCTACTTCTTTATACTTTTGCATATCACATAGCTCAACAAAATTATTTAAGTGTAAAGCAACATCATCTCCAGCACCAGAGAATTGATCTCTCATAACAAGGTTTCAAAAAGCAGGTTTAATTTCATAAGAGGTGGCTGAAGTGGCAGGTGTGGCAATAGGAGTGCAGATAAAATCATTGTTGTTGTGACTAGTGAAGTCACAAAACTTGGTGTTTTCAGTGGAACCCATAGTACCAGCAGATGTGACAGGCATTTTTTATGATTTTTGATAAAGGTCACTAAGATAAAGACTGAAAGGTAAACTAATAAGACTAAAAAGAAAATCTAAAAGATAGTGTGGAACTCCCCTATCTTGTAGGTTGGAGTCCCAGGAAACGGTGCCAGAAATTTTCTTGATGCGCGAGAGATGATAATGGCTTCTCGCCCTTCGTTGGTTACCCCAAGTGGAAGGTGAGATGTAGGATAGCAGCAAATTTCCCTCGGTGAAGATACCAATGTTATCGAACCAGTAGGACTCCAACAACGACAAGGAGGTGTCAACGGCGAAATTGACGGGAACCTGCCCATAGAACAAATAACTTTTCTCCCAACGAAGTTCAGAGAGGTTGTCAATCTCTCCGGCCTTGTTGTTTACAAAGGATCAAACGCAAGGGATAAAGGATAATAGTAGCTACTAGAAAGTAAAAGCAGGAAATAAATTGAGCGTGTAAACACTGATGAGAAGATGGATCGGGGTCTCATGATGTTCACTAGTGATGTCTCTCTCCCAAAAGATGATAAAACTTCTATGCGAGGTAAACAAATCACAGCTGGGCAATTGACAGGATTAAAAACGCACCGCAATGAACTATGCTACAAAGAAAGGAAGAGGCTCAAAAGCATGGGCAGTACGTGATACGTCCCAAACGTATCTATAATTTCTGCTTGCTCCATGCATGTTTTGTGTTATATTGCTATGATCTAGATACACTTTCATACACTTTTGATCATATTTCGACTAACTTATTAACTCAGTGCACCACAGTGCCAGTTCCTGTTTTTTGCTGTTTTTCTATTCCAGGTTTCCCCCATATTAAAAGTGCTCAAATTTTTTGGGAAAATCGGATAAAAAAATCAGCGCAACGGAAGCTTCCGGAACCCCGAAGGAGGGCTGGGGGCCACCACCAGGGACCCAAGCGGCCACCTGGCGCTTCCTAGGGTCTGGCCGCGCCAAGGGGGCGCCTGGACTCCTGGTGCCCCCCCTTGCTGCCCCCTTCGCCTATTTATTTCCCGTGACGTGAAACTTCCGAGGAGAGAACCCTTTTTTGCGATCTCGCCTCTGTTCCGCCGTTGCCGCGCTTCCAAGATCGGGAGCGCCAACAGACCTCTTCCCGGCACCCTGCCGGAGGGACGATCGACCTCCGGGAGCTTCCCCTCCACCATGGACGCTTCCCGGATGTGCCGTCAGTAGTTTCCTTTGGACCATGGGTCCATGATCGGTAGCTATGTGATGGTCTCCTCCCCTCTTTGTTCTTCATGGTTTAGACCTCGTGAGCTTCCCTACATGATCGAGGCACATATGTAATCTTTCTGCTGTTGCTATGCTGAGTTTGATGGGATCTGATGGATTATGAGATTATGTTCAGATTGTGATAGAGTAATATATCTGGTTCTTATCTTTTATATTTTTGTTCCTAAGTAATTCTTGCATGTTCTCCGTTGTTGTTTATTGCTTTGGCCAAGTAGTAGGTAGTAACTCCAAGAGGGAACGTTATGCTCGATTGTGGGTTCATGCCCCCTGATGACACGCTTGAGTGACAGAAACATGAGTCTAGGGGATGTATTGTTTCCACAAGGGCGAAGACAACGGTGTTTGAAACCGCGGTTGCAAGGATTACTTTACGCAAAGTTCTTTTTAATGTAGTTGTCTGTTGCTTTGGGTTTACACTTTGGGTGGGGCTCGCAACTTAATACCAGCGAGATGTTCTGGATAGATATCTCAAGGTGGATTATTAGTAGTAGATGTAGTTGGATTTCGGTCTACTTATTTTGGCGTACTGCCCATTCTTTTGAGCCTCTTCCTTTCTTCCTAGCATAGTTAGCATTGCAGTGCGTTTATAATCCTGTCAATTGCCCGTCTGTAATTTGTTTACCTCACATAGCAGTTTTATCTTATTTTGGGAGAGAGACATCACTAGTGAACATCACGGGACCCCGGTCCATATTCTCATCACTGTTTACATGCTTATTTACTTTCTTGCTTTTTACTTTCAGTTGCTATCATTATCATTATCATTATCCCTTGTGTTTTGATCCTTTGTAAAAAACAAGACCGGAGAGATTGACAACCTCTCTGAACTTCGTTGGGAGCAAAGTTATTTGTATCTGTGTGAAGGTCCACGTCATTTGCGCCGCTGACACCTACTTATCATCTCTGGAGTCCTACTGGAGACAAAACTCGGTATCTTCACCGAGGGAAAGTTGCCGCTACGCTGCATCTCACCTTCCACTTGGGGTAACCAACGAAGGGCGAGAAGCAATTATCACCTCTCGCGTATCAAGTAAATTTCTGGCGCCGTTGCCGGGGACTCCGAGTGCTAAGATAGGGGAGTTTCCCACTACCTTTTACCTTTGCTGTTTAGTCTTGTTAGTTTACCTTTCAGTTTTTATCTTTGTTTCCTTTATCAAAAATCACAAAAAATTTATTTATCTTGCTTTTAGTAGTCCTCCTTGTTTAGATGAACATGTTAGGACTTGGTGCTTTGCGGGAATCGGAAGTTCTCGATTTTCGTCAAAGGGACGGAGAAAATATGAAGAAGGCATGGGACAGAATTTCTGAAGCACTTTTTTACAATGGTCTTTTTAAGTCGTGTAAACACTCTCTTGATATTATAGCTGAAGAAGACTTTTTAGAGTGTGATGAAGCTAGAGCTCTTGATATTTTGCGTAGTCTATCTAGTTATTTTGTTTATGATCGTAGTATTGATACTGTTATAGATAGACTTTCCAGTATTGAAAAGAGGATGGATGCTCTAGACTTGAGGAAAGTAGAAGAACTTAAGTCCAACAAGAAAGAAATGTTGGAGATAGATGATGATTGGGAGCCCTTTGTTAGGATTAGTATCTCTAACCAAGACTTCCTTGCTTTTTGTGATATTGGATCCACGGTTTCTACTATGCCAAAAATATTTTATGATTCTTTGAAACTAGATATGGATAAATTTTCATCTTATCATGAACATGCTAATGGAGATATCTCTGAGGTAAAAGGAAAGGTAAAATAAGTCCAAGTTGCATTCCTTCATAGGATTGCACCGATGGATTTCTTCATCATGAAGCCAGACCAAAGTAACATCGTGCTTGGAATGGACTTCGTCAGAGCTACGAAAGGCTTCATTGATATTGGTAACGGGCACATATGCTTACGTGGTAAGGAGAAAGGTAAGTACCTCTTTCCTAGGAAGAATAAGAATGAGCTTATTGAAAATCAATTTGAAGGTCTTTATGATTCCGACGATCTTGGAGACCTTTGATTCTTCTTTTGCCTAGCTTAAAGGTGTAAAAGAAAGCGCTTGTTGGGAGGCAACCCAAGATGTTTTTACTTCTGTTATTAGTGGTCTTGATGATTGTTACTACTGTAGCAACATCATTGTATCTTTATTTTCAAGCTTTGTGCCAAGTTATAGCCTCTTATGATAAGAGAAGCAAAAGTTGTGACATGCTGTCCAGAAAACAGATTATGTCTACTTGACGGAAAAAGTCGGAACAAATATTGTTTACACAGGGTGCTCTATACAATTGCAGAACTTACGTATGTTCTGAGTTTTTGATTTGAGTTGCAGAAGTGCCCCGAAAAAATTCTTTACTACCTGTTGTTCTATTTTTTCACAGATTCTGCCATGTTACGCCTTTCCTTACATTTGAGAACCTTAAGCTTGCTTTTTCTTTGCAAAAAACTTTTGGCAATCTTGAGAAACAGGAGATCTTCAAGAATATCTTTATATCCAGTGGGGAAAATTATTTTATTAATGGTACTAGCCTCTCTAATCAGCTTATGATGAGTTATGTATGAAGGGAGTTTTCAATTGTGCGATGGAAGATGATGAAAGAAGATCCGGGAGTATCAAGCGCTCAAGCTTGGGGATGCCCCCATGCATCCCCAATAAATATTCAAGGAGGCTGAAGCGTCTAAGCTTGGGGATGCCCCCGTGCATCACCTTCTCCATCAACAATCATCAGTTCGTCCTTCGTCTCACTATATTTTTATCACTTCATGCGTTATGTGCTATGCTTGGAGCGTCTCGCTCTTAGGTTTTATTTTTAGTTTTCTTTAGCTTTGCTTGCTGTTCATAAAAATTTAGACCCCAACTTACTTTGTGTGGGAGAGAAACACGCTCCACACCAATCTAGAACACATCATATGATTTTTCATGCTTATCTTTCTGTTGTTGTGTCTTCTTTATCTTTTCTGTAGCTACTGCCATGTTTAGTTTTAGTCTTAGTTTGTATTTAGCAAGATCCTTGGTTTTTGTTTAGTTTCTTGCTGGAACTATCTTTAGTTTTCATGTTTATCTTTTTAAGAGAGTTGGTTGTTGCACTGAGTTGTTTCTTGTCTTGAAAGTAGGTAATTGAGGTTGCTATTTAATTTTAGGAGTAACTTCAAATAGTTTTGAGGTATTGATGTGAGTAATGTTTAAACTTTTGGTGTCAAGAGCTCTAGCCTATTAGTGATAGGTGTTGTATTCTGGGCAATCCGTGTGTATTTTCAAAACCTACAAAACTGGTTGAGAACTCTAGCTACTAGATGGATCACTAATCTTTGGAGGGATCGTATATTAGAGTACACTCACGTACCATGAGTCGAGGATGCGCAAGGATAACCAAACCCCCATACACTCCTCCTCGGGGTACTTGTCTCTTTGTGAACCTCCTTATTAGATTGAGAGTTACCGATAATAAGAGCATGAGTTCTTCGGACTAATGTAAGTATTGAAAGTTGACACTTCCACCTCCTCATATTGGCTAACCTCTTCTGTACCGTGTATTGCCTTCTTCTCACTCAGAGAGTTGGAGTCCACCTTCGCCGGTATATCCAAACCCTTGGCATGATACGCTCTGTCATCATAAACCTCCCTATATCTTTCCTCAAAACAGCCACCATACCTACCTATCAAGGCATTTCCATAGCCTTTCCGAGATATATTGCCATGCAACATCCACCTCTCCATGACTTGATCTTCATGTCATACATGTTCCTTCTACACTGGCAGAGGCATACATTGCATACATAATGATAGCTACATCTTCTTTATGTTTGAGTACATTGTAAAGTGTGAAAGATCTTCTATACCCTCTTGTAAATTAGAGTGTTGCCCTTCAGTGAGGAAAAGATCCCAAAGTGGACAAAATAAAAGATCTCAAAGAGGAAAAATGAGAGTTAAGTAGAAAGAGACATCGAGGCCACCAAAAAATACAAAAATATAGAAAATAAATATAAATAAAAGTAAAAAGAGAGAAAGGGGCAACACTACTATCCTTTTGAAAGGTCCACACTAGTACTCCCTCTTATCCTTGTACTCCATAGAGATGATCATTCATGCATATAGCTATGTGGGTACCTTCACACTAAATAACTTGGATTTCATATTTCAAGGATGAGCCTCCTCAAACGAGCTCTAGGATTTCATGAGCGAGCAAGTTAGATGCACCCCCACTAGTTCCATTGGATAGCTTTTTAGCTCATATGTGCATCCGTTGCATGGCAATCCCTACTCCTCACATCATATCTATCATTTGGCCTTGTCGCCTATGATTGTCCTCATTGATGTGAGCCTTTCTCACCTTTTTGTCTTCCTCCTCCACCATATTTCTCTCTTTGCCATCCTAAGTGTCAACTCTCGTGCTTACGCTCATCCATTGCATGAGTGCTCAAAATATCGAAAAGGAGTGGATCAAATTGACTTGTACCTGGCTAGTGGTCTGGGGACGAGTCCAGATAAGATTCCAAAGAAGACCAAGTGTGAAACTTTAGTAGATAGAGTTCTCAACAAAAATACTTTTTTCTCGTACTCCCTATCCCCCTTCTTGCACGCAAACACCATTTGGAGACATTCGAGTCACGAACAGCGAGATCTCTTGCACCTAATGTTCTTTCGTTGCTTGTTTCAATGCTAATATAGACTCTTGCATGTTATGACTTGAATTGACTCACATACCTTGATTGCTTTACTTTTCAAAGTTCTTATATGGTTGCTAGCATGTCACCACATAAATTATGTTTGTTATCATTTACCTACTCGAGGACGAGCAGGAATTAAACTTGGGGATGTTGATACGTCCCAAACGTATCTATAATTTCTGCTTGCTCCATGCATGTTTTCTGTGATATTGCTATGATCTAGATACACTTTCATACACTTTTGATCATATTTGTACTAACTTATTAACTCAGTGCACCACAATGCCAGTTCTTGTTTTTTGCTGTTTTTCTATTCCACGTTCCCCCCATATTAAAAGTGCTCCAAAAATTTGGGAAAATCGGATAAAAAATCAGCGCAACGGAAGCTTCCGAAACCTCGAAGGAGGGATGAGGAGCCACCACCAGAGACCCAGGCGGCCATCTGGCGCGGCCTAGGGTCTGGTCGAGCCAAGGGGGCGCCTGGACTCCTGGTGGCCCCCCTGGCTGCCCACCTTCGCCTATTTATTTCCCGTGACGTGAAACTTCCGAGGAGAGAACCCTTTTTCACGATCTCGCCTCTGTTCCGCCGTCGCCGCGCTTCCAAGATCAGGTGCACCAGCAGACCTCTTCCCGGCACCCTGCCGGAGGGAGGATCGACCTCTGGGATCTTCCCCTCCACCATGGACCCTTCCCGAATGTGCCGTGAGTAGTTTCCTTTGGACCATGGGTACATGATCAGTAGCTATGTGATGTTCTCCTCCCCTCTTTGTTATTCATGGTTTAGACCTCGTGATCTGATCTACATGATCGAGGCACATATGTAATCTTTCTGCTGTTGCTATGCTGAGTTTGATGGGATATGATGGATTATGAGATTATGTTGAGATTATGATAGAGTAATATATTTGGTTCTTATATTTTGTATTTTTGTTCCTAAGTAATTCTTGCATGTTCTCCGTTGTTGTTTATTGCTTTGGCCAAGTAGTAGGTAGTAACTCCAAGAGCGAACGTTATGCTCGATTGTGGGTTCATGCCCCCTGATGACTCGCCTGAGTGACAGAAACATGAGTCTAGGGGATGTGCTGTTGCCACAAGGGGGAAAACAACGGTGCTTGTAACCGCGGTTGCAAGGATTGTTTACCTCGCATAGCACTTTTATCGTCTTTTGGGAGAGAGACGTCACTAGTGAACATCACGGGACCCCGGTCCATATTCTCATCACTGTTTACACGCTTATTTACTTTCTTGCTTTTTACTTTATGTAGCTATCATTATCATTATCCCTTATGTTTTGATCCTTTGTAAACAACAAGACCGGAGAGATTGACAACCTCTCTGAACTTCATTGGGAGCAAAGTTATTTGTGTCTGTGTGCAGTTCCACGTCAGTTGCGCTGCTGACACCTACTTATCATCTCTGGAGTCCCACTTGAGACAAACCTCGGTATCTTCACCGAGGGAAACTTGCCGCTACACTGCATCTCACCTTCCACTTGGGGAAACCAACGAAGGGCGAGAAGCTATTATCATCTCTCGCGTATCAGTACGCCAAAATAATTAGACCGAAATCCAACTGCATCTACTACTAATCATCCACCTTGAGATATCTATCCAGAACATCTCGCTGGTATTAAGTTGTGAGCCCCACCCAAAGTGTAAACCCAAAGCAACAGATAACTGCATTAAAAGAACTTGGCGTAAAGTAAACAATCCTTGCAACCGCGGTTACAAGCACCGTTGTTTTCCCCCTTGTGGAAACAACACATCCCCTAGACTCATGTTTCTGTCACTCAAGCTAGTTATCAGGGGGCATGAACCCACGATCGAGCATAACGTTCCCTCTTTGAGTCACTACCTACTACTTAGCCAAACCAATAAACAATAACAGAGAACATGCAAGAATTACTTAGGAACAAAAATATAAGAGATAAAAACCTAATATATTACTCTATCACAATCTGAACATAATCTCATAATCCATCAGATCCCATCAAACTTAGCATGGCAACAGCAGAAGAATTACATATGTGCCTCGATCATGTAGGGCAGCTCACGAGGTCTAAACCATGAAGAACAAAGAGGGGAGGAGAACATCACATAGCTACTGATCAAGGACCCATGGTCCAAGGTAGACTACTCACGACACATCCGGGGAGCGTCCATGGTGGAGGAGAAGCTCCCGGAGGCCATTCCTCCCTCTGGCAGGGTGCCGGGAAGGGTCCTGGCGGTGCTCCCGATCTTATAAGCGCGGCGCCGACGGAACAAAGGCGAGTTTGCGAAATAGGGTTCTTTCTTCAGAGTTTCCCCGTGACAGAGATTTAATAGGCGAAGGGGCAGCCAGGGGGGTCACCAGGGGCCCAGGCGCCCTCTTGGCGTGGCCAGGCCCCTGGCCGCGCAAGGTTTCTGCCTGGGGCCCTGGTGGGTGGCCCCTTGCCCTCCTTCGGGCTTCTGGAGTCTTCCGACACGCTGATTTTTATCTGATTTTCCCGGATTTTGGAGCAGTTTTTATATGGGAAAAAACTGAAATAGAAAAACAGCAGAAAACAGGAACTGGCACTGGGGTGCACTGAGTTAGTAGGTTAGTACAAATATGATCAAAAGTGTATGAACGTGTATCTAGATCATAGCAATATCAAACAAAACATGCATGGAACGAGCAGAAATTATCGATACGTTTGAGACGTATCAAAGACCCGCTCCACCCGGACACCCGCCGCAGGACAAGACAACGACTCCGAAACTCAGACCTGCGAGTACTACGACCCAGATCGGAGACCAGATGAATTCGCCAAGTTTATCCGGAACCACTCGATCAACGATGGAATAGAGCTCGACCCAAGGTTCCACTCCCGTTCAGAAGATCACTCGCAATTGTTCCAAGTCACAAGAAGAAGAAGGCACGCCAGCTCTAGCAAGCTCACAGCCAAAGAACAGCTAGACAGACCCTGCACAATCCATTGTTTCGAAGACGACTGGGGGCGCCTTAGAGCAGGCCACACCTTAAGAGATTGCCGTCTGTTTGTCGAACTCTCCAACAGCCTCAAGGAAGAGAAGCAGCGGGAAGCCAAATGGGCTCGAGGAACCGCGCAGTCGCCAGCATCAGATGCAGAAGAACAATACCCCACGTCCCATGGATGAGTTTGCATGATCCAAGAAGGACGACCCCCAAAAGCAAAACAGGACGCCCACACCCTGCAGACCCGAGCAGACGAGGGCCTAAAAACAACAGAAACCTACCAACTGTATGGCGCAGAGACCTGCATCACCTTCTCACAAAGCGACCACCCACTCGCAATTCCAAGACCAGGGCACTGATACGTCTCAGACGTATCGATAATTTCGGCTCGTTCCATGCATGTTTTGTGTGATATTGCTATGATCTAGATACACTTTCATACACTTTTGATCATATTTGGACTAACCTACTAACTCAGTGCACCCCAGTGCCAGTTCCTGTTTTCTGCTGTTTTTCTATTTCAGATTTTCCCCATATAAAAAATGCTCAAAAAATCCGGGAAAAATAAAATAAAAAAATTAGCGTGTCGGAAGACTCCAGATGCCCGAAGGAGGGCCAAAGGCGCCTGGGCCTGGCCGCACCAGAAGGGCGCCTGGGCCCCTGGTGCCCCCTTCGCCTATTTAATATCCGTCACGGGGGAACTCCGAAGACAGAAACCTATTTTCCAATCTCTCCTCTGTTCCGCCGCCGTCGCGCTTCCAAAATCGGGAGCACCGTCAGGACCCTTCCCGGCACCTTGCCGGAGGGAGGATTGACCTCCGGGAGCTTATCCTCCACCATGGACGCTCCCCGGATGTGTCGTGAGTAGTCTACCTTGGACCATGGGTCCGTGATCAGTAGCTATGTGATGTTCTCCTCCCCTCTTTGATCTTCAATGTTTAGCCCTCGTGAGCTTCCCTACATGATCGAGGCACATATGTAATTCTTTCTGCTTTTGCTATGTTGAGTTTGGTGGGATCTGATGGATTATGAGATTATGTTCAGATTGTCATAGAGTAGTATAATTGGTTCTTATCTTTTGTATTTTTATTCTGAAGTAATTCTTGCATGTTCTCCGTTGCTATTTATTGCTTTGGCCAAGTGGTAGGTAGTGACTCCAAGAGGGAACGTTATGCTCGATTGTGGGTACATGCCCCCTGATGACACGCTTGAGTGACAGAAACATGAGTCTAGGGGATGTGTTGTGGCCACAAGGGGGAAAGCAACGGTGCTTGTAATCGCGGTTACAAGGATTGTTTACTTTACGCAAAGTTCTTTTTAATGCAGTTGTATGTTGCTTTGGGTTTACACTTTGGGTGGGGCTCGCAACTTAATACCAGCGAGATGTTCTGGATATATATCTCAAGGTGGATGATTAGTAGTAGATGCAATGGATTTTGGTCTACTTATTTTGGCGTACTGCCCATGCTTTTGAGCCTCTTCCTTTATTTTGTAGCATAGTTAGCATTGCGGTGCGCTTATAATCCCGTCAATTGCCCGTCTGTAATTTGTTTACCTCGCATAGAAATCTTACCGTCTTTTGGGAGAGAGACATCACTAGTGAACATCACGGGACGCCGGTGCATATTCTCATCATTGTTACACAGTCATTTACTTTTTAGTATTTACTTCCAGTTGCTATCATTATCATTATCCATTGTGTGTTTGACCCTTTGTAAACAACAAGACCGGAGAGATTGACAACCTCTCTAAACTTCGTTGGGAGCAAAGTTAATTGTATTGTGTGCAGGTCTGCGTCAGGTGCGTCGCTGACACCTACTTATCATCTCAGGAGTCCTACTGGAGGCAAACCCTATCCTCTACATAGGTGAAATTTACTGTTATCCTACATCTCACCTTCCACTTTGGGTAACCAACGAAGGGCAAGAAACCATTATCATCATCTTGCACATCAAGCAAATTTCTGGCGCAGTTGCCGGGAACTCCGAGTGATAAGATAGGGGAGTTTCCCACTATCTTTTACCTTTACTTTTTAGTCTTGTTAGTTTACCTTTCTATTTTTATCTTTGTGTCTTATATTGAAAATTACAAAAAAATCTGCCACACCTGCTGCTATTATGGGTTCCTCTGAAAACACAAAGTTTTGTGACTTCACCAGTCACAACAGCAAAGACTTTATCTGCACTACTATTGCCACACCTGCCACTTCAGCTACCTCTTATGAAATTAAACCTGCTTTACTGAACCTTGTTATGAGAGATCAATTCTCGGGTGCTGGAGATGCTGCTGCTTTACACTTGAATAATTTTGTTGAATTATGTGATATGCAAAAGTATAAAGAAGTACAAGGTGATGTTGTTAAGCTCAAGCTTTTTCCTTTCTCTTTAAGGGACGGAGCTAAAATCTGGTTTCAATCTTTGCCTAGTAATAGCATAGATTCTTGGGATACGTGCAAAGATGCTTTTATTGGGAAGTATTACTGATGTCTACGCACGCTTCTATTCTTGTAGACTATGTTGGGCATCCAAGCGCAGAGGTTTGTAGGACATCAACAATTTCCCTCAAGTGGATGACCTAAGGTTTATCGAACTCAGGGAAGTAGAGGTTGAAGATGGTCTCTCTCAAGCAACCCTGCAATTAAGATACAAGAATATCTTGTGTCCCCAACACACCCAATACAATGGAAAATTGTATAGGTTCACTAGTTCGGCGAAGAGATGGTAAAATATGGGTGATAGGTATGACAAAGCAAGGTAATATAAATCTGTAATAAAAAGTGAAGCAAGCAAACAAGTAGTAAACGTGATCGCAAACGGTATTGCAATGGTGGAAACAAGGCCTAGTATAATCACATGATATTTCCCATAAAACATGCAATGGAGACGTACTCGGAGGTCATTCCTTTGTGGTCAAGAGAGGACGAGAATTGTGTAGGGCTACAAAAGCACACTGCAGAGTTCGTAGTTCCCATCTATGGATTTCTCAATGTCACCGCGGCCATCCAAATAGAGTACCACAATCACCACAACATATCTAAAGGATAGTCAAAGACAATCACCAAGAGACTCTCAATCTTCAATCCACACACAAAAGAGGAAATCACTCATGAAAATATTCTTCTAACCCATGTCCAATAGACCGCTGTCACCATGGTCTCGGGGATTATACTAGATAGGATCAAGTGAGTACATCAAATCCAATACATAGAAGAAGGGGAAACATCATGGGATCACCCTAGATTAACATAGCCAATGATCACAACAAAGATCATATTATGGGAGAGAGAGAGAAACCGCATAGATCAAGATACAAGCCTTACCCCGAGGGGGAACTACTCACACATGGACATGGTGAGAGGGAGAGTTGTTGATGGAGAGGTGCAGCCCGGAGGAGATGAAGGAGACGGCGGCAACGGCGCCCACGGCCACGGCGGTGGCCACGGCCCTTGGGGGCAGCGACCCTTGGCCCCCTTCTTCTTCCTTGGACATGGTTCTACTATGAAGAATTATCTTCCCCTGAAGACGGCTGCCAAGAGGAGGAAATTTCGTGGTGCCCTTTGACCTAGTTTTCCTCTTTTTATATAGACTCTCGGATTCCCGTCATCCAGATTACGTCTTCGGTATTTCGGGGCTCCAGGGAGCATCCGAACTCCGATTGGGCCTAATTTTATGTCTAGATCCACCGGAATTTTTTTCCCTACAACTTAGTAGTTTTAGTTTTTTACGTTTGAGGCCGTCCTCTAGCGTTTTCGAGGAGATCTTTAAAACCTGTCTGGTGGAGACAAATTTCGGGAGAGTTAGAGTCCAACCCCTACAAGGCTCCTTTTTGTGATTTTTCCTTTATCCAAGTAATTCCTACACATAAAGTACAAAAACAAGAACTTTTGCACTCTTGCAACCATTAATAGGTTAGTTCCAAAATATGTTATAAAAAGATATGAAAGTGTATCCAAAGCATAACAATATCACACAAAACATGCATGGAGCAAGCAGAAATTATAGATATGTTTGGGACGTATCAATTACCCACCTGCTAAAATTATCTAATTGAGGAGTAAAATTATGAATTTTAGGCAATTGGGTAATGAACACGTTGCCTAAGCTTGGGAACGTATGAAATCTCTTGTTCACAATGCCCTACACATGGTTTGACTACCTGGATGGTCATCCAGACTTTTTATGCAGGCTTGAACTTTACCTCGCGGAACCTGTTAGATTCGGCCGCGGGAGGAACCTTTATGTCAACTACACTCGGTTCTGCTACAAAACTCCTAGATGAGATGATGACCAACTATTCCCAATGGCACACCGAACACGCTCCAACAGGTAGGAAGGTAAATTCTGTCGAGAAAATTACCTCCCTCAATGATAAAGTTGATATAATTATGTCTCTACTTACCAAGCAACCCTCTATTGATCCTCATGATGTTCCTTTAAATTCTTTGGTTGCTCAGGAACAAGTAGATGTGAACTTCATTGCTAGAAACAACTTTAATAATAATGCTTATAGGGGAAACTTTGCTAGTAATCCTAGACCATTTCCATCCACTTATGGGAACAACAAAACTTACCCTAGCAACAAGAACCCCACTTCTGAACTAGAAAATATGCCAAGAGACTTTATCACTACCCAAAAAGTCTTCAACTAGAATGTGGAAGAAAAACTAGCTAAATTAGATAATCTTTGTTTGAAGGAAGATAGCTTAGCCCTTGATGTTGAGAAGTTAAAAATTAGAACCTCTCCCCTTGAGGTAAGCAAGGCCACCCCTATTAATGCTATATAATTACAAATCAATAAGAATATTAGGATGATGGCTAAACTTAAAGAAAGATGGGCTAGAGAAAAAGAGGAAGAGGATAGAATTAAGAGCCTTCCTACACACCACACTGTTGCCACTATCCAAATTGTTGAGGACACTGAAACTATTAGCACCCAATGCACTCCTAGTCCCACTGGGCCTATTAATGGTGATGCTAATACCTCAACCATAGAAGAAGAAATCCCTATGAACATAGAAGGTTTCAAACAGGTGAGATTAGATGACACTACTACCACCTTTGATAGTAGTGATATTGATTTTGATAGTTGCACCCTTTCAAAAGTTATCAGCTTACTACACAAAATGTCTAGAGACCCCCACACTAGCACACTTAATCTTTCCTTCACGGAGCATATCACAAATGCTCTCATCAAAGCTAGGGAGGAGAAGCTTAGGATAGAAGCCTCCATACCTAGGAAGCTAGATGATGGTTGGGACCCTATGATCAAAATTAAATTAAATAACTTCTCTTGCTATGCTTTATGTGATAATGGAGCTAGTACCTCCGTCATGCCCAAAAGAATGTATGATATGTTTGAATTGAAACCTTTTGATTCATGTTATTTTGGTGTTCGTCTTGTTGATTCTTCCATAAAGAAACCTTTGGGGAAGATCGACGATGTTCTTATCATTTTCAATGACAACTATGTCCCCATTGATTTTATTATTATGGATATAGTGTGTGAACCTTTATGTCCAATTATTTTGCGACGTCCTTTTCTTCGCACCGTTGGTGCTGTTATTGACATGAAAGAGGGGAATATAAAATTTAAAGTCTCTCTCAAAAAGGGGATGGAACACTTCCCTAGAAATAAAATCAAGTTACCTTTTGAGTCTGTTACACGGGCTAGCTATTCTCTTTCTCTTGATAAAACTTGATTCTTCTTTTGCCTTATGCCTAGCTTAAGGCGTAAAAGAAAGCGCTTGTTGGGAGGCAATCCAAGATGTTTTTACTTCTGTTTTTAGTGGTCTTGATGATTTTTAATACTGTAGCAGCATCATTGTATCTTTATTTTTCAAGCTTTGTGCCAAGTATAGCCTCATACGACAAGGGAAGTGAAAGTTGTGACATGCTGTCCAGAAAAAAAATTCTGTCCTCGTGACGGAAAAAATCAGAATAAATCACCAGTTCATCTTTTTTAGCTGAATGCTTTACACAGCGTGATCTATACAATCACGGAACTTTCGTATGTTCTGAGTTTTTTTATTTGCGTTGCAGAAGTGCCCCTAAAAAATTATTTACTACCTGCTGTTCTGTTTTTCGCAGATTCTGCCACGTTTTGTCTATCCTAACTTTTGAAAGACTTAAGCTTGCTTTTTCTTTGCAAAAACCTTTTGGCAATCTTGAGAAACAATATCTCTTCAAGAATATCTTTACATCCATTGGGGAAAAATTATTTATTAAGGGTACTAACTTCTCTAATCAGCTTATGATGAGTTGTGTATGAAGGGAGTTTTCAAGTGTGCGATGGAAGATGATGAAAGAAGATCCGGGAGTGTCAAGCGCTCAAGCTTGGGGATGCCCCCATGCATCCCCAACAAATATTCAAGGAGACTCAAGAGTCTAACCTTGGGGATGCCCCCGAGCATCCCCTTCTGCATCAACAATCCATAGTTCGTCCTTCGTCTCACTATATTTTTATCACTTCATGTGTTATGTGCTATGCTTGCAGCGTCTCGCTCTTAGGTTTTGTTTTATTTATCTTTTCTTGACGTTCATAACAAGTTAGATCCCGTCTTACTTTGTTTGGGAGAGAAACACGCTACACTTTCAAAATCTAGAACACATCATAGGATTCCTTCATGCCTATCTTTTTTCTGTTGTGTGTTCTTTATCTTTTCGTAGCAACTGCCATGTTCAGTTTTAGTTTTATTTTTAGGAAGAGCCTTGGATTTTGTTTAGTTTGTTGCTGAAACTCTCTTTAGTTTTCATGTTTATCTTATTAAGAGAGTTGGTTGTTGCACTGAGTTGTGTGTTGTTTTGAGAAGTAGGTATTTGAGGTTGCTATTTAATCTTAGTATTAACTTGCAATAGTTTTGAGGTATTGATGTGAGTAATGTTTGAACTTTTGGTGTAAAGAGCTCTAGCCTATTAGTGATAGGTGTCGTATTTTGTGCAATCCGTGTTTATTTTCAAAACCTACAAAACTAGTTGAGAACTCTAGATACTAGATGGATCACTACTCTTCTGAGGGGTCGGATATTAGAGTACACTCATGTACCATGAGTCGAGGATGTGCAAGGATAACCAAACCCCCATACACTCATCCTCGGGGTACTTTTCTCTTTGTGAACCTACTCATTAGATTGAGAGTTGCCGATAATAAGTGCATGAGTTCTTCGGACTAATGTGAGTATTGAAAGTTGACACTTGCACCTCCTCATATTTGCTAGCCTCTACTGTGTCTTGCATTGCCTCCTTCTCACTCCGAGAGTTGGCGTCCACCATCGCCGGTACATCCAAACCCTTGGCATGATAGGCTCTGTAATCATAAACCTCCCTATATCTTTCCTCAAAACAGCCACCATATCTACCTATCAAGGCATTTCCATAGCCTTTCCGAGATATATTGCCATGCAACATCCACCTCTTCATGACTTGATCTTCATGTCATACATGTTCCTGCTACACTAGCAGCGGCATACATAGCATACATCATGATAGCTACATCTTCTTTATGATTTGAGTACCTTGTAAAGTGTGAAAGATCTTCTATACCCTCTTGTAAATTAGAGTGTTTCCTTAAGTGAATAAAACATCCCAAAGAGGACAAATGAGAATTAAATAGAAAGAGCCATTGAGGCCACCAAAAAAATACAAAAAATAGAAAAGAGAGAAAAAGAAAATAAAAAGAGAGAAAGGGGCAACACTACTATCCTTTTGAAAGATCCACACTAGTACTCCCTCTTATCCTTGTACTCCATAGAGATGATCATACATGCATATAGCTATGTGGGGACCTTCACACTATATAACTTGGCTTGCATATTCCAAGGATGAGCCTCCTCAGAAGAGCTCTAGGTCCTCATGAGCGAGCAAGTTAGATGCACCCCCACTAGTTCCATTGGAGAGCTCTCAGCTCATATGTGCATCCATTTCATGGCAATCCCTACTCCTCACATCATATCTATCATTTGTCCTCATTGATGTGAGCCTTTCTCACCTTTTTTGACTTCCTCCTCCACCATATTCTCTCTTTGCCATCCTAAGTGTCAACTATCGTGCTTACGCTCATCCATTGCATGAGTGCTCAAAATATCAAAAAGGAGTGGATCAAATTGATTTGTACCTGGCTAGTGGTCTGGGGACGAGTCAAGATAAGATTCCAAAGAGACCAAGTGTGAAAATTTAGTAGATTGAGTTCTCAACTAAAAATACTTTTTTCTCGTATTCCCTATCCCCTTTCTTGCACGCAAACACCATTTGGAGACATTTGAGTCACGGACAGCGAGAGCTCTTGAACCTAATGTTCTTATGTTACTTGTTTCAATTTTAACATAGACTCTTGCATGTTATGACTTGAATTGAATTACATATCTCAATTGCTTTACTTTTCAAAGTTCTTATATGATTGTTAGCATGTCACCACAGAAATTATGTTTGTTATCATTTACCTACTCGAGGACTGATACGTCCAAAACGTATCTATAATTTCTGCTTGCTCCATGCCTCTTTTGTGTGATATTGTTATGATATTGATGAACTTCCATACACTTTTGACCATATTTGGACTAACCTATTAACTCAGTGCACCCCAGTGCTAGTTCCTGTTTTCTGCTGTTTTCTATTTCAGGTTTCCCCCATATTAAAAGTGCTCCAAAAATTCGGGAAAAATCCAATAAAAAATCAGCGTACAGGAAGCTTCCGGAATCACCGAGGGGGGGCCAGAGGGGACCCACCAGGGCCCCAGGCGCCCTCCCGGCGCGCCCCAGGGTGGGGCCACACCAGGGGGCCGCCTGGACCCCTGGTGGCCCCCCTGGCTGCCCCCCTTCGCCTATTTATTCCTCGTGATGCAAAAACGCCTAGACGGGAACCCTTTTTCGCGATCTCTCCTCTGTTCCGCCGCCGACGCGCTTCCAAGATCGGGAGCACCAGAAGACCTCTTCCCGGCACCCTGCCGGAGGGAGGAACCACCTCCGGGAGCTTCTCCACCACCATGGATGCTTCCCGGATGAACCGTGAGTAGTCCATCTTGGACCATGGGTCTATGATCAGTAGCTATGTGATGTTCTTCTCCCCTCTTTGTACTTCATGGATTAGACCTCGTGAGCTGCCCTACATGATCGAGGCACATATGTAATATTTCTGCTGTTGCTATGTTGAGTTTGCTGGGATCCGATGGATTATGAGATTATGTTCAGATTGTGTTTGAGTAATATATTTGATTCTCCTCTTTTATATTTATGTTCTTGAGTAATTCTTGCATGTTCTCCGTTGCTGTTTATTGCTTTGGCCAAGTAGTAGGTAGTGACTCAGAGAGGGAGCGTTATGCATGATTGTGGGTTCATGCCCCCCGATGACTAGCTTGAGTGACAGAAACATGAGTCTATAGGATGTGTTGTTGCCACAAGGGGGAAAACAACGATGCTTGTACTTGCGGGTGCAAGGATTGTTTACTTTACGCAAAGTTATTTAATGCAGTTGTCTGTTGCTTTGAGTTTACACTTTGGGTGTGATTCACAACTTAATACCAGCGAGATGTTCTGGATAGATATCTCAAGGTGGATGATTAGTAGGTAGATGCAGATGGATTTCGGTCTACTTGTCTTGGCGTACAACCCATGCTTTTGAGCCTCTTCCTTTCTTTATAGCATAATTAGCATTGGTTTGCGCACATAATCCTGTCAATTGCCCAACTGTAATTTGTTTACCTCGCATGGCTATTTTATCGTCTTTGGGAGAGAGACATCACTAGTGAACATCATAGGACCCCGGTCCATATTTCCAATACTGTTTACACCTGCTATTTATTTTTTGCTCTATTTACTTTTCCGTTCCTATCACTATCATTATTATCCCGTGCGTTTTATCCTTTGTAAACAACAAGGCCGGAGGAATTGATAACTCCTCTGTACTCGTTGGGAAGCAAAGTTATTTGTTGTGTGTGCAGGTCCAGATGAAGTAAGCAACCCTGAGTTGTGAACGGCGCCATTGTTCACTTCACCACCTTCTTGTATCTGTTGGAGTCCTATTGGTCCGACACTCAACCTTAGCATCTTCGCTAAGGGAAATTGCCGCTACGCTACATCTCAACCTTCCACTTTGGGTAACCAACGAGGGTTGAGAAGTAAACTCTCGTGACATCAAAGAAATTTCTGGCGCCGTTGCCGGGGACTCCGCACTACAAGATAGGGGAGTTGCACACTATCTTTTATCTTTGCTTTTTAGTCTTGTTTGTTTACCTTTCAGTTTTTGCTTTAGTGTCCTTTATCAAAAAACAAAAAAAATAGTTATCTTGCTTGCTGCTACTATGGGTTCCTCTGAGAACACTAAGTTGTGTGATTTTACTAGTCACAACAACAGTGACTTTATCTGCACTCCTATTGCTACACCTGCTACTTCAACACCTTCTTATGAGATTAAACCTGCTTTGCTGAACCTTGTTATGAAAGATCAATTCTCTGGTGCTAGAGATGATGCTGCTTTGCACTTCAATAATTTTATTGAGCTTTTTGATATGCAAAAGTACAAAGAAGTAGATGGTGATATTGTTAAGCTTAAGCTTTTTCCTTTCTCCTTGAGAGATGAAGCTAAAATCTGGTTTCAATCCTTGCCTAGGAATATCATAGATTCTTGGGATAAGTGCAAGGATGCTTTTATTGGGAAGTACTATCCCCCTACTAAGATTATCCAATTGAGGAGCTTTATTATGGATATTAAACAATTTGATAATGAACATGTTGCCCAAGCTTGGGAACGCATGAAATCTCTTGTTAAGAATTGCCCTACGCATGGTTTGACTACTTGGATGGTTATCCAAACTTTTTATGCAGGCTCGAACTTTACCTCGCGGAACTTGCTAGATTCGGCCGCGGGAGGAACCTTTATGTCAACTACACTTGGTGCTGCCACAAAACTTCTCGATGAGATGATGACCAACTATTCCCAATGGCACACCGAAAGAGTTCCAAAAGGTAGGAAGGTAAAATATGTCGAGGAGATCTCCTCCCTAAATGAAAAAGTTGACTTGATTATGTCTCTACTTACCAAGAAATCTCCTGTTGATCCTCAAGATGTACCTTTAAATTCTTTGATTGCTCAAGATCAAGTAGATGTGAACTTTATCTCTAGAAACAACTTCAATAACAATGCTTATAGGAGTAATTTTGGTAGCAATCCTAGACTCTTCCCCAACAACTATGGGAACAACAACACTTATCCTAGCACCAAAAACTCCACTTCTGAATTAGAGAGTATGCTTAAAGACTTTATCACTACCCAAAAAGCCTTCAACAAGAGTGTAGAGGAAAAAATAGACAAACTAGATAACCTCTCATCAAAGGTAGACAATTTAGCCCATGAAGTAGAATTGCTTAAAATTATAACTTCTCCTCTTGAGGAGAGGAAGGTCACTCCTATGATTGCTATCCAAATGCAAATTAATGAAAACATTAGGATGATGGCTAAACTTAAAGAGAGATGGGCTAGAGAAAAGAAGGAAGAAGATAGAATTAAGAGCCTTCCTACACACCATACCGTTTCTACTATCCAAGTGGTTGAGGATATCCAAACTCTTAGCACCCAATGCACCCCTAGTCCCATAGGACCTATTAATGGTGATGCTATGACCTCAACCGTAGAAGAAGAAATTCTTATGACTATAGAAGCTACCAAACAAGTGAGCCTAAAGGACACCACTACCACTTTACTTGATAGTAGTGACCTTGATTTTGATAATTTCACCCTTTTTGAAGTTATTCGTTTCCTTCACAAGATGTCTAGAGACCCCCACACTAGCACACTTAATCTTGCCTTCATGGAGCATATCACTAATGCTCTCATCAAAGATAGGGAGGATAAGCTTAGGGTAGAAGCCTCCATACCTAGAAAGCTAGAATATGGTTGGGATCCTATGATTAAAATTAAGTTTAATAACTTTTCTTGCTATGCTTTATGTGATGTTGGAGCTAGTACCTCTGTTATGCCCAAAAGAATGTATGATATATTTGAATTGAAACCTTTTGATCCTTGTTCTTTTGGTGTTCGTCTTGTTGACTCTTCCGTAAATAAACCTTTGGGGAAGATCGATGATGTTCTTATCATTGTCAATGACAATTATGTTCCCGTTGATTTTACTATTATGGACATTGAATATGAACCTTCTTGTCCAATTATTTTGGGAAGTCCTTTTCTTCGCACCGTGGGTGCTGTTATTGATATGAAAGAAGGGATTATAAAATTCAAATTCCCTCTCAAGAAAGGGATGGAACACTTCCCTAGGAAAGAGATTAAGTTGCCTTTTGAGTCCGTCACACGGGCAATTTATTTTCTTGAAAAGACTTGATCTATTTGCATTAAGCCTAGCTAATGGCTTTAAAGAAGCGCTTTCGGGAGGCAGCCCGCAACAAATTTATGATTTCCTTTTTGTTTTTCTTCTGTTTTTAGTGGTCTTGATGATTTTTACTACTGTAGCAACATCATTGTATCTTTACTTTTCAAGCTTTCTGCCTTTTATAGCCTCATATGACAAGGGAAGTGAAAGTTGTGACATGCTGTCCAAAAAACAGATTCTGTCCTCATGACTAGAAAAATCACAGAAAAATCCCAGTTCATCTCTTTGAGCTGAATTTTTTACACAGCATGATCTATACAATTACGAAACTTTCGTATGTTCTGAGTTTTTTTTATTTGAGTTGCAGAAGTATCCCTAAAAATTCTTTACTACCTGCTGGTCTGTTTTTCACAGATTCTGTCCTGTTTTGCCTTTTCTTCGTTTTGCAAACCTTAAGCTTGCTTTTTCTTTGCAAAAACTTTTTGGCAATCTTGAGGAACAGTAGCTCTTCAAGAATATCTTTATTTCCAGTAGAGAAAAAATTATTTTATGGGTACTAACCTCGATAATCAGATTATGATGAGTTATGTATGAAGGGAGTTTTCAAGTGTGAGAGGGAAGATGATGAAAGAAGATTCAAGAGTGTCAAACGCTCAAGCTTGGGGATGCCCCCATGCATCCCCAAGAAATATTCAAGGAGACTCAAGCGTCAAAGCTTGGGGATGCCCCCGTGCATCCCCTTCTCCATCAACAATTATCAGTTCTTCTCTCGTTTTACTATATTTTTATCACTTCATGCATTATGTGCTATGCTTGGAGCGTCTCGCTCTTAGGTTTTATTTTTAGTTTTCTTTAGCTTTTCTTGATGTTCATAACAAGTTAGAATCCAGGTTTCTTTGTGTGGGAGAGAAACACGCTCCACTTCCTAAATCTAGAACACAACATAGGACTTTTAATGCTTATCTTTGCTGTGTGTGTTGTTTATCTTTTTCATAGCTACTGCCATGTTTTGCTCTTAGCTTTCATGCTTATCCTTTCAAAGAGCTTTTGTTTAGTTTATTGCTGTAACTCTCTTGAGTTTTCATGTTTATCTTGTTTAGAGAGTTTGCCTGTTGCACTGAGTTGTGTGTCTTGACTGGAAGTAGGTAACCGAGGTTGCTATTCAGTTGTAGTAGTAACTTGCAATAGTTTTGAAATATTGTTTTGAGTAATGTTTGGAATTTTGGTGTCAAGAGCTTTAGCCTATTAGTGATAGATGTAGTATTTTGGGCAATCCGTGTTTATTTTCAAAACTTACAAAATTAGTTGAGAACTTTAGCTACTAGATGGACCACTACTCTTCTGAGAGGGTCGAATATTAGAGTACACTCACGTACCATGAGTCGAGGATGCGCAAGGATAACGAAACCCCCATACACTCCTCCTCGGGGTACTTGTATCTTTGTGAACCTCCTTATTAGATTGAGAGTTACCGATAATAAGTGCATGAGTTCTTCGGACTAATGTGAGTATTCTAAAGTTGACACTTCCACCTTCCCATATTTTTCTAGCCTCTCCTGTGTTGTGCATTGCTTTCTTCTCACTTCGAGAGTTGGCGTCCACCTTCGCCGGTACATCCAAACCCTTGGCATGATACACTCTTTCATCATAAACTTCCTTATATCCTTCCTCAAAACAGCCACCATACCTACCTACCAAGGCATTTCCATTGCCTTTCCGAGATACATTGCCATGCAACTTCCATCTTCTCATGACTTGATCTTCATGTCATACATGCTACTTGCTTAATCGATGAGCCGCATGCTAGTTGGGCATTGCCCTAATCATTGCTACATGACGCACTAGTATCATTGCACACCTACTACACTGGCAGAGGCATACATTTGCATACTTCATGATAGTTACATTCTCTTTATGATTTGAGTACATTGTAAAGTGTGAAAGATCTTCTATACTTCTTGTAATATATAGAGTGTTGCCCCTAATGTGAGGAAAAGATCCCAAAGTGGACAAATTAAAAGATCCCAAAGTGGACAAATTAAAAGATCCAAAAGAGGACAAATGAGAGAAATAGAAAGAGCCATTGAGGCCACCAAAAAATACAAAAAAATATAAAAAAGAGAAAAAGAAATAAAAAGAGAGAAGGGGGCACACTACTATTCCTTTTGTGAGATCCACACTCGTACTCCCTCTTATATCTTGTACTCCATAGAGATTATCATTTATGCATATAGCTATGTGGGGACCTTCACACTATAGAACTTGGCTTGTATATTCCAATGATGAGCCTCCTCAAATGAGCTCTAGATCTTCTTGAGAAAGCAACTTGGATGCACCCCCACTAGTTCCATTGGAGAGCTTACCGTAGCTCATATGTGCATCCGTTGCATAGCAATCCCTACTCCTCACATCATATCTATCATTTGGCTTTCTCTCGCCTATGATTGGAGAGCCTTTCACACCTTTTTGTCTTCCTCCTCCACCACAATCTCTTTTTGCCATCCTAAGTGTTAACTTTCTTGCTTACGCTCATCCATTACATGAGTGCTCAAAATGTCGAAAAGGAGTGGATCATTTTGACTTGTACCTGGCTAGTGGTCTGGGGATGAGTCAAGATAAGATTCCAAAGAAGACCAAGTGTGAACCTTTAGTAGATTGAGTTCTCAACAAAAATATTACTTTTTCTCGTATATCCCTATCCCCTTTCTTGCACGCAAACACCATTTGGATACATTCGAGTCACGGACAGCGAGAGCTCTTGCACCTTTATATTCTTATGTTGCTTGTTTCAATGCTAAATATAGACTCTTTCCTGTTATGACTTGAATTGAATTACATGCCTTGATTGCTTTACTTAAAAGTTCTTATATGGTTGTTAGCATGTCACCACAGAAATTATGCTTTTATCATTTACCTACTCGAGGACGAGCAGGAATTAAGCTTGGGGATGTTGATACGTCCAAAACGTATCTATAATTTATGCTTGCTCCATGCCTCTTTTGTGTGATATTGCTATGATATTGATGAACTTCCATACACTTTTGATCATATTTGGACTAACCTATTAACTTAGTGCACCCCAGTGCCAGTTCCTGTTTTCTGCTGTTTTTCTATTTCAGGTTTCCCGCATATTAAAAGTGCTCCAAAAATTTGGGAAAAATCCAATAAAAAAATCAGCGTACAGGAAACTTCTGGAATCACCGAGGGGGGTCAGAGGGGACCCACCAGGGCCCCAGGCGCCCTCCCGGCGCACCCCAAGTTGTAAGGCCCGATATGCGGTACTGTTCCAGATCTAGATGTTTCCATCCAGATCTAGGGACGAAGCACATATCGGTCCCACCGTGACACATGACGAAGTCATATGCCCCGGATTTCCAACATGATATCACAACATTACAGATACAAGGATACAACATCTCATACAATCGGCATACAACTGCCTCAATACATTACAACACCGGAAGATACATGTCTGAGTACAGACTACAATCAAGTGCCTACTGGCAAAGAGAAAAACATCGATCCCATAACCACACGGGTCCAGGCCCTCCGCCGGGATCCGCCTAACTAGTCGTCGTCGTGTCTCCACGTGAAACGTCGATCACCATACCTGTTGTCGATCAAGAACCCTGAAAAGAGTTTGGGGGTAGTATCATGAGTACAGAAGTACTCAGCATCCAACTGTAGTGGTCATCTGACCCAGCAAGGACTTCATCACTCGTCATTCTAGGACAACTAGTAGTTTACGGTAAGGAAGGGGTAAGTGGTGAGGTTGCTGCCGCACTAGCATTTATGAAGTGGCTAACGATCTAGAGAGTAAGGTAAGAAGCCAAGCATTCGATGAGGAATCGCCTCCAACAAGTCTTGCTATCAGCTACTGGCGCAAACATAACACCTATCCTATCCTTGTCCTCCTCTTCGCATCCCGACGAAGAAGAAGCAGTCAAGGCACACACACACGTTGATCAAGTTATATTAAGATTATCTCAGTTGTTGTTGTCTATGAACAAGGAGTAGGTCTCAAGTCGTCCATAACCGTGGACACGGCTTCTCGAAAAGATTTAACCCTGCAGGGGTGTACCAACTGCCCATTACAAGGCTCCGCACGCACGCCCATCTCTCTCAGTTGCTACCCATGATAGGCAACCATTTTATGATTTAGTCCCAAGAGATCCGGAACGACAGGTCCCTCTAACTAACAACGCACAAATCCGGGTGGCCCCCGGTGAGTCGACATCCAACTCAAAAGTCGGACGCGCTCTCGAATCGGCCTCTACCGTCTGGACGAGGTCGGGTTAGTTGCCCAAACAGATGTGGACAACCCCCTAGCTCCCCGGGGTGGACCAACAAGAGAAACCATGTCTCCGCTGGCCCAAGTTGTTTGAAATCTGCCGGCCGCGGACCAGTCACACACACGTTTTCAAATGGTAAATAAGCTTGGGCCACCACTAGAAATGTTTGAATCTAGGTAGGTAAGAAAAGGGGACCCCATAAAATCCCACACGCGGTTAGGCATGCTCAGTCTTAAAACCAATACCCAGAACTCGGATCCTAGGTGACTCGAATGGAACAAAGCGTCGGGGCGGGATAGCCTAGACCTTCCATCCTTCGTCGAATATAGTCAACATTTATAATAATCATATCACCAACAACAATATAATAATGTGATATCCCAACCCAAGGAGTAACAGGGTAACATCATAGCATCCTAAGCATGCATACTAAGCAGGGGCTGAGCAACGAGCAATAGTAACATAGCAGTACAAGGTTTGCTGGGAGGGGACATGGCTGTATCGGTTTAAGAGAGGCTGTAAACATGTGGTAGGATCAAACATCGAACCTAACATATACTAGCATGCAAACCGCTGGTTGAAATAGAATGGATCATAAGTAATGTATAGTCCTTGCCTGTTGATAACTCGGGTTCCGAAGGTGTAGTGGATCGCAAGCTCGCATCGTCTCCGAGAGGTACCCGCGGAAGCACACAAGACGGTAAACACTGGAAAGCAATCAACGAGCAAGCATCTATTACTACGAAGCAAACACGAGCAAGCATCAACAAGAAGGCAACACGAGACATTTCACCTACCGTCGAGAGTGGTTACTAACAGGTTAAGTGGAGTACTCGTCACACACGACGATACCGCACATTTAGAAAGGTTCAAGTTGTTTAGCTACAGGTGATCAACCAACGGTTATTAACATGGCAACTCAAGCAAGCATGGCATAGCACACAAACATGTCAAGAGGTGAAGCACAAAGTAAACTATCTATACTAGTCAATTTAAGTGAGGCACAACCTAAACATGGCATAACACTAAGTGTCGCACGATGATTAAAACATTTGGTACTGTTCTGCCCTAAACCATATTTTAGGTTGGTTAATAGCAGAAAACAATAGCATAAACACAAATTACACGAAAAACTAATCAAGTTACATATAAAGAACATTCCAAACGGAGTTACGGTTAAAAAGATATAAGCAAAACAAGTTACGGGCACAATCTGCCAACATCAGGAAGCACACTTTAGAGCAATGCATAAACAGGATAATCAATGCAAACATGCTCACAAATGATATGAAATTAAAGTAGACATGACAAGGAAGGCATGGCAAAAGGAATCATGCAAATAGGCATCATAGATCAAAAGATATTAAGCAAACAACATGGCATCGGAACGTTAAACAGAGGTGGCTGTCAAAAACAGCGGGATAGAAACTTTGGGGCTCAATAACTATATGACCAGCAAGCATAGTATGAAAATGCAATACATGTAATGGAAGTAGACATGATGCTGAACAATATGCAATTGGAATCACTCAATTCCGATAAACGGTCGCGACACACTCGTCGACCGAAGTTGCAACAAAATATAAACAGCAGCACACTAAAAGCAGGGTAGCTACTTTGGATCAAGATACAATCATGATGCAGCAAGCAATTATGGCATGTGAATGCATGAAACTGAAGTAGAAACAATGCTTAACGTAACGCAAAAGGAATCACTCAGTTCCGACGTACGGTTGCGAAGCAATCGTCGCCCGAAGTTGCAATAAAACAATAACAGCAGCACTTAACAGAAAAAAGCAATTAACGGCCTGATGCCCACTTCAACGCAGAATTAAACTATCTAGACGGCTTCAAACGGAAAAACTCTCTAAATACGAACGCTAGAGCACGCAAAACTGAGCAACTTTCGTTTTGGGGGCACGTTCATCGGAGCTACGGTTCAACGGGAAATTACGGCGCAAAAACGGATCAGCAACAATATTCCTTCAGACTTAACAAAATTTCGAAAATATTCGCAGGAGAGAAAAAAAAGCATGGGCTGGATCTCACCATGGGCTGAGGCCCACTGGCGGCTGGAGCAGCCGGCCTGGCTGGGCGCTGGGCCGTGGAGCAGGCCGGCGGCCTGGTGCAGTGGGTCGGCCCACAGGCGGCGGTTGTCGGCGCCCTGGGTCGTGCTCGCTCCCGAGCGCACACGAGCGGCGGCGGCGGCTGCGCTCGCCGGCGAGGGGCGGCTCAGGTGGCGCCATGCGAGGAGGCAGGGGCGTAGCGGCCGAAGGAGTTTGAGGGAGAAAGCGGCGACCGGTCACTGGGGTCGTCGGCGGCGCGAGCCCGAGCTCGGGGCGGCGGCTCCATGGCGCGCGGAAGTCTCCATGGCGGGCGGCGGCGCCGGCTTCCAGCTGCGACAGAGGAGGAGGAGGGAGGTCAACAGGAGGATAGAGGGAGGAGAAGGAAGGGAGGGAGGTGCGTGGGAGAGGAGAGGGCCGGCGGCGGCCTGAGCCGAGAGGAGGCGGCGCGGCTACGGTGCCTCCACGGGAGGGGAGAGGAGGAGAGAGAAAGAGGATGGCCGGGGCTGACGTGGCGCATCCACGGCCCTCCGACTCGCGATCGAACGACTCCAAACAGATCTGAGCTAGGGTTTCGGGATCTGGGGATCTGGGAGGCAAAACTGGGCAAAGTGGAGGGGGTGGCTGCAAATTGTGGTTAGGGAAACCCTAGAAATGGGTGGGAGTGTGGTGGTCTTTATATAGCCCAGGTGGCTGGCAGTTTGCAAAAACATCCCCGGTTTTTCTCTCGCGTGTGCGGTGCTCACGTTTCTGACCGCCGAGGGTCCGCAGTACCTCCGATTCGGGTAAAACTTCGAACTGCATGATCAGCGCGTCGAGCCGGAGGCGTTCACCTCGCGTTGGAACCGTTCCGAGAACATTTTCCGACGCACTATAAAAATATCCCGTTTACTTATTAAACGGGGTTTTTCGTTCCGTTGGCTGCGGCTGGTCTCGTGCGGTTTTCGCGACGGTGATCGGGTGAAACCCGGTGTCGCAAAGGTTGAGTGTCAGGGTGGCAAAGGTCGGTCTCCGTCCGATACGAGATAAGAGGGGGGAAAATAATCGCCGATCGATAAATCGGGGATGCAAACACCGCAAACAAATCAGACAATCAAACAATTCACCCCGAAAACAAATTTTTTAATTTTTATGAAAACTGGGCTGTTACAGGAAGCAAAGTTATTTGCTGTGTGTGCAGGTCCAGGTGAAGTAAGCAACCCTGAGTTGTGAACGGCGCCATTGTTCACCTCACCACCTTCGTGTATCTCTTGGAGTCCTATTGGTCCGACACTCAACCTTGGCATCTTTGTTAAGGGAAATTGCCGCTACGCTACATCTCAACCTTCCACTTTGGGTAACCAACGAGGGGCGAGAAGTAAACTCTCGTGACATCAAGGACGAGAAGGAATTAAGCTTGGGGATGTTGATACGTCTCAAACGTATCGATAATTTCTGGTCGTTCCATGCATGTTTTGTGTGATATTGCTATGATCTAGATACACTTCCATACACTTTTGATCATATTGGTCTAACCTACTAACTCAGTGCACCCCAGTGCCAGTTCACGTTTTCTGCTGTTTTTTCTATTTCAGATTTTCCCCATATAAAAAATGCTCCAAAATCCGGGAAAATCAGATAAAAAATCAGCGTGTCGGAAGACTCCAGAAGTCCGAAGGAGGTCCAGGGGCCACCCACCAGGGCCCCAAGGGCCTGGCCGCGCCAGGAGGGTGCCTGGGCCCCTGGTGGCCCCCCTGGCTGCCCCACTTCGCCTATTTAATCTCTGTCACAGGGAACCTCCGAAGACAGAACCCTATTTTCCAATCTCGCCTCTGTTCCGCCGCCGCCGCGCTTCCAAGATCGGGAGCACCGTCAAGACCCTTCCTGACACCCTGCCGGAGGGAGGATCGACCTCCGGGAGCTTCTCCTCCACCATGCACGCTCCCCGGATGGGTCGTGAGTAGTTGTAACACCCCCGGTGTCAAGCTACAATAATCCCTTGTGTTAATGAAAAAATTACTTTGCTTAAACTTGTCTTGATAATCATTGTTTCAAATCATCATTCAAATCCCTCATTTGATGGAATTAAAAACAATGTGGAAATGAAACTTAATCCAAAAATGGTACAACAAATTTTATAAAATACCTCATAACTAGTAGGTCATAATAAAATAGAGTGAGGGTTTTAAAAAATTATTTAGAATATTTAAACAATTAAAATCAGTAGCTAAAGGAGACATAATAAATCCTTTGCATATTATATAATATCGAAATGAATTTATTTTTGCTCCAAACTTTTTGTAGATGGGAATAAAAATATAATATGAATTTTGGGATCACTTACAAATTTTACAAAATTCAATTGATGGACAAATAAAGTATAAACAGAAAAGAAAAGAAAGCATAAAAGAAGTAAATGGAAAAAGCGTTATCCTTTTCCCATGGCAACATTCCCCCTCCCCTCCCCACTGGGCCCGGCCCACCTGGCCATCCCCTTCTTCTTCCTGTTCACCCCCCATGCGTGGCAGCCATCCCGCGGTGTCGTGGCCGTCGTCTTCACCGTGGCGGAAATCCGGTGGCCGGAGACGTGGTTAAGGTCCCTCCTGCCCCCCGACCCCTGGAAACCCTAGAAACCCCCATCGAGCCACCGTTCTCCCTCTCCCATGCGCCATTGCCCCTTGACCCGAGCTCTGCCGTGGCCACGCCGACGCGGCCACCGGCCACCTCTGGCCCGACCGTCTTGTACAGGAGCTCGCCCGTGCCCGACTCCTTCTTCCCACGCTCCCAATCGACGCCGCCGCGCACTGAAGCCTCGCCATCGGGCCTGCAACTCCCGCCGGCCGCCGACGTCTTCCCCGCCGATTTCGTTGCCACCGGCGCCTCGCACACCTCCCCGAGCCCGGCAACATACTCCCCGTGAGTTTGCGCTGCTTTTCCCCCTCTCCTCCTTCTTCCTCGTGCACTGTAGGTCGTAGCCCCGTAAGCACATGCTCCGGCCGCCGCGTGAGGTCATCGTAGACCACATTTCAGTCCCCCCGGCGTCCACATCGTCCCCTAGTAGATGCGCGGCGCGAGCCGCGTCCGATTCCCCGTAGTCCCGCGTCATTTGGCCACCGGAGCCCTCACCCCGCTCATCGCCGCCGTCGGCACGGCCTCGCCGGCATGCACTGCGGCCAAAGCCAGGGGCAACCCCCCCCCCCACTGACTGGTGGGCGAGGCAGATTTGCTTAGGGGCTAATCCCCATTAGGCCACTGGCTGCTGGGCCCCAGCCCTTCTAACTAATAAGTGTGTTTAATTAAAATTATAATAACCCCCTGGAGAGATTGACATGTGGGCCCATCTTTTAATTAACCCACTGGATTAAGTTAACTGTTAAATTAACACATCAGTCACTTACACATGGGCCCCCTGATTATTTGTTTAATTAAAAATGCACTTATAAATTGAGTGTATGACATGTGGGCCACCCCACTGTTTTAATTAATAAAAATGAATTAATAAAACCTTAGAAGCTGACATGTGGGACCCCCATGTTAGGTTTGACCAGTCAACCACTTGTGGATAAGGTTACTGTTTATATTAATAAAAATAATCCAAAAAATGATTTAAAGTGATTTGAACTTTGAATTTAAATATCTTTTAAACCGTAAGTCAGATTCAAAAACTTTATACATCAAAATTGATCAGAAAAATAAGCTATCCGTATACCAACCACACCCCTCTAACATGCCGAACCAGAGACTATCCCCCTCCGGATCGTCTGTCCGGTAATTACCCGGTACCGGTAAAACTTTCCGGATGGTTTTGTTCTGAACATAAAAGTTGTTCGGAATGCATCAACGATCAAGGTTACACTGTCCACATGTCTGTCAGATATTCACGAAACCACAGACATGGAACCTTCCCCCTCCGGGCTGTTTGTCGATAATCACCGGAGCCAGTATTTCATCCCCGGATGAATTCCCTCTCCGAGCAACATGCATTGCACTGCGTTAGAACATCGTTAACATTGCGTTTGACATGTCTTGTATTTGTATTGCTATTGTTGTTGTGTATTTATTGTTTCTCCCCCCTCTCTTATTGTCTGGTAGTCCCGACGACCGCTGCCGATGCCCCTGTGATCGACTACGTCGACGACGATCGTACCCCTCCCTCGAGCTTCCAGGCAAGCAGAGCCATTCTCTTCCCCAGATATCGCCTATCTTTCCGTACATTTCTTGCACTAGGCATTGTTATTGTTGGTGCTACGTTGCTTACCTATTCAATTACATAGCTTGTCTTTGTCGCCCCTTGATGTACCTTCCTTTATCCTATGCCTCCTATTATAATTATGCATTATTCAGCAGTGAGCCATACGCATTGTTAGCTACGATTAGATAGCGGGCCGTGATCACTCTGGTGAGTGAACACGGATACAATATTATAACTTCAACAGGTACGGTACAATGCAGACACCGCCTAAGGCCCCCTAGCTCAGCTCTGCCGAGCCACCATCAAGTGGAGCTACCGAGTAGTAATCCTCGTACTCCACTCGTTGCTGACTCTTTATAGCCGCTCTAGGTACCTGAGCAACGGTTGTCCTCAAAGGTAAGAGTCGGGCGACCCAACGGTGCCAGCGAGCGGTATTGCGTCGGGAACGACACGGAGGGTACGACCGACGTTACTGGTGTGCTTGGCCCCTGCTCGTATCTCGTAAGAGTTACCAAACCACGAAAGTCTATCTCTACCAAGAGCACACACGAGATAAGGTAAGGAGTTGGTTCACCTTGCTGGTAACCGCAGAGACTTGGTGGGACGACAGTGCAGGCACCGATGTACTGGTGGTCCTGACTGCTGTCGTTGTCCACGGGTCAGTTAAGTCGAGCCAACGATAACGGTTGTCACGCAGGTTAATTAAAATGCTAAATGGTTCGGTGGATGACTTGAGAGACCCGTTGGTCTGTACGCACTACCTTCATATGGGATAAGGAGTTATGGGCTCCCCTGCGTCGTAGTTTGTCCGAAAGCTCTTCAGACGCCAGCAGTACTGCGGCCTGATCGCCGGGAAGCGGTGTTGTCTTCTTTGCTGCAGCAGGTGTGTTTGGATTTGCTTTTTGCTTCACCGGCCAGACTCGCACTGTGCAGGAGGGTGGAAGGGTGAGGGACCTAGAACCCTGAGCGCATAGGATATAGTCCGACGGATGGCCTCTCTGCTGAGCCTAGGATGGGTTGTGCCGTGTCGGATAGCTTTGGTGGAGCATTCCCTAACAAGGTTCCCGCCACCCTGGAGATCTGAGCGTGCAGGATAAACAGTAGTGCACCCCTGCAGGGAGTTTAATCTATTCGAATAGCCATGTCCACGGTAACAAGACGCTTTATGCTGAAGCCGGATCTTATCACTACAAACTAATACTATTAAACTGTATGGTTCCGGGTTTTCTTCCTCGCAGGTAAGTCGAGGAGGGGAACTCGGAGGCATTATTATTATTAATTATTACAACTTACTATTATACAATGCTGCAACAACTTCTACTTCATTTTTACTTTATGCTTTATATGAACTGTTGGTTGTTCTCATCTTGTGCTGCAAGACTCGTCAGAAGGTGCTAGTCTTCGATAGGCCTAGTTTCTTATCCTTATTATGATTTCTACCTTGCATTCCACTATATAAAACCTCCCCTTTCCATTTGATACAAATGCATAAATGCTTAGTAGCGGACCTCAGACTCGCGGGTATGCTAGTTACTCACCCTTGCTTTATTTCCCCCTTTTTTTGTTTTTCCTGATCGGCCGCTGCAGTCGACGTTGGAGCCTTGGAGTCCAGGAGCAGGAGATCCCCGATGCCGACCACCACAACATGAAGATCCCCGATGCCGACCACCACAACATGAAGATCCCCGATGCCTTCTGCGATGTCGAGTTCCCCGTTGACCAGGAGTAGTTTGGAGGTTCCCAGGTAGGAGGCCTCGCCTTTTCGATCGTTGTTGTTTATGTGCTAGCCTTCTTAAGGCAGATCATGTGTACCTTGTGTCTGTACTCAGATACTATTGCTTCCGCTAACTTTGTGCTCTCGAGATGTTGTATTCGAGCCCTCGTGGACCCTGACTTGTATTAAACATCTTGTATTATTTTATTTGTAGAGTTGTGTTGTGATATCTCACCGTGAGTCCCTAATATCGATCGTGTACCTTGCGTGTATGATTACTGTACACGGTCTGATTTTGGGGGCGTCACAGAAGTCTACCTTGGACCATGGGTCCGTGATCAGTAGCTATGTGATGTTCTCCTCCCCTCTTTGATCTTCAATGTTTAGCCCTCGTGAGCTGCCCTACATGATTGAGGGACATATGTAACTCTTTCTGCTTTTGCTATGTTGAGTTTGGTGGGATCTGATGGATTATGAGATAATGTTCAGATTGTGATAGAGTAATATAATTGGTTCTTATCTTTTGTATTTTTGTTCTGAAGTAATTCTTTTGCATGTTCTCCGTTGCTATTTATTGCTTTGGCCAAGTGGTAGGCAGTGACTCCAAGAGGGAACGTTATGCTCGGTTGTGGGTACATGCCCCCTGATGACACGCTTGAGTGACAGAAACATGAGTCTACGGGATGTGCTATGGCCACAAGGGGGAAAACAAAGGTGCTTGTAACCGCGGTTACAAGGATTGTTTACTTTACACAAAGTTCTTTTTAATGCAGTTGTCTGTTACTTTGGGTTTACAATTTGGGTGGGGCTCGCAACTTAATACCAGCGAGATGTTCTGCATAGATATCTCAAGGTGGATGATTAGTAGTAGATGCAATGGATTTTGGTCTACTTATTTTGGCGTACTTCCCATGATTTTGAGCCTCTTCCTTTCTTTTGTAGCATAGTTAGCATTGCGGTGTGCTTATAATCATGTCAATTGCCCGTCTGTAATTTTTTTACCTCGCATATCAATCTTATCGTCTTTTGGGAGAGAGACATCACTAGTGAACATCACGGGACCCCGGTCCATATTCTCATCATTGTTACACACTCGTTTACTTTTCAGTATTTACTTTCATTTGCTATCATTATCATTATCCCTTGTGTGTTTGACCCTTTATCAACAACAAGACCAGAGAGATTGACAACCTCTCTGAACTTCGTTGGGAGCAAAGTTAATTGTATTGTGTGCAGGTACGCGTCAGGTGCGCCGCTCACACATACTTATCATCGTCGGAGTCCTACGGGAGACAAACCCTATCCTCTACATAGGGGAAATTTGCTGCTATCCTACATCTCACCTCCCACTTAGGGTAACCAACGAAGGGCGAGAAGCCATTACCACTTCCACGCCATCAGGCACGCACCACTGGTCCTCGACGCCCAGATCGGAGGCTACGACATGGACAGAGTTTTCATGGACGGAGGAAGCTTCTTAAACATAATCTTCACCAGCACCTTACGCAAGATGTGTTGTATATGTGCCCTAGAGGCAAATTAATAAAGATATTTGTCACATATCTGTTTGTTCATAATACGTTATATATTGTGCTAGAACTGTATTAAGCGGAAACATTAATACACGTGTGATATATAACAACCTGGTCCCTAGTTAAACTCAGGCATACTAGCTCATTGGGCAAATGATGGTCAAGGTTTCCTGATCATGAGAACATAATAGTCTATTAACAATGAGGTCATATCATTAGGAGAATGATGTGATGGACACACACCCACCTTAAGCATTGCAGTGTGATCAAGTCACATAAGTTCAGCATTGCGATGACTTAATAACATAGTGACTGAATCCTTAGACCGTGATGATCATACATAATTGCTATCTATTAGGATGCTTTGAGTGCATTAACCGTTACACTGAAACATGGTAAATGAAAAGGTGTATCTTGGGTATTCTGAAGTAGATATGTTGAGGAGTATGAAATAGATCAGAGCGGGATTTGTCAATCCGAGTGACGGATAGGTACTCTGGGCCCACTCGGTGGTGTTGCATCAATAGCTTGCAAGCAAGTGACTAGGTCACAAGATATGTAATATTCACAGACGAGTAAACATGTTATGTCTGAGACGAGGAAGAACTAGGTATTGGATACCGACGATCATACCTCGGACAAACATAGTACCGAAGAACAAAGGTATCAAGTCATATTGTTAACGGTTCAACAGCGATGAAGTTTATTCGATGGAAGCGTAGGGGCACATCAAGGATTGTAATCAGATCCCACATGATGGTCATTGGTCAGAGAGTGTCTCGATCATGTCTACTGTTTCCCGGACCGTAGGGTGTCACACTTAAGGGCAATCGATGCATTAAGGATTGATTCGGGATCATCGGTGAAAAGAGAGAAAACACCGGAAATGTACCGGGAGGTGCCGGAAGCTGTTCCGGATATTTTGAAAGGTTAAAAATAATATATATTAATGTTTAAATATGTTTTACTATTTAATTGACAGAATTAAATATAAAAATGATTTAAAAATTAATTAAAAAGGAGAAAAAGGCATATGGGCCTTAAAAGGCCCATGAGGGGAAGGGGGAGCCTCCCCCCTTGGGCTAGGCGCCAAGGGAGGGCCCCATCCCCCCCATGGACGGCGCACTCCCCCCCCTTGTGGGGTTTAGTCCCACATGGGGAGAGGAGGAGAGTTCCCCCCTCCTTGGCCTATAAAAGGAGGGGTGGGGGTGCCTTTTCTCAACACAACATTGAGTTCTTTCTCTCTCTCTTTCTCCGACCTAGAGAGGACTCCCCTTGTTTGGAGTTTGCACCTGGTTGGGGGTTTCACCATCATCCGGACGCCGTCGCGCTGCCGGAATCGGGATCCGGATCAATCTTCTTTCCGCTGCTCTTCTGGTTCGGAGCCCGGAGGGACGTCGGTTGCACCGTACGTGTGTAATCCCGCGAGGCACTACACGTGTGGTGCTACTTCATCGTCGGAGGTTCTTCAACACGACAGGAAAGTCGTAGGATCAGAGTCTACGCCAACTACGTTCGAGGAACGTTTCCCTCTTTCGGTCTTCAAAGGTATGAACACCGATTCCTTCCGTTACATACATCAGCATAGCATAGATCTTGGGTTCGGGACTCGTAGGTAGGAAATTTTTTGTTTTCTGCGCCGATCCCCAACAGTGGTATCAGAGTAAGGCTATGCGTAGATGTATTGTACGGGTAGAACACATCTAGGATGTGGGCATCAATTCTCCAATTGTTACCCTCCCACGTGTACTCATTTAGCGTTGCGGCAATGTCCTGATGAAGCGGCCCCGACTGACCTTACGCGTTTACGCGAGACTGGTTCCACGCTTGACATATGGCTTGTACCATATAAGTGGCTGGGGGGTGTCTGTCTCTCTAACATTAGCGACGCGAAGATGTTTGCAACGGAGGACCCCGACAGGGGTGTAATAGAGACGATTGCAGGATTGATGTTGTGGCTTGTTTTCGCAGGATAGAAAGTGGTTCTCTCTCGAAACCCCTTAGCAGCCACGTAAAACTTGCAAAAGATAAAGTAGAAGGCGTTTTAACTTTAATTTGCATGTAAGGGGGGATCATAGTGTCACAACCGTCTTTTAGGTATGTGCTAGGGTTTGAGTGCCCCTTTGCATCATGTGAAAATTTCAAATGAAATTCAAAAATGAGGAAAAGAAAATCCCTGAGAAATTAAATCAAATGGCCAGATAATTTTTTTTCCAAAAATCATTTGAACATTTGGAAAATTCCTATAAATGATGGTGATCATTTCAAAAGTGGTTTGGGTTCATTCCCATGCCCATGGAATTTTCTAAAATCCAAAAAGGGCTTGGAAATTAAATAAAACCCCAATTTGAATTGAAATTCAAATAGTATGAATTTCAAAAATTCCCAAACTTTGTGAGTGGCTAGCTATATGTCTAGTAAGGCCACATAAAATATTTGGGTATTTATAAAAATGCTATGCTATTTTATTTAGCAAGGTAAAAAAAATTGCAGAAAAGAAAAATAGAAAGAAAAATAGAAAAGAAAAAGGGGCCCAGACTACCTGCCCAACATACCTGGCCGGCCCAGCCCACCAGGGGCACCCTGGTCTTCTTCCACCTCGCGCCAGAAGGACGCCACCGAGGGCGTCGGCGTGCGCATGCAGCTCGACCCCTCCTTCTTCGCGCTGGAGCCTCCCATGGCCCCTAACCCCTCCCGTGGACGCCTGGAGTCACCCCGAGCACTCTCCCTCTCTCTCTGTTCCTCTCTCTCATCTTCCTCGCCATTTTCGAGCCGCCCCGAGAGCTCGCCGGAGCGTGTCGCCGCGGCCGCGTGGCCAACGGCATCCTCTCGCCCAGCCGCCTTGTCCAGGAGCCTCACAGCAGTCGGCCTCGTCTTCACGATCGAAGAATCGAGCCCAGAGGCCCCGAGGAAGACGCCATCGCCCCCGTTCATCACCACGGTCGCCGGACTCCACCGACGAATTCGTCGCAGTCTCACCCTATCCGGCCTCTACGACATCTCCGGTGATTTTCTGGTGAGATCCTGCGTCGTTCCCCTCTCCCCGCGCTTGAAATGGTGCCCCGTAGCCATCGCACCGCTGTGCCCCTTCTCCGGCCGCCGCGCCCCTCGTCCCCGGCGTGGCTCCGTCCATCCCCGAGGTCGCCCGAGTGCAGCACTTGATGCGCACGGGGAGGGGCGTCCTGTTGCTGCAAACGGAGCACCAAATGGTGCGCTGCGCCGCCGTCCCGAGCGTGCGCCGCCGCGCTCTAGCCACCGACGGCTAGACGCCGGTAGCCCGCCAACGTGGCTGCGGTTAGATTAGGTGCTAAACACACCCCTGGGCCACTTACATGTGGGCCTAGGCTCCTAATTAAGCCCATGTTATTTAACTAAACCAGGGATTAACCCCCCTGGGGCTGACACCCTGGCCCCACATGTCAGCCCCCCCTGTGACGTCAGAATTGCATCATGCTGATGCAATAAACAATTTTCCAAAAATTAAAAGAATTAAAGAAAACAGAGAAAAATCCATAAAATCAATTAAACTTTAGAAAATCATAACTAATTCATATTAACTCCAAATTTAATAAATAATATATGAAAAATTATCAGAAAAATGCAAGGATTAATAATATGCACTTTTTTATGTTTGACCATTTTAAAATGGGTGAATAGTAGAAAATGTGCATATGGCATATTTTGAATTCAAATTTGAAGTTTGAATTTGCAAATCTTTTGCAATATACTTCAATTAAATTGAATTTGCCACAAACCAGTACCTTTTACATCATGGATTCTTCCGTAAAGAAACCTTTGGGGAAGATCGACGATGTTCTTATCATTGTCAATGACAACTATGTTCCCGTTGATTTTATTGTTATGGATATAGAGTGTGAACCTTTGTGTCCAATTATTTTGGGACGTCCTTTTCTTCGCACCGTTGGTGCGGTTATTGACATGAAAGAGGGGAATATAAAATTCCAATTCCCATTCAAAAAGGGGATGGACCACTTCCCTAGAAAGAAAATCAAGTTACCTTTTGAGTCCGTTACACGGGCTCGTTATTCTCTTTCTCTTGATAAAACTTGATTCTTCTTTTGCATCATGCCTAGCTTATAGGCATAAAAGAAAGCGCTTTCGGGAGGCAGCCCGCAACGAATTTAGGTTTTCCTTTTTGCTTTTGTTGTGTACTGATGATTTTTACTACTGTAGCAACATCATTGTATATTTATTTTTCAGCTTTGTGCCAAGTTATAGCCTCTTATGATAAGGGAAGCAAAAGTTGTGACATGCTGTCCAGAAAACAGATTCTGTCCCTTGACAGAAAAATTCGAATCAAATCACCAGATCATCTTTTTGATCTGAATTTTTTTTGACAGCGTGCTCTATACAATTTTGAAACTTTGGTATGTTCTGAGTTTTTTATTTGAGTTGCAGAAGTTCCCCTAAAAAATTCTTTACTACCTGTTGTTCTGTTTTTCACAGATTCTGCCACGTTTTGTCTCTCCTAACTTTTGCAAACCTTAAGCTTGCTTTTTCTTTGGAAAAACTTTTTGGCACTCTTTAGAAACAGTAGCTCTTGAAGAATATCTTTATATCCAGTGGGGAAAAATTATTTTATTAAGGGTACTAACCTCTCTAATCAACTTATGATGAGTTATGTATGAAGGGAGTTTTCAAGTGTGCGATGGAAGGTGATGAAAGAAGATCCAGGAGTGTCAAGCGCTCAAGCTTGGGGATGCCCCCATGCATCCCCAATAAATATTCAAGGAGACTCAAGCGTCTAAGCTTGGGGATGCCTCCGTGCATCCCCTTCTCCATCAACAATCATCAGTTCGTCCTTCGTCTCACTATATTTTTATCACTTCATGCGTTATGTGCTATGCTTGGAGCGTCTCGCTCTTAGGTTTTATTTTTAGTTCTCTTTAGTTTTGCTTGCTGTTCATAACAAGTTAGACCCCTTCTTACTTTGTGTGGGAGAGAAACACGCTCCACTATCAAAATCTAGAACACATCATAGGATTTTTCCTGCTTATCTTTTTGTTGTTGTGTGTTCTTTATCTTTTCATAGCTGCTGCCATGTTTAGTTTTAGTCTTAGTTGGTCTTTAGAAAGAGCCTTGGATTTTGTTTAGTCTGTTGCTGGAACTCTTTTTAGTTTTCATGTTTATCTTGTTAAAGAGAGTTGGTTGTTGCACTGAGTTGTGTTTTGTCTTGGAAGTAGGTAATTGAGGTTGCTATTTAATTCTAGTAGTAACTTGCAATAGTTTTGAAGTTTTGATGTGAGTAATGTTTGAACTTTTGGTGTCAAGAGCTCTAGCCTATTAGTGATAGGTATCGTATTTTGGGAAATCCGTGTGTATTTTCAAAACCTACAAAACTAGTTGAGAACTCTAGCTACTAGATGGATCACTAATCTTTGGAGGGATCGAATATTAGAGTACACTCACGTACCATGAGTCGAGGATGCGCAAGGATAACCAACCCCCCATACACTCCTCCTCGGGGTACTTGTCTCTTTGTGAACCTCCCTTTTAGATTGAGAGTTACCGATAATAAGTGCATGAGTTCTTCGGACTAATGTAAGTATTGAAAGTTGACACTTCCACCTTCCCATATTTTGGTAGCCTCTCCCATGCCGTGCATTGCCTTCTTCTCACTCCGAGAGTTGGTGTCCACCTTCGCCAGTACATCCAAACCCTTGGCATGATACGCTCTGTCATCATAAACCTCCTTATATCTTTCCTCAAAACAGCCACCATACGTACCTATCAAGGCATTTCCATAGCCTTTCCGATATATATTGCCATGCAACATCCACCTCTTCATGACTTGATCTTCATGTCATACATGTTCCTGCTACACTGGCAGCGACATACATTGCATACATCATGATAGTTACATCTTCTTTATGATTTTGAGTACCTTGTAAAGTGTGAAAGATCTCCTTTATCTTCTTGTAAAATAGAGTGTTGCCCTTAAGTGAGGAAAAGATCCCAAAGTGGACACAATAAAATATCCCAAAGAGGACAAATGAGAGTTAAATAGAAAGAGCCATTGAGTCCACAAAAAAATACAAAAAAATAGAAAAAAAGAGAAAAAGAAATAAAAAGAGAGAAAGGGGCAACACTACTATCCTTTTGAGAGATCCACACTAGTACTCCCTTTATATCCTTGTACTCCATAGAGATGATCATTATGCATATAGCTATGTGGGGACCTTCACACTATAGAACTTGGCTTGCATATTCCAAGGATGAGCCTCCTCAAACGAGCTCTAGGTCTTCATGAGCGAGCAAGTTAGATGCACCCCCACTAGTTCCATTGGAGAGCTTCGTAGCTCGTATGTGCATCTGTTGCATGGCAATCCCTACTCCTCTCATCATATCTATCATTTGGCATCTCTTGCCTATGATTGTCCTCATTGATGTGAGCCTTTCTCCCCCTTTTTGTCTTCTTCCTCCACACTATTTCTCGCTTTGCCATCCAAAGTGTCAACTTTCGTGCTTATGCTCATCCATTGCATGAGTGCTCAAAATATTGAAAAAGGAGTGGATCAAATTGACTTGTACCTGGCTAGTGGTCTGGGGACGAGTCAAGATAAGATTCCAAAAAAAGACCAAGTGTGAAACTTTAGTAGATTGAGTTCTCAACAAATAAATATTTTTCTCGTATTCCCTATCCCCCTTCTTGCACGCAAACACCATTTGGAGACATTCGAGTCACGGACAGCGAGAGCTCTTGCACCTAATGTTCTTTTGTTACTTGTTTCAATGCTAATATAGACTCTTGCATGTTATGACTTGAATTGAATCTCTAACCTTGATTGCTTTACTTTTCAAAGTTCTTATATGGTTGCTAGCATGTCACCACAGAAATTATGCTGTTATCATTTACCTACTCAAGGACGAGCAGGAATTAAGCTTGGGGATGTTGATACGTCCAAAACGTATCTATAATTTCTGCTTGCTCCATGCATGTTTTGTGTGATATTGCTATGATCTAGATACACTTTTGATCATATTTGGACTAACCTATTAACTCAGTGCACCACAGTGCCAGTTCCTGTTTTCTGCTGTTTTTCTATTTCAGTTTTCCCCCATATAAAAAGTGCCAGAAAAGTTCCGGGAAAAATATAGGAAAAATCAGCATACAGGAAGCTTCGCGAAGAGACCGAGTGGGTCCAGAGGGGAGCCAGGGGTGGACCAGGCGTCCACCCGGCGCGGCCACCCCCTGGGCCGCGCCAGGGGGGCGCCTGGGGCTCCTTGTCCACCTTTGGCTGCCCCCCTTCGCCTATATATTCCCCGTGACGTGAAACCCTCGAGGATAGAACCCTTTTTCGCGATCTCGCCTCTGTTCCGCCGCCGCCGCGCTTCCGAGATCGGGAGCACCAGAAGACATCTTCCCGGCACCATGCCGGAGGGAGGGTTGACCTCCGGGAGTCTCCTCTCCACCATGGATGCTTCCCGGATGTCTTGTGAGTAGTTTTCCTTGGACCATGGGTCCGTGATCAGTAGCTATGTGATGTTCTCCTCCCCTCTTTGTTCTTCATGGTTTAGACCTCGTGGTTTAGACCTCGTGAGCTGCCTTACATGATCGAGGCACTTTTGTAATCTTTCTGCTGTTGCTATGCTGAGTTTGATGGGATCTGATGGATTATGAGATTATGTTCAGATTGTGATTGAGTAATATATTTGGTTCTTATCTCTTATATTTTTGATCCTAAGTAATTCTTGCATGTTCTCCGTTGTTGTTTATTGCTTTGGCCAAGTAGTAGGTAGTAACCCCAAGAGGGAACGTTTTGCTCGATTGTGGGTTCATGCCCCCCGATGACACGCTTGAGTGACAGAAACATGAGTCTAGGGGATGTGCTGTTGCCACAAGGGGGAAAACAACGGTGCTTGTAACCGCGGTTGCAAGGATTGTTTACTTTTCGCAAAGTATTTTTTAATGCAGTTGTCTATTGCTTTGGGTTTACACTTTGGGTGGGGCTCGCAAGTTAATACCAGCGAGATGTTCTGGATAGATATCTCAAGGTGGATGATTAGTAGTAGATGCAGTTGGATTTCGGTCTACTTATTTTGGCGTACTGCCCATGCTTTTGAGCCTCTTCCTTTCTTTTGTAGCATAGTTAGCATTGCGGTGCGTTCATAATCCATTCAATTGCCCTTCTGTAATTTGTTCACCTCGCATAGCAGTTTTATCGTCTTTTGGGAGAGAGACATCACTAGTGAACATCACGTATCCCGGTCCATATCCTCATTACTGTTTACACGCTCATTTACTTTTCTGCTTTTACTTTCAGTTGCTATCATTATCCCTTGCGTTTGATCCTTTGTGAACAACAAGACCGGAGAGATTGACAACCTCTCTGAACTTCGTTGGGAACAAATTTATTTGTGTCTGTGTGCAGGTCCGCGTCAGTTGCGCCGCTGACACCTACTTATCATCTCTGGAGTCCTACTGGAGACAAACCTTGGTATCTTTACTGAGGGAAATTTGCTGATGTGCTACATCACGCCTTCCACTTGGGGTTTACCAACGAAGGGCGAGAAATCACTATCATTACCTCGCACATCACACCCCTGCAGGGTTAATAAACTATTCGAATAGTCGTGCCCGCGGTTATGGACTAATTGGAGGCCTTTACTTGATCATAGATAAGCGTGAGTGCTATGACGTGCTTCCTCATGGGGAAGTCGAGGAAGTATCCATAGTGGTGTATTGGCTGGAGACTTGGTAGTGGACTCGTGTACGCTTCTTACCTCAAGTCTGGTACTCGTAGTACTGGACTAGTCAAGTTAAAGCTGGCACTTCTGCATGTTGAAACCCCACCTCCCTTTACCTTGAAACTTGAGCATGAGTAGTATAGTTCTGATGTAAGTCTTGCTGAGTACGACTTTGTACTCACGTTTGATTATTCTATGTTTTAGATGAGAACCCAGCCCCCGATGGAGTCACCTTCCTGAAGCTCGACGTTGACTCAGTTAGTATAGTCCCAGACAACAGTCTGGTCCCTCGTGGAAGGGCATGTATGTTTACAAGGCTTCTCTAAGCACTTTGTTAAACTTGTTTGTACTCAGACCTAATTTGCTTCCGTTGTATGATGTAATCTTGATCACAGACATGTGATCTTTGTATGCTCTATGTGTAAGTCAATAAAGAAGTACTTTGTAGAGTTATGTGATGATACCTGCTGTTCATACTAGACATGTGTGCTGCGTGTATGATTATAACATGCATGTCTTAGTATGGGTTTTCGAGACCTTAGTTGTGATCTGGCTGGCGGTCTTTTATACACCAAGTGGCCCTTGGATGTGCGCAGCTTGGGGCATCGCGATGCGATTTCTCGTGACTATTTCACGTGCACACTTTGTTGTATGATCGAGCCCGCCCTAGACCCCGACTAAGTGATCGGGCTAGAGTTTGTTTATGTAAGGGTTATGATTCAATCGATAACATGGTTGAGGCGACTTGTCTATGAGTATGGGATTTCACCACCTATAATCATTTAGACTTGTGAGCGGGCGATGAGGACCCATCTCAGTTGATCATCCAGCCTGGATGGGATGCCCCTCACGTACGATGCTTTCCGAGAGTGTTCTGTGCTTGGCCTTGTCTGCTTAGACAAGTGGGTATGGCTCTCGGCTCTCCATGTGATTGCGTTGTGACTGGAATTACATACGCATATTCCGGGTCCCGACACATAGCTTGTATGATTTACAGTTTTACTTCCTGTCTTGCTAATATGCTAGATATGCGACGGTAGCATGATATGATAATCTCTCTCAATACCATGATTGTATTCTCCCTTAGTGGGCACCGCCTGGAAGGATCTCTTTATGATAGGCAGGCCGTATCGATCGGGTGTCATACATACATATGCAGATATGGCCTTGCTGAACAGCCATACACTAAGGTTCGACTGGCAGGCTTGACATATGTAGATATGAGCTTGGGATACGGATGACCGAAAGGTTAAGCATGAGTCATATAACGGATATGATTGGCATGATGGCCTACCTAGGGAGATGTGTCGTCGGCCTTGTGATATTCGAGGACGATCATTCAAACTAGGATTATGTTAATCACTTCGTAAATTTGGAGAGATGTTTAACTAAGTGGGAGTTTTAGAATTAATTAAAATTGAACTCCAATTATGAACAAAGTCTAAATATGTGTTTTGCAAATAACCATTGTAGATGGCTGCACCTCGCCCCTCATTCAACTTAGGGTCATTCCTAGACAAAGAAAAACTGAAAACCGATGGGTCAACCTTCACCAACTGGTTCCGCACTCTGAGGATTCTCCTCGTTCCCCTCAAGATGGCATACGTACTAGAGGCCGCGTTAGGTGACGAACCACCAGCAGACGCTAGTCAGGATGATAAGAATGTCTACCTCTCCAAGACGGATGATTACAACCTTGTCCAGAGTGTAATGCTTTACTCCATGGAGGCTGAGATGCAGATACGCTTTGAGAGGATGGGTGCATATGAGATAATCACCGACCTCAAGGTCGTCTTTGCACCCCAAGCCAGGGTTGAACGTTATGAGGCTTCTGAAGCTTTCTTCTCAGCAAAGATGGATGAGCATAGCAGTGTTAGTGAGCACGTGGTCAAGATGTCTGGCTACGTTCAACGCTTGAATGCTCTGGAATGTCAGATTCCAGATGAACTTGTTGTTGATAGGGTGCTGCAGTCGCTGCCCCCAAGCTACAAAGGCTTTGTGTTGAACTACAACATGCAGGGGATGACTAAGACCCCTTCTAAGTTGTTTGCCATGCTGAAAACTGCTGAAGTTGAGATCAAGAAGGAGCATGTTGTATTCATGGTCAACAAGACCGTTGAATTCAAGAAGTCTGGCAAGAAGGAGAAGGGAAAGAAGGGAAGCCCGAAGAAGGGTGACAAGCCAGTTGTCACTCCTCGTAAGGCACCCAAACCTGGACCCAAGCCCGGCGTTGAGTGCTTCTACTGCAAGGGTGATGGTCACTGGAAACGCAACTGCCCCAAGTACCTAGAGGATAAGAAGACTGGCAGGATTGTCAGAAAAGACAAAGGTATATTTGATATACACGTTATTGATCTTTTCTTAACAAGCGCTGGGAACAAATCCTGGATATTTGATACAGGATCTGTTACTCATATTTCTAACTCCTCTCAGGGGCTATGGAATAGGCGACGCTTGATGAAAGATGAAGTGACGATGCGCGTGGGAAACGGCTGCCGGATTGAAGTGGTGGCGGTCGGCACGAAGCATCTTAGTCTCCCTTCGGGATTAATTTTGATTTTGAATAAGTGCTACTATGTACCCGCATTGAGTGTGAACATCGTTAGTGGTTCTTGCTTAAAGCAAGACCACTATTATTTTAAGTCAGATACAATTGGTTGTGCGATTTATAAGGATGATGTGTTTTATGTTCACGCACCGGAGAAAAATGGCTTATTCATTCTTAATCTCGATTGTGATATACTTCATATTGATAACGTAGAGGCCAAAAGATTAAAACCTAGTGGAGAAGAACACATGACGATGTGGCATTGTCGACTTGGTCATATTGGTGAAAAGCGCATGAAGAAGCTTCATGATGATGGACTTCTGGAGTCATTGGATTTTGGATCCCTTGACACATGTGAACCATGCCTTATGGGCAAGATGACAAGGACTCCATTCAATGGAACAATGGAGCGTGCGGAAGACTTGTTAGGGATCATACATTCAGATGTATGTGGACCTATGAACGTCCCCACACGCAATGGTCTTCGTTACTTCGTGACCTTCACAGATGACTTAAGCTGATATGGGTATATCTACTTAATGAAACATAAGTCTGAGACCTTTGAAAGGTTCAAGGAATTTCAGAGTGAGGTCGAGAATCAACTCGGGAAGAAAATCAAACACCTTCGATTCGATCGAGGAGGCGAGTATTTAAGTCACGAGTTTGGCGATCATCTTAAGACTTGTGGCATCGTACCACAACTTACGCCGGCAGGAACACCTCAGCATAACGGTGTTTCTGAGTGACGTAATCAAACTCTATTGGATAGCGTACGATCGATGATGTCTCATACCGACTTACCTGTGTCATTCTGGGGGTATGCATTAGAAACTGCCGCTTACATTCTTAATAGGGCACCGTCCAAATCCGTAAAGACAACACCATTTGAGGAATGGCATGGCAAGAAACCAAAGTTGTCTCACTTGAAGATTTGGGGTTGTGAGGCTTATGTTAGGAAACTTCAACCTGACAAACTCGAATCAAAAGCGGATAAGTGCATCTTTGTGGGATATCCAAGGGAAACCGTTGGATACACCTTCTACAACCAGTCTGAGGGTAAAACGTTTGTCGCCAAGACTGGATGCTTTCTTGAGAAAGAGTTTCTTTCGAAAGAATTGAGTTTGAGGAAAATAGACCTCAACGAGATGATTGACCAATCACTCCAAGTGGAAGAAATGGCAATGGAAGTTGTTCCGGAACCATCTTCCGTAGTGGGAGCTGAAGAGAACGGTCATCATGATATTCATAACGATCGTGACATACATGATGATCATGATCAAGATGAAGAGGATCCTATTGTACCCCGCAGGTCATCAAGAGTCCGAGAAACGGCTGGAAGCCATGAAATCCGAGATAGACTCCATGTATGCCAACAAAGTATGGACTTTGGTGGATATTCCCGAGGACCGAAAGGCCGTCGAGAATAAGTGGATATTCAAGAAAAAGACCGACGCAGACGGAAACGTATCTGTCTATAAAGCTCGACTTGTCGCAAAAGTTTTCCGACAAATTCAAGGAGTTGACTACGAAGAGAATTTCTCTCCCGTAGCGATGCTAAAGTCTATCCGGATATTGCTAGAAATTGCTGCTTATTACGATTATGAAATATGGCAGATGGATGTGAAAACCTCGTTCCTAAATGGCAACATTGAGGAAGAGTTGTATATGGTACAACCGGAAGGTTTTATTGATCCTAAGGACGCTGGTAAGGTATGCAAACTTCAACGGTCCGTTTATGGGTTGAAGCAAGCATCTCGGAGCTGGAATCTTCGTTTTGATGAGGTGATCAAAGCTTTTGGATTTGTCCAAAATGAAGAAGAATTCTGTGTTTGTAAGAAAGCGAGTGGGAGCTATGTGGCATTCCTAGTACTATATGTGGATGACATATTATTGATAGGGAATGATGTGAAATTTTTAGAGGGGGTAAAGGAATATTTGAATGGACAATTTTCCATGAAGGACCTAGGTGAAGCTGCATACATATTAGGCATTAAAATCTATAGAGATAGATCAAGACGCCTATTAGCACTGAGTCAGAGAACTTAACTTGAGAAGATATTGAAGAGGTTCAATATGGATAAGGATTGATTCGGAATCATCGGTGAAAAGAGAGAAAACACCGGAAATGTACCGGGAGGTGCCGAAAGCTGTTCCGGATATTTTGAAAGGTTCAAAATAATATATATTAATGTTTAAATATGTTTTATTATTTAATTGACAGAATTAAATATTAAAAATGATTTAAAAATTAACTAAAAAGGAGAAAAAGGCATATGGGCCTTAAAAGGCCCAACAGGGGAAGGGGGAGCCTCCTCCCTTGGGCTAGGCGCCAAGGGAGGGGCCCATCCCCCCCCATGGCCGGCGCACTCCCCCCCTTGTGGGGTTTAGTCCCACATGGGGAGAGGAGGAGAGTTCCCCCCCCCTCCTTGGCCTATAAAAGGAGGGGTGGGGGTGCCTTTTCTCAACACAACATTGAGTTCTTTCTCTCTATCTTTCTCCGACCTAGAGCGGACTCCCCTTGTTTGGAGTTTGCACCTGGTTGGGGGTTTCACCATCATCCGGACGCCGTCGCGCTGCCGGAATCGGGATCCGGATCAATCTTCTTTCCGCTGCTCTTCTGGTTCGGAGCCCGGAGGGACGTCGGTTGCACCGTACGTGTGTAATCCCGCGAGGCACTACACGTGTGGTGCTATTTCATCGCCGGAGGTTCTTCAACACGACAGGGAGGTCGTAGGATCAGAGTCTACGCCAACCATGTTCGAGGAACGTTTCCCTCTTTCGGTCTTCAAAGGTATGAACACCGATTCCTTCCGTTACATACATCAGCATAGCATAGATCTTGGGTTCTGGACTCGTAGGTAGGAAATTTTTTGTTTTCTGCGCCGATCCCCAACAAGATGCTGATTCCACGATCAGTATGGAAGAAGTCAGGTGTCACAATCTACAGCGTAGTCCCAGGCGAAGCAGCCGCCTCCCTCGGAACAATCGAGCTCGATGTCATCTTCGGCAACAAGGGAAACTTCGCAAGAAAAGTACTCGAGTTCGAAGTGCTCGACTGGCAGTCCCAATACCACGCCATACTAGGACGACCCGCATTTGCGCAATTTATGGTGGTCCCGCATTATGCGTACCTCAAGCTCAAGATGCCAGGACCCTCAGGGGTAATCATGGTCAATGGGAGTTTTGTCAAATCAGACCAGTGCGACCGTGATTTTCACGAAGTTGTCGACACATTTGGAGCCCAGTAACAGCTCGAAGAGATAGCCATGGTAACAGACAGAAACATTTTTCCACTGGCAAGCAGAAGCGAGTCAAAAGAATTCAATCGCGACTTCAGCGTCGACAGTGACACGGTCACCCATCAAGTTCACCCAATGGACCCGGATAAGACAGTCCAAATCTACGCCCACCTCCCAGAAGAACAAGCAGCTGCCCTCATGGTTTTCCTTCGTGAAGAATGGAAAATTTTCGCTTGGTGCCCGACCGACATGCCCGGAATACCGCGAGAATTTGCAGAACACGCGCTACAAATACATCCAAACACCAAACCCATAAAGTATGCGTTGCGTCGATTCTCAGAACCAAAGAGCAGAGCCATTGGAGAAGAGATCAACTGACTACTCGACACGCAGTTCATCCGGGAGACGAAGAAGGCCACCTGGATCGCAAATCCAGTCACGGTACCTAAAAAGGACACCGACGTACTACGGATGTGTGTCGACTACGGGCCCGTCAACTTCCCTCTGGCAAGGATAGACCAGATAATTGACTCTACCGCAGGATGCGATCTCCTATCCTTCCTCGACAGGATATAACCAAATCAGGATGAAGGAAGAAGACGAAGAACACACCTCGTTCATCACCCCCTACGGCGTATTCTGCTACAGAACAATGCCCTTCGGATTGAAAAACGCCGGAGCCACGTACCAACGGATGATGCAAGCATGTTTGAGAGACAAAATCGGCAGAAACGTCCAAGTCTATGTCGATGACATTGTCATCAAAACTTACAGCGCAAGCACGCTACTCGATGACCTCCGCGAAACCTTCGAAGCACTCAACAAATACAGAATCAAGCTCAACCCCAAAAAGTGCGTGTTCGTCGTCCGAGCCGGAAAACTGCTCGGATGCATGATCTCTGCCCGGCGAATCGAAGCAAACCCAAAAAAGTCCAAGCAATCGCCAGGATGCAGGAACTAGTAAACAGCGAAGGCGTACATCAACTCACAGGAAGACTCGCAACACTGAGCCGTTTCATCAGCAGGCTAGGAGAAAGGTCCCTGCCATTCTACCAGTTGCTCAGAAAAGGAGAAAAATTCAAGTGGACCAAGGAAGCCCGCAACGCATTCGTAGACCTAAAAAATACCCTCTCGACACCACCAATCTTGGCGGTGCCCAAGGAACGAGAGCCCCTTTACCTCTACATAGCGGCACGCAGCAGCGTAGTCAACACAGCGCTCGTCGTCGAGCGCGCGGAAGAAGGCAAAGTCCAGAGCATACAAAGGCCCATCTACTACCTAAGCATGCTCCTCACAAAGTCCCAGCAACGGTACCCACACTACCAGAATCTCGTGTACGCCATCGTAATGACTTCAAGGAAAGTAACACATTATTTCGACGAGCATCTCATCACAATCATGAGCAGCGCGCCACTCGCGGACATCCTCAACAACCCCGGAGAAACTGGCCGAGTCGCCGAATGGAATATTGAGCTCAGTCCCCGCGACCTGCAGTTCAAACACCCAACGGCAATCAAAGCCCAAGTACTCCCAGGCTTCTTGGTCGAGTGGACGGAAGTGCAAACACCTGGCCCCCCAGACCTGTCCAACTCATGGTCAATGTTCTTCTACATGTGTGACCATGCTGAAGGAGTCAAAGACACTTCTCATTACAAAGGAGTCGAAGACACTTCTCATTACAAAGGGATTCGAGCAGCTATCTAAAGGACTACAATACCAATCATCCCAAGGAATTATGACATCTACATGTGTGACCATGCTGAGATAATTGGCACTTTCGTCCCACGTCTTGGTGAGCATCATCACAGACAAAGTAAAACTGAGCCTGCAAGTCGCCGTCCTCCAGTTCTACAAGGTGACCTCGCCTACCGACGAGTCCTCTTGACAGATGGCTTAACTTCAAGCTCTTCCCCAGAACTAGAAGAGAAAGCTCCACCAGTCGAGGAGTCAGCAGAAGTTGAAGCCATTGGAGAAATAGACGAAGGACCCCTTGACCCACCAGAGCTGTCGCTGCTTGTTTCCTCCCAGCACAGATCTAGACGATTGCCACCGGCATCAAAAGCACGAACGGTGAGGGTATCTTCGCCATCAAAATGATAGCAAAGACTATCCCCATCACGCAAGTTCAGACGCCGCGAAAACGACCTCCAGCCGGATCCAAGAAAAATCAAGCAAGAACCATCAATAATCAGCTCCACCCAAGAAGGAGATCGAGCACACCCTTGAAGCCGGAGCCACAAACCCCTCAAGTTAAGCTCAAAAATCATGGAAGCAAACGAGAAGGGAAGAGGGATTCGAGTAGCAGCCCGACTGAGAACGCGTAGAAGGAAGTCGTAGCGCTAGACACCCACATCCGCGCAAGACGAAGAGGGCGTCGTCACAGCTCCACGGCACCACCCACACGAAGAACGAGGGGTATGGCCACCATGACCGCGCCGGCCACAACCTCGGCAAGCCGCACCACCACCATGCTTGGGATTCATAGGAAGAAGAAGAAGAAGAAGAAGAAGATGGGAGAAGAATGGATGCCAAGCCTAGGAAAACAACAACGGGTATTTATAGCGCAGCCCAGGGGCAAGCCAGGAAAACGCAGAAGCCGAATCGGCGCCATCATTAATTCAAAGACCAACACGCCGGGCTTTATGAATTCCAAGACAAGATGCTTTCACACGGTCAGCACTATTCAAGGGACACGTCAAATCTTAATTGTTTCCCATACGCACCTCGGAAACCCAATAGGCAGCGACATCACAACATCCAAGTTGTCATTATGACTGGTCAGGAGATGCGTCGGATCGAAGACCAAGCGTCATCATATCATCGGTCACTAAAAAGCATTATCACGATGTTTATCCCTGCAACATCTCAAGAAGAACAGATCAAGATAAAAGAAATTGGGAAAAATTAGACCGAAAAAGACCAGCTGTCTATCGGTACCAAAATATTTACGATCTAAATTTTTTACTCCCATCGGGAGCGCCCTGCTTTATCTAAAAACAGAGCAAGATCTGAAAACCTCGAGAGTTCGGGTGCTCCCTCACCCAGAAGGAAATTATGTGCTCGAGTGACCACTCGCACCAACTATAATCACGACATCTACAGAGTTTCGGGTGCTCCCTCACCCAGAAGGCAAACGTGTACTCGAGTGACCACTCGCACTGGTGAAACGACGCACCTCCCAAGTTCGGCTGCTCCCTCACCTTGAAGACAACAAAGCATTCGAGTCACTACTCGCAAGACTCTACTAGTATTCGGCAATACAATCTACTCGTGCACTCGATGAATTTCCGAGTGGGTACTTATTATTTTCCTCGCCTGAGCTCGCGAAAGCTCCGAGAGTGACCACTAATAGCTCACTTGATCGTTTGTTCCAAGTGGGTGCATCTCTAATCAGGCTCCGCGCCTCTATAAAAAATGATGTCTCGGTTGCGACTTGTTGTACCCAGATGCCACACAAGCTTAGCGTGTAGATAGGACCCCGTTGCGTAGACGGCCGAGCCGGGACATGCCACGGCGCAACTTCACTCCTGACATTTTCCATGCACTCGCATGATGGAGAGATGAGCCGATAACGGACACGTTAAGGCTATTTCCTGGGGTTGGCGGCATCAATCCTATAAGACCTGCAATGGCATGGACTTTGCTAGACACCGGTCGTTCCCAAGTTCGTGTTGAGGGACACGGGCTTGATCAGGCTACTGAGGTATTTTCCACTAGCGCAATTCACCAAGGCTCGACCAGTCGACTACCTTGGGCCCTTTCATCTTAGCATCCCTCGAAATAAACATTTGTCATGGCTAAATCTGCCAGCGACTCGCAGCCGCGCTACACATATGAAAGCAAATGATGATTCGAGTCCCTGCGCGACTCTTCGAGTCCCCTAGGAACTCTGGGGCTACTGACGAGGGGGTGACCCCACGACTCCTGCGTGTGAGGATACCTGGTGCGTACGAAGACGGAGGGCCCAATAAAGAGCCTCGACAGGTCCACGGCTGGCCCAGTAGAAGCACCGACGTAGGAGTTTGCGACCAACAAGGAAGTCAAGACTTGGCGTCCAAGCCGAAACTAGTTTAGTAAATCATTATTGTAACCTGAGACGGACTCCCCGAGACCTAGCCTAGTATATAAAGGTTTGGATGGGAGACGCCTCAGGACATCCAATCTACAATCAACACCTCTGGTCTTGTGCGAACTCGCCTAGACTTCCACTGTAATCACCCCCTTGCATAGTACAATCGAGCAGGAAGTGCTTCTCCTGTTAGCCGACGAGTATCGCCAACCTGTTCCTTCTCTACGATCTAACCCAGGGTCCCTGACCATGGGATTTGCCGAGGCTGATCCTCATCATGCGTCGTCTTAAAAGAATCACTTGCTTCTCCCGGACCTGCACACGACACAAATAACTTTTCTACCAACGAAGTTCAAAGAGGTCGTCAATCTCTCCGGTCTTGTTGTTTACAAAGGATCAAACACAAGGAATAATGATAATGATAGCAGCAACTGAAAGTAAAAGAAGAAAAGTAAATGAGCGTGCAAGCAATGATGAGAGTATGGACCGGGGTCTCGTGTTGTTCACTAGTGATGTCTCTCTCCCAAAAGACGATAAAACTGCTATGCGAGGTAAAAAAATTATAGACGGGCAATTACAGGATTATAAACGCACCGTAATGCTAACTATGATAAAAAAATAAAGGAAGAGGCTCAAAAGCATGGGCAGTACGCCAAAATCCATCTGCATCTACTACTAATCATCCACCTTGAGATATCTATCCAGAACATCTCGCTGGTATTAAGTTGCGAGCCCCACCCAAAGTGTAAACCCAAAGCAACAGGCAACTGCATTAAAAAGAACTTTGCGTAAAGTAAACAATCCTTTCAACTGCGGTTACAAGCACCGTTGTTTTCCCCCTTTTGGCCACAACACATCCCCTAGACTCATGTTTCTGTCACTCAAGCGTGTCATCAGGGGGTATGTACCCACAATCGAGAATAACGTTCCCTCTTGGAGTTACTACCTACCACTTGGCCAAAGCAATAAACAGCAACGGAGAACATGCAAGAATTACTTCGGAACAAAAATACAAAAGATAAGAACGAATTATATTACTCTATCACAATCTGAACATCATCTCATAATCCATCAGATCATGGCGAAGGATGGGGCTAAGTCCCTTACGGAACCTTGCGTGCTTTCTGGCATCGGTGGTGATCTCATCTTGAGCATAACGAGCAAGACGGTTGAACTCCCTCACATACTCATGAATGGACATCTCTCCTTGGGTCAGGTTGCAAAACTCTTCCTTCTTGCGCTCCATCAACTCATCCAGAATGTGGTACCCTCGAAAGGAAACACAGAACTCCTTTCAAGTCACTACGTGACCATCTGGCTGCATAGCAACATAGTTCTCCCACCATTGAAGAGCAGCACCTTACAGGAAGTATACCGCGAAAACAACTCGGTCATCGGGAGCAACATGTGTCGTGTCAAGCTTACGCTCGATGGAACGGAGCCAATCATCAGCTTCAAGGGGCTCAGAAGAACATCGAAATACCGGTGGCTTGAGGAGGATGAAGTCCTGAATGCTCACAACCACATTGCAATGACGTGAGGTATTCTGCTCGATGAGCTCCAGAAGGCGTGTTTGATCACGTCTATTCCGCTCGGCTTGCATCATGATTTCCGCCGCAGAAGGCGGTGGTATAGGTTCATCATCATTTCGATTCCGAACACGGTCTCGATTCCGACGAACAGCAATACGAGTTCCACCTGACATCCTTTGTGATAAAAATCAACAATCAGAACAGGTTGTATGATGGAATCAAAGATAAGAGGACATGACTAGAAGGAAAAGATTGTAATGCGAAGGCAATGATTCACAGAAACTCGGAAAAAATCCGGCAGCATAACGGTTACACCGGGATGGAAAATGAAACAACCTTGAGGAGATTGGACAGAACTTCCTCAAGGAACTCAAAACACGGAGACTCTGGACAACCACAACTGTCCTACGGCTACAAGGGAGCAATCAACGAGATGTTCTAGTAAGACATAGATGAGCCTAGTCCTATCATCCCGTAGAAAAGGTAAGGGTGACTCAGAACTCAGATCGATGAGGGTAAGGAGAAAAAGAAGCCTTACGTTGTTCCCTTATACCCAGAGTAACTATATAACTATAGAATACTAGACTCGACTTCGACCAAGGGTTGAATAATCCTACAGACAGTCCTGCTCTGATACCAAGTCTGTCGGGACCCGGGGTTAGCGTATGTAATTCCAGTCATGATGCAATCACATGGAGAGCCGAGAACCGTACGCACTTGTCTAAGCAGACACGGCCAAGCACAAAACTTTCTCGGTAAGCATCGAACGTGAGGGGCATCCCATCCAGGCCGGATGATCAACTGAGATGGGTCCTCATCGACCGCTCACAAGTCTAAATGCTTATGGGTGGTGAATCCCATACTCATAGACAAGTCGCCTCAACCATGTTATCGATTGAATCCTAACTCTTACATAGACTTACTCCAGCCCGATCACTTAGTCGGGGTCTAGGGCGGGCTCGATCATACAACAAAGTGTGCACGTGACAGAGTCACGAGCAATCGCATCGCGATGCCCCAAGCTGCGCACATCTAAGGGCCACTTGGTGTATAAAAGACCGCCAGCCAGATCACAACTAAGGTCTCGAAAACCCATACTAAGACATGCATGTTATAATCATACACGCAGCACACATGCCTAGTATGAATAGCAGGTATCATCACATAACTCTACAAAGTACTTCTTTATTGACTTACACATAGAGCATACAAAGATCACATGTCTGTGATCAACATTACATCATACAACGAAAGCAAATTAGGTTTGAGTACAGACAAGTTTAACAAATGGCTTAGAGAAGCCTTGTACAACAAACATGCCCTTCCACGAGGGACCAGACTGCTGTCTGGAACTATACTACCAAGGTCAACGTCGAGCTTCACGAAGGTGACTCCATCGGGGTCCGGGTTCTCATCTAAAACATAGAATAAGCAAACGTGAGTACAAAGTCGTACTCAGCAAGACTTACATCAGAACTACACTACTCATGCTCAAGTATCAAGGTAAAGGAGGTGGGGTTTCATCATGCAGAAGTGCCAGCTTTGACTTGGCTAGTCCTGTGCTACGAGTACCAGACTTGAGGTAAGAAGCGTACACGAGTCCACTATCCAAGTCTCCAACCAATACACCACTATGGCTACTTCCTCGACTTCCCCACGAAGAGCACACCATAGCACTCACGCTTATCTTGCGAGTTTTACAAGTATCCATTCAAGTTGTCTAATAATCAGGTACAGGTTCCAAGTAGTCCTTAACCGCGGACGCGGCTATTCGAATAGTTTTGATAACCTTGCAAGGGTTTAAACTACACACACATGACCATCGGTTACCGCCTTTTGCTCGCCACCATTCAAGAGGTGACAGCGAGGATGTTCACCACGACACTTCGCTCACAACCGGTCTATTCCAGGAGTCGACTATCTGAGTTGCCTCCGCTCGAGAGTCCGGCCTGATCAACGAAACGGACTCAAACAATGTAAGACCGAGACGCCACCTCTGGCAGATGGTTTTCTTGCCTCACAGGTGCACCCACATATCTATATGATGCAACCATTCTATCATTCTTTTCTATGCAGATGCAAAATGGAAAGCCCGAACTAATGTGACTCCTGGACGTCGACACGGATCAAGGTACTAGGCCGAGAGGGGTCAGTGAGCCCAATGTGTGGTTGTACTCTTTGTCTTGGATTACCATACAAGAACTCGGTACTTAAGGCGGTGTTCAACGAGACAACCCACTGTGTACTCCTACACAGCCTCTCATCGTTCACCTTGTATTAGGGTGGATTCACCAACACAGTTTCACTTTCATCAACACCATGTTCACTATCATCCCGACTCATATCAAAAGCATCCTCATTGTACCACTAAGCATGCAATAAGCAGTAACAGTTGCAGGGGCCACATGATATAAAACAACTCCTATGTCAGCTAGGATTGTGGTTTGCTTACTACTGTGACAAGATGATAGGTCATGCATCGGATATGGGTTCAACTATGCGGTAGAATCGATATCAAGGTGATCTCCTAAACATGCATAAGCGAGGCTGAGAGGGAATTGGGATTTTATAGACATGATCAATGGGGTTTGCTTGCCTTGCTGACGAGGTTCACACACGGTGTCTTCAACGAAGGGGGTGGCCTCCGGTTCCAGCTGCACGTCTATCGAGCAAACAAAGCGATCAAGGGATAAATATAATTGCGATGCTCAAGCACATGATAAGTTGTGAAAACATGATGTACATGGTACTGATGTGTTTACAATTCCATTTAATTGAAGTGTATTGCAAAAGAATTGCAAATTCAAACTCCAAACTTAAATTCAAATTATGCCATATGCACATTTGCTACTGTTGCCCCATTAAAAAAATGGTCAAACATGAAAACAAATTGCATATTCTTAATCCTTGCATTTTTCTGATAATTTTTCATATATTATATGTTTAATTTGGAGTTAATTTGAATTTTCTATGATTTATTGAAGTTTAAATGATTTTCTGTCTTTTCTGTAATTTCTTTAATACATTTCTAATTTTCTGGAATTTGATTTATTGCATCAGCATGATGCAATCATGACATCAGCAGGGGGCTGACAGGTGGGTCCACCCTGTCAGTGACCCACTGTTAAAAAATGTGTTTAGTTTTAATTTAAACAGAGGATTAGGGGGCTGGCCCCACTTGTCAGCCACTGTGGGGGGGGGGGGGTTAAGAGGTGATTAGGGGGGGGGGGGGCTAATGGCCGGCTTGACGTCGGCGGCCTCTGGACACGGCGGCGCTCGCCGGGATCGGGTTCCCGGCCACGGTTGGATGCGCTGTGGGCACTGGGGCGTAGCCCTTGCTCGTGCGCATCGCCCCGAGTACACGGCGACCACAGGGGAGCACCGGGGGCACGGCGGCGACCTCGTCGGCGGCGACCCGTGCTCGGTTTCGACGGAAAGACGGCCCAGTGCAGTAAGGAGAGTGGGAAAAGGGGGGAGAACATGGAGCTCACCATGAGTCTAATGGAGGGGACGGGGAGGCCAGAGGGACACCGGAGACGGCTAATTCGACGACGAGCTTCACGGCGGCCGGCGGCGTCTCGTCGAAGATGGCGACGACCTCGGGTCTTCTGGGCTCGATTACGCGCTTGAGGAGACGAAGACGAGCACAGAGAGTCTTCTGGACATCATGGCGCAGCTCGAGGAGGATGGCGGCCACGCAGGTTCGACGGCGGCACTCCGGCGTGCGCTCGAGCCGCGCGGGAATCGCGAGAGGGAGAGAGGGAGAGCGAGCAGGGAGAGGGGGATTGGACGCGGGGCGTCGCGGCGTGCTCTGTGGTGCAGGTGACTTGGGCGGGGAGCAGCTGCTTGGCCCTGGTGGCCACGGCGGCCACGACATGCCGGGCACGCAGCTGTGTGCTCGTGCCCGGGGAGGAAGACGACAATGAGGAGGTGGGCTGGGCCGGCTGGTGTTTGAGTTGGGCTGAAAGCCAGGTGAGCCTTTTTCTTTATTCTTTCTGTTTTTCTTTCTGTATTTTTGTTTTGCCTTGATAAATAAATACCTAGGCAATTTATAAAATGCCAAAACTTTTATATGGACTTACAAAGCATATAGTTAGCCACTCACAAGTTCTGGAGATTTTTGAAATTCAAACAATTTGAATTTAAATTCAAATTGGAGTTTAATTTAATTTCCAAGCCCTGTTTGGAATATTTGAAAAATCTTGGTGCATGCAGTGGGACCCACTTCACTTTATATGTGATCATGCATATTTATAAGACTTTTCAAAAATACCAGAGGAATTTTTGGAAGAAATTTTTGTCTGGCCATTTAATTAAAATTCTTTAGGGCTTTTCTTTTCCCCATTTTTGATTTTATTTTTTGAATTTTTGCATGATGCAAAGGGCACAAGCAACCCTAGCACTTACCCTAGTTGGGGTTCTGACACCAAATATGATCAAAAGTGTATGAAAGTGTATCTAGATCATAGCGATATCACAGAAAACATGCATGGAGCGAGCAGAAATTATCGATATGTTTGGGACGTATCACCATGGTCCAAGGTAGACTACTCACGGATCATCCGGGAAACGTCCATGGTGGAGGAGAAGCCCCCGAAGGTCAATCCTCCCTCCGGCAGGGTGCCGGGAAGAGGTCTGCTGGCGCTCCCGATCTTGGAAGCGCGGCGGCGGCGGAACTGAGGCGAGATCGCAGAAAAGGGTTCTGCCTTCCGAGGTTTCCCGTGACGGAGAATATATAGGCGAAGGGGGCAGCCAGGGGGCCCACCAGGGGTCCAGGCAGTCCCCTAGCGCGGCCCCACCATAGGGCACTCCGGGAGGGCGCCTGGGGCCCTGGTGGGTCCCCTCTGGCCCCTCCTAGGTTTTTACCGAAGCTTCCCGTACGCTGATTTTTTAATTGTATTTTTCCGGAATTTTTGGGGCATTTTTAATACGGGGGAAACCTGTAATTGAAAAACAGCAAAAAATAGGAACTGGCACTAGGGTGCACTGAGTTAATAGGTTAGTCCAAATATGATCAAAAGTGTATGAAAGTGTATATAAATCATAGCAATATCACACAAAACATGCATGGAGCAAGCAGAAATTATAGATACGTTTGGGACTTATCAGTGATCTAGCCTGGGGTCGGCCATGGCCGAAACCCACCATGGTCGGCCGAGGACGGAGGTAGGGAGGCGCGCAGAGGAGGTAGGGACGGTGCGCGGTGAGTGGGGGGGGGGGCAGGTGGCGGTGCGCGACGGAGGTAGGGCGGCGCGCAACGAGGGGAGGCGGCTAGCCCATGGGGAAGGAGGCGGCTTGTGGTGAGGGAAGGAGGCAGTGACGCGGTGGGTCGTGCTCGGGGTGGGGTGGCCCCCGAGGAGGTGGTACATTGTCGTATCAAAGAGGAAGACAAGCACGTCCGTCGCTACATCGTTGCGTTGGACGTCAGGTTCTGCAATACCTGGCTGATTCTTCAGGGATCTCGCCTGAGCTATGTTCTTGTGATGGTTCCTTATCTTTGGGTGTTCACCGTCCGCGGCTCAGGAACTGCGAGTCAACGTCCAGTTTGATTGTCCAATATTATTGTTGCTTTTACTAGATTATTCGAGATGTATTAGTGATATTATATGATAATATTCCTGTTGCAACTGGATTATTCTAGATGTATTAGTGATTGACGAGGGGATGACCCCACGACTCCTACATATAAGACTACCTGGTGTGTGTGAAGATAGAAGGCCCACCGGGAAGCTGCGACAAGCCCACAATTGGCCCAACCAGGCACCGACGTAGGAGTCCGCGACTAACATGGAAGGTGCAACTTGGCGAACCAAGGCAAGACTAGAACTAGGAAACCATCTACTGTAACCTAGCACGGACTCCCCGAGACCTGGCTTAATATATAAAGGCTAGGAGGGGAGACGCCCAGATCAACTCAATACGCATCTACTCATCCTAGCCGCGCGAGAACTTGCCTTGGCCTCCACTGTAATCGCCCCCTCACGTGATAATATCGAGCAGGAAGCGCTTCTCCTGTTAGCCGACGAGTATCGTCCAACCTGTGTCTATCTCTATGACTAACCCAGGGTCCCTGACCATGGGATTTGCCGGGGTTGATCCCCATCAATTGGCGCCGTCTGTGGGAACTACGCAGGTTGGAATCACGATCTCGGCGGTCCCGCCTTCAGCAGATCAAGACTCGAGGACTAGAGCCAGATCTAGCCCGCTCGAGAAATTCAAGTTCACCGCAAGCATATCCATCGCCCCGCCAGGATCGCTCAGCCTGCATCCGAACCAAGTCCAGCACCTCGACAACTGTCAGATCCATCACCGACGGAAAAGAACTTGACGACCCAGAAGACAAGCACGAGGAAGCTACTCGAGAAACCCACTCGAGGAGTCGCGACGCGTGGTCGAAGGCTTGCCCACCAGTCGACGACCCGCCGCCGCCCTGACTCCCACCACGCGCCAAGACAGCGACTCCGAAACCCAGAGCGGAGATTACTATGACCCGGATCGAAGGCCAGACGAATTCGCCAACTTCATCCGGAACCAATCACTCAGTGACGGGATAGAACTCGACCCAAGATTCCACAGCCGAGCAGAAGACCCCTCGCAGATCTCCCAAATTTCAAGAAGAAGAAGGCACGCCGGCTCCAACAAGCTCACAGCTAAAGAGCAGCTGGAAGGACCTTGCGCGATCCACTGTTTTGAAGACAGTCGAGGACATCTCAGAGCAGGCCACACCCTAGGAGATTGCCGCCTATTCGCCGAACTCTCCAACAGCCTCAAGGAGGAGAAGCAGCGCGAAGGCAAACGCACTCGAAGAAGCGAACAGTCGCCCGCGCCAACCACGGAGGGGCAATACCCCACATCCCATGGACGAATCTGCATGATCCAAGAAGGAAGACCCTCGAAAGCAAAACAAGATGCCTATACCTTGCAGGCAGAAGCAGCCGAAGACCTAAAGACAACAGTGATCTACAAGTTGCACGGCGCGGAGAACAGCATCACTTTCTCACAGAGCGACCATCCGCCTGCAGTCCGGAGGCCTGGGCACGCACCCTTGGTCCTCGAAGCCCAGATCGGAGGATACGACATGAACTGAGTCTTCGTGGACGGAGGCAGCAGCCTAAACATTATCTTCGCCAACACCCTACGCAAGATGTTAATCCCACGATCAGCTTGGAAGAAGTCAGGAACCACAATATACGGTGTAGTCCCAGGCAAAGCAGCCACCTCCATCGGAACAATACAGCTTGATGTGATCTTCAGCAGCAAACGCAACTTCGCAAAACAGGCACTCGAGTTCGAAGTGCTCGACTGGCAGTCGCATTATCACGCCATACTCGGACGACCAGCGTTTGCACAGTTCATGGCGGTTCCACATTACGCATATATCAAGCTCAAGATGCCGGGACCTGCAGGAATCATCACAGTCAAGGGAATCTTCACCAAGTCGGACCAGTGCGACCGCGACTTCCACAAAGTCTCCGACACGTTTGGAGCCCAACAACGGCTCAAAGAAATAGCCATGGTGACGGACAAAAGCATATTTCTGCTGGCAAACAAAAGCGATACAAAAGAATTTGGCCGCGACTTCAGCGTCGACAGCGACACGGTCACACACCAAGTACACCCAACAGACCTAGAGAAAATAGTCCGCGTATATGCCCACCTTCCAGAAGAGCAAGCAACCGCCCTCATAACCATCCTTCGCGAAGAGTGGAAATTTTTTTCCTGGTGCCCAGCTGACATGCCCGGGATACCACGAGAGTTCGCGGAACACGTGCTCCACATCAAGCCAAACACGAAGCCAGTAAAGCAGGCGCTGCGACGGTTTTCAGAGCCCAAACACAGAGCAATCGGAGAAGAAGTCAATCGACTACTCGACGCACGGTTCATCAGAGAGACAAAGAAAGCAACATGGATAGCAAACCCAGTCCTAGTCCCTAAAAAGGACACCGAGGTACTGAGGATGTGCGTAGACTATGGGCCCATCAACAAGCATTGCCCAAAAGACCACTTCCCCCTGCCAAGAATCGATCAAATAATCGACTCCACAGCAGGATGCGACCTCCTATCTTTTCTCGACGCATACTCAGGATACAATCAGATCAGGATGAAGGAAGAATACGAAGAGCACACCTCGTTCATCACCCCCTACGGAGTATTCTGTTACCAAACAATGCCCTTTGGGCTAAAAAATGTCGGAGCCACGTACCAGCGGATGATGCAAGCATGTCTGAGAGACCAGATCGGCAGGAACGTCCAGGTCTATGTAGACGACATTGTCATCAAAACCTATAGCGCAAACACACTACTCGACGACCTCCGCGAGACGTTCGCGGCCCTCAACAAGTACAGGATCAAGCTAAACCCCAAAAAATGTGTGTTCGGCGTCCCAGCCGGAAAATTACTCGGGTACATGGTCTCTGCCCGAGGAATTGAAGCAAACCCAGAAAAGGTTCAAGCAATCACCAAGATGCAAAGGCCAACCAACATCAGAGGAATACATCAGCTAACAGGAAAGCTCGCAGCACTGAGCCGCTTCATCAGCAGGCTAGGCGAAAGGACCCTACCTTTCTACAAACTGCTGAGAAAAGGAGAAAAATTCGAGTGGACCGAGGAAGCCAGCAATGCATTCGCAGACTTGAAGAAGACCCTCTCGACCCCACCAATCTTGGCGGTGCCAAAATAAAGGGAAAAGTTATATCTCTACATAGCAGCACGCAGCAGTGTCGTGAGCACAGTGCTTGTCGTCGACCGTGCAGAAGAAGGAAAAATCCAGAGCATCCAAAGACCAATTTACTACCTGAGCACGCTACTCACGAAGCCACAGCAGCGGTACCCGCACTACCAGAAGCTCCTGCTCGCCATTATCATGACCTCCAGGAAAGTATTGCACTACTTCGACGAACACTCCATCACAATCGTGAGCAGTGCACCACTTGCGGACGTCCTCAACAATCCCGGTGCGACCGGTCGAGTCGCCGAGTGGAACATGGAGCTCAGCCCGCGAGACCTACAGTTCAAACACCCGACAGCAATCAAAGCCCAAGTACTCCCAGACTTCCTGGTCGAGTGGGCAGAAGTCCAAACACCAGGCCCCCCAGACCTATCCAACTCATGGACGATGTACTTCGACGGATCCAAAAGACAGCAAGGAGCCGGAGCAGGCATCTTCCTAGTCTCCCCCAAAGGAACCAAGCTCAAATACGTCCTCCAGATCAACTTCAGCAACGCCTCCAACAATGAAGCAGAATACGAGGCACTGATTCACGGCATGCGCATGGCAAAAACTTGCGGCGCCACTCGCCTATCGATCTATGGCGACTCCAACCTCGTCGTCCAATAGGCGATGAGAGATTGTAACGCAGTCGCAGACAACATGGCAGCCTACCAGAAGCTCTACAACGCGCTAGAAGGAGGATTCGACGGCTGTGAACTCAACTATGTCCCTAGAACAAATAATACAGAAGTCGACGAACTCGCAAACATCGGGTCGACTCGAGGACCAGTACCACCAGGTGTTTTCCTCGAGAGCATCAATCAGAGATCAGTAAAAGTAAAGCCAGCGGAGCCCAAAGCAGTCGCAGAGGAAGACAACACAAATGAGCCAGCACAGGTGGTAGCAACGAGCGCAGCTGACGCTACAAACAGCCAAGCGATCAAAGTCGAAGCACCGGCAGCACTCGAAGACTCGGCCTGGGCAAGACCTTTTCTTCGATTCCTAACCGAAGGCACCCTACCACAAGACGTTGCAAAAGCCCGACGCATCAGTTGACAATCCAAAGCATTCACAGTAATCAACAGAAAGCTCTACAAGCGCAGCATTTCCCAGGTCCTACAAAAGTGCATAGACGAAGAAGACGGCAAAGCCCTACTACTGGAGATTCACGAAGGCACCTGCAGGAATCATGCCAGCAGTCCAGCACTCGTGGAAAAATCCTTTCGGGCAGGATTCTACTGGCCGACAGCCATGAGAAATGCAGAGGATATTGTACGGCGTTGCATTGCCTGCCAAAAGTTCGCCAGCAGGCCGCACGCCCCAGCATCGGAACTCAAAACCATCCCGTTGTCCTGGCCATTCGCCATATGGGGACTCGACATGGTAGGCCCACTCAAGAAATCATCAAAAGGAGGAAGAACACACCTACTAGTCGCAGTCGACAAATTCACCAAATGGATCGAGGCAGTACCAATCACCAGCTCAACAGCCCTCACGGCAGTCAACTTCATCAAATCAGTCATCTTCAGATTCGGAGTACCACACAACATCATCACAGACAATGGTACCAACTTCACAGCAGCAGAGTTCCAAAACTTCTGTCAAGAGTTGGGTATCAAAATCAACTACGCATCAGTCGCACACCCGCAGTCTAATGGCCAAGTGGATAAAGCAAACGGTTTAGTATGCAGAGGATTAAAGAAGCGACTCCTAGAACCACTCGAACAGGTCGCAGGCAACTAGAGAGAGGAGCTCCCCGCAGTCCTATGGAGCCTACGCACCACCCCAAACAGCTCAACCCAGTATAAACCCTTCTTCTTGGTATACGGGGCAGAAGCAGTACTACCGCACGACTTAAAATTCGGAGCGCCCAGAGTCTCAGGCTACGAAGAAGAAGAGGCAGAAGTATAGCTGCAGGACGACAAAGACGTAGCAGACGAAGCACGGGACACAGCCATAACAAGGTCCGAAGGGTACCAGGAAAAATTACGCACATATCAAAGCAGTCGCCTACGGACAAGAACGTTCAACAAAGGAGACCTTGTGCTACGACTAATACAGGAAAAAGTGCACAAACTTGCCCCACAATGGGAAGGTCCGTTCATCATCTCAAAAGTCATAGGAGGAGGAGCATACAAATTGAAGAATCCGAAGACCAACGAGGACGTGGGAAATCCATGGAACGTAGCGAACCTACGCATGTTCTACCCATAGTCCTTTAGACATTATCAAGATATCGGCAGCAGCACCGATCGGCAACACATGTAAAATTTGAAGGAATAAAACAATGTTGCCCAAACCACTCTTACTTACAAAGCGCTCGGGAGCTTGAGCCAAGAACTCCCCCCGAGAGACGCTATCTTCGCAAACGCGACCCTTACTTACAAAACCCTCGGGGGCTCGAGCCAAGAACTCCCCCCGAGAGACGCTATCTTCGCAAACGCGACCTTTACTTACAAGCACTCGGGGGCTCGAGCCAAGAACTCCCCCCGAGAGACGCTATCTTCGCAAACGCGACCTTTACTTACAAGCACTCGGGGGCTCGAGCCAAGAACTCCCCCCGAGAGACGCTATCTTCGCAAACACAACCTTTACTTACAAGCACTCGGGGGCTCGAGCCAAGAACTCCCCCCGAGAGACGCTATCTTCGCAAACGCGACCTTTACTTACAAGCACTCGGGGGCTCGAGCCTAGAACCCTCCCCCCCCCCCCCCGAGAGACGCTATCTTCGCAAACGCGACTTTTACTCAAAAAATACTCAGGGGCTCGAGCATGAAACTTCCCCTGAAAGACGTTATCTTCGCTAAATACGCAAGAACCTCGTGAGCAACAAAGCTAAGGCAAAAGAAAGTCGCATCAAAAAGGGCACGATTGTTTAGCCTTCACCCGATCGCAAGTGATCGCCTAAAGACTCGGGGGCTACTCCCATCGAGAGCGCTGACGCGCACCCGATCCAAACTTGGAAAAATTCAAAGACAAACCAGTGAGACAAAAATTCATAAAGCCTACACCTGATTCTACAAATCAAATGTAGCCTCGGGGGCTACTCCCATCGGGAGCGCTGGCGCGCACCCGAGAAGACGCGTTCATTATAAAGGAGTCGAAGACATTCTCATTACAAAGGAGTCGAAGACATTCTCATTACAAAGGAGTCGAAGACATTCTCATTACAAAGGAGTCAAAGACATTCTCATTACAAAGAAGTCGAAACAACAGTTTGCCGTTACAGAAGGACCTGCGGAACTACAAGCTGGGCTACATTTAACTTCTACATGTGTGCTCATGCTGAGATAATTGGCACTTTCGTGCCACAGCCCGGCGGGCATCATCACAGACAAAGCAGCAGTCTAGCCGACGAGGGAGAAGCTCGCCGTCCTCCAGTTCCACAAGGTGCCTCGCCTACTACCGCTGCCGCTTGACGACTGGCTTGACGTTAGAACTAGAAGAGAAAACACCATCACCAGAGGGATCAGCTGAAGACGAAGAAACGGGAGAAGCAGGCGAACCACCACTCGATCCATCAGAATCGCTGCTGCTCGTCTCCTCATAGTATGGCTCCAGACGGTTTCCCCCAGCATCAAACGCACGGATAATAACAGTATCTTCACCGTCAAAGCGATAGCAAAGACTGTCCCCGCCGCGCAAATTCAATTGACGAGAAAACGTCCTCCAGCCAGACCCAAGGAAGATCAAGGACGAGCTATCAAATTCCAGCTCCACCCAAGAAGAACAACGGGAGCATCCATGAAGACGGAGCCAGAAGCCCTTCAAGCCACGCTCAAAAGCAATGGAGGAAAACGAGGCAGGAAGAGGAATCCGGGCAGTATTCTGCCCAAGAACATGCAAAAGAAAATCATGGCGCCAAAATCCCTCCTCCATGGAGGAAGAAGAAAGCGCCAACGCAGTACCATGACGGCCACCACGTGAGGAACGAGGGGTGCGGCCACCACTACCACGGCGGTCGCGGCCTTGCTTTGCCATACCACGGCATTGCCCAGCTACACCGCTACCACGCTTGGGAGCCATATGAAGAAGAAGAAGCAGAAGGAAAATATGCGAAGAATGGATGCCAAGGACGGGCAGCCAAATGATGTATTTATAGCAAAACCCAAAGGCAAACCAGGAAAAACACACAGAAGCCCAGGCGGCGCCATCATTACACCAAAGACCAAACGGGCCAAGCGTTAAGAATTCCTAGACGAAGATGCCTTCACACGGTCAGCATTATTTACAGGACGCGTCAAATCTCGCTTGTTTCCCATACAAAGCCTTGGAAACCCAACAGGCAGTAGACAACGCGATGTCCAAATCATCATTATGACGATCCAGAAGACGTGACGGATCAAAAAAATCAAGCATCATCATACGTCATCAAACAGCATGATAATGCATATCAGCACGACATCCCAAAGGGAACGGATCAAGGTAAAAACAGTTGGAAAAAACCAAACGATTCCAAGAGCCAGCCATACGTCTAAATTTTCTGACTATAAAGAATTCTTACTCCCATCGAGAGTGCGCTTTTGAGTCCGGGTGCTCCCTCACCCAGAAGGCAAAATGTGCTCGAGTAATCACTGATGTGCGAGGTGATGATAGTGATTTCTCGCCCTTCGTTGGTAAACCCCAAGTGGAAAGTGTGATGTAGCACAGCAGAAAATTTCCCTCAGTAAAGATACCAAGGTTTGTCTCCAGTAGGACTCCAGAGATGATAAGTAGGTGTCAGCGGCGCAACTGACGTGGACCTGCACATAGACACAAATAACTTTGTTCCCAATGAAGTTCAGAGAGGTTGTCAATCTCTCCGGTCTTGTTGTTCACAAAGGATCAAACGCAAGGGATAATGATAGCAACTGAAAGTAAAATTAGAAAAGTAAATGAGCGTGTAAACAGTAATGAAGATATGGACCGGGATACGTGATGTTCACTAGTGATGTCTCTCTCCCAAAAGACGATAAAACTGCTATGCGAGGTAAACAAATTACAGAAGGGCAATTGACAGGATTATGAACGCACCGCAATGCTAACTATGCTACAAAAGAAAGGAAGAGGCTCAAAAGCACGGGCAGTACGCCAAAATAAGTAGACCGAAATCCAACTGCATCTACTACTAATCATTCACCTTGAGATATCTATCCAGAACATCTCGCTGGTATTAAGTTGCGAGCCCCACCCAAAGTGTAAACCCAAAGCAACAGACAACTGCATTAAAAAGCACTTTGCGTAAAGTAAACAATCCTTGCAACCGCGGTTACAAGAACCGTTGTTTTCCCCCTTGTGGCAACAGCACATCCCCTAGACTCATGTTTCTGTCACTCAAGCGTGTCATCGGGGGGCATGAACCCACAATCGAGCATAACGTTCCCTCTTGGGGTTACTACCTACTACTTGGCCAAAGCAATAAACAGCAACGGAGAACATGCAAGAATTACTTAGGAACAAAAATATAAGAGATAAAAACCAAATATATTAATCAATCACAATCTGAACATAATCTCATAATCCATCAGATCCCATCAAACTCAGCATAGCAACAGCAGAAAGATTACAAAAGTGCCTCGATCATGTAGGGCAGCTCACGAGGTCTAAACCATGAAGATAAAAGAGGGGAGGAGAACATCACATAGCTACTAATCACGGACGCATGGTCCAAGGAAAACTACTCAAAAGACATCCGGGGAGCATCCATGGTGGAGAGGAGACTCCCGGAGGTCGGCCCTCCCTCCGGCAGGGTGCCGGGAATAGGTCTTCTGGTGCTCCCGATCTCGGAAGCGCGGCGGCGGCGGAACAGAGGAGAGATCGCGAAAAAGGGTTCTGCCCTCTGAAGTTTCCCGTGACGGAGAATATATAGGCGAAGGGGGGCAGCCAGAGGTGGACCAGGGGCCCCAGGCGCCCCCCTGGCGCGGCCAGGGGTGGGGCCGCGCCGGGTGGCCGCCTGGGCCACCCCTGGCTCCCCTCTGGCCCCACTCGGGCTCTTCGCGAAGCTTCCTGCACGCTGATTTTTCCTATATTTTTCCCGGAATTTTTCTGGCACTTTTTATATGGGGGGAAACTGAAATAGAAAAACAGCAGAAAACAGGAACTGGCACTGTGGTGCACTGAGTTAATAGGTTAGTCCAAATATGATCAAAAGTGTATGAAAGTGTATCTAGATCATAGCAATATCACACAAAACATGCATGGAGCAAGCAGAAATTATAGATACGTTTTGGACGTATCAATCACTCGCACCAGCAGAAAACAACATACACTCAGAGTTCGGGTGCTCCCTCACCCCAAAAGCAGAAAAGTATTCGAGTGACCACTTTCAAAAAGACTCAGCCATTCAGCAAACATGACTTACTCGCGCACTCGATGACCTTCCGAGTGGGCGCTATCTTATTTTCCTCGCCTAAGTTCACTACAAACTCCGCGAGTGACGACTAAAACAACTCACTTGATTGTTTATTCCAAGTGGGTGCATCGCTAACCAGGCTCCGTGCCTCTCCAAAAACAATTATGCCTAGACTACGACACACTGTACCCAGATGCCACGCAAGCTTAGCGTGTAGGTAAGACCCCGCAGCGCAGAATGTCCGGGCCTGGACTTGCCGCAGAGCGATTTCACTCCCGACCTTTTCCATGCGCTCGCATGATAGAAAGAGCCGAGCGGACGCGCTCAGGCTATGTGCTTAGACTGGCAGCAATTGATCCTATAAGACCTGCAGCGGCATGACTTTGCTTGACACCAGTGTTCCAAGTTCATGTCGAGGGACATGAGATTGATTGGGCTACTGTGGTATTTGTCACTAGCACAATTCATCAAGGCTCGACCATTCGACTCCTTGGGCCCTTTCAGCTTAGCAATCCCTCGAAAAAAATATTGTCATGGCTCAAAAACTGCCAGCGACCCGTGGCGATGCCACGCTTACAAACAATAAAGCGCAGAAGAATTCGAGTCCCTGCGCGACTCTTCGAGTCCCCCAGGCACTCGGGGGCTACTGACGACGGGGTGACCCCACGACTCCTACATATAAGACTACCTGGTGCGTGTGAAGATAGAAGGCCCACCGGGAAGCTGCGACAAGCCCACAATTGTCCCAACCAGGCACCGACGTAGGAGTCCGCGACTAACATGGAAGGTGCAACTTGGCGTACAAGGCAAGACTAGAACTAGGAAACCATCTACTGTAACCGAGCACGGACTCCCCGAGACCTGGCTTAATATATAAAGGCTAGGAGGGGAGACGTCCAGATCAAATCAATACGCATCTACTCATCCTAGCCTCGCGAGAACTCGCCTTGGCCTCCACTGTAATCGCCCCCTCACGTGATAATATCGAGCAGGAAGTGCTTCTCCTGTTAGCCGACGAGTATCGTCCAACCTGTGTGTATCTCTATGACTAACCCAGGGTCCCTGGCCATGGGATTTGCCGGGGTTGATCCCCGTCAGTGATATTATGTGATTTTTTTTAATAATGTGTTTATAACATTGAAATAACTTGCAAGTATTTGCATAAACTATGGAACTCGATAGAGATGAAGAACAAGAAGACACCTTGGGGGAAATGATTCACGACAGAGATGATGGCTCACATTTTCTGAACGACTCTAGTGAGGGAATGGAGGGAGCAGATGACGGCTTCGGTGAGGGAATGGAGGGAGAAGATGTCGGCTCCGGTGAGAGAATGGAGGGAGCACATGATGGCTCCGGCGAGGTATATTAATTAAGCCTCTACTGACTAGATGCATTAATTGATTTGTATATACATATAATAACGCTTCTTTCTTCTTGTAGCCCTTCGGATCAAGCCAATATTAAAAAGAAACGAGGCCCGAAAAAAGGTTGGCCAATAACAAAAGGTTCAAGATCAAAGAAGTTGTTGCAGATGGCCAACCGATTGTCCCAAGTAGGATGCAAATGCATTTGTAAGTCAGTGCAGAGTTATTTGTGGTCCGAACGGGCAAAGAATTGGTTCTACGAGCATGGGGGAGATTTGGACACGGATACAGGGGAATGTATTTTTACAAAATCTCAACTTCCAAAACCCCTCGAAGCCCTTAGAACTGCAATGAAGGAAGTGCGGGACGGGAAGTTCCATCCCGACAGAGAGAACAACGAGTTGGCATGCGCCTGATGTCTCTCCTCGTTGGTTACCCCAAGTGGAAGGTGAGATGCAGGATAGCGGCAAATTTCCCTCGGTGAAGATACCAAGGTTTGTCTCCAGTAGGACTCCAGAGATGATAAGTAGGTGTCAATGGCGCAATTGACGTGGACCTGCACACAGACACATATAACTTTGCTCCCAACGAGTACAGAGAGGTTGTCAATCTCTCCGGCCTTGCTGTTTACAAAGGGTCAAACACAAGAGATAAAAGGATAATAATGATAGCAGCTGAAAAGTAAATACAGGAAAGTAAAAGAGCGTGTAAACAATGATGAGAATATGGACCGGGGTCTGATGGCGTGGAAGTGGTAATGGCTTCCCGCCCTTCGTTGGTTACCCCAAGTGGAAGGTGAGATGTAGGATAGCAGCATATTTCCCCTATGTAGAGGATAGGGTTTGTCTCCCGTAGGAATCCGGCGACGATAAGTAGGTGTCAGCGGCGCACCTGACGCGGACCTGCACACAATAAAATTAACTTTGCTCCCAACGAAATTCAGAGAGGTTGTCAATCTCTCCGGTCTTGTTGTTTACAAAGGGTCAAACACACAAGGGATAATGATAATGATAGAAACTGAAAGTAAATACTAAAAAGTAAATGAGTGTGTAACAATGATGAGAATATGGACCGGGGTCCCGTGATGTTCACTGGTGATGTCTCCCTACCAAAAGACGATAAGATTGCTATGCGAGGTAAACAAATTACAGACGGGCAATTGACAGGATTATAAACGCACCGCAATGCTAACTATGCTACAAAAGAAAGGAAGAGGCTCAAAAGCATGGGCAGTATGCCAAAATAAGTAGACCAAAATCCATTGCATCTACTACTAATCATCCACCTTGAGATATCTATCCAGAACATCTCGCTGGTATTAATTTGCGAGCCCCACCCAAAGTGTAAACCCAAAGCAACAGACAACTGCATTAAAAAGAACTTTCCGTAAAGTAAACAATCCATGCAACCGCGGTTACAAGCACCGTTGATTTCCCCCTTGTGGCCACATCACATCCCCTAGACTCATATTTTTGTCACTCAAGCGTGTCATCAGGGGGCATGTACCCACAATCGAGCATAACATTATATCTTGGAGTCACTACCTACCACCTGGACAAAGCAATAAATAGCAACGGAGAACATGCAAGAATTACATCGGAAGAAAAATACAAAAGATAAGAACCAATTATATTACTCTATCACAATCGGAACATAATCTCATAATCCATCAGATCCCACCAAACTCAACATAGCAAAAGAAGAAAGAATTACATATGTGCCTCGATCATGTAGGGAAGCTCACGAGGGCTAAACATTGAAGATCAAAGAGGGGAGGAAAACATCACATAGCTACTGATCACGGACCCATGGTCCAAGGTAGACTACTCACGACACATCCGGGGAGCGTCCATTGTGGAGGAGAAGCTCCCGGAGATCGATCCTCCCTCCGGCAGGGTGCCTGAAGGGTCCTGACGGTGCTCCCGATCTTGGAAGCGCGGCGGCGGCGGAACAGAGGCGAGATTCGAAAATAGGACTCTGTCTTTGGTGTTTCCCCGTGACGGAGATTAAATAGGCGAAGGGGGCAGCCAGGGGGGCCACCAGGGGCCCAGACGCCCTCCTGGCGTGGCCAGGCCCCTGGCCGCGCCAGGTGGCCGCCTAGGGCCCTGGTGGGTGGCCCCTGTCCCTCCTTCGGGCTTCTGGAGTCTTCTGACACGCTGATTTTTTATCAGATTTTCCCTGATTTTTGGAGCATTTTTTATATGGGAAAAACTAAAATAGAAAAACAGCAGAAAACAGGAACTGGTGATACGTCCAAAACGTATCTATAATTTTTGCTTGCTCCATGCCTCTTTTGTGTGACATTGCTATGATATTGATGAATTTCCATACACTTTTGATCATATTTGGACTAACCTATTAACTCAGTGCACCCCTGTGCCAGTTCCTGTTTTCTGCTGTTTTCTATTTCAGGTTTCCCCCATATATAAAGTGCTCCAAAAATTCGGGAAAAATCCAATAAAAATCAGCGCACGTGAAGCTTCCAGAATCACCGAGGGGGGCCAGAGGGGACCCAACAGGGTCCTAGGCGCCCTCCCGGCGCGCCCCAGGGTGGGGCCGCGCCAGGGGGCCTCCTGGAGCCCAGGTGGCCCCCCTGGCTACCCCCCTTCGCCTATTTAATCCTCGTGACGTGAAACCCCCGTGACGGGAACCCTTTTTCGCGATATCTCCTCTGTTCCGCCACCTCCGCGCTTCCAAGATCGGGAGCACCGGAAGACCTCTTCTCGGCACCCTGCCGGAGGGAGGAATCACCTCCAGGAGCTTCTCCACCACCATGGATGCTTCCGGATGAACCGTGAGTAGTCCACCTTGGACCATGGGTCTATGATCAGTAGCTGTGTGATGTTCTCCTCCCCTCTTTGTTCTTCATGGATTAGACCTCGTGAGCTGCCCTACATGATCGAGGCACTTATGTAATATTTTCTGCTGTTGCTATGCTGAGTTTGCTGGGATCCGATGGATTATGAGATTATGTTCAGATTGTGTTTGAGTAATATATTTGATTCTCCTCTTTTATATTTATGTTCTTGAGTAATTCTTACATGTTCTCCGATGCTGTTTATTGCTTTCTCCAAGTAGTAGGTAGTGACTCCAAGAGGGAGCGTTATGCATGATTGTGGGTTCATGCCCCCCGATGACTAGCTTGAATGACAGAAACATGAGTCTTGGGGATGTGTTGTTGCCACAAGGGGGAAAACAACGGTGCTTGTACTTGCGGGTGCAAGGATTGTTTACTTTACGCAAAGTTCTTTAATGCAGTGGTCTGTTGCTTTGAGTTTACACTTTGGGTGGGATTCTTAACTTAATACCAGCGAGATATTTTGGATAGATATCTCAAGGTGGATGATTAGTAGGTAGATGCAGATGGATTTCGGTCTACTTTTCTTGGCGTACCGCCCATGCTTTTGAACCTCTTCCTTTCTTTATAGCATAATTAGCATTGGTTTGCGCACATAATCCTGTCAATTGCTGACGAGGGGGTGACCCCACGACTCCTACGGATGAGCCTACCTGGTGTCCATGAAGGCAGAAGGCCCATGAAGATACAGCCCCGGCCCACTGGATGGCACCGACGTAGAAGTCCTCGACTCACAACGAAGGTGCGAAGACCTGCCGTAAGGAGCAAGCTAGGGTTAGGAAAGTTTACCTGTACACGTAGATGAGTTCCCCGAGACCTAGCCCGGTATATAAGGGCTAGGAGGGGCGACGCCAAAGACATCCAATCTCGCATGTAACCCTAGCCCTGAGCGCTCCAGCCTTGGCTTCCTCTGTAATCGCATCTCCCTAATATATAATATCGAGCAGGAGCGAGCCTTCCTGTTTGCCGACGAGCTATCGTCCAACCTGCGCCTCTCATGACTAACCCAGGGTCCCTGACCATGGGATTTGCCGGGGTTGATCCCCGTCAATTGGCGCCGTCTGTGGGAACTACGCAGGTTGGGATCACGAACTCGGCGGTCCCGTCTTCAGCAAACCACAACTCAAGGGCAAGAACCAGGCCTAGCCCACTCGAAGGATTCAAGATCACGGCGGAAATCTTTGCCACCCCATCAAGACCACTCGAGCTGCAGTCATGCCAGGACCGATACTACGGTAACGGCCAAGTGCAGCGCCAGCGCCGAAGGAGTCGACGACCCAGAAGAACGGCGAGGGGCCTTTACGAAGGAATCCCACTCGACAAACTGCGACGCGCAGAGGAGGACTCGCAAATCTTCCGACAACCCACCACCGCCCGGGCACCCGCCGCACATCAAGACGATGACTACGAGATCGAATCTAGCGATTAGCAGAACGACCGCCAAGGCAGAAGGAATCGACGACCCAAAAGGCGCGCATGGGATAACTACGGCGGGACCCCAATGAACAAGCCACATCACGCAGTCGCGCAACAGGCGACCATCCGACGACACGCCGTCGCACGGGCATCCGCCGCCAACCAAGATAGCGACTCCGAGACACCTGTTGGCGAGTACTACGACCCAGATCGAAGGCCGGATGAATGCGCCAACCTCATCAAGAACCAAGACATGATTCGAGGAATCGAAACCGATCCTCGCTTCCACGAACACCCGGAGGATCACGAGCAGATCTTCAGAATCTCAAGAAGGAAGAGGCATGCCGGATCTAGCAAACTCACGGTCAGAGAGCAGCTAGCAGGACCCTGCACGATCCACAGCTTCGAGGATGACTGGGGACGCATAAGATCAGGTCACACTTTGAGAGACTGCCGTCTGTTCAACGAACTAGCCGATGACCTCAAAAAGGAGAAGCGTAAAGAAGACAGACGCAACCAACGACCCGAGCAATCGCCGACCTCAAACCCGGAAGGACGTCACAGCCCGTCGCAAGCACAAGTACTCATGATCCAAGAAGGAAGGGTACCACAAGCACAACGCGACGCCCAAACCCTGCAGGCCAGAGCAGCTGAGAGCATAAGCATAGTCGAAGTCTACCAGCTACATGGAACGGAGACCAGCATCACGTTCTCACAGGACGACCATCCACCCGCAGTCCCAAGACCGGGGCATGCACCCCTAGTGCTCGATGCACAAATTGGAGGATACGACATGGATCGGTCTTCATGGACGGAGGCAGCAGCATGAACATCATCTTCGCCAGCACCCTGCAAAAGATGCTGATCCCACGATCAGTATGGAGAAAATCAAGCACCGAGTTGCATGGGGTAGTCCCAGGAGAAGCAGTCACATCACTCGGAGCCGTCGAACTCGAAGTCGTCTTTGGAAACCGACGTAACTTCGCAAAGCACGTCCTCAAGTTCGAGGTACTCGGCTGGCAATCGCACTATCACGCCATACTGGGGCGGCCAGCATTCGCGCAATTCATGGCGGTCCCACACTACGCCTACCTCAAGCTCAAGATGCCAGGATCATCAGGAGTCCTCACGATCAACGGAAGCTTCATCAAATCAAATCAATGTGATCGTGACTTCCACAGAATCTCCGACACATTCGGAGCCAAACAAGAACTCAGAGAAATAGCCATGGTGACGGACAAGAGTACCTTCCCATTGGTGAACCGAAGCGAATCCAGGGAGTACGGACGCGACTTCAGCATCGACGGTGACACAGTCACTCACCAAGTACACCCGACGGACCCAGACAAAACAGTCCGCGTGTACGCCCACCTACCAGAGGAGCAGGCAGCGGCTCTCGTCGCCTTCATTCAAGACGAGTGGGAAATATTCGCCTGGTGCCCAGCCGACATGCCTGGGATACCACGCGAATTCGCGGAACACACCCTACGCATCAAGCCAAACACGAGGCCAGTGAAGAAAGCGCTGAGACGATTCTCGGAGCCCAAGCGCAGAGCAATCGGAGAGGAAGTCAACCGGTTACTCGACGCCCAGTTCATCCGAGAAACGAAGAAAGCCACCTGGATAGCCAACCCAGTGATGGTGCCAAGGAAAGACATGACCGTGCTGCGCATGTGTGTCGACTACGGACCAGTCAACAAACATTGCCCGAAGGATCACTTCTCCCTGCCTAGAATCGATCAGAAAATCGACTCAACAGCAGGGTGCGACCTACTCTCCTTTCTTGACGCTTACTCAGGATACAACCAGATCAGGATGAAGGAAGAAGACAAAGAGAACACATCGTTCATCACCCCCTATGGAGTATTCTGTTACAGGACCATGCCCTTCGGGCTCAAAAACGCAGGCGCCACGTACCAACGAATGATGCAGGCCTGCTTGAAGGAGAAAATCGGAAGAAACGTGCAAGTCTACGTGGACGACATCGTCATCGAGACCTAAAAAACAGCCACACTACTCGACGACCTGCGCGAAACCTTCGCGGCGCTCAACAAATAAAGAATCAAACTCAACCCAAAGAAGTGCGCCTTTGGCGTACCGGCAGGAAAGCTGCTTGGCTATATGGTCTCTGCCCGCGGAATCGAGGCAAATCCCGAGAAAGTCCAAGCCATCACTCGCATGCAAGAACCAACCGACGTCAAAGGAGTACAACAGCTCACTGGAAAACTCGCAGCCCTAAGCCGCTTCATCAGCAGGCTAGGAGAATGCACGCTGCCCTTCTATCAACTGCTCAGGAAAGGAGAGAAATTCGAGTGGACGGAGGAAGCCCGCCAAGCATTCGCGGACCTGAAAAAGACACTCTCGACCCCACCAATCCTAGCGGTACCCAAGGAACGAGAGAAACTATACCTCTACGTGGCAGCACGCAGCAGTGTGGTAAGCACAGCGCTCGTTGTCGAACACGCAGAAGAAGGCAAAGTCCAGAGCATTCAAAGATCAATCTACTACCTCAGCATGCTCCTGACCAAATCCCAGCAGCGGTACCCGCACTATCAGAAGCTACTACTAGCCATCGTCATGAACTCAAGGAAGGTGTCCCAATACTTCGACGAGTACCCCATCACAATCGTGAGCAGTGCACCACTCATACTGAACAACCCTGGAGCAACCGGGCGAGTCGCCGAGTGGAACATCGAGCTCGGCCCACGAGACCTGCAGTACAAGCACCCAACAGCCATCAAAGCCCAAGTACTCCCAGATTTCCTGGTCGAGTGGACGGAGGTTCAAACACCAGGCCCCCCAGACCTATCAAGCTCATGGACGATGTTCTTCGACGGGTCCAAGAGACAACAAGGAGCCGGGGCAGGAGTTGTACTCATCTCCCCCAAAAGAAGAAAGCTGAAATACGTCCTCCAGATCAACTTCAGTCACGCCTCCAACAACGAAGCAGAATACGAGGCACTCCTGCATGGCATGCGTATGGCCAAAACATGCGGAGCCACTCGCCTCATAATTTACGGGGACTCCAATCTCGTCGTCCAGCAGACGATGAGAAACTGCAACGCAATAGCCGACAACATGGCGGCCTACCAAAAGCTATACAACGAACTCGAAGGAAATTTCGACGGTTGCAAGCTAAACTACATCACCAGGGACAACAACACAGAAGCTGACGAACTCGCGAACATTGGTTCGACCCGGGCGCCCGTCCCACCTGGCGCTTTTCTCAAAAGCATCAACCGGAGATCCATCAAGGTGTAGGCAGCAACACCTGAAGCGGTCGTGGACGGCAAAGACGCAACAGAAATAACGCAGGTGGTAGCAGCAACCCCATCAGAAGGAACAAGCACCAACACATCCGACAGCACAGCCCTGACAGAGTTCGAAGGACCTGTCTGGACAAAACCGTTCCTTCGATTCCTAATCGAAGGCACGCTACCACAAGACATGGCCGAAGCACGACGCATCAGTCGACGATCCAAGGCATTCACGGTGATCAACAGACAACTATATAAGCGCAGCATCACCCAGATACTCCAAAGGTGCAACGACGAAGAAGACGGCAAAGCCCTATTGCTAGAAATCCACGAAGGCACCTGCGGGCACCACGCAAGCAGTCGGGTAATCGTGTCCAAAGCATTCCGAGCTGGTTTCTACTGGCCCACAGCCATGAAAAACGCAGAGGAAATCGTGCGACGTTGCGTCGCCTGTCAAAAATTCGCCAACAGGCCACACGCTCCCGCATCAGAGCTCAAGACCATACCACTATCCTGGCCGTTCGCCACCTGGGGACTCGACATGGTGGGCCCACTAAAGAAATCATCAAAGGGCGGAAGGACACACCTGCTCGTCGCAGTCGACAAGTTCACCAAGTGGATCGAAGCAGTGCCCATCACACGCTCCACAGCTCTCACGGCTGTCAACTTCATCAAGTCGATTATCTTCAGATTCGGAGTACCACACAAGATCATCACGGACAACGGCACGAACTTCGCGGCCGCAGAATTTTAGAACTTCTGCAAAGAACTAGGCATCAAAATCAATTATGCATCAGTCGCGCACCCACAGTCCAACGGCCAGGTGGAAAAAGCAAACGGCCTTGTCTGTGGAGGAATCAAGAAACGACTCCTCACACCACTCGAGAAAGCCGCCGGTAACTGGGTAGAAGAACTCCCCGCGGTCCTGTGGATCTTACGAACCACACCAAACACTGCAGCCCAATACACACCCTTCTTCATGGTGTACGGGGCAGAGGCAGTCCTGCCACATGACCTCAAGTTCGGAGCACCCTGGGTCACCGGATACGAGGAAGAAGAAGCAGAAGAAGCATTACAAAACGACAAAGATACGGTTGACGAAGCAAGAGACACAGCCCTGGAAAAATCAGAAGGGTACCAAGACAAACTGCGTACCTACCAAAGCAGTCGACTGCGCACTAGGACCTTCAACAAAGGTGATCTAGTCCTACGACTAATACAAGAGAAGGTCCATAAACTTTCCCCCCAATGGGAAGAACCATTCATAATCTCAGAAGTCATCGGAGGCGGCGCCTACAGGCTGAAGAACCCAAAGACAGACGAGGACGTGGGCAACCCATGGAACGTAGCAAACTTGCGACTATTCTATCCATAGCCCCTATCGGTCGGACATGACTGGCAATTCATGTAAATCGCTTGACCGCAATAAAGTAAATGTCGCCCAAATACTGCCATCTCAAAGCACTCGGGGGCTGAAGAGGAAACTCCCCCCCCCCGAGCAACTTCCATCGCACATGCGATCTTAACCAAAGCACTCGGGGGCTGAAGAGGAAACTCCCCCCCCCCCAAGCAACTGCCATCGCACACGCGATCTTAATCGAAGCACTCGGGGGTTGAAGAGGAAACTCCCCCCCCGAGCATCTGCTATCGCACATGCGATCTTAATCAAAGCACTCGGGGGCTCCCCCCCCCCCCCCCGAGCAACTGCTATCGCGCACGCGATCTTAATCGAAGCACTCGGGGGCTTAAGAAGAAAAAAACCCCGACCAACTCAATCGCCTACGCGATCTTAATCCAAGCACTCGGGGACTTAAGAAGAAAAAACCCCCGAGCAGCGTTATCGCCTACGCGACCCCCTCCACGAAGCACTCGGGGTCTCGCGCACAAACCCCACCCGAGAGACGACTATCAACACTCCCATGGCATCCAAGCACTTTTGAAGAAACTTTGGAGGAAGCACAAGTTCATCTAGTCTTCACCTGATCGCCAACGATCACCTAAAGACTCGGGGCCTACTCCCATCGAGAGCGCTGCCGCGCACCCGATAAAAGACAACAAAGGAAACAAAATTCTAGCCTACGCATGACCCTTCGACTCAAGCGTAGCCTCGGGGGCTACTCCCATCGGGAGCGCTGTCGCGCACCCGATAGAACCCACAGTACCAAGTACAGGATGGACCCGAAGATAGTTCCCAGCCGCAAAAGACTCGAACATAACTCTCAGTTCCAAAAGGATTCAAAGACAGCTCCTGATGGCGAAGACACAGTTTTCGGTGGCATAAAGACTCAAATATATATTCCATTACAAAGGATAAAGCACAGTTTACACCATAGATGTCATCTTCGATACAAAAAGGACTCAACTACATTTGGATAGAAGGAAGCTCCTGTTACAAGAGGAAATCACCCAAGGAATTATGACTTCTACATGTGTGCCCATGAGGGGTAATCGACTCTAATACAAGAGCATCATCACAGACAAAGTAGGGGTGGAAACAGCAGGCTCATGATGTCAATGACATAACAAAAGGTGAAGCTCGACTTATTTAGGGATCCATTGGGGACGCTGCTCCACCATCTTCTTCTCCTGCTCCTCTAGCTTCTTCTACAGCTCCGCCAAACTGCCGGCGAAGATGACGTCGCCACCTCCAGTTCTACAAGGTCGCATGCCGCGCTCGTTTAACCGGTGGCTTGACATCGAGGTCTTCTTCAGAGGCACAGGAGGAAGCAGTTGAAGACGGCTTGCCACCACCACCAAAAGAGTCCCCGGAGGACGGAGCAGTCGAAGACGCAGGCGAAGGACTCCTCGACTTTATGGAGCTATCGCTGCTCGACTCCTGCCCATGCAGATCCATGCTATTGCCACTCGGATCGAATGCGCGGACAGCGACAGTGCTCTCACCGTCAAAACGACAGCTGAGCATATCACCATCTCGCAAATTCAACCGCCAAGCAAAAAAACTCCAACCAGAGCCAAGAAAAATCAAGCGAGAGCTATCAACCTCCAACTCAACATAAGAAGGAGATCGACAGCTCCCCTGAAGGTGCAGAATCAAGCCATCCAAACCACGTTCAGAGACAATGGCGGAAAAAGCAAAGGGAAGAAGGATGCGATTGGCACTTTGGCCACGAACACGCAAAATAAAATCATAGCGCCAGAACCCCTCCTCCAAGGGAGAAGAGGAAGGCACCGGTGTTGTACCATGACGACCACCACGGCAAGAGCATGGTGTGCGGCCACCACGGCCACGACGAACACGGCCACGGCCAACACCTCGCCCGGGAACCATGAACGGAAGAAGAGATGAAGGAAGAGGCAAAGCAACGAGTTGGATAGAGGCGTGGAAGAGAAAGGCCTATTTATAGAACAGCACAGAGAAGCCAAGACGACATCAGCAATTAATTCAAAGACCAAACGCCCCAGCCGTCTCGAACTCCAAGACGAAGATGCTTTCCCACGGGACGCACTGTACGCGAGACGCGTCAATTCGCGCACCTTTCCAACGCACGTATGGGAAACTCAACCGGCGCCTGCCGCACGCCACAGCGGCCATTATTTATGACCGGTCCAGTAAGATTTGACGGTTCACTGACAGAGCATCCCTGACAGCCATCAAACAGAGGCATCACTATCCCTGACGAGAGGCAAAGAAAACCAAATAGACATCAAGGTCCCAAGATTCCACCTTTCAGATCTTTTTCCCGATGAAGAAAAAACATCTTACTCCCATCGGGAGAGTCCCGGGTGCTCCCTCACCTAAGGGTCAGCCACGTGCTCGAGTGAACACTCGCACTTATAAAAATCTCGGGTGCTCCCTCACCTAAATGTTAGCCGCGTGCTCGAGTGAACACTCACACTTATAAGAGTCTCGGGTGCTCCCTCAACCCGACGAAAGACAAACAAACATTCTCCAAGACCATACGGCGCTAAGAGTTCCGGGTGCTCCCTCACCTAAAGAGCCGAAACGGCATTCGAGTGATTACTCGTGAATAACCCCCGACTGAGCACTCGAAACAAAGCTCCTCGGGTGAATGAGTGAACAGCTCGCTTGATGTTTTGTTCCAAGCGGGTGCAATGCTATAAGGCTCCGCGCCTCAAAAACACACTTTCCTGGAACACGATACACTGTGCCCAGATGCCACGCAAGATTAGCGTGTAGGTAAGACCCCGCTGCGAAGTACGGCTGGGCTGGGACTTGCCGAAGAGCGATTTCACTCCCAACCTTTCCCATGCGCAGAGCATGATAGATAAGCCGGGCGGACACGCCTTAGGCTACACACATTACTGGCGGCAAATGAACACCATAAGACCTGAAGCGGCCGGACTTTTTCTCGACACCAGTGTTCCAAGATCACGTCGAGGGACGTGGGTTTGATTGGGCTACTGTGGTATTTTCCCTAGTGCAATTCACCAAGGCTCGACCCATCGACTCCTTGGGCCCTTTCAGCTTAGCATCCCTCGAAACAGGTTTTGTCATGGCCACCAGACTGCCAGCGACCCACGGATGAACCGTGCATATCAATAGACGACACATGAATGTACTCGAGTCCCTGCGCGACTCTTTGAGTCCCCCAGGCACTCGGGGGCTACTGACGAGGGGGTGACCCCACGACTCCTACGGATGAGCCTACCTGGTGTCCATGAAGGCAGAAGGCCCATGAAGATACGGCCCCGGCCCACTGGATGACACCGACGTAGAAGTCCTCGACTCACAAGGAAGGTGCGAAGACCTGGCGTAAGGAGCAAGCTAGGGTTAGGAAAGTTTACATGTACACATAGATGAGTTCCCCGAGACCTAGCCCGGTATATAAGGGCTAGGAGGGGCGACGCCAAAGACATCCAATCTCGCCTGTAACCCTAGCCCTGAGCGCTCCAGCCTTGGCTTCCTCTATAATCACATCTCCCTAATCAATAATATCGAGCAGGAGCGAGCCTTCCTGTTTTCCGACGAGCTATCGTCCAACCTGCGCCTCTCATGACTAACCCAGGGTCCTTGACCACGGGATTTGCCGGAGTTGATCCCCGTCAATTGCCCAGCTGTGATTTGTTTACCTCGCATAGCTATTTTATCGTCTTTTGGGAGAGAGACATCACTAGTGAACATCATAGGACCCCGGTCCATATTTCCTACACTGTTTACACTATCAATTTACTTTTAGTATTTACTTTTCCGTAGCTATCACTATCATTATTATCCCGTGCGTTTTATCCTTTGTAAACAACAAGGCCGGAGGGATTGACAATCCCTCTGTACTCGTTGGGAGCAAAGTTATCTGTTGTGTGTGCAGGTCCACGCCTACCGCCAATCTCTGGCGCCGTTGTCACCTTCCTGTCGTTGTCGGAGTCCTACTGGAGACAAACCTTGGTATCTTCACCGAGGGAAATTTGTTGCTGCCTACATATCAACCTTCCACTTTGGGTAACCAACGAGGGGGCGTTAATTCGTACCATCAAAAGCCATTTCTGGCGCCGTTGCCGGGGACTCCACTCTTCAGGATAGGGGAGTTGCACACTATCTTTTATCTTAGCTTTTTAGTCTTGTTTGTTTACATTTCAGTTTTTGCTTTAGTGTCCTTTATCAAAAAAAATTAGCTATCTTGCTTTTAGTTATCCTTTCTGTTTAGTCAAGCATGTTAGGATTTGGTGCCTTGAGGGAATAGGAAGTATTAGATTTCCATCAAAGGGATGGAGAGAATATGAAGAAAGCTTGGGACAGAATTTCTGATGCACATAGGAGAATTATGCCTTGGATACCTATGAAAATTCTGCTTAGAAATTTTTACCATAGTCTTTTTATATGGTGCAAACACTCTCTTGATATTATAGCTGAAGGGGATTTCTTAGCTTGTGATGAAGCTAGAGCTCTTGAAATTATACATGGTTTATCTAGTTACTTTGTTTATGATCATAGTTTTGATACTGTTATAGATAGACTTGCTACTATTGAAAAGAGATTGGATGCTCTAGACTTGAGAAAAGAAAAGAACCCCCAGTTAAATAAGAAAGATGTTTATGAGATAGATGGTGACTGGGAGCCCTTTTTTAGAATAGCATCTCTAACCAAGACTTCCTTGCTTTCTGTGACATTGGATCCATGGTTTCTACTATGCCAAAAGTTGTTCATGATTCTTTAAAATTTAACATGGACAATTTGTCATCCTATCATGAACATAATAATGGAGATATTTCTAAGATCCAGGGAAGGATAAAAGATGTACCAGTGACATTCCTTAAAGGGATTGCAATGGTAGATTTCTTTGTCATGAAGCCAAACCAAGGAAATATAGTGCTTGGGAGGGATTTCCTCCGAGCCGTGAAAGTCTTCATTGATATAGGTAAGGGACAAATACGCCTACGCGGGAAGGCAAAAGGTATATACCCCTTTCCTAAAATAAACAAGGATGAAGTTGTTGAGGAACCATTTGAATCATATTACAACTCCGATTATTATGATGATCTTTGATTCCTTCTATTTGCATTAAGCCTAGCTAATGGCTTTAAAGAAGCGCTTTCGGGAGGCAGCCCGCAACAAATTTAGGATTTCCTTTTTGTTTTTCTTCTGTTTTTAGTGGTCTTGATGATTGTTACTATTGTAGCAACATCATTGTATCTTTACTTTTCAAGCTTTGTGACTTTTATAGCCTCATATGAAAAGGGAAGTAAAAGTTGTGACATGTTGTCCAAAAAATAGATTCTGTCCTCGTGACTAGAAAAATCCCAGTTCATCTTTTTGAGCTGAATTTTTTTACGCAGAATGCTCTATACAATTACCAAACATTCGTATGTTCTGAGTTTTTTGATTTGAGTTGCAGAAGTATCCCTAAAAAATTCTTTACTACCTGCTGGTCTGTTTTTCACAGATTTTGTCCTGTTTTGCCTCTTCTTCGTTTTGCAAACCTTAAGCTTGCTTTTTCTTTGCAAAAACTTTTTGGAACTCTTCAGAAACAGTAGCCCTTCAAGAATATCTTTATTTACAATAGAGAAAAATTATTTTATTATGGGTACTAACCTCGCTAATCAGATTATGATGAGTTATGTATGAAGGGAGTTTTCAAGTGTGCGAAGGAAGATGATGAAAGAAGATTCAGGATTGTCAAGCGCTCAATCTTGGGGATGCCCACATGCATCCCCAAGAAATATTCAAGGAGACTCAAGCATCTAAGCTTGGGGATGCCCCCGTGCATCCCCTTCTTCATCAACAATTATCAGTTCGTCTCTCGTTTCACTATATTTTTATCAATTCATGCGTTAAGTGCTATGCTTGGAGCGTCTCGCTCTTAGGTTTTATTTTTAGTTTTCTTTAGCTTTGCTTGATGTTCATAACAAGTTAGAACCCAACTTTCTTTGTGTGGGAGAGAAACACGCTCCACTTCGAAAATCTAGAACACAATATAGGATTTTTCATGCTTATCTTTGCTATGTGTGTTCTTTATCTTTTTCATAGCTACTGCCATGTTTAACTCTTAGTTTTCATGCTTATCTTTTTAAGAGATTTTTTTTAGTTTGTTGCTAGAACTCTCTTGAGTTTTCATGTCTATCATCTTTAGAGAGTTTGCCTGTTGCACTGAGTTTCGTGTCTTGACTTGGAGTAGGTAATTGAGGTTGCTATTCTTTTGTAGTAGTAACTGTTGGATATGTGCCCTAGAGACCAATTAACAAAGATATTTGTCACATATCCGTTTTGTTCATAATACGTTTTATACTGTGCTATAATTGTATTACTTGGAAATACTAATACGGGTGTAGTATAAAACATGGTCCGTAGTTTAACTCGGGTAAACTATCTCATTGGGCAATTGATTGATCAAGCTTTCCTGATCATGGCGACACTTAAGTCCATTGACAATGAGGTCATATCGTTAAGGGGAATGATGTGATGGACGTACACCCACCTAAAGTATTGCAATGTGATTGAGTCACATAGTTCAGCGTTGCTATGACTTTGTAACGTATGGCTTAGTCCTTAGACCGTAACGATCATACGTAATTGTCATCTATGAGGAGACTTTGATTTGTATCCCACCGCCTGACTGAAATATGCTGGCTATAACGGTGCACTTTGGGTATTCCGAAATAGATGGTTGATGAGTATGTTAATAGATCAGAGCGGAATTTGTCAGTCCTTCTGACAGGACAGGTACTCTCGGCCCACTCGATGATATTGCATCAACACCTTGCAAGGACGTGACTAGGTCACAAGAGATGCAATGATCATGGACGAGAGAAGTTGTTTGTTGTGAACGAGATGTGAACATGGTATGTAGGATACCGACGATCAAACCTCGTAAAAACAAAGTACCGCAGCACAAAGGGATTACGTCGTATCGTTAACGGTTTCCAAATGCGATCGAAGTTCATTCAATGGAAGCGCAGGGGCTGTCAAGGATTGTAACCAGGTCCAACTGACTAGTCATTGGTCAATGAGAAGAGTCTCGACCATGTCTGCTGTTTCCAGGACCGTTAGGGTGTTACACTTGAAGGCAAACGATGCATAGGACAGTTACGGGATCAATCGGTGAAATAGGAGGAATCACCGGAATAGTTCCGGAGGAGGACGGAATGGTTTCCGGACATTTTGAATAGTTAAAAAATAAAGTTTAATTGTTTTAATAATGTTTTATTATTTAATTATCTGAATTAAATATTTAAAACATATTAAATAAATTAAAAAAATGGGAAAAAGGCTAAATGGGCCCATGGGGCCCATTAAGGGAGGAGGGGGTCTCCCCCCTTGGGCTTGGCGCCAAGGGTGGGGCCCAAAACCCCCCTTGGCCGGCGCACTCCCCCCCCCCCCTGTGGAGTTTAGTCCCACAAGGGGTTGGGGGGAGGATGGCACCCCCCCCCTTGGCCTATATAAGGAAGGGTAGACCCCCCTTTTTCCAACACACCAATATCTCCGTCTTCCTCCTTCTCCTTCCCGGAAGTGGACTCCCCTTGTTTGGAGTCTGCACCTGGATTGGAGTTCTCCACCATAAGGTAGGCCGTCGTTCTGCTGGAGTCGGGATCTGTAGCCGTCTTTCTTCCGCTGCTCGCCTGGTTCGGGGCCCGGGAGGAACATCGATTATACCGTACGTGTATAATCTCTTCGAGGTACTACACCTGTGGTGCTACTTCGTCTCTGGAGGTTTACCGGGAGTCATCCTCGCCGGTGGTGGTATTCTACACGATAGGGAGGTTGTAGTTCCGAGTCTACTCTAGCCACGCTCGCAAGAACGTTTCCCTCTTTCGGTCTTCAAAGGTATGAACACTGATTCCCTCCGTTACTTTACATCGCCATAGCATAGATCTTGGGTTCGGGTACCGTAGGTATGAAAAATTTGTGTTTTCTGCCCCGTATCACAACAGTGGTATCAGAGCTAGCTATGCGTAGATGTATTGTACGAGTAGAACACATCTAGGATGTGGGCATAGAATCTTCATTCGTTACCCTCCCACGTGTACTCATTTAGCGTTGCGGCAATGTTTGATGAAGCGGCCCCCGACCGACCTTACGCGTTTACGCGAGACTGGTTCCACGATTGACATATGGCTTGTACCATATAAAGTGGCTGGGGGGTGTCTGTCTCTCTGCATTAGCGATGCGAAGATGTTTGCAACGGAGGGCCCCGACAGGGGTGTAATAGAGGCGGATGGGAGACGGTGTTGTGGCATGTTTTTCGCAGGATAGAAACGGTTCTCTCTCTCGAAACCCCTAGCAGCCACGTAAAACTTGCACAAGCTAAAGTAGAAAGGCGTTTAACTTTGCTTTGCATGAAGGGGGTCATAGGTTGTATGATTTACAGTTTTACTTCCTGTTTTATGCTAGTATGCTAGATATATCGACGGTAGCACGAAACAGGACCATCTCTCACAATACCAACATTGTGTTCTCCCTTGGTGGGCACCGCCTGGAAGGTTCTCCCATATGGCTTGATGCTCCGTACATACCGGAGTTGTCCTACATATTCAACGGAGTTCGCATGAGGTTGGGTTCGGCAAGCCTGGCATATGCAGATATGGCCTTGCTGAACAGCTAACATCAAGGTTCGATTGGCAGGCTTGACGTATGTAGATGCGGGCCTGGAACACAGGAGACCGAAAGGTCGAGCACGAGTCACATGCCTGATGTGATTGGCTTAGAGGCCTACCTGGTTCGCATACTGATGGCCGTGACGATCGGGGGAGGTATGGGGGCTGGGATTGTGTAATCACTTAGTTAAATTGAGAGGTGTTTATCTAAGTGGGAGCTTTCTAGAATTTTGAGATTAAATTGAAACTCCACATTATGAACAAAAGTCTAAATATGTATCCTTGTGAATCAACCTTGTAGATGGAAGAACCTCGCTCCTCGTTCAACTTAGGATCATTCCTAGAGAAAGATAAGCTAAAAACAGATGGGACAAACTTCACCAACTGGTTCCGCACCCTGAGGATTCTCCTCGTTCCCCTCAAGATGGCATACGTACTAGAGGGCGCGTTAGGTGACGCACCAACAGATGATGCCGGTCGGGACGAGAAGAATGTCTATCTCTCCAGGACTGATGATTACAACCTTGTCCAGAGTGGCATGCTCTACTCCATGGAGGCTGAGCTGCAGAAATGCTTTGAGAGGATGGGTGCATATGAGATTATCACCGACCTCAAGGCGGTCTTCGCACCTCAAGCCAGGGCTGAACGGTACGAGGCTTCTGAAGCCTTCTTCTCAGCAAAGATGGACGAGCACGGCATCGTGAGTGAGCACGTAGTCAAAATGTCTGGCTACGTTCAGCGCTTGAATGCTCTGGAATGCCAGATTCCAGATGAACTTGCTGTTGATAGGGTGTTGCAGTCGCTTCCCCCTAGCTACAAAGGCTTTGTGCTGAACTACAACATGCAGGGGATGACCAAAACCCCTTCTGAGTTGTTCGCCATGCTGAAGAGCGCCGAGGTTGAGATCAAGAAGGAGCACGCCGTCTTCATGGTCAACAAGACCACTGACTTCAAGAAGTCAAGCAGGCGGGAGAAGGCCAAGAGAGGTGGCCCCAAGAGGGATGGCAAGTCAGTTGCCGCTCCTCCCAGGGCACCCAAGCCTAAACCCGGAGTGGAGTGCTTCTACTGCAAGGGTGAAGGTCACTGGAAACGCAACTGCCCCAAGTACCTAAAGGACAAGAAGGCTGGCAAGGTCGCCAAGATAGACGAAGGTATATTTGATATACATATTGTTGATCTTCTCTTGACAAGCGCCGGGAACACATCCTGGATACTTGATATAGGCTCTGTCGCTCATATTTCTAATTCCATTCAGGGACTAAGGAATAGGAGACGCTTGCTCAAGGATGAAGTGACGATGCGCATGGGGAATGGCTGTCAAATTGAAGTCTTGGCGGTCGGCACGTAGCATCTTAGTCTCCCTTCGGGATTGGTTTTAGTTCTGAATAATTGCTACTATGTACCCACGTTGAGTGTGAACATCGTTAGTGGCTCTTGCTTGAAGCGAGACCGCTATTCTTTTAAGTCTGATACAATTGGTTGTTCGATTTATAAGGATGAAATGTTTTATGTTCACGCACCGGAGTTGCATGGTTTATTCGTACTTGATCTCGATGGTGACGTGTGTCACATTAACAATATTGAGGTCAAAAGATTGAAGAATGATGAAGATCACATGAAGATGTGGCATTGCCGACTTGGTCATATTGGTATAAAGCGCATGGAGAAGCTCCATAAGGATGGACTTCTTGAGTCATTGGATTTTGGATCCCTTGATACATGTGAACCATGCCTCATGGGAAAAATGACAAGGACTCCATTCAATGGGATAATGGAGCGTGCGGATGACTTATTGGGGATCATACACACGGATGTATGTGGACCCATGAACGTCCCCACTCGCAATGGTCTTCGTTACATCGTGACCTTTACTGATGACTTGAGTAGATGTGGGTATATTTACTTGATGAAGCACAAGTCTGAAATCTTTGAAAAGTTCAAGGAATTTCATAATGAGGTCGAAAATCAACTCGGAAAGAAAATCAAGCACCTTCGATTGGATCGAGGTGGCGAGTATTTGAGTCACGAGTTTGGCAATCATCTGAAGTCTTTTGGCATAGTACCACAGCTTACGCCGGCAGGCACACCTCAGAGAAACGGTGTGGCTGAGCGACGTAATCGAACCCTATTGGATAGCGTATGATCGATGATGTCTCATACTGATTTGCCTGTGTCATTCTGGGGGTATGCATTAGAAACTGCCTCTCATATTCTTAATAGGGCACCATCCAAATCCGTAAAGACAACACCATTTGAAGAATGGCATGGCACGAAACCTAAGTTGTCTCACCTGAAGATTTGGGGCTGTGAGGCTTATGTTAGGAAACTACAGCCTGACAAACTTGAATCCAAGGCGGATAAGTGCATCTTTGTGGGCTATCCCAAGGAAACTTGTGGATACACCTTCTACAACAAGTCTGACAGCAAAACGTTTGTTGCCAAGACGGGACACTTTCTTGAGAAGGAGTTTCTCGCGAAAGAGTTGAGTGGGAGGAAAATAGACCTCGATGAAGTGACTGACCAATCACTCCAATTGGAAGAAACGGCTACGGAAATTGTTCTGGAACCATCTTCCACAGTGGGAGCTGAAGAGAATGGCCAGAACGACATTCATAACGATCATGACATTAATGATGATCATGATGAGAATGAAGAGGAACCTTTTATGCCCCGTAGGTCATCAAGAGTCCGTCAACCTACTGAGTTTTACGGACAGCTTGTGAATGCAATCTCAGCCGATGAGTCGGATGAACCTACAAGTTACAAAGAAGCAATGGAGGGACCCGAGTCCGAGAAATGGCTTGAAGCCATGAAATCCGAAATAGACTCCATGTACACCAACAAAGTATGGACTTTGGTGGATATTCCCGAGGACCGCAAGGCCGTCGAGAATAAATGGATTTTCAAGAAAAAGACTGGCGCAGACGGAAACGTATCTGTCTACAAAGCTCGACTTGTCGCGAAGGGGTTCCGACAAATTCAAGGAGTTGACTACGAGGAGACGTTCTCTCCTGTAGCGATGATAAAGTCTATTCGGATCCTACTAGCAATAGCTGCATATCATGTTTACGAGATATGGCAGATGGATGTGAAAATTGCATTCCTAAATGGCAACATTGAGGAAGAGTTGTATATGATGCAACCAGAGGGGTTTGTTGATCCAAGGAACGCAGGTAAGGTATGCAAGCTTCAACGGTCCATCTATGGGTTGAAGCAAGCATCTCGGAGCTGGAATCTTCGATTTGATGAGGTCATTAAAGCTTTTGGATTTGTCCAAAACGTCGAAGAGTTCTGCGTCTATAAGAAACTGAGTGGGAGCTCTATAGCATTCCTTGTGTTATATGTAGATGACATATTACTAATAGGGAACGATAAGAAATTCTTAGAGGAAGTGAAGGAATATCTGAATGGACAATTTTCTATGAAGGACCTAGGTGAAGCTGCGTACATATTGGGGATTAAGATCTATAGAGATAAACCTAATCGACGGTTGGCCTTGAGTCAGAACACTTATATTGACAAGATATTGAAAAGGTTCAGTATGGGTAACTCCAAGAGAGGCCTCTTGCCAGTTATAAAAGGTGTCAAATTAAGCATGACTCAATGCCCAACCACAGCAAAAGAGAAGGAGGATATGTCCTCAAAGCCCTATGCCTCAGCCATAGGTTCTCTCATGTATGCTATGTTATGTACCAGACCGGATTTAGCGTTGGCCATTAGTATGACTAATCTCTACCAGAGTAACCCGGGAATGGCTCACTGGACAGCAGCAAAGAACATCCTTAAGTACTTGAGAAGAACCAAGGATCTATTTCTCGTTTATGGAGGAGTTGATGAGGAGCTCACCGTAAAGGGTTACGTTGACGCAAGCCTCGGCTCTGATCTAGATGACTCGAAATCCCAGACGGGATATGTTTTCATGTTGAACGGTGGCGCAATTAGCTGGAGGAGCGGCAAACAGTCAGTCGTCGCCCAATCTACAATGGAGTCGGAGTATATTCCCGCTTGTGAAGCGTCTAACGAGGCGCTGTGGCTGAAGAAGTTCGTGATCGAGCTTGGCGTCTTTCCCAGCTGCACTGACCCCGTGGGAATCTTCTGCGACAACACGGGTGCCATTGCTAACGCGAAGGAGCCAAGAACTCACTCTACAACTAAGCACATCCTCCGAAAGTTCCATGTGACGCGAGACTACGTCAGGGATGGACACACTAGGATTCACAAGATACATACGGATCTGAACGCAGCAGACCCAATGACTAAACCTCTTCCACAGGGCAAGTTTGAAGAACACCGACAGACCATTGGTGTTAGATACATACCTGATGTAAACTAGTGTAATTTGTACTCTAGTGCAAGTGGGAGACTGTTGGATATGTCCCCTAGAGACAAATTAACAAAGATATTTGTCACATATCCGTTTTGTTCATAATACGTTTTATACTGTGCTATAACTGTATTACTTGGAAATACTAATATAGGTGTAGTATAAAACATGGTCCGTAGTTTAACTCGGGTAAACTATCTCATTGGGAAATTGATTGATCAAGCTTTCCTGATCATGGAGACACTTAAGTCCATTGACAATGAGGTCATATCGTTAAGGGGAATGATGTGATGGACGTACACCCACCTAAAGTATTGCAATGTGATCGAGTCACATAGTTCAGCGTTGCTATGACTTTGTAACGTATGGCTTAGTCCTTAGACCTTAACGATCATACGTAATTGTCATCTATGAGGAGACTTTGATTTGTATCCCACCGCCTGACTGAAATATGTTGGCTATAACGGTGCACTTTGGGTATTCCGAAATAGATGGTTGATGAGTATGTTAATAGATCAGAGCGGGATTTGTCAGTCCTTCTGACAGGACAGGTACTCTGGGCCCACTCGGTGATATTGCATCAACACCTTGCAAGGACGTGACTAGGTCACAAGAGATGCAATGATCATGGACGAGAGAAGTTGTTTGTTGTGAACGAGATGTGAACACGGTATGTAGGATACCGACGATCAAACCTCGGACAAACAAAGTACCGCAGCACAAAAGGATTACGTCGTATCGTTAACGGTTTCCAAAAGCGATCGAAGTTCATTCGATGGAAGTGCAGGGGCTGTCAAGGATTATAACCAGGTCCAACTGACTAGTCATTGGTCAATGAGAAGAGTCTCGACCATGTCTGTTGTTTCCCAGACCGTTAGGGTGTTACACTTAAAGGCAATCGATGCATAGGACAGTTACGGGATCAATCGGTGAAATAGGAGGAATCACCGGAATAGTTCCGGAGGAGGACGGAATGGTTTCCGGACATTTTGAATAGTTCAAAAATAAAGTTTAATTGTTTTAATAATGTTTTATTATTTAATTATCTGAATTAAATATTTAAAACATATTAAATAAATTAAAAAAATGGGAAAAAGGCTAAATGGGCCCATGGGGCCCATTAAGGGAGGAGGGGGTCTCCCCCCTTGGGCTTGGCGCCAAGGGTGGGGCCCACCACCCCCCTTGGCCGGCGCACTCCCCCCCCCCCCCCTTGGGAGTTTAGTCCCACATGGGGGAGGGGAGGAGGATGGCACCCCCCCCCCTTGGCCTATATAAGGAGGGTAGACCCCCCTTTTTCCAACACACCAATATCTCCTTCTTCCTCCTCCTTCCCGGAAGTGGACTCCCCTTGTTTGGAGTCTGCACCTGGATTGGAGTTCTCCACCATAAGGCAGGCCGTCGTTCTGGTGGAGTCGGGATCCGTAGCCGTCTTTCTTCCGCTGCTCGCCTAGTTCGGGGCCCGGGAGGAACATCGATTGTACCGTACGTGTATAATCTCTTCGAGGCACTACACCTGTGGTGCTACTTCGTCGCTGGAGGTTTACCGGGAGTCATCCTCGCCAGTGGTGGTCTTCTACAGGACAGGGAGGTCGTAGTTCCAAGTCTACGCCAGGCACGTTCGCAAGAACGTTTCCCTCTTTCGGTCTTCAAATGTATGAATACCGATTCCCTCCGTTACTTTACATCGCCATAGCATAGATCTTGGGTTCGGGTACCGTAGGTATGAAAATTTTGTGTTTTCTGCCCCGTATCCCAACAGTAACTTGCAATAGTTTTGAGGTATTGTTTTGAGTAATGTTTGGACTTTTGGTGTCAAGAGCTTTAGCCTATTAGTGATAGATGTCGTATTTCGGGAAATCCGTTTTTATTTTCAAAACTTACAAACTTAGTTGAGAACTTTAGCTACTAGATGGATCACTACTCTTCTGAGGGGTCGAATATTAGAGTACACTCACGTACCATGAGTCGAGGATGCGCAAGGATAACCAAACCCCCATACACTCCTCCTCGGGGTACTTGTCTCTTTGTGAACCTCCTTATTAGATTGAGAGTTACCGATAATAAGTGCATGAGTTCTTCGGACTAATGTGAGTATTCGAAAGTTGACACTTCCACCTTCCCATACTTTTCTAGCCTCTCATGTGCCATGCATTGCCTCCTTCTCACTTCGAGAGTTGGCATCCACCTTCGCCGGTACATACAAACCCTTGGCACGATACGCTCTGTCATCATAAACCTCATTACATCCTTCCTCAAAACAGCCACCATACCTAGCTACCAAGGCATTTCCATAGCCTTTCCGAGATATATTGCCATGCAACATCCACCTTCTCATGACTTGATCTTCATGTCATACATGCTACTTGCTTGATCGATGAGCCGCATGCTAGTTGGGCCTTGCCCTAATCATTTCTACATGACGCGCTAGTATCATTGCATATCCTGCTACACTGGCAGAGGCATACATTTGCATACATCATGATAGTTACATCTTCTTTATGATTTGAGTACCTTGTAAAGTGTGAAAGATCTTCTATACTTCTTGTAATATATAGAGTGTTGCCCCTAAAGTGAGGAAAAGATCCCAAAGTGGACAAATCAAAAGATCCCAAAGAGGACAAACTTAAAAGATCCCAAAGAGGACAAATGAGAGAGAAATTGAAAGAGCCATTGAGGCCACCAAAAAATAGAAAAAATAGAAAAAAAGATAAAAAATAAATAAAAAGAGAGAAGGGGGCACACTACTATTCCTTTTGAGAGATCCACACTCGTACTCCCTCTTATATGTTGTACTCCATAGAGATTATCATTCATGCATATAGCTATGTGGGGACCTTCACACTATAGAACTTGGCTTGTATATTCCAATAATGAGCCTCCTCAAAAGAGCTCTAGGTCTTCTTGAGCAAGCAAGTTGGATGCACCCCCACTAGTTCCATTGGAGAGCTTACCTTAGCTCATATGTGCATCCGTTGCATGGCAATCCCTACTCCTCACATCATATCTATCATTTGGCTTTCTCTCGCCTATGATTGTCCTCATTGATGTGAGCCCTTCTCACCTTTTTTGACTTCCTCCTCCACCATATTATCTCTTTGCCATCCTAAGTGTCAAATTTCTTGCTTACGCTCATCATTGCATGAGTGCTCAAAATGTCAAAAAGGAGTGGATCATTTTGACTTGTACCTGGCTAGTGGTCTGGGAATGAGTCAAGATAAGATTCCAACGAAGACCAAGTGAGAAACTTTAGTAGATTGAGTTCTCAACACAAAAATACTTTTTCTCGTATATCCCTATCCCCTTTTCTTGCACGCAAACACCATTTGGAGACATTCGAGTCACGGACAGCGCGAGCTCTTGCACCTTTATGTTCTTATGTTGCTTGTTTCAATGCTAAATATAGACTCTTGCCTGTTATGACTTGAATTGAATTACATGCCTTGATTTCTTTACTTAGAAGTTTTTATATGGTTATTAGCATGTCACCACAGAAATTATGCTTTTATCATTTACCTTCTCGAGGACGAGCAGGAATTAAGCTTGGGGATGTTGATACGTCCAAAACTTATCTATAATTTCTGCTTGCTCCATGCCTCTTTTGTGTGATATTGTTATGATATTGATGAACTTCCATACAATTTTGATCATATTTGGACTATCCTATTAACTCAGTGCACCCCGGTGCAAGTTCCTGTTTTCTGCTGTTTTTCTATTTCAGGTTTCCCCCATGTAAAAAGTGCTCCAAAAATTCGGGGAAATCCAATAAAAAATCAGCGTCTGGGAAGCTTCCAGAATCACCGAGGGCGGGGCCATAGGGGACCCACCAGGGTCCTAGGCGCCCTCCCAGCGCGCCCCAGGGTGGGGCCGCATCAGGGGGCCGCCTGGAGCCCTGGTGGCCCCCCTGGCAGCCCCCATTCGCCTATTTAATCCTCGTGACGTGAAACCCCCGTGATGTGAACCCTTTTTCGCGATCTCTCCTCTGTTCCGCCGCCGCCGCGCTTCCAAGATCGGGAGCACCAGAAGACCTCTTCCCGGCACCCTGTCGGAGGGAGGAATCACCTTAGGGAGCTTCTCCACCACCATGGATGCTTCCCGGATGAACCGTGAGTAGTCCACCTTGGACCATGGGTCTATGATCAGTAGCTATGTGATGTTCTCCTCCCCTCTTTGTTCTTCATGGATTAGACCTCGTGAGCTGCCCTACATGATCGAGACACTTATGTAATATTTTTTGTTGTTGCTATGCTGAGTTTGCTGGGATCCGATGGATTATGAGATTATGTTCAGATTGTGTTTGAGTAATATATTTGATTCTCCTCTTTTATATTTATGTTCTTGAGTAATTCTTGCATGTTCTCCGTTGCTGTTTATTGCTTTGGCCAAGTAGTAGGTAGTGACTCCAAGAGGGAGCGTTATGCATGATTGTAGGTTCATGCCCCCCGATGACTAGCTTGAGTGACAGAAACATGAGTCTAGGGGATGTCTCTTGCCAGAAGGGGGAAAACAACGGTGCTTGTACTTGCGGGTGCAAGGATGTTTACTTTACCCAAAGTTCTTTAATGCAGTTGTCTGTTGCTTTGAGTTTACACTTTGGGTGGGATTCTCAACTTAATACCAGCGAGATGTTCTGGATAGATATCTCAAGGTGGGTGATTAGTAGGTAGATGCAGATGGATTTCGGTCTACTTGTCTTGGCGTACCGCCCATGCTTTTGAGCCTCTTCCTTTCTTTATAGCATAATTAGCATTGGTTTGCGCACATAATCCTGTCAATTGCCCAGCTGTGATTTGTTTACCTCGCATAGCTATTTTATTGTGTTTTGGGAGAGAGACATCACTAGTGAACATCATAGGACCCCGGTACATATTTCCTACACTGTTTACACTGTCAATTTACTTTCAGTATTTACTTTTCCATAGCTATCAGTATCATTATTATCCCGTGCGTTTTATCCTTTGTAAACAACAAGGCCGGAGGGATTGACAACCCCTTTGTACTCGTTGGGAGCAAAGTTATCTGTTGTGTGTGCAGGTCCACGCCTACCACCAATCTCTGGCGCCGTTGTCACCTTCCTGTCGTTGTCGGACTCCTACTGGACACAAACATTGGTATCTTCACCGAGGGAAATTTGTTGCTGTCTACATATCAACCTTCCACTTTGGGTAACCAACGAGGGGGCGTTAATTCGTACCATCAACTGGCACTGGGGTGCACTGAATTAGTAGGTTAGTCCAAATATGATCAAAAGTGTATGAAAGTGTATCTAGATCATAGCAATATCACACAAAACATGCATGGAACGAGCAGAAATTATCGATACGTTTGACACGTATCAGGGTCCCGTGATGTTCACTAGTGATGTCTCTCTCCCAAAAGACGATAAAACTGCTATGCGAGGTAAACAAATCACAGCTGGGCAATTGACATGATTAAAAACGCACCGCAATGCTAACTATGCTACAAAGAAAGGACGAGGCCCAAAAGCATGGGCAGTACGTCAAATAAGTAGACCGAAATCCAACTGCATCTACTACTAATCATCCACCTTGAGATGCCTATCCACAACACCTCGCTGGTATTAAGTTGGGAGTCCCACCCAAAGTGTAAACCCAAAGCAACAGACAACTGCATTAAAAAGAACTTTGCGTAAAGTAAACCATCCTTGTAACCACGGTTACAAGCACCGTTGTTTTCCCCCTTGTGGCAACAGCACATCCCCTAGACTCATGTTTCTGTCACTCAAGCATGTCATCAGGGGGCATGAACCCACAATCTAGCATAACGTTCCCTCTTAGAGTCACTACCTACTACTTGGCCAAAGCAATAAACAGCAACGAAGAACATGTAAGAATTACTTAGGAACAAAAATATAAAAGATAAGAACCAAATATATTACTCAATAACAATCTGAACATAATCTCATAATCCATCAGATCCTAGCAAACTCAGCATAGCAACAGAAAAAAATTACATATGTGCCTCGATCATGTAGGGCAGCTCACGAGGTCTAAACCATGAAGAACAAAGAGGGGAGGAGAACATCACATAGCTACTGATCACGGACCCATGCTGAAAAGGAAACTACTCACGGCACATCCGGGCAGCGTCCATGGTGGAGGGGAAGCTCCCGGAGGTCAATCCTCCCTCCGGCAGGGTGCCGGGAAGGGTTCTGTTGGCGCTCCCGATCTTGGAAGCGCGACGGCGGCGGAACAGAGGCGAGATCGCGAAAAAGGGTTCTTTCCTCGGAAGAATCCCGTCATGGAGAATATATAGGCGAAGGGGGGCAGCCAGGGGGGCCACCAGGGGTCCAGGCGCCCCCCTGCCATGGCCAAGCCCTAGGCCGCGCCAGGTGGCCGCCTGGGTCACTGGTGGGTCCCACCTGGTCCTCCTTCGGTACTCCAGAAGGTTTCTTCACGCTGATTTTTTATTTGATATTTCCTGAATTTTTGGAGCACTTTTAATATTGGGGAAAACTGAAATAGGAAAACAGCCGAAAACAAGAACTGGCACTAACGTGCACTGAGTTAATAGGTTAGTCCAATATGATCAAAAGTGTATGAAAGTGTATCTAGATCATAGCAATATCACACAAAACATGCATGGAGCAAGCAGAAATTATAGATACGTTTGTGAAACTTTAGTAGATTGAGTTCTCAACAAAATTACTTTTTCTTCTCGTATTCCCTATCCCCCTTCTTGCACGCAAACACCATTTGGAGACATTCGAGTCACGGACAGCGAGAGCTCTTGCACCTAATGTTCTTTCGTTGCTTGTTTCAATGCTAATATAGACTCTTGCATGTTATGACTTGAATTGAATTACATTCTTGATTACTTTACTTTTCAAAGTTCCTATATGGTTGCTAGCATGTCACCACAGAAATTATGCTTGTTATCATTTACCTACTGGAAGACGAGCAAGAATTAAGCTTGGGGATATTGATACGTCTCAAACGTATCGATAATTTATGCTCGCTTCATGCATGTTTTGTGTGATATTGCTATGATCTAGATACACTTTCATACACTTTTGATCATATTTGGACTAACCTACTAACTCAGTGCACCCTAGTGCCAGTTCATGTTTTCTGTTGTTTTACAGTTTTTCCCCATATAAAAAGTGCTCCAAAAATCCGGGAAAAATCAGATAAAAAATCAGCGTGCCGGAAGACTCCAGAACCCCGAAGGAGGGTCAGGGGCCCACCACCAGGTGCCCAGGCGGCCACCTGGCGCGGACAGGGACCTGCCTCGCCAGGGGGGGCGCCTGGACCCCTGGTGGGCCCCCTGACTGCCCCCCTTCGCCTATTTATTCTCCGCCACGGGGAAACTCTGAAGACAGAACCATATTTCGTGATCTCGCCTCTGTTCCGCCGCCATCGCGCTTCCAAGATCGGGAGCACCGTCAGGACCCTTCCCGACACCATGCCGGAGGGAGGATCGACCTCCGGGAGCTTCTCCTCCACCATGGACGCTTCCCGGATATGCCGTGAGTAGTCTACCTTGGACCATGGGTCCGTGATCGGTAGCTATGTGATGTTCTCCTCCCCTCTTTGTTCTTCATGGTTTAGACCTCGTGAGCTGCCCTACATGATCGAGGCATATATGTAATCTTTCTGCTTTTGCTATGCTGAGTTTGATGGGATCTGATGGATTATGAGATTATGTTCAGATTGTGATAGAGTAATATATTTGGTTTTTATCTCTTATATTTTCGTTCCTAAGTAATTCTTGCATGTTCTTCGTTGTTGTTTATTGCTTTGTCCAAGTGGTAGGTAGTAACTCGAAGAGGGAACGTTATGCTCGATTGTGGGTACATGCCCCCTGATGACACGCTTGAGTGACAGAAACATGAGTCTAGGGGATGTGTTGTGGCCACAAGGGGGAAAACAACGGTGCTTGTAACTGCGGTTGCAAGGATTGTTTACTTTACGCAAAGTTCTTTTTAATGCAGTTGTCTATTGCTTTGGGTTTACACTTTGGGTGGGGCTCGCAACTTAATACCAGCGAGATGTTCTGGATATATATCTCAAGGTGGATGATTAGTAGTAGATGCAGTTGGATTTCGGTCTACTTATTTTGGAGTAATGCCCATGCTTATGAGCCTCTTCCTTTATTTTGTAGCATAGTTAGCATTGCGGTGCGTTTATAATCCTGTCAATTGCCCATCTGTAATTTGTTTAGCTCGCATAGCAGTTTTATCGTCTTTTGGGAGAGAGACATCACCAGTGAACATCACGAGACCCCGGTCTATATCCTCATCACTGTTTACAAGCTTATTTCCTTTTCAGTATTTACTTTTAGTTGCTATCATTATCATTATCCTTGGTGTGTTTGACCCTTTTTAAACAACAAGACCGGAGAGATTGACAACCTCTCTGAACTTCGTTGGGAGCAAAGTTAATTGTGTCATGTGCAGGTCCAGGGGAAGCAAGTGATTCTTTTCAGACGGCACATCACTTGCCGAACCACCTACTTATCATTGCTGGAGTCCTACGGGAGACAAACCCTATCCTCTACATAGGGGAAAATTGTTGATATCCTACATCTCACCTTCCACTTGGGGTAACCAACGAAGGGCGAGAAGCCATTACCACTTCCACACCATCAAGCAAATTTATGGCGCCGTTGCCGGGGACTTCGAGTGATAAGATAGGGGAGTTGCCCACTATCTTTTACCTTTACTTTTTAGTCTTGTTAGTTTACCTTTCTGTTTTTATCTTTGTGTCCTTTATCAAAAATTACAAAAAAATCGGCCACACTTGCTGCTACTATGGGTTCCACTGAAAACACCAAGTTGTGTGACTTCACCAGTCACAACAACAAAGACTTTATCTGCACTCCTATTGCCACACCTGCCACTTCAGCTACCTCTTATGAAATTAAACCTGCTTTGCTAAACCTTGTTATGAGAGATCAATTCTCTGGTGATGGAGATGATGCTGCTTTACACTTGAATAACTTTGTTGAATTATGTGATATGCAAAAGTATAAAGAAGTAGAAGGTGATGTTGTTAATCTCAAGCTTTTTCCTTTCTCTCTGAGAGGAGAAGCTAAAATCTGGTTTTAATCTTTGCCTAGGAATAGCATAGATTCTTGGGATAAGTGCAAAGATGCTTTTATTGGGAAGTACTACCCACATGCAAAAATTATCCAATTGAGGAGTAACATTATGAATTTTAGGAAATTGGATAATGAACACATTGCCCAAGCTTGGGAACGTATGAAATCTCTTGTTAAGAAATGCCCTACACATGGTTCGACTACCTGGATGGTCATCCAGACATTTTAAGCAGGCTTGAACTTTACCTCGCGGAACCTATTAGATTCGGCCGCGGGAGGAACCTTTATGTCAACTACACTCGATGCTGCCACAAAACTCCTTGATGAGATGATGACCAACTATTCCCAATGGCACACCGAACGCGCTCCAACAGGTAGGAAGGTAAATTTTGTCGAGGAAATTACCTCCTTAAATGATAAAGTTGATTTAATTATGTCTCTACTTACCAAGCAGCCCTCTATTGATCCTCATGATGTTCCTTTAAATTCTTTGGTTGCTCAGGAACAAGTAGATGTGAACATCATTGCTAGAAACAACTTTAATAATAATGCTTATAGGGGCAACTTTGCTAGTAATCCTAGACCGTTTCCATCCACTTATGGGAACAACGACACTTACCCTAGCAACAAGAACCCCACTTCTGAACTAGAAAGTATGCTTAGAGACTTTATCACAACCCAAAAAGCCTTCAACAAGAATGTGGAAGAAAAGTTAGCTAAATTAGATAATCTTTGTTTGAAGGTAGACAACTTAACCCTTGATGTTGAGATGTTAAAAATTAGAACCTCTCCCCTAGAGGAGAGTAAGGCCACTCCTATTAATGTTATCCAGTTACAAATTAATGAAAATATTAGGACGATGGGTACACTTAAAGAAAGATGGGCTAGAGAAAAAGAGGAAGAGGATAGAATTAAGAGCCTTCCTACACACCACACAGTTGCCACTATCCAAATTGTTGAGGACACTGAAACTATTAGCAACCAATGCACTCTTGGTCCCATTGGACCTATTAATGGTGATGCTAATACCTCAACCGTAGAAGAAGAAACTCCTATGAACATAGAGGGTTTCAAACAAGTGAGCTTAGATGACACTACTACCACCTTTGATAGTAGTGATATTGATTTTGATAGTTGCACCCTCTTAGAAGTTATTAGCTTGCTACACAAAATGTCTAGAGACCCCCACACTAGCACACTTAATCTTGCCTTCACGGAGCATATCACAAATGCTCTAATCAAAGCTAGGGAGGATAAGCTTAGGACAGAAGCCTCCGTACCTAGAAAGCTAGATGATGGTTGGGACCCTTTGATCAAAATTAAATTAAATAACTTCTCTTGCTATGCTTTATGTGACGTTGGAGCTAGTACCTCCATCCTTCCCAAAAGAATGTATGATATGTTTGAATTGAAACCTTTTGATTCTTGTTCTTTTGGTGTTCGTCTTGTCGACTCTTCCGTAAAGAAACCTTTGGGGAAGATCGACGATGTTCTTATCATTTTCAATGACAACTACGTCCCCGTTGATTTTATTATTATGGATCTAGAGTGTGAACCTTTATGTCCAATTATTTTGGGACACCATTTTCTCCGCACCGTTGGTGCTACCATTGACATGAAAGAGGGGAATATAAATTTCAATTCCCTCTCAAAAATGGGATGGAACACTTCCCTAGAAAGAAATTCAAGTTACCTTTTGAGTCCGTTACACGGGCTAGCTATTCTCTTTCTCTTGATAAAACTTGATTCTTCTTTTGCCTTATGCCTAGCTTAAAGGCGTAAAAGAAAGCGCTTGTTGGGAGGCAACCTAAGATGTTTTTACTTCTGTTTTTAGTAGATTGAGTGCCATCAGGGGGCATGAACCCACAATCGAGCATAACGTTCCCTCTTAGAGTCACTACCTACTACTTGGCCAAAGCAATAAACAGTAATGGAGAACATGCAAGAATTACTTAGGAACAAAAATATAAAAGATAAGAACCAAATATATTACTCAATCACAATCTGAACATAATCTCATAATCCGTCAAATCCCAGCAAACTCAACATAGCAACAACAAAAAATTACATATGTGCCTCGATCATGTAGGGCAGCTCACGAGGTCTAAACCATGAAGAACAAAGAGGGGAGGAGAACATCACATAGCTACTGATCACGGACCCATGGTCCAAAGGAAACTACTCACGGAACATTCGGGAAGCGTTCATGGTGGAGGGGAAGCTCCCGGAGGTCAATCCTCCCTCCGACAGGGTGCTGGGAAGGGTTCTGCCGGTGCTCCCGATCTTGGAAGCGCGGCGGCGGCGGAACAGAGGCGAGATCGCGAAAAAGGGTTATGTCCTCGGAAGAATCCCGTCGCGGAGAATATATAGGCGAAGGGGGCAGCCAGGGGGGCCACCAAGGGTCCAGGCGCCCCCCTGGCGCGGCCAAGCCCTAGGACGCGCCAGGTGGCCGCCTGGGCACCTGGTGGTGGGCCCCTGGCCCTCCTTCGGGGTTCTGGAGTCTTCCGACACGCTGATTTTTTATCTGATTTTTCCCGGATTTTTGGAGCACTTTTTATATGGGGAAAAACTGAAATAGAAAAATAGCAGAAAACAGGAACTGACACCGGGGTGCACTGAGTTAGTAGGTTACTCCAAATATGATCAAAAGTGTATGAAAGTGTATCTAGATCATAGCAATATCACACAAAACATGCATGGAGCGAGCAGAAATTATTGATACGTTTGGGACGTATCAACCTCCCCAAGCTTAATTCCTTCTCGTCCTCGAGTAGGTAAATGATAATAAGAATAATTTATGTGGTGACATGCTAGCAACCATATAAGAACTTTGAAAGTAAAGTAATCAAGGCATGTGATTCAATTCAAGTCATAACATGCAAGAGTCTATATTAGCATTGAAACAAGCAACGAAAGAACATTAGGTGCAAGAGCTCTTAGCTGTCCGTGACTCGAATGTCTCCAAATGGTGTTTGCGTGCAAGAAGGGGGATGGGAATACGAGAGAAAACATATATTTGTTGAGAACTCAATCTACTAAAGTTTCACACTTGGTCTTCTTTGGAATCTTATCTTGACTCGTCCCTAGACCACTAGCCAGGTACAAGTCAATTTGATCCACTCCTTTTCGATATTTTGAGCACTCATGCAATGGATGAGCATAAGCACGAAAGTTGACACTTAGGATGGCAAAGAGAGAAATATGGTGGAGGAGGAAGACAAAAAGGGTGAGAAAGGCTCACATCAATGAGGACAATCATAGGCGAGAGAGCCAAATGATAGATATGATGTGAGGAGTAGGGATTGCCATGCAACGGATGCACATATGAGCTAAGAAAAGCTCTCCAATGAAACTAGTGGGGGTGCATCTAACTTGCTCGCTCATGAAGACCTAGAGCTCGTTTGAGGAGGCTCATCCATGGAATATGCAAGCCAAGTTCTATAGTGCGAAGGGTCCCCACATAGCTATATGCATAAATGATCATATCTATGGAGTACAAGGATAAGAGGGAGTACTAGTGTGGATCTTTCAAAAGGAATAGTAGTGTTTCCCCTTTCTCTCTTTTTATTTATTTTTCTCTTTTTTCTATTTTTTTGGTGGGCTCAATGTCTCTTTCTATTTAACTCCCATTTGTCCTCTTTGGGATCTTTTAATTTTGTCCACTTTGGGATCTTTTCCTCACTTAAGGGCAACATTCTATTTTAGAAGAAGGTATAGAAGATCTTTCACACTTTACAAGGTACTCAAACATAAAGAAGATGTAGCTATCATGGTGTATGCCTATGCCAGTGTAGCAGGAACATGTATGACATGAAGATCAAGTAATGAAGAGGTGGATGTTGCATGGCAATATATCTCAAAAAGGCTATGGAAATGCCTTGATAGGTAGGTATGGTGGCTGTTCTGAGGAAAGATATAGGGAGCTTTATGATGACAGAGTGTATCATGCCAAGGGTTTGGATGCACCAGCAAAGGTGGACGCCAACTCTCGAAGTGAGAAGAAGGCAATGCACGGTACGGAAGAGGCTAGCAATATGAGGAGGTGGAAGTGTCAACTTTCAATACTTACATTAGTCTGAAGAACTCATGCACTTATTAACGGTAACTCTCAATCTAATAAGTAGGTTCACAATGAGACAAGTACCCCGAGGAGGAGTGTATGGGGGTTTGGTTATCCTTGCGCATCCTCGACTCATGGTACGTGAGTGTACTCTAATATCCGATCCCTCCAAAGATTAGTGATCCATCTAGTAGCTAGAGTTCTTAACTAGTTTTGTAGGTTTTGAAAATAACACCGATTGCCCAAAATACGACACCTATCACTAATAGGCTAGAGCTCTTGACACCAAAATTTCAAACATTACTCACAAAAATACCTCAAAACTATTGCAAGTTACTACTACAATTGAATAGCAACCTCAATTACCTACTTCAAGACAAGACACAACTCAGTGCAACAACCAATTCTCTTAACAAGATAAACATGAAAACTAAAGAGAGTTCCAGCAACAAACTAAACAAAATCCAAGGCTCTTGATAAAGACAAACTAAAACTAAAACTAAACACTCCCGGATCTTCTTTCATCATCTCCCCTCGCACACTTGAAAACTCCCTTCATACATAACTCATCATAAGCTGATTAGAGAGGTTAGTACCCTTAATAAAATATTTTTCCCCACTGGATATAAAGATATTCTTGAAGAGATACTGTTTCTCACGATTTCCAAAAGGTTTTTGCAAAGAAAAAGCAAGATTAAGGTTTGCAAAAGTAAGGAGAGGTAAAACGTGGCAGAATCTGTGAAAAACAGAACAACAGGTAGTAAAGAATTTTTTCGGGGCACTTCTGCAACTCAAATAAAAAAACTCAGAACATACAAAAGTTTCACAATTGTATAGAGCATGATGTGTAAACAATTCAGCTCAAAAAGATGAACTGGTGATTTGTTTCAATTTTTTCCGTCAAGCATACAGAATCTGTTTTCTGGACACCATGTCACAACTTTTGCTTCCCTTATTATAAGAGGCTATAACTTGGCACAAAGCTTGAAAATAAAGATACAATGATGTTGCTATAGTAGTAACAATCATCAAGACCACTAAAAACAGAAGTAAAAACATCTTGGGTTGCCTCCCAAAAAGCGCTTTCTTTTACGCCTTTAAGCTAGGCATAAAGCAAAAGAAGAATCAAGTTTTATCAAGAGAAAGAGAATAGCTAGCCCGTGTAACGGACTCAAAAGGTAACTTGATTTTCTTTCTAGGGAATTTTTCCGTCCCCTTTTTGAGAGGGAATTGAAATTTATATTCCCCTCTTTCATGTCAATAACAGCACCAACGGTGCGAAGAAAAGGACGTCCCAAAATAATTGGACATAAAGGTTCACACTCTATATCCATAATAGTAGAATCAATGGGAACATAATTGTCATTGACAATGATAAGAACATCGTCGATCTTCCCCAAAGGTTTCTTTACGGAAGAATCAACAAGACGAACACCAAAAGAACAAGGCTCAAAGGGCTTCAATTCAAACATATCATACATTCTTTTGGGCATAACGGAGGTACTAGCTCCAACATCACATAAAGCATAGAAAGAGAAGTTATTCAATTTAATTTTGATCATAGGATCCCAACCATCATCTAGCTTCCTAGGTATGGAGGCTTCTATTATAAGCTTCTCCTCCCTATCTTTGATGAGAGCATTAGTGATATGCTCCGTGAAGGCAAGATTTAGTGTGCTAGTGTGGGGGTCTCTAGACATTTTGTGTAGCAAGCTGATAACTTCTGAGAGGGTAAAACTACCAAAATCAATATCACTACTATCAAAGGTGGTAGTAGTGTCTTCTAGGCTCACTTGTTTGAAACCCTCTATGTTCATAGGAGTTTCTTCTTCTACGGTTGAGGTATTAGCATCACCATTAGCAGGTCCAATGGTACTAGGAGTGCGTTGGGTGCTAATAGTTGGGGTGTCCTCAACAATTTGGATAGTAGCAACAGTGTGGTGTGTAGGAAGGCTCTTAATTCTATCCTTTTCCTCTTTTTCTCTAGCCCTTCTTTCTTTAAGTTTAGCCATCATCCTAATATTTTCATTGATTTGCAATTGGATAACATTAATAGGAGTGGCCTTATTCTCCTCAAGGGGAGAGGTTCTAATTTTACGCATCTCAACATCAAGGGCTAAGTTGTCTACCTTCAAAGAGAGATTATCTAATTTGGTTAACTTATCTTCTACATTCTTGTTGAAGGATTTTTGGGTAGTGATAAACTCTCTAAGCATGCTTTCTAATTCAGAAGTGGGGCTCTTGTTGCTAGGATAAGTGTTGTTGTTCCCATAGTTGGATGGAAACGGTCTAGGATTGCTAGCAAAATTGCCCCTATAAGCATTGTTGTTGAAGTTGTTTCTAGCAATAAATTTAACATCTACTTGCTCCTGAGCAACCAAAGAATTTAAAGGAACATCATGAGGATCAATAGAGGGTTGCTTGGTAAGTAGAGACATAATCAAGTCAACTTTTTCATTCAGGGAGGTAATCTCCTCGACAGAGTTTACCTTCCTACCTGTTGGAGCGCGTTCCGTGTGCCATTACGAATAGTTGGTGATCATCTCATTGAGAAGTTTTGTGGCAGCACCAAGTGTAGTTGACATAAAGGTTCCTCCCGCAGCCGAATCTAACAGGTCCCGCGAGGTAAAGTTCAAGCCTGCATAAAAATTCTGGATAACCATTGATGGCGTGGAAGTGGTAATGGCTTCTCGCCCTTCGTTGGTTACCCCAAGTGGAAGGTGAGATGTAGGATAGCAGCAAATTTCCCCTATGTAGAGGATAGGGTTTGTATCCCGTAGGACTCCGACAATGATAAGTAGGTGGTTCGGCAAGTGATGCGCCGTCTGAAAAGAATCACTTGCTTCCCCTGGACCTGCACACGACACAATTAACTTTGTCCCAACGAAGTTCAGAGAGGTTGTCAATCTCTCCGGTCTTGTTGTTTACAAAGGGTCAAACACACAAGGGATAATGATAATGATAGCAACTGAATGTAAATACTGAAAAGGAAATAAGCTTGTAAACAGTGATGAGGATATGGACCGGGGTCCCGTGATGTTCACTAGTGATGCCTCTCTCCCAAAAGACGATAAAACTTCTATGCGAGGTAAACAAATTATAGATGGGCAATTGATAGGATTATAAACGCACCGCAATGCTAACTATGCTACAAAAGAAAGGAAGAGGCTCATAAGCATAGGCAGTACGCCAAAATAAGTAGACCTAAATTCATCTGCATCTACTACTAATCATCCACCTTGAGATATCTGTCCAGAACATCTCGCTGGTATTAAGTTGCGAGCCCCGCCCAAAGTGTAAACCCAAAGCAATAGACAACTACATTAAAAAGAACTTTGCGTAAAGTAAACAATCCTTGCAACCGCGGTTACAAGCATCATTGTTTTCCCCCTTGCGGCCACATCACATCCCCTAGACTCATGTTTCTGTCACTCAAGCGTGTCCCACAATCGAGCATAACATTCCCTCTTGGAGTTACTACCTACCACTTGGCCAAAGCAATAAAAAGCAACGAAGAACATGCAAGAATTACTTAGGAACGAAAATATAAGAGATAAAAACTAAATATATTACTCTATCACAATATGAACATAATCTCATAATCCATCTGATCCGATCAAACTTAGCATAGCAAAAGCAAAAAGATTACGTATGTGCCTCGATCATGTAGGGCAGCTCACGAGGTCTAAACCATGAAGAACAAAGAGGGGAGGAGAACCTCACATAGCTACTGATCACGGACCCATGGTCCAAGGTAGACTACTCACGGAACATTCGAGAAGCGTCCATGGTGGAGGAGAAGCTCCCGGAGTTCGATCCTCCCTCCGGCAGGGTACCGGGAAGGGTCCTGACGGTGCTCCCGATCTTGGAAGCGCAGCGGCGGCGGAACAGTGGCGAGATTGCAAAATAGGGTTCTGTCTTCGGAGTATCCCCGTGACGGAGAATAAATAGGCGAAGGGGGCAGCCAGGGGGGCACCAGCGGTCCAGGCGCCCCCTGGCGCGGCCAGGGGCCTGGCCGCGCCAGATGGCCACTTGGGCACCTGGTGGTGGGCCCCTGGCCCTCCTTCGGGGTTCTGGAGTCTTCCGACATGCTGATTTTTTATCTGATTTTCCCGGATTTTTGGAGCACTTTTTATATGGGGAAAAACTGAAATAGAAAAACAGCAGAAAATAGGAACTAACACTGGGGTGCACTGAGTTAGTAGGTTAGTCCAAATATGATCAAAAGTGTATCTAGATCATAGCAATATCACACAAAACATAAATGGAGCGAGCAGAAATTATCGATACATTTGAGACATATCAGGCGGCAGCAGAACAAAGGGGAAAATCGCGATGCGGGGGTCTCTACGAGGGTTTTCGGAGCGAGGAGGTAATATAGGCCGAAGGGGGGGCTCCAGGGGGTGTTGATGGCGTGGAAGTGATAATGGCTTCTCGCCCTTCGTTGGTTACCCAAAGTGGAAGGTGAGATGTAGGATAGCAGCAAATTTCCCTTAGTGAAGATGCCAAGGTTGAGTATCGAACCAGTAGGACTCCGATAGTGATAAGTAGGTGGTGAAGCGAGCAACACGCCGTTTGAGATATTGCTCTCTTAACCTGGGCCTGCACACGACACAAATAAATTTGCTCCCAACGAAGTTCAGAGAGGTTGTCAATCTCTCCGGCCTTGTTGTTTACAAAGGATCATCATATATAGCATAAGTGTCATCACAGTAATCATCATATATAGGAGGCAAAGTATCATCAAAATAAACTTCCTCAATAAAACTTGGGGGCTATAAAGATCATCTTCATAAAACGTAGCATCCCCAAGCTTATGGCTTTGCATATCATTAGCATCAAAGGTATTCAAAGAAGACATACTAATAACATTGCTACTATCATGAGTGTTATGCAAATAATAAAGCTCCATAGGCTTTTTCATTTTCCCTTCAAACACTTCATGTCCTAACTTAAGATAGAGCTCATAAAGCTCTCTCATTTTTTCCATAAGCCTAACTAGTGAAAATAAAAACAAGAAACGAAAAGATTTAATTGTGAGATCTAAAGATATACCTTCAAGCACTCACTCCCCATAAGAAATATCTTCCTTGCGGGTGTGTGTGCCTCTTACCTTACTTCCCCGCAACAGCGCCAGAAATAGCTTGATGTCTACACACACTTCTATTCTTGTAGACTATGTTGGGCCTCCAAGCGCAGGGGTTTGTAGGACAACATCAATTTCCCTCAAGTGGATGACCTAAGGTTTATCGAACTCAGGGAAGTAGAGGTTGAAGATGGTCTCTCTCAAGAAATCTTGCAATTAAGAAACGAGAAGTCTCTTGTTTCCCCAACACACCTAATAAACCTAGGAGTTGTATAGGTGCACTAGTTCGGCGAAGAGATGGTAAAATATGGGTGATAGGTGTGGCAAATCAAGGTAATATAAATCGGTAATAAAAATTACAGCAAGGTAGCAAGTGACAAAAGTGAGCACAAACGGTGTAACAATGGTGAGAAACAAGGCTTAGGCTTTATACTTTCACTAGTGGAAACTCCCAACAACATTAACATAGTCTAATCACATGATATTTCCACCAAAACATGCAATGGAGACGTACTCGGAGGTCATTCCTTTGTGCTCAAGAGAGGACGAGAATTATGTAGGGCTACAAAAGCACACCCCAAAGTTCATAGTTCTCATCTATGGATTTCTCAATGTCACCGCGGCCATCCAAAGAGAGTACCACAATCACCACAATATATCTCAAGGATAGTCAAAGACAAGCACCAATAGACTCTCAATCTTCAATCAATTCACAACAGAGGAAATCACTCATGAAAATATTTTTCTAATCTATGTCCAATATACCGCTGTCATCATGGTCTCGGAGATTATACTAGATAAAGACAATTGAGTACATCAAATCCAATACATAGAAGAAGGGGAAACATCATGGGATCACCCTAGATTAACATAGCCTATGATCACAATCAAGATCACATCATGGGAGAGAGAATTAACCACATAGCTACTGCAGAAGACCTCAGCCCCGAGGACGAACTACCCCCGAATCATCATGAGGAGGAAGCAACGTCGATGGATGAGGATCTGGGGGCACTTTCCCGTCCCGGCAGGATGCCGACACGGGAATTCTGGTCCCCCGAAGCTTGTTGGCGATGGCGGCAGAGATTGGAATCGCTTCTGGAAAAAGTAGTTGTGGAATCAGGGTTTCCTCCACGGAGGTAAAAATAGGGCCAAGGGGGGGTACCAGGAGAGGACCCACCCCTCCAGGCAGCTTCTTGGCGCGGCCTCCCCTAGGTCGCGTGGGCAGGCCGCCTGGGAGGAGGGTGGCCCCCCTACGGCTCTCCTTCGGGCGTTTGGAGTCTTCTGGAACGCGGATTTTTTATATATTTTTATGGAATTTTTCGGGCACTATAAATATGGGTATAAACCTGCAATTCACAGACATCAGCAAATAGAAACTGGCACTGGGTGCACTGAGTTAGTAGGTTAGTCCAAATATGTTAAAAATGGTATGAAAGTGTAGCAAAACACATAGCAATATCACCCATATAAGCATGGAGCAAGCAGAAATTATAGATACGTTTGGGACGTATCAGCGACCACCTCCTTCGCTGCCATCAGACTATGACCTCCTATTAGGAAGTAACAAAAAACTAAAGTGCACGGGCCGAAAAGTAGTAGTGCAAGGGGAAAACAATTCCCCTACTCGGAACACAGAAAAAGCAATCATGCCCCCCCCCCGCTCAACGTGTTTTCCGATATCGATCCGGAGGTAGCGGCCCATGGTCCGAATTCGATTCTTGCTCAATTCTTAAGCCAGGATTTCGAGGATGATCCTTGTCTCCGCCAGTTGGAACCACGACCATCGCATGCTACAACGACGACCATGACAAGCTGGCGAGTTGCAAGGGAGGATCGACGATATGCCAGATGCTGGAATGGGATCAATCATTATTAAAGCTGCAACCGATAGCGTGAATTGCTAGAACCGGTGACTTGCTGGGGTGAGCAGCGACATCGAGTCGGCAATTTTGCTACGATCGGCGACGAAGAAGCTTCAATCGGAAGCGTGATTGCTGGAATCAACGACTTGCTGGGGTGTGCAGCGACATTGAGTCGGCAATTTTGTTGCGGCCGGCGACGGAGAAGCTTCAACCAGCAGTGCGAATTGTTGGGGACCAGTGATTTGTTGGGGCAAGCAGCGATGACGAGTTGACATTTTTACTGCGAACGACGATGTAAAAGCTTCAACCGAAGGCGCGAATTGCTGAGATTAGGAGAGCTTTAGAATGGGAAGGACGACGACTTTTTTGTTGTTGCAAACTACAATCATATTTTTTTTGGGGCGGCGAGGCTGCACCGGCAACGGCGAGGGGGTTGTGACCACAAGCACGATTGGTTGCAAGCAACGACAAAGAGGCATGCGAACGACACGGAGTGATGCATGATGGTGAGCGTCGTCGACAACGGAAAGGATTGCAAATGGTACGGGGCAGTGTATCGATGATGATGGGAAGGCGGCGGCCCACCGGAGCATTTGTTTTCTGGCAAGGGGACGGCGGACATGCGCGACAACGCTCTAGGCAGGCAACGCTGAGTTTATCTAGTTTGATTTGATACGATCAAAGTTTATCTAGTTTGATTTGATACGACCAATGGAAAAAAGACGACAAAGTGCAAATCTAACAGTTTGAGTTATACTAAACGGACGTGGTCAAATCGAGAAATCGAGAACAACAAAAAAAGATTGCCAAAAGAACGGGGTTTGGGTGGGTGGGTGTTACTCACCAGATCACATTGCTGCTACCGCCACCAATCGCTTCTCCTGCGCCTCCAGCCTCCAAGCCACACAATTCGGCAGAAAACATCAGAATCTTACTACTAATACAAGGTGTCAACGCAACCGGGCGATCTCACCAAACCGTAGCCGAACTCGCCTACTCTAGGCTACCACCGCACGATCAAACACACCGCCTCCGAGATCCAAGCTAAAGATGGAAGATTTTGCGAGAGATCCCAACCCCAACCTTGCTTCAGATTCAACGCGCTACCGAGAACCGTAGGCTCTAGATACCAATTGTCAGGAACTGACTATGAAACACTCGGGATTAAGTAGAAACATGGGGAATTTAAAGCAAGAACTCAGCCGATTTAAGGTTTATTGCGTCAAGAATCGAGTACATGGGATATACAGCTCGCCACTGGCGGCTAGGGATAATGCCAAAATCAACAACCATGCCTCACCGGTTGGGATCTACTGGCTTTTATAGCCACACGCACTCCACTAAAAGCTAAAAGAAAAACTAAAAGCAGACAACTGTGTCGAAAGATGAACGACCCTTAGGAGCTTGGTGACCGCTGGATGATGATCGGAGTTTGACGAGTCCCGCAGTGAATTGGTAAGTAACTAAATCTGATAGCCGCTAGATACAAGATCAACGATGATCGATCGATCTGGCACGTAGGAATAGGGAAGGTGTCGAATTATTCAGTTAAATTTATATATATATTATAGTCTTCTTTTAGTTTATTAGTTAATATATATATATACCTAATAATAAATAGAGGTGACTTTCTTAGTTCGTCATGACGTTTTGTAAAAAAGCCCCTTCAATTTTGTTTAATAAACCCGCAGTCCAGTGTGTACAACAAAAAACAAAACGATTCACTGCTTTGTTGGGCCTTAGGGGTTGCTCTGCGTGGCCCAGCCGCTCCACTAGGCCTTTTTTCGTCCGTTTGTCCATCGCAGACGTTTATCTCTCCCTCCTGAGTGTCCATTTAAGGTTTCAGGCGGTCCAGTTGAATATAGCAGGTAAAAATAATTTACATGTGCGAGCAAAGAAAAAAGAGAGTTTAGTTTTTCTGCCATTTGAAAGATGTTTTCTACTTTTAAAAAATGCTTCATTCTCTTTAAATGTATGTGTAGTTTAAAAAAAAGTGTTCACGTATTTACATAATGCTTATACAATTTTCAAAATATTCACCCTTTCATGAAACCAATTTTATGTCATTCAAAACAGTATTCATATGCTTGAATATATATTCATATTTCAAAAAACTTTATTCTCTTTAAAAAAGTCCATGTGGTTTGAAAAGTGTATGTCTTTAAAAATATTGTTGATGCCTTTAAGATAAAGAAATGTACAATTTGATAATAAGTGGGTGTATGATGAGGAAAAAACATGTTTTAATTTATTGTGCATTTTGAAAGATGTTCTATAATTTTAAAAAACCATTCATGTTCTTTAAATGTTTGTGTAGTTTTATAAAAAGTGTTCCCTATCTCTGATGTGCGAGCAAGAAGAAATAGGTTTTAGTTTCTTTAACCATTTGAAGATGTTCTCTAAATTTTTTAAAGTCCTTCATGCTTTTTAAATAATTGTGTAGTTTTAAAAAGTGTTCACGTATTTACATAATGTTTACATAATTTTCAAAATATTTACCCTTTCATAAAACCAATTTATTTCATTCAAAACAGTATTCAGATGCTTAAATATATATTCATGTTTAAAAAAATCTCTTTAAAATAAGTCAATGTGATTTGAAAAGTGTATGTCTTTTAAAAACAATGTTGATGTATTTAAGATAAATAAATATATAATTTCAAAATAAGTGGGTGTATGATGATAAAAAATACAATTATTAGTTTTTTGTGCATTTTGAAAGGTGTTCTATAATTTTTTTAAATCATTCATGCTCTTTAAATGTTTGTGTAGTTTTAAGAAAAGTGTTCACTATCACCGATGTGCGAGCAAGAAAAAATAGGTTTTATTTTATTTTGTGCCTTTTGAAAAATGTTTTCTAATTTTTAAAAATCCTTCATGCTATAGAAATGTTTGTGTAGTTTTAAAAAAGTTATTCACGTCTTTAAATAATGTTTATATAATTTTGAAAATATTCCCACTTTCTATAAAAAAAAATTATGTCATTCAAAACATTATTCATATGCTTAAATATATATTCATATTTCAAAAAAGAAATTCTCTTTTAAAAACTTCATATGATTTTAAATGTGTTTATATGTTTTTAAAATAATTTTGATGCATTTAAAATAAATAAATATACAATTTGAAAATAAGTGGGTGTATGATGTATGATCGAACGTCGTAGCTCGGGAAGCACGAACATCACTTCCAAGTCAACAATATTAGCTTTCAAACTACTAGACATTCACTTGCAACGACATGGTTCAATAACAAGTGTGTGTGGGGTGATCGTGATTATCGTATTAATATTCATCACATTCAACATATTACTATTTGGAGTGGTCGAGATTAGGTAGACCGAAGTGGTCTTTCTTCAGTCAAGCTTATTATTATTGAAGCATATGGTATTTTTTTCTCCCGTTGCAACGTACATACATGTTTGATAGTATATAGGGAAAAGCTATAGAAAGGCGCCGCACTTAGCACATCTTGTGTTGCGGTTGGTGCATGCAAAGAAGACACAAGGATACTATTACCTCATGCTGACATCACCGCATTAAATGCTTTTTTCGAATTTTCAAAATGATTTATCTTGCAAACCATTAATCCAATTTGCGTTCCGTCTTCACCGTTGGTTTTCTTTTGACAAGGGCTTCAAAACAAGATCCCATATTGATATGTTTCGATGAAAAAATTTCGTCCCCGTCAGTTGCCAGATTTAGGTTACCCTACTTGCCATTTTTACTGTGAACTATCGCCACAAATATTTATACGTAGTTTCCGCGAGAGTAGTTTCGTATACTTAAGCTTAAGATACAACCCGATAAAATAAAATGGCAACTCAAACTGATAAATTGGAAAAAATAATAAATCATCAAGTTAATTAAATGTAAAGAATACGACAATCAAACATAAGTAAACCGGTAAGCAATTGTTGAAACACAACAAGTCATTATGACATTTTGGATATAAATAACACATATAAATACCATAAAACAAGTTTTTCATCTATATATGTTAGTGTAGAGTGTTTTAACAACCAAGTTGGTATAGTGGCAACTATATGAATAATCATCAGGTAATTAGAACAATAATGTGGTAAGTAGTATTAAAAAAAGTTTTAACAACTAAGTTGGTATAATTTGACAATTATATGAATAATTATCAGGTAAGTAGAACAGTAATGTGGTAAATACTGATGAAAAAATATATTAACAATCAAGTTACTATAATCTGGCAACTGTAAGAATAATTATCAGGTAAGTAGAAACGTAATGTGGCAATTAATGATGAAAAAAAAGTTTTCAAAATATATTGACATGAGATCTAGTTTTGAAGATCTCGTCGCGAGAAATCTAATGGTAAAAACGGATCATCAATCGGATTAATGGTTTGAGAGATAAAACTTTTAAAAAAGATCAAAAGTACAAAAGGTAACCAAAAATCCTGAAATATGATGGTTGAAAGGGACGGGAAGAGAGAGAAACTTTCAATCAACTACCTCCTCATGCATTACGTGGGACTCCGAGCATGTTTTTGCCTCATCGCTGGTGCATCGTCTTAAAACGTGATTAGTGAAAGTACTTAGCAAAGCGCCGTACAGTAAGAGCTATATGCAGCGCCGTTAGGTAGTCGACTAGTCGTATCCTAGTATATATTAGATCCTGATTGACGCGCGTTGCCGCGTCCATCTATTTAGCATTATGATGATATGATTTTCTATAAATAATACAAATAGATAAAAGGTAAACATAATTTTAAAATAAACTACTGAAATAGGAAAAGTTTCGTTTCACTTAAATACAGGAGGTACTCTTGTCAGTAACAAGTACTGTAATAACCAAAAGAGAAACACTAAGTTGAGAGCATCAGATGATACATCAGCATAGAGCTGAGAGCCATTGTGATTTGTTAGCTGTAAAAAATCCCCAAACAAATATACCAAAACCAGCACATAGCACTTGGATTGGCAGAACCTGCAACCAACATAGTAAAAACCACTTCAAGAAATATTAGAACAGAGTTGAACTATGGACAGAGAAGGTCGGGATTGTGTAGTGGGAAGAAAACAAATCTGTAGAGAGGTTGAAGATGGAGGGGCCACCTAGTGGATCGAGGAAGCGTGGCTGCTGGGCTGCTAGAGGGTGAAGCTCCATGGCGTCGGCGCCATGATGCAGGTAGGCATCTCATGATGAAAGCGAGGTGAGACCATGTACCAGTATACTGTCTTACCCTCCGTGGCGGCCAAGATCGAAGCCTTGGCGAGGTAGCTGCGGCCATGACGGATCTGGCCGCCGCCATGGCAGGCACCTGAATTTGTCAATCTCGTTCTTCTCTTCTGATGAGAATAGGAGAGGGTAGGAGACAAGATCAACTCAAAATGCAATTTACTTTCAGTTTTGTTTTTCAAATCTATCATCTACGATAAAATAAGAATGACTCATGCATTATTTTTAAAATGTGTGAATTGAGACCTATGTGTTACTTCAGCATGTTTAGATTGTCTAGGATATATTTGGCTTTTTGGTTAGGCTTTGATACAATTAATAGGTGGAAGCTTGGTTCACATCTATGACACGTCTGCGCTCAAATTTAAAATACATGTTTCATGTTTCTTGTTGTTTCTATTTTTGTGTAACTTTGTGCTCTCTACTTTTTTTTCTATCGCCTCACTAGCTACTACAAGTGGATCAGCTTCTGTTATATATATGATGTCTACTTTTTTTAACTTCTTGATTCTTTCTTATAGTTTGCTGGCGGCTTTGGGATCTCCATGCACCTCTGGAGCTCGCTGGACACTGCTCTTTCTCTTTGGTTCACAAGGTAACACATATCTTGCTCCGGTTACTCTTGATTGTAGTGTGTTCAGCCATGTGTTTATTTCTCTAATATTCTTATGTGTTTGCCCCGTTCTTGGTCTTCGCGTGCTGCTTATGCATCCTTCTTTCTTTTTTTGTTGCACAATTGTTTGTGATTTCTGGTTTCACGTCTTACGGAAGAGTATGGTGTCTACCTGCCACGACTTCGTGCACAGATCTTCAGGTCTACCCCTTTTCTCCTCCTCCTCTATGATCCACTTCCTACCCGGGCCTATGTTGGCATGCTTTGTTTTCTTTATCCAGAACAATTGTCAAGTTTTCTCTATCGTGTGGATCGTTCGTGTTGGTATAACGATTAGCCAGTGGTTGTACATGCTATTTTTAGTGGGGTATATGTATATGCCTTTTGTTTATTGTCTTGTTCGTGGTAGAGCCTACGACTATTTTTGATTAGTTTATTTATTCATCTATCTCTTCCTTAGTGCATCAATTGAATTGAAGTCTATCATGAGTTAGTCACAATACTACCATTTACAGATGTTAAGTAAATCTCAATTGGCATCCTCCGATTAAGTAGCATCACGCGACATGAAATGGGATGAAAAAATAACAAAGTGAGCCTCTCTCTACCTGAAATCAAAGAATCCAAAGTTATAGAATGAAATTACTCAAATGCATGTTCTTTCGAAGTAATATGCAACCACTTAAATTCGGTTGAATATGTCATCTTTAAAGTGAATGCAAATCAATGTTTTATTTGGAATCATTTGTATGGAAAGTGCAATCCCATGTAGAAGCACCGACTATTCAGTTAGCGTTTTTCCATCTTTCTTATCTTGGTGTGCTTTTGCATTTTTTTACTTTTATTATTTTTTGTTGCAAGGTCACCCTCTTATGTTGTGCATGTGTTGTTGTCTAGAGATTTGTAAAGGAAAGTGTATCATTGGATGATGACATTTTTGTTTCTCTTCCTTATTTATTCACTTTGCTCATTGATCTTTGTTTATTAGTTTTATTTTAGTCGAAAGTCCTATTGTGATCCCGGGCTCATGTGATCCCGCACGAACAGTAAAATCAAAAAAAATAGTAAAAAAATTCAAAAAAATCTGAATTTTTTTTATAATAAACTTTGATATTTTTTTATATGCATGCAAACTTTCAGCAAGAACTAACATAGGATGGACGCGTGAGCAAAAAAACAAAATTTGATGTTCCAAAAAGTGTTCGAACTAACATAGGGATGACATCAATTTTGTTTTTTTTCTCACACGTTCATCCTATGTTAGTTCTTGACGAAAATTTGCACGCATATAGAGAAAACATCAAAGTTTATTATAAAAAAAATTCAGATTTTTTTGAATTTTTTTACTATTTTTTTTTATTTTACTGTTCATCCGGGATCACATGATCCCGGGATCACATGATCCCGGGATCACAAACTCCACGTCCTATTTTAGTGTTCTTTTGTTGGTATGGTCTGTAGGCGGGACTCCTACTCTTTGGATCCCGATTCATTATTCTTTTTTTGGTTGGTTTATTGTCATGAACATGCTCTTGTTTCTTTGGAGCTTTCTAGGTCACTTGATGGTGGCCATCGTATTCCAGATACCTCGAGTTCTACTTCATCGTATATATCTAGGTGTGTTGATTCTTTCCTTTTCTTAACAATTTGTTTAGCCCCTACTGAATCTGACTATGTGTTCCCGTGCCAACAATATTATTTTCTCAAGATTGAACTAAACATTATCTACTTTTCTACTTTTATACAATCTTTATCATTTGACCTTTTTACATTTCCTACTTCCAATAGGTGTAAAAGCGTTGGACTAGGGAGTGATATACACACACTTCACCCAGTGTAGCTATCTATGTGTATTTTTTTTGTGTTATTCACTTTAAGGTTTCTCAAGACATATAATACTTAGCGGCAGAGGTTTAATTGACTTTTCAGGTCATTGAATTTATGTACTTGATTATCATTTAATTAAACTCAACGATCAAGAATATCAGCAAGCTATAAAATAAGAATGCAAAAACAAGTCTAAAAACAATAACACGCCTTACCTTTGCTTAATAACAAAGGCACAAATTAGCTTCTTGACGTGTGTTGCGTGCCGCCTTGCCTTTGCATGCTAGTATCTAAAAAGATAAAATGAATTTTATATTGGACACTATCCAATATTGTATATTTAGCTTTTGCTGAGAATGAATCAATTGCAAGGTACTATCACAAATTTATGTCATAGCCATCGTGTAGGTCCCCGGTGCTGCTTCTGGTGGCGCCCATCGCTTGCGTGGTTGGAGGTCCTTCTACCTCGTAGAGCCTTGCCCCTGGCATCGGTTATGTGTAGTTCGTCATCGGCTACAACCGAAGGTAAGTCCTCTATATCCTTTCTCTATCGTGCTTTGAGACATAGCCTTTAAGTTATGGCTGCTGTGGGCTGGCCATCCAGCCTAAGTTGACGCTTGTGCCTTGCAATGATAATGTCTATATTATTGATTATCTTAAGAGAATCTATGGAACCTGTGGAAGAAGATTAATGCCTTGCAGGGACCTTTGAAATAAGAAAAATGCTGAACTAAAAGCTCATTAGATGAAAAAAAGGAGAGTGACGAACAAAAGAAGGAAGAATGGACTAGCTACAAAGGCCTACCTTCTAATGAGAGTAACTCTTTGACTCATACTTTATATGATTGTCCTTCATTCTCACCAAAGGAGGATGAATGCTATATTGATAAGTGCTATAATCCTATGATTTTTTTTGAAATATCTTATTTGATGAAATTGTTGCTTGCTATACATGAGGCCATGATAGTGAAACTTTTTTGCTTGTAGATCATGGAAATCATGCTTTATGTGATAATTATATTGTTGAGTTTGTCCATAATGCTACTGAAAATTATTTTGAGAGAGGAAAATTTGTTTATAGGAATTTTCATGTTACTAAAATACCTCTTTTTGTGTTGAAAGTTCCTAAGTTTCTCTTATAAGATGTCCATGCATAGGAAGTATGTTGACTTAAATGTGTTCCATATTTGTTTCTTTGATGATTTCTTTTATGCTTCAACTATCATTCTCTTGTGAGCATTGTTACACTTATGACTAGCTAATGGCATTAAATAAACACTTATTTCCAGGCAACTTAAAATGCAATTTACTTTCAGTTTTGTTTTTGTCTATCATCTATGATAAAATAAGAATGACTCATGCATTTCTTTTTAAATGTGTGAATTGAGACCTATGTGTTGCTTCTGCATGTTTAGATTGTCTAGGATATATTTGGCTTTTTGGTTAGGCTTCGGTACAACTAATAGGTGGAAACTTGGTTCGCCTCTATGATACGTTTGCACTCAAATTCATAATACATGTTTCATGTTTCTTGTTGCTTCTTTTTTTGTGTAACTTTATGCTCTCTACTTTTTTCTATCGCGTCGCTAGCTACTACTAGTGGAGCAGCTTCTGTTATATATATGTTGCGCTGTTTTTTTTATTCTTGATTCTTTCTTCTAGTTGGCTGGTGGCTTTCGGAACTCCGTGCACCTCTGGAGCTTGCTGGACACTGCTCTTTCTGTTTGGTTCACAAGGTGACACATATCTTGCTCCGGTTACTCTTGATTGTAGTGTGTTCAGCCATGTGTTTATTTCTCTAATATTCTTATGTGTTTGCCCCATTTTTTGGTCTTCGCGTGCTGCTTATGCATCCTTCTTTCTTTTTTTGTTGCACAATTGTTTGTGATTTCTGGTTTCACGTCTTACGGAAGAGTATGGGTCTACCTGCCACGACTTCGTGCACAGATCTTAAGGTCTACCCCTTTTCTCCTCCTCCTTCTCTATGATCCACTTCCTACTCGGGCCTATGTCGGCATGCTTTGTTTTCTTTATCCAGAACAATTGTCAAGTTTTCTCTATGTATATGATATGTTTGCCCTCAAATTCAAAATACATGTTTCATGTTTTTGTTGTTTCTATTTTTGTGTAACTTTGTGCTCTCTACTTTTTTTTCTATCGCCTCGCTAGCTAGTACTAGTGGATCTGCTTCTGTTATATATATGTTGCGTTATTTTTTTTACTTCTTGATTCTTTCTTCTAGTTTGCTGGTGGCTTTGGGATCTCCGTGCACCTCTGGAGCTTGCTGGACACTGCTCTTTCTGTTTGGTTCACAACGTAACACATATCTTTCTTCGGTTACTCTTGATTGTAGTGTGTTCAGCAATGTGTTTATTTCTCTAATATTCTTATGTGTTTGCCCCGTTCTTGGTATTTGCGTGCTGCTTATGCATCCTTCTTTCTTTTTTTGTTGCAGATTTGTTTGTGATTTCTGGTTTCACGTCTTACGGAAGAATATGGTGTCTACCTGCCACGACTTCGTGCACAAATCTTCAGGTCTACCCCTTTTCTCCTCCATGATCCACTTCCTACCCGGGCCTATGTCGGCATGATTTGTTTTCTTTATCCAGAACAATTGTCAAGTTTTCTCTATCTTGTGGATCGTTCGTGTTAGTATAACGATAAGCCAGTGGTTGTACACGCTATTTATAGTGGGGTATATGTTTATTCCTTTTGTTTATTGTCTTGTTAACGATTAGCCAGTGGTTTATTGTCTTAATCCTACGAATTTTTTTGAGTAGTTTATTTATTCATTTATCTCCTCCTTAGTGCATCAACTAAATTAAATTCTATCATGAGTTAGTCACAATACTACCATTTACAGAGGTTAATTAAATCTCAATTGGCATCTTCCGATTAAGTAGCATCACGCGACATGAAATAAAATGAAAAAATAACAAAGTGAGTCTCTCTCTACCTGAAATCAAAGAATCCAAAGTGATAGAAGGAAATTACTCAAATGCATGTTCTTTAGAAGTAATATGCAACCACTTAAATTCTGTTGAATATGTCATCTTTATAGTGAATGCAAATCAATGTTTTCTTTGGAATCATTTGTATGGAAAGTGCAATCCCATGTAGAAGCACCGACTATTCAGTTAGCGTTTTTCCATCTTTCACCTCTTGGTGTGCTTTTGCATTTTTATTTACTTTTATTATTTTTTGTTGCAAGGTCACCCTCTTATGTTGTGCATGTGTTGTTGTCTAGAGATTTGTAAAGGAAAGTGTATCATCGGATGACGACCTTTTTGTTTCTCTTCCTTATTTATTCACTTTGCTCATTGATCTTTGTTTATTAGTCTTATTTTAGTATTCTTTTGTTGGTATGCTCTGTAGGCGGGACTCATACTCTTTGGATCCCGATTCATTATTCTTTTTTTGGTTGGTTTATTGTCATTAACATGCTTTTGTTTCTTTGAAGTCTCCTAGGTCACTTGATGGTGGCCATCGTGTTCCAGATACCTCGAGTTCTACTTCATCATATATATCTAGGTGTGTTGATTATTTCCTTTTCTTAACAATTTGTTTAGCCCCTACTGAATCTGAATATGTGTTCCCCTGCCAACAACATTATTTTCTCAAGATTGAACTAAACATTATCTACTTTCCTACTTTTATACAATCTTTATCATTTGACCTGTTTACATTTCCTACTTCACATAGGTGTAAAAGCGTTGGACTAGGGAGTGATATAGACACACTTCACCCAGTGTAGCTATCTATGTGTATCTTTCTTTTGTGTTATTCACTTTAAGGTTTTCAAGACATATCCATCGTGTAGGTCCCCGGTGCAGCTTCTGGTGGCGCCCATCGCTTGCGTGGTTGGAGGTCTTTCTACTTCGTCGAGCCTTGCCCCTGGCATCGGTTCTTTGTAGTTCTTCATCGGCTATCCTCTATATCCTTTATCTACCGTGCTTTGAGACAAAGCCTTTAAGTTATGGCTGATGTGGGCTGGCCATCCAGCCTAAGTTGACGCTTGTGTCTTGCAATGATAATGCCTATATTATTGATTATCTTAAGAGAATCTATGGAACCTGTGGAATAAGATTAATGCCTTGCAGGGACTTATGGAATAAGAAACTGCTGAAAGTGAAAGCTCATTAGATGAAAAGGAGAAAAAAAAGGAGAAAGAATGTAGTAGCTACAAATGCCTACCTTCTAATGAGAGTAACTCTTTGACTCATACTTTATATGATTGTCCTTCATGCTTACAAAAAGAGGATGAATGCTATATTGATAAGTGCTATAATCCAATGATTTTTTTTGAAATATCTTATTTGATGAAATTGTTGCTTGCTATACATGTGGCCATGATAGTGAAACTTTTTTGCTTTTAGATCGTGAAAAACATGCTTTATGTGATAATTATATTGTTGAGTTTGTCCATAATGCTACTGAAAATTAATTTGAGAGAGGAAATTTTGTTTATAGGAATTTTAATGTTAATAAAATACCTTTTTTGTGTTGAAAGTTCCTAAGTTTGTCTTACAAGATGTCCATGCATAGGAAGTACGTTGACCTAAATGTGTTTCATATTTGTTTCTTTGGATGCTTTTTTTATGCTTCAACTATCATTCTCTTGTGAGCATTGTTACACTTATGACTAGGTAATGGCATTAAATAAACACTTATTTGTAGGCAACTCAAAATGCAATTTACTTTCAGTTTATTTTTTGAAATCTATCGTCTATGATAAAATAAGAATGACTCATGCAGTATTTTTAAAATATGTGAATTGAGATCTATGTGTTGCTTCTGCATGTTTAGATTGTCTAGGATATATTTGGCTTTTTGGTTAGGCTTCGCTACAATTAATAGGTGGAAGATTGGGTGGGAAATTGGTTCGCCTTTATGATACGTTTGCGCTCAAAGTCAAAATACATGTTTCATGTTTCTTGTTGTTTCTATTTTTGTGTAACTTTGTGCTCTCAACTTTTTTTTTCTATCGCCTCACTAGCTACTACAAGTGGATCAGCTTCTGTTATATATATATATATATATATATATGTTCTCTACTTTTTTTAACTTCTTGATTCTTTCTTATAATTTGCTGGCGGCTTTGGGATCTCCGTGCACCTCTGGAGCTTGCTGGACACTGCTCTTTCTCTTTGGTTCACAAGGTAACACATATCTTGATTGTAGTGTATTCAGCCATGTGTTTATTTCTCTAATATTCGTATGTGTTTGCCCCGTTCTTGGTCTTCGCGTGCTGCTTATGCATCCTTCTTTCTTTTTTTGCTGCACACTTGTTTGTGATTTCTGGTTTCACGTCTTACGGAAGAGTATGGTGTCTACCTGCCACGACTTCGTGCAAAGATCTTCAGGTCTATCCCTTTTCTCCTCCTCCTTCTCTATGATCCACTTCCTACCCGGGCCTATGTCGGCATGCTTTGTTTTCTTTATCCAGAACAATTGTTAAGTTTTCTCTATCGTGTGGATCGTTCGTGTTGGTATAACGATTAGCCGGTGGTTGTACATGCTATTTTTAGTGGGTTATATGTATATGCCTTTTGTTTATTGTCTTGTTCGTGGTAGAGCCTACGACTATTTTTTATTAGTTTATTTATTCATTTATCTCCTCCTTAGTGCATCAACTGAATTGAAGTCTATCATGAGTTAGTCACAATACTACCATTTACAGAGGTTAAGTAAATCTGAATTGGCATCCTCCGATTAAGTAGCATCACGCGACATGAAATGGGATGAAAAAATAACAAAGTGACTCTCTACCTGAAATCAAACAATCCAAAGTTATAGAAGGAAATTACTCAAATGCATCTTCTTTAGAAGTAATATGCAACCACTTAAATTCTGTTGAATATGTCATCTTTAAAGTGAATACAAATAAATGTTTTATTTGAAATCATTTGTATGAAAAGTGCAATCCCATGTAGAAGCACCGACTATTCAGTTAGCGTTTTTCCTCTTTCTCATCTTGGTGTGCTTTTGCATTTTTTTACTTTTATTTTTTTTGTTGCAACGTCACCCTCTTATGTTGTGCATGTGTTGTTGTCTAGAGATTTGTAAAGGAAAGTGTATCATTGGATGATGAACTTTTTGTTTCTCTTCCTTATTTATTCACTTTGCTCATTGATCTTTGTTTATTAGTCTTATTTTAGTGTTCTTTTGTTGGTACGCTCTGTAGGCGGGACTCCTACTCTTTGGATCTCGCTTCATTATTCTTTTTTTGGTTGGTTTATTGTCATGAGCATGCTCTTGTTTCTTTGGAGTCTTCTAGGTCACTTGATGGTGGCCATCATATTCCAGATACCTCGAGTTCTACTTCATCATATATATCTAGGTGTGTTGATTCTTTACTTTTCTTCTCAATTTGTTTATCTCCTACTGAATCTGACTATGTGTTTCTCTGCCAGCAACACTATTTTCTCAAGATTGAACTAAACATTATCTAGTTTCCTACTTTTATACAATTTTTATCATTTGACCTGTTTACATTTCCTACTTCGCATAGGTGTAAAAGCGTTGGACTAGGGAGTGATATACACACACTTCACCTAGTGTAGCTATCTATGTGTATTTTTCTTTTGTGTTATTCACTTTATGGTTTCTCAACACATACAATACTTAGCTGCTGAGGTTTAATTGACTTTACAGGTCATTGAATTTATGTACTTGATTATTATTTAATTATACTCAACGATCAAGAATATCAGCAAGCTATAAAATAAGAATGCAAAAACAAGTCTAAAAACACTAACACGCCTTCCCTTTGCTTAATAACAAAGGCACAAATTAGCTTCTTGACGTGTGCTGCGTGCCGCCGCGCCTTTGCATGCTAGTATCTAAAAAGATAACTATGTTTATATTGGACACTATCCAATGTTGTATATTTTTAGCTTTTACTAAGAATGAATCAATTGCAAGGTACTATCACCAATTTATGTCATATCCCTCGTGTAGGTCCCCTGTGCTGCTTCTGGTGGCGACCATCGCTTGCGTGGTTTGAGGTCCTTCTACCTCGTCGAGCCTTGCCCTTGGCATCGGTTATGTGTAGTTCGTCATCGGCTACAACCGAAGGTAAGTCCTTTATATCCTTTCTCTACCGTGCTTTGAGACATAGCCTTTAAGTTATGGCTGTTGTGGGCTGGCCATCCAGCCTAAGTTGACGCTTGTGTCATGCAATGATAATGCCTATATTATTGATTATCTTAAGAGAATCTATGGAACTTGTGAAGAAGATTAATGCCTTGCAGGGACCTATGGAATAAGAAACTACTGAAATTGAAATCTCATTAGATGAAAAAAAGGAGAGTGACGAACAAAAGGAGAAAGAATGAAGTAGCTACAAATGCCTACCTTCTAATGAGAGTAACTCTTTGACTCGTACTTTATATGATTGTCCTTCATGCTTACCAAAGGAGGATGAATGCTATATTGATAAGTGCTATAATCCTATGATTTTTTTTGAAATATCTTATTTGATGAAATTGTTGCTTGCTATACATGTGGCCATGATAGTGAAACTTTTTTGCTTGTAGATCGTGAAAAACATGCTTTATGTGATAATTATATTGTTGAGTTTGTCCATAATGCTACTGAAAATTATTTTGAGAGAGGAAACAAAATTTATAGGAATTTTCATGTTACTGAAATACCTCTTTTTGTGTTGAAAGTTCCTAAGTTTCTCTTACAAGATGTCCATGCATAGGAAGTATGTGATTTAAATGTGTTTCATATTTGTTTCTTTGATGCTTTCTTTTATGCTTCAACTATCATTCTCTTGTGAGCATTGCTACACTTATGACTAGCTAATGGCATTAAATAAACACTTATTTGCAGGCAACTCAAAATGCAATTTATTTTCAGTTTTTTTTTTGAAATCTATCATCCATGATAAAATAAGAATGACTTATGCATTATTTTTAAAATGTGTGAATTGAGACCTATGTGTTGCTTCTGCATGTTTAGATTGTCTAGGATATATTTGGCTTTTTGGTTAGGCTTCGGTACAATTAATAGGTGGAAGCCTGGTTCGCCTCTATGATACGTGTGCGCTCAAATTCAAAATACATGTTTCATGTTTCTTGTTGTTTCTATTTTTCTGTAACTTTGTGCTCTCTACTTTTTTTTCTATCGCCTCGCTAGCTACTACTAGTGGATGAGCTTCTGTTATATATATGTTGCGCTAAAAAGTTTTTGCTTCTTGCTTCTTTCTTCTAGTTTGTTGGTGGCTTTGGGGATCTCTGTGCACCTCTGGAGCTTGCTGGACACTGCTCTTTCTGTTTGGTTCACAAGGTAACACATACCTTGCTTCGGTTACTTTTGATTGTAGTGTGTTCAACTATGTGTTTATTTCTTTAATATTCTATGTGTTTGCCCCGTTCTTGGTCTTTGCGTGCTGCTTACGCATCCTTCTTTCTTTTTTTGTTGCATAATTGTTTGTGATTTCTGGTTTCACGTCTTACGGAAGAGTATGGTATCTACCTGCCACGACTTCGTGCACAGATCTTCAGGTCTATCCCTTTTCTCCTCCTCCTTCTCTATGATCCACTTCCTACCCGGGCCTATGTCGGCATGCTTTGTTTTCTTTATCCAGAACAATTGTCAAGTTTTCTCTATCGTGTGGATCGTTCGTGTTGGTATAACGATTAGCCAGTGGTTGTACATGCTATTTTTAGTGGGGTATATGTATATGCCTTTTGTTTATTATCTTGTTCGTGTTAGAGCCTACGACTATTTTTTATTAGGTTATTTATTCATTTATCTCCTCCTTAGTGCATCAACTGAATTGAAGTCTATCATGAGTTAGTCACAATACTACCATTTCCAGAGGTTAAGTAAATCTCAATTGGCATCCTCCGATTAAGTAGCATCACGCGACATGAAATGGGATGGAAAAATAAAAAAGTGAGCCTCTCTCTACCTGATATCAAAGAATCCAAAGTTATAGAAGGAAATTACTCAAATGCATGTTCTTTAAAAGTAATATGCACCCACTTAAATTCTGTTGAATATGTCGTCTTTAAAGTGAATGCAAATCAATGTTTTCTTTGGAATCATTTGCATTTTTTTATTTTTATTATTTTTTGTTGCAACGTCACCCTCTTATGTTGTGCATGTGTTGTTGTCTAGAGATTTGTAAAGGAAAGTGTATCATTGGATGATGACCTTTTTGTTTCTCTTGCTTATTTATTCACTTTGCTCATCAATCTTTGTTTACTAGTCTTATTTTAGTGTTCTTTTGTTGGTATGCTCTGTAGGCAGGACTCCTACTCTTTGGATCCCGATTCATTATTCTTTTCTTGGTTGGTTTATTGTCATGAACATGCCCTTGTTTCTTTGGAGTCTCCTAGGTCACTTGATGGTGGCCATCGTGTTCCAGATACCTTGAGTTCTACTTCATCATATATATCTAGGTGTCTTGATTTTTCCTTTTCTTAACAATTTGTTGAGAATGAATCAATTGCAAGGTACTATCACCAATTTATGTCATAGCCATCGTGTAGGTCCTCGGTGCTGCTTCTGGTGGCGCCCATCGCTTGCGTGGTTGGAGGTCCTTCTACCTCGTCGAGCCTTGCCCTTGGCATCGGTTACGTGTAGTTCGTCATCGGCTACAACCGAAGGTAAGTTCTCTATATCCTTTCTCTACCATGCTTTGAGACATAGCCTTTAAGTTATGGCTGCTGTGGGTTGGCCGTCCAGCATAAGTTGACGCTTGTGCCTTGCAATGATAATGCCTATATTATTGATTATCTTAAGAGAATCTATGGAACCTGTGGAAAAAGATTAATGCCTTGCAGGGACCTATGGAATAAGAAACTGCTGAAACTGAAAGCTCATCAGATGAAAAAGAGGAGAGTGATGAACAAAAGGAGGAAGAATGGAGTAGCTACAAATGTCTACCTTTTAATGACAGTAACTCTTTGACTCATACTTTATACGATTGTCCTTCATGCTTACCAAAGGAGGATGCATGCTATATTGATAAGTGTTATAATCCTATGATTTTTTTTTGAAATATCTTATTTGATGAAATTGTTGCTTCTATACATGTGGCCATGATAGTGAAACTTTTTTGCTTGTAGATCATGAAAAACATTCTTTATGTGATGATTATATTGTTGAGTTTGTCCATAATGCTACTGAAAATTATTTTGAGAGAGGAAAATTCTTTTTTTCTTGATTCTTTCTTCTAGTTTGTTGGTGGCTTTGGGGATCTCTGTGCACCTCTGGAGCTTGCTGGACACTTCTCTTTCTGTTTGGTTCACAAGGTAACACATACCTCCTTCGGTTACTCTTGATTGTAGTGTGTTCAACTATGTGTTTATTTCTTTAATATTCTATGTGTTTGCCCCGTTCTTGGTCTTTGTGTGCTGCTTACGCGTCCTTCTTTCTTTTTTTGTTGCACAATTATTTGTGATTTCTGGTTTCACGTCTTACGGAAGAGTATGGTGTCTACCTGCCACGACTTCGTGCACAGATCTTCAAGTCTATCCCTTTTCTCCTCCTCCTTCTCTATGATCCACTTCCTACCCGGGCCTATGTCGGCATGCTTTGTTTTCTTTATCCAGAACAATTGTCAAGTTTTCTCTATCGTGTGGATCGTTCGTGTTGGTATAACGATTAGCCAGTGGTTGTACATGATATTTTTAGTGGGGTATATGTATATGCCTTTTGTTTATTGTCTTGTTCGTGGTAGAGCCTACGACTGTCTTTTATTAGCTTATTTATTCATTTATCTCCTCCTTAGTGCATCAACTGAAATGAAGTCTATCATGAGTTAGTCACAATACTACCATTTATAGAGGTTAAGTAAATCTCAATTGGCATCCTCCGATTAAGTAGCATCACGCGACATGAAATGGGATGAAAAAAATAACAAAGTGAGCCTCTCTCTATCGGAAATCAAATAATCCAAAGTTATAGAAGGAAATTACTCAAATGCATGTTCTTTAGAAGTAATATGCAACCACTTAAATTCTGTTGAGTATGTCATCTTTAAAGTGAATGGCAATGGTAAAGGAAGCAGTCGCCCGCGGCAGGTTACTACCATCAGATGCCTCAAGGGACGAGCTAAGAGCATACAACAAGCTAGCGGGCGAGCTAACCCAGCAGACGGGACAATGGCGCCTAGCCATGGAGAAGCAAGAAAAGGCGGAACTCAAAGAGAAAAGCAGTCGCAGACAACCTCCCAGAAGTGACTCACCAGGCTACGACTCCCTCACCCGCAACAGATCGAAACTCAACAACCTGCAGAAGACAGAAAGGGCGAGAGTGGTGCGAAAACTGGAAGACGACTTCAGATTAGAGGAAGACGACAATGAAGAAGAGCCCCTCACTCCGGCAGAAGCACTCATAAGCGCCCAGGACTACCTATCCCGTGCCCAGAAAAGCAGAAAGGGCAAGACGGATCGCTACACCTCCATTGCTTTGCAGATAATGAAGGACGCCATCGATGCCTCAGTACCTAAGAAATCCAGCGCAAAACGGCAGACTTGCGAGCGGACACCGGACAGGGACCCCAGTTCACCAGACGACGACGACAACGACAGTAATGACAACAGGCGCAGGCGCCCTGACAGGTATAAGAAACATGACAGCGACGACAACGGCAGACGCCGCAGCACTCGGCGAGACGCGCGAGACGACATCACGCAGAACAGAGTCAACCGCAGCAGGCGAAGACGCGCAGCACGCGAGGAGTACTCGGACGAAGAGGCTTCCGACGAGAAAATCGAGCCATGTGGAGCACTATGCTTCACACGTGCCATACGTGAGACGCGTATGCCAAACGGGTTCAAACTGAACTCCACGACCCTAAAGTACAACGGACTCAAGGAGCCGGAGGCATGGTTCGACGACTACCTAACAACAGTCAAGTTTCAAAGAGGAACCAACGTCACGGCAATGCAGTACGTGCAGCTCATGCTCGAGAGCTCCGCTCGACATTGGCTGAAGAATCTTCGGCGCGGATCCATTAGCTCCTGGAGCCAGTTCCGAGGAGACTTCATAGAAAACTTCAAATCCACATACAAGCGACCAGCCTCACTCGAGGAACTGCGGGCATGCAAACAAGGAACGAGGGAGGCCCTGCGAGCATACATCCAGCGATGGACGATACTCAAGAATTCAGCGGAAGACATCTCGGACGAAAGTGCGATCGACGCATTCAGGCGGGGCCTTCAGCGCGTTGAATTCAAGGAGCAGCTCGGACAGATGAAAGTCCGAACACTCGCACGGCTGTTAGAACTAGCCAACAGCTGGGCGGACGGAGAAGATTCTGTTCGTAATGAAACAGAAACCCACATTGCGCGATCAGAGTACGACTACGACTACAGCGGAGATAGAGGAGCCGACAGAAGAAGGAAGCGACCCAGACGGAACTTCTACGACGACAGAGGACCCGACATGGTCGCCGCCGGTTTCTCGGACAATCGAAACGGCAGGCACCGCGATGACAACAGACCACAGCGACGAGACAACCCAGAAGATGAGCCCCATGCTTAGAGACAAGAATGGAGGAAAAGGCAGCCTCGCGACGACACTCGCGCATTCCGCTCCGCCAAAGAACAACTCGACGGAGCATGTTCTATACACGGATTCAGAAATGAGCGAGGAGAGCTCAGATCGTCCCACACCCTCAGGAATTGCAGAAGCTTCAACAAGCTGGCCGAGGAGAAAAGCCGCTCCGCGGCCGCAACAGCACGATCACTCGCAAGCATAGCAGTTGGGCCAGTCGCCCACAATGCGCCACCAGCCCCCCTCTGCCAACAAGACAGGTGGCCGCCATCCAGGAATGGCAAAGGACACCAAAAGAGGAAAACCAATACCCAGAAGCCCACGGGAGGATCTACATGATACAAGAAGGCAGACCTTCCAACAGGCAGCAGAAACAAGTCACCAGACAAGTCTTCCTGGCAACCTCCGCACACCCGGCCGTCCCAGAATACTTGCGCGGGTCGAAGACAGAAATCGCCTTCTCCCGGGACGACCACCCACCAGCCATTCCCCAACCAGGGCACGCCGCGCTAGTACTCGAGGCCAGAATCGTAAATTACGACATGTCGCGAGTATTCATGGACGGCGGCAATGGGATCAACATCATCTTCACCCGAACACTCGACGACATGCTCATCCAAAACAACGCACTCAAGTCCTCAGGCACAACCTTCCACGGGATCGTACCAGGAAAAGCAGTCTACCCCCTCGGAAGGATAAGCCTGGAGGTAGTCTTTGGGAACGCGACAAACTTCCGCAAGGAAACGCTTGACTTTGAAGTGGTCGACTGGAAGTCGCAATACCACGCAATCCTCGGGCGACCAGCTTTCGCTTGCTTCATGGCCGTACCCCATTACGCCTACCTCAAGCTGAAGATGCCAGGCCCGCACGGGGTCATCACAATCAGCGGCAGTTTCGTCAGATCCGACCGCTGCGACAAGGAATTTCACAATATAGCAGAAGACTTCGTAGCCCACCAAGGCAGCAGGACCACGGGACTCGCAGAAGAAGCGCTCCCATAGAAGGAAAGGAAAATAGCCCGAAAAACCCAAGCACTCGGAGATAAAACTGCCAGGCCTTTAAGGCCACTATATCATCGTCCTAAGTAAAAGGGATCTGTCTTCAACAGAACCCCCTACTCTCTGTAAGAGACAACAAGAAAAGTATTACATAAATATTTTTCCCCACGATCTGTTGGCACTCGGGGGCTCGCCGAAGCAGCCACCCCCCGAGTCGTCCTCCGCAAACGCGGCACATTAACTTGGCACTCGGGGGCTCTCCGAAGCAGCCACCCTCCGAGTCGTCCTCCGCAAACGCGGCACATTAACTTGGCACTCGGGGGCTCGCCGAAGCAGCCACCCCCCGAGTCGTCCTCCGCAATCGGGGCACATTAACTTGGCACTCGGGGGCTCGCCGAAGCAGTCACCCCCCGAGTCGTCCTCCGCAATCGCGGCACATTAACTTGGCACTCGGGGGCTCGCCGAAGCAGCCACCCCCCGAGTCGTCCTCCGCAATCGCAGCACATTAACTTGGCACTCAGGGGCTCGCCGAAGCAGCCACCCCCCGAGTCGTCCTCCGCAATCGCGGCACATTAACTTGGCACTCGGGGGCTCGACGAAACTGCCATCTCCCGAGGCACTCTTCGCAACCACGACACATAAAAACTTCTACACCCGGGGGCTTGCCGCGGCAACCCGCTGGAGCGTCCCCCGCAACTACAACGCAGACGACCCCCCAAAGACAGCATGGAATATATACAACCAGGAAGAAGCATATACAACGAAGGGAAGCACCTAATCTTTAGGCTCCAACTTCGCCTTAATAAATGCACCTAGATGGCAGTCGTTCTCTATCGTGTGGATCGTTCGTGTTGGTATGCTGATTAGCCGGTGGTTGTACACGCTATTTTTAGTGGGGTATATGTATAAGCCTTTTGCTTATTTTCTTGTTCGTGGTCGAGCTTAGGACTGTTGTTGATTAGTTTACTTAACTCCATATGCTTAGTTGATTAGTTTATTTATTCCTTTATTGTTCCCCTGTGAGCAACATTATTTTCTCAAGATTGAACTGAACATTATCTACTTCCCTACTTTTATACAAGCTTTATCATTTGCACTGTTTACATTTCCTACTTCGCATATGTGTAAAAGCGTTGGACTAGGGAGTGATATACACACACTTTACCCAGTGTAGCTATCTATGTGTATTTTCCTTTTTGTTATACACTTTAAGGTTTCTCAAGACATACAATACTTAGCGGCAGAGGTTTCATTGACTTTATAGGTCATTGAATTTATGTACTTGATTATCATTTAATTAAACTCAACTATCAAGAATATCAGCTAGCTATACAATAAGAATGCAAACTCAAGTCTAAAAACACTAACACGCCTTCCTTTTACTTAATATCAAAGGCACACATTAGCTTCTTGATGGGTGCGGCGTACCGCCACGCCTTTCCATGCTAGTATCTAAAAAGATAACTATGCATTTTATATTGGACACTATCCAATGTTGTATATTTTGCTTTTGCTGAGAATGAATCAATTGCAAGGCAACATCATCAACTTATGTCATAGCCATCGTCTAGGTCCCCGGTGCTGCTGCTGGTGGAGGTCCTTCTACCTCGTCGAGCCTTGCCCCTGGCATCGGTTATGTGAAGTTCGTCATCGGCTACAACCTAAGGTAAGTTCTCTGTATCCTTTCTCTACCGTGCTTTTGAGACATAGCCTTTAAGTTACATCTCTGTATCCTTTCTCTACCGTGCTTTTGAGACATAGCCTTTAAGTTACGTCTACGGTGGGCTGGCCATCTAGCCTAAGTTGATGCTTGTGCCTTGCAATGATAATGCCTATATTACTGATTATCTTAAGAATATGATTGTCCTTCATGTTTACCAAAGAAGGATGAATACTATATTGATGAGTGCTACAATGCTATGGAATCTTTTGAAATATCTTTTTTGATGAAATTGATGCTTGCTATACTTGTGGGCATGATAGTGAAACTTTTTTGCTTTTAGATAATGAAAAGCATCCTTTATTTGACTAGTAAGCGTGTACGTGCACTGCACGTTTTGTTGAAATTTAAAATTTAAATACAAAAAGTTTGTAGTTTCATTCTATGTATAACTACATAATCTTACATGCGCAATGATTTAGGGAGATCAACTCATTCCCAGTGATAGAAAAAAGGGAAATGTGAAATATGTTGATCTTTACATATAAGCAAGCATGAGTAATGGAAAAAACTAATCCTAATGAAGTTATTGTACAAATGTTGTGTAGATCGACCCGTCAACGAGAAGAAGGGGCTGGGGTGGTAGGTGCATTCTTGCCGTTCTGCGCAGTACCACATCTAAAAGGATATCCCACATATTTAATCTGCAACAAACTGAAAAGAGGAAGAAATGTTTTGACTTTACTTTTGAAACTCAAGAAACATTATGACTTTGTTGAGGTGTCTCACTTCTCAAGTACAACGGTCTGATCAACAATAAAAAAACACATGAGGCTTAAGAATTTTAATTGTGACCATTAACCTCATAATTTGAAAATATATTGGTCAATGGACTAAGAATCATTTAACTTGTAAGCATTAACTTCATATTATTAAAATGAGTGAGGTGAGTATTAATTAAGGACAAAGGACTACAAAAATCAACACAAAGTGATGCGATATTCCATAGAAAAATATACAAAGGCCACCAAACTTAGCCCATTTTCCCATGTGTAATTTTCATGCGAAGAAGAAAATTATAACATATGAAACAATAAACGAATCTGAAAATGGCACCTTAGACCATCTATATTATTCCTCGGAATACTATATATACTGAAAAGCGTTGCCTAGTTTTGTACTACTGTGTGTTCTAAACCTTTGCCTACAATGCTATTTTGTATCAAAATATATATGTGAACTTTTAAAATAAAGATAATTATACTTAACAGAGCCATCAAGAGGATAACAAATGGCATTTGTTCTTGCCTGCACAAAAAAGGCAAAAGGCAATGCAAGCTTGTATCAGTACATGGCACAACATTAAAATGTCAACTGGGGAAAAGTACAACTTTAGAAAATAATCTGTCCTTTGATAAAATTCATAGTAACAAGAAGAATCGATTCAAGCCTAAATTATTTATTTTACTATTTTCCTTATTAGTAGTTGATACCAGAATGTGGTAAAATAAAACATTAACGCCAAATTTCAGTGGCACGTTGTTTTTCGTTGTACTACTTTCCTCGCCATTTTGCAGCCCCACACAACACTGATCGGGTTACCTATCACCGAGGTTTCCAAAAGAACTATAATTTGCCATCGATCTACAACCATACCATTGGATAAAGTTAAAAACATGAACATATAATAAAATTCATATTCAAGCAACATGGATGATAAAAGTTATCTGGATTTCATGTTGAAAAAAATCACAAAGATGCGGTATTCACCTTCTGTTTGATGTATTAGCTAGATGGATTCAAGAGTGTTGGTGCCACAATAGCATCTACTTAGGCATATAGAAACTTTCAGATTTTGGTAGACAAGTTAACCTCAATGGATGCTGGGTAGTGCCGTTAGTAATTGAGTAGGATAGTCATAACACAATATATAGAAAATTGCACTGATGTGAAGTTTTCATCGTCACACGCGCTTCAAAGGTAGCTAAAAACCTTGAAAATATAGAGCCATTGACTGTACTTCACAGTGTGGAGGTTCAAATATTGCATATTGAAAAACCATATAGCAATAGGAATGACATACTGAGAAGTTCCTGCACAAATAAAAGGAAAAATATGCAGGAAATAACAAACATGTGACATGAGTTTTTCCAGTTATGTGTGGTACATAAATTATTTGCCAGTCAAAATTGCCTTGCTGTCCAGTTTGAGTGGTGCTAAGTCTTTAAGCATGCAACCAAAAGTATATCAGCCTTTCAGAGTTGTACTCCCTCCGATCCATAAAAAGTGTCGCCCACGTAGTACAAAGTTTGTACTAGCTTAGTACAAAATGAGCGACACTTTTTATGGATCGGAGGGAGTACTATATAACACAAAAGGATCATGATTTAGTTGCTTTGTTGGTTAAATGATAAATTTTCATCCTAAGAAATAATTCTTTCCTCTGATAAGTAAATAAAAAATGATAAGAAATACACTTCATCTTTTGGTCTTATATTAAGATTAGCAGAGACTGTAGCAGTGGTAGTGGCAAAGTAATAGGGAGAAAGGCAAAACAACTAAACCTGAGTTAACATTATATCCAAATTCCCTTATCGAGTCTGTCTTCATAAGCAGCTGGCTGCGCCGTCAGTCTTCTCATTTACCATGCCTGAAAAATCATACCAGCCACCAATCAAATGATCGCTTTGATGTCCAGTTTGAGTGGTGCTAAGTAGTTGTCTTTAAGCATTCAACCAAAAGTATATCAGCCTTTCAGAGTTGTACTATAACACAAAAGGATCATGATTTAGTTGCTTTATTGGTTAAATGATAAATTTTCATCCGAAGAAATAATTCTTTCCTATGATAAGTAAATAAAAAATGATAAGAAATACACTTCATCTCTTGGTCTTATATTAAGATTAGCAGACAGTAGCAGTGGTAGTGGCAAAGTAATAGGGAGAAAGGCAAAACAACTAAACCTGAGTTAACATTATATCCAAATTCCCTTATCGAGTCTGTCTTCATAAGCAGCTGGCTGCGCCGTCAGTCTTCTCGTTTACCAGGCCTGAAAAATCATACCAGCCACCAATCAAATGATCAAATCTATTAGTGGCACGAGGGGCATCAATAATGCATCTGAGCAAGAGAGGGCAAATAACTACCAACCAGAGTACTTGTGAGAGTGGCCACTGTAAAAGGTATGTTGGGCTTCCTTGCTGAACTTAATCTTGGCATTGTTGCCAAGCTGCTTGAGTATGAAGCAAATTTTCTTCTACACAAGCTCTCAAAACAAATTGTTGGAAACCATCACCATCTATCCTAACCTAAGGAATCATATCAACCAGTGAATATGAAGACTGAAGAAACATGAGACACGGTATAGCTAGATGTGTAAATATTCTGGAGTTTCTACCTTACCATAAGTCCATAACATAGAGCTTCTGCATAATGATGATACCTTAGGTTGCACTCATCGCTTGTTCCGCAGCTGCGCCCTACACGCCTGCAGACTTGAGTACATGAAGCTTGTGCACTCGTGTTGCTGCTGCTATAGCGCTTCAGCCGCCGATGTTTGTTTCAGCTCTTCGATACAAGGTGAGTCGTTTCCATTTCTTCCATTTCCCCGACCACCACGGCTCACTCCAAGCAATCAACCCAGCCAGCAACCTGTGTAAACACAGCAATACACATACATGTATAGTCACTTCTGGAATTAATGATGACCCGTGACAATGGCCATGGCTGCCTGAGTTTCAGCATGAAAAAAATCACAATTTTCCATGATTTTCCACGCCTTCATTGATTTTTTTGTCATGGTCACTACCTTGGAGATACCGCCACCGATAGCTACAATTTCCTTTCCTCACATCTAATTTTCTCTGTTTTTTTTGTACCTGCACTAATTTACTCCATAGATGAAATCAACTCCAAGATGAAAATACATGGAAAATTAAGTTAGCAAGTGTCTGTCTTGTCCATGAAACATGTACTCGTATGATGCAGTTCCAGATTTCTATGAATATTCAGAATTAAGACATGTAACTATGTAAGATTCGGGGGGGGGGGGGGGGGGGGGGGGGGGGTACACAAAATTTAAAAGACAAAGAGCAGAGGATGAAAAACTGAATCGGGTGGTTTACCTGGGGTGCACAGAGGAGTGGGGGTGGAGGAGAGCCATGGCGTCGGCGTGTGGCTGCGCGTCCCGGAGGAAATGCGCGTCTCCTGTCAGCTGTGAACGGAGGTGGGGTGCACAGAGGGGTTGGGGGAGAGAAGAGAAGACGGCCCGGGGGTTCAAAAGGGGGGTGGGGCGCTGGGTAGGGGAGGATATGCGGATTAATGGCGGCACAAGGGTTGGAGGAGATGGGCGGGGGAACGGGGGAGGTGGAGAGCCTGGGGATTAATGCCGTGTGGATCCCGCCGGATCCTCGGAGGCGAGGCGCGGTGGCGGGGCGGGACGGCGAGCCTCGGGGGGACGAGGCGGCGGGGAGGCGACGGTTCCTCCACGGGAGGGGCGGCGAGGCGGTGCCGTGTGGATCCCGCCGGATCCAGTGGCCCTCGAGGCGAGGCGCGGTGGCACGGCGGAGGTGGAGAGCCCCCAGGTAGCATGTTTGTGGGGCTGCAGCTCAGCATTTAGGCAGTTAGCATCTTTGTGGGGCTGCAGCACAGCTTTTAGGCAGTTATGGCTGTTAGGATAGCATCTTAGACTAGCATCTTAGACCAGCATCTTAGACTAGCATCTAGCATATGCTTGGCTGGCTAGCAGCCTCCTATAAATATGTATCCCCAACCCCTCAGGTTGGCATGGCATTGTGTGAGAAATAACCAGAAAATTGCCCCAACTCCAGTGTCATCCTCTTCCCTAGCATGAGAGTAAGGTTCAAGAGACTGACAAGTGGTATCAGAGCCTCGTTATCCTGCAGCGTGAGCATCTCCTGCTCACCCATTTCCCTTGGGAAGGAGCAGCCCCAACCCAAAGTAGCAACAGCGCCAGCTGCCAAGAGAGCAGCAGCGGCACCAGCTGCCCCTGGTCACCTTTCTCCCTCCACGCGGCCGAGCAGAAGCTCGTCTGCAGCTTCCCGCCCTTCGCGCAGCAGCCCCCCAGCAACGAGCCATGTCTGCAGGCCACTCTCAGCACACGGATACCTCGAGTACGCGGCGTCGGCAGGAGGCCGAGCTCGCCGCGGCAGAGGAGCGTGAGCGAGCGGCTGCGGCAAACGCTGCGGCGGCAGCAAGGGCGTCAAGGCTGGCAGCGGCCAGAGCGGAGGCAAAAGCAGCAGCGGCAGCGGACGCCGCACATGAGGCGGCGGCGGAGGTCAAGGTGCTGCGTGACAGCACCAACAGCTCCGTCGCTGCTGAAGATTGCGCCAACGCGGAGTGCGATGGTGCAGCACAAGAGCGGACGGCGCAGTGGGCAGCTGAGCATGGAGGCGCGCATGGCGGAGGCCCTCCCGGAGGAGGCGTGCACCGCGGCGGCGGCGGCGGCTGGGACGACCAAGACCACGGCCTCTACGGGGTCCGGACTGTGGTCAGGGAAGTTGGTCCCGGTGCTGGGTGGCCTACCCTCACCAAAACCAACTATGTCGAGTGGGCCGCGGTCATGAGGATCAGGCTCCAGGTGCGGCACATGTGGGAGGCGGTCCAGCATGGCAACGTTGACTACCATGAGGATCGACGGGCGCTGGACGCCCTCATCGCCGCAGTCCCGCCCGAGATGCAGTTCTCGCTTTCCAACAAGCGGACTGCCAAGGAGGCTTGGGACGCCGTCGCTGCAGCCCGCATAGGCAGCGACCGCGCCCGCAAGTCCACTCTGCAGGCCCTTCGCAAGGAGTGGGAGAACCTGGCCTTCAAGCCAGGTGAGGACGTCGATGACTTTGCTCTCCGTCTCAATACTCTCCTACAGAAGATGGTGCAGTTCGGCGATGACACCTACGACGAGGAGAGAGCTGTCGAGAAGCTCCTTCGCTGCGTCCCCGAGAAGTACAAGCAGACCTCCCCACGATGACGATCGAGGAGGTGATGGGTCGCCTCAAGGTCATCGACACCGACGATCCACAACCCCTATCGAGGCCCACCACCACTGGCGAAAAGCTTCTCCTCACTCGGGAGCAGTGGGATTCCCGCCATGGTGACAGGAGGAGGGGGGAGCCCTCTTTCATGAGAGGCGGCCGCAAGCGCGGCAAGCCACGTAGGGCGCGCAACGACGCTCAGGCCGGTGCGCGAGGACGTGCCGGAGGTGATCCCCGCGAAGGCACCCGGGGAGGCGCCGCCGGCAGATTCCAGCCGGCGCCAGACGATACCTGCCACAAGTGTGGCCGGACTGGCCATTGGGCCAAGGACTGTCGGCAGCCACGCCACGGTCAGGCCCATGTCGCACAGGCGGAGGAGGAGGAGCCGGCTCTGTTCATGGCACATGCGAGCATCGAGCTAGCTCCAGCGGCCCCGGCCGCAGCGGCTCTCCTCCACCTCGACGAGCCAAAAGCTCATGCCTTCTTGGTGATGGCTCCGGCAAGGACAAGACCAGCGGGTGGTGCCTCGACACCGGTGCCACCCATCACATGACCGGTCGACGGGAGTTCTTCGCCGAGCTTGACTCCACCGTACGAGGCTCCGTCAAGTTCGGGGATGCCTCCGCCGTGGAGATCAAGGGTGTCGGCTCCGTCATCTTCGCCGCCAAGACCGGAGAGCATCGGCTGCTCACTGGCGTCTACTACATCCCCGCGCTGAGGAACTCCATCATCAGCCTGGGACAGCTGGACGAGAACGGCTCACGCGTGCTGATCGAGCATGGGATCCTACGCATCTGGGATCGCCACCGACGCCTTCTCGCCAAGGTAACCAGAGGTGCCAACCGACTCTACATCCTTGACGTGCAGGTGGCACAACCTCTCTGTCTCGCAGCTCGTCGGGACGACGAGGCGTGGCAGTGGCATGAGCGCTTTGGGCATCTTCACTTCGAGGCCCTGAAGCGACTCGGTGCCACGGAGATGGTGCGAGGCCTGCCGTGCCTCGACCATGTGGAGCAATTCTGCGACATCTACGTGATGACGAAGCAGAAGCGACTCCCCTTTCCCAAGCGGACGAGTTTCCGAGCCAAGGAGAGGCTCGAGCTCATACACGGGGACTTGTGCGGCCCGGTGACGCGGCCACACCGGGAGGACGACGCTACTTCCTGCTGCTCGTTGATTACCTCTCCCGCTACATGTGGGTGCTGGTCCTTGGCAGCAAGGGAGAGGCGGCGGACGCCATCAGGCGCGCGCAGGTGGCTGCGGAGACGGAGTGCGGCCACAAACTGCGCGTACTACGCACCGACAACGACGGCGAATTCACGGCAGCTGAATTCGCGTCGTACTGCGCTGATGAAGGCATCCAACGCCACTACTCCGCGCCGTACAGCCCGCAGCAAAACGGCGTCGTCGAGCGACGCAACCAGACGGTTGTGGGGATGGCTCGGGCCCTTCTCAAGCAGAGAGGGATGCCGGCTATTTACTAGGGAGAGGCGGTGGCGACGGCCGTCTACATCCTCAACCGCTCGCCTACCAAGGCTCTCGACGGCAGGACGCCATACGAGGCCTGGCACGGGCGAAAACCGACGGTCTCCCACTTGCGGGTCTTCGGTTGCCTCGCTTTCGCCAAGGAGCTTGGCCACATCGGCAAGCTCGACGACAGGAGCACTCCGGGAGTGTTCATCGGCTACGCGGAGGGCTCGAAGGCCTACCGCATCCTCGACCCAAAGACACAACGTGTGCGCACAGCGCGCGACGTTGTGTTTAATGAAGGGCGAGGATGGGCTTGGGACAAGGCGGTGGACGACGGCTCGACCCCGAGGTATGATGATTTCACCGTCGAGTATGTCCACTTCGAGGAGGCTGGGGGAGTAGGCAGCAGTTCTTCATCGGGCATGCCTACCCCAGCTCCCAAGTCTCCCTCGACCCCGGCGTCTACTCCACCGGCAGCACCACGCTCTCCGACCACGACTTCAGCGGCACCGAGCTCTTCACCGGCTCCACCACAGCCGGCGACGCCACGTACTCCAGCACCGATAGCCACTTCTCCGGGCGCGTCTACTCCAGCACCAGCTCCCAGCCCGGTGGAGTTTGCTTCCCCGCTCTCTCATGACGAGGAGCGCGTCGACGCGTATCATGACGGCGAGCCGCTGCGGTACCGTACGATGGAGGACCTCCTTGGCGACCAGCCAACGTCGGGACTGGCGTCCCGTGATCTGGAGGCGCAGCTGCAATTGGTGTGTGAAGACGGCGAGCCTCGGTCTTTTGCGGAGGCCGAGGGAGACGCGGCTTGGCGCGCCGCGATGCAGTTGGAGATGGATGCGGTCAAGACGAACCGCACCTGGGAGCTTGCAGACCTCCCTCGGGGTCATCGCGCGATCACCCTTAAGTGGGTGTTCAAGCTCAAGAGGGATGAAGCCGGCATCATCGTCAAGCACAAGGCTCGCCTGGTGGCACGGGGTTTCTTACAGTAGGAGGGAGTCGACTTCGACGACGCCTTCGCTCCCGTGGCACGAATGGAGTCCGTACGACTCCTCCTTGCGCTAGCTGCCCAGGAGGGCTGGTGTGTCCATCACATGGATGTCAAGTCTGCATTTCTCAACGGCGATTTGAAGGAGGAGGTCTACGTGCATCAACCGCCGGGATTTGTGATCCCCGGCAAGGAAGGAAAGGTACTCCGCCTGCGCAAGGCTCTCTACGGCCTGCGGCAGGCACCAAGGGCGTGGAATGCCAAGTTGGACTCCACGCTAAAGGGGATGGGCTTTGAGCTAAGCCCACACGAGGCGGCCATCTACCGACGGGGCAGTGGAGGAACTGCCCTGCTGGTGGGCATCTATGTCGACGACTTGGTGATCACCGGCACCAAGGATGCGGAGGTTGCGGCGTTCAAGGAGGAGATGAAGGCCGCCTTCCAGATGAGTGATCTAGGGCTCCTCTCTTTCTATCTGGGCATCGAGGTGCACCAGGATGCCTCCGGGATCACGCTTCGACAGACCGCCTACGCCAAGCGCGTTGTTGAGCTCACAGGGCTCACCGACTGCCACCCAGCTCTCACTCCGATGGAGCGGCTGAAACTGAGCCGCAAAAGCACGACGGAGGAGGTGGATGCTACACAGTACCGGCGTCTTGTGGGGAGCCTTCGCTACCTCGCCCACACACGGCCGGACTTGGCGTTCTCCGTCGGCTACGTTAGCCGATTCATGCAGCGTCCGACGACGGAGCATCAGCAGGCTGTGAAGAGGATCATCCGCTACGTTGCGGGGACTCTCGACCACGGCCTACACTACCCTCGGTGTCCTGGTGCGACACACTTCATCGGGTACAGCGACAGTGACCACGCCGGCGACATCGACACCAGCAAGAGCACAAGCGGGATTCTCTTCTTTCTCGGCAAGTGCCTTGTGAGCTGGCAGTCGGTCAAGCAGCAGGTGGTGGCCATGTCCAGCTGCGAGGCTGAGTACATGGCGGCCTCCACCGCATGCACTCAAGCGCTCTGGCTCGCTCGACTGCTTGGTGATCTCCTCGGTCGAGACACCGGAGCGGTGCAGCTTAAGGTGGACAGCAAGTCCGCTCTGGCTCAGGCAAAGAACCTCGTTTTTCACGAACGGAGCAAGCATATTCGGGTGAGGTACCACTTCATCCGAGGCTGTTTGGAAGAAGGAAGCATCCAGGCGAGCTACATCAACACCGCAGACCAGCTCGCGGATCCGCTCACCAAGCCCCTTGGGAGGATCAAGTTCCTCGAACTCTGCTCCAGGATCGGGATGGTCCAACTCTCCCACAAGACGACGCACAAGACTTAGGGGGAGAATGATGGATAAGTCTTTGTACTCCAGTCTTTGTGGGGCTGCAGCTCAGCTTTTAGGCAGTTAGCATCTTTGTGGGGCTGCAGCTCAGCTTTAGCATCTTTGTGGGGCTGCAGCACAACTTTTAGGCAGTTAGCATCTTTGGCTGCAACACATGGTCCTTGTGGCTGTTAGGATAGCATCTTAGACTAGCATCTTAGACCAGCATCTTAGACTAGCATCTAGCATATGCTTGGCTGGCTAGCAGCCTCCTATAAATATGTATCCCCAACCCCTCAGGTTGGCATGGCATTGTGTGAGAAATAACCAGAAAATTTCCCCAACTCCAGTGTCATCCTCTTCCTAGCATGAGAGTAAGGTTCAAGAGACTAACAACGGGGAGAGCTTTGGGGGGGGGCGAGACGGGGCCGGGGCGGGGAGAGCTTAGGCGGGACGTGGGGGGATGTGCGAGAGGAGAGGTTGGGCGGGTCGAGTAGCGACGATGCGATGATGGGCGCTCAACGTCGTTAGCCTAACTACAGTCATTAGATCTTAATCTAAGGGTAAAAATATGTGTTTTGGATCTGCCACTGTCATCCTTTTATAGGTGTAGTGATAATTATGTTGTTGGGTTTGTTCATAATGCTACTGAAAATTATTTTGAGAGAGGAAAATTGTTTATAGTAATTTTCATGTTACGAAAATACCTCTCTTTGTGTTGAAAATTCTTAAGTTTCTCTTACAAGATCTCCATGCATAGGAAGTATGTTAGACTTAAATGTGTTCCATATTTGTTTCTTTGATGCTTTCTTTTATGCTTCAACTATCATTCTCTTGTGAGCGTCGTTACAATTATGACTAGCTAATGGCATTAAAGGAACACTTATTTGCAGGCAACCCAAAATGCAATTTACTTCTAGTTTTGTTTTTGAAATCTATCATCTATGGTAAAATGAGACTGACTCATGCGTTATTACTAAAAAGTGAGAATTAGGACCGATGTGTTGCTTTTTGGATAGGCTTCGGTACAATTAATAGGTGGAAGCTTGGTTTGCCTCTAGGATACGTTTGCGCTCAAATTCAAAATTAATGTTGGGAAATAACAATTTGAGCCTCTCTCTACCTTAAACCAAAGTATTGATAAGTGCTACAGTTCTATGGATACTTTTGAAATACCCTTTTTTATGAAATTGATGCTTTCTATACTTGTGGCCATGATAGTGAAACTTTTTTGCTTGTAGATCATGAAAAGCATGCTTTATGTGATAATTATATTGTTGAGTTTGTTCATAATACAACAACAACAACAACAACAAAGCATGTCAGTCCCAAACAAGTTGGGGTAGGCTAGAGCTGAAACCTAAAAGATATCGTAACCAAATCACGGTTCTTGCACGTGGATAGCTAACTTCCACGCACCCCTGTCCAGAGCTAGATCTTTGTTGATAGCCAAGTCCTCCCAAGTCAAGTTTGGCCTCCCCCGACCTCTCTTGACATTATCAACACGCCTTAACCGCCCGATATGCACCGGCGCTTCAAAAGGCCTATGTTGGATATGCCCAAACCATCTCAGACGATGTTGGACAAGCTCATTGTTTTCAAAGCGTCGCCTAGGCGTCGAAACGCCCCCTCATCGCTTTGGAAAAATGGCCGCTTTGGGCGCCTAGGCGCCCGCCTAGGCGTCAGAGCGCTTTAGGACGCCTTAAATCTTTTTAAACAATGGACAAGCTTCTCTTCAATTGGTGCCACCCCAACTCTCTCCCGTATAACATCATTCCGGATCAGATCCTTCCTTGTGTGGCCACATGCACATATCAACATGCGCATCTTTGCCACACTTAGTTGTTGGACATGTCGCCTTTTAGTTGGCCAACATTCAGCACCATACAACATTATAGAACTTGCCTTTTAGCTTTTGTGGCACTCTCTTATCACAGAGAACGCCAGAAGCTTGGCGCCAATTTAGCCATCCAACTTTGATTCGGTAGCTAACGTCTTCATCAATATCACCATCCTTCTGCAGCATTGAACCCAAATATCGAAAGGTGTCCTTCTGAGGTACCACTTGCCCCTCAAGGCTAACTTCCTCCTCTTCCCCACGGTTAGTAGAACTAAAACCACACCTCATGTACTCAGTTTTAGTTCTACTAAGACTAAAACCTTTCGATTCTAAAGACTGTCTCCATAGCTCCAGCTTCCTATTAACCCCCGCCCGACTATCGTCGACTAGCACCACATCGTCTGCAAAGAGCATACACCATGGGAAGTCCCCTTGTATATCCCGTGTGACCTCATCCATCACCAATGCGAAAAGATAAGGGCTCAAAGCTGACCCCTGGTGCAGTCCTATTTTGATTGGGAAGTCATCAGTGTCGCCATAGCTTGTTCGCACACTTGTCACAACATTGTCGTACATATCCTTGATGAGGGTAATGTACTTTGTCGGGACTTTGTGTTTTTCCAACGCCCACCACATGACATTCTGTGGTACCTTATCGTAGGCCTTCTCCAAGTCAATGAACACCATATGCAGGTCCTTCTTTTGCTCCTTTTATCTCTCCATAAGTTGTTGTACCAAGAAAATGGCTTCCATGGTCGACCTCCCAGGCATGAAACCAAATTATTTTTTGGTCAGGCGTGTCATTCCTCTTACACGGTGCTCAATGACTCTCTCCCATAGCTTCATTGTATGGCTCATTAGCTTAATCCCACGGTAATTAGTACAACTCTGAAGATCCCCTTTGTTCTTGAAGATTGGTACTAATATACTCCGCCTCCATTCTTCAGGCATCTTGTTTGATCGAAAAATGAGGTTGAAAAGCTTGGTTAGCCATACTATCGCTTTGTCTCTGAGGCCTCTCCACACCTCGATGGGGATATAGTCAGGGCCCATCGCCTTGCCTCCTTTCATCCTTTTTAAAGCCTCCTTGACCTCGGCCTCCTGGATTCGCCGTACAAAACGTCTGTTCATCTCATCAAAGGAGTCATCCAACTCAATGGTAGAGCTCCCATTTTCCTCATTGAACAACTTGTCGAAGTATTGCCTCCATCTATGCCTGATCTCCTCGTCCTTCACCAGAAGTTGATCTGCTTCGTCCTTCATGCATCTCATCTGATTGACATCCCTCCTCTTCCTCTCTCGGATCTTGGCCATCTTATTGAGTTTGTTCATAATGCTATTGAAAATTATTTTGATAGAGAAAAAATTCTATAAGAAATTTTGATGTTACTAAAATACCTCTCTTTGTTTTGAAAGTTCTTAAGTTTCTATTACATGATGTCCATGCATAGGAAGTATGTTAGACTTAAATTTTTGTTTACTTCCAGTTTTGTTTTTGAAATCTATCACTATGGTAAACTGAGACTAACTCATGCGTTATTTCTAAAAAGTAAGAATTGGGACCGATGTGGTGCTTCTGCATGTTTAGGTTGTCTCGGATATATTTGGCTTTTTGGTTAGGCTTCGGTACAGTTAATAGGTAGAAGCTTGGTTTGCCTCTATGATACATTTGCACTCAAATTCAAATTTAATGTTTCATGTTTCTTGTTATTTCTATTTTTGTGTAACTTTGTGCTCTCTCCTTTTTTGTCCGTCGCCTCGCTAGCTACTAGTACATGATTATCTTCTGTTATATATATGTTTCACTGCTCTTTTTCATTTTCTTCTTGATTCGTTCTTCTAGTTTGCTGGCGGTTTTGGGATCTCCGTACACCTCTTGAGCTTGATGGATACTGCTCTTGCTATTTGGTTCACAAGGTAACATGTATCTTGCTCCGCTTACTCTTGCTTGTAGTGTGTTCAGCCATGTCATTATTTCTCTAATATTCTTATATGTTTGCCCCTTTCTTGCTCTTCGCTCGCTGCTTATCGATCCTTCTTCCTCTTTTGTTGCAGATTTGTTTATGATTTCTAGTTTCACGTCCCGTGGAAGAGTATGTTGTCTACCAGCCACGACTTCGTGCACAGATCTTCAGGTCTACCCTTTTTCTCTTCATCCTTTTTGATCCACTTTGTACCCGTGCCTATGTCGGCATGATTTGTTTTCTTTGTCCCGAATAGTTGTGAAGTTTTCTCTATCGTGTGGATCGTTCGTGTTGGTATGCCGATTAACCGGTGGTTGTACGTGCTATTTTTAGTGGGGGTATATGTATATGCCTTTTGTTTATTGTCTTGTTCGGGTGGTAGAGCCTAGGACTGTTGTTTATTAGTTTATTTAACTCCAGATGATTGTTTGATTAGTTTATTTATTCATTTATCTCCTCCTTAATGCATCTACTGAATTGAAGTTTATCATGAGTTAGTCACAATACTACAATTTGCAGTGGTTAAGTAAATCTCAATTGGCATCCTCCTATTAGGTAGCATCACGCGGCATGAACTTGGATGAAAATTTAACAAAGTGAGTCTCTCTCTACCTCAAACCAAAGAATCCAAAGTTATATAAGGAAATTACTCAAATGCATGTTCTTTAGAAGTACATATGCAACCATTGAAATTCTGTTGAATATGTCATGTTTAAAGTGAATGCAAATCAATGTACTTTGGAATCATTTGTATGGAAAGTGTTATCCCGTGTAGAAGCACCTGCTATTCAATTAGTGTTTTGCCATCTTGCTCCTATTGGTGTGGTTCTGAATTTTTTATTTATTGTTTATTTTGCAAGGTCATCCTCTTCTGTAGTGCATGCATTGTTGTCTAGAGATTTGTAAAGGAAAGTGTAATGGTTTATCATTGGATGATGACCTTTTTGTTTTACTTCCTTATTTATTCACTTTTCTCATCGATATTTGTTGGTTAGTCTTATTTTAGTGTTCTTTTGTTGGTATGTTCTATAGGCGGGACTCCTACACTTTGGATGTCGATTCATTATTATTATTTTTGGTTGGTTTATTGTCATGAACATGTTCTTCTTTCTTTGGAGTCTCCTAGGTCGCCTGATTGTGGGCGTCGGGTTCCAGATACCTCGATTTCTACTTCATCGTATATATCTAGGTGTGTTGATTCTTTCCTTTTCTTACCTATTGTTGTCCCCCTTCTGAATCTGACTATGTATCTATGTCTTTACAATCGTGCCTTTGCCAGCAACATTATTGTCTCAAGATTGAACTGAACATTATCTACTTCCCTACTTTATACAAGTTTTATCATTTGCACTATTTACATTTCCTACTTCGCATAGGTGTAAAAGCGTTGGACTAGGGTGTGATATACACACACTTCATCAAGTGTAGCTATCTATGTTTATTTTCCTTTGTGTTATTCACATTAAGGTTTCTCAAGACATACAATACTTAGCGGCAGAGGTTCCATTGACTTTACATGTCATTGAATTTATGTACTTGATTATCATTTAATTAAACTAAACGATCAAGACTATCAGGTAGCTATACAATAAGAATGCAAAATCAAGTCTAAAAACACTAACACGCCTTCCCTTTACTTAATAACAAAGGCACAAATGAGCTTCTTCATGGGTGCGGCGTGGCGCTTCACCTTTGCGTGCTAGTATCTAAAAAGATAACTATGCATTTTATATTGGACACTATCCAATGTTGTATATTTTGCTTTTTCTTAGAATGAATCAATCGCAAGGCAACATCACCAATTTATTTCATAGCCATCGTCTAGGTCCCCGGTGCTGTTGTTGGTGGCGTCCATCACTTATGTTGTTGGAGGTCCTTCTACCTCGTTGAGCCTTGCCCCTGACATCGGTTATGTGAAGTTCTTCATCGGCTAGAACCCAAGGTAAGTTCTCGGTATCCTTTCTTTACCGTGCTCTGAGACATAGCCTTTAAGTTACGGTTGCCGTGGGATGGCCATCCAGCCTAAGTTGATGCTTGTGCCTAGCAATGATAATGCCTATATTACTGATTATCTTAAGAGAATCTATGGAACTTATGGAGGGATATTAATGCCTTGCACGAACCTATGGAAGAAGAAACTGCTGGAACTCAAAACTCATTGAACGAAAAAGAGGAAAGGGACGAACAAAAGGAGGAAGAATGAAGTAGCTACTCATGCCTACCTTCTAATGATAGTAAGTCTTTGATTCATACATTATATGATTGTCCTTCGTGCTTACCAAAAGGGGATGAATGCTATATTGATGAGTGCGACAATCCTATGTATTCTCTTAAAATATTTTTTTGATGAAATGGATGCTTCCTATACTTGTGGACATGATATTGGAACTTTTGTGCTTGTAGATCATGAAAAGTATCAACAACAACAACAACAACAACAAAGCCTGTCAGTCCCAAACAAGTTGGGGTAGGCTAGAGCGCTGAAACCCAAAAGATATCGTAACCAAATCACGGTTCTGGCACGTGGATAGCTAACTTCCACGCACCCCTGTCCAGAGCTAGGTCTTTGTTGATAGCCCAGTCCTTCAGGTCTCTCTTCACAGACTCCTCCCAAGTCAAGTTTGGCCTCCCCCGACCTCTCTTGACATTATCAGCACGCCTTAACCGCCTGATATGCACAGGCTCTTCAGAAGGCCTACGCTGGATATGCCCAAACCATCTCAGACGATGTTGGACAAGCTTCTCTTCAATTGGTGCCACCCCAACTCTCTCCCGTATAACATCATTCCGGATCCGATCCTTCCTCTCTTTGTATAGATCATAAAAAGCATGCTTTATATAATTATATTGTTGAGTTTGTTTATGATGGTACTGAGAATTATTTTGAGAGAGGAAAATTTGTGTATAGGAATTTTTATGTTACTAAAACACCTCTCTTTGTTTTGAAAATTCTTAAGTTCACAAGGTAACACATATCTTGCTCCCGCTACTCTTTCTTGTAGTGTGTTCAGCCATGTCTTTATTTCTCTAATATTCTTATGTGTTTTCCCCTTTCTCGGTCTTTGCCTGCTGCTTATCCATCCATTTTCCTTTTTTGTTGCAGATTTGTTTGTGATTTTTAGTTTCACGTCCTGCGGAAGAGTATGTTGTCTACCTGCCACGACGTCGTGCGCAGATATTCAGGTCTCTACCCTATTTCTCCACCTCTATGATCCTCTTCCTACCCGGGCCTATTTCGGCATTATTTGTTTTCTTTATCCAGAACAGTTGTCAAGTTTTCTCTATCGGGTGAATCGTTCGTGTTGGTATGCCGATTAGCCGGTGGTTATACGTGCTATTTTTAGTGGGGTATATTTATATGCCTTTTGTTTATTGTCTGGTTCGTGGTAGAGCCTAGGATTGTTGTTGATTAGTTTATTTAACTCCAGATGCTTAGTTTATTAGTTCATTTAAAAGTCATTTTTTATTCACTTTAAGGTTTCTCAAGACAGACGGTCCTTTGCGGCAAAATCAAGTCTAAAAACACTTACATGCCGTCCCTTTACTTAATAACAAATCACAAATGAGCTTCTTGACGTGTGCGGCGTGCCGCCCCGCCTTTGCATGCTAGTATCTTTTGCTTTTTCTGAGAATGAATCAATTGCAAGGCAATATCACCAATTTATATCATAGCCATCGTCTAGCTCCCCGGTGCTGCTGCTGGTGGCGTCCATCGCTTGCGTGGTCGAAGGTGCTTCTACCTTGTCGAGCCTTGCCCTTGGCATCGGTTATGTGAAGTTCGTCATCGGTTACAACCCAAGCTAAGTTCTCTGTATCCTTTCTCTACCATGCTCTGAGACATAGCCTTTAAGTGATGGCTGCCGTGGGCTGGCCATCCAGCCTAAGTTGAACCTTGTGCCTAGCAATGATAATGCCTATATTAATAATTATCTTATGAGAAATGAAACCCATGGGAGAAGATTAATGCCTTGTGGGAACCTATTGAAGAATAAACTTCTGAAACTAAATGCTCATTGGATGAAAAAGAGGAGAGTGACGAACAAAAGGAGGAAGAATGGAGTAGCTACTCATGACTACCTTCTAATGGGAGTAACTCTTTGACTCATACATTATATGATTGACCTTCATGCTTACCAAAGGAGGATGAATGCTATATTGATGAGTGCTACAATCCTATGGATACTTTTGAAATATTTATTTTGATGAAATTGATGCTTGCTACACGTGTGGCCATGATAGTGATACTTTTGTGCTTGTAGATCATGAAAAGCATGCTTTATGTGATAATTATATTGTTCAGTTTGTTCATGAGGCTACTAAAAACTATTTTGAGAGGAAAATTTGTGTATAGGAACTTTCATGTTACTAAAACGCCTCTCTTTGTGTTGAAAGTTCTTAAGTTTCTCTTACAAGATGTCCATACATAGAAAGTATGTTAGATTTAAATATGTTCCATATTTGTTTCTTTTATGCTTCAACTATCATTCTCTTGTGAGCATCGTTACACTTATGCCTAGCTAATGACATTAAAGAAACGCTTATTAGGCAACCTAAAATACACTCTATGATAAAACTTCAGTACAATTAATATTTAATGTTTCTTGTTGTTTCTATTTTTGTGTAACTTTTTGCTCTCTCCTTTTTTGTCTATCGCCTCGCTAGCTATACTACTGGATCAGTTTCTGTTATATATATGTTGCATTATTTTTTTACTTTCTTCTTGATTCCTTCTTCCAATTTGCTGGCGGCTTTGGGATCTCCATGCACCTCTGGAGCTCGCTGGATACTGCTCTTGCTGTTTTGTTCACAAGGTAACACATATCTTGCTCCGGTTTCTCTTGCGTGTAGTGTGTTTAGCCATGTCTTTATTTCTCTAATATTCTTATGTATTTTCCCCTTTCTTGGTGTTCTCCTGCTTATCCATCCTTCTTCCTTTTTTGTTACGGATTTGTTTGTGATTTCTAGTTTCACGTTTCGCGAAAGATTATGTTGTCTATCTGCCACGACTTCGTGCATAGTTCTTCAGGTCTACCTTTTTTCTCCTCCTCCTCTATGATCCACTTCCTGCCCGGGCCTATGTCGGCATGATTTGTTTTCTTTATCCATAAAAGTTATGAAGTTTTCTCTATCGTGTGGATCGTTCGTGTTGGTATGGCGAATAGCCGGTGGTTGTACGCGCTATTTTTATTGGGGTATATGTATATGCCTTTTGTTTATTGTCTTGTTCGGGTGGTAGAGCTTAGGACTTTTGTGGATTAGTTCATTTAACTCCATATGCTTGGTTGATTAGTTTATTTATTCATTTATCTCCTCCTTAATGCATCAACTGAATTGAAGTCTATCATGAGTTAGTCATTTGTATGGAGAGTGCAATCCCGTGTAGAAGCACCTGCTATTCAGTTAGTGTTTTGTGTGAGGTTTCTCAAGACATACGGTACTTAGCGGCGGAGGTTTAATTGACTTTACATGTCATTGAGTTTATGTACTTGATTATCATTTAATTGAAATAACAATCAAGACTATCAACTAGCTATACTATAAGAATGCAAAATCTATGTATACCTGCTAATAAAAAAGAACCTACTAATAAAGGACGAAGAGTTTCTCCAGTTTTTTGGTCCGTCGTACTATTTTCCCCTGAGGTTCGACCGAAACTACAACGATTGCCACCGATAAGTTGCACCAAAATAATGTTTCGTTCCTTCGTATTGGGCTGACCTGCATGCCTTTCTCCACAACCACCTCCGTTGGCGGAGATGCAGCGCATGTGCCATGCCGCGCCCCTCCTGACCTTGCCACACCCCTCCCAACCTCTCAACCTCGCCGCGCTCCCCATCCATCATGGACTCGGAGAAGAGACCATGTGTCCTGCGTGTGATGTCGAAGCTTGAATAAATCGCATCGCTTGCCCAACATCCCCTGCGTCTGCACTCCGCCGCCTTTGCCGGAAATCCTTCTTCCCGTGTTGCACCGTCCGACGGAACTTCGTATGCCCATGCTACAACTTAGGTACATACTGCAGTTTGATTAAAAGTACCCGATTGTTCGGTTGTGGTTGTTGGTTAATGCAATGGCCTTTTCTAGAAATCGCAACGCAACTTCTGATTGACATTGGGAAGGGTCTCGACTTCTGCAAGACATTCAAAAGCGTGCTATGTCGTCTCGGTCGACTTCACCGGAAATTTCCCGTTGACTGTCCGTGGTCCTCCGGCGGCTACCGGTTCCTTAGATGAGGTTTATAATAAAGTTTATTCGTCACGAGACGTTTAGCCATTTGAGTGAATTGATGATTCTAATAAGGCTTCAATTCAACATTTAATTTGTTGCTTTTGTTCATTTGTAAAGTGAGGGACTTGTTAATTCTACTAAGCTGCAAAGTGAGCTTCCAACACACATTAGCGAGTTGTAGTCAGAATTGCATGCCAGATAGGTAGCTTAATATGTAGTTACTATTTTTCTTTTTGTGGAGAAAGAAGTATTTCCTATTTAGCATGTGGTTTACGGAGCTACTTGGCAATGGCAATTTTCCTGGAACTCTGATATGTTTTGTACACTTCTGTGGCAGATAAACTATAACATCTTGTATAAAAGATTTATAGTTCTTTTGTTTTGCTCCTACTCTGCCTAACCTATGATTATTTTTAACATATGCTTTGTGGCAATCAGATCATCGAAATATCATTGATTATGCATGAATCTCTGTAAAGCAAATGAAACTACATTTACATGCTTAAATCTCAACGCTCTTCAACTGGGTAGATAAATCTATTGGTGATCCAGTTGCTGATGAATAAAACTCTGTTTGAAAAGCTAAACAATATGCAATTGTTAGTACTTTTGCGCAGGCTTTTCTATTCATATTCATATGATTGATGCTGCTCAAATCTGAATGTAACACCCTCTACCATATTGCGTAGATTGTCCAGGGCTCTCGTGGTGATGTCACCATCTTACCGACGCTTGTCATTAACAATAGACAATACAGAGGTGTGTGATCTTCTAAGTTCTACTTTTCATAGTTACTCGTTTTTTTTTGGTTTGAGTCTTTGAGACTCTGTGTATGCTTAGCTGAGTCTTTGTTTATCAGGGAAACTTGACAAAGGAGCAGTTCTTAAAGCACTTTGTACTGGATTTCAAGAAGCCATTGAGCCAACTGTTTGCTTGAGTGAAGGTTGGTACCTTGATTTCCCTACCTTTCCCATGTTTTATGCTGAAAGATTCACTTTCTTAGTTCTTTCTCTTAAACATGTACCATTTGTGTACAAACACCACTGCTAAAATCGGTCATTGAATTTATTTTCCATTTCTATTTTGCCTTACGCATTGTTTGACACGAAAAAGAATAAAAATAACGAAGGCCGTTATTATGTTATTATCTTTCTACGCCCCAGGGAAAATAAGTATTGCGGGCGTGCCAGTGTACAAGGTACACAAATACATGAGGAAAAGAAAATGTGGAAAGCCTGCTGGCGCGGCTAAGTGATCAAGCGATCATGGTCTCCTGGTTCCCGGGCGCCTCGCAAAGCACCCGGTTAATTACTCCCGCGGATAGCACCGCGAGACACCTCCGATTAAGCTGCGCAGTCATCGTCTTCGGTCTTCGCTTCGCGTCTCCATGCATGGTGGTGATGATGTATGTGGCGGCGGCAGAGTCCGTGTACAAGGTGGTACACTCGCCGTCGAAAGTGTGGCCTTTGATGCGGCCACACCCGCCTACGCCGTCTTGCCTCGTCGATGTCGAGCGGCGTCGATGTTGTTGAAGTCGTGGTAGCATGCATGGTTGAGCTTCGCTTGGACGTCGTCGATGACCCTGTAGCTTTGCCGAAAGAGCGAGGGGTACACCCTGCGGGAGTAGAAAAATTGGAAGGAGAATGATCGGACGTGCAACACATTGAGTGTTCACATCCGGACATAGCCACAAACACCGCCGCCTCATATGCCGAAGCGGTTTAGAGTGCCGCCTCCAAGGGATGCGTCTGTATTAGGTCGGGAGCCGCTACGCCGAAGCGGACCCCGGTGAGTGTAGTGTACACCCGCGCCGTGGAAGAGGAAGAGGCCGTGAGAGACGACTCGACGTGTCTCGGCCCCAGGGAAGATGACATCCCCGCCGCCAATGGAAAAACGACAAGGTGCCGCCGCGTCCAAGGATACGCCGCCTGCGCATCGGATGACGCGTATCACTGCGTCTCGCCAGCCCATGACGCCTTCATGAGCCGGCAAGATGCCGATGGACGAAGCGCCTTTACGAGATGGTAGAGTCTCGCCTAGGCTCCATCCGGGGAGCCTCGGCAACGTTGTGGTCGCCGAAGAAGAGTGCGCCGGGAAGCCGTGGAGAAGTACGTCGAACGCCGCCTATAAGAAGCAAAGGTCGTCGAGGGCCACACGTAGGTGTGGCTCCGTTGTCGCATCGCCGAAGGAGAGAACGTCGAGCGCCGCGCATTAGTGCGACCCCGTCGCATCGTCGCGGAAGGGCAAGTCGAGCGCCGCATGTAAGTGCGACCCCGGCGCGCCGCCGAAAAAAAATACGTCGAGAGCGGCGCACGCAAGTGCGTCCCCGACACGCCGCTGCGCTAGCACACGGGCGGCAGCCCTAGCACGGCGCCGACGCCGAAGTCCAACGGGGGTACACATGAACGACACCCCAGCATCGTCGCGGTAGCCGCGTGCCGCAAAGCTGCTGAGGGACTGCACACGAATGATAGGTCGAGGCCCCGGCATCATCGTCTTCATAAAAGACCAAGCCGGCGGCTCTCCTCATATCCAGCCGCTGCTCCGATCACCTTGATACCTGATGCATTGAAGGAGATGGGAGATTAGTATGGGTACGTACCGTGCCAGAAGATGATCGGCATGGCGTCGATCTTCTTCTCCTTGCGTCGGTTAAGCCTCCCCGGCTGCCGTTCGAGGGGCGCCCTGGGCTTCTCCCTTTCTTGTGTCTTCTCTGGCTGGGACGGATGGATGGGTATGAGTTGGATGGATGTGTAGGAGGTGGATGGATGGATCTGAGGTTCGTATGGGGTTTTGGCGTGGATGGATTCTTCTCCGGCTGCTGAAGCTGCGTCGTGGATGGATTCCTAGGGCGTGGTGGATGGATCCTTCTCCGGCTGCTGAAGCTACGTCGTGTATGGATTCCTAGGGCGTGGTGGATGGATCCTTCTCCGGCTGGCTTAGGGCGTGGTGGATGCGTGCGAGAGAGGAGTTGGCTGGGGGCTGGATGGATGCGAGTTGTGCGTGCCTCCTTGCGTGGCCTTTGGCTGCCTTTATATAGAGGCAGCCAGCGAGATGCTTGAGGCGGTTGATGCCGGGTTTGTTTCCACCGTATCCGGGTGGAACTCCTTTCCTTCGTTGGAGTTTGTTTAAATCTTTTTCATCACGCGTGAACGCTTATCCTTAAGCTGCTCATCATATCCTGTCGTACAAGTAAACAAGCGACATACATATACGTACGCCCGGCACACGCGTACTGGAATTATACACGACGACCAGGACGTGTACACGTACAAGTTTTGATGCATGTGCATGTGCTAGTAGCACACCATGACCCCGCATGTACTAGTACGTGGGCATTTGCCATGCATGCAGGCTAAACAACTTAATTAGTGCATGCATTCCTTAGCATATATGTACATATACGCATTTTTCGCTCCATATATATGCATATTGAAGAAGAATCTGTATATAAGATCATTAACAATTATTTATCTATGTTCGTTATTCCATGCTATTTGCGCACAAAATTTCATCGAACAAATGCCCCCTCATCGAGTTGGGTTCGAACGCAAAGCGAATCGGGCTCGACTCGATGAATATATATCCATTTATTGATGAACTGGACGCAGCCGGATAACTGCCGCCTCAAGTAATTTTTTTTACCTCGCATACGAAAGTCGAATCGTATTGGATCAGGAAACCACAGCTGCCCCTGATCGGCGCTGGTTCACCTCATCTTAGGCTAGCAAGGGGTTCTTACTCTCTTTCCTTCACATGGTGTACAAACGAGCACACCACGGAGGGAAAAATATCATGAACGGTATAGGTTGAAATCATGGAAGTACATGTATGCATACCCACTTGATAGCGCGCCATGCGGAGACGCGGCCAACAACCCGTCGGCGGAGCGCCGGCTGACACCACGGTGCCGCCGCTGTCAGCAGGCGACGTTGAGAAATCTTCCGGCTATTGGTAGGTTTTTCCACCAATGCTGAAAAGAGAGAAGTGAAACGTAAAACAACCACGAGGCACCTTGTTGGGCCACATTACTGCAGCGGCGCCTGACAACAAGGGTGGGATCGGGTCTTCCTCGGTTTGCAGCGAAACTCCATGCCACGCGCCGAGGATTCCATCAGACAAATCGGGACCGTTTAGCTGCACGGTGCCAACCGACAGACTGAAGGGAAAAAATGATGAGGTACCTTGTTGGGCCACATTGCTGCAGTGGCGCCTGACAACAAGGCAGGCTCGAGTCTTCCTCGGTTTGCGGCGAAACTCCATGCCACGCCCCGAAGGTTTTATCAGACAAGTCGGGACCGTTTAACTGCACGGTGCCAGCCAACGAGACTGAAGGGTTTCACAGCTTCACGCTGGCCGCACTGGCGCGCTACACTGCTCCCATTGCTAGGCTTGGCGTAACCATGTAGACGGGACCTCGAAACGCCATCGATGTCCCGCCCTTTTGCCGAGCGTGATAGGCCGGTGGCCGAGGCCAACTTGGCCTGGCGGTGACAACGTTGTGCAAGCTCGTTGTTACCCCCGTAGTATTTGAGGGCATGGCATTGCCCCCGGTGATGTTGCTGAAGAGTTGGTGTGGTACCGACTACTGAGGGGCAACGCCGCCTTTAGTTTCAGCAACACCACTTGAAGGTTGTGTCGTCGTGGTTGATGGTGCCCATGATATGTGGTGTTGAAGATGACGTCGAGCGGCGGAATCGCCGCTGTCGCCAACGCTCGAGGGATTAGCGCTGCCCCCGGTGTTGTTGTGATGGTGACGAAACACCAACACTGAGGGGCAACAACGCCCTCAACGTTGGCGACATATGTCGAAGTAGAAGGGCCGCCAACGGGTTGGCGATGAAGCTCGGCGTCATGTATGGAACGCCGTGGGCGATGCGCCCCTTGCGGAGCCACCAAGGGTGACATCGTCTTCTAGGCCCCATGGTGATGTAGGGCCCTGGGTGCCGGCATGATTATCGGCGGTACACACGCGTGCGAGTGGCTTCCTTCTTGCGCCTAACTTAGTCGCCTCTGCATATGGTTAGGGAAACATGCCAAAATGGAAACACCAAAAATACAAGCCAACTCGAAAAGACAAACAAGACCCAAAAAAAAAGGATTTTTGTTGTTGTTGTTGTTGAAAATGTTGGCTTTTCCGTTGAACACTAGCTATGGGTGTGACATCGAAAAAGGCTGCCGAAGGACTTAGTCGTCGGGAATCGTCGCAAACCATAACGATTGCAATCTCAATAACTTATTTCCTTCTGTGTTTGTGTGTTTGTGTATGTGTATGTGTATCACGATGTCGTGATTGGCATGCTCCCGAGAGGCAGCAAAGAGTCGTACCCTAGCCCATCACGGCAAGGAGTAAACCCCACGGCTCCACCATGCTCCCTTCAATGCCTCAAGAACCCAGAGGCTTGGGTGAGGTGTGTTTAGGGTAGGTGGTTTTGGGATAACGGCTGAAAAAAGATCTTCATGCCTTTGGTGAGGGGTGGTGGATGACTACCTCCCGCCTTCTTTCCAGTGGTTCCCTTACTGCTTGGACTTCGGGACTTGCTTCTAGAATCTTTTTTTTCTTTCTCCTTTTTTTTTGCTTGGACGAATTTGATGGTCGCGAACTTCATGGAGTTGCTTCCTCTTGGGAGGATTTCTTGAAACTTCTTGGGGATTTGCTTCTTACTTGACAAGGGAACCACCTTGAGAACTTGGAAGGCAGTCATCCACCTATGTGGACTACGCACCCTCAGGCATTTTATCTGGAGCTTGTTGGCGCGCCCTAGGGTTGTCAAGCGGCTACGCACCAAACCCAACTTTCGTTGAATTGGGAAGCCCTTTCTTGATCTTTTACCTACCGTCTTCCCCGGGGCGTGGAGCCTTTGGGAACTTGAGACACATCCGGGAGCATGGGGATGTGGGGCCTCATTATCGAGAAGCAACCCAAGTAGTCTTCTTCGCTGCCTCCGGGAGCATACATATATGTGTGTCGTGTATCGTGGGTATAAGAGCCGCTCCACTTGTGACACAATGCACCATGCTTCCACTAGACAAGTCATAAGGCAGCCAAATCGTCCGTCACCAGCTGAGTGTGGTTTGGGAAAAGCCAGTTTTTTTTGTAGGATTTTTCAATCCATAAGAAGGGGAGGACAAAAGAAACACGGATAAGTCCACGTTTGCAATTGTGAGTGCAATGCGGACCTATATGAGCCACAGAAAAGTCCCCTTCAAGCCAAGCGAAGAAGAGAGAAAGAAAAAAAAAGGGAGAAAGCGCGAGGCAAGGCCAAGAGCAAAAAATAAGAAGGCAAAGACCCAAAAAAGGAACTTACGCGAAGTACTTTTTCAAGAACCTTCCATTGATCGGCGGCATCGGCCGGGCTCCTTGCGGATCAACCAGCTGATAGGCACCTCCATCGTATGCCTGCTCGATGGCGTATGGTCCCTCCCACTTTGGCTCGAACTTCCCCTTCGTCTTGTGTGTGACAACGATGGGGCGTCGAAGCACGAGGACCAACTCGCCCTTCCGGAAGACTCGTCGCTTGACAAGCTTGTCATAGGATCGCACCACGTTATGGCGATACATCTCCAAGTTCTGCAGCGCATGGAGACGTTCCCCCTCAAGGGAGTCGAGCTCCTGGTGCCGCAAGTGTACCTATTCGTCGTGCGTGAGCTCTTCGTGTAGAGCTACCCGGAGGGAGGGCAGTTGGACCTCCAATGGCAACACCGCCTCACTCCCGTAAACGAGAGAATATGGTGTTGACTGCGTCGGGGTGCGGACAGTGACGCGGTATGCCCATAAAGCCTCGGAGAGACGGTCATGCCAGCCTCTCCGATGCCCTGCCACCGTCTTCTTCAATATCTTGCCGAGGGTCTTGTTGAAGGCCTCGATTGCGCCGTTAGCTTGAGGGTAGTAGCCAGTGGAGTAGTTCCACTTGATCTTGTACTTCTCCATGAACCTGTACATCTTACCGCACTTGAACGCCTTGCCGTTGTCAGAAGTGACACGGTGCGGCACCCCAAAGCGGTATATGATATGCCGCTCTAGAAAGTTGATGACGTTGTCGCTCTTCACCTCCCGGAGCGGAACGGCTTCCGCCCACTTGGAGAAGTAATCTGTTGCGGCGAGAATGAAGCGGTTCCCTCGTGATGTGGGCGGGTCGATCGGGCCGATGACGTCGATCCCCCAGGCGTCGAACGGCCAAGAGGGGATCGTCGGGTGTAGAGGCGCCGGTGGTTGATGTTTGAAGTCTCCATGGACCTGACAGTTATGACATGACTTCGCCACTCGTAGGCAGTCGGTCATGATGCCAGGCCAATAATACCCAGCCAGCCGAATGCTGTGGTACATCTTAGCACCACCTTGATGGCCGCCGCAAACTCCGTGGTGCACCTCCTGCAAAATTTGTTCAGCCTCCGCTCGGTTGACGCACCGAAGGAGAACTTCTTGTCCATAAGACCGTTTGCACAAGACACCGGCCTTATAGGAATAAAAAGGGAGACGCCGCTGAAGCCGCTGCCTCTCCACCGGGTCATCAGGGAGACTTCCATGCTTGAAGTAGTCGAGGAATGGCTGTAGCCACTCCCCTTCCTTCACCGCGTTCGTCGTGATAGTGTTGACCTCATACTCCACCGGTATGAGATCCAAGACGGCAGGAAGAAGCCACCTTTCCTCGATGGTCACCTGCGCGGGTTTACCCTCGGGTAAAGCCAGCGCAGATGCAAGTTTCGCCAAAGAGTCCGCCGGTGCATTTCTGCTCCGCGGAACATGAGCGAGCACCACCCTCTCGAACTTGTCCATGAGCCTCCTAGCCGCCTCACAGTAAGGCACTAGCTCCGGCTTACGAACTTCATAGATGTTGTTGACTTGACGAATTATGAGTTGTGAGTCGCCATAGGCCCGCAGCGAGCGCACCTTCATGGAGAGCGCTAGTAATAGGCCGAAGATAAGCGCCTCGTACTCCGCCTCGTTGTTGGAGCATTCTTCCTTCATGAGGGAGAAGGAGTGGTACATCACCCCTCCTTGTGGAGTCTTGAATACCAGGCCGACACCCGCTCGCCGCCTAGGGGTGCCGTCGGGGTCGGCCTCCATGCGGGAGGCACCGTCGAAGTAGAGCTCCCATGGTGCTTCGAGCTCGGTGGAGAAAACCTCCTCGTCGGGCAAGTCGGTGACGAGGGGGGAGTCATCTGGCACCGGGTGTGCCGCGAGGAACTCCGCCAAGGCTTGACCCTTGATCGCTTTCTTATGGGATCCGCTCTTGCGACAAGCCGGATTTCATGATCTAGAGTGTAGTGCCTCAACTTCTTCAGCGCGAATATCAAGGCTAAGCACAACTTCTCTATGGGTGAGTAGTTACGCTCGGCCCCGACCATGGTGCGGCTCAAGTAGTAGCAGGCCACCTCTTTGCCATCTTCATTGTGTTGGGCGAGCAAGGCGCCGAGGGAAGTCGGTTGTGCTTTTGATGTCGTCGAAGCCCTTTTGGCAGCCCTCGTCCCAGAGAAAAGGGGCTCCCTTCCTCATGAGACTCGAGAAGGGCTGAATACGCCCGGCGAGGTTGGAGATGAAACTCCGGATGTATGCCAGCTTTCCCTGCAAAGACCTCAATTCCTTGAGGTCCTGAGGTGGCGGCATGTTGATGATGGCCTTAATCTTCTTTGGTTCGATCTCGATCCCTCGATGATGAACCACAAAGCCTAAGAAAAGGCCCGAGTGTACTGCAAAGGCACACTTGAGGGGGTTCATCCTCAGTTGGTGTTGTCGTAGCCGTTCGAAGACCACTCGAAGGTCCTCTTGATGACGACGGTGGTCTTTGGTTTTGACCACCATGTCATCAACGTAGCATTCCACCGAATGGTGGATCAAGTCGCCAAGAACGCGCGTCATGGCGCGCTGGTACGTGGCGCCAGCATTCTTCAATCCGAAAGGCATTACTGTGTAGTAGTAATTGCCTTTCGGAGTCCTGAATGCGGTGTCGATGGCGTCCTCTGGGTCCATCTTGATCCGGTTGTAGCCTGACGAACCATCCATAAAGGACAGTGCGCCATGGCCAGTCGTGGAGTCGACGACCATCTCCGTGATTGGCAAGGGGAAGTCATCTTTGGGGCAAGCTCGATTCAGGTCGCGGAAGTCCTGGCAGACCCGTACCTGCCCGTTCTTCTTCTCCACAGGCACAATGTTTGCGAGCCATCGTGGGTACTTGATCTCCTTGATGAAACCTGCAGCGATTAATTTGTTTACCTCGGCAATAACTTGATCTTCAAATTCCGGCCTCAAACGTCGCGGTTGTTGTTTGATTGGCCGAAATTGCGGGTCAATCGCCAGCTTGTGGGTGGCGACACGAGGGTCGAGTCCTGGCATTTCCTCGTAATGCCAGGCAAAACAGTCTCGAAACTCCATCAAGAAGCATCGATAGCTTTCCCGCTCCTCTTCTGTTAGCGTTGCGCTAACAAAAGTGGGGCGAGGATCTTCGTCCGTCCCTAGGTTGACTTGGACGAGCTCATCGATGGTGGGTTGCCCCCCATCTTCTAGCTCGCGCGGGGCCGGTGTGGTGTCGATTTCCTCGCCTAGCTCGTCCAGCTCGGAAGGTTGTTGGTGGAGAATGTGACATGCGAGGTCGTCTCCCGAGCTGACGGAAGTGGTGTTGGTTCCTCCGACGTCTCTCGCGCTTGCGCTGGTTCTCCGTGAGAGCACCGTGTGCCCTCGGCAGAATTGGCGGTGTAGGTAGTAGTGGTGGCACGTTTCGCCGAGTCAGCGGCGCCATATTCGACCCCATGGCCAGCGGAGCCACGGGGTTTCTTCTGGGTTGTTCCTGCACTTGGGTCTCCCGCTTAGGAGATGAGGGGACCCGGGTAGTAACCGGCGCCCGTGGAGGGCTCCGTGCTCGCCATTCCCGCCTAGGGTGGCGGTTTGACGATTCGTCTTGACATCGAGGCCACCTATTGCCTCGCAGAGGCAAGGCATTAGCCCCCCGCAAGATAGCATGTGTCGGGGAAGGCTGTCGTCTGGGCGCCAGAGTTTGGCGCTCATGTTGGGGTTGATATCCTTGGGAAAGTCGCCTCATCCTACTTGCCCCCTGCGCCGAGGACTCGGCATGATCTTCATGACCTTCGAGCCGCCTTTGAAGGTGGCCCATCTGGTCTTGGAGTTGACGGAGCTCTTGCCGCAAATCCTCCTCATGAGGCGCATGGGCCTCGTTTCGAAGAAGGGAAAACCTGTTGTTGGAGAAGGATTTCCTGTCGCCTGCCGACATGTGAAGGCATGAGGCCAACATGTTCGGCTGGCAGAGAGGAACGTCGTAGGAGGTGGTTCGGCCTGGTAAAACAGGCTGCTTGCGAGATCGCCGCTTCCAAAACTCCCTCATGATCGCTCGCCTTACCAGCTCCTTGACCTTTGATGGCTCATTCGCCCATTGATCGGGGAACAAGTCATATGGAGGGGTCAAAGTGCTTCGGTAGGCGAACACCTTGTGTGCAAGCTCCATGGCGCCCATAGACCAGTCCTCTTCGGGGACCGAGTTCTGAGCGATGCGGGAGCTGATTTGTCGATGAAGCCGTTGCACCTTCTGGTACTTCCTCCTGTGGTTGCGAAGTCGATGGGGGCTATGTGACAAACGAGCGTTTGTCATAAGCCTCCGAAGGTCGACGGAGACAGCCTCAAGAGCCTCAAGTATCTCGACCTCCGTACGTCGAGTCGTTGCTGAAAGTAGCTCCGGTTCAGGGCCCGGAGCTGGAGCGTGAACGGAAGCAGCATCAGTCCGCCTGTTGGCAGCCTGGACACGCAGATTTTGGGAAGCCTCCATGTTGCCCTTCATCTCCGCCATCACGGAGTCCTTCAAGAGAGTGCGCGCCTCGAGCATAAGTTCGCGGCGCTCCTTCTTGGCCTTGGCGACCGCCCTCTTCTGCGCCTTCTTAGACTGCACGACTTGGAATTGAGACGGGTCTTGCGCCTCGTGGAAGTAGACCTTAGCGCCGTGCTTGAAAACGACCATCGGTGGGAGTGACCCGAATTGGATCACATCCGGGACCGAGTCGTCATTGGCACCAGAAAAACCACCTGCAGGAAGGTGATTCTTGATCAACATAGTTCAACGCCGATGATCTTGATGCAACATGTTGTGAGGTTGGAGAAACAAGTGAGGACGAAGACCATGACAACTGCGCAGCAGAGATGGGAGGAGAACCAGGTCCCACCGGGCGTGCCATTTTGTTTGACACGAAAAATAATAAAAATAACGAAGGCCGTTATTATGTTATTATCTTTCTACGCCCCAGGGAAAATAAGTATTGCGGGCGTGCCAGTGTACAAGGTACACAAATACATGAGGAAAAGAAAATGTGGAAAGCCTGCTGGCGCGGCTAAGTGATCAAGCGATCATGGTCTCCTGGTTCCCGGGCGCCTCGCAAAGCACCCGGTTAATTACTCCCGCGGATAGCACCACGAGACACCTCCGATTAAGCTGCGCAGTCATCGTCTTCGGTCTTCGCTTCGCGTCTCCATGCATGGTGGTGATGATGTATGTGGCGGCGGCAGAGTCCGTGTACAAGGTGGTACACTCGCCGTCGAAAGTGTGGCCTTTGATGCGGCCACACCCGCCTACGCCGTCTTGCCTCGTCGATGTCGAGCGGCGTCGATGTTGTTGAAGTCGTGGTAGCATGCATGGTTGAGCTTCGCTTGGACGTCGTCGATGACCCTGTAGCTTTGCCGAAAGAGCGAGGGGTACACCCCGCGGGAGTAGAAAAATTGGAAGGAGAATGATCGAACGTGCAACACATTGAGTGTTCACATCCGGACATAGCCACAAACACCGCCGCCTCATATGCCGAAGCGGTTTAGAGTGCCGCCTCCAAGGGATGCGTCTGTATTAGGTCGGGAGCCGCTACGCCGAAGCGGACCCCGGTGAGTGTAGTGTACACCCGCGCCGTGGAAGAGGAAGAGGCCGTGAGAGACGACTCGACGTGTCTCGGCCCCAGGGAAGATGACATCCCCGCCGCCAATGGAAAAACGACAAGGTGCCGCCGCGTCCAAGGATACGCCGCCTGCGCATCGAATGACGCGTATCACTGCGTCTCGCCAGCCCATGACGCCTTCATGAGCCGGCAAGATGCCGATGGACGAAGCGCCTTTACGAGATGGTAGAGTCTCACCTAGGCTCCATCCGGGGAGCCTCGGCAACGTTGTGGTCGCCGAAGAAGAGTGCGCCGGGAAGCCGTGGAGAAGTACGTCGAACGCCGCCTATAAGAAGCAAAGGTCGTCGAGGTCCACACGTAGGTGTGGCTCCGTTGTCGCATCGCCGAAGGAGAGAACGTCGAGCGCGCGCATTAGTGCGACCCCGTCGCATCGTCGCGGAAGGGCAAGTCGAGCGCCGCACGTAAGTGCGACCCCGGCGCGCCGCCGAAAAAAAATACGTCGAGAGCGGCGCACGCAAGTGCGTCCCCGACACGCCGCTGCGCTAGCACACGGGCGGCAGCCCTAGCACGGCGCCGACGCCGAAGTCCAACGGGGGTACACATGAACGACACCCCAGCATCGTCGCGGTAGCCGCGTGCCGCAAAGCTGCTGAGGGACTGCACACGAATGATAGGTCGAGGCCCCGACATCATCGTCTTCATAAAAGACCAAGCCGGCGGCTCTCCTCATATCCAGCCGCTGCTCCGATCACCTTGATATCTGATGCATAGAAGGAGATGGGAGATTAGTATGGGTACGTACCGTGCCAGAAGATGACCGGCATGGCGTCGATCTTCTTCTCCTTGCGTCGGTTAAGCCTCCCCGGCTGCCGTTCGAGGGGCGCCCTGGGCTTCTCCCTTTCTTGTGTCTTCTCTGGCTGGGACGGATGGATGGGTATGAGTTGGATGGATGTGTAGGAGGTGGATGGATGGATCTGAGGTTCGTATGGGGTTTTGGCGTGGATGGATTCTTCTCCGGCTGCTGAAGCTGCGTCGTGGATGGATTCCTAGGGCGTGGTGGATGGATCCTTCTCCGGCTGCTGAAGCTGCGTCGTGGATGGATTCCTAGGGCGTGGTGGATGGATCCTTCTCCGGCTGGCTTAGGGCGTGGTGGATGCGTGCGAGAGAGGAGTTGGCTGGGGGCTGGATGGATGCGAGTTGTGCGTGCCTCCTTGCGTGGCCTTTGGCTGCCTTTATATAGAGGCAGCCAGCGAGATGCTTGAGGCGGTAGATGTCGGGTTTGTTTCCACCGTATCTGGGTGGAACTCCTTTCCTTCGTTGGAGTTTGTTTAAATCTTTTTCATCACGCGTGAATGCTTATCCTTAAGCTGCTTATCATATCCTGTCGTACAAGTAAACAAGCGACATACATATACGTACGCCCGGCACACGCGTACTGGAATTATACACGACGACCAGGACGTGTACACGTACAAGTTTTGATGCATGTGCATGTGCTAGTAGCACACCATGACCTCGCATGTACTAGTACGTGGGCATTTGCCATGCATGCAGGCTAAACAACTTAATTAGTGCATGCATTCCTTAGCATATATGTACATATATGCATTTTTCGCTCCATATATATGCATATTGAAGAAGAATCTGTATATAAGATCATTAACAATTATTTATCTATGTTCGTTATTCCATGCTATTTGCGCACAAAATTTCACCGAACACGCATATGATACTTGGTTGGTGGTTATGCAGGATACTCTCCATGGAGAAGTGTCTGAATGTCCTATTGTGAAAGGTGTAAAAATCGTTGGTGATGGCTACACTCATTGTGAAGGTAAAAAATTGTTGCCATGAATCAGGAGAATATTTTATTGGCGCCTTCTTTTTATTTTTGTGACTTCATGTTAAATAATTTGATCAAGCAGTGTGTATCACCTGCTAGTTATTGTTTAGTGTCCCCTGGAATAGGAGTCGTTCTCAAAACTGCGTGACCTCAATCAGTAGTTGAACAACTGATATTATGCATTTGGTATAGGAAAAAACTGATATTATGCATTTGCAAAGTTGATTTCAGTTTTATCTATATGCACATGAGTGGTGAAAGGTGGAATTATTTCCATCCACTACTTTATATCGACACTATGCTATTTATATTTGGTAGTGCCTTCTAAGGTTATTCCATTAAAAGATAGAGATAATCTTTTGATGTTGTATTTTTTTAAGGATGTTGTATGCCTGTTGTATCTTTGTAGCTGTAATATTGTGAAATCATGTTGAAATCCGGGGCATACGGCAGTGTCATATGTCGCAATGGGTTCGATATGTGTTTCGTCTTCGGATTTGGATGGAAACGTCCCGATCTGGAACAACGTTTGTTCGATGACCGTAAGTAACCTCTCACGTAGTAAGGGTCGAGATGCGCAAGGATAACCAAACCCCATACACTCTTTTTGGGTTGCATGGTTATTTGTGACTCTAATAGACTTAGAAATACCGATAATAAGTGAATGTGTTATTTTATCATACTTGCATAACTATGTGGAGGAATCTATCAATATAGAACTTGGTTTGTATATTTCAATGATGAGCTTGCTCAAAGAACTGTAGGTCTTCATGAGCAAACAAGTTGGATGCACCCTTATTAGTTTTATTAGACAACGTTCATACACTTATAGCTCTGGTGCATCCGGTGCATGATAATCCCTACTCCTCACACCATATATATCATAAGGCTTTCTCTTGACTAATGACTGTCCTCATTGGTGTGAGAATTTCTCACTTTTTGACTTTCTATCCCATCGTTATTCTATTTACCATTTAAATGTCATTCATCTTGTTCGCGCTCTTTCATTGCATGAGTTGCTCTAAAGTAAAAAAGGAGACGATCAAATAGTTGTCTATCTTAGCGATACTCTGGGGTAGTGCTATGGTAAGGTTCAACTAGATTATGAGAGAAGCGAAAGTTGTATGAGTTTTGAGCATATTATTTTTATTCGAAACATTTTCCACTCATGGTACGGGAACTTCGACTAGAGGCATTCGATTCACGAAATGCAAGAGTTCAATTGTTTATATGTTTTTCATTGCTTGCTTTAATATCAGCTGTAGATTATTGTTTTTAATCACTTTGTTCTGAGCTTATACATCTTGAATTAGCATGTCACATCAAAAATTATGTTTGTTATCATTTACCTACTCAAGGACAAGCGGGAATTAAGCTCGGGGATGCTCATACGTCTCAAATGTATCTATAATTTTTGCTTGTTCAATGCATGTTTTCTGTCATTGCTACATATTGTTACCATATTTTTTAATCATTTATTGGACAAACCGACTGATCCAGAGCCCCGTGCCAGTTTTTTTCTGTACATTGCAGAAAAGGTCCAAAAATAAAAGTGCTTAGAAAAATCACAAAACAATTCCAAAGACCCAAGAAGCCGGAATGTCACCTCATGAGGGGTGGGGGGCACAACCCCCATATAGATTTAGGTTTCTAATCATCCCTGACTTGCTTTTGTGGTTACCACGTTCAGCTCATTAGTAACATCCTTGTGCGTCTACTATTGCTCGGCGGACTACATCCTCCTCGGCGACTACGTACCTCGGTGAGTCCTACAACCTCAGTAGTATTGTATGTGTATGGCTCTTATGTGCGAGGTTGTTGGCTGCTATTATTTTCTCCATTGTGTCTTTGCACTTGTTGTTCCACATTTTCCTTATCTTGAACTGGCTAACCTATCGGCAATGCCGTGAGTTTCAAATGCCCCAGTTGCTATCATAGACTAACATGTGTCTTCAATTTTACTTGGGTTTTCTCTTTTTTTACTGCTTTTGAGATATATCCATCGCCAGTCGCGCGCTCTTTCCCCTCTTCGTTCTTCCAGAGAGAGAGATAAAGAGAGAAAGGCGCGGCCACCACCCTCTGGCTTCAGCTGCTCGCCGCCCCACTACCACTACAGGAAATAGGAGTTTTTCCATCAGCCAAAGCCGACTGCAAAGCATAGGAAAACGGACGGCAACGCAATTGTCAACGACTTTGTCGGCAAAGGATGGTTTTGCCGTCTACCTAAAGTCAACGGACGACAAAGCCTTTGTCGGGTTTTTTTTGTCCTAGCAGACGGCAAAATACATATGTTTATTATGAAGTGGGCCCTGACACATCTTTGCCATCCGCTGTCTCAAATGCACACGACAATGTTTTCTTACTGAGATAAAGAAATACACGCACCATGCCCCTACTACTGTCCATGCAGGAGAACATCGCGCGCCGCACCGGAGACCACGCTGGAAGACAAAACGGAGACCACACCAGACGACACGCCGGAGACCGCACCGCGCTGGGTACGCACACCACGCTGGAGTTCCCGACGTAGTGCCGCGCCAGAGACCGCGTCGGAGTTCATGACGCCGGACCGCACCGAAGACCACGCCGGAGTTCCTGAAGCCGCACCACACCAGAGACCGCGCCCGACGCTCGCCACGCCGGAAACCACATTGGAGTTCTTGACCTCGCGCCGTCCCTCGCCGTCGTGGACACGACCGCTTCGGTGGCCGCGGCCGCCACGCACCGTAGAGGCACCGGTTATGTCGTCGTCTTCTTCTTGGTCACACTGGAGCAACATCGGGGGGCCATGCTTCCACGCCTGGCGCGCCCAACTCTGCATCGGAGCGGCGCCGTCGATTTGCTGTGCAGGCGACACCGGCAGGGCGGAAGGTTTGGCGCGATAGGGCGACGGGTTTGGGCGCGCCTCGTCATCATGGACACGACCGCGACGGTGGTCGCGGCCACCGCGCACTAGAGAGGCATCGGTTGTCGTGGATATGATCCTGACAATAGAGAGAGGGGTATGAACAGAGCATGATCTATCGAGATGCAAACGGGTGACGCAAGCGATTTTATCGAGTTCGGGACTCTCGCGGAGGAGATAAAATCCCTACGTCTCGTGCTCCCGGAGGAGCTTTTCCTTATCTTTGTATGAACCAGATGTACATGAGGTTCTTTCCATGGAAGAGGAAGAATGAGGGAGAGGAAGAAGAGAGTCCTCCCTGGGTAGTGGCTGGAATGGCTTATATAGAGTGCGCCACCCCCATACCACTTAAATTACATAAATGGGGAATTAATGAGGGATAAATGCCTATTAGTGCTAGAGTAACGCTTCTAATTAAAACATAGAAACTCCTCCATTAAGTCGTATTATAATGGGTGTAGCGGGATGCTTGACTGTATAGCTTCAGTGATTGTTGACCATCCTCTTGTCCGAGTTGCTCGTTACTCGGTAGCTTCATGTCTGAGTAGCATGCCATCCCGAGTTATTTGTTACTCGGAAGCGTAATCGTACTTTGATCACCGAGTAACACCTGACTCGGTTATATGTCAATCTTATTCTTATTATCTCGTTAAGGGTACCCCATGATATGTGATACTTAAGGGTATGCCTTAGGTATGACCACGACATCGGTTAGGCCACCGTCTTCTTCTTGGTCGGACCGTAGCGGCATCGGGCGACCGCGCTTCCGCGCCCGACGCGACCTGCTTTGCACCGGAGCGGTGTCGCCGACTTGTTGCGCAGGCGACACCGACTGAGCGAAAGGTTTGGCGCGATGAGGTGGCGGGCTTGGGCGCGATGCATCTTTGGAGCGGCGAGCTTGGCCTTGATCGTCTGTGCCATGGACACACACGAGCAAGTCGGGGAGAGGATAAGCACGCATCATGGCCACGTATGAGCATGTGATGGAGCGTGGAGGTGGGGCCATGCATGGGTGGGAAGATGTCTCAGCCAATAGGAAACAGTTAAATGTATTTGTGTTTCTCTACCTTTTGTATTTTGATAAAAAAAACTATGTTCATAATTAAGAACAAAAATTTAAAAATTCCACTTCTTCTAGGGATCATAAACTAACATCACTTCAAATTTCATACAATTTAGACTTTGTTTGCATTTTCAAAAACAATAAAAACAAATACAATCGTTTTGACTATAGCAAAGGGAACTTTGCCGTCTGCTTTTTGCCGTTGGCTAGACTTTGCCTTCCATAGCGGTTGGTAAATCTCCTCTTTGTCGTCCGCCTCGACAAAACGCATACGGCAAAGAAAAAGCTGATGGTAAATCTCCTCTTTGTCGTCCGCCTCGACAAAACGCATACGGCAAAGAAAAAGCTGATGGCAAATCTTTTGTTTCTGCTCCTCCCTCCGGTCGCCCATTCCTTATCCTTCCCTCCCTCCAACTAGCGGTCGGAGCGATTGGTGCCACGGAGGGTCGCTGGAGCCTTTCTTCGAAGACCCCCGGAGGCTGGGGCTCCCGCCGCTACGCCCTTCTGGCGAGGTCGTCGGGCTCCTTGTTCTCGCAATACCAGGAGTTGCGAGTCGCTCTTGACCTCGATGCGCCTGATGACGAGCTTGATGGTGGCCCTAAGTCCAGTGAGGACTCCCTCGTACTCGGAGATGTTGTTGGATACCTTCCCGCCGTGCTTGAGGCAAAGCTGCACTGCGTAAAATAGCTTCTTACCCATGGGGGGGGGGGTGAGAACTGCGCCAGCCCCCGCGCCCTTGCGGGAGAACGCTCCGTCGAAGTGAAGGGTCCAATCGCTTGGGGCATCCATGCCCTTCGGGAGAGACTCCTCTTCAAGAATCTCCTCTGAGCAAGGATCTGTCCACTCAGCCGTGAATTCAGCCAGTGTTGTGCCCTTGATGGTCCTAGTGGTGAGGAACTCCAGCTCGAACGGTTGCAGTTCGATGGCCCACTCGGCGACATGACATGTTGCATTAGGGTTACGCAGAACTTGCTCCAAAGGAAAATATGTGACTACCTTGATGGGGTTGTCCTGGAAGTAGTGGCGCAGTTTCCTCGATTCCATGAGGAGTGAGAACAAGAGCTTTTGTTGCACCGGATATCGCTCGCGAACAATTGATCATGACCGTTCCTTGCACTTCATCAAACGGTTTGTATTAGCTCCGTGTTTAGCGGCACAATACATCGCTAGACTAATCTCCGCAACTAATCACGTCGTGAAATCAAGCCCGTCCCACGCTCCTTCCCAACAATGCTCTCCTCCACGGCTTCCCATCCTCCGCCGCAGTCCGCTGCTTGCACATCTCCTTCCCCCGTCGCACCACCTCGACGTCCGCACCATCTCCGCCCTGACTCACCACCCTCCATTCCGATATCTCCAATGTTGATGCTGCTTCCATCCCGCCGTCGGTCGCATGCATTGCCCCCATGCTATGGCCCAATGGATCTTTCTTGTTTCAGTGCATTGTCGAGAGGTCCTGCTGCTTCCCCAATGAAGTTGCACAACCTTGACTCCCCCATTGCTCTGGCTAAGTAAGTGGGGATACCCCCAACTCCACTCAGCTCCTCGCCTCAAGGTTGTCGTCCTCCGCGATCTCAACCCCTCCGTTGGGCCTCCATCTTGCCTGCGGCTGAGGAAGCCGCACCCTAGCAACGCCACATGAACAGGATGCACTGGAGAGTTACATCTAATCAGGCATCCCTCCTCTCTGCTAAGTGTATCTGAACATGAGTTCTTGCACTGTATGTGTTCGATGATTTTTCTCTGAAAGCTAGAAGTTGTATGCTGCTATGTTTTTCCATCCTCGGATTGCAATCTGATAAAATAGTGATATGTTCTTTCAATCTATGTATAAAATGTGTTGTTTGAGGAGCAAGCAGGTGCAGCATCGAAGCGACATGATGGCTCCAAATTCCCACTAAATATCATGGTTATGTTTGAAATTTTAGCATCTCATTATGTTATGTCCAATTACATACATTTACTCTTATTGCACACAGTGATTTGCAGGAATGTACAGAATATTTTCATGTATCATGGACCATTTGTAATATTTGCTTACTGTTTCTGCGGAGCACCAAATTCCACCACTATGCACAATCATTTGTAAGGTAAGTTTTTTGGAACAGTACACACCCAAACTTTTGGGGTATACAATACGAGTGACTTAGTATGTTACTGGAATTGTTCATACTCCCTAATTTGGTTTGTTGGGGCGTAGAGCAACTCCAGCCGTTCGAGGCCCCCATGGAGAAATCCGGATGAAAATAACGTCGGATTGGATGTAAGAAATGCGTGGGGGCAGCCATTCCCTAGTCGCCCCCCAACATTCGGCCCACGGCGGCAAAAGATTCATATTTAAAGTTTCCCGCTACGCAAAAGCATCGCCCAGTTCGGCGATCAGATCAGCCACACCCCGGCGATCTTAAACTAAAACCGGAACATCGGCGGTCCCTTCCGTCGTGGTAGCTAGCGGTTCGGCGATCAGATCAGCCGCACCCGGGCGATCTTAAACTAAAATCGGAACATCGGCGGTCCCTTCCGCCGTGGTAGCTGGCGGCTCAGGCGGCTCCTCTGGCGCGGTGTCAAGCGGCGATCTAGTGGAGGAAGCCGGGGCAGAGGAGGCAGCAGCAGGCGCCGGAGTAGGCCGGAGGATTTCGCCGCGATGCCCCTCGTACCAGGCCTTCGTAGTGGCGTCCATCATCTCCATGTTCCCGCCCACCAGGAACGCCAAGTTTGTGTTCCTCTTCTTCGCCGCGGCGGTTGTGTTGAGCAACGCGATCCGAACGCCCTGGTTGGTGAGCAGCTCCTTCCACCTGACGTCGTACTTCTCGTCGCGGGGAACGGCATGCGTCTTGGCGTCTGCCATGCACTTCTCCAGGGACGCCTGCAACCTTTCGCCGGGAGGGCCCGTCCTCTTCACCTCTTTGGCTTTCTTCTGGCCGAGCTCGGGCCGACCTTCTGTCGTGGCCTTGCCGTGAGCGTCGGGGTTGTATGGCTCGTCCTTGCTCTTGCCGTGGGTGAGGCGTACTTCCTTCCACTTCTCGCACCCCTCTACTTCTCCATGTTGCGCCGCTCCACATCCGCTGCCCACCTGGCGTTAGTCCATCCCGCCGGCCTCTCTTTCGGCACCCGAGGCTTCCTTTGCTTCGACAGGGTGTCGTCGTCTTCGCCGCTCTTCTTGGGCGGCATGGTGGGAGAAGTTGGAATGGGGGGAAACGGGGCGAGAAATCGGCGGGGAGATGGTGATATATGGCAGAAACGGAGGGAAAATATGGAGGGAACGAGGTTTCGCTGGCTGACAGCGCGGCCCCGCTCGACGTTTTGCGCGCGTTTCTTTCATCCTTATCCCCCGAGCACGACCCGACGGACCGGTGTTGGCGTGGGCTCTCCGGACGGATGAAGTCCCAATTTCGGACGAAAACGAGGAACCGGGGCCGCGGCTGGGCCGATTAGCGCTGTCCGGATGAAAAAAAGGGGTGCTGGGGGCCTCGTCGGGGTCACGGCTGGAGTTGGTCTTAGTCTTGCACTAAAAAAATACAGGAGATCGCACATCAAATTGTTTAATATTCTTTATTTTTAGAATTATGTTTCAGATGAACTATTGATATTGTTCTGAACATAGAAAACAATTGCTTAGTCGAATTCGAGTCCTTGTCATTCATTTGGAACTTATAACTTAGCATTGTGAGAACTATGACATGTGTAGTCTCATAAAGTACAAAAAGACTTGAACTCGAAGAACTCATGGAGTCGGGAGAATATGGTTCCATTAATGTGATCGAGGAGAAAAGATGGCCTCTTTTTCTGCCTACACCAACACTAATACTGGTTACATTGGAAGCTTTCCTAAAAAATGTTACATTAGGAGCTTTTCTTAATATGATTATCTTGTATGTACATGATATGTTGTACCTAGAACTTATGTTATAAATTACCAATATCATGTTTGCAGTAGTAACAAATTTGAATAAAATATGATCTTTTATTTGCTAAAATCGACCATTCTTTCATGTGTAATTTCTGAATACTCAATACTCTGGATTTAATTATTAATGTCGAGTTGGCTTAGATTATGATTTTATTTACTGGAAGATTAGGATTTAATTGCTAATGGTGAGTTTATTCACAATTTTTTTGCTAATGGTGAGTTGGCTTAGATTTTTTAAATCCTCCTTGAATGCTTTATTATCGGTATCTCCGACCAAGCTTAGGAATTTTTTTATCTAACCTTACAATCCATTATTTTATATGCTAGCTGATGCGATGACACAATCTCTTTATAGGAAAAACAATGACACATGCCCTTTCAGGAAAACCCACATAGGTTTCTCGGCCGAAAACTTACTTTTAAGGGAAGTTCATTGGACAAGTACCACATCCATATCTTTAGGTTGCTTTAGTGAAATTGAATGGGAGATGGCCAACCAAAATTTTGAAGCCATGATTTTTTTTTCTCTGATTGGACGAGCTGGATAGTTCTATATCTCATTAGAAGGAATATAGTTCCAACAACCAGGGCAAATCCAAGTGGTAGAAAAACTCGGGTGAGTCATGCTATTTCTTGCTTCCATTAAGCTTAAACAGGACATATGCCTTTCTCTTAAAATAGAATTCACTTGAGAATTCCTTGAACAACACCTTTTTGAATCATAGAAATGGTATTAGGCAAATCCCAGGTAGATTATTCAACATTTTTTATACCTTCTGTAAGCTCTTCACATGCAATGATTTGAAAATGAAGAATTTATTAATTCAGAAATTTCTTTACGTCCGATCGGTAACATTTATACGCTATAGGGTAAGCCGCTCTTGATTGTATTATGTCACTACATATATGTCATTCATTTATACTTTTTTTAAATAAAAGGGTATTTGGATGTATGTGTCAGCATCTTTTTATATTATTACCAGCTTCTGGAAGTAATGTCTGGAATTGGATCCTATTCCGGTCAGCTTGTCCACCCAATTTGTTTTGTACCTTCATAGAAAAAAATCAAGCTGCAAATGTTGGAGATGCTGAGTACTGCAGGTCCGACAACCTGCACTGTATCTAAAACTAGAAGAATATACCCCGAGCGTTGCAGCGGAAATCTTTATAAGAACTCTACAATGTAAATTTAAAGGGTATAAGATGCATGTAAATGAAAGTAGATGATATGGACAAATGATTGGAAATAATAATGGGTGATGTGGATAGCATGCATATTGAGATAGATAACATAAATGCATCTTAGTGGGTCTTTTTTTAATGGATGACATGGACAAATAATAGAGGAATAACATTCTATCCTTCAATTTTGGAATCTGTAGTGAAATCATAAGTGCGGTGGTACTTCTTTTGTGTGTGCCTGGTGTGCGTCCTCTCAGGTTTGAGAGGAGGACCCACTCGGATCGCAGCTCTGGGCACCGGTTGGATATTCTCTTGCTTACCGGAAAACGGAGCTCAATCGGAGCCAGAAATGAGCTTGTCGAATAACTCAATGTAAAATTTGATTTCTGTAGAGTATGTACTCCCTCCGGTCCTTTTTAGTTTGCATATAAGTTTTGTCCGAAGTCAAAGTATCTCTAATTTGACCAAATTTATAGAAAAAAATATCAACATTCTCAATGCCAAATCTATGTAGTTAGATTCATCATGAAATGTAGTTTTATAGTATATATATTAAGTATTGTATATATTGATATTTTTTAATATAAATTTGGTCAAACTTTGTAAAGTTTGACTTGACGCAAATCTAATACGCGAAGTAAAAAGGACCGGAGGGAGTATAAAGATTATTCACAAGGTATGTGAACATGGTGTTCTTGAAAATGTTCTATTTGCTGGTTGTCGCAGTTGATTCCTCGTGGCTGATGGGTTGCGTGGATAAATGTTTCAGTCACGCATGCTCTCACCTCGAATTATATAAAACTCCATGGGAAGGGGGCTGATTTTACCGTATGCAATTCGTGAAAGAGTTAGAAGTTTTGGCCTTAACACCTACACCTTCTACAGCTGATTGGCGTAGTGAATGATTTAAAACCATGTTGCCTTGAATAGCTGCTCCCGAGATACTTTGAGCCCTATTGCTTATAGAATCCTTGGTATCTCACATTTTAGAGGTTGATAATAGTATATTTTTGCTGTTTGAGAATGCATTAGTTTAGAAAAGAGGTTGGCCAGTAGTGGCAATCTGAATCATAGAGACGTTCCTTCTCTTTGCTATTTTTTTAGTTTAGATTAGATTTCTGTTTGCTTGAACAGTTTCATCAACTTGATGGTAGACTTAACTAAAATTGTCTATAATGATTTGTGGGTGCTCACATTGTTGGCCATGCCAATGGATGTAGGTATCTTTAGGAAGGTATGTCAAAAACAACTTTTATCTATCTTAGATGGCGAGATAGATTCTGGTATATCTAGGTATCTTCACAAAGCTTACAGAATTTGTTTGCTTGAGATGATAGAGATCGTCTTTCTTCCAATTCTTGCACTATGGAGTTTGTTTAAAAGGATGTGGACTTCTTTTGTTTACTACTTCCAAATCTGCTAGGAATTGGTGGTTTACATTAAAATGGTAGAGCTTTTAATCCATGTATAGATGAGCACCTCTTCCTATGGGTTTTATGTAGTTTAGCGTTGCTTCTTGCACCCCATCAACTGATACTGGGTGCAGAAGTGAAAGACTCTCTTTTGGTTGTTGCAGATTGTAATGGTAGCACTAATTATAAGATTGTGCATCAAGTGATTTTGTGTCGGAACCTACCCTTCTTACTTTTCCTTGCTTTTGTTTGTTTGATCTCTCATACTGTGTTCTCCATTTTTTGAATGTCGTATGAGGTTTTTACAGAATTCTTGTCAGTTTTAGGATTGGCCTCAATAATTAGTTTTCTATTCTGGCCAGTGTTCTATTTTAAGTACATGAATGAATTACATATTAAATTATTCAAATTTGTTAATCCATCATCTTTTTTCATATAGTTGCAACCACTGCTCTTTCCAGGGAAGGAAATAAATATAAATTTATACAGAGAACCACATAAACACGCAGTTATAAAAAGGTCATACTCAGGGCATGGTACCTTTTGTTTCCTTTTTTGTGCTTTGAAACTGTACTACTTGTTGCATGTAAATCATTGTGGTATCCAGCAGCCATTATCTTAGTGGTTAAGCATTTTCTCCACACTATGTCCCTTTTTCATTCTTTCAGTTTCTTATATATACTTACCAATCTGCACTGCTGGTCAAACATGAGCAAGACATTCACTTATATTCTCACTTGTAGGTGCATATCTTCAAGGAGCATCCACCATTATGTAAAAGAGTGCACATTACCTACGGATATGCTTATTCATATTGATGTTAAATTGCTTACCCTTCTACCTATTATATTTAGTACTTCCTCCGTTCCAAATTAGATGACTTTCTTTTGTCCACATATATATCTAGATATGTGCATAAATGGAAGTCGTCTAATTTGGAACGGAGGGGTAGTTGAGAATTGTTATTTCTGCATACTATAATCCTTAAATTCTCTAGATCCCAGGAACAGAGGTATGTGAGAACTCCCTCTTTTTTTTTGAGAAGTGGACCCAATCTGTCAGTCGGTGTTCATCATCAACTGTTGGGCGCACTAGACTGACAGTCAACTATTCCTGGTGCCTGTTGAGGCCCTCTGGGGCATTTGTCTTCTTGGCCGTTGTGATTGTTTCCGGCGCAGCAAAGCGCCCTTATCTCTCTAGTAGTTTATATACTCCCTTCGTTTCTTTTTTACTTCACATAAAAGCTTTGTCTTAAGCCAAACTTTGAAAGTTTGACTTAAATTATAAAATGAAAATATTACCGTGTAAAATATCAAATCAATATCATTATATACATCATGGATTAAATTTTCATCTTATATATCTTTGATTCTTTCTGACGTAGCTGTTGAAATTTAATAATATAAATTTGGTTAAATTGTACGAAGTTTGACCAGAGATAAAGCTCATATGTTCCGTAAATGTAAAGGAGGGACTACCTTATAAATGTTATGTAGTTTCTGACAAGGATCAAGTGTGGTAGGACACTTATCATATAATATATGGTATATATATATAGTTCAATGATATTCACTTATTTTATTGGCATTGTATTTGTTTACTTTTGTTATCTATGAGCTCATTGATGAAAAGTGTAAATAGTGTTTTCTTTTCAGAAATCCCTTTCATGTGATTAATTTTTGATGTGTACCAAAATCATGATGTATTTAGAAGTATCACGTTTGAATTATCTTTTGCAGTCAATATATTATGCAATGTTGGTTCAGAGGATTAATGAGTACTTGACTAGGCAACCTCATTTGATGCATTTCAACTGTGTTCACAGTAAATGATTAGGGCAACTCGAATGGCATGGATGCATTTTGTCCACCTTTTGTCCTGTTTTGGCGGGTAAAACGAACACTAGACACGACACCATGCAGACACCCCAAAAAAATTGTTGCGTCCAACGGGGGCGGCACGACCCATTTATGGGTTCATCGAAAGGAGCCGCCTGCCGCGCTCCGGCTCGCCCGCTCCTGCCACCCGTCGCTCCTCGCAGAGCTCGCTTAGGTTGTGGGCGCACAAGCACGTCGTGGCACGACATGAGCTGGTCGTGTGTCGCCAGAACATGTGGCTGCGGGTCGAGGACGCCGCGGTCGCTCGCAAGCTCCGCGAGGAGCGCCAACACAAATTCCTTGTCACCATCGAGCAACACTAGTTATTCCTCTTCACTACTTCAATTACATAATATATTGTTCCCTTGTGTTTCGAAGTTCGTTTCCCTCTAGGTTATGTCTTTATGAATTTATATTCACATACAATAGTGTTGTCCCTCTATATCATCAATGTTGTTTGTGTTAGACTTATCCATCACAATGCTTAAGTTTTCCTCCATGATTTATCTCCATGACTTGCATTATTACTGAGTGATATGCTAGTGCGCGATCCTGTCCCGCTGACCCGCCCTCAGCCCTCCGTATAGGGCGCCGCCATCGTCGCCGAGGTCGGCGGTGGTCGGAGATCTGTAACACTTCTGTGCTTTTTGCCTGAGGTTTGGGGAGCGTCCGGAGTCGCCCGAGCGGGAGCCACCTAGGAGGAAGGGGAGGAGGGCTCGGGGAGATGGGCGGCGGCGGCTCGTGGAGATGAGGTTGTCTAGGGAGAGGTCAAACACGGTCAAGACCACTATAGGTGAAGGTCATCTAAACACCCAAATGTTATTGGGTTTTATGTGAGCATAAGAAAACCATACTATTAAGAGTGGTTGAGGTAATTGCGTAAGTTGAGGAACATAAAACACATAATACACTAAGCCATCCCCATGTGTACCTAAAATGGATTAAAACCTGACCTAACTCATACTTGCTAGGACCCCCGGTTCCATCCAGGATTAACTCTTTGGATACCCTCGGTCCCCAAGTCTTCGGGGCCCCGAGGTCCCCCCTGCCTCGTGTAGTATCTCTCTGGATGGGCCGTGTGCCTGGAGTCTTTGACACATATGTCCTCGGGGAGGGATTTTGACACAGTCCTGGGATCTTCATGATGCATCCGCGTCTTCGACTTGAGAGATTTATCTATTTCCGTACCTTTACTTGTGGTGCTTTGTAGCTAGCTTGTTGCACTTACTTACCTATAGTATATTAGCTTGATTTCCATATAGATTGTTCTCACCGTAGATTGCATATCTAGAGAAGTTACTTTGTACGCACAACCCCTAAAAGTGGAAGTTGAGCTAAAAAATTGTATGTCACGGAAGCAAGAGAGAGAGAGGGATTTTTTCTTCCGATGGACCGGGTCCTTGGGGTATGGCTTAACTCTCTCGTGACCCCTGTTCCCCAGGTTCACTGATATGCAACAATCAAATTTGATTATGGGGGGGGGGGTTACATACCCACCTTTCTTCCGCCTCTAACTCTAGTCCTCCTTTGAACTTCCCCATCATTGATAATCCCTAAAGGCATGTTTCTCTTTATCCCTCCACTCAAAATCCCCAAAAAATTGAGCACTGAAGGAGACTCACTCGATTTAAATTTCACCAAACCAATTTGTGATCCCCGTACCTGTTCATCACAAAACTTGTTATTCTTGGAGATTTAGGACTCCTAGGCGATCGGAGCCAAGATGGAAAGCTAAGCTTCAGAAGTTTGTGATGGTCTGATGGTCGCCTTCAAGACCAACCATGAGTGCTTTTAGGCTCATCCATTGAGGGTTGTTGACTAATCATAGGGATATAAGGGTAAGACACTTGGTGGCATTTCCAAACTTTGGTTTCTGGACATTTCAATGGAGCTTACCACTCTTTAAAGAGTGTGAACTTCATGATGCATCTGCGTCTTCGACTTGTGTGATTTATCTATTCCCGCACCTTTACTTGTGGTGCTTTGTAGCTAGCTTGTTGCCCTAATTTAGCTATAGTATTAGCTTGATTTCCATATATATTGTTCTCACCGTAGATTGCATATATAGAGAAGTTACTTTGTACGCACAACCCCTAAAATTGGAAGTTGAGCTAAAAAATTCTAGTCTCCTATGCTCCCCCCTCTGGTCGACCTCTTTGATCCTTCCATCTGCACACATATACTGAAAGATGACGAGGTGAATGGACTTATCCTCCAACCCCCTAATAAAGAAATCAACAACTTGGTAGTCGTCCATTAAGAAAGGTTCCAAGAAGACGTTAGTCCATAGAGAGAGAGAGAGAGAGAGAGAGAGAACCGGGTCCTTAGGTATGGCTCAACTCTCTCATGACCCTTCCTCCCAAGTTCACTGATATGCAACAATCAAATTTGATTTGGGTGGTTTACATACCCACCTTTCTTCTGCCTCTAGCCCTAGTCCTCCTTTGAGCTTCCCCGCCATTGCTAATCCCTAAAGGCATGTTTTCTCTTCATCCCTCCACTGAAACTCCCCAAAAAATTGAGCATGGAAGGAGAGTCACTCGATTTACATTTCACCAAACCAATTTCTGATCCCCGTACCGATTCATCACAAAACTTGTTACTCTTGGAGATTTAGTACTCCTAGGCGATCGGAGCCAAGATGGAAGCTACGCTTCAGAAGTTTGTAATGATCTGATGGTCGCCTTCAAGACCAACCACGAGTGCTTTTAGGCTCATCCATTGAGGGCTGATGACTAATCATAGGGATACTAGGGTAAGACACTTGGTGACATTTCCAAACTTTGGCTTTTGGACATTTCAATGGAGGTTACCACTCTCTAAAGAGTGTGAACTTCATGATGCATCTGCGTCTTCGACTTCTGTGATTTATCATTCCCGCACCTTTACTTGTGGTGCTTCGTAGCTAGTTTTTTGCTCTTATTTACCTATAGTATATTATCTTGATTTCCATATAGTTTTTTCTCACCGTAGATTGCATATCTAGAGAAGTTACTTTGTACGCACAACCCCTAAAATTGGAAGTTGAGCTAAAAAATTGTAGTCTCCTATGCTCCCCCCTTCGGTCGACCTCTTTTATCCTTCCAACTGCCGACATATACTGAAAGACGACGAGATGATAGAGAGAGAGAACCGGGTCCTTGGGTTATGGCTCAACTCTCTCGTGACTCTCGTTCCACAGGTTCATTGATATGCAACAATGAAATTTGATTTGGGGGGTATACATACCCGCCTTTCTTCCGCCTCTAACCCTAGTCCTCATTTGAGCTTCCCCACCATTGCTAATCCCTAAAGGCATGTTTTCTCTTCATCCCTCCACTCAAACTCCCCAAAAAATTGAGCATTGATGGAAAGTCACTCGATTTACATTTCACCAAACCAATTTGTGATCCCCGTACCTGTTCATCACAACACTTGTTACTCTTGGAGATTTAGGACTCCTAGGCGATCAGAGCCAAGATGGAAAGCTATGCTTCAGAAGTTTGTAATGGTCTAATGGTCGCCTTCAAAACCAACCACGAGTGCTTTTAGGCTCATCCATTGAGGGCTGCTGACTAATCATAGGGATATAAGGGTAAGACACTTGGTGGCATTTCCAAACTTTGGCTTCTGGACATTTCAATGGAGGTTACCACACTCTAAAGAGTGTGAACTTCATGATGCATCTGTGTCTTCGACTTGTGTGATTTATCATTCCCGCACCTTTACTTGTGGTGCTTTGTCGCTCGCTTGTTGCTCTTGTTTACCTATAATATATTAGCTTGATTTCCATATATATTGTTCTCACCGTAGATTGCATATCTAGAGAAGTTACTTTGTACGCACAACCCCTAAAATTGGAAGTTGAGCTAAAAAATTGTAGTCTCCTATGCTCCCCCCTTCGGTCGACATCTTTTATCCTTCCATATGCCCACATATACTGAAAGACGACGAGATGAGCGGACTTATGCTCCAAACCCCTAAGAAAGAAATCAACAACTCGGTAGTCGTCAATGAGGAAAGGTTCCAAGAAGACGTCAGTCCACACACACACAACACACACACACACACACACACACACACACACACACACACACACACACACACACACACACACACACACACACAGAACCGGGTCCTTGGGGGTATGGCTCAACTCTCTCCTGACCCCCGTTCCCCAGGTTCACTAATATGCAACAATCAAATTTGATTTGGGGGGTATACATACCCACCTTTCTTCTGCCTCTAGCCCTAGTCCTCCTTTAAGCTTCCCCACCATTGCTAATCCCTAAAGGCATGTTTTTTCTTCATCCCTCCACTCAAACTCCCCGAAAACTTGAGCATTGAAGGAGAGTCACTCGATTTACATTTCACCAAACAAATTTGTGATCCCCGTACATGTTCATCACAAAACTTGTTAATCTTGGAGATTGAGGACTCCTAGGAGATCGGAGCCAAGATGGAAAGCTATGCTTCAGAAGTTTGTAATGATCTGATGGTCGCCTTCAAGACCAACCATGAGTGCTTTTAGGCTCATCCATTGAGGGCTACTGACTAATCATAGTGATATAAAGGTAAGACACTTGGTGGCATTTCCAAAATTTGGCTTATGGACATTTCAATGGAGGTTACCACTTGATACGTCCCAAACGTATCTATAATTTCTGCTTGCTCCATGCATGTTTTGTGTGACTTTGCCATGATTTTCTTGAACTTTCATACACTTTTGAGAATATTTGGACTAATCTATTAACCCAGTGCACCCAGCTGCCAGTTGCTGTTTTCTGCTGTTTTTGTATTTCAGGTTTTCCGGCCATTAAAAGTGCTCCAAAAAATCCGGAAAAATCAGATAAAAAATCAGCGACCCGGAAGCTTCCGGAATCACCAAGGAAGCGGAGGGGGGCCACCACAGGGACTCCATAAGGGTCCCTGGCGTGGCCCCACCCTAGGCCGCGCCAGGGGGCCTCCTGGCTGCCCTGTGGGTCCCCTCGACACCCCCTTCGCCTATATTTAACCCTCGGGGTGGAAACCCCTAATATCGATCTCTTTTCCGCGAACTCGCCTCTGTACCACCGCCGCCGCCGTTTCTAGATCGGGGCTGACTGGAGAAGCCGCCCCGGCACCCTGCCGGGAGGAGGAACCCCCTCCGGGTGACCATCCCTAGCCATGGACGCCTCCCGGATGTGCCGTTAGTAGTCCCCCTTGGACCATGGGTCCGTGACCAGTAGTTATGTGATGTACCTCTCCCCTCTTTGTGCTTCCACTTTCGAGACCTCGTGAGCTGCCTCACATGATCGAGGCACTTTTGTAATTTCTGTTGTTGCTATGCTGAGTTTGCTGGGATCTGATGGATTATGAGACTATGTTCAGATTGTGATGAGTAATATATCTGGTTCTTCTCTTTTATATTTTGTTGAGTAAATTCTTGCATGTTCTCCGTTGCAGTATTTTTCTTTGGCCAAGTAATTTGTTGCAACTCCAAGAGGGAGCGTTATGCTTGATTGTGGGTTCAACCCTTGATGTCTAGCTTGAGTGACAGAAACATGAGACTAGGGGATGTGTTGTTGGCACCAGGGATAAAACAACGGTGCTTGTACCCGCGGGTGCAAGGACTGTTTACTTTACACAAAGTTCTTTTAATGCAGTTGTTTGTTGCTTTGAGTTTACACTTTGGGTGGGATTCACAACTTAATACCAGCGAGATGTTCTGGATAGATATCTCAAGGTGGATGATTCGTAGTAGATGAAGTTGGATTTCGGTCTACTTACCTTGGCGTACTGCCCATTGCTTTTGAGCCCTTCCTTTCTTTGCAGCATAGTTATCATTGCGGTGCCTTCATAATTCTGTCAATTGCCCAGCTGTGATTTGTTTACCTCGCTAGCACTTTTATCGTCTTTTGGGAGAGAGACATCACTAGCGAAAATTACGGGACTCCGGTCCATCTTCACATCACTGTTTACACCCTTAGTTTACTTCCAGTCTTTACTTTCAGTTGCCACTATTATTATCTCTTGCGTTGATCCTTTGTAAACAGCAAGGCCGGAGGAATTGACAACTCCTCTGTACTCGTTGGGAGCAAATTTATTTGTTTCTGTGTGCAGGTCCTGACAACTCTCTAGCCAGAAGCTAATTTCTGGCGCCGTTGGCACCTTCTTGTATTTCTGCGAGTCCTACTGGAGACAAACCTTGGTATCTTCACCGAGGGAAATTTGCTGCTACGCTACATCTCACCTTCCACTTGGGGTAACCAACGAGGAGTGAGAGAACTATCCTCACCGTATCAAGCCAATTTCTGGAGCCGTTGCCGGGGACTCCAGTCTACAAGATAGGGGAGTTGCACACTATCTTTTATCTTTGCTTTTTAGTCCTGTTAGTTTATCTTTCAGTTTTTTACTTTTGTGTCCCTTATCAAAAATACCAAAAATATCTGCTGCTACTATGGGTTCCAAGGAAAACACCAAGTTGTGTGACTTCACTAGTCACAACAACAGTGACTTTATCTGCACTCCTATTGCTCCACCTGCCACTTCAGCACCTTCTTATGAAATTAAACCTGCTCTGCTTAATCTTGTTATGAAAGATCAATTCTCAGGTGCTGGAGAGGACGCTGCCTTGCACTTAAACAAATTTATCGAGCTCTGTGATATGCAAAAATACAAGGAAGTGGATGGAGACATCGCCAAGCTGAAGCTTTTTCCTTTCTCTTTGAGAGGAAGAGCCAAGGAGTGGCTGCAATCCTTACCCAAGAATATTATCGATTCTTGGAGTAAATGCAAAGATGCTTTTATAGGGAAGTATTATCCCCCCGCTAAAATTAATCAATTGAGGAGTAACATTATGAATTTCAGGCAATTGGATAATGAACACGTTTCCCAGGCTTGGGAACGTATGAAGACGCTTGTCAAGAACTACCCCACACATGGATTGACTACCTGGATGGTTATCCAGACTTTTTATGCAGGCTTGAACTTTACCTCGCGGAACCTGTTAGATTCAGCCGCGGGAGGAACTTTTATGTCAACCACACTTGGTGCTGCCACAAAGCTACTTGATGAGATGATGCTGAACTACTCTCAGTGGCACACCGAACGATCTCCAACTGGTAAGAAGGTAAATTCTGTCGAGGAGATCTCTCTAAATGAAAAGGTTGACCTTATCATGTCCCTACTTACCAAGCAAGCTCCTATTGATCCTCAGGATGTTCCTTTAAATTCCTTGGTTGCTCAAGAACAAGTAGATGTGAATTTAATCTCTAGAAACAACTTCAACAATAATGCTTATAGGAGTAATTTTGGTAGCAACAATCCTAGGCCCTGCCCATCCAACACCTATGGGAACAACAACACTTATCCAAGCACCAAGAACTCCACTTTTGAACTAGAGACCTTGCTCAAAGACTTTATCACTACCCAAAAAGGCTTCAACAAGAGTGTGGAAGAGAAATTAGATAAATTAGATATCCTCTATTCGAAGGTAGACAACATAGCCCATGATGTAGAGATGCTGAAGATTAGAACTTGTCCCCCTGAGGAGAGGAAGACCACTCCTATGAATGCCATCCAAGTCCAAATTAATGAAAACATTAGGATGTTGGGAAAACTTAAAGAGAGATGGGCCAGAGAAAAGGAGGAAGAAGAGAGAGTTAAGAGCCTTCCTACCTACCACACAGTGGCCACTATTCAAGTAGTTGAGGATGTCCAAACTGTTAGCACCCATCACACCCCTAGTCCCACTGGACCTATCAATGGTGATGCTACCACCTCAACCATAGATGAAGAAACCTCTATGAACATAGAGGCTTTCAAAAAAGTGAGCCTAAATGAGATCACTACATCCTTGATAGATAGTAGTGACCTAGACTTTGACAACTGCACTTTACCTGAATTTATTGGTTTCCTACACAAGATGTCTAGAGACCCCCACACTAGCACACTTAATCTTGTCTTCACAGAGCATATCACCAATGCTCTAATCAAAGTTAGGGAGGAGAAGCTTAGACTAGAAGCCTCCATACCTAGGAAGCTAGAAGATGGTTGGGATCCTATGATAAAAATCAAATTGAATAACTTCTCTTGTTATGCTCTTTGTGATGTTGGAGCAAGTACCTCCATAATGCCCAAAAGAATGTATGATATGCTTGAATTGAAACCTTTTGATCCCTGTTCTTTTGGTGTTCGTCTTGTTGATTCTTCCGTAAAGAAATCTTTGGGGAAGATCGATGATGTTCTTATCATTGTCAATGAATATTATGTTCCCGTTGATTTCACTATTATGAACATTGAGTGTGAGCCTCTTGTCCAATTATTTTGGGACGTCCTTTTCTTCGCACAGTTGGTGCTGTTATTGACATGAAAGAGGGGAATATCAAATTCCAATTCCCTCTCAAGAAAGGTATGGAACACTTCCCTAGGAAAAATATTAAGTTACCTTTTGAGTCCGTCACACGGGCTAGTTATTTTCTTAAAAAGACTTGATCTATTTGCATTAAGCCTAGCTAATGGCTTTAAAGAAGCGCTTTCGGGAGGCAGCCCACAACGAATTTAGGTTTTCCTTTTTTTGTTTTTTCTTATGTTTTTAGTGTTCTTCATGATTTTTACTACTGTAGCAACATCATTGTATCTTTACTTTTCAAGCTTTGTGCCTTTTATAGCCTCATACGACAAGGGAAGTGAAAGTTGTGACATGCTGTCCAGAAAACAGATTCTGTCCTCGTGACTAGAAAAATCAGAGAAAAATCCGAGTTCATATTTTTGAGCTGAGTTTTTTACACAGCGTGCTATATACAATTACGAAACTTTCGTATGTTCTGAGTTTTTTGATTTGAGTTGCATAAGTACCCCTAAAAAATTCGTTTTTACCTTCTGGTCTGTTTTTCACAGATTCTGTCCTGTTTTGCCTTTTCTTCGTTTTTCAAACCTTAAGCTTGCTTTTTCTTTGCAAAAACTTGTTGGAAATCTTGAGAAACAGTATATCTTAAAGGTTATCTTTATTTCCAGTAGAGAAAAAAATATTTTAGTAGGGCACTAACCTCTCTAATCAGTCTACAATGAGTTATGTATGAAGGGAGTTTTCAAGTGCACGATGGAAGATGATGAAAGAAGATCTTGGAGTGTCAAACGCTCAAGCTTGGGTATGACCATGTGCACCCCCAATAAATATTCAAGGAGACTCAAGAGTCTAAGCTTGGGGATGCCCCCGTGCATCCCCTTCTTCATCAACAATTATCAGTTCGTCCCTCATTGCACTATATTTTTATCACTTCATGCGTTATGTGCTATGCTTGGAGCGTCTCGCTCTTTACTTTTCTAGGTTTTGTTTTTTGCTTTGTTTGCTGTAGTAAAAAGTTACACCCCAGCTTACTCTTTCGTGTGGGAGAGATACACGCTCCGCTTGAACTAGAACTCCTCATAGGATTTGCATGCTTATTCTTTTAGCTGTGAGTTGTTCTTTTTCTTTTCTTAGCTGCTGCTCTGTTTAGTTGTAGTGCTTTAGTTTTTCTAGAGATTTTCTTTTGTTTTAGGTTGAACTTTCTATAGGTTGCATGTTTTATCTTGTTAGAGAGTGTGCCTATTGCATTGAGTTTTGTGTCTTGACTAGAAAGTTGGTAGTTAAAGTTGTTGTTCTCTTTGTAGTAGTAACTTGCAATAGTTTTGAGGTATTGACTAGAGTAATGTTTGAACTTTTGGTGTCAAGAGCTCGAGCCTATTAGTGATAGATGTCATATTTTGGGCAATCCGTGTGATTTTTGAAACCAAAAACCCCTTTTGAGAACTCTAGCTACTAGATGGATCACTAACCTCTGGAGGGTTCGAATATTAGAGTACACTCACGTACCATGAGTCGAGGATGCGCAAGGATAACCAAACCCCCATACACTCCTCCTCGAGGTACTTGTCTCTTTGTGAACCTCCTGATTAGATTGAGAGTTACCGATAATAAGTGCATGAGTTCTTCGGACTAATGTGAGTATTCGAAAGTTGACACTTCCACCCACCTATACTTTTTCTAGCCTCTTCCGTATCGTGCATTGCCCTTTCTCACCTTGAGCTTTCTCACCTTGAGAGTTAGTGCATACTTCGCCAGTGCATCCAAAACCTTGGCACGATACACTCTGTCATCATAAGCCTCCTTATATCTTTCCTAAAAACACCCACCATACCTACCTACAAGGAATTTCCATAGCCTTTCCGAGATACATTGCCATGCAACATCCACCTTCTCATGACTTGATCCTCATGTCATAAATGCTACTTGCTTGATCGATGAGCCGCATGCTAGTTGGGCCTTGCCCTAATCATTGCTACATGACGCGCTAGTATCATTGCATATCCTGCTATCCTGGCAGAGGCATACATTTGCATCATGATAGTTATATCTTCTTTATGTGAGTACATTTTTAAAGTGTGAAAGATCTCCTATATTCTTGTAAAATATAGAGTGTTGCCCCTAAAGTGAGGAAAAGATCCCAAAGAGGACAAAATCAAAAGATCCCAAAGAGGACAAATGAGAGTTAAATAGAAAGAGCCATTGAGGCCACCAAAAAATAGAAAAAAATAGAAAAAGGAGAAAAAGAAAAATAAAAAGAGAGAAGGGGGCACACTACTATTCCTTTTGAGAGATCCACACTAGTACTTCATCCTCTATCCCTTGTACTACATAGAGATCATCATCATGCATATAGCTATGTGGGGACCTTCACACTATAGAACTTGGCTTGTATATTCCAATGATGAGCCTCCTCAAACGAGCTCTAGGTCTTCTTGAGCAAGCAAGTTAGATGCACCCCCACTAGTTCCCTTGGAGAGCTTTTAGCTCACATGTGCATCCGTTGCGTGGCAATCCCTACTCTCACATCATATCTATCATATGGCCTTCTCTCGCCTATGATTGTCCTCATTGATGTGAGCCTTTCACACCTTTTTGTCTTCCTCCTCCACTTTATTTCTGTTTCGCCTTTTAGGTGTCAACTATCTTTCTTACGCTCATCCATTGCATGAGTGCTCAAAATATCGAAAGGGAGTGGATCAGTTTGACTTGTACCTGGAAAGTGGTCCGGGGACGAGTCAAGATAAGAATCCAAAGGAGACCAAGTGTGAAACTTTAGTAGATAGTTGTTCTCAACAACCTTTTTTCTCTCTTTTTCTCAGTCCCCTGCTTGCACTCAAACACCATCTGGAGACATTCGAGTCACGGACAGCGAGAGCTCTTGCACCTTTTGTTCTTTTGTTGCTTGTGTCAATGCTAATATAGACTCTTGCTTGTTAAGACTTGAATTGAATTGCATGCTTTGATTGCTTTACTTAAAAGTCCTTTTATGGTTGTGTGGCATGTCACCACAGAAATTATGCTTGTTATCATTTACCTACTCGAGGACGAGAAGGAATTAAGCTTGGGGATGTTGATACGTCCCAAACGTTGTGTGACTTTGCCATGATTTGCTTGAACTTTCATACACTTTTGAGCATATTTGGACTAAACTATTAAACCAGTGCACCCAGCTGACAGTTGTTGTTTTCTGCTGTTTTTGTATTTCAGGTTTTCCGGCCATTAAAAGTGCTTCAAAAAATCCGGAAAAATCAGATAAAAAATCAGCGACCCGGAAGCTTCCGGAATCACCAAGGCAGTGGAGGGGGGCCACCACAGGGACTCCAGAAGGGTTCCTAGTGCGGCCCCACCCTAGGTCGCGCCAGGGGGCTTCCTGGCTGCCCTGTGGGTCCCCTCGACACCCCCCCTCCGGCTATATTTAGCCCTAATATCGATCTCTTTTCTGCGAACTCGCCTCTGTATCGCTGCCGCCGCCGTTTCTAGATCGGGGCTTCCAGGAGAAGCTGCCCCGGCACCCTGCCGGGAGGAGGAACCCCCTCCGGGAGACCATCCATAGCCATGGACGCCTCCCGAATGTGTCGTGAGTAGTCCTCCTTGGACCATGGGTCCGTGACCAGTAGCTATGTGATGTACCTCTCCCCTCTTTGTGCTTCCAATTTCGAGACCTCGTGAGCTGCCTCACATGATCGAGGCACTTTTGTAATTTCTGCTGTTGCTATGCTGAGTTTGCTGGGATCTGATGGATCATGAGACTATGTTCAGATTGTGATGAGTAATATATTTGGTTCTTCTCTTTTATATTTTGTTCTTGAGTAAATTCTTGCATGTTCTCCGTTGCAGTATTTTTCTTTGGCCAAGTAATTTCTTGCAACTCCAAGAGGGAGCGTTATGCTTGATTGTGGGTTCAGCCCCTTGATGTCTAGCTTGAGTGACAGAAACATGAGACTAGGGAATGTGCTGTTGCCACCAGAGATAAAACAATGGTGCTTGTACCCGAGGGTGCAAGGACTGTTTACTTTACACAAAGTTCTTTTAATGCAGTTGTCTGTTGCTTTGAGTTTACACTTTGGGTGGGATTCACAACTTAATACCAGCGAGATGTTCAGGATAGATATCTCAAGGTGGATGATTCGTAGTAGATGCAGTTGGATTTCGGTCTACTTACCTTGGCGTACTGCCCATTGCTTTTGAGCCCTTCCTTTCTTTGCAGCATAGTTAGCATTGCGGTGCCTTCATAATTCTGTCAATTGCCCAGCTGTGATTTGTTTACCTCGCTAGCACTTTTATCGTCTTTTGGGAGAGAGACATCACTAGTGAAAATCACGGGACTCCGGTCCATCTTCACATCACTGTTTACACCCTTACTTTACTTTCAGTCTTTACTTTCAGTTGCCATTATTATTATCTCTTGCGTTGATCCTTTGTAAACAGCAAGGCCGGAGGAATTGGCAACTCCTCTGTACTTGTTGGGAGAAAAGTTATTTGTTTCTGTGTGCAGGTCCTGTCAACTCCCTAGCCGGAAGCTAATTTTTGGCGCCGTTGGCACCTTCTTGTATTTCTGCGAGTCCTACTGGAGACAAACCTTGGTATATTCACCGAGGGAAATTTGCTGCTACGCTACATCTCACCTTCCACTTGGGGTAACCAACGAGGAGTGAGAGAACTATCCTCACCGTATCACCACTCTCTAAAGAGTGTGAACTTCATGATGCATCTGTGACGAGGGGGTGACCCCACGACTCCTACGGATGATCCTACCTGGTTTCCATGAAGGCAGAAGGCCCATGAAGATATGGCCCCGGCCCACTGGATGGCACCGACGTAGAAGTCCTCGACTCACAAGGAAGGTGCGAAGACCTGCCGTAAGGAGCAAGCTAGGGTTAGGAAAGTTTACCTGTACACGTAGATGAGTTCCCCGAGACCTAGTCCGGTATATAAGGGCTAGGAGGGGCAACGCCAAAGACATCCAATCTCACCTGTAACCCTAGCCCTGAGAGCTCCAGCCTTGGCTTCCTCTGTAATCGCATCTCCCTAATCAATAATATCGAGCAGGAGCGAGCCTTCCTGTTTGCCGACGAGCTATCGTCCAACCTACGCCTCTCATGACTAACCCAGGGTCCCTGACCATGGGATTTGCCGGGGTTGATCCCCGTCAATTGGCGCCGTCTGTGGGAACCGCGCAGGTTGGAAACGCGATCTCGGCGGCCTCATCATCACTAGCACTCATTGAGTCGGCGATTCCGGCAAGATCCAACCTGTTCGAGTCCCTCGGATTCACGGCCCACCTCCCGGCCCTCAAACCAGTCTTCACCGACCTACACTCCGGCGTCAATCTGATCTTCGGAGAGTACCGGATCTACATCAACCATTGGGGTACCCTTTGCCTCACCGACGGCACCCGTGCGCTCACGGCAACATCTGCAGCAACGACCGTAGCAGACGCCGCCCGCACGGACGATCTATCTGGCGGATGTAGTCACGCACCCAACTCGCGACTCCACGCTACTCGCGACCGCTCGAGTGAAGCCCCAGCATGGAGAAGCACGATCGCACGCATCAACAAGGAAACGGCAAGGGCACCATCACAGGTGTTCATTGCAGAAGTCGACATATCAACATCAGGTAACAACGAGCGAGCCGACGACCCAGGCACTCGACAAGACACCCCAACCACCAACAGGGCGGCTGGTCAGATGGTCGTACAGCTAGGAGAACCGGGGTCCATACCAAAGAAAGTCCCGGTGGAGCAAGGACCAAGCAACCAAAAAAGCAGTCAGCAGCCAAGCAAAAAACAGCAAGCACCTGGCCAGGGCAGCCAGCCATCACGGAGCAGGCAGCAAACCCCGGTTGCAGCGGCGGGCGAACCACCCAAAGAAAAAATATACTTGTCCAAGGAATCGATGGCAATGGTAAAGGAAGTAGTCGCTCGCGGCGGGTTACTACCATCAGATGCCTCAAGAGACGAGCTAAGGGCATACAACAAGCCAGCGGGAGAGCTAACCAAGCAGACGAGACAGTGGAGCCTAGCCATGGAGAAGCAAGCAAAAGCGGAACCCGAAAGGAGAAGCAGTCGCAGACAATCCCCCAGAAGTGACTCACTAGACCACGACTACCCCATCCGCAATAGATCGAAGTTCAAAAACCTGCGGAAGGCAGAAAAGGAGAGGGTAGTGCGGAACCTGGAAGACGACTTCAGGTCAGAGGAGGAGGACGACGAAGAGGAGCCTCTCACTCCGGCAGAAGCACTCATAAGCGCCCAAGACTACCTGTCCCGTGCCCAGAAAAGCAGAAAGGGAAAAACGGATCGCTACACTTCCATAGCTCTGCAGATAATGAAGGACGCTATCGACGCCTCGGTACCTAAAAAATCCAGCGCAAAGCGACAGAATCGCGAGCGGACACCGGACAGGGACCCCAGTTCTCCAGACGACGACGACAACGACAGTAACGATGACAGACGCAGGCGCTCCGGCAAGCACAAGAAACGCGACAGTGACGACAACGGCAGACGCCGCAGCACTCGGCGAGACGCGCGAGACGACATCACGCAGAACAGAGTCAACCGCAGCAGGTGAAGACGCGCAGCACACAAGGAGTACTCGGAGGAAGAGACTTCCGATGAGGAAATCGAGCCATGTGGAACACTCTTCTTCACACGTGCCATACGTGAGACGCGCATGCCCAACGGGTTCAAACTGAACTCCACGACTCTAAAGTACAACGGACTCGAGGAGCCGGAGGCATGGCTCGACGACTACCTAACAGCAGTCAAGTTTCAAAGAGGGACCAATGTCACGGCGATGCAGTACGTATAGCTCATGCTGGAGAGCTCCGCTCGACACTGGCTAAAAAATCTTCGGCGCGGATCCATCAGCTCCTGGAGCCAGTTCCGAGGAGCCTTCATAGAAAACTTCAAATCAACATACAAGCGACCAGCCTCACTCGAGGAGCTGCAGGCATGAAAACAAGGAACGAGGGAGGCCCTGCGAGCATACATCCAGCGATGGATGATACTCAAGAATTCAGCGGAAGACATCTCAGACGAGAGTGCGATCGACGCATTCAGGCGAGGTCTTCAGCGCGTTGAATTCAAAGAGCAGCTCGGATAGATGAAAGTCCGAACACTCGCACGGATGCTAGAACTAGCCAACAGCTAGGCGGACGGAGAAGACTCCGTTCGTAATGAAACAGAAACTCACACCGCACGATCAGAGTACGACTACGACTACAACGGAGATAGAGGAGACGACAGAAGAAGGAAGCGACCCAGACGGAACTTCTACAACGACAGAGGACCTGACATGCTCGCCGCTGGTTTATCAGACGACCGGAACGGCAGGCACCGTGATGACAACAGACCACAGCGCCGAGACAACCCAGAAGACGAGCCCCAGGCTCAAAGACGAGAATGGATGACAAGACAGGCACGCGACGGCACTCGCGCATTCCGCTCCGCCAAAGAACAACTCGATGGACCGTTCTCTTTACACGGATTCAAAAACGAGCGAGGAGAGCTCAAATCATCCCACACCCTCAGGAATTGTCGAAGCTTCAACGAGTTGGCCGAGGAGAAAAACCGCTCCGCGGTCGCAGCAGCACGACCACTCGCAAGCATAGCAGTTGGGCCAGTCGCCCATGGTGCGCCACCAGCCCCCCTCTACCAACAAGACAGGTGGCCGCCATCCAGGAACGACAAAGGACACCAGAAGAAGAAAACGAATACCCAGAAGCCCACGGGAGGATCTACATGATACAAGAAGGCAGACCTTCCAACAGGCAGCAGAAACAAGTTACCAGACAAGTCTTCCTGGCAACCTCCGCGCACCCGGCCGTCCCAGAGTACTTGCGCGGGTCGGAGACAGAAATATCCTTCTCCCGGGACGACCACCCGCCAGCCGTCTCCCAACCAGGGCACGCCGCGCTAGTGCTCGAGGCCAGAATCGGAAATTACGACATGTCGCGAGTGTTCATGGATGGCGGCAGCGGAACCAACATCATCTTCACCCGAACACTCGACGACATGCTCATCCAAAACAACGCACTCAAGTCCTCAGGCACAACTTTCCACGGAATCGTACCAGGAAAAGCAGTCTACCCCCTCGGAAGGATAAGCTTAGAGGTAGTCTTCGGGAACGCGGCGAACTTCCGCAAGGAAACACTTGACTTTGAAGTGGTTGATTGGAAGTCGCAATACCACGCAATTCTCGGGCGGCCAACTTTCGCTCGCTTCATGGCCGTACCCCACTATGCCTACCTCAAGTTGAAGATGCCAGGCCCAAACGGGGTCATCACAATCAGCGGTAGTTTCGTCAGATCCGACCGATGCGACAAAGAATTCCACAAGATAGCAGAAGCAGTCGTAGCCCACCAAGCCAGCAGGACCACGGGACTCACAGAAGAAGCGCTCCCGTAGAAGAAAAGAAACATCTCCCGAAGAAATCCAGCACTAGGAGACAAAGCTGCCAGGACCTTAAAGCCACTACATCATCGCTCTAAAAGGAACCCACCCTCAACAGAGCCCGACTACTCTTTGTAAGAAACAACAGGAAAGATATTACATAAAATATTTTTCCACAAAATTAAATCGGCACTCGGGGGCTCGCCGAAGCAGCCACCCCCCGACGCGCCCTCCACAATCGCGGCAAAACTAACTCGGCACTCGGGGGCTCGCCGAAGCAGCCACCCCCGACGCGCCCTCCGCAATCGCGGCAAAATTAACTCGGCACTCGGGGGCTCGCCGAAGCAGCCACCCCCCGACCCGCCCTCCGCAATCCCGGCAAAATTAACTTGGCACTCGGGGGCTCGCCGAAGCAGCCACCCCCCGACGCGCCCTCCGCAATCGCGGCAAAATTAACTCGGCACTCGGGGGCTCGCCGAAGCAGCCACCCCCCGACGCACCCTCCGCAATCGCGGCAAAATTAACTCGGCACTCGGGGGCTCGTCGAAGCAGCCACCCCCCGACGTGCCCTCCGCAATCGCGGAAAAATTAACTCGGCACTCGGGGGCTCGCCGAAGCAGCCACCCCCGACGCGCCCTCCGCAATCGCGGCAAAATTAACTCGGCACTCGGGGGATCGCCGAAGCAGCCACCCCCCGACGCGCCCTCCGCAATCGCGACAAAATTAACTCGGCACTTGGGGGCTCGCCGAAGCAGCCACCCCCCGACGCGTCCTCCGAAATCGCGGCAAATTAACTCAGCACTCGGGGGCTCGCCGAAAGAAGCCACCCCCCGACGCGTCCTCCGCAATCGCGGCAAAATTAACTCGACACTCGGGGGCTCGCCGAAGCAGCCACCCCCCGAGGCGTCCTCCGCAATCGCGGCAAATTAAACTTAGCCCTCGGGGGCTCGCCGAAGCAGCCACCCCCCGAGGCGCCCCACGCAACTACAAATGCAGACGATATATAGAACCAAGAAGAAGCATATACAACGAAGGGAAAAACCTAATCTTTAGGCTCCAACTTTGCCTTAATAAGTGCAACCAGATGGCGGTCGTTCTCTTCGCAAACTCGCCTCACAACTTGGTGCGCGTGCCTATCTACAACCACGTAGTGCTCATTCATCGGATGATTCCTACCACCCGGAGGACCCAACACCACCTGAGCAAAGTCCACCCCTGGCCAATGACTATGGACCAAGCCCAAAGCAGATCTGGCTCCAGCACGAGTCTGGTGATCCATCACTCGACGCAACTCGGCAGGCTGAGAAAATATGCGACAAAGCCTCTCAAGGGACGAAGGAACCACCTCCAACGGATAGAACTCAGCATGGATACCACCCAACACCCGTTGGCAGTAGCCGAGAGCTTCCGGTACCCGTTCAACTCGGCGACGAAGCATCGCAAACGCTCGAGCACGAGCCCCATCTGCCCAAAAGGGATTGCTCGCCTGCACACTAGGATCATCAAGCCGTGGCATCTCCGACTGAACGGCCCTCTCTTCATCCCGAGTTCGCCCTGCCAGCACTTCAAAAGTCAAGAACTACGATCAAGGCAGAGATGGCGAAAACCCACCAAACGGAATTAAGCAACCAAGCAGAGGCAAGACTCACCCCGCAGGAGGTCAGACAGCTTCACCACCCACGAAGCAAGGCCCTCAACCACGGACTCGGCACGCTCACGCCGAGTATGCTGAACGGCCACGGACCCCTTCAGTCGGACAATATCCCGCTCAACATCCTTCAGCCGCAAGCAAACGGACTCGTACGCACCCTCGCGAGCGCCATCCTTCAGCGAACTCCACGGACGAAGGAAGCCAGGAGCGGCCTACTGCAGGATGAACAAAACAAATCAAAAACAGCAAGAGGAACAGCCAAGCAGACATTCAGATAGAAGTTGCAAAAGATCAACCGTCACAACAGAGTCAGGAATTACAGACAAAGTTTCCAAACGGCGAAATCACTACTATGCCTCCCCCTCACCTACGGCAGGGGGACCCTGAGCATCTACAACTTGTTTTAGGCGACGAGCCAGCCTATTGGCTCGGTCGTCCTGCTCACCAGAATAGCACGGGATGGTCTCAACCAAGGAATCTTCAAAGGAAACTCCATGCCCTATAAGGACGACCAGGGCCGTGGAAGAACCACTCACCACGCTCTCCGCCACCAGCTCCACCATATCTTTTCCATCAGGGCCGAACGCAGCGACCCGAGCACCCAGGCCATCAGGCACGTTCGTACCTTCCGGCATAAGGTGCTCGTGCGCAAGACCCACAACATTGGAAGCCCGGGCGCAGACGTCCTCGACCACTGCAACAGCACCCGCTACAACATCAACAGCACCTTGGAGAACTCCAGACCCCGACGCAGCAGCCTCCATCGGCTTCGCACCCACAGCAGCTGCACCAAACAAAGAAACGTCATCAAGGGCAAACAGCGGAAACAACAATAGTCGAACACCAAACTTACACACTAGAGAGCCCGCCAAGGCGCGAAGACGTTTGCCCTCGACTGCCTCCACCTGCGCATGCGCATCGTCAGCCTGGCGAAGGCGAACCAGCTCCTCATGCTGACCATGCAACTCCGCCTCCTTGGAAGCCAAGGCAACCTCGAGAACGGAAACAGTCCTTTCCGCCTTTTTGGCTTGTTTCTAGGCAGCCTGGCGACGACCTGCGAGGCAAAGACAGTACTCAGAACAAAAGATGAAGTACCCAAAAACTCAGCAGCAAAAAGAATAAAGCTCACCATCCATAACAGATAAGGCATCTTGGGCAGACTCATGGGCCCGTTGCCAACGCTCAGCTTCAAGAACCAAACGCTCACAGTGTTGGAAAACAGGCTGCAAGAACCAGGCAATCAGGTGTTAATTAAAGAAAAGACTACAAGCAACTGCAAACAGTTACTTCTAGCCTCGGGTGCTACTCCCATCGGGAGAACTGCCGTGCCCCCGATGATGAAGCAACACAGACACGAATCATCTTACCAGCTTGGAGACATGATCGAAAGCACGGGCTTTGTTTTCAATCGCCAGACCAACACGGCCAAAGTACGAAGGACAAAGCCCAGTCGACCTAGGCTCAGGAGCAGTAACACCAGGCACCCCAGAGGGAGACACGCCGGTAACGACACCCGCAGTCGAAACGGCAAGAGTCACCGTCGGCCCAGATTGACCAACGACAGTCGAGTGGTCCTCAGGACTCTTGGCCGCCGCCTTAGAGCTCGTCGATTTCAGATCAGTAGCAGCCGCGCTGGTGCATTACGCAGCCGGAGCAGGCGCAACACTACAAAATAAAGCATTATCAGTCGTAAGAGCAAGGAAAAAGGAACGGGCACTAATTCAGCAGAATCTTACCCGACACGCATGCCACTAGGACGCCCCAACCTCCCAAGCCTGGCCCTCTTGGGAGGAAGGGCCGGAGCAACAGCCGAAGGGGAAGGCCCAGCAAAAGGAGCAGCAGAAGGGACAACATCACCTAATGCGGCATGATCTTCAGCATCCAAGGGGCGCGACCGCTTCACACGGAAGGGACTCGAGTCCTCACTATCTCCGGTCTCCACTAGCACAATCTCAGCATTAACAGCCGGCACAGCGTCACCAGCTGCGGAAGCTTCAGGCTCTTCACGAATATCGGCGTCTTTCGGCTGCGGAGGATTACACGGCACTGGAGCATGGCCCTGCAAATCAAGCAATGTCAAAATTTGGGCCCCAACCGGTGGCGGAGGATGATCAGAAGCATATGGAAGGACAAGGCGCATCTCGGAAATACTAGAGCACTTGGTCACATGCTGGATAAGAGCCAGCAAGGCATCAGGTTCTAGCTCTTCAGGCGAGCATCTCGTCGAGTCATCGAGCCCCTCGTACTGCCACATAGGGCGATCCCGATGCTGCAACGGTTGAACTCGCCTCCCCACAAACACAGAGATAAGCTGACCACCAGTCAAGTTATCCTTCAACACAGAAATCCTCTCCAGAAATGGAGTCAGTACAGACGACTCCACCTCGGTCAGAGAATGAGACCACGAAGGTTGTCTGACCGCTCGTGCGCCTGGATTGAAAGAAGCAAGACCAAATCGTTGACCAACAACGCAGCGATCCTTCAGATAAAACCAACCTTTCCGCCAGCCACTAACGGAATCGATCTTCTCCAAGTCAAAGTATGAATGTTTATCCCCAATGGAGATACCCACTAGACCCACGGTGTATTCACAGTTCGTCCTTTTTACATTAAAAAGGCGTCTCCAAAGTCCCAATGGGGATAAATCCCCAGGAAAGCCTCACGAAGGGTGATAAAACACGCAATGTGCAAAATCCCATTGGGAGTAAGGTCATGCAATTGGAGCCGATAGTAATACAGCAAGCCCCGAACGAAAGGATGCAGCGGAAGAGCAAACCCACGGTGGAAGAAAGCCTGGAAGCATACCCGCTCATCCGCCGCCGGCGCTGGAGTCGACTCATCACCAGGAAGACGAGCATCGCCCGCCACCACCACGCCATCAGCAACCAGCGCATCCAGATCTTCAGCCCCGAACGTGCACCGCTCCCACTTGCCAGACATCTTGGCCGACTCAATGGTAGCACGGGAGCGCTTGTACATAGATCTCACAGCAGCACGTAGAGAAGAAAAGACAAAAGCTCAGGCACACGAAGGAAAATAGAGAAAGAGGAGGAAGGCAATGGCTGGGTAAAACCTACAATTCACCCAGTCGCATGATATTTAACTCAAGAGCCTGGCAAGCAGGGCCACCGGCCAACCTTTTCGCCCAGTCAAAACGTGCCACGATCCCGTACAGAGGCGAAAAGCATGGAAAATCGAACCGGCGCAGTAACAACACCGCCCACCACGCCAACGTCATATCACAGCAAGGCGTACGCAGTACGCCATCAAGGCCAACAGATTCCATCTTTCAGATCTTTTTCCCCAAGGAAGAAAAACATCTTACTCCCATCGGGAGCGTACATCATAAGAGTCCCGGGTGCTCCCTCACCTAAAGGTTAGCCACGTGCTCGAGTGAAAACTCGCACTTATGAGAGTCTCGGGTGCTCCCTCACCCGAAGAGCCGAAAACGGCATTCGAGTGATTACTCGTGAAAAACCCCCCGACTGAGCACTCGAAAACAAAGCTCCTCGGGTGAATAAGTGAACAACTCGCTTGATGTTTTGTTCCAAGCGGGTGCAATGCTATAAGGCTCCGCGCCTCAAAAACACACTTTCCTGGAACACGATACACTGTGCCCAGATGCCACGCAAGATTAGCGTGTAGGTAAGACCCCGTTGCGAAGTACGGCCGGGCTGGGACTTGCCGAAGAGTGATTTCACTCCCAACCTTTCCCATGCGCAGAGCATGATAGATAAGCCGGGCGGACGCGCCTTAGGCTACACACATTACTGGCAGCAAATGAACACCATAAGACCTGAAGCGGTCGGACTTTTGCTCGACACCAGTGTTCCAAGCTCACGTCGAGGGAACTGGGTTTGATTGGGCTACTGTGGTATTTGCCCTAGTGCAATTCACCAAGGCTCGACCCGTCGACCCCTTGGGCCCTTTCAGCTTAGCATCCCTCGAAACAGGTTTTGTCATGGCCACCAGACTGCCAGCGACCCACGGATGAACCGTGCATATCAATAGACGACACATGAATGTACTCGAGTCCCTGCGCGACTCTTCGAGTCCCCCAGGCACTCGGGGGCTACTGACGAGGGGGTGACCCCACGACTCCTACGGATGGGCCTACCTGGTGTCCATGAAGGCAGAAGGCCCATGAAGATACGACCCCGGCCCACTGGATGGCACTGACGTAGAAGTCCTCGACTCACAAGGAAGGTGCGAAGACCTGCCGTAAGGAGCAAGCTAGGGTTAGGAAAGTTTACCTGTACACGTAGATGAGTTCCCCGAGACCTAGCCCGGTATATAAGGGCTAGGAGGGGCGACGCCAAAGACATCCAATCTCACCTGTAACCCTAGCCCCGAGCGCTCCAGTCTTGGCTTCCTCTGTAATCGCATCTCCCTAATCAATAATATCGAGCAGGAGCGAGCCTTCCTGTTTGCCGACGAGATATCGTCCAACCTGCGCCTCTCATGACTAACCCAGGGTCCCTGACCATGGGATTTGCCGGGGTTGATCCCCGTCAATCTGCGTCTTCGATGTGTGTGATTTATCTATTCCCGCACCTTTACTTGTGGTGCTTTGTAGCTAGCTTGTTGCCCTAATTTAGCTATAGTATTAGCTTGATTTCCATCTAGATTGTTCTCACCGTAGATTGCATATCTGGAGAAGTTAGTTTGTACGCACACCCCCTAAAATTGGAAGTTGAGCTAAAAATATATATTCTCCTATGCTCCCCCCTCTGGTCGACCTCTTTTATTCTTCCATTTGCGCACATATACTGAAAGATGACGAGATGAAAGGGCTTATCCTCCAAACCCCTAAGAAAGAAATGAACAACTTGGTAGTCGTCCATGAGGAAAGGTTCCAAGAAGACGTCAGTCCATAGAGAGAGAGAACCGGTTCCTTGGGTATGGATCAGCTCTCTCGTGACCCCCGTTCCCCAGGTTCACTGATATGCAACAATCAAATTTGATTTGGGGGGTATACATACCCACCTTTCTTGCTCCTCTAACCCTAGTCCTCCTTTGAGCTTCCACACCATTGCTAATCCCGAAAGGCTTGTTTTCTCTTCATCCCTCCACTCAAACTCGCCAAAAAGTTGAGCATTGAAGGAGAGTCAATCGATTTACATTTCACCAAACAAATTTGTGATCCCCGTACCTGTTCATCACAAAACTTGTTACTCTTGGAGATTTAGGACTCCTAGGCGATCAGAGCCAAGATGGAAAGCTATGCTTCAGAAGTTTGTGATGGTATGATGGTCGCCTTCAAGACCAACCATGAGTGCTTTTTGGATCATCCATTGAGGGCTCTTGACTAATCATAGGGATATAAGGGTAAGACACTTGGTGGCATTTCCAATCTTTGGTTTCTGGTTATTTCAATGGAGGTTACCACTCTCTAAAGAGTGTGGACTTCATGATCCATCAGCGTCTTTGACTTGTGTGATTTATCTATTCCCGCACCTTTACTTGTGGTGCTTTGTAGCTAGCTTGTTGCTCTAATTTAGCTATAGTATTAGCTTGATTTTCATATAGACTGTTCTAATCGTATATTGCATATCTAGAGAAGTTACTTTGTGTAGAAAACCCCTAAAATTGGAAGTTGAGCTAAAAAAATTTAGTCTCCTATGCTCCCCCTCCGGTCGACCTCTTTTATCCTTCCATCTGCCCACATATACTGAAAGACGACAAGATAAATGGATATATCCTCCAAACCCTAAGAAATAAATCAACAACTTGGTAGTCGTCCGTGAGGAAAGGCTTCTAGAAGACGTCAGTCCATAGAGAGAGAGAGAACCGGGTCCTTGGGTATGGCTCAACTCTCTCATGACCCTCACTCCCAAGTCCACTGATATGCAACAATCAAATTTGATTTGGGGGGTATACATACCCACCTTTCTTCCGCCTCTAGCCCTAGTCCTCCTTTGAGCTTCCCCACCATTGCTAATCCGTAAAGGCATGTTTTCTCTTCATCCCTCCACTCAAACTCCCCAAAAAATTGAGCATTAAAGGAGAGTCACTCGATTTACATTTCACAAAACCAATTTGTGATCCCCGTACTTGTTGATCACAAAACTTGTTACTCTTGGAGATTTAGGACTCCTAGGCGATCGGAGCCAAGATGGAAGCTATGCTTCAGAAGTTTGTAATGATCTGATGGTCGCCTTCATGACCAACCACGAGTGCTTTTAGGCTCATCCATTTAGGGCTACTGACTAATCATAGGGATATAAGGGTAAGACACTTGGTGGCATTTTCAAACTTTGGGTTTTGGACATTTCAATGGAGGTTACCACTCTCTAAAGAGTGTGAACTTCGTGATGCATCTACGTCTTCGACTTGTGTGATTTATCATTCCCGCACCTTTATTTGTGGTGCTTTGTAGCTAGCTTGTTGCTCTTATTTACCTGTAATATATTAGCTTGATTTCCATATAGACTGTTCTAACCGTAGATTGCATATCTATCGAAGTTACTTTGTACGCACAACCCCTAAAATTGGAAGTTGAGCTAAAAATTTCTAGTCTCCTATGATCCCCCTCTGGTCGACCTCTTTGATCCTTCCATCTCTACACATATACTGAAACATGACGAGGTGAATGGACTTATCCTCCAAACCCCTAAGAAAGAAATCAAGAAATTGGTAGTCGTCCATGAGGAAACGTTCCAAGAAGACGTCAGTCCATAGCTTCGGGGGGTGCCACCGGCACCACTCCGACTGCCTCAGGTCCTCCTGCTCCGGATGCCACTGCTGCCTCAGCTGCCGCTCCCTCTGCTACCGATGCACCGGCTGCCTGAACTCGGCGCACCTTTATTTCCCTGCCTTTGCTTTACAAACAATCATGTTAAACTCTAAGTGCGTGCGCTGAGGGCCACTTTCATGTAATGAACAACGTTCGGCCAATCGGCCATGCTTGCTTATGAACTTGGTTCTCCCTAGCTATATATGCTACTCTTCCTTTGCGTTTTTCAACTGATTTCCTTTTTCTTTGCCTCCTTTCTTTCTTGGTCGATATTCCTGCCAACCCTACAGCCGACCTGCGGTCTGTGGTCGGATCAGAGAATAGGCCTTGAAGGAAATTTTGACAAGTACTTCTAGGTTCTCAGTTTTCTTCCTAAAGGTAGAGCTACGCAGATAAGCCGATTGCAACATTCCGACCGTTGGCCAGCCGGTCTGGTCACAATCGGTGGGTTTGCCATTGGCTAGCTCTGAATTAAATATACTTTTGGAGTATGAACTTTCCGATTTGACGGTTCTGTTCGGTCGTATCCACCCGACATTATAGCCGACTGCGGTCTGCATTCGGTTCGGACTAGCTTTCACAAACCCATCGCTCTTGTGGTCTTCCTCTTGAGTATACCCGTTTCGGGGCAACCGACCAGTCCCCGGGTCTGCTTTCGCCGACCTTAGGACTGGGAAATATATGCACAAACTTTTGTAACTCCTGCCGAATGCAGTCTCATGGACGCACGGCTATTCTCATTGATAGTATTTGCACAAAGGGGGAATACAACAATACCGCTCAACTGTAAAACGGGCATAACAGCTCGGCGTTCCAGGGACGCTCCATTTCTTGCCCCGAAGTGTCCACATATCGGGTCGGCTTTCTGAGATCAATGAGGTAGTATGCATTGTTCTTGAGCGCCCGACTGACGATGAATGGACCTTCCCAAGGATAACTTGTGCTGGCCATCCGATTTCTGGATTCGGCGCAACACCAAATCACCCTCACGAAAAGCTAGGGGCGGATCTTCTTGTTGTGGTAGTGATGCAGCTTCTGCTGGTATATTGCCGACCTGGACAAGGCCAGGAGACATGCTTCTTCTCTCAGATCAACACCGTCCTCGCGAGCTTCCTTGGCTTCTGCCTCCGTGTACATGGCGTGACGAGGTGAGTCGAACTCAATATCACAAGGAAGAATTGCCTCCGCACCATATACCAGGAAGAAGGGAGTGAATCCAGTTGAACGGTTCGGCGTAGTACGCAGACTCCAAAGCACCGCTGGCAGCTCGTCGAGCCATGCGACGGGTTCTCTCTCTAGTGGCTCCACCAATCTTGGCTTGATTCCGGACAGTATGAGGCCATTTTCCCGCTCTGCTTGACCATTTGACTGGGGGTGAGCTACCGATGCTACATCCAGCCGAATGCCCTGCTGGGAAGCATACCGAGCTAGCGCCCCTTTTGCGAAGTTTGTTCCATTGTCAGTGATGATGTTGTTAGGCACTCCATATCTGACTGTGATGTCCACAATGAACTTAACCGCAGTTGGTCCGTCTAGCTTCTTGATCGGCCTTGCCTCAATCCATTTGGTGAACTTGTCCACTGCCGCCAATAAATGTGTCATGCCACCCCTTGATGTTTTGAATGGTCCCACCATGTCCAAACCCCAAACTGCGAATGGCCATGTGATCGGAATGGTTTTGAGTGCTGAAGCCGGTAAGTGACTCTTTGCTTTGAATATTTGACACCCATTGCAATGCTTGACCAACTCTTCTGCCGCTACTTTCGCAGTCGGCCAATAGAAACCATGGCGAAAAGCCTTGGCAACTATTGCTATAGCTGATGCATGGTGACCACACTCACCTTGGTGGATGTCTCAGAGCAATTCCAGCCCCTTGTCTTCTTCCACACAACGCTGAAGGACTCCCGTTGCACTTCGGTGCACTAACTCGTTATTGATGATAGTTTATGCTCCAGATCGGCGCTGAATTTGTTGAGCTTCTACCTCATCTTGTGGGAGTTGACATCCACCAGAAAATTTCTGATCGGCTCTTCCCATGAAGGTGCAACAACAATTACCATTACGGTGACTGCTTCTTGTTCGGGCTGTTCGGCTTCTGCCACTGGTAGCCCGGAGTGTTGGAGATATTCCCTAGAGGCAATCGTGTTATGATGTTATCTCCTTATGTATTCATGAGTTATTTGTATTGTCCTTGAACATCATCACTGATATGTATCAATAAGTATGTGACTTGTTTGTGAGACTATATATTCTATGATGATTGTTCTAATGGTCCCTAGTTGATAAGGTTATGCGGACACATATCCTTGATTAGTATATGATTCGATTGATGACTATGTTTCACAAGTCATGAGCATGGAGATGCTACCGTAAGTATGGACTTAGTGATGGGATCACTGAGTTGGACAGAGGCCCGCTTTGAGACGCAGCGAGCTATTGTGTTAGTCTCAATACAATGTATATGCCATGTCCTAGACCTGAGGTCCTCGCATGTTCTCGGGATGAGGAATGACTCACTTAGGGACTGTCAAACGCTACACCGTAACTGGGTAGTTATAAAGGTAGCTTACGGGTGAGTCATGATACATGCCGCGAGACATGGTTGATCAAGATGGGATTTGCCCCTCCACTTTGGAGAGATATTCTCTGGGCCCTCTCGAGTGATAAGATTCAGAAAACATGGCCATGCGATATGGGTTAAGTGCTAACCCGGTTCAGGAATCTGTATCACGATTTCGAGAAGAGAGGTCAAGCTATCACAAGGGTGACAAGTACTCGCCTTGAGCTTGACAACATATATCGTGAGGCAAAAGGAATGTTGCATATGACACTTTGTAATGGTTCGTCTTATGACTTTACGCATATATGGGAGTCGGCACATTCTGCTAGGAACCGCTACCGACTATCGAACCGGATGTGATTCGGGACGTGTCCATGTGTACGTGAACCTATAGGGTCGCGCGCTTAAGAGGAAAGGATCCCATTCGGATGTGATCCTAATGGAATATGGATGGAGGGTCCGGATTGCCTCAAGGGTTGAGGCCATTCCACGGGCGCCTATATAAGGGCTAGGGTGAACCCCGAAGGGGTAGATGTCAGACCAAAACCCTAGCCGCCACTCCACCTCCAGTCCGAGCCGCCGGACCTAGCAGTCCGCCGCCCGGCGCTCCTCCTTGTACATGCGGATCCCTTGGAGGCGCTGCACCTGCGACGCTTGGACGAACTGTTCGCGGGATCGGATCGCGGGACTCCGTTTGTGGGATTGGTACGAGGGATCGGTTCGAGGGATTCGAGCAGCAGCCGCCGACGCGCATCACCAACTCTCCTTCCGCTGCCGTGACTGCACGTCTAGTGGTAAACCCTAATCATGTAGTTCATCTCCAGTAGCAGTGATCTTGGTTGTGCGCGGTAGAAAATTTTGATTTAGCGCTAGCGTAGCGGACCGCATGCCCCAACAGTGGTATCAGAGTCTCTGCTGCGTGGTGATGAATTCGTGATAGAATTTCATATGGAGATATTTAGATCGGATCTTGTGATGGCAGATCAGATTGGTTTTGCATGTTTGAGGTTCTTGATTTCATGATCTGTCCCGAGGCGCGAGCTACTTATGTTGTGCCACAACTTATCCCTAGAGGTCGGTTATCCGCCATTGGGATAGACAGTGAGCCGTAAATCCTATTGGGGCACACGGATATCACTAGGTGATTGATCCGGGACACGGATCAGGACACGGCGTAGATATGATCTGTGCTGTCCAAGAATCTGTGCGCAGGTTCGGTTCAGAGGCCATATCTTGGTCATATGAACTCCGATTGAGCTCCGTGACCTACCAAACGATGCAGAATGAAAATATATTGTGTATGTTAATTAGGCCATTTTTCGCAGACCTATTTTGACTAGTGCTAAAAGAGGGTTAGACGGCAGTAGAACTTCTAACTTGGTTTTGCAGGGTATGATTGTGATTTGGTATAGCCCATTGTGTATGTTATTATTCATGGTCTGCGTGTCATGGTTTTGACAACCGGCTGGAGCCATATGGTTGTCTCATTATTGTATTAATGACCTGCTTGTCAACTTGTGGAGCCATGTAATGTAATTTACTTTCATAGCTATTAGTTTGTAATAGCATAGTAACTTATGTAACACTTGGCGGTTGACACCATGGCGTGGCGATGGAGATCACCACGAGGACAACCGTACATGGAGATGGAGATCGCCATGTGTAACACCCCCAGTGTCATGCTACAGTAAAGTTTTTTTTAGTGTCAAGTCCCGGTGGTTAGCAAGCACTAATCATCTTGATCATGCCCAAGTTCAAATCCAAACTCAAAAGAAATTACAAAAGTAAGTGGAAAATAAAGTTCACCCAAAAATCTTGCAAACAATTTTGTAAATTGCACAATAATCAGTAGATCAAAGTAATATGTGCATGGGAATTTATTAAGCTTTAATATAATCCAAACAATTATTTACAGCAGCAAAAATCCCCTTTAATTAAGTTGCAGTCCAAAAACAAATACCAAATGGATTTTTAAAACGCCCAAACTTTTGGTGGCAGCCCCCTATGGAGCAACACACTTGTACCAAAAAGATTCATTATAAACAAAAATCTTTTGCTTGCTGAAATAATTTAAACAGAAAGGAAACACAGCTGGCAGCAGAGATAAATGGCAAATACTTATCTGTCGCCCACCGCACTGCTCATCCGGCCCAACCAACTTGCGCCCCGGTCACCTTCTTCTACACTTCTCCTCCCCCGGTCGCCATGTCCTGTAGCTGTTCGACGCCAACCAGCTCGCCCCTGCTCACTCCTAGTCGGCAGCGCGACGACTGGGAGGATAAGAACAACCCCAATGCACCCGTGGACACGCGCAAAATATCTTCCCCTCGCACACCACTCGGTTTCGTCTCACGCAAGGTGACAACCGCCGCCGTGCTCGCGGCCAACGGCCTCGCCTCGCCGCTCAACCATGTCCAGCGAACGCGCCTCGGTCTTCTTCATCACCCCAGGGAAGGAATCGAGGGGAGACACCCCCACGCCACCGTCACCGTCGCGTTCTCCCGCCCCGGCAGCCGGCGAATACAACCTCGATTCGCCGCCGTTCGTGCCTCCTCAGCCTTCCCGAGCACTTCCCTGCACTCGCCGTGAGCTCCCTCACCTCCCTATCATCTCCCTCCCTTCCCCAGCGTACCGTAGTCGGCGCCTCCATGGCCGCTGTGGCCCTATCTCCGCTGTCGTGCTCCTCATCATGGTCCGGGGCACGTTTCTTGGCACGCCGTTCGCGTCGAAACGCTCTCCACGCTCCCCTTGTTCGAACGCCGTATCTCACGCTCCTCCCGCACCCGGTAGCCTCGCCGTCGTCCCCGCTAGGCTTCAGACCGCCGCCCCTAACGTCGCCGATGCCGCTCCAGCCAGCTTCCGGCGAGGTCGTCGCCTCCAGTGGACGCGGAGTAACCGCCCCTTTCGAACGCAACTCGCGGGCGAGGTTTTGGCCGCCGAGGCTGGCCAGACTGGTCGCCGCCGTGCTCTGCCCTCGTCGCCGGAGAGCACTGGCTCGAGCCAGGGGGTTGGCTCCCTGGCTAGTGGGCCAGGGCCGGTTTAGATTAGGGCCTAACCGCCTAATTAACTTAGCACCCCTAATTAAAACTGATTTGAGATAACCCCCCCCCCCCAATTAAAACAATGAAAAACTGTTATGACTAACCCCACTGACTGACATGTGGGCCCAGGCACTTAAGCTAATCACTAGATTAATTTAAATGATAATTAACACTAGTGTGTATGACATGTGGACCCCATTGGTTATTTAGATTAAATAAATTGGATCTTAATATATGTTTCTATGACACATGGGACCCACTGGTCAGTTTGACCAGTCAAACACCTCTTGTGTATGACAAGTGGGCCCCCTATGTGAGCACTGCTGTGGATAAGATTGTGGATAATGTTTGAATTAAATAAAAAAAGAAATCCCAGAAATTGATTTAAATTGATTTAAACTTTAAAATTCAATATCTTTTAAACCGTAACTCCGATGAAAATAAATTATATATAAAATATGATCAGAAGCTTACCCACCGCACCCCTCTAACATACCGAACCCGAGACTTTCCCCCTTCGGATCGTTTGACCGGTAATTACCCGGTACCGTTAAAACTTTCCGGGTGGAAATGTTCTGAACATAAAAGTTGTTCAGAATGCATCAACAATCACGGTTACACTATCCACATGTCTGTCAGATATTCACGACACTACAGACATAGAACCTTCCCCCTCCGGGCCGTCTGTCGGTAATCACCCGGAGCCGGAATTTCATCCCCGGATGAATTCCTGTTCCGAGCAATACACCTTGCACTGCGTTAGAACACCGTTAACATTGCATTTTCCATGCCTTGTATTTGTATTGCTATTATTGTTGTGTATTTATTGTTTCTCCCCCCTCTCTTATTGTCCGTTAGTCCCGACAACCGATGTCGATGCTCCTGTTATCGACTACGTCATTGATGACCCTACCCCTCCCGCGAGCTTCCAGGCAAGCAGAGCCATTCTCTTCCCCAGATATCGCTTATGTTTTCCATACATTTCTCTCACTAGGCATTGTTACTGCTGCTGCTACGTTACAATCCTATTCAATTGCATAGCTTGATTTTGTCGCCCCTTGTTGTACCTTCCTTATCCTATGCTGCCTGCTATATCTATATATTATATTCAACAGTGAGCCCTGCGCATTATTAGCTAGGATTAGATAACGGGCCGTGGCCACTCAGAGGAGTGACACGGATACAAAATATATAAAACTGCAACAGGTACGGATCAATGCAGACGCCCTAGGGAACCTACAACGGCGAGACTCTGCCGAGTCGCTTTGAGTTTGACTTACGAGTGGACAGTCTCGTATTTCACTCTCGTCGGCTCAGTAGCGTAGCATCACTGGGATGATACGAGGGTATTCCTCTTTAGTTCATTATGCTGGTGTCTCGGCACCACCGGGGTGATACGAGAATATTCCTCTTTAGTTCATTCCGCTGAATGTCTCTGTCGAACCTCTTCAAGTGTACCATCGAGGGTGATTCCTCCTGGTTTCACTTGATGGTAGGCACTCGAATCAATCGGTGTCCTTACAGGTAAGGAGTCAGGTGACCCAACGGTGCCCGCGCAGGGTATCTTAGCGGAACGACAGGTCAGGTGTGTAACGCCCCGGACACACGCACCGGTTCCCGGCGTACGCCTGGCGGGATCTAGACTGTCCCCACAGACCAACACTAGTCTTTCCTGCGCACTTTGTCCTCACTCATGCGCACCCGGGAACAACTTCCCGGTCGGTCACCCATCCTCAAATCGCTCCAAGCCAAGCACGCTGAACTTTGGAGTTCTTTGGATCCGGGCTCCCGGAAAAGAAGGTGCACCTTGTTGATATGAGTAGTCTTTCATTCCTACTAAGCCAGGATGTCACAAGGTGTATTCCACCGGTGTGCGGCGGGCCTGGTACTGTTCGTGGCCGACATATATCCTATTGTACGAAATTCGAGCTCTTCGGAGCAAACGCGAGACAAGGTAAGGAGACGGTTCACCTTATTGGTAACCGCACGAGTTGGTGGGACGTCAGGGCAGGCACCGATGTTACTAGTGGACCTGACTGCTGTCGTTGTCAGCGACTCACCTAAATAAGGACAACGATAACGGTTGTTCTGACAGAAAATAAATAAATTTCTTAATGGTTCGGTGGATGTCTTGAGTTGGCTATATGCCATGTACGCACTACCTACCTATGGGAATTACGAGTTATGGGCTCCCCTGCTTCATAGTCTCGTCTGAGGACTCTTCAGACGGCAGCAGTACCGCGGCCTACGCCGGGAAGTGGTGTTGTCTTATTTGCTCGCGCGGTGGTGTCTTATTTGGATTTGCTTTAACTTCACCGGACAGCCTCGCACCGTGCAGGAGTACATCGGGGTTAGGGTCCAAAGCCCCGCGTACATAGGATATAGTCCGGTGGATGACCTCTCTGTTGAGTTTGAAAGATGGGCTACGAAGTGTCGGATAGCCTTGGTGGAGCGTTCCCTAACAAGGTGCCCGCCACCCTGGAGATCCGTGCGTGTACTATAACACAAGTGCACCCCTGCAGGGAAGATTAATCTATTCGAATAGCCGTGTCCACGGTAACAGGACGCTTTATGCTGAAGCTGGATCTTACCACTACAAACTATTATTATTAAACTGTATGGTTTCGGGTTTGCTTCCTCTCAGGGAAGTCGAGGAAGTGATCTCGGAGGCATTGCTAATTATTACAACTTACTATTATACAATGTTGTAGCAACTTCTGCTGCATTGTTACTTTATGATTTATATAAAATGTTGGTTGTTTCTCCTCTCATGCTGCAAGACACGACAGAAGATGCTAGTCTTCGATAGGCCTAGCTTCTTACCCTTATTCTGATTTCCTATCTTGCAGTCCACTATATATAGCCTCCCCTTTCCATTTGATACAATGCATAAATACTTAGTAGCGGATGTAAGACTCGCGGGTATGCTAGATACTCACTCTTGCTTCCTCCCCTTTTTGTTTTGCCTGATCGGCCGCTGCAGTCGATGTTGGAGCCTTGGAGTCCAGGAGCAGCAGATCCCCGATGTCGACCACCGCAACGTGAAGATCCCCGATGCCTCCTACGACGTCGAGCCCCCCGTTGGCCAGGAGTAGTTTGGAGGTTCCCAGGAAGGAGGCCTCGCCTTTTCGATCTGTTGTTATTTGTGCTAGCCTTCTTAAGGCAATCTTGTATTCTTGTGTCTGTATTCAGATACTATTGCTTCCGCTAACTTTGTGCTCTCGAGCTGTTGTATTCGAGCCCTCGTGGCCCCTGGCTTGTATTAAACAACTTGTATTATTTTTATTTGTAGAGTTGTGTTGTGATATCTCATCGTGAGTCCCTGATCTCGATCGTGTACCTTGCGTGTATGATTACTGTACACGGTCTGATTTTGGGGGCGTCACAAGTTGGTATCAAAACCGACTTCCTGTAGGTAACCTCCTTCCAACTCCTTGGTCGAAGTTGAGTCTAGTCTTTGCAAAACTACTTTACTAACAGAGTCATGTGGCTTATCGGCCCACGTCGCAAACTGGGTGGTATTAGGATCCTTTTTCTCCGTACCTTTACTCTTGGACTCTGCTCTCTCTTCCTTTTGGGTTAAAGATTTTGCTAACTCTAACTCTAGGTTCTCGTGACTTCTTCCTCCCGAAGAGCCCTCATCACAGATGATGACCTGATTCACCAAAAGATGTCGAAGATACTCTCCGATAAAATTCCCGAGACCATATGTGTCAATACCTTGACAATTCCCTGCCACCGATAAGGCTGTATGTATAACCACACACACCTTTCGTTCATCCATTCAATCCCAGTTGCTCTTGTGTTCACAAGATGCAATGACATACTTTCCGTCGTTTCGGGAATCCTTTGAGCCTACTACCTTGCAGCTTCTTTTCACCCTGCGGATAATTCCTCACATTTATCGAGGATCCGTTCATCCTAAGGTTTTCTGTGATTCCCAAAAATACTTTGAAATACTATTCGATCTCTCGACAATCCTCGATAGCCTACTGCTTTGGAGATTCTTCTTACCTGCTTGCACTATGATTAATCCCATTTGTCTTGTAGTCTTTGATGACCTCCATTGGCATTGCCATTCCGATCTGTTGAATCATCGTGTGCGCGAGTGCAAGCAATCATCAGATGATCCCTATGAATCCATTCTTCTGGCTCAGACGTCATTCCGGACATGAGCTGATTCTCGGTAAATCAAACCTTAATTGATTAACCGTCAAGCTTCTATTCAACTTATTCATGTTTGATCGATGTATCTGAATCTGCTACACTGATATGGAAGTCATAATTCCTTTGTACATAAGCATCGAATTATTCCGATGCTTCTATCTCCAATGCTTTTGCATCCTTTCTTCTTATGGTTGAGTACCGATACTCACACCAAACTCTCCGTACCCCACCTAACCTTTTTTGTGGATTACTACCTGTTGTCCCCTTGTGTCCAAAATCATTGACGAGCTTCCCCTGATACGAAATACCTTTGGCGAACGGTATCATCTGGTCCGTGTCATCAGCCTTCTGCTTTCAAACTTGTATCTCTTGTTCCTATTGTTTGTCGTATAGATTAGAAAAATGTCCCTATGGGTTGTGTCTATGCTTCATCCATCTGTGTGAATCCATGAACTTATACGGGTCATACTCTACTGGTCTTATGCAAGATAAAATTTTGAAAGCTACAAATTCATCGTCAGGGAGAAGTGATTGAAATGTTATGCATTGAAGAAGTGGGAGTCGACCCTGAACCTTTGTTTTCATGCCCATGGATACGATGTAGGACTTATCATGAAAGCTTCTTGTAAAAGTAATTGTCCCCTTGGTATAAATTATGCTGCACCAATGATCCACCATTCTACCTTCGAGTATTTCCCCTGGTATCTCGAGGATATCATACCTTTGCACTACATCTTAAGAACTTTGATGAAACAATACCTTTCCCTGTCGTAACCACTCCATGGGTTCTGGGTTGTCATCAAGCGAGAACACCGCTTACCTTTTGCTCCACCACCCCTTTTGTTTGGTGATGCTGCTATTCGATTGCATTCTCTTGAAACCTCTCGACATAAAGTGTCGTGGTCATCATTAGAATTTTTGCTTCTTCCATGTGTCTATTGAATTCATTGTGGGAAATACCATTCTTGCCCCTCGATGTTTTGTGTCACCATTGACAACCCCCTTTGACTCCGTTCCAATACAAACTTGGTCATGTATATCTTGCTCTCCTTTCCCTTGGGAAAGATATACACCCGATACTGGTGTATCATCACATTTTCCTTTCCATTGGTCTGTTTACCCTCTCTTGTGGTATAACTTATCTGAGCAGTGATAATTCCCTGCTTATGTAAACACATCGGTGTACTACTTTGTCCGTACAACCTGTTACTATTGTTGATGAATTTTCGGTGACCACCGATGGACAAGAAGCTTGCCAATTGGTCCGCCTCGTCTTAACGAGCAGGAAGATGGTTCTCTTCGTCCCTCGCCCTAGGCACTGACGTTGTTGCCGACATAGCTAACAAGCCGTTCTCTGACTTACCTTGTAACTTGATCACATTGTTTGTCACCACCCTTTTTTATTCAATGTGGGCCCATAACCCACAGTTTCACAGGATCGAAACCTGACTCTTTTGTACCCTTCTATTCTCGAGGTTATTCCACTTGCTTGACCTCGTATGCAACTCACGAGTCCTCTACCTTGTGATATCCAGCTCGATATCAGACTCAGTGCTTATGCCTGATGCTTTGGACCCCTTTTCATCCTCCGTTATCATCATCGAATGATTGCATATCCGCTTGAAAACTTCTCATGCCTTCTTTTGTTTCTCTCGATGTATCTCCCTGAGTTTAACTCGAGAGATACTTTGTACCCCATCCCTCGGTCATCCTTGGTTGATTGGCCTTGTATCGACCCGACCCCTCCTTAAGTTTACCCCCAACTTATTCGTAAGTACGATGAAGCCCCCGAAGGAAAGATGACGACTTTTCAAGATGCACCGATACAGAGAAATGAAGACGTCAACAAGAAGGATCAACTCCTTCGAGAAGGACAACAAGAACCAGAAGATTTGTTAGAATACGAAACCAAAGCTTTACCCCTTCCCCTACTTTTAATTCTCGAGACGAGAATTCTTTGTAGTGGGGGAGATTTGTAACACCCCTAGTGTCATGCTACAGTAAAGTTTTTGTTAGTGTCAAGTCCCGGTGGTTAGCAAGCACTAATCACCTTGATCATGCCCAAGTTCAACCCAAAAATCTTGCAAACAATTTTGTAAATTGCACAATAATCAGTAGATCAAAGTAATATGTGCATGGGAATTTATTAAGCTTTAAAATAAACCAAACAATTATTTACAGCAGCCAAAATCCCCTTTAATTAAGTTGCAATCCAAAAACAAATACCAAATGGATTTTAAAAATGCCCAAACTATTTGTGGCAACCCCCTATAGAGCAACACACTTGTACCAACAAGTTTCATTACAAACAAATTTTTTTTGCTTGCTGAAATAATTTAAACAGAAAGGAAACACAACTGGCAGCAAAGATAAATGGCAAATACTTATCTGTCGCCCACCGCACTGCTCATCCGGCCCAACCCACTTGCGCCCCAGTCTCCTTCTTCTACACCGCTCCTGCCCCGGTCGCCATGTCCTGTAGCTGTTCGACGCCAACCAGCTCGCCCCTGCTCACTCCCAGTCGGCAGCGGTTTACTGGGAGGATAAGAACAACCCCAATGCACCCGTGGACACGCGCAAAATATCTTCCCCTCGCACACCACTCGGTTTCGTCTCGCGCAAGGTGACAACCGCCGCCAGGGGGCGCGCCGCCGCTCTGCTCGCGGCCAACGGCCTCGCCTCGCTGCTCAACCATGTCCAGCGAATGCTCCTCGGTCTTCTTCACAACCCAAGGGAAGGAATCGAGCGGGGACACCCCCACGCCGCCGTCACCGTCGTGTTCTCCCGCCCCGGCCGCCGGCGAATACAACCTCGATTCGCCTCCGTTGGTGCCTCCTCAGCCTTCCCGAGCACTTCCCTGCACTCGCCGTGAGCTCCCGAACCTCCCCATCCTCTCCCTCCCTAATCCAGCGTACCGTAGCCGGCGCCGCCATGGCCTCTGTGGCCCTGTCTCCGCCGTCGTGCTCCTCATCGTGGTCCGGGGTACGTTTCTTGGCACGTCGTTCGCGTCGAAACTCTCTCCACGCTCCCCTTGTTCGAACGCCGTATCTCACGCTCCTCCCGCACCCGGTAGCCTCGCCGTTGTCTCCGCTAGGCTTCGGACCGCCGCCCCTCACGTCGCCGATGCCGCTCAAGCCAGCTTCTGGCGAGGTCGTCGCCTCCAGTGGACGCGGAGTAACCGCCCCTTTCGAACGCAACTCGCGGGCGAGGTTTTGGCCGCCTGGACTGGGCAGACTGGTCGCCGCCGTGCTCTGCCCTCGTCGCCGGCGAGCACTGGCTCGAGCCAGGGGGTTGGCTCCCTGGCTAGTGGGCCAGGGCCGGTTTAGATTAGGGTCTAACCCCCTAATTAACTTAGCACCCCTAATTAAAACTGAGTTGAGATAACCCCCTATTAAAACAATGAAAAACTGTTATGACTAACCCCACTGACTGACATGTGGGCCCAGGCACTTAAGCTAATCACTAGATTAATTTAAATGATAATTACCACTAGTGTGTATGACATGTGGACCCCATTGGTTATTTAGATTAAATAAATTGGATCTTAATATATGTTTCTATGACACATGGGACCCACTGGTCAATTTGACCAGTCAAACACCTCTTGTGTATGACAAGTGGGCCCCCTCTGTCAGCACTGTTGTGGATAAGATTGTGGATAATGTTTGAATTAAATAATAAAATAAATCCCAGAAATTGATTTAAACTTTAAAATTCAATACCTTTTAAACCGTAACTCCGATGAAATTAAATTATATATAAAAATTGATCAGAAAAATATAAAAAATAAGAATACGCTATCCGCATACCCACCGCACCCCTCTAACATACCGAACCCGAGACTTTCCCCCTCCGGATCGTTTGACCGGTAATTACCCGGTACCGGTAAAACTTTCCGGATGGAAATATTCTGAACATAAAAGTTGTTCGGAATGCATCAACAATCACGGTTACACTATCCACATGTCTGTCAGATATTCACGACACTACAGACATGGAACCTTCCCCCTCCGGGCCGTCTGTCGGTAATCACCCGGAGTCGGAATTTCATCCCCGGATGAATTCCCGCTCCGAGCAATACACCTTGCACTGTGTTAGAACACCGTTAACATTGCATTTGCCATGCCTTGTATTTGTATTGCTATTATTGTTGTGTATTTATTGTTTCTCCCCCCTCTCTTATTGTCCGGTAGTCCCGATGACCGATGCCGATGCCCCTGTGATCGACTACGTCATCGACGACCCTATTGCTCCCGCGAGCTTCCAGGCAAACAGAGCCATTCTCTTCCCCAGATATCGCCTATGTTTTCCATACATTTCTTGCACTAGGCATTGTTACTTATGCTGCTACGTTACAATCCTATTCAATTGCATAGCCTGATTTTGTCGCCCCTTGTTGTACCTTCCTTATCCTATGCTGCCTGCTATATCTATATATTATATTCAACAGTGAGCCCTGCGCATTATTAGCTAGGATTAGATAGCGGGCCGTGGCCACTCAGAGGAGTGACACGGATACAAAATATATAAAACTGCAACAGGTACGGATCAATGCAGACGCCCTAGGGAACCTACAACGGCGAGACTCTGCCGAGTCGCTTTGAGTTTGACTTACGAGTGGACAGTCTTGTATTTCACTCTCGTCGGCTCAGTAGCGTAGCATCACTGGGATGATACGAGGGTATTCCTCTTTAGTTCATTATGCTGGTGTCTCGGCACCACCGGGGTGATACGAGAATATTCCTCTTTAGTTCATTCCGTTGAATGTCTCTGTCGAACCTCTTCAAGTGTACCATCGAGGGTGATTCCTCCTGGTTTCACTTGATGGTAGGCACTCGAATCAATCGGTGTCCTTACAGGTAAGGAGTCAGGTGACCCAACGGTGCCCGCGCAGGGTATCTTAGCGGAACGACAGGTCAGGTGTATTCCACCGGTGTGCGGCGGGCCTGGTACTGTTCGTGGCCGACAGATATCCTGTTGTACGAAAGTCGAGCTCTTCGGAGCAAACGCGAGACAAGGTAAGGGGACAGTTCACCTTGTTGGTAACCGCACGAGTTTGTGGGACGTCAGGGCAGGCACCGATGTTACTGGTGGACCTGCCTGCTGTCGTTGTCCGCGACTCACCTAAATAAGGACAACGATAACGGTTGTTCCGACAGAAAATAAATAAATTGCTTATTGGTTCGATGGCTGTCTTGAGTTGGCTATATGCCATGTACGCACTACCTACCCGTGGGAATTACGAGTTATGGGCTCCCTTGCTTCATAGTCTCGTCCTAGGACTCTTCAGACGTCAGCAGTACCGCGGCCTGTGTCTGGAAGTGGTGTTTTCTTATTTGCTCGCGCGGTGGTGTCTTATTTGGATTTGCTTTAACTTCACCGGCCAGCCTCGCACCGTGCAGGAGTACGTCGGGGTTAGGGTCCAAAGCCCCGCGTACATAGGATATAGTCCGGCGGATGACCTCTTGATACGTCCAAAACGTATCTATAATTTCTGCTTGCTCCATGCATGTTTTGTGTGATATTGCTATGATCTAGATACACTTTCATACACTTTTGATCATATTTGGACTAACCTATTAACTCAGTGCACCCCAGTGCCAGTTCCTGTTTTCTGCTGTTTTTCAATTTCAGTTTTCCCCCATATAAAAAGTGCCAGAAAAATTCCGGGAAAATACAGGAAAAATCAGCGTACAGGAAGCTTCGAGAAAAGCCCGGGAGGGGCCAGAGGGGAGCCAGGGGGGCCCAGGCGGCCACCCGGTGCGGCCCCACCCCTGGCTGCGCCAGGGGGGCGCCTGGGGCCCTTGGTCCACCTTTGGCTGCCCCCCTTCGCCTATTTATTCTCCGTCACGAGAAAACTCCAGAAGGAGGAACCCTATTCTGCAAACTCGCCTCTGTTCCGCCGCCGCCGCGCTTCCAAGATCGGGAGCACCAGAAGACCTCTTCCCGGCACCCTGCCGGAGGGAGGATTGACCTCCTGGAGTCTCCTCTCCACCATGGATGCTCCCCGGATGTCTCGTGAGTAATTTTCCTTGGACCATGGGTCCGTGATCAGTAGCTATGTGATGTTCTCCTCCCCTCTTTGATCTTCATTGTTTAGACCTCGTGAGCTGCCCTACATGATCGTGGAACCTTTGTAATATTTCTGCTGTTGCTATGCTGAGTTTGGAGGGATCTGATGGATTATGAGATTATGTTCAGATTGTGATAGAGTAATATATTTGGTTTTTATCTCTTATATTTTTGTTCCTAAGTAATTCTTGCATGTTCTCCGTTGCTGTTTATTGCTTTGGCCAAGTAGTAGGTAGTGACTCCAAGAGGGAACGTTGTGCTAGATTGTGGGTTCATGCCCCCCGATGACACGCTTGAGTGAAAGAAACATGAGTCTAGGGGATGTGTTGTTGCCACAAGGGGGAAAACAACGGTGCTTGTAACCGCGGTTAGAAAGATTGTTTACTTTACACAAAGTTCTTTTTATTGCAGTTGTCTGTTGCTTTGGGTTTACACTTTGGGTGGGGCTCGCAACTTAATACCAGCGAGATGTTTTGGATAGATATCTCAAGGTGGATGATTAGTAGTAGATGCAGATGGATTTCAGTCTACTTATTTTGGCGTACTGCCCGTGCTTTTGAGCCTCTTCCTTTCATTTGTAGCATAGTTAGCATTGCGGTGCGTTCAAAATCCTGTCAATTGCCCTTCTGTAATTTGTTTACCTCGCATAGAAGTTTTATCGTCTTTTGGGAGAGAGACATCACTAGTGAACATCACGTACCCCGGTCCATATCCCCATTACTGTTTCTAAGCTATATTTACTTTACTGCTTTTACTTGCTATCATTATCCCTTGCGTTTTATCCGTTGTGAACATCAAGACCGGAGAGATTGACAACCTCTCTGAACTTCGTTGGGAACAAAGTTATCTGTGTCTGTGTGCATGTCCACGTCAGTTGCGCCGCTGACACCTACTTATCATCTCTGGAGTCCTACTGGATACAAACCTTGGTATCTTCACCGAGGGAAAACTGCTGCTGCACTACATCTCAAACCTTCCACTTGGGGTAACCAACGAAGGGCGAGAAGCCATCACCACTCTGTTGAGTTTGAAAGATGGGCTACGAAATGTCGGATAGCCTTGGTGGAGTGTTCCCTAACAAGGTGCCCGCCACCCTGGAGATCCGTGCGTGTAGTGTAACACAAGTTCCACTATTGGAAATGCTCAGTTTGCCATGTGTCATGCCCTTTGTTGTCTGCATTTCGTCGGGGCGGACGACAAACAGGTGGTGTGCCGTCTGCAACCCTAAATGCAGACGGCAAAAGTATGACGTATGGCAAACAGGCTAGATGCCGTCTGCTTTGCCTAGGCGGACGGCAAAGGGACCTTTGCCGTCTGTGCACAGACGGCAAAGAGCCTGGTGGCCCCACCCAGCCCACTCCTCGGATGGCAGTTAACGGCCCGCGGGTTTGCCGTCTGCCCCCGGATGGCAAAAAGACTTTTGCCGTCAGGGGGCAGACGGAAAACCCCCGGGGCGTTAACCGCCCGTGAGGCCTCCTCTCTCTCTCTCTCACTTCATCCACTTCTCCCTGCGCCACCTCTCTCCTCTCGCCCCACGCCGTTGCCGCACCGTCGCTGTCCCCGCCGCCCACGGCTGCCCGAGCCGCCCGCCGCCGGTGATCCTCGCCGCCAGCCCCTCTCCTCCTCCCTCCTCTCTCTCCTCTCCTCCTCTCCCCCCTCTCGCCCTCTAATAGCTGCCGCCGCGCTTGGATTCGCAGAGCACCGCCGCCGCTGGTGAACACGCCGCCCTCGTCGCCGGTGCCACCCCGCACCCGCAGCCGTCCTCGTCGCCGGCGCCACCTCCCCCCCCCACCCGCAGCCACCTCCCCCACCGCCGCCGGTGAGCCCGAGATCCCCGACCCTCTATTTTTTATTTTTTCTAGGTATTATTAGTATTAGATTTTTCTGTTATTAGTATTAGTATTAGTATTGTTAGGATTTCTGTTTTTTAGTTAGTATTAGGTTTTTTGTTGTTTAGTTAGTATTACTATTAGTATTAGGTTTTTCTGTTATTAGTATTAGTATTAGCATTTAGTTAGTCTTTTGTAGTTAGTTAGTTTTAGAAAATAAAAATAATTAGAAGAAGGAAAAGAATTAGAAAAAAAAGAATTAGAAGAGGAGAAGGAATAAGAAGAAGAATAGAACAAGAAGAAGATGAAAAAGAAGAAGATGAGAAATAGAAGAAGAAGAAGAAGAAAAAGAAGAAGAGGAGAAAGAAGAAGAAGAAGAAGAAGAAGAAGAAGAAAAGAAGAAGAAGAAAAATAGGAGAAACAAAAGAAGAAGAAGAAGAAGAAGAATAAGAAGAAGAAGAAGAAGAGAACTAGAATAAAAAAAGGATAGGAGAAACAAGAATAGGAAAAATATGAAGATTTAGAAAAGGAAAAGAAATAGATGAAGAAAAAGAAAAAGAAAAGAAATAGAATAAAAAGAAGAAGAAAAAGAGGAAGAGATGAAGAGGTGAAAGAAGAAGAGTTTATAGTATTGTAGTTAGTTAGTGTATATATTGTAGTATTATGGTTAGTTAAATTTAGTATTTGTTAGGAAAAATAAAATGTTAATGATCCCTCCCCTCGCCTATCACTAACGTATCCCTTACCGGACCCCTCCTCGCAGATCCTCACAGGTGACCCTAGCCTCTCCTCGGCCCTCTCTCTCGTCACCGAAGGCAGCAGGTAGCTAGATATCTTCTTCCCCCTTCATTTGCTTTGTTTCGGCCTTCGTGTCGATGACACTAGTAGCTAGGTAAATACATTCGCGTAACCAGTATGCGTCTCCCGTTCGAAAGGGTTACATATATAAATATGCATTAATTTGCATATTTATAATAGTGATTCTTTCGAATTGTCCAACGTTATCCATGGACAGCCCGAGTATGTGTAGATTGGGTCGGTTTCCCATGCTTTGGTCCCGATCCGACGCGGTATTTCGTCAGTGCCTCCCTGTTGTTCTCCAGATACACAACCTCTCGGCTTGTTGTCGAGACGTGTATTAGGAGAACAGCGGGGAGGTGCTGTCGAAATACCGTGTCGGATCGGGACCAAAGCATGGGAAACCGACCCAATCTACACATACTCGGGTGGGATTAGGACCTATCTTTAACTATTAGTGTGTAGGTTAATTGCATATGTCGTAGCTATGTATGATAAAAGCAATAAAAAGTGGACGTAATAAAATGGTATATTTGTTGTTTAGTAGCTAGCTGTAGCGATAAGATGAGCGATGATCGTGCGTGGATGTACACTGGCCGCCCTAATCAGAAAGAGATCACCAATGAATGGGCAATGAAAACCAAGGAGTTTATGAGAGCGGCGTTTGCAAATGGGCAGAGAAAAACCTGGTGCCCCTGCGTTAGGTGCGACAATTATAAACAGGCGACAGAGGTGGATATGGGTAAACACTTGCAGAAGTGGGGTTATAAGCCTGGTTATACGGTGTGGACCTTCCATGGCGAGTCTGGCGGACGACGGAGAGAGGAGGTGGTCCGTCAGCGCACGGATGAGTACGGAACCGGGATCGAAGACATGGTGCAGGACTTTGACGATGCGCGGGATGAGGACGATGAGATGGAGGAATCTGCGAAGGCCTTCTATGAGATGTTGGAGTCTTCGAAACGTCCGCTGCATGCTCACACTGAGCTTTGTCGGCTCGATGCCATCACACAGTTGATGGCTTTGAAGGCACAATTCAACTTGGGCACAGATTGCTACAATGCGATCACGACCCTAATTGGGCAGTTTCTACCAAAAGATCATGTTATGCCTGCAAACCTGTACCAATCGGATAAAATCCTCAAGGTACTTAAGATGCCCTATGAGAAGATACATGCTTGTGAAAATGAATGCTTTATTTAGGAAAGAGTATGCGGACGAAGACTATTGTCCCAAATGCAAGTCATCCAGGTATGTTGTGGTAGACAATGGTCAAGCTGAGAAGACGCATACCAAAATACCCGTAAATGTTCTTCGGTATCTTCCAGTGATACCAAGAATTCAACGCCTTTACATGATGGAAGAGACAGCCAGACAGATGACATGGCACAAACATGGGAAGAGAACAAAATTTGATGCAGATGGGAAGCCGATGTTGACTCACCCATCGGATGGTTCAGCATGGAAGCACTTTGATGAAAAACATTCGGAAAAAGCTAAGGAGCCAAGGCATTGCCGAATTGCCATCGGCACGGATGGGTTCAATCCTTTCGGTCTGATGGCAGCCTCATACAGTTGTTGGCCTGTATTTGTCATGCCACTCAATCTCCCCCCCCCCTCAGAGATTATGAAAAGGAAGAACATTTTCCTGACGTTGATAATACCAGGGCCCAAATATACGGGGAAGAATATGGATGTGTACATGCAACCTCTTAAGGAGGAATTGCAACAAGCTTGGGACGAAGGGTTCAAGACATACGATGCAGCTAGCAAAAAGACCTTCACAATGCATGTTTAGTACCAGTACTCGATGCCTGACCTGCCGGCATATGCGCTTTTCGCTGGCTTTTGTGTTCATGGAAAGTTCGGGTGCCCAACATGCAAGGCTGCTCTTCAGTTTCATTGGCTGAAGGCGGGTGTCAAGTATTCCTGCTTCGACTTGCATAGACAGTTTCTGCCTCCTAAGCATCCTTTCAGAAAAGACAAGAAGAACTTCATCAAAGGCAAAGTTGTCAAAAACCTGGCAGCACCTACGATGACGGGAGAACATGTCTTGGCACAGTTGAACTCTCTCGAGCCTGATCCAAAACGTCCCGGGTATTTTAAGGGATATAATTCGGAACACGCCTGGACTCACAAGACATGCTTCTCGGATCTCACCTACTTCCAAGACCTCGAACTTCCACACAATATTGACGTGATGCACACTGAAAAAAATATCGGCGAGGCCCTGTTTGGTACATTTTTCGGCATAGATGGGAAGTCAAAGGATAATCCTAAAGCTAGAGTCGACCAGGAGACTCTATGTGATAGACCCTCACAGAACATGCGACAGCCGAAAGGAAAGAAGAATTGGTCCAAGCCAAGGGCCTGGTTCAATCTTGAAAGGGGGCATATCAGGGAAATTCTCTTGTGGGTGCAAAACAGTTTGATGTTCCCCGATGGGTATGCAGCGAATCTGAGGAGGTGAGCGCGTCCTGAAAAACATAAAATATTTGAGATGAAGAGTCATGATTGGCACATATGGCTTGAGCGGGTAATGCCGGTGATGTTGCGCGGCTATATCCCCGAGGAAGAGTGGCTAGTACTGGCAGAACTGAGCTATTTCTTTCGTGTTCTTTGTGCTAAAGAACTATCCGATGGCGTGCTAGAAGACATGGAAGATATGGCGCCGGATTTGCTCTACAAGTTAGAGAAGATCTTTCCACCGGGTTTTTTTAATCCGATGCAGCATTTGATATTGCATCTCCCGACCGAGGCAAGATTAGGGGGCCCTGTGCAAAACCGTTGGTGCTATTCAACGGAGAGAATGCAGAAGACGCTTCGAGCAAAATGTAAAAATAAACGTGGAATTGAAGCATCGATGGCCGAGGCTTTCATTACCGAGGAGGCGGCAAACTTCGTGACAGCACATTATGAAGCCAAAAATCGCCATTTGCATAATCCAAAGCCTCGGTACAAATACTGGCGACCCCCAACAGCGTCAATCCAACCTCAGCCTATTCAAAGGGAAGCTCGGACCTGTTGGTGCTTCGAGAAATAAGATTTTGGATATCGAAGAATGGCGGACTCTTACACTGTATATCTTCACCAACCTAACAGAAGTGCGACCGTACATCGAGTAAGTGCTCGGTACGTACATTGTTTCGAAACTTCTAATAATTCTTGTTTCTTATTAATTCCCATGAATTCATACAGTCGATACGTCACCAAATTCTTGAATGGAGTGGTTATTGAAAGTGATTCCATCGCAGAGTATGAGCTTCTTGCCAATCAAGGAGACGGCAATCCTGGTTTCATCTCTTGGTTCAAACGAACGGTAACTATCATTCATATATAGGGTTTCATTTGTTGGTTCGGCCTATTTTTCACTAATATACCAATCCTTTCCTATTAAACTTATAGGCAAATGAGGAGCCTATGGACGCCGAATTGAGACAAGTCGCTAATGGTTTTGACAATAAGGTTCGTGTATTTGAGAAATACGACATCAACGGGTATCTCTTTCGTACCGTTAATAAAGAGCGAAAAATGGTCGATCGAAAAAGTACAAATTCGGGTGTCTCTGCTGTCGGCGACGGAGGTATTGAGTATTATGGAAGAGTTGAAGCAATACACGAACTTCTATTCTATGGTGAAAATCCTCCCAACGTCGTTGTCTTCAAATGTCATTAGTTTCTCCCGTCGAGGACTAGACGGACTTATGAACATGTAGGTCTAGTCGAAATTCGACAAGACACCCATTTAAATGTCCCCTATGTCTATATTACGGCTCAACAGGCCACCCAGGTTTTCTATCTATCCTACCTGTAACAGCCCAGTTTTCACAAAAATTAAAATTTTTGTTTTCGGTGTGAATTGTTTGATTGTCTGAATTGTTTGCGGTGTTTGCATCCCCGATTTATCGATCGCCGATTATTTTCCCCCTCTTATCTCGTACCGGACGAAGACTGAACCTTGCCACCCTGACACTCGACCTTTGCGACACCGGGTTTCACCCGAGCACCGTCGCAACCGGCACATGACCAACCATCGCCACCGGAACGCGAACCCTGTTTATTTAATAAACGGATTATTTTATGGGGCGCCAGAAAATGTTGTCGGAATGTCACCGCAGTGAGGTACGATCGACGGGCTCGACGCGCTGAGCGCGTGGTTCGAGATTTCGTCAGAATCGGAGTCCGTACGGAGTCTCGGCGGTCACGAACGCGATCACCGGACGCGCGAAAGGGGTACCGAGGGCATTTGCGTAAACAGGCCAGCCAACCTGCCTATATAAAGACCACCAGACTCCCACCACCCAATTAGGGTTTACCCTAATGGAAATTTGCAGCCACCCCCTCAGTTTTGCCACAAAATTTGCCCCCAAATCCCCCAAATTTCGAAACCCTAGCCTCCCAGCCATCCGGATCTGGATGGAAACATCTAGATCTGGAACAGTACCGCATATCGGGCCTTACAACTTGGTATCAGAGCCTTACCGAGCATAGGATCCCTTCTCTGGCCGAAGTCGAGTCTAGACAAAAACTATTTTGTATGTTACTAAGTTAGTTATCGGAGAGTAGGAATATTTTTACTCCTTACCCTTGCTCTGGTCAGGACAAGTGTCGTAAGTGTTTTACTCTCGACTTATCCCCCTTCAAACTCTAGGATCTCGAGTGTGTGGAGTGTCGGAACCGTTACAATGCCTTGCTTGCAGCGTATTGTCTCGATTTCGATCTCAGGTTGGGAAATCCCGTAGTACCTTTAGTTCTTCCGCCTCTGTGTAAACATCTTGGTCGTCTGTTGACTTCAGTCCTCTTGTCCGGTATCCTCACGATTGGCGTGAGAATGCTTCCCTTGATCTTCGCTTTCAACTGTCGTTCCTCCTATTGACACCGACGGTTTCATATTTTCGACGATATCGTCTCTCTGCGGAAAATTATCTCGACAGAAGTTCGACGTCGACATGGAGCAGAGTCCCTTGTTGGTGGTGTTGAAGATCGTCGACTCTCTTCTTTCCCCCTTCACCTCTCCCTCGGATCGTCCTGGATCTCGGGACGAGATCCCTTATTGGTGGTGTTGTATTGTAACAACCCAGTTTTCACAAAAATTAAAATTTTTGTTTTCAGTGTGAATTGTTTGATTGTCTGAATTATTTGTGGTGTTTGCATCCCCGATTTATCGATCGACGATTATTTTCCCCCTCTTATCTCGTACCGGACGAAGACTGAACCTTGCCACCCTGACACTCGACCTTTGCGACACCGGGTTTCACCCGAGCACCGTCGCAACCGGCACATGACCAACCATCGCCACCGGAACGCGAACCCCGTTTATTTAATAAACGGATTATTTTATGGGGCGCCGGAAAATGTTGTCGGAATGTCACCGCAGTGACGTACGATCGACGGGCTCGACGCGCTGAGCGCGTGGTTCGAGATTTCGTCGGAATCGGAGTCCGTGCGGAGTCTCGGCGGTCACGAACGCGATCACCGGACGCGCGAGAGGGGTACCGAGAGCATTTGCGTAAACAGGCCAGCCAACCTGCCTATATAAAGACCACCAGACTCCCACCACCCAATTAGGGTTTACCCTAATGGAAATTTGCAGCCACCCCCTCAGTTTTGCCACAAAATTTGCCCCCAAATCCCCCAAATTTCGAAACCCTAGCCTCCCAGCCATCCGGATCTGGATGGAAACATCTAGATCTGGAACAGTACCGCATATCGGGCCTTACACTACCCCTGCCAAACGGTTGAAAACCTGAAAGGTTGGGATGTCGTTTATGATGTGCCACCACATATTAGACCACCTCCCCCCAATGAAGAGGATTATGTACCCCACATTGACCCAGAGACATATGAAGGAGAATTCTTCCAAGAAACACGCGTGATAAAAAAAACGTTTCCGAAACCGCTCTATGCAACCCCAGAACATGGAAGAAGATAATGAGAGTGAACCCGATAACGATGATGAGAGTGAACCCGCTAACGACGATGTTGAAGAGCCTGAAGAAGAAGAGGTTACTGCTCCAGATGACCTGTCAATGCTTGACCGTTTACATAAAGGCCTTCCAAATGTTGGTGTTATTGAACCTGATGAGGCCGTCATTATCGAAGACACGCATGATAGTGATGACAATCCTTCAATTGATCGCGGAGAAGATACCGATGATCCCGACTATTGTTAGTCGTATGCATCTCAACTTTAATTATATATATATATATTCTCATTATTGCAGTAATTACTTTTGTATTATTAATTCTTTTTCTCATTGTACTAATTATTTTATTTTAATTCTTGGCAGGTTCGTGACAGATTTGGAGGGCGAGACCTCAGGCTCGCGAGGGAGGGGTCGGGGTCATGCGCTCCCACCTCAGGCTCTACGGAGGTCTTTGCTCGAGAGTATTTCCTCGCCTCCTCCTTCTACTGACGAGGTGCCCAGGGGGAGAGGAGGTCGGAAGAAGACCGGGAGAGGCAAAGCAGGTGGTGGTCGCGGGAAAGGGAGACGGACACCTGCTGCTGCTTCCTCGCCGCCATCTCCGGCTGATTCACCAGAGCACTGCAGGGTGGATCCCTCCTCGGAAACTCCAGTCCACCAGCTTGAGGTGGGAGGAGGCTACGTCCACCCGCACGACCTGGTGTCCTTGGCCGGACCAGCCAGAGCAGCACACGCCTGAGGGGGAGGCTGGTGCCGAGCTGGACACTACGGATGAGGAGGAGGTGGCTGAGGGTACCACCGTGTACCAGTGTGGGGGTACACGGCTCCCGTTCGTGCCGGTGACTCCCGCCCATAAGTCGTTGATTACGCCTGATGGAGAGACGTAAGTGCACTTATACTCTCTTCCGGTACCTTCTATACTTATGTCTATCTGATGGCTTTGTCTTTTTATACTGCAGGGGTTGGATATACGGCAATGGTGTCCGCAATCCCAACTCCATCCTTGGTGTGCTCGTCAGGGAGAACTTCCCGGGGCTGGTTCAATTGCCCGGACCAGATGAGGTTCCGCAGCCTGGACTCAAATGGGAGCACTATTGTGCTGCCCCGGCCCCGCCGGAGACGGCCATCAACGGAGTCGAATGTCACACCAGAGCCGACATGGTGATCAACGGCTTTTGGGTCATTTTGGTTTCACACAATAAAATCTTGATAATAGCTAGTTGGTGCACTCATCAGTGTTGTCTCGTGCTATTGCAGGTCTACTACAAGGTCGATGAGTCCAAGGAGCAGGAGGCGGCGGACGTGATAGTTGCAGAAGCCACGCGCCTCTTGCAGAACACAAGGCAAGAGATGCGAGTGCAGGCGGACCGTGACTACTACGCCAAACAAGGGCGCAAGCGTAGCAAGAAGGACTGCCGCAAGAAGTTTCTGACCAGGGCCCAGTACATGACGGTAACCCTTATTAAGTCTTCTATAGTTTGCTTGATTTGATTCCTAGCTAGGCCACTTAGTTTTTTTGTTTACTAACTTAGGCGTCACCGAGATGGTGTGCGGACAAGATGGATTGTTGGGAGGCCATTGTGGACCACTGGTGCTTAGATGCCTGGTTGGCCATCCATAACAATGCCAAGGAGCGGCGCGCCCAAATGGTTGGTGTGCCACACCATCAAGGCAGCCGCAACTTAGATGCTTACGGGAATAAATGGGTATGTGCTTTGCTTCAATTTTCATGCAAATTCTACTTTTCTTTGTCTTTTTGGCACCCACAACTTACTAATATCGTGCTTTGCTTTGTCTTCTAGGCGGAGCATAATAAAACAGAGGTGCCTCAGTTGTTCGACATGTATGGCATGGCCCATACAACGTCGCACAAGAAGGCAAAGGCGCTCTCAGAGTCGGATCTCGCCACTCCTTCGACTTTCACCAACATTGCCGCCTATAGTAAGCTCAAGGCTTATACTGAGGTGGCGAAGGAGAAGCACGGGGAGGCTTATAACCCGCTTGGGAAGCCTATTGACCCGGAGCTGGTGATGATCTCTGGTGGCGGAAGGCGCCATGGCGCCATGGCCATTGGAGATCAGTTGATTAGGTGCGATAAGACTCTTCCTAAGATCAAGGCGCGCCAAACGAGCTCTTCTCCTGCTATAAGGCCTCGTTCGCGGCCAGTCGATCTCGCTATCGAGGTTAGCCATAAGGACTCTTCCATTATTTTGTTCTCTCATCGAATATTACAGTGCTAACTACAGGAGTGGGGTTGCAGGAAGCTCTTGAGAGAGAGCGACAAAATACCCAGCGGCTACTCGAGGAGAAGGAGAGGTTGGCGGAGGAGAAGGCAACGGAGAGAGAGAGCGGTTGGCCGAGGAGAGGACGGCGAAGGCTATTGAGGAGGCCGAGGCACGCCACGCTGCGTCGAACAGGGCCTTGTACGAGCTCTTCGTGGTAAGTCACTTGTTCATATTTACCCAAAAATGCATGTAATAATGTTTGTTTATATTAGTAACTAATATGATTGACTCGTGGAAAATAAATGTGTAGAGTATGTGCGAGAAGACTGGTCAACCCGCTCCACCGATGCCGATCGTTTCTCCTGTGGGGACGGTGAGTTTTCTTTCAATGATCATCAATACCATTACGTGTCTTCGTGCTAACAACCATCATTGCAATTGATCTTTTCGTGCAGCATAACTCTCGTGCCGCTTCCCACGACCCTTCTCCCACGTCAACCTCGGCCAACCCGCCCAGTGCTTCTCAGCCACCTCAGCCTTGAGGTCTCCACTCTGGTAAGTTGTCTTCTATTTTGCTTTATTAATGCTTAGTTAGCTTGATTTGCTCACAAAATGGTAAAGTTAGTTCGATTCCCTAAAAAATGCTAAGTTAACTTAATTGGCTCAAAAAATGGTAAAGTTAGCTTAATTACCTCAAAAAAATGCTAAAGTGAGCTTAATTTACTGAAAATATGAAAAAGTTGGCTTCAATTGATCAAAATTGCTAAAGTTCGCTTAAATTGCTAAAAAATGGTAAAGTTAGCTTAATTACCTCAAAAAATGCTAAAGTGAGCTCAATTTACTGAAAATATGATAAAGTTGGCTTCATTTGATCAAAATTGCTAAAGTTAGCTTAATTAGCTCAAAAAAATGCTAAGTTAGCTTAATTTCCTCAAAATATGCTAAAGTTATCTCAATTTGATTACAATTGTTTATGCTTCTTTATTTCCTCAATAAGAAGAAGAAGAAGAAAGAGAAGAAGAAGAGAAGAAGAATAAGAAGAAGAGAAGAAGAAGAGAAGAAGAATAAGAGAAGAGTTCACTCTTCGTCTTATTCTTCTTCTTTTTTTTCTCTTTCTTCTTCTTCTTCTTCTTTTTCTTCTCTTCTCCTTATTCTTCTTATAACTTTCTTAGCTTCATTTTGCAGATTTGCTTCAAGGGAGTCATGCTATGATGGAGTGCTGCATTTGGACTTGTAGTTTAGTTTCATAAACTGTTTTGGTCACTATGTGCTTTGTATTTGCCATGTATATATGTGAAACTATGAAATGCTTGTTGGAACCTTGTTCACATGTGAATCTTGTATGCAAACCTTGTTGGAGACTATATATTGTTTTTTGGTCACTATAATGTTTGTTGGATACTATATATTGAGATTATATATATATATCTATTTTTTTTTCAAAATGCAGGGATTTAAAAAAAACAGATAAAACAGAAGGAATGCATCCACTTTGCCGTCTGCTGGCTGTCGGCAAAATTCTTTGTCGTCTGCTTGGAGTTGGCAAAGAGGACACGTGGCGTCCAGCTGTGCAATCTGGCAACAGTTGGGTGACCATTTGGTCATTATGCCGTCTGCCTCAGGCAAGGCAGACGGCAAAGTAGAGGACTATGACGTCTGCTGCTGGACGGCAAGCATATGACGGGGGGGGGGGTGAGTGACGTCATGAACCTGCCGGATGACGTCATCCTGGTTTGCCGTCTGTCAGTAGACGGCAAACCCCGCCATTAACGGCCTGACGGAGCCGGCTGGCAAACGTTCGCCGTCACGCCCGCTCTGCCGTCTGCTTGTACAAATGCGCACGACAAAGGAGTTTGTCGTCCGTCGATTTCCTGCAGACGGCAAAGCACCTCTTTGCCGAAGAAATGGCTGACATGTGCTTTGCCGTGCGGGGGAAGACGGCAAAGGGCTTTGCCGTCTGACATACAGGTGTTTGCCGTCCACCAAGGCAGACGGAAAATTTGTGAATTCCAGTAGTGTGCACCCCTGCAGGGAAGATTAATCTATTCGAATAGGCGTGTCCACGGTAACATGACGCTTTATGCTGAAGCTGGATCTTACCACTACAAACTATTATTATTAAAATGTATGGTTCCGGGCTTGCTTCCTTGCAGGGAAGTCGAGGAGGTGATCTCGGAGGTATTGCTAATTATTACAACTTACTATTATACAATGTTGCAGCAACTTCTGCTGCATTGTTACTTTATGCTTTATATAAACTGTTGGCTGTTTCTCCTCTCATGCTGCAAGACACGACAGAAGATGCTAGTCCTCGATAGGCCTAGCTTCTTACCCTTATTCTGATTTCTATCTTGCAGTCCACTATATATAGCCTCCCCTTTCCATTTGATACAATGCATAAATGCTTAGTAGCGGACGTAAGACTCGCGGGTATGCTAGATACTCACCCTTGCTTTCCCCCTTTTTTGTTTTGCCTGATCGGTCGCTGCATTCGACGTTGGAGCCTTGGAGTCCAGGAGCAGCAGATCCCCGATGTCGACCACCGGAACGTGAAGATCCCCGATGCCTCCTACGACGTCGAGCTCCCCGTTGGCCAGGAGTAGTTTGGAGGTTCTCAGGAAGGAGGCCTCGCCTTTTTGATCTGTTGTTATTTGTGCTAGCCTTCTTAAGGCAACCTTGTCTTCTTGTGTCTGTATTTAGATACTATTGCTTCCGCTAACTTTGTGCTCTCAAGCTGTTGTATTCGAGCCCTCGTGGCCTCTGGCTTGTATTATTTTTATTTGTAGAGTTGTGTTGTGATATCTCATCGTGAGTCCCTGATCTCGATCGTGTACCTTGCGTGTATGATTACTGTACACGGTCTGATTTTGGGGGCGTCACACCATGGGAGTTTCGCGCACATGTAGATGGAGATCACCATGCGCTATGATAAAGGGGCTATACCATATCACTTGTATAAACTGCCTGTGGAAGTTTATCCCTTTATGCATCCTTGTTTGACATGGTAGATGTTTTAAGTAGGATGATCCCTCAAAGAATGTCAAGTAAAATTTTCCTCCCCAATTGCTGCACATCACATGTCATGTATGTTTAGTAGTAGGCCTATAAAATTAGGGTGCTGCTAGATCTCCTTGGCGTGATGGGTTTGTGTCGGACACTTACACACATAGCACTTGGTTAACTTGTCGAGGCTATCAAAACAGTTTTGGGCTTCGGGGCATAGGTGTTGGTGTGTATCTGATGCGCATCAACAAAAAGGAGTCGTATGGTTGATGCGATTAGCAAGGAGTTTCTTACTAGTAGATCGAGTCGGCTAGCAGTGATGCAAAAGCTCACTAGTCAATTCGCCCCATCGGATCCTGAATCACTTAGTGTCAACTAGAGGGATGTTGAACTTAGTGGGAGTAATTTTATTAAAGCGTTTAATATGAATTGCTCTTCATGAATACATGTCTTAGTATTTTTCATTTTATGTTGTAGATTAATGGCACCACCTGCTCCAGTTACCAATTTTGCGTTGAAATCCATCCTTGAGAAACATAAACTGAATGGAACAAACTTTACCACCTGGTATAGAAATCTGAGAATTGTTCTCAAGCATGATCAAAAGGAAAATGTTCTAGAGGAACCGCTTCCAGAGGAACCGGCTGATAATGCCACCGCTGCTGCTCAGAATGCCTATCAGAAACTCAAGGATGAGTCTACTGAGATCAGCTGCCTCATGTTGGTTTCTATGGAGCCCGAGCTGCAACAGCAGTTCGAAGACATTAGGGCTTTCGATATGATCGAGAGTCTTAAGGGCATGTTTAAGGTTCAGGCTAGGACCGAAAGGTTCAACGTCTGGCGATCCCTGATGGATTGCAAGCTGAAAGAGGGTGATCCACTGAGCCCGCATGTCATCAAAATGATGGGATACATGCAAGCTTTGGATCGTCTTGGGCATCCATTGACTCCTGAGTCAGCTACAGATACAATTCTGGGTTCTCTTCCGCCAAGCTATAACTCATTCATTACGAACTTTCATATGCATGGCATGGGAAAGAAGCCCACTGAATTTCATGGGATGCTTAAGATAGCAGAGCAGGACATTAAGAAGGGCACACATCAAGTGTTGATGGTGCAGAACACGGCCAAGTTCAAGAATTCATGGACCAAGAAGAAGGCTAACGCAAAGGGAAAGGACAAGGATGTGATCCCGACTCCAGCCCCGGCGCCTAACCCTGGACCTGACGCGGAGACCATTTGCTTCTATTGCAAGGAGAATGGTCATTGGAAGAGGAACTGCAACAAGTGGCTCGCCAGCAAGGGCAAGAGCAGTGGGAGTACGTCTTCTATAGGTACACTTGTTGTATATGTTATAGACATTTATCTTGTGGATATTTCTAATAGTTCTTGGGTATATGATACCGGATCAGTTGTTCACATTTGCAACTCGATGCAGGGACTAAAAAGAAGTAGAGATGTCGCAAGAGGAGAAGTTGATATTCGCGTCGGGAATAAAGCAAGAGTTGCTGCATTAGCCGTCGGCACCATGCAACTTAATTTACCTTCTGGATTTGTAATGGAGCTTGATAATTGTTATTATGTTCCATCGTTAAGTCAAAACATTATTTCTGCCTCATGTTTGATGAGACAAGGTTATGAATTCATTATTAAGGACAATGGTTGTTCTATATATTTTTAATAAGATGTTTTATGGCTTGGCGCCCGTTGTGAATGGGTTATTCATTTTGAATATTGAAGGTGAATCTGTCTATAATATAAATGCCAAGAGGCTTAAACCTAACGATCTGAATACAACTTACTTTTGGCACTGTCGTCTTGGTCATATTAGTGAAAAGCGCATGAAGAAGCTCCATGATGATGGACTTTTAAATTCTTTTTATTTTGAATCATTCGAGACATGCGAATCGTGCCTGCTCGGCAAGATGACCAAGACACCTTTTGCAAAGAGTTGCGAGAGGGCATCCGACTTGTTGGAACTCATACATACTGATGTGTGTGGACCAATGAGCACGACTGCTAGAGATGGTTACCAGTACTTCGTGACTTTCACCGACGACTTGAGCAGATATTGATATATATATACTTGATGAGGCACAAGTCGGAAACCTTTGATTCAAGGAGTTTTAGAATGAAGTAGAGAATCAACTCGGCAAGACGGTCAAACTTCTACGATCAGATCGTGGAGGTGAATATCTGAGTCAAGAGTTTGATGATAATCTCAAGAGTCGTGGAATAGTTCCACAACTCACTCCTCCTGGAACGCCTCAAAGAAAAGGTGTATCGGAACGGAGGAATCGCACCTTGTTGGACATGGTTCGATCGATGATGAGTCAGTCAGATCTACCATTGTCATTTTGGGTTCATGCTCTAGAAACTGCAGCTTTCACACTAAACAGAGTACCATCTAAATATGTAGATAAGACACCATATGAGATATGGACTGGGAAGCGTCACAGTTTGTCTTTTCTAAAGATTTGGGGTTGTGAAGCGTTTTTCAAGCGACTTTAGTCGGACAAACTCGCACCCAAATCAGATAAGTGCATATTCGTGGGATATCCAAGGGAAACCTTAGGGTATTACTTCTACAACCGAGAAGAGGGAGAAGTGTTTGTCACTCGACATGGTACCTTCCTTGAGAAAGAGTTTCTCACTAGGAAGGCTAGTGGGAGGACGGTGCACCTCGAAGAGGTTCGAGATAAACCACTCGGGGAAGACACGGCAAGTGATGCCATTATGGCAGAGCCAGTCAGTGAACCCGTGGTTGAAGTAGCACCCGCACCAAAAGGTCAGAAAGGCTGCATAATGCAAACAATGTGTTGTTGTTGGACAATGATGAGCTTTTGACATATGCGGAAGCGATGGTGGATCCAGATTCCGAGTTATGGCTTGAGGCCATGAGATCCGAGTTAAATTCCATGGATGACAATCAAGTTTGGAACTTGGTTGATCTGCCAAATGGTGCAAGAACCATTGAGTGCAAATGGATCTTTAAGAAGAAAACTGATATGGATGGAAATGTTCAAATCCATAAAGCTCGACTTGTCGCGAAGGGGTTTCGACAAGTTCAAGGAATTGACTACAACGAGACCTTCTCGCCTGTAGCGATGCTTTCAGTTCGGATTATTCTAGCTATAGCTGCCTATTTCGATTATGAGATATGGCAAATGGATCTCAAAACAACTTTCCTTAACGGAAATCTAGAAGAGGACGTGTATATGATACAGCCCGAGGGTTTTGTCGATCTAGAGAATGCTAGTAAGGTATGCAAACTTCAGAAATCCATTTATGGATTGAAGCAAGCATCTCGGAGTTGTAATATTCATTTTAAAGAGGTTGTCAAATCGTTTGGCTTCATCGAGAACGAAAAGGAACCTTGTGTGTTCAAGAAGTTTAGTGGGAGCTCAATCGTATTTCTAATCTTATATGTGGATGACATATTACTGATTGGGAATGACATTCCAATGCTTGAAGGTGTCAAGGACTCATTGAAAAATAGTTTTGCAATGAAGGACTTGGGAGAAGCAGCTTACATTTTGGGAATCAAGATCTATAGAGATAGATCAAGGAGGCTTATTGGATTAAGCCAGTGTACGTATATTGACAAGGTGTTGAAAAGGTTCAACATGCATGAGGCTAAGAAAGGGTTCTTGCCTATGTCACATGGCATTCATCTAACCAAGACTCAGGGTCCATCGACTCCTGATGAGCAAAGACACATGGATAAGATTCCGTATGCTTCGGCCATCGGGGCTATCATGTATGCTATGGTATGTACTCGTCCAGATGTTTCCTATGCTCTAAGTGCTACGAGAAGATACAACAGTTAAGAGCATCCTAAAGTACCTAAAAAGGAATAAGGATATGTTCCTAGTTTATGGAGGTGAGGATGAGCTCGTTGTAAAGGGTTACACCGATGCTAGTTTCCAAACCGACAAGGATGACTTTCGTTCGCAATCTGGTTATGTGTTCATTCTGAACGGAGGTGCAGTGAGATGGAAGAGTTCCAAGCAAGAGGCGGTAGCTGATTCTGCAACAGAGGCCGAGTATCTTGCAGCTTCTGAAGCTTCAAAGGAAGGTGTTTGGATAAGGGATTTCATTACCCTACTTGGTGTGGTTCCAGACTCGGCGAACCCGTTGGACCTCTATTGTGATAATAGTGGTGCCATCCCACGGGCCAGGGAGCCAAGGCATCACCAGAAATCCAAGCACATAGAAAGGCGTTATCATCTCATACGACAATTCGTAGATGATGGTAATATAAATGTATGAAAAGTACACACGGATGCAAACGTTGTTGATCCTTTGAAGAAGCCTCTCCCGATGCCGAAGCATGAGGCGCACGTAAGAGCCATGGGCCTTAGATGCCTAACTGATTGACTCTAGTGCAAGTGGGAGACTGTTGGAGATATGCCCTAGAGGCAATCATGTTATGATGTTATCTCCTTATGTATTCATGAGTTATTTGTATTGTCCTTGAACATCATCACTGATATGTATCAATAAGTATGTGACTTGTTTGTGAGACTATATATTCTATGATGATTGTTCTAATGGTCCCTAGTTGATAAGGTTATGCGGACACATATCCTTGACTAGTATATGATTCGATTGATGACTATGTTTCACAAGTCATGAGCATGGAGATGCTACCAAAAGTATGGACTTAGTGATGGGATCACTGAGTTGGACAGAGGCCCGCTTTGAGACGCAGCGAGATATTGTCATCTGTTAGTCTCAATACAATGTATATGCCATGTCCTAGACCTGAGGTCCTCGCATGTTCTCGGGATGAGTAATGACTCACTTAGGGACTATCAAACGCTACACCGTAACTGGGTAGTTATAAAGGTAGCTTACGGGTGAGTCATGATACATATCGCGAGACATGGTTGATCAAGATGGGATTTGCCCCTCCACTTTGGAGAGATATTCTCTGGGCCCTCTCGAGTGATAAGATTCAGAAAGCATGGCCATGCGATATGGGTTAAGTGTTAACCCGGTTCAGGAATCTGTATCACGATTTCGAGAAGAGAGGTCAAGCTATCACAAGGGTGACAAGTACTCGCCTTGAGCTTGACAACATATATCGTGAGGCAAAAGGAATGTTGCATATGAAACTTTGTAATGGTTCGTCTTATGACTTTACGCATATATGGGAGTCGGCACGTTCTGCTAGGAACCGCTACCGACTATCGAACCGGATGTGATTCGGGACGTGTCCATGTAAACGTGAACCTATAGGGTCGCGCGCTTAAGAGGAAAGGAGCCCATTCGGATGTGATCCGAAGGGAATATGGATGGAGGGTCCGGATTGCCTCAAGGGTTGAGGCCATTCCACGGGCGCCTATATAAGGGCTAGGGTGAACCCCCGAAGGGGTAGAGGTCGTATGCCATGGAGGAGTGCCTCGTATTCTGCTTAGTTGTTGGAGGCATGACTGAAGTTGATCTGGAGAACATATTTCAGCTTTGTTCCTTTAGGGGAGATGAGCACGACTCCTGCCCCAGCTCCTTGTTGTCTCTTGGACCCATCGAAGAACATTGACCATGAGCTTGATAGGTCTAGAGGGCCTGGCTTCTGAACCTCCGTCCACTCGACCAGGAAATCTGGGAGTACTTGGGCTTTGATGGCTGTTGGGTGCTTTTACTGCAGGTCCCGTGGGCTAAGCTCAATGTTCCACTCGGCGACTCGCCCGGTTGCTCCAGGGTTGTTGAGTATGTCGGCGAGTGGTGCGCTGCTCACGATTGTGATGGGGTGCTCGTCGAAGTAGTGGGACACCTTTCTTGAGGTCATGACGATGGCCAGTAGTAGCTTCTGATAGTGCGGGTACCGCTGCTGGGATTTGGTCAGGAGCATGCTGAGGTAGTAGATTGGTCTCTGGATGCTCTGGACCTTGCCTTCTTCTGCGCGTTCGACGACGAGCGTTGTACTTACTACACTGCTACGTGCTGCCACGTAGAGGTATAGCTTCTCTCGTTCCTTGGGTACCGCCAGGATTGGTGGGGTCGAGAGAGTCTTCTTCAGGTCCGCGAATTCTTGGCGGGCTTCCTCCGTCCACTTGAATTTGTCTCCTTTCCTGAGCAACTGATAGAAAGGCAGCGTGCGTTCTCCCAGCCTGCTGATGAAGCGGCTTAGGGCTGCGAGTTTTCCGGTGAGCTGCTGTACTCCTTTGACGTCGGTTGGTTCTTGCATGCGGGTGATGGCTTGGACTTTCTCAGGGTTTGCCTCGATTCCTCGGGCAGAGACCATATAGCCAAGTAGCTTTCCCGCCGGTACGCCGAATGCGCACTTCTTTGGGTTGAGTTTTATTCTATATTTGTTGAGTGCCGCGAAGGTTTCGCGCAGGTCGTCGAGTAGTGTGGCTGCTTTGTAGGTCTTGATGAAGATGTCATCCACGTAGACTTGCACGTTTCTTCCTATTTGCTCCTTCAGGAAGGCCTGCATCATTCGTTGGTAAGTGGCGCCAGCGTTTTTGAGCCCGAAGGGCATGGTTTTGTAGCAGAATACGCCATAGGGGGTGATGAACGATGTGTGCTCTTCGTCTTCTTCCTTCATCCTGATCTGGTTGTATCCTGAGTAGGCGTCGAGAAAGAAAAGTAGATCGCACCCTGTTGTTGAGTCGATTATCTGATCGATTCTAGGAAGGGGGAAGTGATCTTTCGGGCAATGCTTGTTGACTGGTCCGTAGTCGACACACATGTGCAGCACGGTCGTGTCTTTCTTGGGCACCAGCACTGGGTTGTCTATCTAGGTGGCTTTCTTCGTTTCTCGGATGAACTGAGCATCGAGTAACCAGTTGACTTCCTCTCTGATTGTTCTGCGCTTGGGCTCCGAGAATCGTCTCAGCGCTTTCTTCATTGGCTTCGTGTTTTGCTTGATGCGTAGGGCGTGTTCCGCGAATTCACGTGGTATCCTAGGCATGTCGGCTGGGCACCAGGCAAATATTTCCCACTCGTCTCGAAGGAAAGCGACAAGAGCCGTCGCCTGCTCCTCTGGTAGGTGGGCGTACACGCGGACTGTTTTGTCCGGGTCCGTTGGGTGCACTTGGTGAGTGACTGTGTCGCTGTCGATGCTGAAGTCGCGTCCGTACTCCCTGGATTCTCTTCGGTTCACTAGTGGGAAGGTACTCTTGTCCGTCACCATGGCTATTTCTCTGAGTTCTTGTTCGGCTCCGAATGTGTCGGAGATTCTGTGGAAGTCACGATCACATTGATCTGATTTGATGAAGCTTCCGTTGATCGTGAGGACTCCTGATGATCTTGGCATCTTGAGCTTGAGGTAGGCGTAGTGTGGGACCGCCATGAATTGCGCGAATGCTGGCCGCCCCAATATGGCGTGATACTGCGATTGCCAGTCGAGTACCTCGAACTCGAGGACGTGCTTGGCGAAGTTGCGTCGGTTGCCGAAAACAACTTCGAGTTCGATGATTCCGAGGGATGTGGCTGCTTCTCCTGGGACTGCCCCGTGTAACTCGGTGCTTGATTTTCTCCATACTGATCGTGGGATCAGCATCTTTTGCAGGGTGCTGGCGAAGATGATTTTCATGCTGCTGCCTCCGTCCATGAAGACCCTATCCATGTCGTACCCTCCGATTTGTGCATCGAGTACTAGAGGCGCATGCCCTGGTCTTGGGACTGCTGGTGGATGGTCGTCTTGTGAGAACGTGATGCTGGTCTCCGTGTCATGTAGCTGGTAAACTTCGACTATGTTTATGCTCTCAGCTGCTCTAGCCTGCAGGGTGTGGGCGTCGCGTTGTGCTTGCGGTACCCTTCCTTCCTGGATCATGATCACTTGTTCTTGCGGCGGGTTGTGACGTCCTTCCGGGCTTGAGGTCGGCGATTGCTCGTGTCGCCGATTGCGTCTGTCTTCTTTCTGCTTCTCTTTCTTGAGGTCGTCGGCTAGCTCGTTGAACAGGCGGCAGTCTCTCAAGGTGTGACCTGACCTGATGCGTCCCCAGTCATCCTCGAAGCTGTGGATTGTGCAGGGTCGTGCTAGCTGTTCTCTAGCCGTGAGTTTGCTAGATCCGGCTTGCCTCTTCCTTCTTGAGATTCTGAAGATCTGCTCGTGATCCTCCGGGTGTTCGTGGAAACGAGGGTCGGTTTCGATTCCTCGACTCATGTCTTGGTTCTTGATGAGGTTGGCGAATTCATCCGGTCTTTGATCTGGGTCGTAGTACTCGCCTGCAGGTGTCTCGGAGTCGCTGTCTTGGTTGGCGGCAGGTGCTCGCGCGACGGCGTGTCGTCGGGTGGTCGTCGGCTGTGCGGCTGCGTGATGTGGCTCGTTCATTGGGGCCTCGCCATAGATCTCCCATGCGCGCCTTTTGGGTCGTCGATTCCTTCTTCCTTGGCGGTTGTTCTGCTGATCGCTGGATTCGATCTCGTAGTCATCGTCTTGATGTGCGGCGGGTGCCCGGGCGGTGGTGGGTTGTCGAAAGATTTGCGAGTCCTCCGCTGTGCGTCGCAGTTCGTCGAGTGGAATTCCTTCGTAGAGGCCCCTCGCCGTTTTTCTGGGTCGTCGACTCCTTCGGCGCTGGCGCTGCACTTGGCCGTTACCGTAGTACCGGTCCTGGCACAACTGTAGCTCGAGTGGTCTTGATGGGGTGGCGGAGATGTCCGCCATGATCTTGAATTCTTTGAGTGGGCTAGATCTGGTTCTTGCCCTTGAGTTGTATCTTGCTGAAGACGGGACCGCCGAGATCGTGATCCCAAACTGTGTAGTTCCCACAGACGACGCCAATTGACGGGGATCAACCCCGGCAAATCCCATGGTCAGGGACCCTGGGTTAGTCATGAGATGCACAGGTTGGACGATAGCTCGTCGGCAAACAGGAAGGCTCGCTCCTGCTCGATATTATTAATGGGGGAGATGCGATTACAGTGGAGGCCAAGGCTGGAGCGCTCAAGGCTAGGGTTACAGGTGATATTAGATGTCTTTGGCGTCGCCCCTCCTAGCCCTTATATACCGGGCTAGGTCTCGGGGAGTTCATCTACGTTTACAGGTAAGCTTTCCTAACCCTAGCTTGCTCCGTACGGCAGGTCTTCGCACCTTCCTTATGAGTCGCGGACTCCTACGTCGGTGCCAACTAGTGGGCCGAGGATGTATCTTCATGGGCCTTCTGCCTTCATGGACACCAGGTAGGCTCATCCGTAGGAGTCGTGGGGTCACCCCCTTGTCAAACAAGGTATTGCCTCCATGTTTTCAATGCATGAACAACCGAAGCTAACTCCAAATCATGTGTAGGATAGTTCTGCTCATGGTTCTTAAGATGACGTGAAGCATAAGCAACAACTCTACCCCCTTGCATCAAAACACAACCAAGTCCTCGACAAGATGCATCACAATATACTTGGAAATCCTTATGTATATCAGGCAAACATAGAACATGTGCAGTTACTAACTGTTTCTTCAACTCCTGAAAGCTAGTCTCACATGCCTCACTCCAATCAAACTTATTCTCTTTCTTCAACAGCTCAGTCATTGGTTTTGCAAGCTTGGAGAAATTCTCAATGAACCTCCTATAATATCCTACAAGACCCAAGAAACTGCGAATGTCTCCAACTGTCGTGGGTGTCTCCCATTCCGTAACTGTTGAAACCTTGGATGGGTCCACAGCTACTCCTTCTCCTGACACAACATGTCCAAGGAATCCTACCTCCTTCAACCAAAACTCACACTTGCTGAACTTGGCATACAATTTGTGCTCCCTGAGCTTCTCCAATACCAAACGCAGATGTGCCTCATGCTCTTGCTCATTCTTGGAATACACCAATATATCATCAATGAACACCACAAAGAATTTATCCAAGAACTCCATAAACACCTTGTTCTGCATATTCATGAAGTATGCAGGAGCATTAGTCAATCCAAATGACATAACAGTATACTCATACAACCCATACCTTGTAGTAAAAGCGGTCTTCGGAATATCCTTCTCCCGAATCTTCACTTGATGATAACCAGAACGAAGATCAATCTTAGAGAATACACAAGCTCCCTCCAACTGGTCAAATAGATCATTAATCACAGGTAAAGGATACTTGTTCTTGATAGTAACATCATTCAGAGAACGGTAATCAACACACATCCTCCGGGTTCCATCCTTCTTCTCCACAAACAACACTGGAGATCCCCAAGGTGACGAGCTTGGGAGAATGAACCCCTTTGCCTGCAACTCTCTAATCTGCTCCTTCAAATCTGCAAGTTCATTAGTGGGCATCCTATACGGTCTCTTAGCAATAGGCCCCGTGCCTGGTATTAAATCAATAAGGAACTCAATCTCCCTATCCGGTGGCATACCTGGCAACTCCTCCGGAAACACATCCGGATAATCCCTCACAACACTCACATCATCCAGGCTACCCCCCTTAAGAGAATTCACCTGAGCGTGCTGATGCTTATACTTGGACACATATCTGATCTTCTGCCCATTCGGTGAACGGAGAGTGATAGACCAACTGGCACAATCAATAACACCTTGGTACTTGGCTAGCCAATCCATTCCCAATATAATATCCAAACCTTGTGACTTCAATACAATCAGATCTGTAGGAAAACATGCTTCTATATGGCTAGGCTCAATTGATAGCATCCCAAACTAGCTGACATCTCCGCTCCCGGTGAACTTATGAGCATAGATGACTTAAGAACTACGGTAGGCAACTCATGCTTATCCACAAATACCCTCGATATGAAAGAATGCGATGCACCAGAATCAAAAAGAACAAGTGCGGGTACTGAATTGATAAAGAACTTACCAATCACAGCATCAGGCTCATCATAAATCTCCTCCACGTTGAGATGGTTCACATGCCCCTTGCTGAAAGGATTGGGCTTGACGACTCCATTCCCATTGGACTCTGGGCAGTCTGTGGCATAGTGTCCCATGTTCTTGCACTTGAAACACTGGATGTGACTCAAGTCCTTTGGTGCCTGTCCATTCTGACGGTTGTTTCCATTGCCTCCATTGGCTCCATTGCTTCTTCCATTCCCATTGTTCCTTCCATTGCCATTGCCATTGCCATTCCTGTTACCATTGTGGTGGTTGTGGCCATTATGGTTGTGACCATTTCCACCATGATGGTTGTGTCCTCCACTATGAACATGGCCATTCCCACCATTGTGGTTATGTCCATGGTTATGTCCTCCATTGCCACCATAAGAGTTGCGTGGCTTCTGATGCGGTCCAGAGTTATACTTGCCACCATTGTTGTTGTTGTACTTCCTCTTGCGGTTCTCAATGGCCTGCTGCTTGCCTTCCAACACAATAGCTTTGTCTATGAGCCCCTGGCAGTTAGCAAAAGTAGCCACTGTCAACTGGACTCCCAACTCATCATTCAGCCCCTCCAAGAACTTTTCCTGCCTCGCTGCATCATTCCTGACATCATCTGGAGCATATCTTGCAAGCTTGTTGAACACCTCAACATACTCGGCCACGGAACGGCCTCCCTGACACAAACTGCGGAACTCCTTCTTCTTCAAGCTCATGGCGCCTGCTGAAACATGTGCGGCGCGAAAGGAAGACTGGAACTGCGCCCAAGTGATGGTGTCGATGGGATAAGTCACCAAGTAGTTGTCCCACCATGCTGCGGCAGGACCCTCCAGCAAATGTGAGACAAACCTCACTCTCTCTGCCTCAGTACAGCCAACTGTCTCCATGTTTCGGCCCATTGAACGAAGCCAGTCATCCGCCACTATGGGATCAGGAGTGCTAGAGAACCTCTGAGGATTCAACCTCAGTAACCTCGCAAGCGTGTCCACAGCTGGTGGTGGTGGCGCATTGTTGTTGTTGCCCATATTCTGAGTGAGCAACTGGATCAACTGAGCTTGTCCTTGAAGTATCTGCTGCATGTAAGCTGGCACTTCATTGTTGTTGCTCCCATTCCCCGTGGGATCACGTCTCGGCGGCATTTGTTGGGCAAGAATAGGTAAGTTGTAGACAGAAAGTAGCTAGGGAAACATATCCTACCCCATATGCTTATGATGATCATGGCAAGCATTATATATACAATACATATATCACCAATCAACTTCACCAAACAATATCACCATAGCATCAACCATATAACAATCATCAACCAATGCACTCATACGAAAAACCATCACATATCACACCATATAGTTTAAAATATATTGTATAACTGATATAAGATCCTCAACACAACCACGAATAACATAAGAGTATATCAAGCAACCTAGTATTGCCATACCGAATAAGTCGACATGGTCAAATACGCTAACACGATAACTAGTAAACTAATTTCCGGTGAAGTAATTCCGAATGCTGTCTTTGCTAAACAGCATGCGGTATTCGCGCCCGCTAATGCGGTTGCGCCTTTTGGGACTCGGCTCATCTTCTTCTGCCGAGGTCTCTACTTCTGGCTCCTCTTCTGGTTCTTCAATCCCATTGGCCTTCATCTTCTCCTTCAGTCTCGTTATCTCTGCTTGCATCTCCAACCTCTCCTTCTTCAACTTGTTGTTGTCCCTCTTGAGCCTGGTGTTCTTCTGCTGCAACTCAGTGATGGTGTGGAGGTCTGACTGAGTGTCCTTCTCTAGGCAGTGGATGTGCTTCTCCAGGCTCTGGATGATGTAGCTGGTTGTACCTGGCCAAATGGCCCCAGGCACATACTTGAACTTCTTTGGCCATATGTTCCCCGATGGAAGGATCTTGGCCATCTCTGCGTACACCGTACCCTTTAGCTGGGCGGCATACGTCTCAACGATGCGTCCAAGAGCTATGTGAGCGGCTATGCGCACACACTGCTCCTTCTCTTGGGCATGCACCTTGAATGACTCCGTGATCACCCTTTCCTCATTCGTCATGCTTCCAAGGATGAAAGTCTCCACTTGCCAGTAGTCATCAGCTCCCCTTGTCTCCACTATGTCCGGCTGGAAGACTGGCGCGTAGATGTTCAGGTAGTGGCAAACCCCCCTGAGCTCAGGTCCAAACGCCATGGCGCGGTATGACAAGGTGGTCATCTATAATCAAAGAGAGGAAAGGCAAGATTAGAACAGGTATGAATACGAGATAGAGAAGGTAAGTAAGTACAAGACAGAGTGATATAAAGTAATATTTGTATTCCTATGGCTTTTCTAATCCATTTTCTAGGGTCACGTCCTACAGTCAACACATTGCTCTGATACCATCTGTAACGACCCAATTCACATAGAATTGAAGTCTCTGTGATCAAGTGTCAGTCCCTGGATCGAACTCGCTGGCACACACAGTATCATAGATGTATATCAAAGTACAAGTGCATCATTGTTACAACGTATGATCCAGAATAAAACAAATAACAAGTTGCATAGCTCAAGGCTAGCATATTCAATATAAATATAGCGGAAGAAAAATCAAGTAACGTGGAGTCCCATCAACAGCCACAAGCGAACATGCTGAGTGTAGACCCGCAACCCTAAACGCACCTTACTGGTCGTCTGAAAAACCTACAACACCGAAGGTTACAGCCCGACAACGGGTCAGTACATCTGATTTGTACGGCAAGTGACACGGAAAAGGTATATATAAAGGACCTACAACTACATGCAATGTGAGTCAAAGGAAAGGCTTATGGTTTTGTTTTGCAGAAAGCCAATTTTCTCCTGAACTAAACTAGTCAAAATTTTAAGTTGAATTCTACCTGAAACACATAGCAACCCATGCTAATCTTTCCCACCAAATTATTATTAAGTGTTCATCTGTCAAGATCATTCTACAACAGTACTGACTAGTTGCTCAAAGTTCGTCTGTAACCGTGGACACGGCTAATCATGATCAGTTTATACGCTCTGCAGAGGTTGTACACATTCCCCACTGGACTCAACCCAAAGATTGAGACAAAGACTTTCCGAAGAGGTTGCCTCCACCCTTTGGTAGCCGGTACACCTAACGCACATCTACATCAGCTAGCTACCAGGGCCAGGTTCCCTACAACGTACTCGTGTTAAGCCAGAGCCCATATAGCCAGTGGCTGTACACGGAAGCTACTAGTAATATTGCCTGTCTGATCTTTTTGAGCCTGGACGGCGCCCACTGCGTTCAGAGGGTAGACACCATGTCGCACCCGGTTCACCACCATAACAACCATTGGGTGCATTTAACCCCGGCACTGTCCTTAGACAAGGCACAGCCACCGGGATGCAACCCGCCCGTCCAGAAGTGATTTCTATTTATTATCAAGTTGCTACACAATTATTAAATAGCTCACATGCACTCCATGAACTCTCACAACCCAAACCACGTCTACAAAGCATAGCAATAAAGTAACAACACGTGCTAGGTTGATCTACAAATACAAGTCAAGACATGTGGCTATCCTAACTTGTTTTGCAGCAACAGTAAAGTAAACTACCTATCATGCAATAGGGTGATATTCTTAACATAATGCATATAGAAAATATAGGTATGAGTATGGTCAAAGCATCACTTTACTTCTTGCTGTTCCTGACGATCACAATCCTCACAAAACGAGGCGGCGCACTCCGGACAATCTATACGAGCAAATATAGCACCAATCAACATATATTCAATACAATTATACACAAACAGTAATAAACATACAAATAACAATATAAAAACTTGCCTAACATAAGCTAAGCTTAAATTACTCGACGAAATAAAACCAACGCAAAAAGAAACGGCTCAAACGGGCGCACCGTTCAAAAGATACGGCTACCGGAAGTTCAAATTTTGGATCTGCTTGGGATTCAAATTTGAAAACTTCAAACTTCTGTAAAACTTAGTCTACTGAATAGAATATTTTGTCACTGTCGCAACGCAACTGGAATCACTCGATTCCGAGCTACGGTTAAAAAGTACTCGCGAAAACGATACCGGGTGAAATCGGGGTCTAAACTGCAAAAAGGATCTATCTGTAAATAAAATAACGCAAAAAACGCGACCGGGTCCCTGGCCGAGGGTTGACCAGATCTGGACTCTCTTTTTTTCCAACGCGTTTTCTCTCCTTCTCCTCTATGGCCCGACGACCATGGCCATGGGGCACGGCTGCGGCGGCGGGGGCGAGTGGCGGCGGCGGCTCCGGCGCATAGGGCGGCCGGCGGCGCGGACGCGCAGGGAGGCGCGGCGGTGGGGACGCACGGGGCGGAGGCGCCCGTGGCTGCGGCGAACTCGCTGCGGGCGCGCGGGGTCGGGGCGGCGCGGTCGGCCGGCTTGCTCCGGCGAGCGGCGGCCCGGCGGCGGTGCGTCGCGGGGCTAGGGTGGCGGCGCGGCGACCTAGGCGGCGGGGACGGCGGCTAGGCGGCGGGGCGGCGCGAGGTGCTCACCGTCGACGAAAAAAAACGGGCTTCGGCGAACTCCGGCGATGACGCCGGCGGCGGTGGGTCCCGCGGATTAATTTAGGGCTAACCCTAAAACGCTAAAAGAAAATAATCTAACCCTAAACGGGGCTATTTATAGACAGCCTCTCCTCCGGTTTTTTTTAATCCGAGATAAATACAAATTCGGTCAGCCGAAAAAAAAATAGTACACGCCCGGTAGGCCCAAAATAATTTTAGAATAATCACGGATAATTATTTTTAATTTCCGTTTTCACCAAACATTTTAAAATAATAAAATTTAATTTTTGGCATAACCAAATTATTAAATAAAAATAAAAACTTTGCAACTTATTTTTAAATATTTTTAAATACTTTTCCGGCAATTTAAAAATACTGAAAAACTCCAAAAATGATTTTAAAACTTTTCCGGAGCATAAATAAATTCCCAAAATATTTTTAGAAATCATTTATAACCCCAAAGTAAATTTAAAATGTCTCAAAAAATAATTTAAACTATTTTCCAACAATTTAAAAACAGGGATAAGTCCTTTTATATCATCTCCAGCGAACTGCCAAGTGTTGAAAAATGTTTAAAAATATTTTTAAAACTCCAGAAAAATGCGGAAGCAGCATGAGATGCATATGATGATCTATTAACATCCGAATATAGAAAATTGGGATGTTACAATATGTCAGCCACATATAAGACTAGGATAACATCCACATAGCTCCCACTCAAATATGTCACCCACATATTAAGTTCAGGATAATACTCCCATAGCTCCCACTCAAAATATGTCGTCCACCTATTAGGTTTAGGATACTATTCAGCTCCTACTCAGTTTCATGCAAATGCATGTTTCCTCGATATTTTGTCTAAGTCCAAAATCCTTTAATCATCCATCAAATCAAGAATTCCAGTTACGAGACACTAGCATCCATATGTTTCCCAAAACCTTCTCGTTGTACCAATTACAACCCTTCTTCAAATGCAGGATTTGAGGAAATCATGGTATTGATAACAATTTGGATCAATCATAGTGATAATCCTATTGACTCAAGCATCGCTACTATTGTAGTGAACCTTTTGAATTTGTCAGAAACATCCTTCATGACAGATCGATCTTGATGTCTTCCTTTGATGTTCACATTTATTCCTTATAACCTTGAAGTTATTGAGAATATCAAGTAACCTATTTACTCGATAAGATTCATGTAATCTTAAATGTAACTCAATATAGGATTCCATGACTCATAGTCATTTCTCGTACTTAGGTCCACCATCGCTTCTTTGTAGTTCGTAGGTATGTCTTGTTCCATTAACTTGACAAGTGAATCATGAATATTACTTTGCACAAGGGCAAATATGTATTCTTGAATCCTACTTTGTTCAGTAAAAGTTTCAACCGAAACACCATGATCATTATCATCATTTTCTCCTCTAATTGTAGAGCTTTGGTTTTGGAACACATTCCGTTGCACTACTCTGACATCTGGAGGCAAGGTCAATTACCTTGTTTGAACTTTCACTTTCTTCCATTAACACATTCATCAAGAACACTTCTTGACGAACACCAAACTTATAGCAACAGAAGTTTTGCTCCTTTGGTTCTAGTTGTGGAAGACGCATCCATAGTTGACTAAGGATACACTACAAAGATAATTTATCACATAAATCATACTTCCTAGAAACCACGATACACCATAACTTATATAGTGTTGGTTTCCATGAACTCAGATGGTTCCCTATACTGAAGTGAGTGTTTGCTTATTAAATTAATAACTCTAAACAATAATAACGTAACTCGGTAAGAGATAACTTATACCATACACTATCCAATAGGGTACGATTATGATGTTCATGCACATCAACAATATTGAAGTGTCTTAAACATTGTAATTTGTGTAACAACTTTCACACAAGTCCGTATGCCCAAGGCTAACTCAAAACATTTGTCACTTTGATCAAATCATAGAGACTTGTCTTTCTTGTTAATTCAATACCCGTCTTCATTCTGAAATCCCTTTGATCACATCAAATTGTTTCAGACTCATGTTTCATTAGCGAATACACATATTCATCTAAGTCCACATATGAAGTTCACGAAATAATGAAATTCACTACATGTTGAAATATGATACATCACTATGTATGATATACAACAATCATTTCAAACTCTGTTTTTACCAGAATGCGAGGTTTCAGTCATCTCACCTAAGGAGGCATGGTTTGCATGTGTCAAGAGATCAATTATCTCAAAACTTCATCATACCATTCATGACTTAAACGGTAGTGTCATTATTAAGTTTGGATAATTCTTGGCATTACATTATTTCTTATAAATGATCAATTACTATCATCAATATTAAAATAAGAATAACTCATTCATAATCGTAATGTGACCATAAAAGATATCATTCATAAAAGGAGAACAACTGACTTGTTTCTCACTAATATGAATAATTGTCTTCGCGATATGCAAGACAGACTAATGAAGTCCACACTCAAACGATCATAAATTTATTCATATAATTAATCAAGTGATACATGTAGAGGGAGAGTGTTGTCGACCATCAACTATCTTGATTACCGTCAGCACACATTGTCACCTCATCCCTTTCAAGCCACTCTTAAGCAGTGAGTTCAAGCATCCAATACTTAATCATCCGCAATTAGTGTTTTCTGGGGAAAGACATTTATAACCAGTGTATCAAATATACTTTCTCCATCAATGACTATTCTTGCATTGGTTCTACCTTTAAAGTTCACAACTTTAACCATGACATCATGAGAGGTGAACGATTCTCCTTCATGACATAGTCTAGACGCGGTCTTTGTAGCTGGGAGGAAGCGGATGCAACTCCCCAGTTATCGCAAAGTAACCAGTCATTCTGTAGTCTAAGTTGTACACAATGTGTTCATGTATCTTATACATTTTCCAAGTGACTTTCTCAGCAGGTTGTTCCTTCCACCATGGTTGAAATAAACCATGTCCATATACTCATATACCATTACTCTAATTTGTGACTTAGTGCTTTTAAGATCACCTAGCACGGCATACGTGTTGGTGTCTTAATCATGCATTCACAATTCAGATTCCATAGAATGAAGTATGGTGTATCGGACAGTCATTGGATAAGAGACGATGAATACGATACTCATCATCATCTTCCTCAATTACGGAGTTATCCGGTGTATCTCCTAACAGTTCTCGTATTATGTTTTAACAAGTCATTAGTAATGAGTATGTATCTAACGGTGTTGGTACACATCAATGAAGTAAGACCCATTTTCCTTAAGTTCTACATCACACTAAAGAGCCATGGTTATAAACATTGGTTATGACATTATCTACAATGATATTTGCTAAGACATGAAGATTAAGTTCATAATAGGAGTTCATGTTTTAAACAATTCTAGAACTCCCACTCAGACAAACATCCCTCATAGTTTATTCTAAGTGATTACACAATCCTTGAGAACTATACCTCCCCCGTGTGACACGACCATCAGTATATTCTCAAGGTAGGCCATCATGCCAATCACATCATCCATGTGACTCATGCTCGATCTTTCGATCACTATGTCCCGAGGCCATATCTGCATATGCCAGGCTCGCCACAATAACCTTAGTGATTATATGCCGCGTATGCAAGGCCATGTTTCTGTACATGCTAGGCTTGCTCCACCCATATCATTTGAACGCTAATATGTTTGACACCTGTGTGACACGTGATGCCTCCATAATGGAGATCTTTCCAGATGGTGCTTCACTAAGGAAGGACACTTTGTTAGATTAGTGAGGGATCATCCTATAATGCTACCGTCGTATATCTAATACAAGCAAAACAGGATGCTATAGTATAAATCATACTAACTATGATGCCCCCCTGCAAATTAAAGTTTAGACGCCTCTACTTTATCTTTTGCAAGTTTTACGTGACTGATAGGGCTTTCGAGATAGAACCGTTTCTATGCCTACGAACATACAACCACAACACCAATCCCGCAATTGTCTCTATTACACCCCTGTCGGGGCCCTCCGTTGCAAACGTCTTCGCATCGCTAATGTTAGAGAGACAGACACCCCCAGCCACTTATATGGTACAAGCCATATGTCAAACGTGGAACCAGTCTCGCGTAAACGCGTAAGGTCGGTCGGGGCCGCTTCATCAGGATATTGCCGCAATGCTAAACGAGTACACGTGAGAGGGTAACAATTGGAGAATTGATGCCCACATACTAGATGTGTTCTATCCGTACAATACATCTACGCATAGCCTTGCTCTGATACCACTGTTGGGGAACGGGGCAGAAAACAATAATTTTTCATGACCTACGCGTCCCGAACCCAAGACCTATGCTATGGCGATGCAAGTAACAGAGGGAATTGGTCACATACCAGTATGTAGTACGTTAAGCGGGAAACGTTCCCGCGTGAACGTGGTTGATGTAGTCGTACCGGCAATCTCCGATGCCGCGCAGATCCACGATGACTCCTGAGGCCACCCGTTCCTTGAAGACCGATGACGGGATTACGTCCCCGTCAGAACGTTGTCGGTGAAGACGTCGCGACAAGGCCTCAACGATGAAGGAGCACCACAAGTGTAGCGCCTCGCGGGATTACACACATACGGTGTACCCGACGTTCCCTCCGGGCTCCGAACCAGAAGAGCAGTGGAAAGAAGATAGATTCGGATCCCGATTCCAGCAGCACGACGGCGTGCGTATGGTGGAGAAACCCCAACCAAGTGTAGACTCCAAACAAGGGGAGTCCACTCGAGGAGGGAGAAAGAGAGAGAAGAGAGATCTGAGAAACTTTTCTCAAATCAAATTGTGTGTAGAAAAAGGCACCCCCACCCCTCCTTATATAGGCCAAGGAGGGGTGCCACCCTCCCTCCCCTTCCCATGTGGGACCAAACGTATCTATAATTTCTGCTTGCTCCATGCATGTTTTGTGTGACTTTGCCATGTTTTGCTTGAACTTTCATACACTTTTGAACCAATTTGGACTAACCTATTAACTCAGTGCACCCAGTTGCCAGTTTCAGTTTTCTGCTGTTTTTGTATTTCAGGTTTTCCGGCCATTAAAAGTGCTCCAAAAATCCGGAAAAATCAGATAAAAAATCAGCGTCACGGAAGCTTCCGGAAACACCAAAGGAGCGAAGGGGGGCCACCACCAGGAGGCCAGGAGGGTCCATGGCGCGGCCCCACCCTAGGCCGCGCCAGGAGGCCTCCTGGCTGCCTGGTGGGTCCCCTCGACACCCCCCTTCGCCTATATTTACCCCTCGGGGTGGAAACCCCTAATATCGATCTCTTTCTCGCGAACTCCTGATATGTCCAAAACGTATCTATAATTTCTGCTTGCTCCAACATGTTTTGTGTGATATTGCTATGATCTAGATACACTTTCATACACTTTTGATCATATTTGGACTAACCTATTAACTCAGTGCACCCCAGTGCCAGTTCCTGTTTTCTGCTGTTTTTCTATTTTAGTTTTCCCCCATATAAAAAGTGCCAGAAAAATTCCGGGAAAAATACAGGAAAAATCAGCGCACAGGAAGCTTCGCGAAGAGCCCGAGTGGGGCCAGGGGGCCCAGGCGGCCACCCGGCGCGGCCCCACCCCTGGTCGCGCCAGGGGGGCGCCTGGGCCCCTGGTTCACCTCTGGCTGCCCCCCTTCGCCTATTTAATCTCCGTCACGGGGAAACTCCGAAGACAGAACCCTATTTCGTAAACTCGCCTCTGTTCCGCCGCCGCCGCGCTTCCGAGATCGGGAGCACCAGAAGACCTCTTCCCGGAACCCTGCCGGAGGGAGGGCCGACCTCCGGGAGTCTCCTCTCCACCATGGATGCTCCCCGGATGTCTCGTGAGTAGTTTTCCTTGGACCATGGGTCCGTGATCGGTAGCTATGTGATGTTCTCCTCCCCTCTTTGTTCTTCATGGTTTAGACCTCATGAGCTGCCCTACATGATCGAGGCACTTTTGTAATCTTTCTGCTATTGCTATGCTGAGTTGGATGGGATCTGATGGATTATGAGATTATGTTCAGATTGTGATAGAGTAATATATTTGATTTTTTATCTCTTATATTTTTGTTCCTAAATAATTATTTCATGTTCTTCGTTGCTGTTTATTGCTTTGACCAAGTAGTAGGTAGTGACTCCAAGATGGAACGTTATGCTCGATTGTGGGTTCATGCCCCCCGATGACACGCTTGAGTGACAGAAACATGAGTCTAGGGGATGTGCTGTTTCCACAAGGGGGAAAACAACGGTGCTTGTAACCGCGGTTGCAAGGATTGTTTACTTTACACAAAGTTCTTTTTAATGCAGTTGTCTGTTGCTTTGGGTTTACACTTTGGGTGGGGCTCGCAACTTAATACCAGCGAGATGTTCTTGATAGATATCTCAAGGTGGATGATTAGTAGTAGATGCAGTTGGATTACGGTCTACTTATCTTGGCGTACTACCCGTGCTTTTGAGCCTCTTCCTTTCATTTGTAGCATAGTTAGCATTGCGGTGCGTTCATAATCCTGTCAATTGCCCTTCTGTAATTTGTTTACCTCGCATAGCAGTTTAATCGTCTTTTGGGAGAGAGACATCACTAGCGAACATCACGTATCCCGGTCCATATCCTTATCACTGTTTCCACGCTATATTTACTTTCATGCTTTTACTTTTAGTTGCTATTATTATCCTTTGTGTTTTACCCTTTGTGAACAACAAGACCGGAGAGATTGACAACCTCTCTGAACTTCGTTGGGAACAAAGTTATCTGTGTCTGTTTGCAGGTCCACGTCAGTTGCGGCGCTGACACCTACTTATCATCTCTGGAGTCCTACTGGAGACAAACCTTGGTATCTTCACTGAGGGAAACTTGCTGCTGCACTACATCTCAACCTTCCACTTGGGGTAACCAACGAAGGGCGAGAAGCCATCAAGCGAATTTCTGGCGCCGTTGCCGGGGACTCCGAGTGCTAAGATAGGGGAGTTGCACACTACCCTTTACCTTTGTTTTTTAGTCTTGTTATTTTACCTTTCAGATTTTATCTATGTGTCTTTTATCAAAATTTACAAAAAATTTATTTATCTTGCTGTTAGTAGTCCTCCTTGTTTAGATGAACATGTTAGGGCTAGGTGCTTTGCGGGAATCGGAAGTTCTCGACTTCCGTCAAAGGGATGGAGAAAATATGAAGAAGGCATGGGACAAAATCTGTGAAGCACATAAAAGAATTATGCCTTGGATACCTATAAAAATTTTGCTTAGAAATTTTTACCATGGTCTTTTTAAGTGGTGTAAACACTCTCTTGACATTATAGCTGAAGGAGATTTTCTAGAGTGTGATGAAGATAGGGCTCTTGATATTTTGCATAGTCTATCTAGTTATTTTGTTTATGATCGTAGTATTGGTACTGTCATAGATAGACTTGCCACTATTGAAAAAAGATTGGGTGCTCTAGGCTTGAGTAAAGTAGAGGAACTTAAGTCCAACAAGAAAGAAATGTTGGAGATAGATGATGATTGGGAGCCCTTTGTTAGGATTAGTATATCTAACCAAAGCTTCCTTGCTCTTTGTGATATTGGATCCACAGTTTCCACTATGCCAAAAATAGTTTATGATTCTTTGAAGCTAGATATGGATAAATTATCATCTTATCATGAACATTCTAATGGAGGTATTTCAAAGATTAAAGGAAAGGTAAAAGAAGTCCAAGTTGCGTTCCTTCATAGGACTACACCAATGGATTTCTTCATCATGGAGCCAAACCAAAGTAATATTGTGCTCGGAAGAGACTTCCTCCGTGCTATGAAAGGCTTCATTGATATTGGTAACAGGCACATAAGCTTACGCGGTATGGCGAAAGGTAAGTATCTCTTTCCTAGTAAGAAGAAGAATGATCTTATTGAAAATCAATTTGAAGGTTTTTATGATTCCGATCTTGGATGCCCTTGATTCTTCTTTTGCATCATGCCTAGCTTAAAGGCATAAAAGAAAGCGCTTTCGGGAGGCAGCCCGCAACGAATTCAGGTTTTTATTTTTGCTTTTGTTGTGTCTTGATGATTGTTACTACTGTAGCAACATCATTGTATCTTTATTTTTCAGCTTTGTGCCAAGTTATAGCCTCTTACGGCAAGGGAAGTAAAAGTTGTGACATGCTGTCCAGAAAACAGATTATGTCCTCGTGACCAGAAAAATCCCAGTTCATCTTTTTGAGCTGAAATTTTTAGACAGTATGCTCTATACAATTACGAAACTTCCGTATGTTCTGAGTTTTAAAAAATACTTTACTACCTGCTGTTCTGTTTTTCACATATTCTGCCACGTTTTGTCTCTCCTATCTTTTGCAAACCTTAAGCTTGCTTTTTCTTTGCAAAAACTTTTTGGCACTCTTGAGAAACAGTAGCTATTCAAGAATATCTTTATATCCAGTGGGGAAAAATTATTTTATTAAGGGTACTAACCTCTCTAATCAGCTTATGATGAGTTATGTATGAAGGGAGTTTTCAAGTGTGCGATGGAAGATGATGAAAGAAGATCCAGGAGTGTCAAGCGCTCAAGCTTGGGGATGCCCCCATGCATCCCCAACAAATATTCAAGGAGACTCAAGCGTCTAAGCTTGGGGATGCCCCCGTGCATCCCCTTCTCCATCAACAATCATTAGTTCGTCCTTCGTCTCACTATATTTTTATCACTTCATGCGTTATGTGCTATGCTTGGAGCGTCTCGCTCTTAGGTTTTATTTTTAGTTTTCTTTAGCTTTGCTTGTTGTTCATAACAAGTTAGATCCCATCTTACTTTGTGTGGGAGAGAAACACGCTCCACTTTCAAATTTAGAACACATCATAGGATTTTTCCTGCTTATCTTTTTGCTGTTGTGTGTTCTTTATCTTTTCATAGCTACTGCCATGTTTAGTTTTAGTCTTAGTTTGTATTTAGCAAGAGCCTTCGCTTTTGTTTAGTTTGTTGCTGGAACTCTTTTTAGTTTTCATGTTTATCTTGTTAAAGACAGTTGGTTGTTGCACTGAGTTGTGTCTTGTCTTGAGAGTAGGTAATTGAGGTTGCTATTTTCTTCTAGTGGTAACTTGCAATAGTTTAGAGGTATTGATGTGAGTAATGTTTGAACTTTTGGTGTCAAGAGCTTTAGCCTATTAGTGATAGGTGTCGTATTTTGGGAAATTCGTGTGTATTTTCAAAACCTACAAAACTAGTTGAGAACTCTAGCTACTAGATGGATCACTAATATTTGGAGGGATCGAATATTAGAGAACACTCACGTGCCATGAGTCGAGCATGCGCAAGGATAACCAAACCCCCATACGCTCCTCCTCGGGGTACTTGTCTCTTTGTGAACCTCCTTATTAGATTGAGAGTAATAAGTGCATGAGTTATTCGGACTAATGTAAGTATTGAAAGTTGACACTTCCACCTTCCCATATTTTGCTAGCCTCTCCTGTGTCGTGCATTGCCTTCTTCTCATTCCGAGAGTTGGTGTCCACCTTCGCCGGTACATCCAAACCCTTGGCATGATACACTCTGTCATCATAAGCCTCCTTATATCTTTCCTCAAAACAGCCACCATACCTACCTATCAAGGCATTTCCATAGCCTTTCCGAGATATATTGCCATGCAACATCCACCTCTTCATGACTTGATCTTCATGTCATACATGTTCCTGCTACACTGGCAGCGACATACATTGCATACATCATGATAGTTACATCTTCTTTATGATTTTGAGTACCTTGTAAAGTGTGAAAGATCTCCTTTACCTTCTTGTAAAATAGAGTGTTGCCCTTAAGTGAGGAAAAGATACCAAAGTGGACACAATAAAAGATCCCAAAGAGGACAAATGAGAGTTAAATAGAAAGAGCCATTGAGGCCACAAAAAAATACAAAAAAATAGAAAAAGGAGAAAAAAGAAATAAAAAGAGAGAAAGGAGCAACACTAATATCCTTTTGAGAGATCCACACTAGTACTCCCTTTATATCCTTGTACTCCATAGAGATGATCATTATGCATATAGCTATGTGGGGACCTTCACACTATAGAACTTGGCTTGCATATTCCAAGGATGAGCCTCCTCAAACGAGCTCTAGGTCTTCATGAGCGAGCAAGTTAGATGCACCCCCCACTACTTCCTTTGGAGAGCTTCTTAGCTCGTATGTGCATCTGTTGCATGGAAATCCCTACTCCTCACATCATATCTATCATTTGGCATCTCTTGCCTATGATTGTCCTCATTGATGTGAGCCTTTCTCATCCTTTTTGTCTTCCTCCTCCTCCGCACTTCTCTCTTTGCCACCCTAAGTGTCAACTCTCGTGCTTACGCTCATCCATTGCATGAGTGCTCAAAATATCTAAAAGGAGTGGATCAAATTGACTTGTACCTGGCTAGTGGTCTGGGGATGAGTCAAGAAAAGATTCCAAAGAGGACCAAGTGTGAAACTTTAGTAGATTGAGTTCTCAACACAAAAATACTTTTTTCTCGTATTCCCTATCCCCCTTCTTGCACGCAAACACCATTTGGAGACATTCGAGTCATGGACAGCGAGAGCTCTTGCACCTAATGTTCTTTTGTTACTTGTTTCAATGCTAATATAGACTCTTGGATGTTATGACTTGAATTGAATCTCTAACCTTGATTGCTTTACTTTTCAAATTTCTTTTATGGTTGCTAGCATGTCACCACAGAAATTATGATGTTATCATTTACCTACTCGACGAGCAGGAATTAAGCTTATGGATGTTGATACGTCTAAAACGTATCTATAATTTCTGCTTTCTCCATGCATGTTTTGTGTGATATTGCTATGATCTAGATACACTTTCATACACTTTTGATCATATTTGAACTAACCTATTAACTCAGTGCACCCCAGTGCCAGTTCCTGTTTTCTGCTGTTTTTCTATTTCAGTTTTCCCCCATATAAAAAGTGCCATAAAAATTCCGGGAAAAATACAGGAAAAATCAGCGTACAGGAAGCTTCGCGAAGAGCCCGAGTGGGGCCAGAGGGGAGCCAGGGGGCCCAGGCGGCCACCCAGCGCGGCCCCACCCTGGCCGCGCCAGGGGGGCGCCTGGGGCCCCTGGTCCACCTCTGGCTGCCCCCTTCGCCTATTTATTCTACGTCACGGGGAAACTCCAAAGACAGAACCCTATTTCGTAAACTCGCCTCTGTTCCGCCGCCGCGCTTCCGAGATCGGGAGCACCAGAAGACCTCTTCCCGGCACCCTGCCGGAGGGAGGGCCGACCTCCGGGAGTCTCCTCTCCACCATGGATGTTCCCCGGATGTCTCGTGAGTAGTTTTCCTTGGACCATGGGTCCGTGATCAGTAGCTATGTGATGTTCTCCTCCCCTCTTTGTTCTTCATGGTTTAGACCTCGTGAGCTGCCCTACATGATCGAGGCACTTTTGTAATCTTTCTGCTATTGCTATGCTGAGTTTGATGGGATCTGATGGATTATGAGATTATGTTCAGATTGTGATAGAGTAATATATTTGGTTTTTTATCACTTATATTTTTGTTCCTAAGTAATTCTTGCATGTTCTCTGTTGCTGTTTATTGTTCCTAAGTAATTCTTGCATGTTCTCTACCAGGGATAAAACAACGGTGCTTGTACCCGCGGGTGCAAGGATTGCTTACTTTACGCAAAGTTCTTTTAATGCAGTTGTCTGTTGCTTTGAGTTTACACTTTGGGTGGGGCTCGCAATTTAATACCAGCGAGATGTTCTGGATAGATATCTCAAGGTGGATGATTAGTAGTAGATGCAGTTGGATTACGGTCTACTTATCTTGTCATACTGCCCGTGCTTTTGAGCTTCTTCCTTTCTTTTGTAGCATAGTTAGCATTGCGGTGCGTTCATAATCCTGTCAATTGCCCTTCTGTAGTTTGTTTACCTCGCATAGCCGTTTCATCGTCTTTTGGGAGAGAGACATCACTAGCGAACATCACGTATCCCGGTCCATATCCTTATTACTGTTTCCACGCTATATTTACTTTCATGCTTTTACTTTTAGTTGCTATTATTATCCTTTGTGAACAACAAGACCGGAGAGATTGACAACCTCTCTGAACTTCGTTGGGAATAAAGTTATCTGTGTCTGTTTGCAGGTCCACGTCAGTTGCGCCGCTGACACCTACTTATCATCTCTGGAGTCCTACTGGAGATAAACCTTGGTATCTTCACTGAGGGAAACTTGCTGCTGCGCTACATCTCAACCTTCCACTTGGGGTAACCAACGAAGGGCGAGAAGCCATCAACTCCCCTCTGTACCGCCGCCGCCACCGTTTCAAGATCAGGGCTGCCTGGAGAAGCTGCCCCGGCACCCTGCCGGGAGGAGGAACCCCCTCCGGGAGACCATCCATAGCCATGGACGCCTCCCGTACGTACCGTGAGTAGTTTCCCTTGGACCATGGGTCCGTGACCAGTAGCTATGTGATCTATCTCTCCCCCTTTTGTGCCTCCACTTTCGAGTCCTCGTGAGCTGCCTCACATGATCGAGGCATCTATGTAATTTCTGTTGTTGCTATGCTCAGTTTGTTGGGATCTGATGGATTATGAGACTATGTTCAGATTGTGATGAGTAATATATTTGGTTCTTCACTTTTATATTTTTTTCTTGAGTAAATTCTTGCATGTTCTCCGTTGCGGTATTTGCTTTGGCCAAGTATTTTATTTGCAACTCCAAGAGAGAGCATTATGCTCGATTGTGGGTTCAGCCCCTCGATGTCTAGCTTGAGTGACTGAAATATGATAGTAGGGGATGTGTTGTTGCCACCAGGGATAAAACAACGGTGCTTGTACCTGCGGGTGCAAGGATTGTTTACTTTACGCAAAGTTCTTTTAATGCAGTTGTCTGTTGCTTTGAGTTTACACTTTGGGTGGGATTCGCAACTTAATACCAGCGAGATGTTCTGGATAGATATCTCAAGGTGGATGATTCGTAGTAGATGTAGATGGATTTCGTCTACTTACCTTCGCGTACTGCCCATTTCTTTTGAGCCCTTCCTTTCTTTGCAGGATAGTTAGCATTGCGGTGCCTTCATAATCCTATCAATTGCCCAACTGTGATTTGTTTACCTCGCTAGCACTTTTATCGTCTTTTGGGAGAGAGACATCACTAGTGAAAATCACGGGACCCCGGTCCATCTTCACATTATTGTTTACACCATCAATTTACTTTCAGTCTTTACTTTCAGTTGCCACTATTATTATCTCTTGTGTTGATCCTTTGTAAACAGCAAGGCCGGAGGAATTGACAACTCCTCTGTACTCGTTGGGAGCAAAGTTATTTGTTGCTGTGTGAATGTCCACGTCAACCGCCTAATTGCTGGCGCCGTTGTCACCTTCTTGTATCTCTTGGAGTCCTACTGGCTCGATAACCTTGGTATCTTCACCGAGGGAAATTTTTTGCTATGCTACATCTCACCTTCCACTTGGGGTAACCAACGAGGAGTGAGAAAACTATCCTCACCGTATCAAGCTAATTTCTGGCGCCGTTGCCGGGGACTCCAGTCTACAAGATAGGGGAGTTGCACACTATCTTTTATCTTTGCTTTTTAGTCTTGTTAGTTTACCTTTCAGTTTTTGCTTTTGTGTCCTTAATCAAAAATACCAAAAATACCTGCTGCTACTATGGGTTCCAATGAAAACACTAAGTTGTGTGACTTCACTAGTCACAACAACAGTGACTTTATCTGCACTCCTATTGCTCCACCTGCCACTTCAGCACCTTCTTATGAGATTAAACCTGCTCTGCTTAACCTTGTTATGAAAGATCAATTCTCAGGAGCAGGAGATGATGCTGCCTTGCACCTAAACAACTTTATCGAGCTCTGCGACATGCAGAAGTACAAGGATGTGGATGGAGACATCGTCAAGCTGAAGCTTTTTCCTTTCTCTTTGAGAGGAAGAGCCAAGGAGTGGCTAAAATCTTTGCCCAAGAACAGTATCGATTCTTGGAGTAAATGCAAAGATGCTTTTATAGGAAACTACTATCCCCCTGCTAAAATTATTCAATTGAGGAGTAACATTATGAATTTCAGGCAATTGGATAATGAACACGTTGCCCAGGCTTGAGAACGTATGAAGAAGCTTGTCAAGAACTTCCCCACACATGGACTGACTACCTGGATGGTTATCCAGACTTTTTATGCAGGCTTTAACTTCACCTCGCGGAACCTGTTAGATTCGGCCGCGGGAGGAACTTTTATGTCAACCACACTTGGTGCTGCCACAAAGCTACTTGATGAGATGATGCTGAACTACTCGCAATGGCACACCGAGAGATCTCCAACCGGTAAGAAAGTAAACTCTGTCGAGGAGATCTCCTCTTTAAATGAAAAGGTTGACCTTATCATGTCTCTACTTACCAAGCAGCCTTCTATTGATCCTCAAGATGTTCCTTTAAATTCTTTGGTTGCTCAGGAGCAAGTAGATGTTAATTTTGTCTCTAGAAAAAACTTCAACAATAATGCTTATAGGAGTAACTTGGGTAGCAACAATCCTAGGCCTTTCCCATCCAACGACTATGGGAACAACACTTATCCTACCACCAGAAAATCCACTTCAGAACTAGAGACCTTGCTCAAAGACTTTATCACTACCCAGAAAGTCTTCAACAAGAGTGTGGAGGAGAAATTAGATAAATTATATAATCTTTGTTTGAAGGTAGCCAACTTAGCCCTTGATGTTGAGATGTTGAAAATTAGAACCTCTCCCCTTGAGGAGAGTAAGGTCACTCCTATTAATGCTATCCAGTTACAAATCAATGAAAATATTAGGATGATGGCTAAACTTAAAGAGAGATGGGCTAGAGAAAAGGAGGAATAAGAGAGAATTAAGAGCCTTCCTACCTACCACACAGTAGCTACTATCCAAGTAGTTGAGGATGTCCAAACTGTTAGCACCCATCACACCCCTAGTCCCACTGGACCTATCAATGGTGATACTACCACCTCAACCATAGATGAAGAAACCTCTATGAACATAGAGGCTTTCAAAAAAATGAACCTAAATGATATCACTACCTCCTTGATAGATAGTAGTGACCTAGACTTTGACAACTGCACTTTACCTGAAGTTATTGGTTTCCTACACAAGATGTCTAGAGACCCCCACACTAGCACACTCAATCTTGGCTTCACATAGCATATCACCAATGCTCTAATCAAAGTTAGGGAGGAGAATCTTAGACTAGAAGCCTCCATACCTAGGAAGCTAGAAGATGGTTGGGATCCTATGACAAAAAAATAAATTCAATAACTTCTCTTGTTATGCTCTTTGTGATGTTGGAGCAAGTACCTCTGTTATGCCCAAAAGAATGTATGATATGCTTGAATTGAAACCTTTTGATCCTTGTTCTTTTGGTGTTCGTCTTGTTGATTCTTACGTAAAGAAACCTTTGGGGAAGATCGACGATTTTCTTATCATTGTCAATGACAATTATGTTCCCGTTGATTTTACTATTATGGACATTTAATGTGAACCTTCTTGTCCAATTATTTTGGGAAGTCCTTTTCTTCGCACAGTTGGTGCTATCATTGACATGAAAGAGGGAATTATCAAATTCCAATTCCCTCTCAAGAAAGGGATGGAACATTTCCCTAGGAAAAAGATTAAGTTACCTTTTGAGTCCGTCACACGGGCTAGTTATTCTCTTGAAAAGACTTGATCTTCTGCTTTAAGCCTAGCTAATGGCTCTAAAGAAGCGCTTTCGAGAGGCAGCCCACAACGAATTTAGGTTTTTCTTTTTGATTTTGTTCTGTTCTTAGTGGTCTTGATGATTGTTACTACTGTAGCAACATCATTGTATCTTTACTTTTCAAGCTTTGTGCCAAGTTTAGCCTCATACGGCAAGGGAAGTAAAAGTTGTGACATGCTGTCCAGAAAACAGATTATGTCCTCGTGACTAGAAAAATCAGAGAAAATTCCCAGTTCATCTTTTTGAGCTGAATTTTTTACACAGCGTGATCTATACAATTACGAAACTTCCGTATGTTCTGAGTTTTTTTATTTAAGTTGCAGAAGTGCCCCTAAAAAATTCGTTTATATCTGCTGTTCGGTTTTTCACAGATTCTGCCACGTTTTGTCTCTCTTCACTTTTGCTAACCTTAAGCTTGCTTTTTCTTTGCAAAAACCTTTTTTCAATCTTGGGAAACAGTAGATCTTCCTGGAAATCTTTATTTTCAGTAGAGGAAAATTATTTTATTAGGGTACTAACCTCTCTAATCAGCCTACAATGAGTTATGTATGAAGGGAGTTTTCAAGTGCGCGATGGAGGATGATGAAAGAAGATTCAGGAGTGTCAAATGCTCAAGCTTTGGGATGCCCATGTGCACCCCCAATAAATATTCAAGGAGACTCAAGTGTCTAAGCTTGGGGATGCCCCCGTGCATCCCCTTCTTCATCAACAATCATCAGTTTGTCTCTCGTTGCACTATATTTTTATCACTTCATGCGTTATGTGCTTTTCTTGGAGCGTCTCGCTCTTAGGTTTTGTTTTTAGTTTCGTTTTGCTTTGTTTTATGTAGTAACAAGTTAGATCCCAGCTTACTTTCTTTTGTGTGGGAGAGATACACGCTCCCCTTGAACTAGAACTCCTCATAGGATTTTCATGCTTATTCTTTTAGCTGTGAGTTGTTCTTTTTCTTTTCTTAGCTGCTGCTCTGTTTAGTTGTAGTGATTTAGTTTTTCTAGAGCTTTTCTTTTGTCTTAGGTTGAACTTTTTATAGGTTGCATCTTTTATCTTATTAGAGAGTTTACCCGTTGCACTGAGTTCTGTGTCTTGACTGAAAGTAGGTAGTTAAAGTTGTTGTTCTCTTTGTAGTAGTAACTTGCAATAGTTTTGAGGTATTGATTAGAGTAATGTTTGAACTTATGGTGTCAAGAGCTCTTGCCTATTAGTGATAGATGTCGTATTTTGGGCAATCCGTGTGTTTTTTGAAAACCAAAAACCCCTTTTGAGAACTCTAGCTACTAGATGGATCACTAACCTCTGGAGGGTTTGAATATTAGAGTACACTCACGTACTATGCGTCGAGGATGCGCAAGGATAACCAAACCCCCATACACTCCTCCTCGGGGTACCTGTCTCTTTGTGAACCGCCTGATTAGATTGAGAGTTACCGATAATATGTGCATGAGTTCTTCGGACTAATGTGAGTATTCGAAAGTTGACACTTCCACCCACCTATACTTTTTCTAGCCTCTTCGGTACCGTGCATTGCCCTTTCTCACCTCGAGAGTTGGCGCATACTTCGCCGGTGCATCCAAACCCTTGGCACGATACGCTCTGTCATCATAAGCCTCCTTATATCTTTCCTCAAAACAGCCACCATACCTACCTACAAGGAATTTCCATAGCCTTTCCGAGATACATTGCCATGCAACATCCACCTTCTCATGACTTGATCTTCATGTCATACATGCTACTTGCTTGATCGATGAGCCGCATGCTAGTTGGGACTTTCCCAAATCATTGCTACATGACGCGCTAGTATCATTGCATATCCTGCTATCCTGTCAGAAGCATACATTTGCATCATGATAGTTACATTTTTCTTTATGTGAATACCTTTGTAAAGTGTGAAAGATCTCCTATATTCTTGTAAAATATAGAGTATTGCCCCTAAAGTGAGGAAAAGATCCCAAAGAGGACAAAATCAAAAGATACCAAAGAGGACAAATGAGATTTAAATAGAAAGAGCCATTGAGGCCACCAAAAAATAAAAAAAGGAGAAAAAAAGAGAGAGAAGGGGGCATACTACTATTCCTTTTGAGAGATCCACACTAGTACTTCATCTCCTATCCCTTGTACTCCATAGAGATCATCATCATGCATATAGCTATGTGGGGACCCTTCACACTATAGAACTTGGCTTGTATATTCCAATGATGAGCCTCCTCAAACAAGCTCTAGGTCTTCTTGAGCAAGCAAGTTAGATGCACCCCCACTAGTTCCCTTGGAGAGCTTTTAGCTCATATGTGCATCCGTTGTATGGCAATCCCTACTCCTCACATCATATCTATCATATGGCCTTCTCTCGCCTATGATTGTCCTCATTGATGTGAGCCTTTCACACCTTTTTGTCTTCCTCCTCCACCTTCTTTCTGTTTCGCCTTTTAGGTGTCAACTTTCTTTCTCACGCTCATCCATTGCATGAGTGCTCAAAATATCGAAAGGGAGTGGATCAGTTTGACTTGTTCCTGGCTATTGGTCTGGGGACGAGTCCGGATAAGAATCCAAAGGATACCAAGTGTGAAACTTTAGTAGATAGTTGTTCTCAACAACCTTATTTTTTCTATCGTATTTCCCTATCCCTTGCTTGCACGCAAACACCATCTGGAGACATTCGAGTCACGGACAACAAGAGCTCTTGCACCTTCTGTTCTTTTGTTGCTTTTGTCAATGCTAATATAGACTCTTGCTTGTTAAGACTTGAATTGAATTGCATGATTTGATTGCTTTACTTAAAAGTCCTTTTATGGTTGTGTGGCATGTCACCACAGAAATTATGCTTGTTATCATTTACCTACTCGAGGACGAGCAGGAATTAATGTAAGTGCATCAAGTGCCCTCCCCTTGAGGTTTTGGAGTTTGATGACAAAACGGTTAAGGGACTGATGTGTTTGTGAGTATACACAGGAGAACAGTCCCTGATGAGGTGTTTAACCACCAATGTCGACCCCCCAAAAATGTTGAGGAACATTGGAGAAAACGGTGCGTTTCCTGAAGAATGAAGTCGCGCGAAATCCTGAGGAAACAGGATCCTTAAGCGTTCGTTTGAAGCTGAAGCTGAAGACGATCCTGAGGAAGTTCGCGCTGAAGACGAAGTTGAAGTGTAGTCTTCGCTAAGACTTTTTATACTTCTTGAGTCATAGGAAAACACCACACTGTTGGAGGGGTTGAAGAAAACGAGTTCCGAAGGTCTGAGGAAGTGCTCAGTTAGGAATCCTAAAGAATAACCCTAAGGAAATCTCCTGCAGTAGAAGTTCAGTTCCTCGGGTGTCTGAGACCTTGTTCTTCAGGACACTGAGGAATCTGTCTTCGGTTGAGGAGTCTGGAGACTGCGAGTGCAGTTCTCCTGAAGAGAGAGTAATCTCCTGCAGTAGAAGTTCAGTCCTCATGTGTCTGAGACGTTGTTCTTCAGGACACTGAGGCAACTAACTTCGGTTGAGGAGTCTGGAGAGAGAATACTTTGACCGTGCCACGTGTTGCGTGGTGAGAGGCTAGAACTTGTCTACCAACGGTCATTTCCGAGGGCATGAGAGTAATTGCATGCTTGGGCATTTATGTCCTTTCGCCTCGAGTTGCTCCGCGGCTATAATTAGCCACCCCCAGCCCCATTTGTGGGTTGGCTGCTCCGAGAGAAAAATTTACACTTGTCATCTGAGAGCAACCCACCTCTGAGGAAACTGAAGAACCTATGTGAGGAAAACCACCAGCCTGAGTAGTTGAGCATTTCTGAGGAAGTCGGTTCGAGTGATTCGAAGCTTTTTACTCTTGAAGACTGTGATCTTCCAGCCGGTGTAGAAGTCTTCAGTCTGAGGAAGTCAAGATGCAATTGTGACTTCCCGGAGTGACTTGAGTCTGTGAAGGTTTCGGGAGTCTACCTTGAAGACTCACCTAAGTTATTGGACGGAGTCTGAGGACTTTAGTTCAAGGAGAATAAGGTGAAGACTATGTCTTCTGAGTTGAATCTCAGCCTCTCCAACCAGACGTAGAGTTGTCACAGCAACTTGAACTGGTCTACCAAACCAATGTCTTCAATCTCTGGTGATATCTCTTCAATCTCTTAAGCCTCAGTATTATCTCTTCAGTATCTATGTTGACTTCTCGTGCTTCAGCTCTCCCTCTGCTATTAGACTTCATACTATGCATCTGAAGCACTTCTGCTTATCTGAATTGATTTATTTTTGTTGCATTATGATGATCTGCCCTAATGATTACATTCTGTGAAGTTTTATTTCTTCATGATTTTGGTTACTTCTTCAGCTTCATGATTGCTTCAGTCCTGAAGAAAATCTAAATCTGGTAGCAAAATTGAAAATCTCCCATTCACCCCCCCCCTCTGGTCGATATATTGCACTTTCAATTGGTATCAGAGCAAGGTACTCCCTTGTTCTGTGTGATTCGGTTTAACCACCTGGAGTTTTAGTTATGTCGACCTCAGATACAATGAGCGTTGCCTCAAACTGCCCCATCTTCGACGGAACAGACTATCCATACTGGAAGAACAAGATGAGGATGCATCTTGAGGCCATTGACAAGGATCTGTGGGACATTGTTGATCAAGGCATTCCTGAAGAAAATCTGATGACTGCTCCCGAAGTTGTCAAGAAGAACTGGCAGCTTGATGCAAAAGCTCGAAGCATCATTGGTGGTCATCTCAATAAGGCTCAGTTCAACCGTATCAGTAGTCTGGATACTGCAAAGAAGATATGGACAAGACTGTCTAAAGTCAATGAAGGAGTCTCAGCTCAACGAGACTCACGAGTTGATACACTCCGCAGTCTCTTCAATCGGTTCAAGAGGCTGTACAATGAGCACGTGCAACAAACCTTTGACAGACTCACTGACATATCCAATGAACTTCAAGCACTTGGTGCTGCTGATATCACAGATCATGAAGTTGTGAAGAAACTGCTGAGGTCACTGGATGACTCATTTGAGTTCCTATCGCTGATGATTCAAGAAAGGCCTGACTTCAAGACTCTGGATCCAGCGGACATTCTCGAGCACCTCAATGCTCATGAACTGAAGCTCTCTGAAAAACGAGACCTATACAGCCCCACGCCTAAGATCCGTGCGCTAAAAGCTAGAGCACAAAGAGTGTCCTCTGATGAAGAGTCTAAGGCTGATACTGATAATCCTGAGACTCTCAGCCGTGAACTTGCTCTCCTTACCAGAAAGTTTCAAAGGTTCACGAAGAAGAATCTCTTTGGAAATTCCTCAAGATCGTCCTCAAGAAAAAGCAAAGATGATGATTCTGTCGAAGCTAGAAAGAGAGTTTGCCACAAGTGCAAGAAACCTGGGCATTACATCGCTGAGTGTCCCTTATGGGAAAAGGAAGCTAAACTGAAGAAGAAGAAGAAGAAGAAGAAAGGGAAAGATGACAGTTCTGATGAAAAGATAAAGAAGAAATCCTCAAGATCCTCAAAGTCTGCTGGATACAGGAATAACAGTTCCCGTAAGGCTCGCGCTTATCTCGGGAAAGAATTGGACTCGGAAGAATCTGATTCCAACCCTGATGCTGAAGAGGAAGAATCTGAAGAATCTGAGGGTGTGGCTGGTTTGGCTCTTGCCACGACACTTGTCTCAAAGTCAATCTTCAGCACTGAGGAATCTGGTCTATCACATGCTGATGATGAAGCTGAAGACACAACTCCTTCCTTCTGCTTCATGGCCAAGTCCTCCAAGGTATCTTCTTACTCATCATCAGATGAACCCTCTGATGAAGAACCTGATGAAAAATATGCTAAACTTGCTCAACTTGCATCTAAGCAACAACGTGCACTTGAAAAGACTCAGATCTCACTAAACAAAAGTGATGATATGTTGGTTGAGGAAATGACAAAGACTCAAAAGTTGACTGATGAATCAAGGATTCTTCAGTCAAAGTTTGATGACTTGTTCAATCGGCATGAGGCACTTCTTATCGATCATGAAAAGCTATCTCATGAGTTCCTCATGAGGAAACAAGAACTTGAATGTGTAAGGATGTCTCATGACGATCTGAGGAAAGAAAATGATTCACTCCTCTCCCAACAAATCATCATGCCACAAGAAGGATTCAATCCTCCCTGTTTAAAATGCATTAAACATGATCAAATCATCTCTGTGTCTAGTTCCTCAATGTCTTCAGACTCTGTTATTTCTATTACTTCTGTGGTATCTAACCCCTCATCTGAGGATACCATAGACATTGCTGAAGAAAATGCTAGGTTGAAGAGTCTACTAGAAACAGGCATGTTCAAGAGTCTGAAAGGACATCAGACTCTTTGTGACATTCTCAAGAAACAGATCCTCAACAGAAACCCGAGGAAAGAAGGCATCGCATTCACTCGGAAACTCAACCCTGATGGGTCTTACTGGAAACCTGAACAATATCCTGAGACCATTTGGGTTCGGGCAATGATGCCTCCTCCTGATCCCTATACCTTATCTGGTTATGATGTTGTTTCTTCATATGTGATGATTGAGTCATTTGACTCAAACTATAAACTGTTTAAGAATGGTAATGGTGAGGTATTTTCCAGATACATCGGAACTAACTGCAGGAACGGTCCTCCAGTCAAGCAGATCTGGGTTCCAAAGGACCTCATCACTAACCTTCCTGTGAATGCAGATGCAAATGAGCTGAGGATATCATCTGAGGACGATACCTCAAAAGGAAATGATTATAATCATGTATCTGCTAACCATTTTGTTCACAGGGAAGCTCCTCATAAGAATGCTTATTCATTTGTTTATCCTGATGCTGCCATCTCACACCCCATTAGGTCTCATCATCCTCATCAATCCTCATGTGCCTCAAGACCACCCATAAATATGTGGGTGGTTAAGAACTAATCATCCTTGCAGGGACATGTCCTGGGGAAATTACAATTTCTGCAGATCACATGCCCAGGACAACAACAAATGCGTCAGTTGAAGGATAATTATATTGTTTGGTTTCATAGAATAATTCCTGAGGAACATCCTGAGGAACTAATTCTGAGGAACCTTAAACTCCTCAAACTGAGACTGGCTCATAACTTGCTGTATGAGATACTAATTCATTTGCAAGGAAAGACTTAATGGGTGATGGATAGTGGATGCACAAATCACATGACTGGTGACAGAAGTCTTCTTATGGAATCATCACTAAGTCCTTCTTCAAACAAAACCATCACCTTTGCTGATAAAGGTAAAAGTAAGGTATTAGGTCTCGGCAGAGTGGCTATCTCACGAGACCAACACATTGATAAAGTCATGCTTGTTGAATCTCTTGGATACAACTTGATGTCTGTATCTATGCTGTGTGATCTTGATCTCGCTGTTCTCTTTGGAAAACATGGTTGCATTGTCTTCATGGTTAGCGATAACTCTGTTGTCTTTAGTGGGGTTAGGAAAGGTTGTCAGAACCCCAACTAGGGTAAGTGCTAGGGTTGTTTGATCCCTTTGCATCATGCAAAAATTCAACAGGAAAATTCAAAAATGGGGAAAACAGAAAGCCCTGAGAATTTAAATAAATGGCCAGATAAAAATCTTTTTCCAAAAATCATTTGAAGGTTTGGAAAATTCCTAGAATTGTTGCTGATCATTGCAAAAGTGGTTTGGGGATTTTCCCATGCCCATGGAATATTCAAAAATTCAAAAGGTGCTTTGGAAATTAAATTAAACTCCAATTTGAATTTAAATTCAAATTGTTTGATTTTTAAAAAGTCACCAAAACTTATGAGTGGCTAACTATTTATGTTATAAGCCCACATAAAAGTTTTCATGATTTTATAAAATGCCTTGCTATTTTATTCAGGGCAAAACATATTAACAGAAAAGGAAAACAGAAACAAAAACACAGAGAAAAAGAAAAACCAAAGCTAGCCCACTCCTACAGGCCTCGGGCCCAACTAACCCCCCACGGCCCAGGCCCACCTGGCCTTGTCGTCTTCCCCGCCGCATCGACAAGCTGCTCGGTGGCGAGCATGCCGACGCCGGCGAGGGCCACGTCCCCCCTGGATCCTCCCCTGACCTCTAGGCGCGCCACGCAGTCGCCCAGAAGCCGCCCGCACCTTCCCCTCTCTCCCTAGCTCATCTCCTTCCTTCTCTCGCCGGATTCCGCGAGTAGCCGAGACCACGACGGAGCGCCGCCTCGCACCGACGCGGCCAGTGGCCACCCCACGCCTCTCCAGGTTGTCCACTGCAACCGCCGACGTCGTCTTCTTCGTTCCCCCCAAGCAATTTGAGCTCAAGGGCCCCGGAATCGACGACAGCCTCAACGGATCGCCGCCGGCCGCTGTGGAGCAACTTGTCGATTGCGCCACCGTCGAGTTACCCCGAGCCCTGCCGTCTTCTCCATCGCATCTGGGTGAGCACTGCGCCTCGTTCCCCCCTAGCTGTAGCTCTCCCCGTGCCTGGTTTCGCCTTGCCGTCGAAGTCAGAGCTCCGGCAGCCGCTTCCGTCGTCGTAGCCGTGGCTACCAACCTCCCCGTGACTCCCAGTTGGCACCACGCGACGCGGAAGAGAGAGGGCTTCCTCCCAGTGCCCTCCCCTCCTTCTTCCGTGGCCAAATCCCCACTCCGGCAAGCCCGCCGCCGTGACCCGTGGTCACCGGCGGTTAGCCGCCGGCCATTAGGGCTAATGACCCTGCTAATCCCCCCTTAGCCCAATGACATGTGGACCCCAGACCCCCCCTAACAACCCTGTTAACTCTAATTAAACGGTTTTTAACCCAGGCTCACTGACCTGCGGGTCCCACGCGTCAGGTTGACCAGTCAGCGGCCCTGACATCAGCATGACATAATGCTGATGCAGAAAAGCCTTTTCTAGAGATTTAAAATAATCCAGAAAAATCCAGAAAATCATTTAAACTTTGGAAATTCATAACTAATTCATTTTAACTCCAAATATAACAAATAATATGTCTAAAAATATCAGAAAAATCCAAGGTTTATGAATATGGGATCTGTTTTCATGTTTGACCATTTTAAAATGGGTGAACAGTGCAAAACATCCATATGGCTTTATTTCAAATTCAATTTTGAAGCACATTTGCAAATGACTTTGCATTTGGCTTCTTTTAAATGGAATTGTACCCATCTTGTGACCAAGAACATAACCATTTCAATATTGATCATGTGTTTGAGCATTGCAAATAAATTTATACCTTGTTTGATTGTTTGCTCGATAGACGTGCAACCAGAACCGGAGGCCACCCCCTTCGTTGAAGACCCCGATATCGAACCTCGTCAGCAAGGCAAGCAAACCCCATTGATCATATCTATAAAATCCCAATTCCCTCTCAGTCTCGCTTATGCATGTTTAGGAGATCACTTTGTATCGATTCTACCGCATAGTTGAACCCATATCCGATGCATGACCTATCATCTTGTCACAGTAGTAAGCAAACCACAATCCTAGCTGACATAGGAGTTGATTGATATCATGAAGCCCCTACAACTGTTATAGCTTATTGCATGCTTAGTGTTAATGAGGTTGCTTTTGATGTGAGTCGGGATGATGGTGAACATGGTGTTGATGAAAGTGAAACTGTGTCGGTGAATCCACCCTAATACAAGGTGAACGGTGAGAGGCTGTGTAGGAGTACACAGTGGGTTGTCTCGTTGAACACCGCCTTAAGCATCGAGTTCTTGTATGGTAATCCAAGACAAAGAGTACAACCACACATTGGGCTCACTGACCCCTCTCGGCCTAGTACCTTGATCCGTGTCGACGTCCAGGAGTCACATTAGTTCGGGCTTTCCATTTGACATCTTCATAGAAAAAGAATGAAGGAATGGTTGCATCATCATAGATATGTGAGTGCACCTGTGAGGCAGGAAAACCATCTGCTAAAGGTGGCGTCTCGGTCACCTACATTGTCTGAGTCCGATTCGTTGATCCGGCCGGACTCTCGAGCGGTAGCAACTCAGATAGTCGACTCCTGGAAAAGACCGGATGTGAGCGAAGTGTCGTGGTGAACATCCTCGCTGACACCTCTTGAACGGTGGCGAGCAAAAGGCGGTAACCGATGGTCATGTGTGTGTAGCTTACACCCTTGCAAGGTTAACAAAACTATTCGAATAGCCGCGTCCGCGGTTAAGGACCACTTGGAACCTGTACCTGATTATTAGACAACTTGAACTGGATACTTCTAAAATACACCAAGATAAGTGTGAGTGCTATGGTGTGCCTCCTCGTGGGGAAGTCGAGGAAGTAACCATAGTGGTGTATTGGTTGGAGATGTAGTCGACTCGTGTACGCTTCTTACCTCAAGTCTGGTATTCGTAGTTCAGGAATAGCCAAGTCAAAGCTGGCACTTCTGCTGAAGAAACCCCACCTCCTTTTACCTTGATACTTGAGCATGAGTAGTATAGATCTGATGTAATTCTTGCTGAGTACGATTTTGTACTCACGTTTGCTTATTCTATGTTTTAGATGAGAACCCGGACCCCGATGGAGTCATCGACCTGAAGCTCGACGTTGACTAAGTTAGCATAGTCCCAGACAGCAGTCTGGTCCCTCGTGGAAGGGCATGTTTGTTGTACAAGGCTTCTCTAAGCCATTTGTTAAACTTGTCTGTACTCAGACCTAATTTTCTTCCGTTGTATTGATGTAATGTTGATCACAGACATGTGATCTTTGCATGCTCTATGTGTATATCAATAAAGAATACTTTGTAGAGTTATGTGATGATACCTGCTGTTCATACTAGGCATGTGTGCTGCGTGTATGTTTATAACATGCATGTCTTAGTATGGGTTTTCGAGACTTTAGTTGTGATCTGGCTGGCGGTCTTTTATACACCAAGTGGCCCTTAGATGTGCGCAGCTTGGGGCATCGCGATGCGATTGCTCGTGACTATGTCACGTGCACACTTTGTTGTATGATCGAGCCCGCCCTAGACCCCGACTAAGTGATCGGGCTGGAGTAAGTTTATGTAAGAGTTAGGATCCAATCGATAACATGGTTGAGGCGACTTGTCTATGAGTATGGGATTCACCACCCATAAGCATTTAGACTTGTGAGCGGACGTTGAGGACCCATCTCAGTTGATCATCCGGCCTGAATGGGATGCCCCTCACGTTCGATGCTTACCGAGAACGTTCTGTGCTTGGCCTTGTCTGCTTAGACAAGTGGGTACGGTTCTCGGCTCTCCATGTGATTGCATCATGACTGGAATTACATACGCTAACCCTGGGTCCCGACAAAGGTGACCTGTATATTGTAGATTTCTCTGAAGGTCCTCAGGTTGCTACATGCCTCTTGGCACGAGCCTCAGAGTGCTGGCTATGGCATCGAAGACTCGGCCACGCTGGAATGAGAAATCTTCAGAAGTTGGTTCTGAAGAAACATGTCCTCGGGATTGAGGAAATTAGATTCTCAAAGGACCGGCTCTGTGGTGCCTGCGAAGCTGGAAAGATGACCAAGGCCAACCACCCAGCAAAGACCATCATGACTACTACGAGACCACTGGAATTGCTCCACATGGATCTATTTGGTCCTCCAAAGTATTCAAGCTTTGGAGGTAATATGTATGGTCTTGTTATTGTTGATGACTTCTCACGATACACTTGGGTGCATTTTCTTCTCTATAAGTCAGAAACTCCAGCAATCCTCAAGCGCTTCGCCCTGCGTGTCATGAACAACTACAACCTGAAGATCAAGCACATTCGAAGCGACAACGACACTGAGTTCAAAAACTTCGGTGTGGAAGAATTCCTCGATGACTTGGGAATTACTCATGAATTCTTTGCGCCATACACTCCTCAGCAAAATGGCGTTATTGAGAAGAAGAATCGAACCCTCATCGAGATGGCTCGCACGATGCTGGCTGAGTACAATACTCCACTCAAGTGGTGGGCTGAAGCAATCAACACTGCCTGCCACATCGTCAATCGAGTGTATCTTCACAAGTTCTTCAATAAAACATCATACGAGTTAATGGTCGGTAAGAAACCCAATGTAAGTTACTTCAAGGTATTCGGTGCACCTTGCTGGATACGTGATCCTCATCACGAGTCCAAATTTGCACCCAAAGCATGCGAGGGTTTCATGCTTGGTTATGGTATCAACTCGCACACCTACAGAGTCTTCAACATTAGTCATTATAAAATCGTTGAAACTGTAGACGTTCGTTTTGATGAGTCTGATGGCTCCCAAAGAGAGCACCTGTCACATGATTTAGGTGAAGCACCACCTGAAGAACAGATCAAGAAGATGGGTGCTGGTGACATCATTCCTGTGGATCATCCTGAAGAAATACACATACCTCCTGCTCCTGAAGAACACCCAAATCTTGAAGCAAATAATCCTGATGACGATCCTGATCCTGAGGCACCTGATACGCCTGAAGCTCCTGAAGCACCTGAAGATGATGCAAACGAATCTGACAGCAGTGTCGAAGATGCGCCTCAAGATCATCCTCCTCGACTTCCTCGTGTGGCAAATGAAGTTCAAGTGGACAAAATCCTCGCTGACGTCAACCTACCAGGTCCTCTTACTCGTGCAAGAGCTAATCGTATAGCTAACTTTTGTGGGCATTTCTCGTTTGTATCAATTTCAGAGCCCACCAAAGTCACCGAGGCATTCCAAGAAGCGGAATGGATTTAGGCCATGCAAGACGAACTTCTTCAGTTTAAACTGAATGATGTTTGGGAACTTGTCAAACGTCCTAATCCTCGAGTTCACAATGTCATCGGCACGAAGTGGATCTACCGCAACAAACTCGATGAAGATGGACAAGTCATCAGAAACAAAGCTCGCCTCGTAGCTCAAGGATATACTCAAGTCGAGGGGATCGACTTCGGTGAAACCTTCGCTCCTGTTGCTAGACTTGAGTCCATCCGTATTATGCTTGCATTCGCTAACCATCATAATATCAAGTTATATCAAATGGATGTGAAAAGTGCTTTCCTCAATGGTCATATCGAGGAAGAAGTATATGTTGCTCAACCTCCAGGTTTTGAAGACGCAAAGAACCTGATATGGTGTACAGATTGAAGAAAGCCCTCTATGGACTGAAGCAAGCCCCTCGGGCTTGGTATGACACACTAAGGGACTTCCTCATCAGCAAGGGCTTCAAATCTGGTTCCCTCGATCCAACTCTTTTCACAAAACGATATGATGATGCATTATTCATATGTCAAATTTATGTTGATGACATAATATTTGGATGCACTAACAAGAAATACAGTGAAGAATTTGCATTCTTGATGAGTGAACAGTATCAGATGTCGATGATGGGTGAGCTGAAGTTCTTCTTAGGGCTCCAAATTCGTCAACAACGCAACGGCGTCTTCATCTCTCAGGAGAAGTACCTCAAGGAGTGCCTAAGGAAATTCGGGATGCAAGACTGCAAGGGCATCAAGACACTGATGCCCACAAATGGACAACTTGGTCCTGATGAAAATGGCAAGGACTACGATCAAAAGGTATACTGCTCCATGATAGGTTCTCTGCTATATCTATGTGCATCAAGGCCTGATATAATGTTGAGCGTTTGCATGTGTGCCCGATTCCAAGCGGCACCTAAGGAATCGCATCACCAAGCGGTGAAACGAATTCATCGATATTTGGCTCACACCCCGTCGCTAGGCTTATGGTATCCAAAAGGCACACAGCTGGATCTCGTCGGATACTCAGACTCAGATTATGCTGGAGATCGAGTGGATCGGAAGTCTACCTCAGGAACATGTCACTTCCTCGGACGCTCTCTTGTGTGCTGGTCATCGAAGAAGCAGAACTGCGTCTCTCTCTCCACCGCTGAAGCTGAATACATTGCTGCTGGTGCAAGCTGCTCGCAGGTTCTTTGGATGAAGCAAACCCTGAAGGACTACGGCATCAACCTGAAGAAAGTACCACTACTATGTGACAATGAGAGCGCCATCAAGATCTCTCAGAATCCAGTACAACACTCGAGGACGAAGCATATTGAGATTCGGTATCACTTTCTTCGGGATCATGTATTGAAGAAAGATATCGTCATCAGCCACGTGAAGGCTGAAGACCAACTTGCTGATATATTCACTAAGCCTTTGGATGAGAAGCGGTTTAGCACTCTGAGGTGTGAGCTAAATATCTTAGATTCCTCAAACGTCCAGTGAATGGACACACATCCTAACGCTTAAACAATATTGAAGAATCCTGATGCACAACAAACGATGCATCGTACTCCTCAAATCATGAGTAACTACCTTGCTAAGTGTGAAGAAATTAACGTGGAATTGACTCAAGATCCATACGACAATTGTATGGTATCAAGTGTCTCATTCCCTATAAGGTGGGTAGCGCCACTGCCCAAACACCTCAGGATTTGGTGTTCCTCAACTTCCTCAGGATTTGATTCAGCTTCCTCAAGATTCGAAGTCCTCATTTCTGATGATTACCGAGTTTTGTCCTCAACAGCGTTCACCTATAGTTATTAATCTTCAGCTTTTGCTTCTTCATCTAGATGAACATGATCGGACCCGTCCCACTGTGCTCACTTATCTAAATCTGTCTATCTCATATGCGTTCATCCGGAAATCATGTATTCCTCAGGCTGATACCATTAGTCATCATCATCAGCTTGAGACCAGTTGTCTTCATCCTCAGCCTTTGTCCTCATGTTCCTCAAATCACGGATTTACTGTTACAACTGTCTTCAATTTGTTGCGCTTTTACCGCACGTCGTGCTTATCCACCATTAAGATATCCACTGAGGATCCCAACAATCAGGGGAAATCTGGTCCACAAATTTCGCAACCCCTCAGTTTTTACCCCTATATAAATAGCCCTCTACCCCCTCCCCCAGTCATTTACCCCCAACGCCTCCCTCACTCTCGCGCCGCCGCCCTTGAGCTCCTCAAGCTCGAGCGCTAACATCGCCGGAGTTCGCCGTCGCCGGGGACGAAGACTCATTGTTCCTCTGCATACGCCTCAAGTCTGGTATGCTTATTCCTCAGTGGTTTATTCCTCAACATGTTATTCCTCAGTACTGTTGTGCCCTCAAGCCAGTTCATCCTCAACTGTACTGCTAGCTTTCTGAGACCTATTCCTATGCCTCATTTCTTTGTTTTCCTCAGCCTATTCCTCATGAACGCATATAACCGTACCCCACTTCCCTCGCAACTTAATTCTGTCACAGGTACATGTCTGCTGAGGAATCGTATGGTTCTCATAGTCTCACTTCATTTGCAGCTCAGCTCGAACGTACAATTCCTCAGTCTCCTCAGCTGAAGAAAATGGCTCCTCGGCGCAAGCACACTGATACTGCTCGAGACCTACCTCCTGAGCTCTATGAGAAACTAAAGACTCCAGAATGTGAATCTGCTGATGATCGTAAGAAAAGGGTCCAGAAGATCACAAGAGAATGGGCCAAGCGTTGGGTGGCCTATCAATGGCTTAATCCTCAACATTAGGAAATGTTTGCCGTTAATCCGCCACTGAAGACCTTGGGTATCAAGGCTCAACCTCCACCAGCGCCTGGAGTCATTCCTGATCCCACAACTATGCGGACTCCTGAAGACTTTCCTGCGGCATATGAGCAGTACCTCAAGCGCTCTCGCAGCCGTGTCAAGAGTCTGGTCCGTGACATGACTGCTTCAATGCAGATTCCGCCTCAAGATCAGTCTCAACCCAGACAACAACCTCTGCCTCAGCACCGCAAAAAGGCTCCCGGCATGAAACCCTCCCAGAAGACCTCAACTAAGCCTCAAGTTGTTGGCTCCTCATGTCAACGCACGGATGGGGCTGCCCCCTCCTCAAGGATACACACTGATGAATCGGGTGCACCTGAGGCCTCAACCACAATGCCTCAGTCTCAGCTGAAGACCAAAACTGTTCTTCAACGCGGTCCTCGCCCCTCACCAAAGAAAACTGCTATGCGGGGCGCCATTCATCATACTCCTCAATCCTCTGATGATGAAGATGAATTTGAGGATTTGGCCGGCTTCGTTGCCACTGAAGCTGATAAGATTGAATACGTGCGTGCTGCGGCCAGACGCAAAGCTGAAGCAACGGGTTCAGAAATCCCGCTTCTCCTTGATCCCAAGAAGATCTTGGAGTACATTGAAATTTGGTCTGTTAAGCCTGACACTCCGCTTGATGATTTGGACATCCCGAAAGACATCAAATTATATGTTCAACAGTTCCTCATAAATGAGATTCATCAACGTGATCTTCAGAAACAGTTGAAGGCCAAACTGAAGAAAGTCCACAGTGACTTCAAGAAGAAATCTATCACTGAAGTTACTCCTCAGGAGTTTACAGAGCATCAATACGAAGTTCAACGTCTCAACATTGAGTTCGCTGCCAACCATGCTTATATTGGCAAATCCAAAGAACGGATCTCTCAACAGATGGCAAAGTTGATGAAGCTTCGACAGCCTGCTTCCTCAGTACCTCCTGATGCCACTTCTAAACGCCTTAAGCGCCTGCCTGAAGCTCAACCCTCAACTCCACCTGCTGCGAAGAAGCCTACTGTTGAAGAACCCATTGATGCTACACCACTTTCCTCAGCTCCTTCGACCAAACAGGCCGCTGATACCACCGTTCATATTACTGCTGCCTCAACTCCACCTCAAAATCTTCAGCGCAGCTTAATAGTCTTCACTCCACCCCCTGCTGCAACACCCATTGTTCCAACTCCACCGTCCCCACCGCCACCAACTATCACTGAAGTTGAAGACATGGACGTCGGCATTATGGATGATGGAACTCCTCGTGTCCATGATGATGACTATGGGCTGACACACTCACCCACTCATACCGTCTTCTCACCTGAGCCTCACTCCGACACCGTAACCGAGGTGCTTCCTGACACTTCTCTGCAGTCTGAAGACTCTGTTGGTGCATCGTCCTCAGCGTCTGATGCTGATAACCCCGAAGTCTCCAGTCCTCCAACAAATCCTGCTGCTAATACTGATGCTGCAGCAAAAACTACCACTGATACTGATGCAGCTGACACTACAACTGCTGATCCTCAGCCAGACCCACCTGCTGCTGAAACTGAAGCTGAAGCCGAACAAAGTACAAATGCCCCTCCTGAAGCGGAAAACAGTACAAATGTTGAAGCCTCAAAGGATGGCTCTGAAGACAAACAGGCCACATCACCTCGTCTCCCCAAGGACATCAACACATCTGTGCCTGATGCATCTGCAGCGACTCCGCCTCAGCCTCAAGCTACTCTTCAGATTGAAGTGCCTCAAGCGCCTTCCCCACCTCAAGGCCCAGTTCAAGCTCGGTCCTTGTGTCCGAAACAGAAGCGACCATTCTTCCGTGACCTTGAAGCTGATGATACTCCAAGCTTTGATGCTACTGATTTCTTCAACGCCATGAGTTTCTTTCAAGAGGGGATTCAAAATCCATATCACTCTGCTCCGCCTCGAAAGCTGCTGAGGTTCTGGACTGCCACTCAGAAGAACTATTATGCTTCAGTGCTCTACAAGCAAAACAAACTGTTTCCTCACAAGCACATTCCTCTGATGGATATGGAAGTCCTTCCCTGCTTCAATAATGTGCTTCAGGATCTGCATCATGCCAAGCTGCTTCAGTTCTGCTCTGAATGCATACACTGGAATGAAGAGCTTGTGCTTCAGTTTTATGCCACGTTGTATGTTTCAGGAAATCCTCTGGATATCAACACCTGGGTCCTCGAGTGGATGACTGAGCATCATCACTACACCATCACTGTTCCTGAAGCAATTGATATTCTTGAGTTGCCTCTGTGCACTTCTCCAGCTGCTTGTTCCTATGGGGCTCAAATTCTTCGAGATGACCTGATGAACATGGTAATGAAACCTCAGGCCCCTGAAGCCCCAGCTCGCACAAAGTTTCCAGTCTCTGAGCTTCTGTATCTGCCAAGTACTTTGTATCGGATTCTGGCGAAGACCTTCTGCCCCATTAAAGGCTATGAATCCTCAGCTGAAGAAGTTATTGGCATCATGAAGAACATACTCCACAACCTTTGCATGTCTGGGCCAATCAACGTCCCTGACTTCTTCTTCAGAACTATGGTTGATGCAGCACAGAATCTTCATATCCTGAAGCCATATGTGCCTTGGATCATGAAGCTCATCCGAGCCGTGACTGGAATTGATTTCTAACCTGATCACCCGAATCACAGGACTTTTCTGCCGCCTGTCGAAGTGCTTCAGCATACTATTACTTCAAATGACAAAGGCAAAGGCATATTCTATGAAGAAGTTCTCCCGACCAATTCCCTTGGTGGAAATATTTGTCATCCTCAGTCTCGAACTACTGATGAAACAAGAACTCATGCCTCAACTGAGGATACAACTCAGGCTCGAGTGATGACTGACCGAGAACTTCTGATTAGTCTTCATCAGAAGGTTGACCGAAATCATGATTGGGTGAAGCGTCAGTTTACTGAAATCCTCAGCTACATGGCTCAGACGCATTCTTCAGTGAAGAAAGTGCATCAGTATGCTCATCATACATATCAACATCTTGATGCCTTCATGAAAGAAGTAATCACCCCTGAAGACCTTGCAAATTTGGAGCTTCAACAGCCTCCGATTCCTGCAATCAGACCCCCAAGGCAATTCAGACGCTGCACAACTCCTCCTCCGGCAATGGATTCTTATTCTTCAAACCAGGAGATGACTGCCGAAGAAGCTGAAGACACAGCTGGCTGCCCTCACACTGCAACGGATTGCCTCAGGCGTGACTCACCTCAGCCTTGAAGCAACTTCAAAGGGGTGTTAGCTTCAGTCTTTTCCCTTTTTGATCATTTTATGACAAAGGGGGAGAAATCTGTTAGTCTTCAAGCGGGTTTTTGTTATGGGGTTCTTCAGTTACAACTCTCGTTCTTCAGATTTTTTTTGTAATGAGTTGTAAACTGTAATTTTGGTGTTTGTCTGATACTATTCCTCAGTTACCACATGCTATTTCCTCACGTTTATCATATATGCATGTGATTATCGTCGCAAACACCTCTATCAGTGCGTTGTTTAATTTCCTCAAACACTTCACAACGTGCCATGTACCATAACAAACCCCTTTTGAGAACTCTAGCTACTAGATGGATCACTAACCTCTGGACGGTTTGAATATTAGAGTACACTCACGTACCATGAGTCGATGATGCGCAAGGATAACCAAACCCCCATACACTCCTCCTCGGGGTACCTGTCTCTTTGTGAACCGCCTGATTAGATTGAGAGTTACCGATAATAAGTGCATGAGTTCTTCGGACTAATGTGAGTATTCGAAAGTTGACACTTCCACCCACCTATACTTTTTCTAGCCTCTTCGGTACCGTGCATTGCCCTTTCTCACCTCGAGAGTTGGCGCATACTTCGCCGGTGCATCCAAACCCTTGGCACGATACGCTCTGTCATCATAAGCCTCCTTATATCTTTCCTCAAAACAGCCACCATACCTACCTACAAGGCATTTCCATAGCCTTTCCGAGATACATTGCCATGCAACATCCACCTTCTCATGACTTGATCTTCATGTCATACATGCTACTTGCTTGATCGATGAGCCGCATGCTAGTTGGGCCTTGCCCTAATCATTGCTACATGACGCGCTAGTATCATTGCATATCCTGCTATCCTGGCAGAAGCATACATTTGCATCATGATAGTTACATTTTTCTTTATGTGAATACCTTTGTAAAGTGCGAAAGATCTCCTATATTCTTGTAAAATATAGAGTATTGCCCCTAAAGTGAGGAAAAGATCCCAAAGAGGACAAAATCAAAAGATACCAAAGAGGACAAATGAGAGTTAAATAGAAAGAGCCATTGAGGCCACCGAAAAATAAAAAAAGGAGAAAAAGAAAAAAGAGAGAAGGGGGCATACTACTATTCCTTTTGAGAGATCCACACTAGTACTTCATCTCCTATCCCTTGTACTCCATAGAGATCATCATCATGCATATAGCTATGTGGGGACCCTTCACACTATAGAACTTGGCTTGTATATTCCAATGATGAGCCTCCTCAAACAAGCTCTAGGTCTTCTTGAGCAAGCAAGTTAGATGCACCCCCACTAGTTCCCTTGGAGAGCTTTTAGCTCATATGTGCATCCGTTGTATGGCAATCCCTACTCCTCACATCATATCTATCATATGGCCTTCTCTCGCCTATGATTGTCCTCATTGATGTTACCCTTTCACACCTTTTTGTCTTCCTCCTCCACCTTCTTTCTGTTTCGCCTTTTAGGTGTCAACTTTCTTTCTCACGCTCATCCATTGCATGAGTGCTCAAAATATCGAAAGGGAGTTTATCAGTTTGACTTGTACCTGGCTATTGGTCTGGGGACGAGTCCGGATAAGAATCCAAAGGATACCAAGTGTGAAACTTTAGTAGATAGTTGTTCTCAACAACCTTATTTTTTCTATCGTATTTCCCTATCCCTTGCTTGCACGCAAACACCATCTGGAGACATTCGACTCACGGACAACAAGAGCTCTTGCACCTTCTGTTATTTTGTTGCTTTTGTCAATGCTAATATAGACTCTTGCTTGTTAAGACTTGAATTGAATTGCATGATTTGATTGCTTTAATTAAAAGTCCTTTTATGGTTGTGTGGCATGTCACCACAGAAATTATGCTTGTTATCATTTACCTACTCGAGGACGAGCAGGAATTAATGTAAGTGCATCAAGTGCCCTCCCCTTGAGGTTTTGGAGTTTGATGACAAAACGGTTAAGGGACTGATGTGTTTGTGAGTATACACAGGAGAACAGTCCCTGATGAGGTGTTTAACCACCAATGTCGACCCCCCAAAAATGTTGAGGAACATTGGAGAAAACGGTGCATTTCCTGAAGAATGAAGTCGCGCGAAATCCTGAGGAAACAGGATCCTTAAGCGTTCGTTTGAAGCTGAAGCTGAAGACGATCCTGAGGAAGTTCGCGCTGAAGACGAAGTTGAAGCGTAGTCTTCGCTAAGACTTTTTATACTTCTTGAGTCATAGGAAAACACCGCACTGTTGGAGGGGTTGAAGAAAACGAGTTCCGAAGGTCTGAGGAAGTGCTCAGTTAGGAATCCTGAAGAATAACCCTGAGGAAATCTCCTGCAGTAGAAGTTCAGTTCCTCGGGTGTCTGAGACCTTGTTCTTCAGGACACTGAGGAATCTGTCTTCGGTTGAGGAGTCTGGAGACTGCGAGTGCAGTTCTCCTGAAGAGAGAGTAATCTCTTGCAGTAGAAGTTCAGTCCTCATGTGTCTGAGACGTTGTTCTTCAGGACACTGAGGCAACTAACTTCGGTTGAGGCGTTTGGAGAGAGAATACTTTGACCGTGCCACGTGTTGCGTGGTGAGAGGCTAGAACTTGTCTACCAACGGTCATTTCCGAGGGCATGAGAGTAATTGCATGCTTGGGCATTTATGTCCTTTCGCCTCGGGTTGCTCCGCGGCTATAAATAGCCACCCCCAGCCCCATTTGTGGGTTGGCTGCTCCGAGAGAAAAACTGACACTTGTCATCTGAGAGCAACCCACCTCTGAGGAAACTGAAGAACCTATGTGAGGAAAACCACCAGCCTGAGTAGTTGAGCATTTCTGAGGAAGTCGGTTCGAGTGATCCGAAGCTTTTTACTCTTGAAGACTTTTATCTTCCAGCCAGAAGTCTTCAGTCTGAGGAAGTCAAGATGCAATTGTGACTTCCCGGAGTGACTGAGTCTGTGAAGGTTTAAGGAGTCTACCTTGAAGACTCACCTGAGTTATTGGACGGAGTCTGAGGACTTTAGTTCAAGGAGAATAAGGTGAAGACTATGTCTTCTGAGTTGAATCTCAGCCTCTCCAACCAGACGTAGAGTTGTCACAACAACTTGAACTGGTCTACCAAACCAATGTCTTCAATCTCTGGTGATATCTCTTCAATCTCTTAAGCCTCAGTATTATGTCTTCAGTATATATGTTGACTTCTCGTGCTTCAGCTCTCCCTCTGCTATTAGACTTCATACTATGCATCTGAAGCACTTCTGCTTATCTGAATTGATTTATTGCTGTTGCATTATGATGAGCTGCCCTAATGATTACATTCTGTGAAGTTTTATTTCTTCATGATTTTGGTTACTTCTTCAGCTTCATGATTGCTTCAGTCCTGAAGAAAATCAAAATCTGGTAGCAAAATTGAAAATCTCCCATTCACCCCCCCTCTGGTCGATATATTGCATTTTCAATTAAGCTTGGGGATGTTGATACGTCCCAAACGTATCTATAATTTTTGCTTGCTCCATGCATGTTTTGTGTGACTTTGCCATGTTTTGGTTGAACTTTCATACACTTTTAAACAATTTGTACTAACCTATTAACTCAGTGCACCCAGTTGCCAGTTTCAGTTTTCTGCTGTTTTTGTATTTCAGGTTTTCCGGCCATTAAAAGTGCTCCAAAAAATCCGGAAAATCAGAAAAAAAATCAGCATCACGGAAGCTTCTTGTACCTCCGCCAGGAGGCCAGGAGGGTCCCTGGCGCGGCCCCACCCTAGGCCGCGCCAGGAGGCCTCCTGGCTGCCTGGTGGGTCCCCTCGACACCCCCCTTTTCCTATATTTACCCCTCGGGTGGAAACCCCTAATATCGATCTCTTTCTCGCAAACTCCCCTCTGTACCGCCGCCGCCGTCGTTTCAAGATCGGGGCTGCCTGGAGAAGCTGCCCCGGCACCCTGCCGGGAGGAGGAACCCCCTCCGGGAGACCATCCATAGCCATGGGCGCCTCCCTTACGTACCGTGAGTAGTTTCCCTTGGACCATGGGTCCGTGACCAGTAGCTATGTGATCTATCTCTCCCCCTTTTGTGCCTCCACTTTCGATTCCTCGTGAGCTGCCTCACATGATTGAGACATCTATGTAATTTCTGTTGTTGCTATGCTGAGTTTGTTGGGATCTGATGGATTATGAGACTATGTTCAGATTGTGATGAGTAATATATTTGGTTCTTCTCTTTTATATTTTTTTTCTTGAGTAAATTATTGCATGTTCTCCGTTGCGGTATTTTCTTTGTCAAAGTATTTTATTTGCAACTCCAAGAGAGAGCGTTATGCTCGATTGTGGGTTCAGCCCCTCGATGTCTAGCTTGAGTGACAGAAACATGAGACTAGGGGATGTGTTGTTGCCACCAGGGATAAAACAACGGTGCTTGTACCTGCGGGTGCAAGGATTGTTTACTTTACGCAAAGTTCTTTTAATGCAGTTGTCTTTTGCTTTGAGTTTACACTTTGGGTGGGATTCGCAACTTAATACCAGCGAGATGTTCTGGATAGATATCTCAAGGTGGATGATTCGTAGTAGATGCAGATGGATTTCGGTCTACTTACCTTGGCGTACTTCCCATTGCTTTTGAGCCCTTCCTTTCTTTGCAAAATAGTTAGCATTGTGGTGCCTTCATAATCCTGTCAATTGCCCAACTGTGATTTGTTTACCTCGCTAGCACTTTTATCGTCTTTTGGGAGAGATACATCACTAGTGAAAATCACGGGACCCCGGTCCATCTTCACATTACTGTTTACACCCTCAATTTACTTTCAGTCTTTACTTTCAGTTGCCACTATTATTATCTCTTGCGTTGATCCTTTGTAAACAGCAAGGCCGGAGGAATTGAAAACTCCTCTGTACTCGTTGGGAGCAAAGTTATTTGTTGTTGTATGCAGGTCCACGTCAACCGCCTAATTTCTGGCGCCGTTGTCACCTTCTTGTATCTCTTGGAGTCCTACTGGTTCGATAACCTTGGTATCTTCACCGAGGGAAATTTGCTGCTATGCTACATCTCACCTTCCACTTGGGGTAACCAACGAGTGAGAAAACTATCCTCACCGTATCACTTGTACTCGGCTAGTTCCCTCGGTACACCAGACATGTCATGTGGGGACCATGCGAAGATGTCTCGGTTCTCACGGAGGAACTCGACGAGATCGCCTTCCTATTTGTTGTTGAGTCCGGCCCCAATAATGACGCACTTGCTCGGGTCGGAGGGGTCCAGGGCGATCCTCTTTTTGTCCTTGGCTGCTTGAAACACAATCTCATCATCCGATCTATTGGCCTTCGTGCTTGGCATGGGTTCCTTCATCTGAGCTTGGGCCATTGCTACGACCTCGTCGAGTTGGCGCCGTTCTGCATCGCTGAACAGAGAATCGGCTAGCCTAGAGCCGGCAGACGAACATTCCTGTGACTTCTTGTAGTCACCGCACACAGTGATTGAACCATTCGGACCTGGGAGCTTCATCTTCAGGTAGGGCTGCATTATGTTCAACGTGAACTTGGCTATCGCAGGCGATCCGAGTAGAAGATGATATGGGCTTCTCAGATCGGACACCTCAAACCAGATCGGCTCTCAGCGGAAATTTTCCTCTGAACCAAACACTACCTCCAGCCGAATGCGGCCCAATGGAGTACATGAAAGGCCGGGCACTATCCCATGAAAGATTGTCCTGCTGGGCTCCAACTCGCTCTCACTGGTGCCGAGCTTGATCATTGTGTCCCTGTACATAATGTTGATGGCACTGCCTCCATCAATGAGAGTTCTGGTGAACTTGCATGAGTACAAAGGTGCTACCACAATTGCATCCACCACGAGCGCATAACTGCCCGGGTTGGGCATTACGCTCGGGTGGTCTTCTGGGCCCCATGCTATGACGTTGTCCGACCAACTCATCCTTTGAGAAACTGCTAGCATAGTGGCATTGACTGCATGTTCTTGGGCTCTCCGACTGCCCTTGTCATCCGACTCGCTGGTGAAGATCATATATGCCGCTTCCTGACGCGGGAACTGCTGAGGTGCATTTGCTGGTGGTGGGGGAAGGTTTCCTGCTCCTCCCTTCCACAGAAGATCGGCCCATATGCATTGCCGAGTGGTGTGAGATGCGGGCTTGCCGACTCCACTGTGCATTTTGCAGAGCTGGTTCATCCTGTCCTCAAAGGTGTATGGGGGCCTGGTCTGACCCTGCGGCCTTTCTACAGGTTTCTGCCTCCGACTGCCTCCCGCAGCCCCTTGTTCCTCTTGTTGTTGAACTACTGCTACCTGCCGATTGCCATATTGGGCATCCGGCTGCTCGTCCTTCCTCTTGTTGAAGCCTGTGTTGTTGTTGTCGTTGTTGAAGTTGCCGGGGTGTTGTTGAAATTGGGGGTGTTGTTGTTGTTGCCAAAGTTGTTGTTTCGCTGGATCTCGCGCCTCTCACGCCGATTAGGACCATTCGGCCCATTTGCTTCTGCCGACTGCTGCTGCTGCCCTGAGGATTGCCCTTGGATGAAACCACTGGGACTCAACTTGATCGGGCGCATTGCAGCATAAGATGCGGCAAATGAATTGGCTATTCTCATCAGATAGGCCAAATATGTTATCTCCTTGCGCAGGAGCTTGTGCTTCAACGAAGACCCGTCCAAGCAGCCGTTAGTAAAATACTGGATGGCTTGGATTTCATGAACTCCCTCGCAAGTGTTTCTGAGCTTCATGCACCGCTGAAGCTAATCGCGAAGAGGCTCGTCCTTTCCTTGTACACAGAGTGCCAGGTGCCGAGGCAGACCTGGGCACTCATACGTGACAGTGAAGTTGCGAACAAACGCATCCTCAAAATCCTTCCAACAATTGATGCTATTGTTGGGAAAATTGTTCAACCAGGACCGAGCTAAACCTTGAAGCATGAGCGGTGCATAGCGTACAGCTACGCGCCGACCACCTCCTGCGATGCTGACTGCAGTCATATAATCGACCAGCCAATCTTCTGGCTTGACTGATCCATTGTACTTGGAGGTGTCCCTGGGCAATGTGAAACCTTTGGGGAACTGCTCTTGCCGAATGAGCGGGCCGAAACAGGCCGGACCCGCTGATACATCATCTTATGGTTGCTTATCTTGCTGCAACTGCTCGATTCGGTGCTTTGCATCATTGTCCACGATTGCTCGGGGACCTAGAAACCGACTCATTGTGGCCAGGCTGACGCCGCCGGTTGCTCGTTGTGCCTGCTGGCTCATCCTTCCGACTGCCTCCCGCAGCCCCTTGATTCCTCCTACTACGGTGCAAACTAACATGTGACGAATATGCTTGCCTCTGCTGCCGAGGTGGAGCATTCGGCTGGTTTGCGCCCACAGTTGCCCGAACTAATTTTGATGCCACTGGCCCTTGCAGCTCGGTGGCCGCCTTTTGCTGCTGATTCGCTGCTGCTAAGAGGTCACGCATCTGGCGCGTTCTCTCCCGCAGCTCTTCTCCCTCCAAGTTCTCCAGCTCAGTGGCGATCTACTCGGCAGCTCTCATGTTCTTCACAGGAGAACTGTATGAGATCTGCGGAGCGGCGATGGTGGATGCTGCTGGTTGCTGGGCCCCTCCAAACTCTCTGCCGACCTCTCGGCCTACAGCTCGGAGCTCATCAATTACTGGGGGTGGGATAATGTGCTTCCTGATGCCATGCGCTGCATTGTACTCCCGAACTGTTGCTTCCATACGACATTTTTCAACATCTATCCAATCTGACTGCTCCTTCAGAGCCTGGCGCACCTTCTCCAGCTCGGCATGAGCCATAGATGGATCGACATGGAGATCCACAGGAGTGCAGAGCACGTCCGGTGGGTACTTGAGCCCGCTGGTGCTATGGTTCCTGCCCTCGCAGCTCATGTCGCTAAAGTAGAGCTGTGGCGACTAGACGCCCCCGCCATCATAACCTCCGCACGGATGTGCGCAGTCGTGCCCTCTTATCCCACAGCATCTGGCCCGCCAGACAGCGGATCCGTGAGCTCAGAAAACACCCGTACCTCCCTCGGGAAGACCTCAGGAAGTGATGCGATGAAAACGCGATGTCCGTCGAAAGGAATAATGACGTCGCGCGGCAGAGGCATTTCTGCCCTAAACCGCGAGGCGTTGTCGATGATGTAGCCCCATGCTCCGCTCCTCATAACCAGGTCGGAGGCGAAGCGAACGCGCGATGAAGAGGATGGTCCCGTCCGGATCAGAACTCCAGACGAATCCTCGGCCTGCCCCACGGTGGGCGCCAACTGCCGTCGGTATGTAACAGAAGATGCCATGGGTATGACTAAAGAGGGGGACAACCGAGGTTAGTGTCGCTGGTACCGGAATCGAGAGTAGGAACACACAGTGAGACACCGCGATGTACCCGGGTTCGGGGCTCTCCGTAGAGATAACTTTTGGATATGTGCCCTAGAGACAAATTAATAAAGATATTTGTCACATATCCGTTTTGTTCATAATACGTTTTATAATGTGCTATAACTGTATTACTTGGAAATACTAATACAGGTGTAGTATAAAACATGGGTCCGTAGTTTAACTCAGGTAAACTATCTCATTGGGAAATTGATTGATCAAGCTTTCCTGATCATGGCGACACTTAAGTCCATTGACAATGAGGTCATGTCATTAGGGGAATGATGTGATGGACATACACCCACCTAAAGTATTGCAATGTGATCGATTCACATAGTTCAGCGTTGCGATGACTTTGTAACGTATGGCTTAGTCCTTAGACCGTAATGATCATACGTAATTGTCATCTACGAGGAGACTTTGATTTGTATCCCACCGCCTGACTGAAATATGCTGGCTATAACGGTGCACTTTGGGTTTTCCGAAATAGATGGTTGATGAGTATGTTAATAGATCAGAGTGGGATTTGTTAGTCCTTGTAAAAGGACAGGTACTCTGGGCCCACTCAGTGATATTGCATCAATAGCTTGCAAGCAGGTGACTAGGTCACGAGAGATGCAGGGCGTGTTTGGATCCTCTCCTTGCCTTGCCTAGCTGGGCGAGAATTCCAAGCTGGCACTAGCCGCAACCTTCAAAAGCTAGGCTATTTGTTTGGTTCTTTAACCTTGCAGCCCACGTACACAAGGTGGTTACTATCGTAAAAGCAGTCTTATCGTTCCTTGCCGTCGGAAGCGAGCCAAATCGGCTCGCTCGTCTGGACACAATTTTTCTTGCCCGCTGAGGCTAGTTTGCCTGGCAAAGCTAACCTTTTTTACCTTCTACCAAACTGATAGTCTTGCTTAGCTAGGCTATAACTATTTTTGCTGAGGATCCAAACGCACCTGCAATAGGCACGGACGAGTAAACTTGTTTGTTGTGAACGAGATGTGAACACGGTACGTGGGATACCGACGATCGAACCTCGGACAAACAAAGTACCGCAGCACAAAGGGATTACGTTGTATCGTTAACGGTTTCCAAAAGCGATTGAAGTTCATTCGATGGAAGCGCGGGGGCTGTCAAGGATTGTTACCAGGTCCAACTGACTAGTCATTGGCCAATGAGAAGAGTCTCTACCATATCTGTTGTTTCCCGGACCATTAGGGTGTTACACTTAAGGGCAATCGATGCATAGGACAGTTTCCGGATCAATCGGTGAAATAGGAGAAATCACCGGAATAGTTCCGGAGGAGGACGAAAGTTGTTCCGGACATTTTGAATGGTTCAAAATAAAGTTTAATTTGTTTTAATAATGTTTTATTATTTATTTATCTGAATTAAATATTTAAACATATTACAATAATTAAAAAATGGAAAAAGGCTATATGGGCCTATGGGCCCCATTAGGGGAGGAGGGGGTTCCCCCCTTGGGCTTGGCGCCAAGGGTGGGGCCCATCCCCCCCCTTTGGCCGACGCACTTCCCCCCCTTGGGAGTTTAGTCCCACATGGGGGAGGGGAGGAGGATAGCACACCCCCCCCCCTTGTCCTATATAAGGAGGGGTACACCCCCCTTTTTCCAACACACAATTATTCCTCTCTCTCCTTCTCCTTCCTGGAAGTGGACTCCCCTTGTTTGGAGTCTGCACCTGGATTGGAGTTCTCCACCATAAGGCAGGTTGTCGCTCTGCTGGAGTCAGGATCCGAATCCGTCTTTCTTCCGCTGCTCGCCTGGTTCGGGGCCCGGGAGGAACATCGATTGTACCGTACGTGTATAATCTCTTCGAGGCACTACACCTGTGGTGCTACTTCATCGCTGGAGGTCAACCGGGAGTCATCCTCGCAGGTAGTCTACTACACGACAGGGAGGTCGTAGTTCCGAGTCTACGCCGGCCACGTTCGCAAGAACGCTTCCCTCTTTCGGTCTTCAAGGGTATGAACACCGATTCCCTCCGTTACCTTACATCGCCATAGCATAGATCTTGGGTTCGGGTACCGTAGGTATGAAAATTTTGTGTTTTCTGCCCCGTATCCCAACAGTGGTATCAGAGCTAGCTATGCGTAGATGTATTGTACGGGTAGAACACATCTAGGATGTGGGCATCAAATCTTCATTCGTTACCCTCCCACGTGTACTCATTTAGCGTTGCGGAAATGTTTGATGAAGCGGCCCCCGACTGACCTTATGCGTTTACGCGAGACTGGTTCCACGCTTGACATATGGATTGTACCATATAAAGTGGCTGGGGGTGTCTGTCTCTCTGCATTAGCGATGCGTAGATGTTTGCAACGGAGGGCCCCGACAAGGGTGTAATAGAGACGGATGGGAGACGGCGTTGTGGCATGTTTTTCGCAGGATAGAAACGGTTCTCTCTCTCGAAACCCCTGGCAGCCACGTAAAACTTGCACAAGCTAAAGTAGAAAGGTGTTTGACTTTTCTTTGCATGACGGGGGATCATAGTTTGTATGATTTACAGTTTTACTTCCTGTTTATGCTAGTATGCTAGATATGACGACGGTAGCACAAATAGGACCATCTCTCACAATACCAACATTGTGTTCTCCCTTGGTGGGCACCGCCTTGAAGGTTCTCCCATATGGCCGACATTCCGTACATACCGGGTGTCACACATATTAAACGGCGTTCGCATGAGGTTGGGTTCGGCAAGCCTGGCATATGCATATATGGCCTTGCTGAACAGCTAACATCAAGGTTCGATTGGCAGGCTTGACGTATGTAGATGCGGGCCTGGAACACAGAAGATCAAAAGATCGAGCACGAGTCACATACCTGATGTGATTGGCTTAGAGGCCTACCTGGGTCGCATACTGATGGCCGTGACGATTGGGGGAGGTATGGGGTCTGGGATTGTGTAATCACTTAGTTAAATTGAGCGGTGTTTATCTAAGTGGGAGCTTTCTAGCATTTTGAAGATTAAATTGGAAACTCCACATTATGAACAAAATTCTAAATATGTATCCTTGTGAATCAAACTTTGTAGATGGCATCACCACACCCCTCGTTCCACTTAGGATTGTTCCTAGAGAAGGACAAACTGAAAACCGATGGGTCAAACTTCACCAACTGGTTCCGCACCCTGAGGATTCTCCTCGTTCCCCTCAAAATGGCATACGTACTAGAGGGCGCGTTAGGTGACGCACCAGCAGATGATGCCAGTCAGGATGAGAAGAATGTCTATCTCTCCAAGACTGATGATTACAACCTTGTCCAAAGTGGCATGCTCTACTCCATGGAGGCTGAGCTGTAGAAACGCTTTGAGAGGATGGGTGCATATGAGATTATCACTGACCTCAAGGCAGTCTTTGCACCTCAAGCCAGGGCTGAACGGTATGAGGATTCTGAAGCCTTCTTCTTAGCAAAGATGGACGAGCACGGCAGCGTGAGTGAGCATGTGGTCAAGATGTCTGGCTACGTTCAACGCTTGAATGCTCTGGAATGTCAGATTCCAGATGAACTTGTTGTTGATAGGGTGTTGCAGTCGCTTCCCCCTAGCTACAAAGGCTTTCTGCTGAACTACAACATGCAGGGGATGACCAAAACCCCTTCTGAGTTCTTCGCCATGCTGAAAAGTGCTGAGGTTGAAATCAAGAAGGAGCACGCTGTCTTCATGGTCAACAAGACCACTGAGTTTAAGAAGTCAAGCAGGCGGGAGAAGGCTAAGAAAGGTGGCCCCAAAAGGGATGGCAAGTCAGTTGTCGTTCCTCCCAAGGCACCTAAGCCCAAACCCGGAGTTGAGTGCTTCTACTGCAAAGGTGAAGGTCACTGGAAATGCAACTGCCCCAAGTACCTAAAGGACAAGAAGGCTGGCAAGATCGCCAAGAGATACGAAGGTATATTTGATATACATATTGTTGATCTTTTCTTGACAAGCGCTGGGAACACATCCTGGATACTTGATACAGGATCTGTCGCTCATATTTCTAATTCCGTTGAGGGACTAAGGAATAAGAGACGCTTGCTGAAAGATGAAGTGACGATGCGCGTGGGGAATGGCTGTCAAATTGATGTGTTGGCGGTCGGCACGAAGTCTTAGTCTCCCTTCGGGATTAGTTTTAGTTCAGAATAAATGCTACTATGTACCCACATTGAGTGTGAACATCGTTAGTGGATCTTGCTTGAAGCGAGACCACTATTCTTTTTAAGTCTGATACAATTGGTTGTTCGATTTATAAGAATGAAGTGTTTTATGTTCACGCGCCGGAGCAACGTGGTTTATTCGTACTTGATCTCGATGGTGACGTGAGTCACATTAACAATATAGAGGCCAAAAGATTAAAGAGTAGTGATGAAGAGCACATGATGATGTGGCATTGCCGACTTGGTCATATTGGTATAAAACGCATGGAGAGGCTCCATAAGGATGGACTTCTTGATTCATTGGATTTTGGATCCCTTGATACATGTGAACCATGCATCATGGGAAAAATGAAAAGGACTCCATTCAATGGGATAATGGAGCGTGCGGATGACTTATTGGGGATCATACATACAGACGTATGTGGACACATGAACGTCCCCACACGCAATGGTCTTCGTTACTTTGTGACCTTTACTCATGACTTGAGTAGATATGGGTATATTTACTTGATGAAGCATAAGTCTAAAACCTTTGAAAGGTTCAAGGAATTTCAGAATGAGGTCGAGAATCAACTCGGAATGGAAATCAAGCACCTTCGATCAGATCAAGGTGGCGAGTATTTAAGTCATGAGTTTGGCAATCATCTGAAGTCTAGTGGCATAGTACCACAGCTTACGTCGGCAGGCACACCTCAGAGAAACGGTATGCATTAGTAACTGCCACTTACGTTCTTAATAGGGCACCATCCAAATCCGTAAAGACAACACCATTTGAAGAATGGCATACGAAACCTAAGTTGTCTCACCTGAAGATTTGGGTTTGTGAGGCTTATGTTAGGAAACTACAGCCTAACAAACTTGAATCCAAGGCGGATAAGTGCATCTTTGTGGGCTATCCCAAGGAAACTTGTGGATACACCTTCTACAATCAGTCTGAGAACAAAACGTTTGTTGCCAAGACTGGACACTTTTTTGAGAAAGAATTTCTCTCGAAAGAGTTGAGTGGAAGGAAAATAGACCTCGATGAAGTGACTGACCAATCACTCCAATTGGAAGAAACGGCCACAAAAGTCATTCTGGAACCTTCTTCCACAGTGGGAGCTGAAGAGAATGTCCAGAACGACATTCATAACGATCATGACATACATGATGATCATGATGAGAATGAAGAGGAACCTATTATGCCCCGTAGGTCATCAAGATTCCGTCAAGCTACTGAGTTTTACGGACAGCTTGTGAATGCAATCTCGGCTGATGAGTCAGATGAACCTACGAGTTACAAAGAAGCAATGGAGGGCCCCGAGTCCAAGAAATGGCTTGAAGCCATGAAATCCAAAATAGACTCCATGTACACCAACAAAGTTTGGACTTTGGTGGATATTCGCGAGGACCACAAGGCCGTCGAGAATAAATGGATTTTCAAGAAAAAGACTGACGCAGACGGAAACGTATCTATCTACAAAGCTCGACTTGTCGGGAAGGGGTTCCGACAAATTCAAGGAGTTGACTACGAGGAGAAGTTCTCTCCTGTAGCGATGATAAAGTCTATTCGGATCCTACTAGCAATAGTTGCATATCATGATTACGAGATATGGCAGATGGATGTGAAAACTGCATTCCTAAATGGCAACATTGAGGAAGAGTTGTATATGATGCAACCAGAGGGGTTTATCGAACCAAGGAATGTTGGTAAGGTGTGCAAGCTTCAACGGTCCATCTATGGGTTGAAGCAAGCATCTCGGAGCTAGAATCTTCGATTTGATGAGGTCATTAAAGCTTTTGGATTTGTCCAAAACGTCGAAGAGTTTTGCGTCTACAAGAAACTGAGTGGGAGATCTGTAGCATTCCTTGTGTTATATGTAGATGACATATTGCTAATAGTAACGATAAGAAATTCTTAGGAGAAGTGAAGGAATATCTGAATGGAAAATTTTCCATGAAGGACCTTGGTGAAGCTGCGTACATATTGGGGATTAAGATCTATAGAGATAGACCTAATCGACTATTGGCTTTGAGTCAGAGCACTTATATTGACAAGATATTGAAAAGGTTCAGTATGGATAACTCCAAGAGAGGCCTCTTGCCAGTTATAAAAGGTGTCAAATTAAGCGTGACTCAGTGCCCGACCACAGCAAAAGAGAAGGAGGAAATGTCCTCAAAACCCTATGCCTCAGCCATAGGTTCTCTCATGTATGCTATGTTATGTACCCGGCCAGATTTAGTGCTGGCTATTAGTATGACTAATCGCTACCATAGTAATCCGGGAATGGCTCACTGGACCGCAGTAAAGAACATCCTAAAGTACCTGAGAAGAACAAAGGATCTCTTTCTCGTTTATGGAGGAGTTGATGAGGACCTCACCGTAAAGGGTTACGTTGACGCAAGCCTCGGCTCAGACCTAGATGATTCGAAATCCCAGACGGGATATGTTTTCATGTTGAACGGTGGCGCAATTAGCTGGAGGAGCGGCAAACAGTCAGTCGTCGCCCAATCTACAATGGAATCGGAGTATATTGCAGCTTGCGAAGCGTCAAACGAGGCACTGTGGCTGAAGAAGTTCGTGATCGAGCTTGGCGTCTTTCCTAGCTGCACTGACCCCGTGGGAATCTTCTGCGACAACACGGGTGCCATTGCTAACGCGAAGGAGCCAAGAACTCACTCTACAGCCAAGCACATTCTCCGAAAGTTCCATGTGACACTAGGATTCACAAGATACATATGGATCTGGACGCATCAGACCCGATGACTAAACCTCTTCCACAGGGCAAGTTTGAAGAACACCGAGAGACTATTGGTGTTAGATACATACCTGATGTAAACTAGTGTAATTTGTACTCTAGTGCAAGTGGGAGACTGTTGGATATGTGCCCTAGAGACAAATTAATAAGATATTTGTCACATATCCGTTTTGTTCATAATACGTTTTATACTCTTCTGTAACTGTATTACTTGTAAATACTAATACAAGTGTAGTATAAAACATGGGTCTGTAGTTTAACTCCGGTAAACTATCTCATTGGGCAATTGATTGATCAAGCTTTCCTGATCATGGCAACTCTTAAGTCCATTGACAATGAGGTCATGTCATTAGGGGAATGATGTGATGGACATACACCCACCTAAAGTATTGCAATGTGATCGAATCACATAGTTCAGCGTTGCGATGACTTTGTAACGTATGGCTTAGTCCTTAGACCGTAATGATCATACGTAATTGTCATCTATGAGGAGACTTTGATTTGTATCCCATCGCCTAACTGAAATATGCTGGCTATAACGTTGCACTTTGGGTGTTCCGAAATAGATGGTTGATGAGTATGTTAATAGATCAGAGCGGGATTTGTCAGTCCTTGTAACAGGACATGTACTCTGGGCCCACTCGGTGATATTGCATCAATAGCTTGCAAGAAGGTGACTAGGTCACGAGAGATGCAATAGGCACGGACGAGTAAACTTGTTTGTTGTGAACGAGATGTGAACACGGTATGTGGGATACCGACGATCGAACCTCAGACAAACAAAGTACCGCAGCACAAAGGGATTACGTCGTATCGTTAAAGGTTTCCAAAAGCGATTGAAGTTCATTCGATAGAAGCGCAGGGGCTGTCAAGGATTGCAACCAGTTCCAACTGACTAGTCATTGGTCAATGACAAGAGTCTCGACCATGTCTGTTGTTTCCCGGACCGTTAGGATGTTACACTTAAGGGCAATCGATGCATAGGACAGTTTCCAGATCAATCGGTGAAATAGGAGAAATCACCGGAATAGTTTCGGAGGAGGACGGAAGTTGTTCCGGACATTTTGAATGGTTCAAAATAAAGTTTAATTTGTTTTAATAATGTTTTATTATTTAATTATCTGAATTAAATATTTAAACATATTAAAATAATTAAAAAAATGGAAAAAGGCTATATGGGCCTATGGGGCCCATTAGGGGAGGAGGGGGTTCCCCCCTTAGGCTTGCCGCCATGGGTGGGGCCCATCCCCCCCCCCCCCCCCGCTTTGGCCGGCGCACTCCCCCCTTGGGAGTTTAGTCCCACATGGGGGAGGGGAGGAGGATAGCACCCCCCCCCTTGGCCTATATAAGGAGGGGTACACCCCCCTTTTTCCAACACACAATTATTCCTCTCTCTACTTCTCCTTCCTGGAAGTGGACTCCCCTTGTTTGGAGTCTGCACCTGGATTGGAGTTCTCCACCATAAGGAAGGTCGTCGCTCTGCTGGAGTCGGGATCCGAATCCGTCTTTCTTCCGCTGCTCGCCTGGTTCGGGGCCCGGGAGGAACATCGATTGTACCGTACGTGTATAATCTCTTCGAGGCACTACACCTGTGGTGCTACTTCATCGCTGGAGATCAACCGGGAGTCATCCTCATCGGTGGTCTACTACACGACAGGGAGGTCGTAGTACCGAGTCTACGCCAGCCACGTTCGCAAGAACGTTTCCCTCTTTCGGTCTTCAAAGGTATGAACACCGATTCCCTCTATTACCTTACATCGCCATAGCATAGATCTTGGGTTCGGGTACCGTAGGTATGAAAATTTTGTGTTTTCTGCCCCGTATCCCAACCATAACACCCCTAGTCCTACCGAGCTAGCTATATGCAATAACTCTGGCTACAATGGTTGCTCCTTGAGCTATTTGAGATGAAGGAGAAGAGGGCTCTAACCGCAGCTCTCTCCTTGCTCTCTCTCTCTCTCTGGTGGGTGAACTTGCAATAAGTGCTCCATCGTCCCTCACGCAGGAGGGGTACCCGGGGATCTTATAGGCCGAGCCCGGGGTACAAAGGTAAATGTACAAAGGGGAGGGCCCAGCTGTTAGCATCAGATAAGCTAGGGTCCTCACATCGTGCTCTCCCGGATGACCCGGTGTAGACTTGCGGCTCACCATGCCACTATTCTGTAGACCTTGCTAATGAACAGTGAAGCTAGGGACTTAGGTCTGTCGGCCTGTCCGCGTGATCGGCGCTGGAGGAGACCGCACGCCTCTGACAACCCCGATCTTCAGGGATTGCGCATTGAATGCACTTGTACCAGGTGCTCGACCTGGGATCCTGCTCGGAGGTTTCTTTGCTTGCTTCGGCCGAGTGCTCCCTGGTGGGGTCGATTGCACTCTCTTTGGGGCAATCGGCCACCGACCTGAACAGTTCGGCCCACTACTCGCTCAGTCTTGATTAGCTCGGCCTTGATTAGATCGGCGACCATCAGGTCGGTGATCTTTGCCTTGATGAACTGTTTCCCCTGGGTGACCTTACCCGGGGGTCATTCCCCCGACACTCTGGGCCCACTCGGTGATATTGCATCAATGGCTTGCAAGCATGTGACTAGGTCACGGAGATGTAATAGTTCGGTGTAATTCCCATACGATTGAGCCTCCAGCTATAATTTGTTCACCCAACATAGTTGTTTATCATCTCTTGGGAGAGAGACATCACTAGTGAAAGTCATGGGACCCGGTCCATATTTCCATCATAGTTTGCACCATTCACCTTTACCGCTTTTATTTCCTTTCCGTTTCAATCACCACTATTATTTCCCCTTGTGTTTTGAACCTTTGTAAACAACAAGACCGGAGAGATTGACAACCTCTCTGACTCGTTAGGGGCAAAGTTATTTGCATCTGTGTGCATGTCCACGTCAACTTAATATCCATCCGGTAACGAATCTCTGGCGTCGTTGACACCTACTTGTATCTCCTGGAGTCCTACTGGTCGATAACCTTGGTATCCTCAGTGAGGGAAATTTGCCGCTGTCTACATCTCAACCTTTCACTTGGGGTAGCCAACGAGGAGCGCTATCCAATGCCATCACCCACTTGTTCTCAATGGCCATGCGGTATTGTGTAAGTCTACCAAAGTCCATACTTGGTTTACGTACATGGATCCCATTTCGGATTTCATGGTTTCTAGTCATTTGTCGGAATCTGGGCTCATCATTGCTTCGTCATACGTCGCAGCGTCATCGCTCTCTACTAACATGACATTCATAATACGACCATAAAAGTCAGGAGTTGAACGTATCATAGTTGACCTACGAGGTTCGGTAGTGTTCTCTTTCGGAGTTTCATGATCCTCATCATTAGTTCCCTCTTCACTTGGTTAAGTGATGGGTGAAGATAACACCTCCTCGTTGGTTACCCCAAGTGGAAGGTTATGATGTAGATAGCGGTAAATCTTCCTCGGTGAATATACCAAGGTTTGTCTCCAGTAGGATTCCAAGAAATGCAAGTAGGTGACAACGGCACCAAAGGTTTAGCTGGTGCATAAGTTGACGTGGCCCTGCACACAAGAACACAGATAACTTTGCTCCCAGCGAGTTTAGAGAGGTTGTCAATCTCTCCGGACTTGTTGTTTACAAAGGATCAAAACACAAGGGGAAATAATAATGGTGCAACTAAAAGGAAATTAAAAGCAATAAAAGTGAACGGTGTAAAGTATGGTGGAAATATGGACCGGGGTCCCATGACTTTCACTAGTGATGTATCTCTCCAGACGATAACAATATGCTGGGTGAACAAATTTCAGCTAGGCAATTGACAGAATTATAAACGCACCGCAATGCTGATACTTCCCAAACGTATCTATAATTTCTGCTTGTTCCATATTTATTTGGGTGACATTGGTATGTGTTTTGCTACACTTTCATACCTTTTTACACATATTTGGACTAACCTACTAACTCAGTGCACCCAGTGCCAGTTTCTGTCTGCTGATGTCTGTGAATTGCAGGTTTTTACCCATATATACAGAGCCCAAAAAATTCAATAAAAATATATAAAAAAATCAGCGCAACAGAAGCTTACGGAAGACCGAAGGAGGGCCGGAGGGGGCCACCCCCCTCCGAGGAGGCCAGCTAGCGCGAACCCACCCTAGATCGTGCCAAAAGGGCGCCTGGGGGGAGGGGCCACCCCCTGGTGCCCCCCTTCGATCTATATTTACACCCCGTTCCAAAAACCCTCGGGAGGAACCCCTCATCGCGATTTTCACCTTTGTTCCTCCGCCCCTGCGCTTCCAAGATCAGGAGCACTAGAAGACCTCTTCTCGGCACCCTGCCGGAGGGAGGATTGACCTCCGAGAGCTTCTCCACCACCATGAGCGCTTCCCGGATGTGCCGTGAGTAGCCCCCCTTGGACCATGGGTCCATGACCAGTAGCTATGTGATGTCTTCTCTCCAATCTTGTGCTTCAATTCTTAGACCTTGTGAGCTGCCCTACATGATCAAGGCACCTATGTAATTTTCCTGTTGTTGCTATGATGTGTTTGCTGGGATTCGATGGATTATGAGATTATGATCAGTTTGTGATGAGTTATATATTTGGTTTCTCCTTTTATATTTTGTTCTTGAGTAATTCTTGCATGTTCTCCGTTTCTTTTTATTGCTTTGGCAAAGTAGTAGATAGTAACGCTAAGAGGGAGCGTTATGCTTGATTGTGGGTTCATTCCCCCCCCCCCCCCCCGCAATGTCTAGCTTGAGTGACAGAAACATGAGACTAGGGGATGTGTTGTTGCCACCAGGGAGAAAACAACGGTGCTTGTAACCGCGGTTGCAAGGATTGTTTACCTTACGCAAAGTTTGTTAATGCAGTTGTCTATTGCTTTGGGTTTACACTTTGGGTGGGGCCCGCAACTTAATACCAGCGAGATGTTCTGGATATATATCTCAAGGTGGATGATTATTAAGTAAATGCTGATGGATAAACGGTCTACTTGTTTTGGCGTACTGCCCATACTTTTGAGCCTCTAACTTTATTGCAGCATAATTAGCAGTGCGGTGCGTTTATAATTCTGTCAATTGCTCAGTTGTAATTTTTTCACCCAACTTAGTGATGTCTACGCACGCTTCTATTCTTGTAGACTATGTTGGGCCTCCAAGCGCAGAGGTTTGTAGGACAGCAGAAATTTCCCTCAAGTGGATGACCTAAGGTTTATTGAACTCAGGGAAGTAGACGTTGAAGATGGTCTCTCTCAAGCAACCCTGCAATTAAGATACAAGAAGTCTCTTGTGTCCCCAACACACCTAATACAACTAGGAGTTTAATAGGTGCACTAGTTCGACGAAGAGATGGTAAAATATGGGTGATAAGTGTGGCAAAACAAAGTAATATAATTATGTAATAAAAAGTGCAGCAAGAAAACATGTGACAAAAGTGAGCACAAACGGTGTAACAATAGTGCAAACAAGGCCTAGGCTTCATACTTTCACTAGTGGAAACTCCCAACAACATTAACATAGTCTAATCACATGATATTTCCCATAAAACATGCAATGAAGACGCACTCGGAGGTCAATCCTTTGTGGTCAAGAGAGGACGATAATTATGTAGGGCTACAAAAGCACACCTCAGAGTTCGTAGTTCTCAATCTATGGATTTCCCAATGTCACCGTGGCCATCCAAAGAGAGTACCACAATCACCACAACATATCTCAAGGATAGTCAAAGACAAGCACCAAGAGACTCTCAATCTTCAATCAACACACAAAAGAGGAAATCACTCATGATAATATTCTTCTAATCCATTTCCAATAGACCGCTGTCACCTTGGTCTCGGGGATTATACTAGATAAGATCAATTGAGTACATCAATCCAATACACAGAGAAAGGGGAAATATCATGGGATCACCCTAGATTAACATAGCCTATGATCACAACGAAGATCACATCATGGGAGAGAGAGAAGAACACATAGCTACTGGTAGAAACCTCAGCCCCGAGGGAGAAGTACTCCCGCTTCATGGAGGGAGGAAGCAACGTCGATGGAGATGAATCCTGGGGCACTTCCCCGTCCCGGCAGGGTGTCAACACAGGAATTCTGGTCTCCCGAAGCTTGTTGGCGATGGCGGCAGAGATCGGAATTGCTTCTGGAGAAAAGGGGTCCGGAATCAGGGTTTTTGCGACGGGTGTATAAATAAGAGCCAAAGTGGGCGCCGAGGGGGCCACAGGGCAGCCAGGAGGGCAGGTGGTGCGGCCTAGGGTGGGGCCGCTCCAGGCACCCTCCTGGTCCCTTGGTGGTGGGCCTCCTGCCATGTCTTGGTTATTCCGGAAGCTTCTGGAGCACTGATTTTTTATATAATTTTTCCGGGATTTATTAGGCACTTTAATTATTGGAAAAACCTGAAATACAAAAACAGCAGAAAACAAGAACTGGCAACTGGGTGCACTGAGTTAATAGGTTAGTCCAAATATGATCAAAAGTGTATGAAAGTTCAATAAAAACATGGCAAAGTCACACAAATCATGCATGGAGCAAGCAGAAATTATAGATACGTTTGGGACGTATCAACATCCCCAAGCTTAATTCCTGCTCGTCCTCGAGTAGGTAAATGATAACATGCATAATTTCTGTGGTGACATGCCACACAACCATATAAGGACTTTTAAGTAAAGAAATCAAAGCATGCAATTCAATTCAAGTCATAACAGGCAAGAGTCTATATTTAGTATTGAAACAAGCAACATAAGAACATAAAGGTGCAAGAGCTGTCGCTGTCCGTGACTCGAATGTCTCCAAATGGTGTTTGCGTGCAAGAAAGGGGATAGGGATATACGAGAAAAAAGTATTTTTGTGTTGAGAACTTAATCTACTAAAGTGTCACACTTGGTATTCTTTGGAATCTTATCTTGACTCATCCCCAGACCACTAGCCAGGTACAAGTCAAAATGATCCACTCCTTTTCGACATTTTGAGCACTCATGCAATGGATGAGCGTAAGCAAGAAAGTTGACACTTAGTATGGCAAAGATAGAATAAGGTGGAGGAGGAAGACAAAAAGGTGTGAAAGGCTCACATCAATGAGGACAATCATAGGCGAGAGAAAGCCAGATGATAGATATGATGTGAGGAGTAGGGATTTCCATGCAACGGATGCTCATATGAGCTAAGGTAAGCTCTCCAATGGAACTAGTGGGGGTGCATCCAACTTGCTTTCTCAAGAAGACCTAGAGCTCATTTGAGGAGGCTCATCATTGGAATATACAAGCCAAGTTCTATAGTGTGAAGGTCCCCACATAGTTATATGCATGAATGATAATCTCTATGGAGTACAAGATACAAGATGGAGTACGAGTGTGGATCTTCTCAAAAAGAATAGTAATGTGCCCCCTTCTCTCTTTTTATTTTTTCTCTTTCTCTTTTTTTTCTTTTTTTTTATTTTTATTTTATTTTTTGGTGGCCTCAATGGCTCTTTCTATTTAACTCTCATTTGTCCTCTTTGAGATCTTTTAATTTGTCCACTTTGGGATCTTTTAATTTTGTCCACTTTGGGATCTTTTCCTCACTTTATGGGCAACACTCTATATATTACAAAAAGTATAGAAGATCTTTCACACTTTACAAAGTACTCGAATCATAAAGAAAATGTAACTATCATGATGTATGCAAATCTATGCATCTGTCAGTGTAGCAGGATATGCAATGATACTAGCGCGTCATGTAGCAATGATTAGGGCAAGGCCCAACTAGCATGCGGCTCATCGATCAAGCAAGTAGCATGTATGAGATGAAGATCAAGTCATGAGAAGATGGATGTTGCATGGCAATATATCTCGGAAAGGCTATGGAAATGCCTTGATAGGTAGGTATGGTGGCTGTTTTGAGGAAGGATATAAGGAGGCTTATAATGACAGAGCGTATCGTGCCAAGGGTTTGGATGTACCGGCGAAAGTGGACGCTAACTCTCGGAGTGAGAAGAAAGAAATGCACGGCACAGGGAAGGCTAGAAAAATATGGGAAGGTGGAAGTGTCAACTTTCGAATACTCACATTAGTCCGAAGAACTCATGCACTTATTATCGGTAACTCTCAATCTAATAAGGAGGTTCACAAAGAGACAAGTACCCCGAGGAGGAGTGTATGGGGGTTTGGTTATCCTTGCGCATCCTCGACTCATGGTACGTCAGTGTACTCTAATATTCGACCCCTCAGAAGAGTAGTGATCCAACTAGTAGCTAAAGTTCTCAACTAATTTGTAGGTTTTTGAAAATAAACACGGATTGCCCAAAATACGGCACCTATCACTAATAGGATCGAGCTCTTGACACCAAAAGTTCAAACATTACTCACATCAATACCTCAAAACTATTGCAAGTTACTACTAAAATTAAATAGCAACCTCAATTACCTACTTTCAAGACAAGACACAACTCAGTGCAACAACCAACTCTCTTCACAAGATAAACATGAAAACTAAAGAGAGAACCAGCGACAAACTAAACAAAAGCCAAGGCTCTTGCTAAGACAAACTAAGACTAAAACTAGACATGACAGTAGCTACAAAAAGATACAGAACACATAACAGCAAATAGATAGGCATGAAGAATCCTATGATGTGTTCTAGGTTTTGAAAGTGGAGCGTGTTTCTCTCCCACGCAAAGTAAGACGGGATCTAACTTGTTATGAACATAAAGCAAAGTTAAAGGAAACTAAAACTAAAATCTAAGAGCGAGACGCTCCAAGCATAGCACATAACGCATGAAGTGATAAAAATATAGTGAGACGAAGGACGAACTGATAATTGTTGATGGAGAAGGGGATGCACGGGGGCATCCCCAAGCTTAGACGCTTGAGTCTCCTCGAATATTTATTGGGGATTCATGGGTGCATCCCCAAGATTGAGCGCTTGACACTCCGGAATCTTCTTTCATCATCTTCCATCGCACACTTGAAAACTCCCTTCATAAGTAACTCATCATCAGCTGATTAGAGAGGTTAGTACCCTTAATAAATAATTTTTCCTCACTGGATATAAAGATATTATTGAAGAGCTACTGTTTCTCAAGATTTCCAAAAGGTTTTTGCAAAGAAAAAGCAAGCTTAAGGTTTGCGAAAGTTAGGAGAAACAAAACGTGGCAGAATCTGTAAAAAACAGAACAGGAGGTAGTAAAGAATTTATTAGGGGTACTTCTGCAACTCGAATCAAAAAACTCAGAACAGACGCTCAAAAGTCAATTGTATTTAGCATGCTGTCAAAAAAATTCAGATCAAAAAGATGATCTGGTGATTTTAGGATAATTTTTTCGTCCAAGGACAGAATCTGTTTTCTGGACAGCATGTCACAACTTTTGAACTTTCTTGCAATCGAAGGCTAGACTTGGCACCAAGCTTGAAATAAAAGATACAATGACGTTGCTACAGTAGTAACAATCATCAAGAACACTAAAAACATAAGGTAAAAACTCAATTTAAAGATAACAAGGGTTGTCTCCGTAGAGCTCTTTCTTTATAGCCATAAAAATAGGCTTAAGATTTTAATGATGCTCTCATAGAAATAAGAGTTGAAGAACAAAATAGAGCATCAAGAAGCAAATACCAAACACATTTAAGTCTAACATGCTTCCTATGCATAGGGATATTATAGAGAAATAACTCATTGAAGCATAAAAATATTAGCATAGGAAGGAAAAACAAGTGCAACATCAAAACCTTCAACATAAAGAGAGGGAACTTGATATTATTGAATTATCTATAAGAATATGTTCCCCTCTCATAATAATTTTCAATGGTATCATGAATAAACTCGACAATATAAGTATCACATAAAAAATTCTTATCATGATCCACAAGCATAGAAAATTTATTACTCCCCACGTAAGCAAAATCCTTCTCATTAGTAATAGTGGGAGCAAACTCAAGAAAATAGCTATCACATGAATCATTCTTATCATGATACACTTGCAAACATTTATTATTTATAGCATAAGTGTCATCACAATAATCATCATAGATAGGAGGCAAAGTATCATCAAAATAAATTTCCTCATCAAAACTTGGGGGGATAAAAAGATCATCTTCATAAAAGGTAACATCCCCAAGCTTATAACTTTGCATATCATTAGCATCAAAGGTATTCAAAGAATACATACTAATAACATTGCTACTATCATGAGTGTTATGCAAATAATAAAACTCCATAGGCTTTTTGATTTTCTCTTCAAACACTTCATGTCCCAACTCAAGGTAGAGCTCATAAAGCTCTCTCATAATATTTTTGTTGTTTTCCAAAATAAGCCTAACTAGTGAAAATAAAAACAAGAAACGAAAAGATATAATTGCAAGATCTAAAGATATACCTTCAACGCTTACCTCCCCGGCAACGGCGCCAGAAATAGCTTGATGTCTACGCACGCTTCTATTCTTGTAGACTATGTTGGGCCTCCAAGCGCAGAGGTTCGTAGGACAGCAGCAATTTCCCTCAAGTGGATGACCTAAGGTTTATCGAACTCAGGGAAGTAGAGGTTGAAGATTGTCTCTCTCAAGCAACCCTGCAATTAAGATACAAGAAGTCTCTTGTGTCCCTAACACACCTAATACAACTAGGATTTGTATAGGTGCACTAGTTCGGCGAAGAGATGGTAAAATATGGGTGATAAGTGTGGCAAAACAAAGTAATATAATTCTGTAATAAAAAATGCAGCAAGCAAACATGTGACAAAAGTGAGCACAAACGGTGTAACAATGGTGCAAACAAGTCCTAGGCTTCATACTTTCACTAGTGGAAACTCCCAACAACATTAACATAGTCTAATCACATGATATTTCCCATAAAACATGCAATGAAGACGCACTCGGAGGTCAATCCTTTGTGGTCAAGAGAGGACGAGAATTATGTAGGGCTACAAAAGCACACCTCAGAGTTCGTAGTTCTCAATCTATGGATTTCCCAATGTCACCGCGGCCATCCAAAGAGAGTACCACAATCACCACAACATATCTCAAGGATAGTCAAAGACAAGCACCAAGAGACTCTCAATCTTCAATTAACACACAAAAGAGGAAATCACTCATGATAATATTCTTCTAATCCATGTCCAATAGAACGCTGTCACCTTGGTCTCGGGGATTATACTAGATAAGATCAATTGAGTACATCAATCCAATACACAGAGGAAGGGGAAATATCATGGGACCACCCTAGATTAACATAGCCTATGATCACAACGAAGATCACATCATGGGAGAGAGAGAAGAACACATAGCTACTGGTAGAAACCTCAGCCCCGAGGGAGAACTACTCCCGCTTCATGGAGGGAGGAAGCAACATCGGTGGAGATGAATCCGGGGGCACTTCCCCGTCCCGGCGGGGTGTCGACACAGAAATTCTGGTCCCCCGAAGCTTGTTGGCGATGGTGGCAGAGATCGGAATTGCTTCTGGAGAAAAGGGGTCCGGAATCAGGGTTTTTGCGACGGGTGTCTAAATAAGTGCCAAAGGGGGCACCGAGGGGGGCCACAGGGCAGACAGGAGGGCAGGTGGCGCGGAAAAGGGTGGGGCCGCGCCAGGCACCCTCCTGGGCCCCTGGTGGTGGGCCTCCTGCCATGTCTTGGTTATTCCGGAAGCTTCTGGAGCGCTGATTTTTTATATAATTTTTCCCGGATTTATTGGGCACTTTAATTATTGGAAAACCCTGAAATACAAAAACAGCAGAAAACAAGAACTGGCAACTGGGTGCACTGAGTTAATAGGTTAGTCCAAATATGATCAAAAGTGTATGAAAGTTCAAGAAAAACATGGCAAAGTCACACAAATCATGCATGGAGCAAGCAGAAATTATAGATACGTTTGGGACGTATCACTTAGCTGTTTTATCGTCTTCTGGGAGAGAGACATCACTAGTGAACATCATGGGACCCAGGTCCATATTTACACCTCAACTCTTTACTGCTTTTATTTCCTTTTCATTGCAATCACCACTACTATTTTACACCATGTGTTTGATCCTTTGTAAACGACAAGGCCGGAGAGATTGACAACCTCTCTGAACTCGTTGGGAGCAAAGTTAATTGTTTCTGTGTGCAGGTCCTCGTTAACCTCATATCCTTTAGGCAACTTAATCTCTGGCACCGTTGACACCTAATTGCAGAATTCAGAGTCCTCCTGATACGATAACCTTGGTATCTTCAACGAGGGAAATTTGCTACTAGCTACGTCTCAACCTACCACTTGGGTAACCAACGAGGGGTGAGAAGCCATCAAATGCTAATCATGCTACTAGAAAGTGAAGAGGCTCAATCGTATGGGCATTACACCAAAACAAGTAGACCATTTATCCATCAGCATCTACTCACTAATCATCCACCTTGAGATATCTATCCAGAACATATCGTTGGTATTAAGTTGCGAACCTTAACCAAATTGAAGGCTCAAAGCAACGTATGATTGCCTTAACACTCTATGCGTAATGTAAGCAATCCTTGCGACCGCAGTTACAAGCACCACAGTTTTATCCCTGGTGGCAACAACACATCCCCTAGTCTCATGTTTCTGTCACTCAAGCTAGACATCGGGGGGCATGAATCCACAATCAATCATAACGCTCCCTCTTGGAGTTGCAATCTACTACTTGGCCAAAGCAACAAACGCAATGGAGAAATGCAAGAATACTCAAGAACAAAAATATAAAGGTAAACCAAATACATTACTCATCACAAACCGAACATAATCTCATAATACATCGGATCCCAACAAACACAACATAGCAAAACAGGAACTAATACAAAGGTGCCTTGATCATAATAGGCATCTCACAAGGGCTAAACATTGAAGCACAATATTGGAGAGAAGACATCACATAGCTACTGGTCATGGACCTATGTTCCAAGGGGGACTACTCATAGCACATCCCGGAATCGATCATGGTCATGGAGAGGCCTCTGGAGGTCAATCCTCCCTCCAGCAAGGTGTCGAGACAACTTCTCCTGGCGATCCCGAGATCGGAATCGCTTCCGCGGCGGAACAGTGGACGAAATCGCGTCACGGGGGACTCCTCGAGGGTTTCCTCCTCAGGATGTAAATATAGGCCAAAGGAGGGTCTGAGGGCTAGCCCCCTGGCCCAGGAGGCCAGAGGGCGCGGCCACCCCGTGGCCACACCAGGCAGCCGCCTGGAATGGGGGTGCCCCCCCTCGAGGCCTCCTTCGGTCTTATGGAGTCTTCTATTATGCATATTTTTTACTACCTCTGATCCTAAAAAAGTGTCGCAAGTTACACTATAAATTATAACTATCTTAGTTGTTTTTCCAAGACAATTTTTTAGGATCGGAGGGATTAGTATTTTTTTCAGGAATTTTCCAAGCATTTCTATTTTTTACATTTTTCTACAATGCACGGCGAATAATAGACAGAAACTGACACTGGGCACTGAATTAGTAGGTTAGTCCAAAATATATTGTAAATGATATGAAAGTGCATCAACATATAGTAATATCACCAAAATAAGCATGTAGGAAGAAGAAATTAGATACTTTTGGGACGTATCATGAAGTCAACACTGGAACAAGTTCCGGTGATGCACCACTCGCCGCTTCATGACAAGAAGGATTAATAACCTCGTTGACCTCTACCTTCCTGCTACTCACCCCTTTTGAGAGAAACTCTTTCTCCAAAAAGGATCCATTCTTGGCAACAAAAACCTTGCCTACAGATCTGTGATAGAAGGTGTACCCAATTGTTTCTTTAGGGTATCCTATGAAGACACATTTTTCCACTTTGGGTTCGAGTTTATCAGGCTGAAGTTTCTTCACATAAACATCACATCCCCAAACTTTTAGAAATGGTAGCTTAGGTTTGTTGCCAAACCATAATTCATACGGTGTCTTTTCAACGGATTTTGATGGTGCCCTATTTAAAGTGAATGTAGTTGTCTCGAGTGCATGACCCCAAAATGATAGTGGCAAATCGGTAAGGGACATCATAGATCGCACCATATCCAATAAAGTTCGATTACAATGTTCGGATACACCATTACGTTGTGGTGTTCCGGCAGGAGTGAGTTGTGAAACTATTCCACATTGTTTCATGTGTGTGCTGAAGCTAGCGAGGAAGTAATACTCGCCCCTCGTTGGTTACCCCAAGTGGAGGTTGAGATGTAGCGTAGCAGCAAGATTTCCCTTGGCAAAAGATACCAAGGTTTGTCTCCAGTAGGACTCCCAGGTCTACAAGTAGGTGTCTTCTGCTCTGGCGCTAACAGAAGACGTGGACCTGCACACAAATACAAATAACTTTGCTCCCAACGAGTACAGAGAGGCTGTCAATCTCTCCGGCCTTGCCGTTTACAAAGGATCAAACGCAACAGATAATAGTAGTTATAATTGCAATTAGAAAGTAAAAGCAAGAACTAAATTGAGGGTGTAAAAAGTGGTGGAAGTATGGACCGGGGTCCCATGATGTTCACTAGTGATGTCTCTCTCCCAAAAGACGATAAACAGCTATGCAAGGTAAACAAATTACAGTTGAGCAATTGACATGATTAAAAACGCACCGCAGTGCTAACTATGCTACAAAAGAAAGGAAGAGGCTCAAAATCATGGGCAGTACGCCAATATAAGTAGACCGAAATCCATCTGTATCTACTACTAATCATCCACCTTGAGATATCTATCCAGAACATATCACTGGTATTAAGTTGCGAGCCCCACCCAAAGTGTAAACCCAAAGCAACAAACAACTCCATTAAAAGAACTTTGTGTAAAGTAAACAATCCTTGCAACCGCGGTTACAAGCACCGTTGTTTTCCCCCTTGTGGCAACAACACATCCCCTAGACTCATGTTTTTGTCACTCAAGCTAGTCATCAGGGGGCATGAACCCACAATCAAGCATAACACTCCCTCTTGGAGTCACTACCTACTACTTGGCCAAAGCAATAAACAACAACGGAGAACAAGAATTACTCAAGAACACAAATATAGAAGGAGAAGAACCAAATATATTAATCAACACAATCTGAACATAGTCTCATAATCCATCTGATCCCAGTGAACTAAACATAGCAATAGCAGAAAGAATCACATATGTGCCTTGATCATGTAGGGCAGCTCACAAAGTCTAATCCTTGAAGAACAAAGAGGGGGAGAGGACATCACATAGCTACTGATCATGGACCCATGGTCCAAGGTGGACTACTCACGGATCATCCGGGAAGCGTCCATGGTGATGGAGAAGCTCCCGGAGGTCAATCCTCCCTTCGGCAGGGTGCCGGGAAGAGGTCTTCTGGTGCTCCCGATCTTGGAAGCGCGGCGGCGGTGGAACAGAGGCGAGATCGCGAAAAAGGGTTCTGTCCTTGGGGGTTTTGGGAAGAAGGAAATATATAGGCGAAGGGGCCAGCCAGGAGGGCCACCAGGGGTCCAGGCGGCCCCCTGGCGCGGCCCCACCCTAGGTCGCGCCCACAGGGGGCCTGGGGCCCTGGTGGGTCCCCTCCAGCCCCCTTCGGGACTCCGGAAGCTTTCGTTGCGCTGATTTTTTATATATTTTTCCTGGATTTTTCTAGCATTTTACGTAATGGGAAAACCTGAAATAAAAAGACAACAGAAAATAGAAACTGGCACTGGGGTGCACTGAGTTAATAGGTTAGTCCAAATATGATCAAAAGTGTATGAAAGTGTATCAAAAGCATATCAATATCACCCAAAACATGCATGGAGCAAGCAGAAATTATAGATACGTTTGGGACGTATCATGTGCCAAACTCGTAACTGAGATACTCTCCTCCACGATCGGATCGTAGAAATTTGATCTTTCTGTTATGATGATTTTCGACTTCACTCTAAAATTCTTTGAACTTTTAAAATGTTTCACGCTTGTGTTTCATCAAGTAAATGTATCCATCTCTACTCAAATCATGTGTCAAAGTCACGAAATAAAGATATCCACCGCGTGCCGACACAGTCATTGGGTCGCATACATCGTTATGTATTATTTCCAATAAGTCGGTCGCCCGCTCCATAGAACCGAAAAACGGGGTCATAGTCATCTTGCCCATAAGGCATGGTTCACATGTCTCAAATGATTCATAATCAAGTGATTCCAGTAGTCCATCATAACGGAGCTTCTTCATGCGTTTTACACCAATATGACCTAAACGGCAATGCCACAATATGCAGCAATATCATCATTCATCTTAATTCTTTTGGCATTCACATTATGAATATGTGTACTACTATTATCAAGATTCATAAGGATCCTAAATGAATAGTCGTCTTGCATTAAACAAGATCCATATATAATGTTCATACTCAATGAAGGCAACAAATAACATTTATTTAGGTTCATCACTAATCCAGATGGTAAATGGAGAGGAAGCGTCCCGACGGCGATCACATCAACCTTTGATCCATTGCCGACGCGCATCGTAACCTCGTTCGTTGCAAGTGGTCGACTATTCCTTAGCCCATGTTCGAGTTACATATGTTAGCAACTGAACCGGTATCTGATGCATGTAGATAACACCTCCTCGTTGGTTACCCCATGTGGAAGGTTAGGATGTAGTAGCAGCAAATTTACCTTACACGAGAACTATAAGGTTTATCGAACCAGGAGGATTCCTAGGTCAACAAGAAGGTGTCTGCTGCTCTGGCCCTGAAAAAAGACGTGGACCTGCACACAAGAAGCATATAACTTTGCTCCCAACGAGTAAAGAGAGGTTGTCAATCTCTCCGGCCTTGATGTTTACAAAGGATCAAACACAAAGGGGCAATAATAGTTGTGCGTCTGAAAGGAAATAAAAGCAGTAAAGTAAAAGCGGTGTAAACTATGATGGAAATATGGACCGGGGTGCCATGACTTTAACTAGCGATGTCTCTCTCCCAAAAGACGGTAAACAACTATGTTGGGTGAACAAATTACAGCTGGGAAATTGACAGAATTATAAATGCACCGCAATGCTAATTATGCTACTGGAAAGTAAAGAGGCTCAATCATATGGGCATTACACCAAAACAAGTAGACCGTTTATTCATCAGCATCTACTCACTTATCATCCACCTTGAGATATCTATCTAGAACATCTCGGTGGTATTAAGTTGCAAACCCCAACCAAATCGTAGGCTCAAAGCAACAGACAACTGCCTTAACACTCTATGTGTAATGTAAGCAATCCTTGCAACACACAGTCACAAGCACCATTGTTTTACACTCAAGCTAGACATCATGGGGCATGAACCCACAATCAATCATAACGCTCCCTCTTGGAGTTACAATCTACTATCAAAGCAACAAACACAACAGAGAACATGCAAGAATACTCAAGAACAAAAATATAAAGTTAAACCAAATATATTACTCAACACAAACTGAACATAATATCATAAACCATCGGATCCCAGCAAACACAACATAGCAAAGCAGGTCTTAATACATAAGTGCCTTGATCATGTAGGGAAGCTCACAAGGGCTAAGAATTGAAGCACAAGATTGGAGAGACAACATCATCTGGCTACTAATAATGGACCCATGGTCCAAAGGGGACTACTCACGGCGCATCACGGAGGTGATCATGGTGATGGAGAAGCCTCCGGAGGTCAATCCTCCCTCCAGCAGGGTGACGGGACAAGTTCTTCAGGCGATCCCGAGATCAGAATTGCCGCGGCGGCGTAACGGTAGATGAAATCGCGTGATGGGGTTCTCCTCGAGGGTTTTCAGAGCGATAGGTAAATATAGTCCAAAGGGCAGCCTGAGGGGTGCCCCCTGGCCCAGGCGGCCAGGTGGCGCGGCCACCTCTTGGCCGCGCCAGGGAGGCGTCTGGCCAAGGGGTGGCCCCCCTCGGTGCCCCCTTTGGGATTCCAGAGTCTTTTGTCTAGGATAATTTTTATTTTTTCTGGAATTTTCCGAGCACTTTTATATTTCACCTTTTTCTGCAATGCACGGAGAAAACAGACAGGAACTAGCACTGAGCACTGAATTAGTAGGTTAGTCCAAAATATGTTGTAAATGGTATGAAAGTGCATCAAACATATAGCAATATCACCAAATTATAGATACGTTTGGGACGTATCAACATCCCCGAGCTTAATTCCTGCTCGTCCTCGAGTAAGAACATAAAGGTGGAAGAAGCTCTCGCTGTCCGTGACTCGAATGTCTCCAATCGGTGTTCCCGTGCAGAAAGTGGGAGATGGGTTCAGAGCACAAAAGTACTTAATAGTTGTTGAAAACTCAATCTACTAACTTTCACACTTGGTCTCCTTTGGAATCTTATTATGACTCATCCCCAGACCGTCGGCCAGGTACAAGTCAATTCGATCCTCTCCCTTTCAATTTCGAGCACTCATGCAATGAATGAGCATGAGCAAGATTAGTTGGCACTTAGGATGGCGAAGAGAATAAACGACGGGGAAGGAAGTAAAAAAAGTATGAAAGTCTCACACCAATGAGGACAACCTTAGGCTAGGGTAGGCCTAATGGTAGATATGGTGTGATGAGTTGGGATTGCCATGCAACAAATGCACAAATGTGCTATAAGTATATGAAAGCTCTCTAATGGAACTAGTGTGGGTGCATCCAACTCGCTTGCTCACGAAGACCTATAGCTCTTTTGAGGAGGCTCATCATTAGAATATAGAAGCCAAGTTCTATAGTGTAAAGGTCCCCACATAGTTATGCATGAATCATATGAAAACTCTCTATGAAGTACAAGTGCTACTTCGATGAACAAGTGTGGATCTTTTAAAAGGAATAATAGTGTTGCCCCTTCTCTCTTTTTATTTCTTTTTTCTTTCTCTTTTTTTTTGTATTTTTTGTGGCCTCTTTGGCTCTTTCTATTTATCTCTCATTTGTCCTCTTTGTGATCTTTTCATGTGTCCTCTTTTGGGATCTTTTATTTGTGTCCTCTTTGGGATCTTTTCTTCACTTAAGGGCAACATTCTATATATTACAAGGATGATGAAGATCAACACACTTTTACAAGGTACTCAACATAAAGAAAATCTGAAAATATATCATGATGTATGCCTCTGCCAGTGTAGCAGATTGTGCAATGATACTAGCGCATCATGTAGCAATTATAAGGGTACGAACCAAATAGCATGCGGCTCTATGATCAAACAAAAGCATGTATGACAATGAAAGATCAAGTCATGAGAAGATGGATGTTGCATGGCAATGTATCTCGGAAAGGCTATAGAAATGCCTTGATAGGTAGGTATGGTTGTTGTTTTGAGGAAGATATAATGAGGGTTATGATGACAGAGTGTATCATGCCAATGATTTGGATGCACCGGCAAAGTTTGCACCAAATCTAAGTGTGAGAAAGGGCAATGCAAGGTACCGAAGAGGCTAGCAAAAGATAGATGTTGGAAGTGCCAAGAATCGAATAATCGCATTAGTCAAAGAAACTCATCCACTTATTATCGGTAACACTCTATCTAGTCAGGAGATTCAAAAAGAAATGAGCACCCTAATGGCACTGAAGTAGTGCTCCTCGTTGGTTACCCAAAGTGGAAGGTAAGGATGTAGTCTAGCAGCGATTTCCCTCACACGAGGACTATAAGGTATGTCGGACCAGTAGGACTCCAAGGACAACAAGTAGGTGTTTGCTGCTCTGGCGCTTACAGAAGACGCGGACCTGCACACACAACAAGTAACTTTGCTCCCAACGAGTACAGAGAGGTTGTCAATCTCTCCGGCCTTGTCATTTACAAAGGATCAAACACACGATGGAAATAGTGATGGCGATAGCAACTGAAAGGAAACAAAACAATAAATAGTTGAGGTGTAAACAATGGTGGAAATATGAACCGGGGTCCCATGATGTTCACTAGTGACGTCTCTCTCCCAAAAGAAGATAAAATAGCTAAGTTGGGTGAAAAAATTATAGTTGGGCAATTGACAAAATTATAAACGCACCGCAATGCTAATTATGCCGCAAAAAAAGTTAGAGGCTCAAAAGCATGGGCAGTACGCTAAGACAAGTAGTCTGAAATCCAACTGCATCTACTCACTAATCATCCACCTTGAGATATATATCCAGAACATCTCGTTGGTATTAAGTTGCGAGCCCCACCCAAAGTGTAAACCCAAAGAAACAGACAACTGCATTAACAAACTTTGCGTAAGGCAAACAATCCATGCAACCGCGATTACAAGCATCGTTGTTTTCTCCATGATGGCAACAACACATCCCCTAGTCTCATGTTTCTGTCACTCAAGCTAGACATCGAGGGACATTGACGGGGATCAACCCCGGCAAATCCCATGGTCAGGGACCCTGGGTTAGTCATGAGAGGCACAGGTTGGGCGATAGCTCGTCGGCAAACAGGAAGGCTCGCTCCTGCTCGATATTATTGATTGGGGAGATGCGATTACAATGGAGGCCAAGGCTGGAACGCTCAAGGCTAGGGTTACAGGTGAGATTGGATGTCTTTGGCGTCGCCCCTCCTAGCCCTTATATACCGGGCTAGGTCTCAGGGAGTTCATCTACGTGTACAGGTAAACTTTCCTAACCCTAGCTTGCTCCGTACGGCAGATCTTCGCACCTTCCTTGTGAGTCGAGGACTCCTACGTCGGTGCCAACTAGCGGGCCGAGGCCGTATCTTCATGGGCCTTCTGCTTTCATGGACACCAGGTAGGCTCATCCGTGGGAGTCGTGGGGTCACCCCCTCGTCAGTAGCCCCCGAGTGCCTGGGGGACTTGAAGAGTCACGCAGGGACTCGAGTATATTCATTTGTCGTTCATTGATATGCACAGTTCATCCGCGGGTCGCTGGCAGTCTGGTAGCCATGACAAAACCTGTTTCGAGGGATGCTAAGCTGAAAGGGCCCAAGGAGTCGACGGATCGAGCCTTGGTGAATTGCACTAGGGCAAATACCACAGTAGCCCAATCAAACCCACGTCCCTCGACGTGAGCTTGGAACACTGGTGTCGAGCAAAAGTCCGGCCACTTCAGGTCTTACAGTGTTCATTCGCCGCCAGTAATGTGTGTAGCCTAAGGCGCGTCCGCCCGGCTTTTCTATCATGCTCTGCGCATGGGAAAGGTTGGGAGTGAAATCGCTCTTCGGCAAGTCCCAGCCCGGCCGTACTTCGCAGCGGGGTCTTACCTACACGCTAATCTTGCGTGGCATCTGGGCACAGTGTATCGTGTTCCAGGAATGTGTGTTTTTGAGGCGCGGAGCCTTATAGCATTGCACACGCTTGGAACAAAACATCAAGCGAGCTGTTCACTTATTCACCCGAGGAGCTTTGTTTTCGAGTGCTCAGTCGGGTGGTTTTTCGCGAGTAATCACTCGAATGCCGTTTCGGCTCTTCGGGTGAGGGAGCACCCGAGACTCTTAGCGCCGTATGGTCTTGGCGAATGTTTGTTTGTCTTACGTCGGGTTGAGGGAGCACCCGAGACTCTCATAAGTGCGAGTGTTCACTCGAGCACATGGCTAACCTTTAGGTGAGGGAGCACCCGGGACTCTTATGATGTACGCTCCCGATGGGAGTAAGATGTTTTTCTTCCTTGGGGAAAAGATCTAAAAGATGGAATCTCTTAGCCTTGATGTCTTTTTGGTTTTTCTTTGCTGCTTGTGAGGGGCAGTGATGCCTCTGTTTGATGGCTGGAAGTGATGATCTGCCATTGAACCGTCACGTCTCCTGGACTGGTCATAATGATGGCCGCTGTGCCGTGCGGCATGCGCCGGTTGGGTTTCCCACACGCGCGTTGGAAACGCGCGCGAATTGACGCATCTTGCGTACAGTTCATCCCGTGAGAAAGCATCTTCGTCTTGGAGTCCGAGACGACTGGGACGATTGGTCTTTTGAATTAATTGTTGCTGTCGTTTTGGCTTCTCTGTGCCTTGATGATAGTTGTTTCTATAAATAGGTCTTTATCTTCCACGCTTCTATCCAACTCGTTGCTTCACCTCGTTCTTCATCTCTTCTTCCGCTCATGGTTCCTAGGCGAAGTGTTGGCTGTGGCCGTGGCCGTCGTGGACGTGGTGGCCGCACATCATGCTCATGCCGTGGTGGTCGCCATGGTGCGGTGCCAGTGCCTTCCTCCTCTCCCTTGGAGGAGGGATTATGGCGCAATGATTTTATTTTGCGTGTTCGTGGCCAAAGTTCCAATCGCATCCTTCTTCCCTCTGCTTTTTCTGCCATTTTCGCTGAACGTGGCTTGGATGGCTTGCTTCTGCACGTTCAAGGGAGCTGTCGATCTCCTTATTATGTTGATTTGGAGTTTGATAGCTCTCGCTTGATTTTTCTTGGCTCTGGTTGTAGTTTTTTTGCCCGGCGGTTGAATTTGCGGGATGGTGATATGCTCAGCTGTCGTTTTGATGGTGAGAGCACTGTCACTGTCCGTGCTTTCGATCCGAGTGGCAATAGCATGGATCCGCATGGGCAGGAGTCGAGCAGCGACAGCTCCACAAAGTCGAGAAGTCCATCACCGGCGTCTTCGACTGCTTCTTCCTCCAGGGACTCTTCTGGTGGTGGTGGTGAGCCGTCTTCAACTGCTTCCTCCTCTGCCTCTAAAGAAGACCTCGATGTCAAGCCGCCGGTTAAACGAGTGCGTTAGGCGACCTTGTAGAACTGGAGGCAGCAGTATCATCTTCGCTGGCAGCTTGGGTGGAGCTGGAGAAGAAGCTAGAGGAGCAGGAGAAGAAACTAGTGGAGCAGTGTCTCCAATGGCTCTGCAAATAAGTCGAGCTTCACCTTTTGTTATGTCATTGACATCATGAGCCTGCTGCTTCGACTCCTACTTTGTCTGTGATGATGCTCTTGTACTAGAGTAGATTACCCCTCATGGGCACACATGTAGAAGTCATAGTTCCTTGGGTGATTTTCTCTTGTAACAGGAGCTGCCTTCTATCCAAATGTAGTTGAGTCCTTTTTGTACTGAAGATGATATCTATGATGTAAACTGTGTTTTGACCATCACGAGCTGTCTTCGAATCCTTTTGTAACTGAGAGCTATGCTCGAGTCTTTTGCTGCTGGGCTGCTGGGGACTGTCTTCGGGTCCATCCTATACTTGGTACTGTTGGTTCTATCGGGTGCGCGACAGCGCTCCCGATGGGAGTAGCCCCTGAGGCTGCGCTTGAGTCGAAGGGTCAGGCGTAGGCTAAAATTTTGTTTCCTTTGTTGTCTTTTTATCAGGTGCGCGGCAGCGCTCCCGATGGGAGTAGCCCCCGAGTCTTTAGGTGATCGTTGGCGATCAGGTGAAGACTAAATTAGCTTGTGCTTCCTCCAAAGTTTTTTCAAAAGTGCTTGGATGCCATGGGAGTGTTGATGGTCGTCTCTCGGGTGGGGTTTGTGCTCGAGACCCCGAGTGCTTCATGAAGAAGATCGCGTAGGCGGTAGAGTTGCTCGTGGGGGATTTTGCTTCTCAAGCCCCCGAGTGCTTCGATTAAGATCGCGTAGGCGATAGAGTTGCTCGGGGGGGGGGGGAGTTTGCTCTTAAGCCCCTGAGTGCTTCGATTAAGATCGCGTAGGCGATAGAGTTGCTCGGGGGGAGTTTTGCTCTTAAGCCCCCGAGTGCTTCGATTTAAGATCGCGTAGGCGATAGAGTTGCTCGGGGGGAGTTTTGCTCTTAAGCCCCCGAGTGCTTCGATTAAGATCGCGTAGGCGATAGAGTTGCTCGGGGGGGCAGTTTTGCTCTTAAGCCCCCGAGTGCTTTCGATTAAGATCGCGTATGCGATAGAGTTGCTCGGGGGGGAGTTTCCTCTTCAGCCCCCGAGTGCTTTCGATTATAGAGTTGCTCGGGGGGGGGAGTTTCCTCTTCAGCCCCCGAGTGCTTTCGATTATAGAGTTGCTCGGGGGGGAGTTTCCTCTTCAGTCCCCGAGTTCTTTCGATTATAGAGTTGCTCGGGGGGGAGTTTCCTCTTCAGCCCCTGAGTGCTTCGTTTGAGATCGCGTAGGCGATAGAGTTGCTCGGGGGGAGTTTCCTCTTCAGCCCCCGAGTGCTTTGAGATGGCAGTATTTGGGCAACACTTATTTTATTGCGGTCAAGTGATTTACATGAATTGCCAGTCATGTCCGACCGACAGGGGCTATGGATAGAACAGTCGCAAGTTTGCTACATTCCATGGGTTGCCCACGTCCTCGTCTGTCTTTGGGTTCTTCAGCCTGTAGGCGCCCCCTCCGATGACTTCTGAGATGATGAATGGTCCTTCCCATTGGGGGCAAGTTTGTGTATCTTCTCTTGTATTAGTCGTAGGACTAGGTCACCTTTGTTGAATGTTCTAGTGCGCAGTCGACTGCTTTGGTAGGTACGTAGTTTGTCTTGGTACCCTTCTGATTTTGTCAAGGCTGCGTCTCTTGCTTCGTCAGCCGTATCTTTGTCGTCTTGCAGTGCTTCTGCTGCTTCTTCTTCTTCGTATCTGCTGACCCGGGGTGCTCCGAACTTGAGGTCATGTGGTAAGACTGCCTCTGCCCCGTACACCATGAAGAAAGGTGTGTATTGGGTCGCAGTGTTTGGTGTGGTTCGTAGGCTCCACAGGACCGCGGGGATCTCTTCTACCCAGTTGGCGGCGGCTTGCTCGAGTGGTGCGAAGAGCCGTTTCTTGATTCCCCCACAGACAAGGCCGTTTGCTTTTTCCACCTGGCCGTTGGACTGTGGGTGCACGACTGATGCATAATTTATTTTGATGCCCAGTTCTTCGCAGAAGTTCTGAAATTCTGCAGCCGTGAAGTTCGTGCCGTTGTCCGTAATGATGTTATGTGGCACTCCGAATCTGAAGATGATCGACTTGATGAAGTTGACAGCCGTGAGAGCTGTAGAGCTGGTGATGGGCACTGCTTCCATCCACTTTGTGAACTTGTCGACTGCGACGAGCAAGTGTGTCCTTCCACCCTTTGATGATTTCTTTAGTGGGCCCACCATGTCGAGTCCCCAGGTGGCGAACGGCCAGGATAGTGGTATGGTCTTGAGCTCTGATGCGGGAGCGTGTGGCCTGTTGGCGAATTTTTGACAAGCGACGCAACATCGCACGATTTCCTCTGCGTTTTTCATGGTTGTGGGCCAGTAGAACCCAGCTCGGAATGCTTTGGACACGAGCACTCGACTGCTCGTGTGGTGTCCGCAGGTGCCTTCGTGGATTTCGAGCAAGAGGGCTTTGCCTTCCTCTTCGTCAATGCACCTTTGGAGTATCTGGGTGATGCTGCGCTTATATAGTTGTCTGTTTATCACCGTGAATGCCTTGGATCGTCGGCTGATGCGTCGTGCTTCGGCCACATCTTGTGGTAGCGTGTCTTCGATTAGGAATCGGAGGAACGGTTTTGTCCAGACGGGTCCTTTGAACTCTGTCGGGGTTGTGCTGTCGGGTGTGCTGGTGCATGTGCCTTCTGATAGGGTTGCTGCTGCCACCTGCGCTATTTCTGTTGCGTCTTCGCCGTCCACGACTGCTTCAAATGTTGCTGCTTGCGCCTTGATGGACCTCCGGTTGATGCTTTCGAGAAAAACGTCGGGTGGTACAGGCGCCCTGGTCGAACCGGTGTTCGCGAGCTCGTCGGCTTCTGTGTTGTTGTTGTCCCTGGTGATGTAGTTGAGCTCACAACCGTCGAAATTTCCTTCAAGTTCGTTGTAGAGCTTTTGGTATGCCACCATGTTGTCGGCTATTGCGTTGCAGTTTCTCATCGTCTGCTGGACGACGATATTGGAGTCCCCGTAAATTATGAGGCGAGTGGCTCCGCATGTTTTGGCCATGCGCATGCCATGGAGGAGTGTCTCGTATTATTCTTCGTTGTTGGAGGCGTGACTGAAGTTGATCTGGAGGACGTATTTCAGCTGTGTTCCTTTGGGGGAGATGAGTACAACTCCTGCCCCAGCTCCTTGTTGTCTCTTGGACCCATCAAAGAACATTGACCATGAGCTTGATAGGTCTAGGGGGCCTGGTGTTTGAACCTCCGTCCACTCAACCAGGAAATCTGGGAGTACTTGGGCTTTGATGGATGTTGGGTGCTTGAACTGCAGGTCCCGTGGGCTGAGCTCGATGTTCCACTCGGCGACTCGCCCGGTTGCTCCAGGGTTATTGAGTATGTCGGCGAGTGGTGCGCTCCTCACGATTGTGATAGGGTGCTCGTCGAAGTGTTGGGACACCTTTCTTGAGGTCATGATGATGGCAAGTAGTAGCTTCTGATAGTGCGGGTACCGCTGCTGGGATTTGGTTAGGAGCATGCTGAGGTAGTAGATTGGTCTCTAGATTCTCTAGACCTTGCCTTCTTCTGCGCGTTCGACGACGAGCGTTGTGCTTACTACACTGCTGCGTGCTGCCACGTAGAGGTATAGCTTCTCTCGTTCCTTGGGTACCGCCAGGATTGCTGGGGCCGAGAGTGTCTTTTTCAGGTCCACGAATGCTTGGCGGGCTTCCTCCGTCCACTCGAATTTCTCTCCTTTCCTGAGCAGCTGATAGAAAGGCAGCGTGCGTTCTCCCAGCCTGCTGATGAAGCGGCTTAGGGCTGCGAGTTTTCCAGTGAGCTGTTGTACTCCTTTGATGTCGGTTGGTTCTTGCATGCGGGTGATGGCTTGCACTTTCTCTGGGTTTGCTTCGATCCCGCGGGCAGAGATCATATAGCCAAGCAACTTTCCCGCCGGTACGCCGAATGCGCACTTCTTTGGGTTGAGTTTGATTCTGTATTTGTTGAGTGCCGCGAAGGTTTCGCGCAGGTCGTCGAGTAGTGTGGCTGCTTTGTAGGTCTTGATGACGATGTCGTCTATGTAGACTTGCACGTTTCTTCCGATTTGCTCCTTCAGGAAGGCCTGCATCATTCGTTGGTAAGTGGCGCCTGCGTATTTTAGCCCGAAGGGCGTGGTCTTGTAGCAGAATACTCCGTAGGGGGTGATGAACGATGTGTGTTCTTCGTCTTCTTCCTTCATTCTGATCTGGTTATATCCTGAGTAAGCGTCAAGAAAGGAGAGTAGATCGCACCCTGCTGTTGAGTCGATTATCTGATCGATTCTAGGCAGGGGGAAGTGGTCCTTCAGGCAATGTTTGTTGTTTGGTCCGTAGTCGACACACATGCGCAGTACGGTCGTGTCTTTCTTGGGCACCAGCACTGGGTTGGCTATCCAAGTGGCTTTCTTCGTTTCTCGGATTAACTGAGCGTCGAGTAACCGATTGACTTCCTCTCCAATTGCTCTGCGCTTGGGCTCCGAGAATCGTCTCGGCGCTTGCTTCACTGGCCTCGTGTTTGGCTTGATACGAAGGGTGTGTTCCGCGAATTCGCGTGGTATCCCAGGCATGTCGGCTGGGCACCAAGCGAATATTTCCCACTCGTCTCGAAGGAAAGCGACGAGAGCCGCAGCCTGCTCCTCTGGCAGGTGGGCGTACACACGGACTGTTTTGTTCGGGTCCGTCGGGTGCACTTGATGAGTGACTGTGTCGCTGTCGATGCTGAAGTCGCGCCCGTACTCCCTGGATTCGCTTCGGCTCGCCAATGGGAAGGTACTCTTGTCCGTCACCATGGCTATTTCTTTGAGTTCTTGTGTTGGCTCCGAATGTGTCGGAGATTCTTTGGAAGTCACGATCACATTGATCCGATTTGACGAAGCTTCCGTTGATCGTGAGGACTCCTGATGATCCTGGCATCTTGAGCTTGAGGTAGGCGTAGTGTGGGACCGCCATGAATTGCGCGAATGCTGGCCGTCCCAGTATGGCGTGATACTGCGATTGCCAGTCGAGTACCTCGAACTCGAGGACGTGCTTTGCGAAGTTACGCCGGTTGCCAAAGACGACTTCGAGTTCGATGACTCCGAGGGATGTGGCTGCTTCTCCTGGGACTACCCCGTGCAACTCGGTGCTTGATTTTCTCCGCACTGATCGTGGGATCAGCATCTTTTGCAGGGTGTTCGCGAAGATGATGTTCATGCTACTGCCTCCGTTCATGAATGTCAGAACCCCAACTTAGGTATGTGCTAGGGTAAGCTTAGGCCTTTGCATCATGATAAAAATTTCAAAAGAAATCAAAATGGGAGAGAGAACACCCCCCAGATGAATTAATTAAAAAGACCAGATAAAAAGTTTCTCCAAAAATTCCTTTTTCCATTTTTGAAAAGTCTTATAAATGAGTGTGATCACATATCAAGTGATGTGGGAACCACCCCATGCTCATAGATTTTTCAAATATTCAAACAGGAGCATGGAATTAAATTTAAACCCCCATTTGAATTAAAGTTCAAATGATTTGATTTTTAAAAAGTGCCAAACTTTATAAGTGGCTACTCTATTATAATATGAGGCCATATAAAAAGTTTCAGCATTTTTAAAAATGCCTAGCTATTTATTTTAGCATGGCCAACATATTACAGAAAAGAAAAAGGAAAAACAGAGAAGGGAAGGACCTTACCTGGCGCCTCAGGCGAGGCCCAACTCCCCTAGCCGGCCCAGCCCACCCGAGACGCCTTGTCGTCTTCCTCCCCCGCCCCTCCAAGCAGCTCGTTGGAGCTGGGGAGTGCGGCGACGACGCCACCGCGACAACCGCGGGTTCTAGGCCTCCCCTGCCTCCCTCCTCACGCCACGCAGCACCAGACGCCCCCCCGAGCTCATCCTCCCATCCACGGGTCGCCTCCCCTCTTCCTCCTCACGAATCCAGCGCCGCCCCGAAGCCAGCCGGAGCACGCCGCTGCGCACCACCGTGGCCATCGACGACCAGCCGTCCAGCAGACGTGTCCAGGAGGTTCTACGCAGTCGTCCTCGTCTTCAAGAGCAACTAATCGAGCCCGGAGCCTCTGGAGACGCCGCTCGCGTCAAGTTCCTCCCCACGGCCGCCGTGCGCCATTTCCGGGATTGCTTCGCCGCCATTGCTTCTCTGCCTCCACCGACCTCTCCATCGTCTTCACGGTGAGGCCCCGGTTATTTCCCCCCAACCCGCGCTCGATTTGGCGCCCCGTAGCCGCCGCTCCTCTATCCAGTGGCTCCGGTCGCTGCACTTGTCGACGCCGGCGTCGCCCCCGTGCCCCTGGAGACCCCCTGATGGCTTCTTTGTTTGCGGGAGCACGCGGGCTTCGTTTTCCTAGTCCTCCCGTGTCCTCCCGTGGCCGTTTGGTCATTCCGGCGACCACTCCGCCGTGCCAGAGGTCGCCGGCGGCGACATCCCGGCGGGCCCAGCTTAGTTAGCCCTAAACTACCCAACTAAACCCCCTCACAGCCACAGACAGGTGGGCCCTAGCCCTAACTAAACCCCCTGTTAGTTTTAATTAACAGGGATTAACCTCACTGACACTGACCAGTGGGTCCCCCTGGACAGAGCCCCTGTGACATCAGCATTGCGTCATGCTGATGCAATAAATCTTTTCCAGAGATTAAAAGAAATAAAGAAAAGAGATAAAATTCCAGAAAATAGATTAAACTTTGAAATTCAATAAATTTTTCATATCAACTCCAAATTGGACAAATAATATGTCTAAAATTATCAGAAAAATACAAGGATTATGAATATGCAATTTGTTTTCATGTTTGACCATTTTAAAATGGGTGAACAGTAGCAAACATGCATATGGATCCTTTTCAAATTCAAATTTGGAATGATTTTGCAAATGATTTTGCAACACCCTTAATTCAAATGGATTCATCCACACATCAGAGACATTACTTCAACTATACCACCTCACTTCATGATCAACATTTTCAAATGAACTTTCATGCATTCAAATGCATTTGAAATTCATCGATAAATCAAATGGAGTTTGAATTTGCATTTCAAATGCAATATACTCCTTTTAAATGGAATGCTCAACACATCAGTACCTTGACCATCACCATTACAATCTTATTCATGTGATTGTGCATTGTACATTATGTTGATCCTATGATTGTCATGTTGCTGATAGAAGTGGAGCCGGAAACCGAGATCACCCCCTTCGTTGAAGACCCCGTGACTGAACCTCGTCAGCAAGGCAAGCAAACCCCCATTGATCATGTCGATAAAATCCCACTTCCCTCTCATGTCTCTCTTATGCATTGTTTAGGATGATCACCATGATAACGTTTCTACCGCATAGTTGAACCCATATCCTTTGCATGACCTATCATCTTGTCACAGTAGTAAGCAAACCACAATCCTAGCAGATGTAGGAGTTGGTTGATATCATGTGGCCCCTGCAATTGTTACTGCTTATTGCATGCTTAGAGTGATACCATGATGATACTTTTATGTGAGTCGGGATGGTAGTGATCATGATAATGATGGTATAAAAGTGTTGGTGAATCTACCCTAATACAAGGTGAACAATGAGAGGCTGTGTAGGAGTACACAGTGGGTTGTCTCGTTGAACACCGCCTTAAGTCCGAGTTCTTGTGTGGTGATCCAAGAAGAAGAGTACAACCACACATTGGGCTCACTGACCCCTCTCATCCTAGTACCTCACCCCGTTCGAACCCCAAGAGTCGCAGTAGTTCGGAGTTCTGGTAGGGATGTGGCACGGTCTGCGAAGTGGATGAACGTGTGTATGTTTATAACATGCATGTCTTAGTATGGGTTTTCGAGACCTTAGTTGTGATCTGGCTGGCGGTCTTTTATACACCAAGTGGCCCTTAGATGTGCGTAGCTTGGGGCATCGCGATGCGATTGCTCGAGACTCCGTCTCGTGCACACTTTGATGTATGATCGAGCCCGCCCTAGACCCCGACTAAGTGATCGGGCTGGAGTAAGTCTATGTAAGGGTTATAATACAATCGATAGTATGGTTGGGGTGACTTGTCTATGAGTATGGGAGTTCACCACCCATATCATTTAGACTTGTGTGCGGACGATGAGGACCCATTTCAGTTGATCATCCGGCCTGGATGGGATGCCCCTCACGTTCGATGCTTTCCGAGAACGTTTTGTGCTTGGCCTTGTCTGCTTAGACAAGTGGGTACGGTTCTCGGCTCTCCATATGATTGTGTTGTAACGAGGCTTGCATACGCTAACCCCGGGTCCCGATAGACTTGGTATCAGAGCAGGACTGACTGTAGGATTATCAGCCTTGGCCGAAGTCGAGTCTAGCCTTCTATAGTTATATAGTTACTCTGGGTATATAAGGGAACAACGTAAGGCTTCTTTTTCTCCTTACCCTCATCGATCTGAGTTCTGAGTCACCCTTATCTTTTCTACAGGATGATAGGACTAGGGTCACCTACGTCTGAATAGAACATCTCATTGATTGCCTCCTTATAGCCGTAGGATTGTTGTGGTTGTCCAGAGTCTCCGTATTTTGAGTTCCTTGAGGAAGTTCTGTCCAATTTCTTCAAGGTTGTTTCATTTTCCATCCCAGTGTAGCCGTTATGCTGCCGGATTTGTTCCGTGTTTCTTTGAGTCATTGCCTTCGCATTATTATCTTTTCCTCCTTAAATCATGTCCTTTTATCCTTGCCTCCATTGTACAACCTGTTCTGATTGTTGATTTTTATCACACAGGATGTCAGGTGGAACTCGTAGTGTTGTTCTTCGGAATCGAGACCGTGATCGGAATCGAGATGATGATGAACTTCCACCCCCGCTTTCTGCGGCGGAAATCATGATGGAAGCTGAGCGGAATAGACGTGATCAGGCACGCCTTCTGGAGCTCATCGAGCAGAATACCGCCCACCATCGTAATGTGGTGGTCAGCATTCAGGACTTCATCCTCCTCAAGCCACCGGTATTCCGATGTTCTTCTGAGCCCCTCGAAGCTGATGATTGGCTCCGTTCCATCGAGCGTAAGCTTGTCACTGCACATGTTGCTCCCGATGACCGAGTTATTTTCGCGGTATACTTCTTGGAAGGTGCTGCTCTTCAGTGGTGGGAGAACTATGTTGCAATGCAGCCAGATGGTCACGTAGTGACTTGGCAGGAGTTCTGTGTTGCCTTTCAAGGGTACCACATTCTGGATGAGTTGATGGAGCGCAAGAAGGAAGAGTTCTGCAATCTGAGTCAAGGAGAGATGTCCATTCATGAGTATGTGAGGGAATTCAACCGTCTTGCTCGTTATGCCCAAGATGAGATCACCACCAATGCCAGAAAGCAGGCAAAGTTCCGTAAGGGACTTAGCCCCATCCTTCGTCATGATCTCAACCTCCTTGAGTTTGCCACCTTTGAGGATTTAGTCAACAGATCCTTCAGAGCTGAGCATGGCAATGAAGTTTTCGAGAAGTCTCGCAAGCATGCTCTTGAGCTTGCCCCTTCTTCCAGTTCACGCCCTCAGAAGCGTATGATCTGGATTCCTAATAGTTTGATCCACCAAAACAACCCACTGAGGCCATCCCTTGTGCCGCCTCGTCCACCAGCTCCACCAAATAACCCAGCTCCCCGCACTATCTTTGGAGCCTGCTTTAGATGTGGCCAGCCTGGTCACTATTCTCGTGAGTGCCCCGTCAGTCAGAATGCTCCACCCCATGCCAAAGGAAACCCCACAGTTCGTGCCAAACCACCTCCACAGGTTCCCACCACTAAGCCATCCACCTCAGAAAATCTTGGACGTGTGAACCAAATCTCAGCTGAGGAAACTGATAGTACTTCTGACGTCATTCTTGGTACGCTCCCAGTCAATTTTTTTCCCACTTTTGTTCTTTTCGACCCAGGAGCATCTCACTCATTCATGTCGGAGAGTTATGCACTTCGGCATGATGTATCCTTTGAAGAAATGTTCACCCCTATGATCATTCAAACTCCTGGTTCCAAGTGGCAAACAAATAGAGTAAGCCATGGTAATCAAATTGCAATTGAGGGTTTAGTATTCCTTGCTTCACTCATAGCCCTCAAGTCTTCAGACATTGATGTCATACTTGGTATGGATTGGTTATCAAGACAACATGCTTTTCTTGATTGTAAAGCCAAGTCCGTTAGACTTACACATCCTTCAGGCCAGACAATAGCTTACTCCTCACCAAGAACAAGAACCCAGGTGCATTCTTTGAATGTGCTTCCCCTTCCCGACCTTGAAGATGTTCCGGTGGTTCGTGACTTCCCGGATGTCTTTCCTGAAGAGCTGCCGGGAATGCCACCCGACAGGTGTGTAGAGTTCATAGTGGATCTTGCCCCAGGAACCGCACCAATTTCCAGACGCCCATACAAAATGGCCCCACGTGAGTTAGCTGAGCTTAAAACCCAACTGGAAGCTTTGTTGGAAAAAGGCTTCATCCGCCCTAGCTCATCGCCATGGGGTTGCCCCATTCTGTTCGTAACGAAGAAAGATGGAACAGAAAGAATGTGCGTAGACTATCGCCCGCTAAATTTAGCAACGATAAAGAACAAGTACCCACTGCCCAGGATCAATGATCTTTATGATCAACTTGCAGGATCCTCTGTCTTCTCCAAGATGGATTTGAGATTAGGTTATCATCAAATCAAAATCCGAAACGAGGACATTCCCAAAACGGCTTTTACTACTCGTTATGGTCTTTACGAGTACACCGTCATGTCCTTTGGTTTAACCAATGCCCCCGCCACTTTCTCACGCATGATGAATTCGATCTTCATGGAGTACCTAGATAAATTTGTTGTAGTTTATCTTGATGACATTCTCATCTACTCGAAGAACGAAGAAGAACATGCCGAACACCTAAGGCTGGTATTGATGAAACTTAGAGAGCATCGCCTGTATGCTAAATTCTCCAAGTGTGAATTTTGGCTACCAGAAGTGACCTACTTAGGCCACGTGATTTCTGCAAAAGGCATTGCTGTGAATCCCGAGAGAGTTCAGGCCGTCCTTGATTGGACTCCACCTGAATAGGTTAAGAAAGTTAGGAGTTTTCTTGGCCTAGCCAGCTATTGCCGTCGCTTCGTCGAGAACTTTTCTAAAGTTGCAAAGCCTCTGACTGAACTCGTCAAGAAAGATAAGAAATTCCTATGGACTTCCAAGTGCGAGGAAAGCTTTCAAGAGCTAAAAAGAAGATTGACTTCTGCACCCGTACTTGCACCTCCATACACCAAAAAGGATTTCGAGATCTTTTGTGACGCCTCACGGCAAGGGTTAGGATGCATACTTATGCAAGATAGACATGTGGTAGCTTATGCTTCACGCCAATTGCGGCCACATGAAGAGAACTATCCTACCCACGATCTTGAACTCGCTGCCGTAGTTCATGCCCTAACAACTTGGCGACATTACCTCCTTGGTAATCGTTGTGAGATCTATTCCGACCACCAAAGCCTCAAATACATTTTCACCCAGCCAGATCTTAATCTCAGGCAAAGACGCTGGATTGAGTTGATAAAAGATTATGACTTAGGAATTTCTTACACCCCAGGCAAAGCCAATGTCATGGCTGATGCACTAAGTCGTAAGTCGTATTGTAACAACCTCATGTTACAACAGTATCAACCACTTCTTCATGAGGAATTTCGAAAGATCAACCTCAAGATTGTTCCTCGTGGATCTCTTTTCAACTTGGTGGCGAAACCAACCCTTGAGGATCAAATCATAGTTTCCAAAGACGTGCACGAGGTGTACGCCGGATCAAGGAGAACATTGCTAGCGGAGTTGCTAAATGTTTCTCCACAGATAGTAAAGGAACGGTATTCTTTGAAAATCGTTTGGTAGTACCTAAGAATAGGGAACTAAGGCAACTCATCCTCAAAGAATCCCATGACACACCCCTCTCGATTCATCCCGGTAGCACAAAAAATGTACCGAGATCTACGCCAGAGATTTTGGTGGACTAGGATGAAGAGAGACATTGCTCAATTTGTTGCCGAATGTGATGTTTGTCGTCGCATTAAGGCAGAACATCAAAGACCTGCTGGCACACTTCAACCTTTGTCTATTCCAGAGTGGAAATGGGACAAAGTCGGTATGGACTTCATCACCGGCTTTCCAAAAACCTAGAAAGGAAACGATGCCATCTTCGTTGTCATAGATAGGCTTTCCAAAGTTGCTCACTTCCTTCCAGTTCGCGAGTCTATAACTGCTAGTCAGTTAGCGGACTTGTACGTCTCTAGAATTGTATCCCTTCACGGTGTTCCTTTGGAAATCAATTCTGATCGTGGTAGCCTTTTCACCTCTAGATTCTGGGGAAGCTTTCAGAGTGCTATGGGAACTCATCTCTCCTTTAGTACAGCTTTTCATCCTCAGTCTAGCGGTCAAGTCCAAAGGGTTAATCAAATCTTGGAAGACATGCTCAGAGCTTGTGTTATCTCATTCGGAAAGAATTGGGAGAAGTCTCTTCCATTTGCCGAATTTGCTTATAACAATAGTTTTCAATCTAGTCTGAACATGGCTCCTTTTGAACTCCTATATGGACGACGATGTCGAACACCTTTAAACTGGTCAGAAACCGGTGAAAGACAATTCTTTGGACCAGACATGATCAAGGAAGCAGAAGAGCAAGTTCGCATTGTTCGTGATCAATTGAAAGCAGCCCAGTCTCGTTAGAAAAGCTACTATGATCGTCATCATAGGCAAGAAAGCTACAATCTGGACGAGAAGGCTTAACTTCGGGTTACTCCTCTGAAGGGAACCCAACGTTTCTGTATCAAAGGCAAGTTGGCCCCACGTTACATCGGACCTTTCCGCATTCTTGCTAAACGTGGAGAAGTTGCCTACCAACTCGAACTACCCCCGCACCTTTCCCGAGTACATGATGTATTCCATGTGTCACAACTCAGGCGTTGCTTCAAGGACCCCATCCGCGAAGTCGACCATGAAACTCTTGATCTCCAAGATGACCTTTCTTATCGAGAGTACCCTGTTCGTATTCTTGATTCAACAGAGCGTGTCACTCGCCGAAAGAAGATCAAGTTTCTGAAAGTTCAGTGGTCTCATCACTCAGAGAAAGAAGCCACGTGGGAAAGAGAAGACCGTCTCAGTGCCGAGTACCCCTCCTTCCTCCCGCAGACTTCTGAATCTCGGGACGAGATTCTTTTGAGTGGGGGCGTGTTGTCAGAACCCCAACTTAGGTATGTGCTAGGGTAAGCTTAGGCCTTTGCATCATGATAAAAATTTCAAAAGAAATCAAAATGGGAGAGATAACACCCCCCAGATGAATTAATTAAAAAGGCCAGATAAAAATTTTCTCCAAAAATTCCTTTTGCATTTTTGAAAAGTCTTATAAATGAGTGTGATCACATATCAAGTGATGTGGGAACCACCCCATGCTCATAGATTTTTCAAATATTCAAACAGGAGCATGGAATTAAATTTAAACCCCCATTTGAATTAAAGTTCAAATGATTTGATTTTTAAAAAGATCCAAACTTTATAAGTGGCTACTCTATTATAATATGAGGCCATATAAAAAGTTTCAGCATTTTTAAAAATGCCTAGCTATTTATTTTAGCATGGCCAACATATTACAGAAAAGAAAAAGGAAAAACAGAGAAGGGAAGGACCTTACCTGGCGCCTCAGGCGAGGCCCAACTCCCCTAGCCGGCCCAGCCCACCCGAGACGCCTTGTCGTCTTCCTCCCCCGCCCCTCCAAGCCAGCGAGTGCGGCGACGACGCCACCGCGACAACCGCGGGTTCTAGGCCTCCCCTGCCTCCCTCCTCACGCCACGCAGCACCAGACGCCCCCCCGAGCTCATCCTCCCATCCACGGGTCGCCTCCCCTCTTCCTCCTCACGAATCCAGCGCCGCCCCGAAGCCAGCCGGAGCACGCCGCTGCGCACCACCGTGGCCATCGACGACCAGCCGTCCAGCAGACGTGTCCAGGAGGTTCTACGCAGTCGTTCTCGTCTTCAAGAGCAACTAATCGAGCCCGGAGCCTCTGGAGACGCCGCTCGCGTCAAGTTCCTCCCCACGGCCGTCGTGCGCCATTTCCGGGATTGCTTCGCCGCCATTGCTTCTCTGCCTCCACCGACCTCTCCATCGTCTTCACGGTGAGGCCCCGGTTATTTCCCCCCAACCCGCGCTCGATTTGGCGCCCCGTAGCCGCCGCTCCTCTATCCAGTGGCTCCGGTCACCGCACTTGTCGACGCCGGCGTCGCCCCCGTGCCCCTGGAGACCCCCTAATGGCTTATTTGTTTGCGGGAGCACGCAGGCTTCGTTTTCCTAGTCCTCCCGTGGCCGTTTGGTCATTCCGGCGACCACTCCGCCGTGCCAGAGGTCGCCGGCGGCGACATCCCGGCGGGCCCAGCTTAGTTAGCCCTAAACTACCCAACTAAACCCCCTCACAGCCATAGACAGGTGGGCCCTAGCCCTAACTAAACCCCCTGTTAGTTTTAATTAACAGGGATTAACCTCACTGACATTGACCAGTGGGTCCCCCTGGACAGAGCCCCTGTGACATCAGCATTGCGTCATGCTGATGCAATAAATCTTTTCCAGAGATTAAAAGAAATAAAGAAAAGAGATAAAATTCCAGAAAATAGATTAAACTTTGAAATTCAATAACTTTTTCATATCAACTCCAAATTGGGCAAATAATATGTCTAAAACTATCAGAAAAATACAAGGATTATGAATATGCAATTTGTTTTCATGTTTGACCATTTTAAAATGGGTGAACAGTAGCAAACATGCATATGGATCCTTTTCAAATTCAAATTTGGAATGATTTTGCAAATGATTTTGCAACACCCTTAATTCAAATGGATTCATCCACACATCAGAGACATTACTTCAACTATACCACCTCACTTCATGATCAACATTTTCAAATGAACTTTCATGCATTCAAATGCATTTGAAATTCATCGATAAATCAAATGGAGTTTGAATTTGCATTTCAAATGCAATATACTCCTTTTAAATGGAATGCTCAACACATCAGTACCTTGACCATCACCATTACAATCTTATTCATGTGATTGTGCATTGTACATTATGTTGATCCTATGATTGTCATGTTGCTGATAGAAGTGGAGCCGGAAACCGAGATCACCCCCTTCGTTGAAGACCCCGTGACTGAACCTCGTTAGCAAGGCAAGCAAACCCCCATTGATCATGTCGATAAAATCCCACTTCCCTCTCATGTCTCGCTTATGCATTGTTTAGGATGATCACCATGATAACGTTTCTACCGCATAGTTGAACCCATATCCTTTGCATGACCTATCATCTTGTCACAGTAGTAAGCAAACCACAATCCTAGCAGATGTAGGAGTTGGTTGATATCATGTGGCCCCTGCAATTGTTACTGCTTATTGCATGCTTAGAGTGATACCATGATGATACTTTTATGTGAGTCGGGATGGTAGTGATCATGATAATGATGGTATAAAAGTGTTGGTGAATCTACCCTAATACAAGGTGAACGATGAGAGGCTGTGTAGGAGTACACAGTGGGTTGTCTCGTTGAACACCGCCTTAAGTCCGAGTTCTTGTGTGGTGATCCAAGAAGAAGAGTACAACCACACATTGGGCTCACTGACCCCTCTCATCCTAGTACCTCACCCCGTTCGAACCCCAAGAGTCGCAATAGTTCGGAGTTCTGGTAGGGCTGTGGCACGGTCTGCGAAGTGGATGAACGGCTTTTCAAGACCGGCTTGGGACCCTGCACACATCGTTTGAGGCTGTACTGGAACCTCGGCCGGACTTCCATACGGATCCCCCTCAGATAGGCGACTCTCTGGACTAGAACGGAGCCGTGGGCGAAGTGTTGTTGTGGCATCCTCGCTGTCACCTCTTGAACGGTGACATGCAAAAGGCGGTAAATGATGACACGTGTGTGTAGCGGTACACCCCTGCAGGGTTAACAAAACTATTCGAATAGCCGCGTCCGCGGTTAAGGACTGCTTGGAAAACTTAGCTTGATTATTAGACAACTTGAACTGGATACTTCTAAAACACACCAAGATAAGCGTGAGTGCTATGGTATGCTTCTCGTGGGGAAGTCGAGGAAGTAACCATAGTGGTGTAATTGGTTGAAGAGATGTAGTGGACTCGTGTACGCTTCTTACCTCAAGTCTGGTACTCGTAGTTCAGGACTAGCCAAGTCAAAGCTGGCACTTCTGCAAGTGAAACCCCACCTCCCTTTACCTTGATACATTTGCATGAGTAGTATAGTTCCTACGTAAGTCTTGCTGAGTACGATTTTGTACTCACGTTTGCTTAATCTATGTTTTAGATGAACCCACCGACCCCGATGGTGACTTCTACCTAAAGCTCGAAGAATGAAGACTCAGACCAAGACCAAGCTAGTGTAGTCCCAGTCAGACGACTGGTTCCCGATGGTGACTTCTACCTGAAGCTCGAAGAATGAAGACTCAGACCAAGACCAAGCTAGTGTAGTCCCAGTCAGACGACTGGTTCCCTCGTGGAGGGCTTCTTTTTAGATAAGGCTTCTCTAAGCCATTTGTTAAACTTGTCTGTACTCAGACCTACTTTGCTTCCGCTTGTTTGTTGTAATGTTGGATCACATGCTTGTGATCTCTGTGTGCACTCTATAAGAGTTATTAATAAAGATGTATACATTGTAGAGAATTGCAATGATACCTGCTGTTCATACTAGATATGTGTGCTGCGTGTATGTTTATAACATGCATGTCTTAGTATGGGTTTTCGAGACCTTAGTTGTGATCTGGCTGGCGGTCTTTTATACACCAAGTGGCCCTTAGATGTGCGCAGCTTGGGGCATCGCGATGCGATTGCTCGAGACTCCGTCTCGTGCACACTTTGATGTATGATCGAGCCCGCCCTAGACCCCGACTAAGTGATCGGGCTGGAGTAAGTCTATGTAAGGGTTATAATACAATCGATAGTATGGTTGAGGCGACTTGTCTATGAGTATGGGAGTTCACCACCCATATCATTTAGACTTGTGTGCGGACGATGAGGACCCATTTTAGTTGATCATCCGGCCTGGATGGGATGCCCCTCACGTTCGATGCTTTCCGAGAACGTTCTGTGCTTGGCCTTGTCTGCTTAGACAAGTGGGTACGGTTCTCGGCTCTCCATATGATTGTGTTGTAACGAGGCTTGCATACGCTAACCCCGGGTCCCGACAGACTTGGTATCAGAGCAGGACTGACTGTAGGATTATCAGCCTTGGCCGAAGTCGAGGCTAGCCTTCTATAGTTATATGTTACTCTGGGTATATAAGGGAACAACGTAAGGCTTCTTTTTCTCCTTACCCTCATCGATCTGAGTTCTGAGTCACCCTTATCTTTTCTACGGGATGATAGGACTAGGGTCACCTATGTCTGAATAGAACATCTCGTTGATTGCCTCCTTATAGCCGTAGGATTGTTGTGGTTGTCCAGAGTCTCCGTATTTTGAGTTCCTTGAGGAAGTTCTGTCCAATTTCTTCGAGGTTGTTTCATTTTCCATCCCAGTGTAGCCGTTATGCTGCCGGATTTGTTCCGTGTTTCTTTGAGTCATTGCCTTCGCATTATTATCTTTTCGTCCTTAAATCATGTCCTTTTATCCTTGCCTCCATCGTACAACCTGTTCTGATTGTTGATTTTTATCACACAGGATGTCAGGTGGAACTCGTAGTGTTGTTCTTCGGAATCGAGACCGTGATCGGAATCGAGATGATGATGAACTTCCACCCCCGCCTTCTGCGGCGGAAATCATGATGGAAGCTGAGCGGAATAGACGTGATCAGACACGCCTTCTGGAGCTCATCGAGCAGAATACCGCCCACCATCGTAATGTGGTGGTCAGCATTCAGGACTTCATCCTCCTCAAGCCACCGGTATTCCGATGTTCTTCTGAGCCCCTCGAAGCTGATGATTGGCTCCGTTCCATCGAGCGTAAGCTTGTCACTGCACATGTTGCTCCCGATGACCGAGTTATTTTCGCGGTATACTTCTTGGAAGGTGCTGCTCTTCAGTGGTGGGAGAACTATGTTGCAATGCAGCCAGATGGTCACGTAGTGACTTGGCAGGAGTTCTGTGTTGCCTTTCAAGGGTACCACATTCTGGATGAGTTGATGGAGCGCAAGAAGGAAGAGTTCTGCAATCTGAGTCAAGGAGAGATGTCCATTCATGAGTATGTGAGGGAATTCAACCGTCTTGCTCGTTATGCCCAAGATGAGATCACCACCGATGCCAGAAAGCAGGCAAAGTTCCGTAAGGGACTTAGCCCCATCCTTCGTCATGATCTCAACCTCCTTGAGTTTGCCACCTTTGAGGATTTAGTCAACAGATCCTTCAGAGCTGAGCATGGCAATGAAGTTTTCGAGAAGTCTCGCAAGCATGCTCTTGAGCTTGCCCCTTCTTCCAGTTCACGCCCTTAGAAGCGTATGATCTGGATTCCTAACAGTTTGATCCACCAAAACAACCCACCGAGGCCATCCCTTGTGCCGCCTCGTCCACCAGCTCCACCAAATAACCCAGCTCCCCGCACTATCTTTGGAGCCTGCTTTAGATGTGGCCAGCCTGGTCACTATTCTCGTGAGTGCCCCGTCAGTCAGAATGCTCCACCCCATGCCAAAGGAAACCCCACAGTTCGTGCCAAACCACCTCCAAAGGTTCCCACCGCTAAGCCATCCACCTCAGAAAATCTTGGACGTGTGAACCAAATCTCAGCTGAGGAAACTGATAGTACTTCTGACGTCATTCTTGGTACGCTCCCAGTCAATTTTGTTCCCACTTCTGTTCTTTTCGACCCAGGAGCATCTCACTCATTCATGTCGGAGAGTTATGCACTTCGGCATGATGTATCCTTTGAAGAAATGTTCACCCCTATGATCATTCAAACTCCTGGTTCCAAGTGGCAAACTAATAGAGTAAGCCATGGTAATCAAATTGCAATTGAGGGTTTAGTATTCCTTGCTTCACTCATAGCCCTCAAGTCTTCAGACATTGATGTCATACTTGGTATGGATTGGTTATCAAGACAACATGCTTTTCTTGATTGTAAAGCCAAGTCCGTTAGACTTACACATCCTTCAGGCCAGACAATAGCTTACTCCTCACCAAGAACAAGAACCCAGGTGCATTCTTTGAATGTGCTTCCCCTTCCCGACCTTGAAGATGTTCCGGTGGTTCATGACTTCCCGGATGTCTTTCCTGAAGCGCTGCCGGGAATGCCACCCGACAGATGTGTAGAGTTCATAGTGGATCTTGCCCCAGGAACCGCACCAATTTCCAGACGCCCATACAAAATGGCCCCACGTGAGTTAGCTGAGCTTAAAACCCAACTGGAAGCTTTGTTGGAAAAAGGCTTTATCCGCCCTAGCTCATCGCGATGGGGTTGCCCCGTTCTGTTCGTAACGAATAAAGATGGAACAGAAAGGATGTGCGTAGACTATCGCCCGCTAAATTTAGCAAAGATAAAGGACAAGTACCCACTGCCCAGGATCAATGATCTTTATGATCAACTTGCAGGATCCTCTGTCTTCTCCAAGATGGATTTGAGATTTGGTTATCATCAAATCAAAATCCGAAACGAGGACATTCCCAAAACGGCTTTTACTACTCGTTATGGTCTTTACGAGTACACCGTCATGTCCTTTGCTTTAACCAATGCCCCCGCCACTTTCTCACGCATGATGAATTCGATCTTCATGGAGTACCTAGATAAATTTCTTGTAGTTTATCTTGATGACATTCTCATCTACTCGAAGAACGAAGAAGAACATGCCGAACACCTAAGGATGGTATTTATGAAACTTAGAGAGCATCGCCTGTATGCTAAATTCTCCAAGTGTGAATTTTGGCTACCAGAAGTGACCTACTTAGGCCACGTGATTTCTGCAAAAGGCATTGTTGTGAATCCCGAGAGAGTTCAGGCCGTCCTTGATTGGACTCCACCTGAATCGGTTAAGCAAGTTAGGAGTTTTCTTGGCCTAGCCAGCTATTGCCGTCGCTTCGTCGAGAACTTTTCTAAAGTTGCAAAGCCTCTGACTGAATTCCTCAAGAAAGATAAGAAATTCCTATGGACTTCCAAGTGCGAGGAAAGCTTTCAAGAGCTAAAAAGAAGATTGACTTCTGCACCCGTACTTGCACCTCCAGACACCAAAAAGGATTTCGAGATCTTTTGTGACGCCTCACGGCAAGGGTTAGGATGCATACTTATGCAAGATAGACATGTGGTAGCTTATGCTTCACGCCAATTGCGGCCACATGAAGAGAACTATCCTACCCACGATCTTGAACTCGCTGCCGTAGTTCATGCCCTAACAACTTGGCGACATTACCTCCTTGGTAATCGTTGTGAGATCTATTCCGACCACCAAAGCCTCAAATACATTTTCACCCAGCCAGATCTTAATCTCAGGCAAAGACGCTGGATTGAGTTGATAAAAGATTATGACTTAGGAATTTCTTACACCCCAGGCAAAGCCAATGTCATGGCTGATGCACTAAGTCGTAAGTCGTATTGTAACAACCTCATGTTACAACAGTATCAACCACTTCTTCATGAGGAATTTCGAAAGATCAACCTCAAGATTGTTCCTCGTGGATCTCTTTTCAACTTGGTGGCGAAACCAACCCTTGAGGATCAAATCATAGTTTCCAAAGACGTGCACGAGGTGTACGCCGGATCAAGGAGAACATTGCTAGCGGAGTTGCTAAATGTTTCTCCACAGATAGTAAAGGAACGGTATTCTTTGAAACTCGTTTGGTAGTACCTAAGAATAGGGAACTAAGGCAACTCATCCTCAAAGAATCCCATGACACACCCCTCTCGATTCATCCCGGTAGCACAAAAAATGTACCGAGATCTACGCCAGAGATTTTGGTGGACTAGGATGAAGAGAGACATTGCTCAATTTGTTGCCGAATGTGATGTTTGTCGTCGCATTAAGGCAGAACATCAAAGACCTGCTGGCACACTTCAACCTTTGTCTATTCCAGAGTGGAAATGGGACAAAGTCGGTATGGACTTCATCACCGGCTTTCCAAAAACCTAGAAAGGAAACGATGCCATCTTCGTTGTCATAGATAGGCTTTCCAAAGTTGCTCACTTCCTTCCAGTTCGCGAGTCTATAACTGCTAGTCAGTTAGCGGACTTGTACGTCTCTAGAATTGTATCCCTTCACGGTGTTCCTTTGGAAATCAATTCTGATCGTGGTAGCCTTTTCACCTCTAGATTCTGGGGAAGCTTTCAGAGTGCTATGGGAACTCATCTCTCCTTTAGTACAGCTTTTCATCCTCAGTCTAGCGGTCAAGTCCAAAGGGTTAATCAAATCTTGGAAGACATGCTCAGAGCTTGTGTTATCTCATTCGGAAAGAATTGGGAGAAGTCTCTTCCATTTGCCGAATTTGCTTATAACAATAGTTTTCAATCTAGTCTGAACATGGCTCCTTTTGAACTCCTATATGGACGACGATGTCGAACACCTTTAAACTGGTCAGAAACCGGTGACAGACAATTCTTTGGACCGGACATGATCAAGGAAGCAGAAGAGCAAGTTCGCATTGTTCGTGATCAATTGAAAGCAGCCCAGTCTCGTCAGAAAAGCTACTATGATCGTCATCATAGGCAAGAAAGCTACAATCTGGACGAGAAGGCTTACCTTCGGGTTATCCCATGCGCACCTTTTGGGTCGTCGATTCCTTCTGCCTTGGCGGTGATTCTGTTGATCGCTGGATTCGATCTCGTAGTCATTGTCTTGATGTGTGGCGGGTGCCCGGGCGGTGGTGGGTTGTCGGAAGATTTGCGAGTCCTCCGCTGCGCGTCGCAGTTCGTCGAGTGGGATCCCTTCGTAGAGGCCCCTCGCCGTTCTTCTGGGTCGTCGACTCCTACGGCGCTGGCGCTGTGCTTGGCTGTCACCATAGTATCGGTCCTGGCATGACTCTAGCTCGAGTAGTCTTGATGGGGCGGCGGAGATGTCCGCCGTGATCTTGAATTTTCGAGTGGGCTAGGTCTGGATCTTGCCCTTGTGTTGTTGCTTGCTGAAGATGGGACCTCCGAGATCGTGATCCCAACCTGCGTAGTTCCCACAGACGGCGCCAATTGACGGGGATCAACCCCGTCAAATACCATGGTCAGGGACCCTGGGTTAGTCATGAGAGGCACAGGTTGGGCGATAGCTCGTCGGCAAACAGGAAGGCTCGCTCCTGCTCGATATTATTGATTGGGGAGATGCGATTACAATGGAGGCCAAGGCTGGAGCGCTCAAGGCTAGGGTTACAGGTGAGATTGGATGTCTTTGGCGTCGCCCCTCCTAGCCCTTATATACCGGGCTAGGTCTCAGGGAGTTCATCTACGTGTACAGGTAAACTTTCCTAACCCTAGATTGCTCCGTACGACAGATCTTCGCACCTTCCTTGTGAGTCGAGGACTCCTACGTCGGTGCCAACTAGCGGGCTGAGGCCGTATCTTCATGGGCCTTCTGCCTTCATGGACACTAGGTAGGCTCATCCGTGGGAGTCGTGGGGTCACCCCCTCGTGAGGCATGAACCCACAATCAAGCATAACCACTCTCTATTGGAGTTACTATCTACTACTTGGCCAAAGCAATAAAAATCAACGGAGAACATGCAAGAATTACTCAAGAAAAATATATAAAGGTGAAACCAAATATATAACTCATCACAATCTGAACATAATCTCATAATCCATCGGATCCCAGCAAACATAGTATAGCAACAGCAGAAAGAATTACATAGATGCCTTGATCCTGTAGGGCAGCTCACAAGGGCTAAGAATTGAAGCACAAGATTGGAGAGAATACATCACACAGCTACTGGTCATGGGCCCATAGTCCAAGGGGGACTACTCACGGCACATCCGGGAAGCTCTCATGGTGGTGGAGAAAATCCTGGAGGTCAATCCTTGTAACACCCTCACTGTCAGTGAACAGTAATCACTGTTACTGTTCATTTGTACTGTTCAAAACTTTTGTTGATCAACTTGGAACAGTTCAAATTTCAAATTCCACTTTGAGGTTCTTGAATGCATGGTGATCATGGACCTTGATCATCTGGAATCAAAACAAGTACAAGCCATTTGAATTGGAATTCAAGCAAACCCTAAAATGCCTTTTGCTGATTATTAAAAAAAATGGTGACAATAAATCTTTTCCAAAAATCTTGGAACCACTTTTATAAAATCCCAAATAATCACTGGACCAAATCCATATGGGTTTGGGTATTTATGGTGCTATGGAAAATTCTAAACAAATCAAAACAGTGGCCAAAAATCCTATTTAAATCATTTAATATTTAAATAAAATATTAAATGATTTTCTTTTGACCCCAAATCTTTTGTGGCACTAGCCTAGGGTATAAAAACAATTATGGGTCACATGCCACGTTTTATAAAAATGCCAAGGTATATAAAATAATTACAAAAAGAAAATTACAGAAAAGAAAAAGGAAATAAACAAAACTAAACCTAATCTAGCGGTGGGGGCAGAACCCCCTTCCCCCTGCTCCCCTTGGGCCAGCCCAACCGCGCCCCCACCCCATCCAGCCCACCCAGCCCGCCTTCAGCTTCTCCTTCCACTGCTCACCCGAGCTGTCGTGGCGCCATGGATGGAGGTGTTCGACGCCTCCAGCCGCTCGATGCTCGACAACGCACGGCAGCAGTGCCCCGGGCTAGATTAAGTAGTCCCTCCCCTCCCCCGTGGACAACCCTAGGTCCCCTTCCTCCCCCTCCTCAGTTCGCTCTCTCCTGGGAAAAACCGTGCGGCCGCCGCTGTCGCCATTACCGTGCCCACACGTGGCCGCCGTCCTCCCCAACCGCATCCAGCGTGTCCGGTGTGACCGCACCCGACGTCTTCCTCATCCAGCAGAAGGAATCGCGCCGGGGACGTCCACGGCACGCGCATCTCGCCGTTCCCCATCTCGGCATCGCGCCGCTGTCGCCGTCAATTTCGGCCGCTCCAAGCCACCGTCGAACCCGCTGCCAGCCTCTACACCTTCCCCGTGAGCTTCCACGCCGCCGCTAACTCCTCTCGGCCCTCCCCTCTTGCCGTACTCGCCGTCGCCATTGGAGCTCAGCTCCGGCCGTCACCGTGGTCAGTCGTACGCGCGCTCTGGTGCCGCTCCGACTCACGCTTGTGTCCTACGCGTTTCTGGCAACCCCCAGGATCGATTCCACCCCAAGATGCGCTCGATTTCGTAGCATAGTAGAACTTGCCATGGACTCCGTGGCACGGGATCGGCCAATGTTGAGCTAGAGCTCAGCTCCGGCCGTCTCCGTCGCGTCCCCGGCTGCAGGACGTCGCGGCGTGTTCCCCCGTTCGATTCCGCCCAGCGCCGCTCAATTTGATCGCCGGTGCCGCTCGCTAGCCTCGCCGCCGTCCCCCTGTGTCGCCGCCGGCGCGGGCGCGCCATGGCCCGTGGCCTGTCTCTGACGCGCGGGCCCCGCCCGATTTGGATTAGCGCTAATGATAGATTAGTCCTAACCCCCCTGTTAGATGTAATTAGGTGCTGTTAGTTATAACTGTTAATTAGGTTGTCTCACTGACAGGTGGGCCACCGACCATTTTAAATAAAAGAAAACTAGTTAAGAAGCTAACAGTCACTTACACCTGGACCCCACTTGTCATATATTGATTAAAATAATTTAGGTAATATTAACAGTCACTGACATGTGGGTCCAGTGGATAATTAAATGTAATTAAATGTTTAATTAGTCATGTGAGGCTGACCAGTGGGACCCACTGGTCAGGTTTGACCAGTCAACCCTCTGTGGATAATGTTGGAATTTATTAATAAAATAAATCCAGAAAATTGATTTAAATTGATTAAAACTTTAAAATTCAATATCTTTTAAACCGTAATTCAGATTCAAAAACTTTATACATGAAAGTTGATCAGAAAAATATAACGTATACGGATACGCCATCCGTATGTCTACCACACCCCTCTAACACTACGAACATCGAACATTCCCCCTCCGGACCGACTGTCCGATAAATTGTCCGGTACTGTTAGAGTGCCCGGATGAATCTATTTCGAACACGAAAGTTGTTCGGAATAGTTCAACTAACCCGGATACACCCCCCTTATGTTTGTCGGATGTCCACGACACCTCCGTCTTGATCCTTCCCCCTCCGGACACCCTGTCCGGTAATCACCCGGAGCCGGTAGTTCATCCCCGGATGAATTCCCGCTCCGAGCAACGTGCATTGCACTGCGTTAGAACACCGTTAACATTTCATCTGTCATGTCATGCATATGTTTGTTTATTATTGCTGTGTATTTACTGTTTCCTTCCCCCCCTTAATCTTCGGTAGACCCTGCTGCTACCGCCGACTACACTGCTGCCGGGTACGACTACTTCGTCGACGACCCCACTACTACCGTCGAGCTTGCAGGCAAGCAGAGCCATTCTCTTCCCCAGATATCGCCTATCTTTCCGTACTTTTCTTGCACTAGGCATTGTTACTGCTGCTGCTATGATTACAATCCTATTCAATTGCATAGCCTGATTTTGTCGCCCCTTGATGTGCCTCCCTTTATCCTATGCTGCCTATTATTATTATGCATTATTCAGCAGTGAGCCCTGCGCATTGTTAGATAGGATTAGATAGAGGGCCGTGATCACTCAGGGGAGTGAACGCGGATACAAATATTATAACTGCACAGGTACGGTACAATGCAGACACCGTCCAAGGCCCCTATCTGGGTTATGCCTAGTCACCTCAAGTGTGAGCTATCAAGGAGTAATCCTTGTACTCCACCCGAGGCTGACTTTGTCTTGCCGCCATAGGGTCCTGAACCTCGGTTGTCCTTAAGGTAAGAAGTCGGGCGACCCAACGGTGCCCGCGAGAGGTATATCGTCGGGAACGACAGGGAGGGTATGACCGACGTTACCGGCGTGCTTGGCCCCTGCTCGTATCTCACGAGAGTTACCAAACCACGAAAGTCGAGCTCTACCAAGAGCACACGCGAGACAAGGTAAGGAGACGGTTCACCTTGTTGGTAACCGCAGTGACTTGGTGGGACGACAGGGCAGGCACCGATGTACTGGTGGTCCTGACTGCTGTCGTTGACCGCGGGTCGGTTAAGTCGAGGCAACGATAACGGTTGTCACGCAGGTTAATTAAAATGCTAAATGGTTCGGCGGATGTCTTGAGTAGCCTTTTGGCTTGTACGCACTACCTACACGTGGGACGAGGAGTGTGGGCTCCCCTGCATCGTAGTCTCGTTCGAGGGTCTTCAGACGTCAGCAGTACCGCGGGCTGATTGCCGGGAAGTGGTGTTGTCTTCTCTTGCTCGAGCGGTGTATTTGTATTTGTTTTGATTTTGCTTCACCGGCCAGTCACGCACCGTGCAGGAGTACGTTCGGGTTAGGGTCCAAAGCCCGGCGTACATAGGATATAGTCCGGCGGATGACCTCTCTGTTGATTGCCGAAGGATGGGCTACTTTGTGTCGGATAGCTTTGGGTGGAGCGTTCCCTAACAAGGTTCCCGCCACCCTGGAGATCCGAGCGTCGTAGAGTCACGCCAGTGCACCCCTGCAGGGAAGATTAATCTATTCGAATAGCCGTGTCCACGGTCACAGGACGCTTTATGCTGAAGCTTGATCTTACCACTAGAAACTATTATTATTAAACTGTATGGTTCCGGGTTTTCTTCCTCGCGGGGATGTCGAGGAGGTGAAATCGGAGGCATTCTTATTATTGTTAATCATTACAACTTATATTATACAATGTTGCAGCAACTTCTGCTTCGTTGTTACTTTACGCTTTATATGAACTGTTGGCTGATTCTTACCTCATGCTGCAAGACATCGTCGGAAGATGCTAGTCGTCGATAGGCCTAGCTTCTTACCCTTGCTCTGGATTTCTGTCTTTCAGTCCACTATATACAACCTCTTCTTTCCGTTGATACAATGCATAATGCTTAGTAGCGGACGTAAGACTCGCGGGTATACTAGATACTCACCTGCTTTATTTCCTTTACTGTTTTGCCTGATCGGCCGCTGCAGTCGACGTTGGAGCCCAAGAGCAGGAGTACCCCGGAGGCGGATACTACTACGTCGAGACCCCCGCTGACCAGGACCAGGAGTAGTTTCGGAGGCTCCCAGGCAGGAGGCCTTGCCTTTTCGATCTGTATCTCTGATGTTATTTGTGCTAGCCTTCTTAAGGGAAAACTTGACTAACTATGTCTGTACTCAGATATTATGGCTTGTATAACTTATGTATTCGGGTCCGCGTGACCCCCTTTATTGTAACATATTGGTTTATCCTTTTGTGTTTAGTGTTGTGTTGTGATATTCTCATCGTGGTACCCTCATCTCAGTCGTGTACCCTGCGTGTATGATTACTGTACACGGATTGATTTTGGGGGCGTCACAAGTTGGTATCAGAGCCGACTGTCTGTAGGAAGCCACCCAACCACTACCTGGTCGAAGTTGAGTCTAGACTTTGAGAAACTATTTTGCTAACTTAATATTTGGCTTACGGGCCCACATCGATGTCACTACGTGTGATATCTATGGTATTAGGATCCTTTTGTCCTTACCTATGCTCTGGGAATCTGCTCTCTTATCCTTGCTGGTAAGTTTTACAAAATCTGACATTAGGATCACGTTCTCTTGATTCCACCCGGCGTTTTTGGTGATTCCCCCATTGATTGAGTTGTGTCGCAGGCGTCGTACGCCAGATCCCAGACCGCGGATCCCATTCTCATTCTGGGCAGGCCGCGCGTTCTCTGGCATCAACTCCTGTGGCCAACAGTTTTCTTGCGGCGTGATTGACATAGTGGAATCTATGTCGCGTCGTGTAATCCTTACCGCGGTCTGCGCGCCTCCTAGTGTGTCCTTTTTCCTTAATTTCTACGACGTTACGCTGCCCGATTTCCGATCGATTTTATGTGTGGATGTGTATGTCTTATATGACTACTCCTATATATCCGCGCCTCCTCTTTGTTGTCGCTTTACCTCTTACTCGTTTCCGGTATTTCGTTAAGATGTTCATCGCTGAAATACCCCTGTTAAATTCTAGCAGGATGGCTGGTCGTGGTGGTCGTGGTCGTGGTCGTGGTGCCAACGATCCACCTCCGCCGCCGGACTACATGGCCGCGATGATGCAGCAGTTTCAGATGAACCAAGTTTTTATGCAAGGAGTCATAGATCAGCTCCAGAACCAGAACCAGCACCAGCATCAGCCGCCTGTGGTTACTCTGCGGGATTTCATGCGTCTCAATCCCCCTCTCTTCCACCAACCGGAACAGCCGCTGGATGCTGATGATTGGGTTCGTGACATCACTCGTCAGCTGGAGTTCGCTAATGTGAGCGCTGCTGATTATGTCACCTTCGCGTCCTATTTCCTGCGTGGTCCCGCTGCTCAGTGGTGGGACACTTACAAGGGATCGCTAGCTGAAGGGACTGTCGTCACCTGGAATGACTTCAAGATTGCCTTCCGTGCTCGTTATGTCCCCCAGGCAATTATGAACCGTATGAAGGCCGAGTTCCGCAACCTCGTTCAGGGCAACAAAACTGTCGAGGCATACCAGAGGGAATTCCTCCGCCTCTCCCGCTATGCTGCAAGTGACCTTCCGAATGATGCAAGTAGGCAAGAGAAGTTCTGTGATGGGCTCAACCCAGATCTCCAGCTTGCACTGGCTTTGCACGTCTTCCCCGACTTCGCCACCATGGTGAATCAGACTATCACCCTTGAGACCGCTCAGCTTAAGTTCGATGGTTCGGCGAAGCGCCCCCGTGATGCTGGCTCATCTTCGGGCACAGCACAGAAGCAACGCGTGTGGCTTCCACACAGTGTGTATCGTCCAAATGCCCCTGTACCAAGGTCGTCGTATGTTGCACCTCGTCTGCCTCCGCCCCCGCCGAGACAGCCGAAGACTGAGACTGCACCCCTCCGTCCTCAGGATGGCCTGTGCTTCAAGTGCCATCAGCCAGGTCATTTTTCCAGAGACTGCCCCCAGCGACAGAGTCAACTGGTAGTTCACCCTGCTGGCCGTGGAAATGGCCGTGGCAACAACAGGACCCCCAACTATAACATTGGGTCTTCTTCTCACACTCGCGGACATGCTTACAACATTAATGTCGAAGAAGCTCAGGAGCAACCTGCTACCGTGATGGGTACCCTTCTTGTTAATTCAATACCTGCTGCTGTTTTATTTGATACAGGAGCATCACATTCATTCATGTCGAAAGCATTTGCATTGTCGCATAACTTCATGGTAGAAAAGATGGATCCACCGATGGTTGTCCGCACTCCGATAGGTCATTGCCACACCTCCAAGATAGTGCCCAAAACCATCGTCGAAATTGAAGGAATTGAGTTCCTTGCTTCCCCCATCATCCTGAAGTCTTCCACTATAGACCTCATTCTGGGCATGGATTGGTTGAAAGTCCACGATGCCGCACTTTATTGTGGCACCAGTTCTGTCCAACTTTTTCACCCCTCCGGCGAGATTGTTAACCACACCACCCGGATTACCCGTGATGCTGAAACGCATATCTACATGATGAATGCTTTGAATGTCTCACCTCTCGACGGGATTGAGAACGTTCCAGTCGTTCGTGATTTTTCCGACGTCTTCCCAGAAGAACTCCCGGGAATACCCCCGATCCGAGAGGTGGAATTTGTCATCGACCTGAAGCCTGGCACCGTCCCTATTGCCAAGCGTCCCTATAAGATGCCACCTCACCACCTCCTTGAACTGAAGAAGGAGATTGACGAAGCACTTCACAAAGTATTCATTCGCCCAAGTTCCTCTTCTTGGGGAGCACCTTCGCTCTTTGTCAAGAAGAGCGATGGAACGAACCGTTTGGTCCAAGATTACCGACCTATCAACCAAGCCACGATACAGAACTAGTACCCCCTCCCTCGGATCAATGATCTTTATGATCAACTTGCTGGATCCACGGTGTTTTCAAAACTCGACTTAAGGTTGGGTTACCATCAGATCCGGGTCCGTGAAGAGGACATTCCGAAGACCGCTTTCATTACTCGCTATGGTTCATACGAGTACACTGTCATGTCCTTTGGCTTGACGAATGCTCCAGCCACTTTCTCCCGGTTGATGAACTATATATTCATGGAATACCTCGACAAGTTTGTCGTGGTTTATCTGGATGATATCTTAATATACTCCAAGAATAAAGAGGAGCATGCTGAACATCTTCGCCTTATACTGGAAAAGCTTCGAGAACACAAACTCTACGCTAAGTACTCTAAGTGTGAGTTCTGGCTTCCTGAAGTGACCTACCTTGGTCACGTGTTTTCCAAGGATGGCATTGCCGTCAACCCAGAACGTATCCAAGCTATTCTTGACTGGACTCCTCCCAAGACTGTCAAGCAAGTCAGGAGTTTCCTCGGACTCGCCAGCTATTGCCGCCGTTTCGTCGAGAACTTCTCCAAGATTGCCAGGCCTCTAACTAACCTGCTTCACAAAGGGGTCAAGTTTGAGTGGACAGATAAATGTCAGGAAAGTTTCCAGGCCCTCAAGCACAAGCTCACTTCTCCCCCAGTGCTTGCTCCCCCTGATACTCAAAAGGACTTCGTGATATATTGCGACGCGTCTCGTCAAGGATTAGGCTGTGTCCTATTGCAAGAGCGCAAAGTGATTGCTTATGGCTCTCGTCAGTTGCGTGCTCACGAAGACAAATATCCAACACACGATCTCGAATTGGCAGCAGTAATTTATGCATTGAAGTTGTGGCGACATTACCTCGTTGGTAACCGTTGCGAGATCTACACCGACCACCAAAGCCTGAAATACTTGTTTACTCAGCCCGGCCTAAATCTCCGCCAACAGAGATGGCTCGAGACAATAGCCGACTACAACATGGGAATTTCTTACACCCCTGGCAAAGCTAATGTGGTGGCCGATGCTTTAAACCGTAAAGCTTACTGTAGTGAACTTGAAGTTCAAGTACAACAACCACTTCTGTATGAAGATTTTCAAAAGTTAAACCTCGAGATTGTTCCTCAAGGTTATGCAAATAACCTGGTTATCGAACCGGATCTGGTCAAGTCCGTCAAGGGTATACAGTTTTATGATGATTTCGTACACAAGATTAAGCGCGATATCGCCAATGGGAGACCCTCACCCTTCACCGTTGATAGCAAAGGTGCGGCGTTCTACCAAAACCGTTTAGTGGTTACTCACAGCAAGGGCAGGCACGAGAACCTGGATATGACCCCGAAGGTCATGAGAGCGGCTCACGATACCCCGTTGTCCATTCATCCTGGAAGCACCAAGATGTACCAAAGACATTCGTCAGCAATTCTGGTGGCCTAACATGAAGCAAGACATTGCCCGATATGTTTCTGAATGTGACGTTTGCCGTCGCGTCAAGGCAGAACATCAAAGACCTGCTGGAACTCTACAACCACTCTCTATTCCTGAATGGAAGTGGGACAAGATTGAGATGGACTTCGTCACCGGATTTCCCCGATCGCAGAAAGGCCACGATGCTATCTTTGTCGTCATCGACCGCTTCTCCAAGGTTGCCCACTTTCTGCCAGTCAAGGAGACGATCTCTGCTAGTCAGTTAGCAGACTTATATGTTTCCAGAATCGTGTCGCTCCACGGTATTCCGTTGGAGATCAGTTCCGACCGAGGCAGCATTTTCACCTCAAAGTTCTGGGATAGTTTCCAAGAAGCTATGGGCACTCACCTAAGCTTCAGTACTGCTTATCACCCCCAGTCGCAAGGCCAAGTCAAACGAGTCAACCAAGTACTTGAAGATATGCTCCGAGCTTGTGTCATCTCATTCGGTAAGAAATGGGAGGAATCTCTTCCATTTGCTGAATTCTCGTACAACAATAGCTATCAAGCTAGTCTGAAGATGGCACCCTTTGAAGTTCTCTATGGACGTCAGTGTCGAACCCCTCTGAATTGGTCAGAAACTGGAGAACGAACTCTCATTGGTCCGGACATTATTCAGCATGCCGAAGATCAGGTTCGCGTTATCCGTGAACATCTGAAAGCTGCTCAGTCTCGTCAGAAGAGCAACTATGACCGCAAGCACAAGGAAATGGTCTATCAACCTGGCGAATATGCTTACCTCCGTGTCACCCCGATGCGAGGCACTCACCGCTTCAGGATCAAAGGCAAGTTAGCTCCTCGCTACATCGGCCCGTTCCGTATTCTTTCCAGAAGTGGACCAGTGGCATACCGTTTGGAATTTCCGCCGAACCTCTCTCAAGTCCACGATGTATTCCACGTGTCGCAACTCCGACGCTGCTTCAAAGACCCTATTCGTGAAGTGGAACATGATATGATTGAATTGCAACAAGACTTGACATATCAAGAACATCCGAGCCGCATTCTCGATCAGTCTGAACGCAAGACCCACAACAAGACCGTCAAGTTCCTCAAAGTTCAGTGGTCGAATCATTCTGAAGATGAAGCCACTTGGGAACGCGAAGATCGTCTTCGTGAAGAATACCCCGATCTTTTCACCTCTACCACTTAAATTCTCGGGACGAGAATTCTTGTAGTGGGGGAGATTTGTAACACCCTCACTGTCAGTGAACAGTAATCACTGTTACTGTTCATTTGTACTGTTCAAAACTTTTGTTGATCAACTTGGAACAGTTCAAATTTCAAATTCCACTTTGAGGTTCTTGAATGCATGGTGATCATGGACCTTGATCATCTGGAATCAAAACAAGTACAAGCCATTTGAATTGGAATTCAAGCAAACCCTAAAATGCCTTTTGCTGATTATTAAAAAAAATGGTGACAATAAATCTTTTCCAAAAATCTTGAAACCACTTTTATAAAATCCCAAATAATCACTGGACCAAATCCATATGGGTTTGGGTATTTATGGTGCTATGGAAAATTCTAAACAAATCAAAACAGTGGCCAAAAATCCTATTTAAATCATTTAATATTTAAATAAAATATTAAATGATTTTCTTTTGACCCCAAATCTTTTGTGGCACTAGCCTAGGGTATAAAAACAATTATGGGTCACATGCCACGTTTTATAAAAATGCCAAGGTATATAAAATAATTACAAAAAGAAAATTACAGAAAAGAAAAAGGAAATAAACAAAACTAAACCTAATCTAGCGGTGGGGGCAGAACCCCCTTCCCCCTGCTCCCCTTGGGCCAGCCCAACCGCGCCCCCACCCCATCCAGCCCACCCAGCCCGCCTTCAGCTTCTCCTTCCACTGCTCACCCGAGCTGTCGTGGCACCATGGATGGAGGTGTTCGACGCCTCCAGCCGCTCGATGCTCGACAACGCACGGCAGCAGTGCCCCGAGCTAGATTAAGTAGTCCCTCCCCTCCCCCGTGGACAACCCTAGGTCCCCTTCCTCCCCCTCCTCAGTTCGCTCTCTCTTGGGAAAAACCGCGTGGCCGCCGCCGTCGCCATTACCGTGCCCACACGCGGCCGTCGTCCTCCCCAACCGCATCCAGCGTGTCCGGCGTGACCGCACCCGACGTCTTCCTCATCCAGCAGAAGGAATCGCGCCGGGGACGTCCACGGCACGCGCATCTCGCCGTTCCCCATCTCGGCATCGCGCCGCTGTCGCCGTCAATTCCGGCCGCTCCAAGCCACCGTCGAGCCCGCTGCCAGCCTCTACACCTTCCCCGTGAGCTTTCACGCCGCCGCTAACTCCTCTCGGCCCTCCCCTCTTGCCGTACTCGCCGTCGCCATTGGAGCTCAGCTCCGGCCGTCACCGTGGTCAGTCGTACGCGCGCTCTGGTGCCGCTCCGACTCACGCTCGTGTCCTACGCGTTTCTGGCAACCCCCAGGATCGATTCCACCCCAAGATGCGCTCGATTTCGTAGCATAGTAGAACTTGCCATGGACGCCGTGGCACGGGATCCGCCATTGTTGAGCTAGAGCTCAGCTCCGGCCGTCTCCGTCGCGTCCCCGGCTACAGGACGTCGCGGCGTGTTCCCCCATTCGATTCCGCCCAGCGCCGCTCAATTTGGTCGTCGGTGCCGCTCGCTAGCCTCGCCGCCGTCCCCCTGTGTCGCCGCCGGCGCGGGCGCGCCATGGCCCGTGGCCTGTCTCTGACGCGCGGGCCCCGCCCGATTTGGATTAGCGCTAATGATAGATTAGTCCTAACCCCCCTGTTAGATGTAATTAGGTGCTGTTAGTTATAACTGTTAATTAGGTTGTCTCACTGACAGGTGGGCCACCGACCATTTTAAATAAAAGAAAACTAGTTAAGAAGCTAACAGTCACTTACACCTGGACCCCACTTGTCATATATTGATTAAAATAATTTAGGTAATATTAACAGTCACTGACATGTGGGTCCAGTGGATAATTAAATGTAATTAAATGTTTAATTAGTCATGTGAGGCTGACCAGTGGGACCCACTGGTCAGGTTTGACCAGTCAACCCTCTGTGGATAATGTTGGAATTTATTAATAAAATAAATCCAGAAAATTGATTTAAATTGATTAAAACTTTAAAATTCAATATCTTTTAAACCGTAATTCAGATTCAAAAACTTTATACATGAAAGTTGATCAGAAAAATATAACGGATACGGATACGCCATCCGTATGTCTACCACACCCCTCTAACACTACGAACATCGAACATTCCCCCTCCGGACCGACTGTCCGATAAATTGTCCGGTACTGTTAGAGTGCCCGGATGAATCTATTTCGAACACGAAAGTTGTTCGGAATAGTTCAACTAACCCGGATACACCCCCCCTTATGTTTGTCGGATGTCCACGACACCTCCGGCTTGATCCTTCCCCCTCCGGACACCCTGTCCGGTAATCACCCGGAGCCGGTAGTTCATCCCCGGATGAATTCCCGCTCCGAGCAACGTGCATTGCACTGCATTAGAACACCGTTAACATTTCATCTGTCATGTCATGCATATGTTTGTTTATTATTGCTGTGTATTTACTGTTTCCTTCCCCCCCTTAATCTTCGGTAGACCCTGCTGCTACCGCCGACTACACTGCTGCCGGGTACGACTACTTCGTCGACGACCCCACTACTACTGTCGAGCTTGCAGGCAAGCAGAGCCATTCTCTTCCCCAGATATCGCCTATCTTTCCGTACTTTTCTTGCACTAGGCATTGTTACTGCTGCTGCTACGATTACAATCCTATTCAATTGCATAGCCTGATTTTGTCGCCCCTTGATGTGCCTCCCTTTATCCTATGTTGCCTATTATTATTATTATTATGCATTATTCAGCAGTGAGCCCTGCGCATTGTTAGATAGGATTAGATAGAGGGCCGTGATCACTCAGGGGAGTGAACGCGGATACAAATATTATAACTGCACAGGTACGGTACAATGCAGACACCGTCCAAGGCCCCTATCTGGGTTATGCCTAGTCACCTCAAGTGTGAGCTATCAAGGAGTAATCCTTGTACTCCACCCGAGGCTGACTTTGTCTTGCCGCCATAGGGTCCTGAACCTCGGTTGTCCTTAAGGTAAGAAGTCGGGCGACCCAACGGTGCCCGCGAGAGGTATATCGTCGGGAACGACAGGGAGGGTATGACCGACATTACCGGCGTGCTTGGCCCCTGCTCGTATCTCACGAGAGTTACCAAACCACGAAAGTCGAGCTCTACCAAGAGCACACGCGAGACAAGGTAAGGAGACGGTTCACCTTGTTGGTAACCGCAGTGACTTGGTGGGACGACAGGGCAGGCACCGATGTACTGGTGGTCCTGACTGCTGTCGTTGACCGCGGGTCGGTTAAGTCGAGGCAACGATAACGGTTGTCACGCAGGTTAATTAAAATGCTAAATGGTTCGGCGGATGTCTTGAGTAGCCTTTTGGCTTGTACGCACTACCTACACGTGGGACGAGGAGTGTGGGCTCCCCTGCATCGTAGTCTCGTTCGAGGGTCTTCAGACGTCAGCAGTACCGCGGGCTGATTGCCGGGAAGTGGTGTTGTCTTCTCTTGCTCGAGCGGTGTATTTGTATTTGTTTTGATTTTGCTTCACCGGCCAGTCACGCACCGTGCAGGAGTACGTTCGGGTTAGGGTCCAAAGCCCGGCGTACATAGGATATAGTCCGGCGGATGACCTCTCTGTTGATTGCCGAAGGATGGGCTACTTTGTGTCGGATAGCTTTGGGTGGAGCGTTCCCTAACAAGGTTCCCGCCACCCTGGAGATCCGAGCGTCGTAGAGTCACGCCAGTGCACCCCTGCAGGGAAGATTAATCTATTCGAATAGCCGTGTCCACGGTCACAGGACGCTTTATGCTGAAGCTTGATCTTACCACTAGAAACTATTATTATTAAACTGTATGGTTCCGGGTTTTCTTCCTCGCGGGGATGTCGAGGAGGTGAAATCGGAGGCATTCTTATTATTGTTAATCATTACAACTTATATTATACAATGTTGCAGCAACTTCTGCTTCGTTGTTACTTTACGCTTTATATGAACTGTTGGCTGATTCTTACCTCATGCTGCAAGACATCGTCGGAAGATGCTAGTCGTCGATAGGCCTAGCTTCTTACCCTTGCTCTGGATTTCTGTCTTTCAGTCCACTATATACAACCTCTTCTTTCCGTTGATACAATGCATAATGCTTAGTAGCGGACGTAAGACTCGCGGGTATACTAGATACTCACCTGCTTTATTTCCTTTACTGTTTTGCCTGATCGGCCGCTGCAGTCGACGTTGGAGCCCAAGAGCAGGAGTACCCCGGAGGCGGATACTACTACGTCGAGACCCCCGCTGACCAGGACCAGGAGTAGTTTCGGAGGCTCCCAGGCAGGAGGCCTTGCCTTTTCGATCTGTATCTCTGATGTTATTTGTGCTAGCCTTCTTAAGGGAAAACTTGACTAACTATGTCTGTACTCAGATATTATGGCTTGTATAACTTATGTATTCGGGTCCGCGTGACCCCCTTTATTGTAACATATTGGTTTATCCTTTTGTGTTTAGTGTTGTGTTGTGATATTCTCATCGTGGTACCCTCATCTCAGTCGTGTACCCTGCGTGTATGATTACTGTACACGGATTGATTTTGGGGGCGTCACAAGTTGGTATCAGAGCCGACTGTCTGTAGGAAGCCACCCAACCACTACCTGGTCGAAGTTGAGTCTAGACTTTGAGAAACTATTTTGCTAACTTAATATTTGGCTTACGGGCCCACATCGATGTCACTACGTGTGATATCTATGGTATTAGGATCCTTTTGTCCTTACCTATGCTCTGGGAATCTGCTCTCTTATCCTTGCTGGTAAGTTTTACAAAATCTGACATTAGGATCACATTCTCTTGATTCCACCCGGCGTTTTTGGTGATTCCCCCATTGATTGAGTTGTGTCGCAGGCGTCGTACGCCAGATCCCAGACCGCGGATCCCATTCTCATTCTGGGCAGGCCGCGCGTTCTCTGGCATCAACTCCTGTGGCCAACAGTTTTCTTGCGGCGTGATTGACATAGTGGAATCTATGTCGCGTCGTGTAATCCTTACCGCGGTCTGCGCGCCTCCTAGTGTGTCCTTTTTCCTTAATTTCTACGACGTTACGCTGCCCGATTTCCGATCGATTTTATGTGTGGATGTGTATGTCTTATATGACTACTCCTATATATCCGCGCCTCCTCTTTGTTGTCGCTTTACCTCTTACTCGTTTCCGGTATTTCGTTAAGATGTTCATCGCTGAAATACCCCTGTTAAATTCTAGCAGGATGGCTGGTCGTGGTGGTCGTGGTCGTGGTCGTGGTGCCAACGATCCACCTCCGCCGCCGGACTACATGGCCGCGATGATGCAGCAGTTTCAGATGAACCAAGTTTTTATGCAAGGAGTCATAGATCAGCTCCAGAACCAGAACCAGCACCAGCATCAGCCGCCTGTGGTTACTCTGCGGGATTTCATGCGTCTCAATCCCCCTCTCTTCCACCAACCGGAACAGCCGCTGGATGCTGATGATTGGGTTCGTGACATCACTCGTCAGCTGGAGTTCGCTAATGTGAGCGCTGCTGATTATGTCACCTTCGCGTCCTATTTCCTGCGTGGTCCCGCTGCTCAGTGGTGGGACACTTACAAGGGATCGCTAGCTGAAGGGACTGTCGTCACCTGGAATGACTTCAAGATTGCCTTCCGTGCTCGTTATGTCCCCCAGGCAATTATGAACCGTATGAAGGCCGAGTTCCGCAACCTCGTTCAGGGCAACAAAACTGTCGAGGCATACCAGAGGGAATTCCTCCGCCTCTCCCGCTATGCTGCAAGTGACCTTCCGAATGATGCAAGTAGGCAAGAGAAGTTCTGTGATGGGCTCAACCCAGATCTCCAGCTTGCACTGGCTTTGCACGTCTTCCCCGACTTCGCCACCATGGTGAATCAGACTATCACCCTTGAGACCGCTCAGCTTAAGTTCGATGGTTCGGCGAAGCGCCCCCGTGATGCTGGCTCATCTTCGGGCACAGCACAGAAGCAACGCGTGTGGCTTCCACACAGTGTGTATCGTCCAAATGCCCCTGTACCAAGGTCGTCGTATGTTGCACCTCGTCTGCCTCCGCCCCCGCCGAGACAGCCGAAGACTGAGACTGCACCCCTCCGTCCTCAGGATGGCCTGTGCTTCAAGTGCCATCAGCCAGGTCATTTTTCCAGAGACTGCCCCCAGCGACAGAGTCAACTGGTAGTTCACCCTGCTGGCCGTGGAAATGGCCGTGGCAACAACAGGACCCCCAACTATAACATTGGGTCTTCTTCTCACACTCGCGGACATGCTTACAACATTAATGTCGAAGAAGCTCAGGAGCAACCTGCTACCGTGATGGGTACCCTTCTTGTTAATTCAATACCTGCTGCTGTTTTATTTGATACAGGAGCATCACATTCATTCATGTCGAAAGCATTTGCATTGTCGCATAACTTCATGGTAGAAAAGATGGATCCACCGATGGTTGTCCGCACTCCGATAGGTCATTGCCACACCTCCAAGATAGTGCCCAAAACCATCGTCGAAATTGAAGGAATTGAGTTCCTTGCTTCCCCCATCATCCTGAAGTCTTCCACTATAGACCTCATTCTGGGCATGGATTGGTTGAAAGTCCACGATGCCGCACTTTATTGTGGCACCAGTTCTGTCCAACTTTTTCACCCCTCCGGCGAGATTGTTAACCACACCACCCGGATTACCCGTGATGCTGAAACGCATATCTACATGATGAATGCTTTGAATGTCTCACCTCTCGACGGGATTGAGAACGTTCCAGTCGTTCGTGATTTTTCCGACGTCTTCCCAGAAGAACTCCCGGGAATACCCCCGATCCGAGAGGTGGAATTTGTCATCGACCTGAAGCCTGGCACCGTCCCTATTGCCAAGCGTCCCTATAAGATGCCACCTCACCACCTCCTTGAACTGAAGAAGGAGATTGACGAAGCACTTCACAAAGTATTCATTCGCCCAAGTTCCTCTTCTTGGGGAGCACCTTCGCTCTTTGTCAAGAAGAGCGATGGAACGAACCGTTTGGTCCAAGATTACCGACCTATCAACCAAGCCACGATACAGAACTAGTACCCCCTCCCTCGGATCAATGATCTTTATGATCAACTTGCTGGATCCACGGTGTTTTCAAAACTCGACTTAAGGTTGGGTTACCATCAGATCCGGGTCCGTGAAGAGGACATTCCGAAGACCGCTTTCATTACTCGCTATGGTTCATACGAGTACACTGTCATGTCCTTTGGCTTGACGAATGCTCCAGCCACTTTCTCCCGGTTGATGAACTATATATTCATGGAATACCTCGACAAGTTTGTCGTGGTTTATCTGGATGATATCTTAATATACTCCAAGAATAAAGAGGAGCATGCTGAACATCTTCGCCTTATACTGGAAAAGCTTCGAGAACACAAACTCTACGCTAAGTACTCTAAGTGTGAGTTCTGGCTTCCTGAAGTGACCTACCTTGGTCACGTGTTTTCCAAGGATGGCATTGCCGTCAACCCAGAACGTATCCAAGCTATTCTTGACTGGACTCCTCCCAAGACTGTCAAGCAAGTCAGGAGTTTCCTCGGACTCGCCAGCTATTGCCGCCGTTTCGTCGAGAACTTCTCCAAGATTGCCAGGCCTCTAACTAACCTGCTTCACAAAGGGGTCAAGTTTGAGTGGACAGATAAATGTCAGGAAAGTTTCCAGGCCCTCAAGCACAAGCTCACTTCTCCCCCAGTGCTTGCTCCCCCTGATACTCAAAAGGACTTCGTGATATATTGCGACGCGTCTCGTCAAGGATTAGGCTGTGTCCTATTGCAAGAGCGCAAAGTGATTGCTTATGGCTCTCGTCAGTTGCGTGCTCACGAAGACAAATATCCAACACACGATCTCGAATTGGCAGCAGTAATTTATGCATTGAAGTTGTGGCGACATTACCTCGTTGGTAACCGTTGCGAGATCTACACCGACCACCAAAGCCTGAAATACTTGTTTACTCAGCCCGGCCTAAATCTCCGCCAACAGAGATGGCTCGAGACAATAGCCGACTACAACATGGGAATTTCTTACACCCCTGGCAAAGCTAATGTGGTGGCCGATGCTTTAAACCGTAAAGCTTACTGTAGTGAACTTGAAGTTCAAGTACAACAACCACTTCTGTATGAAGATTTTCAAAAGTTAAACCTCGAGATTGTTCCTCAAGGTTATGCAAATAACCTGGTTATCGAACCGGATCTGGTCAAGTCCGTCAAGGGTATACAGTTTTATGATGATTTCGTACACAAGATTAAGCGCGATATCGCCAATGGGAGACCCTCACCCTTCACCGTTGATAGCAAAGGTGCGGCGTTCTACCAAAACCGTTTAGTGGTTACTCACAGCAAGGGCAGGCACGAGAACCTGGATATGACCCCGAAGGTCATGAGAGCGGCTCACGATACCCCGTTGTCCATTCATCCTGGAAGCACCAAGATGTACCAAAGACATTCGTCAGCAATTCTGGTGGCCTAACATGAAGCAAGACATTGCCCGATATGTTTCTGAATGTGACGTTTGCCGTCGCGTCAAGGCAGAACATCAAAGACCTGCTGGAACTCTACAACCACTCTCTATTCCTGAATGGAAGTGGGACAAGATTGAGATGGACTTCGTCACCGGATTTCCCCGATCGCAGAAAGGCCACGATGCTATCTTTGTCGTCATCGACCGCTTCTCCAAGGTTGCCCACTTTCTGCCAGTCAAGGAGACGATCTCTGCTAGTCAGTTAGCAGACTTATATGTTTCCAGAATCGTGTCGCTCCACGGTATTCCGTTGGAGATCAGTTCCGACCGAGGCAGCATTTTCACCTCAAAGTTCTGGGATAGTTTCCAAGAAGCTATGGGCACTCACCTAAGCTTCAGTACTGCTTATCACCCCCAGTCGCAAGGCCAAGTCAAACGAGTCAACCAAGTACTTGAAGATATGCTCCGAGCTTGTGTCATCTCATTCGGTAAGAAATGGGAGGAATCTCTTCCATTTGCTGAATTCTCGTACAACAATAGCTATCAAGCTAGTCTGAAGATGGCACCCTTTGAAGTTCTCTATGGACGTCAGTGTCGAACCCCTCTGAATTGGTCAGAAACTGGAGAACGAACTCTCATTGGTCCGGACATTATTCAGCATGCCGAAGATCAGGTTCGCGTTATCCGTGAACATCTGAAAGCTGCTCAGTCTCGTCAGAAGAGCAACTATGACCGCAAGCACAAGGAAATGGTCTATCAACCTGGCGAATATGCTTACCTCCGTGTCACCCCGATGCGAGGCACTCACCGCTTCAGGATCAAAGGCAAGTTAGCTCCTCGCTACATCGGCCCGTTCCGTATTCTTTCCAGAAGTGGACCAGTGGCATACCGTTTGGAATTTCCGCCGAACCTCTCTCAAGTCCACGATGTATTCCACGTGTCGCAACTCCGACGCTGCTTCAAAGACCCTATTCGTGAAGTGGAACATGATATGATTGAATTGCAACAAGACTTGACATATCAAGAACATCCGAGCCGCATTCTCGATCAGTCTGAACGCAAGACCCGCAACAAGACCGTCAAGTTCCTCAAAGTTCAGTGGTCGAATCATTCTGAAGATGAAGCCACTTGGGAACGCGAAGATCGTCTTCGTGAAGAATACCCCGATCTTTTCACCTCTACCACTTAAATTCTCGGGACGAGAATTCTTGTAGTGGGGGAGATTTGTAACACCCTCACTGTCAGTGAACAGTAATCACTGTTACTGTTCATTTGTACTGTTCAAAACTTTTGTTGATCAACTTGGAACAGTTCAAATTTCAAATTCCACTTTGAGGTTCTTGAATGCATGGTGATCATGGACCTTGATCATCTGGAATCAAAACAAGTACAAGCCATTTGAATTGGAATTCAAGCAAACCCTAAAATGCCTTTTGCTGATTATTAAAAAAAATGGTGACAATAAATCTTTTCCAAAAATCTTGAAACCACTTTTATAAAATCCCAAATAATCACTGGACCAAATCCATATGGGTTTGGGTATTTATGGTGCTATGGAAAATTCTAAACAAATCAAAACAGTGGCCAAAAATCCTATTTAAATCATTTAATATTTAAATAAAATATTAAATGATTTTCTTTTGACCCCAAATCTTTTGTGGCACTAGCCTAGGGTATAAAAACAATTATGGGTCACATGCCACGTTTTATAAAAATGCCAAGGTATATAAAATAATTACAAAAAGAAAATTACAGAAAAGAAAAAGGAAATAAACAAAACTAAACCTAATCTAGCGGTGGGGGCAGAACCCCCTTCCCCCTGCTCCCCTTGGGCCAGCCCAACCGCGCCCCCACCCCATCCAGCCCACCCAGCCCGCCTTCAGCTTCTCCTTCCACTGCTCACCCGAGCTGTCGTGGCGCCATGGATGGAGGTGTTCGACGCCTCCAGCCGCTCGATGCTCGACAACGCACGGCAGCAGTGCCCCGAGCTAGATTAAGTAGTCCCTCCCCTCCCCCGTGGACAACCCTAGGTCCCCTTCCTCCCCCTCCTCAGTTCGCTCTCTCTTGGGAAAAACCGCGTGGCCGCCGCCGTCGCCATTACCGTGCCCACACGCGGCCGTCGTCCTCCCCAACCGCATCCAGCGTGTCCGGCGTGACCGCACCCGACGTCTTCCTCATCCAGCAGAAGGAATCGCGCCGGGGACGTCCACGGCACGCGCATCTCGCCGTTCCCCATCTCGGCATCGCGCCGCTGTCGCCGTCAATTCCGGCCGCTCCAAGCCACCGTCGAGCCCGCTGCCAGCCTCTACACCTTCCCCGTGAGCTTTCACGCCGCCGCTAACTCCTCTCGGCCCTCCCCTCTTGCCGTACTCGCCGTCGCCATTGGAGCTCAGCTCCGGCCGTCACCGTGGTCAGTCGTACGCGCGCTCTGGTGCCGCTCCGACTCACGCTCGTGTCCTACGCGTTTCTGGCAACCCCCAGGATCGATTCCACCCCAAGATGCGCTCGATTTCGTAGCATAGTAGAACTTGCCATGGACGCCGTGGCACGGGATCCGCCATTGTTGAGCTAGAGCTCAGCTCCGGCCGTCTCCGTCGCGTCCCCGGCTACAGGACGTCGCGGCGTGTTCCCCCATTCGATTCCGCCCAGCGCCGCTCAATTTGGTCGTCGGTGCCGCTCGCTAGCCTCGCCGCCGTCCCCCTGTGTCGCCGCCGGCGCGGGCGCGCCATGGCCCGTGGCCTGTCTCTGACGCGCGGGCCCCGCCCGATTTGGATTAGCGCTAATGATAGATTAGTCCTAACCCCCCTGTTAGATGTAATTAGGTGCTGTTAGTTATAACTGTTAATTAGGTTGTCTCACTGACAGGTGGGCCACCGACCATTTTAAATAAAAGAAAACTAGTTAAGAAGCTAACAGTCACTTACACCTGGACCCCACTTGTCATATATTGATTAAAATAATTTAGGTAATATTAACAGTCACTGACATGTGGGTCCAGTGGATAATTAAATGTAATTAAATGTTTAATTAGTCATGTGAGGCTGACCAGTGGGACCCACTGGTCAGGTTTGACCAGTCAACCCTCTGTGGATAATGTTGGAATTTATTAATAAAATAAATCCAGAAAATTGATTTAAATTGATTAAAACTTTAAAATTCAATATCTTTTAAACCGTAATTCAGATTCAAAAACTTTATACATGAAAGTTGATCAGAAAAATATAACGGATACGGATACGCCATCCGTATGTCTACCACACCCCTCTAACACTACGAACATCGAACATTCCCCCTCCGGACCGACTGTCCGATAAATTGTCCGGTACTGTTAGAGTGCCCGGATGAATCTATTTCGAACACGAAAGTTGTTCGGAATAGTTCAACTAACCCGGATACACCCCCCTTATGTTTGTCGGATGTCCACGACACCTCCGGCTTGATCCTTCCCCCTCCGGACACCCTGTCCGGTAATCACCCGGAGCCGGTAGTTCATCCCCGGATGAATTCCCGCTCCGAGCAACGTGCATTGCACTGCATTAGAACACCGTTAACATTTCATCTGTCATGTCATGCATATGTTTGTTTATTATTGCTGTGTATTTACTGTTTCCTTCCCCCCCTTAATCTTCGGTAGACCCTGCTGCTACCGCCGACTACACTGCTGCCGGGTACGACTACTTCGTCGACGACCCCACTACTACTGTCGAGCTTGCAGGCAAGCAGAGCCATTCTCTTCCCCAGATATCGCCTATCTTTCCGTACTTTTCTTGCACTAGGCATTGTTACTGCTGCTGCTACGATTACAATCCTATTCAATTGCATAGCCTGATTTTGTCGCCCCTTGATGTGCCTCCCTTTATCCTATGTTGCCTATTATTATTATTATTATGCATTATTCAGCAGTGAGCCCTGCGCATTGTTAGATAGGATTAGATAGAGGGCCGTGATCACTCAGGGGAGTGAACGCGGATACAAATATTATAACTGCACAGGTACGGTACAATGCAGACACCGTCCAAGGCCCCTATCTGGGTTATGCCTAGTCACCTCAAGTGTGAGCTATCAAGGAGTAATCCTTGTACTCCACCCGAGGCTGACTTTGTCTTGCCGCCATAGGGTCCTGAACCTCGGTTGTCCTTAAGGTAAGAAGTCGGGCGACCCAACGGTGCCCGCGAGAGGTATATCGTCGGGAACGACAGGGAGGGTATGACCGACATTACCGGCGTGCTTGGCCCCTGCTCGTATCTCACGAGAGTTACCAAACCACGAAAGTCGAGCTCTACCAAGAGCACACGCGAGACAAGGTAAGGAGACGGTTCACCTTGTTGGTAACCGCAGTGACTTGGTGGGACGACAGGGCAGGCACCGATGTACTGGTGGTCCTGACTGCTGTCGTTGACCGCGGGTCGGTTAAGTCGAGGCAACGATAACGGTTGTCACGCAGGTTAATTAAAATGCTAAATGGTTCGGCGGATGTCTTGAGTAGCCTTTTGGCTTGTACGCACTACCTACACGTGGGACGAGGAGTGTGGGCTCCCCTGCATCGTAGTCTCGTTCGAGGGTCTTCAGACGTCAGCAGTACCGCGGGCTGATTGCCGGGAAGTGGTGTTGTCTTCTCTTGCTCGAGCGGTGTATTTGTATTTGTTTTGATTTTGCTTCACCGGCCAGTCACGCACCGTGCAGGAGTACGTTCGGGTTAGGGTCCAAAGCCCGGCGTACATAGGATATAGTCCGGCGGATGACCTCTCTGTTGATTGCCGAAGGATGGGCTACTTTGTGTCGGATAGCTTTGGGTGGAGCGTTCCCTAACAAGGTTCCCGCCACCCTGGAGATCCGAGCGTCGTAGAGTCACGCCAGTGCACCCCTGCAGGGAAGATTAATCTATTCGAATAGCCGTGTCCACGGTCACAGGACGCTTTATGCTGAAGCTGGATCTTACCACTAGAAACTATTATTATTAAACTGTATGATTCCGGATTTTCTTCCTCGCGGGGATGTCGAGGAGGTGAACTCAGAGGCATTATTATTATTGTTAATCATTACAACTTATATTATACAATGTTGCAGCAACTTCTGCTTCGTTGTTACTTTACGCTTTATATGAACTGTTGGCTGATTCTTACCTCATGCTGCAAGACATCGTCGGAAGATGCTAGTCGTCGATAGGCCTAGCTTCTTACCCTTGTTCTGGATTTCTGTCTTTCAGTCCACTATATACAGCCTCTTCTTTCCGTTGATACAATGCATAATGCTTAGTAGCGGACGTAAGACTCGCGGGTATACTAGATACTCACCTGCTTTATTTCCTTTACTGTTTTGCCTGATCGGCCGTTGCAGTCGACGTTGGAGCCCAGGAGCAGGAGTACCTCGGAGGCGGATACTACTACGTCGAGACCCCCGCTGACCAGGACCAGGAGTAGTTTCGGAGGCTCCCAGGCAGGAGGCCTTGCCTTTTCGATCTGTATCTCTGATGTTATTTGTGCTAGCCTTCTTAAGGCAAAACTTGACTAACTATGTCTGTACTCAGATATTATGGCTTGTATAACTTATGTATTCGGGTCCGCGTGACCCCCTTTATTGTAACATATTGGTTTATCCTTTTGTGTTTAGTGTTGTGCTATGATATTCTCACCGTGGCACCCTAATCTCAGTCGTGTACCCTGCGTGTATGATTACTGTACACGGATTGATTTTGGGGGCGTCACAATCCTCCCTTCGACAGGGTGTCGGGAAGATGTCTTCTGGTGCTCCCGATCTTGGAAGCGAGGTGGCGGCGGAACAGAGGTGAAAATCGCAATGCTGGGCTCTCTCTGAGGGTTTCAGTGACGAAATGTAAATATAGGCCGAAAGGGGCACCAGGGGGTGGCCCCTCCCCCCAGGCGCCCTGGTGGGGCCGCGCCCCCTGACCGCCTGGGAGGGGGGGCCCCTCTGGCCCTCCTTCAGTGATCCCCGAAGCTTCTGTTGCGCTGATTTTTTATATATTTTTGTTGGAATTTTTGGAGCTCTGTAAAGATGGGTAAAAACCTGCAATTCACAGACATCACCAGACAGGAACTGACACTGGGTGCACTGATTTAGTAGGTTAGTCCAAATATGTGTAAAAAGATATGAAAGTGTAGAAAAACACATAGCAATGTCACCTAAAAGAGCATTAACAAGCATAAATTATAGATACGTTTGGGACGTATCAGCCGGCGATGGAGAAGCTTCACGCAACAGTGCGAATTGCTGGGGACCAGTGATTTGTTGGGGGGCAAGCAACGATGATGAGTTGACGTTTTTACTGCGAACGACGATGTAAAAGCTTCAATCGAAGGCGCGAATTGCTGAGATTAGGAGAGCTTTAGAATGGGACGGACGGCGACTTTTTTGTTGTTGTAGACTACAATCATCATTTTTGTTAGGGGCAGCGAGGCTGCATCGGCACCGGCACGATTGACTGCAAGCGACGATAATGAGGGATGCGAACGACACGTGGTGACGCGTGATGGTGAGCGTCGTCGACGACTACAAGGACTGCAAACGGTACGGGGCGGTGTATCGATGATGATGGGAAGGTGACGACCCATCGGAGCATTTGTTTTCTGGCAAGGGGACGTCAGACGTGTGCGGTAGCGCTCTAGGCAGGCAACACTGAGTTTATCTAGTTTGATTTGATACGACTGAAGTTTATCTAGTTTGATTTGATACGACCGATGGAAAAAAATGACAATGTGCAAATCTAACAGTTTGAGTTATACTAAACGGACGTGGTCAAATCGAGAAATCGAGAACGAAAAATAAGATTGCCAAAACAGCCGTTAGCGATTGCCAAAAGAACGGGGTTTGGGTGGGTGGGTGTTAATCACCCAATCACCTTGCTACCGCCGCCAATCGCTCCTCCAGCGTCTCCTACCTCCAAGCCACACAATTCGGCAGAAAAACACCAGAATTTTACTACTAAGACAAGGTGTCAAAGTAATCGGGTGATCTCACCAAACTGTAGCCGAACTTGCCTAGTCCAGGCCGCCACCGCACGATCAAACACACCGCCTCCGGGATCCAAGCTAAAGATGGAAAATTTTGCGAGAGATCCCAACCCCAACCTTGCTCCAGATCCAACGCGCCACCGAGAATCGTAGGCTCTAGATACCAATTGTCAGGAACTTACTATGAAACACTGAAGATTAAGTGGAAACATGGGGAATTCAGAGCAACAACTCAGCCGATTTAGGGTTTATTGCGTCAAGAATCGAGTACATGGGAGATACAACTCGCCACTGGCGGCTAGGGCTAGTGCCAAAATCAACAACCATGCCTCATCGGTTGGGATCCACTCGCTTTTATAGCCACACACACTCCACTAAAAGGTAAAAGAAAAACTAAAAGCAGACAACTGTGTCGGAAGATAAACAACGACCCTTAGAAGCTTGGTGACCGTTGGATGATGATCGGACGTTAACGAGTCGTGCAACGAATCGGTAAGTAACTGAATCAGATAGATGCAAGATCAATTTGGCACCGTAGGAACAGGGAAGGTGTCGAATTATTCAGTTAAATTCAGACTTAGGCCTGACAGCCGTGAAACAAACACCTCCTGGCCGAAAAAAAAAAGTTGCGAAAAGAGCCGTTAGCGATTTCGTTGAGAAACCACCCGGCCACCCACGCCGCCTCTCTCTCGCGAACCCCACGCAACCCCTCCTTCTCCCCCCCACGATCTTCTCGCCGCCGCCACCACCCACGCCGGTCGGTTCCGGCGAGTCCCGGCGCCGCGCACCATCTCCCCTGCCCCCAAACTCCGTCCCTCTCTTCCCTCCACTCATATCCGGCGCTCAAGGCCTCTCCCCACCCCCATGGCTAGGGTTTCGGTCGCCTCTAATCTTCTTGTCCGGAATCCGCCACAACCGACGACGGCGAGGCGAGACATCCCTTCCCTCAGCTTCTTGAGCTTCTTCATTCCGCTCTACCTCTCCCCAACTTCCTCCAGCGCGTCTTAATGGCCAAGAAAGGCGGCGGCGGCGCCGCCGGTGGTGAGGAGAACGTGGCCCTGCCGACGCAGACGGGGGAGAAGGAGACCAAGCAAGCGCAACCGGTGCCCCGGAATCCGTACGGTCGGCAGCCTTATCTACGACCCGGAGAACGGCAAGACCTGCCACCAGGTGCGCGCCTGTCCGCTGTCGTCGCACATCTCCTCCTCCATTCTTGATCTGCAAGTGTCCCATGGGTTGCTCTGCTGGCTCCGGATTCGGTTATCTTTTTGTTTTTTCAGTGCCTTCAGAAAACAACGGACTTTGCGGTGTCTTGCAAGCAGAAGCAGCCCGGGAAGAAGGGGCTCTGTCCATTCCACTTCTGCCACAAGTGCCTGCTCAACAGGTACTAACTAAAGGGATTTCTTCACGGTTTCAAGCGATTATTATCTCCCTGATCGAGCAAACTGACTGACCATCGTCAGAGAGCTGATTGTATTGTACTAAATGGCATTGCTATTATATGATGAGGGAATGAATAAATCTGTTATTCCTATAGAGCTTCTTGGTCTGATCTGGCTCCTTGGCTTTTCTTCATGGCTTGTTTAGGTACGGTGAGAACGTGTATGAGATGACCAAGTAGGTGGGCTAGACCTGCCCCATATGCAGGGGGCATCTGCAACTGCAGCTTCTGCAGGTTAGCCAAGCCAAGCTGCTGCATGATTATGTAGGTTGTTAGCGTTTAGCAGATCATGTGTTGTTCTTGTCGATTCTAATTAAATATTGAAAACTATGGAGGAGGTGGTTCTCCCTTTGTTTAGGCTTCAAAAATGAACTTTCTGAATTCTATTGCTTTTGACATGAATGAAAGAAGTGGGCTATCCTTGTAGTTGTTGAGGTAATGTACCATGTTGGTGTCATCTAGAGTGTCATCAGCAGATCCCATACCAGAAGGCTCAAAACAAGCCACATGAGTTAAGATGCACTCTTTTTATGAGAAGATGCTTACTTTTAGTTGAAAATTCTGCTTGCCATAGATGGGAGCACTTGGGACATTTTTTGGGGTGCCCTGCAATCCAATAATGATTAGCTTGACAGTTAATATCGAGCTTATGATATCAGCTTTTTAAGTGGCTATTCATTTGTAATCTGTTGATGAAGTTCAATACATATTACGTACAGTTAATGACCAGAATAATATCTTGTTCCGCAAATAATTCACATGCATATAACGGCTCGGCAAGATGAAGTAATTGCTATTTCCTTCTCATTTTTAGATGAAGAGATACACGTTGGCTGAAATTAATCTTCATCTATGTGGTGGGTTAGGTATGTGCCAAGTGCAGGAAATGGCCGCCACTTGCAATGTTGCCAGGAGCTGAGAGAGGGAGGATCATTGGCGAAGGCCAAAACTGACACGCCTGAGTGCCCAGGTCGTGCTTTTGTTGACGCTGATCATTGCGAGCTCCATGAGTGACACATTCATCATGTTTCATGATGGCGCGGTCCTTGCCAAAGCAAGCTGCAATCATTGGGTTCCGTGTGCTTATTTGCTACATTACTGCAGACAAAAGGTGTGTTTAACATATTCTCATCCGATTATTTGCTACATTACTGCAGACAAAAGGTGTGTTTCATTGTGGCTTTCCCTGGAATATAACTATTTAAGTACATGTTGGCTTTACAGAACTTGATGAATCAATGGTAGATGCACTTGGAATTTTGCCTCAAAGAAAGCAGCATAAGAAGCTTCTATTAGGGAGTACTATTTATTTCCATTTGCTAGCTATTTTGGAAAGAGTGACTAGGTTGATTCCTCTGATGTGGTCTTGCATCCTGATTGCATCAATATTTTCTGCAGACGTTCACTGTTGAAAGGACCATAAATAAAGAGAATCAAAACAAAGGAGCACACAACATTACCTTTTTTGGCTAAAAAGCTCATTACTTTTCCTTAAAAACTAACATTATCACTGGAGCACACAAAATCTGTAGCTTTTTGGTGAGAACATCCATTTCTATTATCAGCTTCTCATATGTAGCAGTACATGCAATTATACTCCTAGCCGCACACAAAAACTATGCTGTGAAGCCCTTTAAAATCTTTTGAAGTTAAGATTTTACTTTGTAAGATTGGTTCATTGTCATTGATATTTTTATGTAAAAGTTCAATATCAATGCCATTGTTTATAAAGCGTCCCTCTTAAGGGTATGAGTCTTACTTGCATAGAAGGATGGAGAATAATTTTATGTTCACATGGAGCAGCGTTCCTCAGTACATATGGCATGGCAACCATATATACATATGTCGTAAAGAGGAACGCTGCTCCACTTTACAATTTTGTATTTTAAGTCAGGGCATTATAAAAAGTGCTGAATTTTGTTGACTTAGATTTTACTGCTATCATCTATATTCCATCCTTCTATGCTGGGTCTACTGCATTTTCTGCTTCAGATAAAGTAGCATTTACCGGTAGAAGTCATGGTTGGATCAACTTATTTTTCCACAGAACACACCTTATTTGGAGCTTTCTAACATACAGTTTGTTCGGTAATGTCCTTATCTTTCTAATGGTGATAGGCACTGAGCCATCAGCTAGACTTTTGTGTGGTATAAGTTCGGTTCTCTTTGGTTTTCATCTCCTGTCAGTAGCCATTTTTTCCCTACATGTCATGAATCATCTCCTCACCATAGATGACCCATGCATTTTTTCACTGAACTTAGATTACTTAGAGATTTCTAACATATGGTTTGTTCGGTAATGTCCTTATTTTCTAATGGTGATATGGCACTGGGCCATAAGCTAGACTGTTGTGTGACTTGAATTTGATTTTACTTTGGATTTCATCTCATGTCAATAGCAATTTTCTTTTGTTTCTACAGGTCATGAATCATCTCCTCACCATAGATGACCAAGAGATTGTTAATAAAAACAACACATTGTTACCTTATTGCATATTTGATTGTAGGTCATATTTTCCATTGATTTGTTAGTAAAAACAAACCAGATTTTTTGTGTTTGGTCTGCAAATGGTCGTCCTTAAGAAACAAGATCGTATTTGATTTTTTCTGGACAATGGAAGCTTTTATATTGTAGATGCATGCAGCCATATATCCATAGTATTTGATAGGAGTGATTGAATTAGCTCTGCTTATCCTCTGTCTTTCTTACCTTACCTGGTGATACTGTAACAAACTGTACTGCCCTAACAAAAGCAGTTAGTTAATATATATGTGAAATCACCGTTGTTCAGTATTATCTAATAATGTAAGGCAGTGCTTCTCGAAGTTGTACTGGTATATATATGAGACTTTGGAGATATATACTCTGTTGGACTGAATTTTCCTAGCAGTCCTGCACAGAACATGAACCAATGAATTCAGATAATATGTACTATGTTTATGGATCACAACAAGTTCAGTTGGATCAATGTGATATCCATTTTTTAGTAGCCAACATGCTTTTTTGAATTATTCAGTGCCACACATTGCATGCTCGCTCCAACCTTGTAAAGAAACATTATAGTTTTTGCTAAATGTTTTCTCTTACTGAACTAGCTCACCACCACCTAGCCTCGCCGGACTCCGCCCCCCTCGCCCCCCTCCGACACCCTGCATATATGCTTCATCTCCTGCGGCTCACCCCCATGGACCTCAGCAAGGTTACCCTCTATCTGCATTTTTCTCCTTTCTTGCGAGATCTCTCTCTCTTCCACCCTATGATTATGTTGTGTTAATGTCTTCTCAATACCAATTTTTTGCAGGTGGTTTTCAACCCAATTGGTTGTGGACAATTTCGGGCAAATCACGGATACTGGTTCTGACATTTAGATTTGAGGAATCCTTTCACTTGCCAACCTGCAATGGTTGCTGTCTAGGTAAAATACTTCACCTGAACAACCATGTCTCACTTTTTCATGATTTAGCATTGATGTAGATGCACAATTGCTATGTTCCTGTGCCATTATAGCTGAATGTCATGGTCCTGTCTGTTGCTTTATGCAACAGGTTACCTCAGAAGCATAATACCCCATCGATCCAGGGGAGACAGTTCCCGAGAGGCTCGTTTGGGATGCGTCAGCAGCTATGGTGCAAGGAGTAGAGGCAGCGGATGCCTCCAAATTTTCTTGGCATGTGTGGGGATATTCTAGGTGTAGGCGTATCTGCATAAGCGTGTGTTGCTTCCATCAGCTAATTAATTAATCATGAATTAATTTCTGTTACACTGAGTATTAATTATTATATTTCACCAGGGATTTATTACTTACTTGTATGAGTTGGTCCACTAGAGGCAGTAATCAATATATATTATTAAATAGCAAGAGATTTGGTGCAATCTGATTAGCTTTTCAAATGCATGAACTATGTGATGCCTGTGATGATAGTCAGTCCGAAGGAAACAATAATTTGTTGTTGCTTAAGTAACCAGTGCAACTTTCCAGTATGCCTCATTTCAGATTTAAATTTGAAAACATGTCAGTACAGTGTAAGATAGTCCCCTTTCCATCTCGGATTATGTGTGTGTCCAAGCAAAAGAACTATCTTGTCCGTAAATATTGCATTAACCCTTCTGATTTTTTCCTGCTTGTATATGTTTAACGTGAAAATATATTCTGTAAACCAGTTGATATACTGAAAATTTGGATATGCAAAAAATAACGCTTATTTTCTTCTTTTCAGCGTGCCTGAAGATCTCCAATGAAAGTAAAATATATGGTTTAAACCAGTTGATATACTGAAATTTTGGATATGCAAAAAATAACGCTTATTTCTTCTTTTCAGCGTGCCTGAAGATCTCCAATGAAAGTAAAATAACATTGCGCCAACATAATAAAGTTGATAGCCACTTATCGGGTGTTAATGCTAAATCATAAGGTATGGATTTTCTTTTCTCGATGTGTACTTTGTTGCCATTATTGGATCCTATTATTCATTGTATACATTCAAAAAATCACACCTTTGTACTTATGACTCTAGCAATATATTTTCTATATTCTATAGAGTCTACTCAAGCGCTAAGTTACTAGAGGAAACAAATTTCTGTGGAGCGTTGCTGCAAATCTGTAACTATCCGGCCTTTATTACCACCAGCTCATTTCTTTAAATTTGTTCCACGTTTATAGCCATTTGTATATAGTGATAAGACATGAGTAAATTCCAATGCATCATCCTTGAGTCCGCTCTCGATGATGTTCTACAGAGTACTTTGCCTATGACGATTCCTTTTTGTTTGTTTCTTTTACAGTTTCCGTGAGAGCAAGGTGGGGTGGCACACATGGGGTCAACAAGTGGATCCACACCGCTAAGGTGCACAACCATTCCGAGAAGTTGATGACCTTGCTTGCCTCGTGACCATTGCTTTTCTCTTATTGCCCAGTTCAGGTGCTAATTATTAATTGCTTGTTAGGGTTGATTGTTGACTGGGTCAATCGGCTGGAAGATTGCAGATGTTGCAGAGCCTGATGCCCAATCCCAACAAAGTCACACCATTTTTCCTTCTTTCTTTGTCCCTGAATTTGGGGCTGCTGAGTTTATGTTTGTGATGAAATTAATGGGTTCATGTTTGCGTTGGTCTGCGAGGTTAGGCATCAATTCTTGATGAGGCCATTGAGTATCAGAAGCAACTGCATCTCCAAGTACAGGTCAGTAAGCATGCTTGGATGCATTTGGATGATGAGCTCAGTTTGAGGGAGATATCGGTCTCATCGATGACATACACAGGTAAGATATCTATGATTAGGGGTCCAGTGCTTAGTTAATTTATCGAGTGGTTGAATTGGTTGAATAATTATGAAGAGATGCTATGCTAGCTTTAGACAATGCACATTGTTCAGTTCATATATGGTTCCAACGGTTAAATTCCATATCACAGGTTTTCCAAAGCCAAAAAATATTAGTAATGCCACATGTATACATTTAGTGTTTATTCATATGTTTCCGCTTCCATTTTCTTGCCAGAAAGCAACACTGACCTCACACATCTACTACTCATTGCCTTTGCTATATTTATTTACATAAAAATATTTAAGATTACTAACTTAAATATTTAAATTATGCAGAGTGTGAGAAATCAGTGATGTTAACTTTCTTATGAAAAAAAGAAAACATGTGCTTCTCTTATATGCACGAAGAATGTGCTTGATCGGCATGAAGGTTGTCCATTTGTGTTGTCTCTCAATTTGTGACTCTCTTACTATGTGTGGACTAAGAATTTGGTTGATCTTCTGGGCAAGTAGAATCTGGTGATGCAATACAATGTTATGTGTACCAACATAAGGCTAAAAAACTAAACTACACGCTAAGAGAGCAAGCCTATCTATATAACCTATATAGTTTACTTTCTACGAACAATGTAAATGTTATCATGCACTTCGTTAGTACTTATCTTTATAAGTGGATTAATGCTTTAGTTCTATCATGCTATCAAGTAAATAAGCTACCGTGAACTACATTAGTAACTATCTTTGTATGTGAATGATTGTTTTTCTTCTACCATGAATATATTGCAATATAGACCATTATGTATGAAGGTGTTGTCTATCTATCTACTTGTGGCTCAAATCCGGGATGTGATAAACAAGTATTACCGGGAACTCGATGATGATATGGAAGGCATCTTTGCTTTCAGCAATGACAGTCCACCTTGTGAGAGTAACCCTTGCTTAGGAATTTAGTCAGTAGGTTCTAGAATGTACTAGTAGTACTGTTGGTAAAACTGGTAGAATGTACTAGTAGTCCTTCCCTCCTTTCGTAACTGTAATGCCAATTGCATTACGTTCTCATTCTTTCATGTAGGAAAATCAAGCACGATTCGAGCAACATATAAGAAACTGCATCCAGTGTGTCATGCGACCAGAAGGAACTGCCATCACATTCCCTGATAAATTTATACATATGGTATAAAAATCCAGTAAATATATTGTGTGTCTTTACCAAATGTTGGGGCTTAGTGTTTTTCCTTCCTATTTATACATTATCTGATTCTATTCCATATAGCGTAGCTACCAAACAACTTGGAATAGATCCTGGTAGCTTTGTTCCAATGCCATCACAGTAAACTTGACTCATTTGCATGGTATCGTCATACAAATTCTTCTAAGGATTATCAAAAAATAATATCTACGAAACCATTAGACCATCAATAAAGAACCTTCCTGAACTTTACAGGGAGGTTTGAATTTCAATATTGTCATCCATGTTTCCCTTCTGAAGAGTTTCTTTATACTGTAATTTAATCTGAAAGTGTATCATGGTCATGCTTCTACATAGTTCTGTTCAAAATGATTGTCCCCAAGTGTTGCTAAATACCAATAGTTTTTGATTTATTGGTGAAGAGCATTCTGTTTATTTGTTATTTGTCTAGATGTTTGCATTTTTTGGTATGATTCAACAGACTTAAAAAATGCTCATGTCACGCTAGATGATGTTTTTGATTTATTGGTGAAGATCATTCTATTTATAGCATTATCTTCTCATCAAGCAGATGTTATTTGTCTAGATGTTTGCTTTTTTCGGTATGATTCAACAGACTTAAAAATGCTCATGTCACGCTAGATGATGTTCCTCTTTAATCATAAATTTCTTTTTTTGGTGATCAATCGACAACTTAGTAGTTATCTAACTACCGAAATTCAACTGCAGATGCTTGGTTGATTAGTTAATTTATTCACTTATCTCCTTGTCCCTCCTTAGTGCATCAACTGAATTGAAGTCTATGATGAGTCGGTCATAATACTACGGCATGAACTGGGACGTATCACGCGGCATGAACTGGGACGAGAAAATAACAAAGTTACAAAAGGGAATTACTCACATGCATGTTCTTTAGAAGTACATATGCAACCACTTTGCCATTTAAGAATACATGCTAATTTTCCTTTATGTTTCTTCTCAGTGCAATAAGATTGTGAGTATTATCTGTACTCCTCTCCTTATATCTATTTATGCTCCATCGCTAAAATGTGTGAAGCTACTAATCAAGGTATTGTGGGCTCTTAGCTTTGGTAGTGCTCAACTGTTCATAATCTACTATATCTAGATAGGAGATCCCAACTAACCTATTTCTCTAAGCATGCAGCTATGCCAGTATGCCACCTCACCAGACCCACCACAACATGCCATCTGGTGCCTAAAAAATGTGTCCTGACAGTGCACCCTTCGTCTTCTCCGTAATTTATCTCCGTCTTCTCCATTTATGGGCCTTTTCATCTCCTCAACTATGCAGTACCAACTACCACTTTTGGCTACTAATAGTCTCCATATAATCCCCATCATCTTCGTCTCCTGATGATTAGCTCAAGCAGTGAAGGATTCTAGCATCCTGTCTCCAAGAATCAGAGATTTGTTCCACCATGTCTGATGCATGGCTGTACCCAACCACCCTGCCCGTGCCGGAGTCCGGCCTCGGGCGTCTTCGTGCCAAGCTCTACCGGCCTGTCACACGGAGCGTGATCGGGACGTTACCTTCCAAGGGCCGCGCCAGGCCCTGCTCTACCCATCCTGTCACTCCAGGACACCGGACTCGGCGCGCAGGGGTTCGCCGAGGGCATGCATCCAGCCGTCGTGAGCTTTCTGGCCGTCATGACTCACGCGCCTCCTAGCGAGTTGTCCACAGCAGCGGCCACACAAACCCATGGCGACTGTGGCATGTTTGGGCTTCATTTCCTTCCCCATGGATTTATATTGTTAATTTTCATTGATAGCAAGATCCCTGCTCTCATCTTCCATAGTGTTTTGTAGTATCATGTCACTTTGCTGCGTGCCAAATGTTCGATAGAATGCCACCAAGGACCAACATATGGTATGCCCTCCTGAGATTGGTAAGAAATATATATTTGTTGCCATATTGCGTACTTTCTCATGTCCATCAATATATTCTATAATACTAGCGCATTTCACAGTTCAATTTAAATAAGGGGCCTTTACATGATCTACAACTTCACACAACCTTTTTTGTATGATCCTGCTGATCCGGATCCTGCTACCAAGTTATGTACATACATCGTATCTTGATTATGGTTTGGTTTCAGTCAACACATGTGCACCCCAATCTGAAAATCAAATTGACTGTGTTAACTAAGGTGGCACACATGCATACTGGACATGATGCAGTGTGCCAAAAACTCATGTCAGATGTTATTTCTTCCCGGGCTTCTAGGTACGAGGCTGTAAAAAATTCAACGAGGTATGTCAAGTTCTTTCTCTATAGTCCATGTATGCTAACACACATTTATTTATGAAATATCTGATGTTAGGCGTGCAACAAGTCATGTATTCTTATCTAATTCAGTTTTTATGTGTTTATTGGCTCATAAATGTGTTTTCTCATGTAGCTTTTTTCTTTCCGAAAGCCTATACCTAGAGAGACGTGATTATCAGAAAACAAAATGTAGAAATGTGGGGAACATGGTACACCATCATTTTTAGAGATAAGGGCATCAGCCACCGCATTTTTTGGCTCATCAGATATAAACAACTACCATGGCAAACTAATTTAATGTGTGCAATTGTTCTCTAAAATTAGTTCTGAAATCTATCATGCATTCAGATGTGTGTTATGTTGTTTATCTTGAGAGCTATCTTTCTTTCACCATTTCTCTATGTCTTAAGTTTGTTTGGACTGGCCTTTTTTCATGATTTTGCCAAGCCAAGCTGTTGCCCTATTGCGTACTTTCTCATGTCCATCAATATATTCTATAATACTAGCGCATTCACAGTTCAATTTAAATAAGGGGCCTTTACATGATCTATAACTTCACACAACCTTTTTTGCATGATCCTGCTGATCCGGAGCCTGCTACCAAGTTATGTACATACATCGTATCTTGATTATGGTTTGGTTTCAGTCAATACATGTGCACCCCAATCTGAAAATCAAATTGACTGTGTTAACTAAGTGTGGCACACATGCATACTGGACTTACTGTGTTAACTAAGGGTGGCACACATGCATACTGGACATGATGCAGTGGGCCAAAAACTCATGTCAGATGTTATTTCTTCCCAGGCTTCTAGCTACGAGGCTGTAAAAAGTTCAACGAGGTATGTCAAGTTCTTTCTCTATAGTCCATGTATGCTAACACACATTTATTTATGAAATATCTGATGCTAGGCGTGCAACAAGTCATGTATTCTTATCTAATTCAGTTTTTATGTGTTTATTGGCTCATAAATGTGTTTTCTCATGTAGCTTTTTTCTTGCTGAAAGCCTGTACCTAGAGAAACGTGATTATCAGAAAACAAAATGTAGAAATGTGGGGAACATGGTACACCATCATTTTTAGAGATAAGGGCATCAGCCACCGCATTTTTTGGCTCATGAGATATAAACAACTACCATGGCAAACTACTTTAATGTGTGCAATTGTTCTCTAAAATTAGTTCTGAAATAAATCATGCATTCAGATGTGTGTTATGTTGTTTATCTTGAGAGCATCTTTCTTTCGCCATTTCTCTCTGTCTTAAGTTTGTTCGGACTGGCCTTTTTTCATGATTTTGCCAAGCGAAGCTGCTGCATGCTTATTTAGTTTGTTATCGTTTAGAAGAGATACACGTTGGCTGAAATTAATCTTCATCTATGTGGTGGGTTAGGTATGCGCCAAGTGCAGGAAATGGCCGCCACTTGCAATGTTGCCAGGAGCTGAGAGAGGGAGGATCATTGGCGAAGGCCAAAACTTACACGCCAGAGTGCCCAGGTCGTGATTTTGTTGACGCTGATCATTGCGAGCTCCATGAGTGACACATTCATCATGTTTCATGATGGCGCGGTCCTTGCCAAAGTCTGCAATCATTGGGTTCCGTGTGCTTATTTGCTACATTACTGCAGACAAAATGTGTGTTTAACATATTCTCATTAGATTATTTGCTGCATTACTGCAGACAAAAGGTGTGTTTCATTGTGGCTTTCCCCGGAATATAACTATTTAAGTACATGTTGGCTTTACAGAACTTGATGAATCAATGGTAGATGCACTTGGAATTTTGCCTCAAAGAAAGCAGCATAAGAAGTTTCTATTAGTGAGTACTATTTATTTCCATTTGCTAGCTATTTTGGAAAATGTGACTAGGTTGATTCCTCTGATGTGGTCAAAGCATGTCAGTCCCAAACAAGTTGGGGTAGGCTAGAGCTGAAACCCAAAAGATATCGTAACCAAATCACGGTTCTGGCACGTGGATAGCTAACTTCCACGCACCCCTGTCCAGAGCTAGATCTTTGCATAGCTAACCCAAAGTGGTCTTGCATCTTGATTGCATCAATATTTTCTGCAGACGTTCACTGTTGAAAGGACCATAAATAAAGAGAATCAAAACAAAGGAATGTAACCCTCAACTTATTACCTTTTTTGGCTAAAAAGTTCATTACTTTTCCTTAAAAACTAACATTATCACTGGAGCACACAAAATCTGTAGCTTTTTGATGAGAACATCTATTTCTATTATCAGCTTCTCATATGTAGCAGTACATGCAATTATACTCCTAGCCGCACACAAAAACTATGTTGTGAAGCCCTTTAAAATCTTTTGAAGTTAAGATTTTACTTTGTAAGATTGGTTCACTGTCATTGATATTTTTGTGTAAAAGTTCAATATCAATGCCATTGTTTATAAAGCGTCCCGCTTAAGGGTATGAGTCTTACTTTTATAGAAGGATGGAGAATAATTTTATGTTCACATGGAGCAACCATATATACATATGTCGTAAAGAGGAACACTGCTCCACTTTACAATTTGTATTTTAGGTCTAGGCATTATAAAAACTGAATTTTTTCAACTTAGATTTTACCGCTATCATTATCTACTTTCCTACTTTTATACAAGCTTTTTATCATTTGCACTTTTTAGATTTCCTACTTCGCATAGGTGTAAAAGCGTTGGACTAGGGAGTGGTATACACACACTTCACCCAGTGTAGTTCTTTTGTGTTATTCACTTTAAGGTTTCTCAAGACATACGACACTTAGCGGCAGAGGTTTTATTGACTTTACTGTCATTGATTATATGTACTTGATTATTATTTAATTAAACTCAAAGATTAAGACTATCAGCTAGCTATACAATAAGAATGCAAAATCAAGTCTAAAAACACTGACATGTCTTTTTTTACTTAATAACAAAGGTATAAATTGGCTTCTTTGCATGCTAGTATCTAAAACGATTACTATGCATTTTATAGTGTACATAATTCAATGTTGTATATTTTGCTTTTTCTGAGAATGAATCAATTGCAAGGCAACATCACCAATTTATGTCATAGCCATCGTCTAGGTCTCCGATGCTGCTGCTGGTGGCGTCCATCGCTTGCGTGGTTGGAGGTCCTTCTACCTCGTCGAGCCTTGTCCCTGGCATCGGTTATGTGAAGTTCGTCATCGGCTACAACCCAAGGTAAGTTCTTTGTATCTTTTCTCTACCGTGCTTTGAGACATAGCCTTTAAGTTATGGTTGTTGTGGGCTGGCCATCCTGCCTAAGTTGATGCTTGTGCCTTAGAATGATAATGCCTATATTACTGATTATCTTAATAGAATTTATGGAACCTCTGGAAGAAGATTAATGCCTTGCAGGTACCTCGTCGAGCCTTGCCCCTGGCATCGGTTATGTGAAGTTCGTCATCGGATACAACCCAAGGTAAGTTCTTTGTATCCTTTCTCTACCGTGCTTTGAGACATAGCCTTTAAGTTATGGCTGTTGTGGGCTGGCCATCCAGCCTAAGTTGATGCTTGTGCCTTAGAATGATAATGCCTATATTACTGATTATTTTAATAGAATTTATGGAACCCGTGGAAGAAGATTAATGCCTTGCAGGTACCTATGGAAGAAGAAACTGCTGAAACTGAAAACTCATTGGATGAAAAAAGAGTGACGAACAAACGGAGGAAGAATGAAGTAGCTACTCATGACTACCTTCTAATGAGAGTAACTCTTTGACTCATACATTATATGATTGTCCTTCATGCTTACCAAAGGAGGATGAATCCTATATTGATGACTGCTACAATCATATGGATTCTTTTGAAGTATCTTTTTTGATAAAATTGATGCTTGCTATACTTGTGGCCATGATAGTGAAACTTTTTGCTTGTAGATCATAAAAAGTATGCTTTATGTGATAATTATATTGTTGAGTTTGTTCATAATGCTACTGAAAATTATTTTGATAGAGGAATTTTTTTATTGGAACTTTCATGTTACTAAAACACCTTTCTTTGTGTTGAAAGTTCTTAAGTTTCTCTTATAAGATGTTCATGCATAGAAAGTATGTTAGACATATGTTTCATATTTGTTTCTTTGATGCTTTGTTTTATGCTTCAACTATCATTCTCTTGTGAGCACGATTATATTTATGCCTAGCTAATGGCATAAAAAAACACTATTGGCAGGCAATAAAAAATGCAATTTACTTCTAGTTTTATTTTAGAAATTTATCATCTATGGTAAAATAAGAATGCCTCATGCATTATTTCTGAAAAGTGAGAATTAAGACCTATGTGTTGCTTCTTCATGTTTATGTTGTCTATGATATATTTAGCTTTTTGATTAGACTTTGGTACAATTAATAGGTGGAAGCTTGGTTTGCCTCTTTGATACGTTCGTGCTCAAATTTAGAATTAATGTTTCATGTTTATTGTTGTTTCTATTTTTGTGTAACTTTGTGCTCTACTTTTTTGTCTATCGCTTCACTAGCTACTACTACTGGATCAACTTCTGTTATATATATGTTTTTTTTATTTTTTTCTTGATTTCTTCTAGTTTGCTGGTGGCTTTGGGATCTCCGTGCACCTCTGGAGCTTGCTGGATACTGCTCTTGTTGTTTGGTTCACAAGGTAAGACATACCTTGCTCCGGTTACTCTTGCTTTTGGTGTGTTCAGCCATATCTTTATTTATCTAATATTCTTATGTGTTTTCCCCGTTCTTGGTCTTCACGTGTTGTTTATGCATCCTTCTTTCTTTTTTTGTTAGATATTTGTTTGTGATTTCTGGTTTCACGTCTTACGAAAAAGTATGCTGTCTATCTGTCACGACTTTGTGCATAGATTTTCAGGTCTACCCCTTTTCTCCTTCTCTATGATCCACTTCCTACCCGGGCCTATGTCGGCATGATTTGTTTTCTTTATCCACAACAGTTGTCAAGTTTTCTCTATCGTGCGGATCGTTTGTGTTGGCATGCGGATTAGCCGGTGGTTGTACGCACTATTTTTAGTGGGGTATATGTATATGCCTTTTGTTTATTGTCTTGTTGATGGTAGAGCTTAGGACTGTTGTTGATTAGTTTATTTAAGTCCAGATGCTTGGTTGATTAGTTTATTTATTCATTTATCTCCTCCTTAATGCATCAACTGAATTAAAGTCTATCATAAGTTTAGTCACAATACATTTACACAGCTTAAGTAAATCTCAATTGGCATCCTCTTATTAGGTAGCATCGAGCAGCATGAACTGGGATGAAAAAATAAGAAAGTGAGCCTCTCTCTACCTCAAGCCAAAGAATCCAAAGATATAGAAGGAAATTACTTAAATGCATGTTCTTTAAAAGTACATATCATTTTTAAAGTGAATGCAAATCAATGTTCTTTGGAATCATTTGTATGGAAAGTGCAATCCCATGTAGAAGCACCTACTATTCAGTTAGTGTTTTGCCATCTTGCTCCTCTTGGTGTGCTTTTGCATTATTTATTTATTTTTGTTATTCTTTTTTTGCAAGGTCATCCTCTTCTTTTGTGCATAAGTTGTTGTCTAGAGAATTGTAAAGAAAAGTGTATTGTTTTATTATTGGATGATGACACTTTGTTCATCGATCTTTGTTTGTTAGTCTTATTTTAGTGTTTTTTTGTTGGTATGCTCTATAGGCGGGACTTCTACTCTTTGGATCCCGATTCATTATACTTTTTTCGGTTCCTTTATTGTCATGAACATGCTCTTATTTCTTTGGAGTCTCCTAGGTCGCTTGGTGGTGGGCATCGTGTTCTAGATACCTCGAGTTTTACTTCATCATATATATCTAGGTTTGTTGATTCTTTCCTTTTCTTACCAATTGGTTTTGCCCCTACTGAATCTGACTATGTGTTTATTATTTTACAATTGTTCCCTTGCCAGTAACATTATTTTCTCAAGATTGAACTGAACATTATCTATTTCCCTACTTTTGTACCAGCTTTATCATTTGCATTGTTTACATTTTGTACTTCGCATAGGTGTAAAAGCGTTGGACTAGGGAGTGATATACACACAATTCATCCAATGTAGCTATCTATGTGTATTTTTCTTTGTTATTCACTTTAAGATTTCTCAAGACATACAATACTTAGCGGCAGAGGTTTCATTGACTTTACAGGTTATTGAATTTATGTACTTGATTATCATTTAATTAAACTCAACGATCAAGAATATCAGCTAGCTATAAAATAAAAATGCAAAATCAAGTCTAAAGACTTTAACACACCTTCCCTTTGCTTAATAACAAAGCCACAAATTAGATTCTTGACGCGTGATGCGTGCCGCCACGCCTTTGCATGCTACTATCTAAAAGGATAACTATGAATTTTATATTGGACACTATCCAATGTTGTATATTTTGCTTTTGTTGAGAATGAATCAATTGCAAGGCAACATCATCAATTTATGTCATAGCCATCGTCTAGGTCCCCGGTGCCGCTGCTGGTGGCACCCATCGCTTGCGTGGTTGGAGGTCCTTCTACCTCGTCGAGCCTTGCCCCTGGCATCGGTTATGTGAAGTTCGTCATCAGCTACTACCGAAGGTAAGTCCTTTGTATCCTTTCTCTACCGCGCTTTGAGACATAGCCTTCAAATTATGGCTGCTGTGGGCTGACCATCCAGCCTAAGTTGATGCTTGTGCCTTGCAATAATAATGCCTATATTACTGATTATCTTGAGAATCTATGGAACCTGTGAAAGAAGATTAATGCCTTGCAGGTACCTATGGAAGAAGAAACAGCTGAAACTTAAAGCTCATAACAAAAGGAGGAAGATTGGAGTAGCTACTCATGTCTACCTTCTAGTGAGAGTAACTCTTTGACTCATATATTATATGATTGTCCTTCTTGCTTACCAAAATATTGATGAGTGCTATAATCTTATGTATTCTTTTGAAATAATTTTTTTGATGAAATTGATGTTTACTATACTTGTGGCCATGATAGTGAAACTTTTTTGCTTGTAGATCATGGAAAGCATGCTTTATGTGATAATTATATTGTTGAATTTATTTATAATGCTACAGAAAATAATTTTAAGAGATGAAAATTTGTGTATAGGAATTTTCATGTTACTAAAACACCTCTCTTTGTGTTGAAAGTTCTTAAGTTTTTCTTACAAGATGTCCATGCATAGAAGTATGTTAGACTTTAATGTGTTTCATATTTGTTTCTTTGATGCTTTCTTTTATGCTTCAACTATCATTCTCTTGTGAGCATCGTTACACTTATGCCTACCTAATGGCATTGAAGAAACGCTCCCAAAATGCAATTTACTTTCAGTTTATTTTTTGAAATCTATCATCTGTGGTAAAATGAGAATGCCTCATGCATTATTTTTGAAAAATGAGAATTGAGACTTATGTGTTGCTTCGGCATGTTTAGTCGGTTTAGGATATATTTGGCTTTTTGGTTAGGCTTCGATAAACTTAGTAGGTGGAAGCTTGGTTTGCCTCTATAATACTTTTGCGCTCAAATTCAAAATTAATGTGTCATGTTTCTTGTTGTTTCTATTTTTGTGTAACTTTGTGCTCTCTACTTTCTTGTCTACCGCCTCGCTAGCTCCTACTATATTGCGCTGTTATATGTTGCGCCGTTTTTTTTTACTTTTAGAATACACCTCCGTTATATATATGTTGCGCTGTTTTCATTTCTGTGTAACTTTCAACTTCTGTTATATACTAGTATAATGCCCGTGCGTTGCCACAGACTTTTGAAATATGTTGCTAAAGTTATGTAAACATAATGCATGTTAAATTTTACATGTAGAGAAAAGATAGTTCGCACACTGCGACGTCCAGATCTGGTCCTTGGGGGCGTGGGTTGCGGTGGTGCGGGTCAAAGGCCGTGGCCTTGCCTTCCGGTGGCAGCGACTAATGGCAGTGGAGGTTCCTAGACCGCGGGTAGTGTGCTCAGGTGGTGCGGCGGGTGAGGGTGGTGGTGTGAGCTGGTGCTGGTTGCAGCGGCGTGGCGACTGCGATCCGACTGGCAGCACGAGCGATGGTGCGGCAACCACCCCGATCTCGGGATTGGGCCTATGGCGTGCGGGACTGGACGCGAGCGATGTGTACTGTTGTGGTGGTTCGATCTTAGGATTTATGCTTGGGCAGGCTGGATCTGGACCCGGGGCAGATCGGATTTATTCCTCGGGTCTGCGAGGTTGGTCTTGGCTTGGGGTGCATCCGTGTAGTGTCATCACAGGCGCGGGGCAAGGTGGTGGTGGCCCTAAGAAATTTGGGGTCGTCCAAGCCCCCTAGGTCAGTCCTAAGGGCTTGGTGGCGGCCATCGGCGGTCCTAGGATCGTGTCGCCTCAGTCCACAGGGACCGATTGGGGATGCATGCGTAGACGCCTCCTACCGTGGAGGTATCAACCCAAATCCAGAGACTGATGCCGAGCTTGGAGTGGATGGAGTGCATTCCACTCTTTCTATCGAGGTTGGCGTGTCGTGAGAGGGACAGGTGGCGATGTATGGAGGCAGGGATGCCGGGGCGGCGGCCCCGGATGACGGTCCTTATGATGGCTTTCCGGTAGGATTCATTGCGGTAGTGGTGGCTACTTTTCTTGGTTGTTTGGACGTCGAGAGGTGTAGTGGTGGGTAGCTCAGGCACGCTTTTTTTTATAGTGACGTTCCCAAATCTGGATCTAGAGGCCAATCCTTGCAGTGATTGGTCTAGGTGCCTCATGGTGACACGGGCGAGTTCCTGAGCAAAATCTCCGGGCTCTGTTGTCGGCGACGACGACATCTGCGGGGTGTCGTTACCTTCTTGAAGACGTCGTCGGGTTCTTCTCTTAGTGGCGAGTCTCTAGGTGAAAACCTTAGGCTCTTTGGGCCCGGTAGTGATGATGCTTGCGTTCTTGTCGTGGAGGCTAGGTGTCTGAGGTCCTCGTTTCCTTGTGCTGCTTCTGGTTGTTATGTGTTTAGTTTTTCGGCCACGTAGTCTTGGCTATCATTTCGCCATGTAATTTCAACGTTGTTGCTTTATATATAAAGCGCCCGGGGGGGGGGGGGGGAGGGGATCTGTTATCCGATAGCTCTTGAACAAAAATGGAACATATAAAAATATAAATAATATATTTTATACTGCATTATATAAACATATATAATATATTTAAACAAAAGTGCGACTAACACATCTGATTTTATATGCACAACAAACTGAATACCCCTAATTAAAAAATAAAATGAAAAATGAGGCCCGCTTATCCATCTCGCAGCCAGCACTACCTCACTCTCTCATCCCTCGGCTCACTCTCTAATCCAGTCTCTCCGCCACGACATCGTCGCCGCCATCCCTCTCCACCACGGTGTCCCAGCCGCCATATCTCCCCGCCGTCGCATGTCCCTGCCGCCCCCTCCATCCTCAGTGCCGCCTCTCATTCCCTCCACCGGTATGTCGCCCGCCTCATCCACTCCCTTCCACAAACAATCTCTTTCGGCCGGATCCGGTGCCGGCTTCACCACAGCTGCCGTCCAACACACTGGTGATGCTGGATCCATCGACAGGGTGGCTGGATATACCTCTGGATCAGCGTGAGCAGCTGGTCAAGCACCGGAGCAGCGGGAGCGTCCGGAGGAGAAGCTGGCGAGGCCGCGCCGACGCCGTCCGGAGAAGACGGTGACCAGCAGTGGGGGAGGATGAGCGGCGCCAACTCGTCGTCGTCCACGCCCGCCTCAGCACACACCTCACGCCCCACCCCTCGCAGGTTCCTCCTTTTCCCCCTTGCTTCTGTCATTAGGACTTTTGTTAGTGCTCTTAATGAATTTTGTTAGTGACCTTAATGCATTTTGTTAGGGATCTTGCTCCATGTGTTAGCTGATAAAAAAATAGTAGAAATGCTATTGACTCAATTTCAACCAATCGTTTATTTTTATCAATTTTTATACTTTCCATGCATCACTGAACCATCATATTGATGCATTAATAATTTAATATTACTTATTGTCAAGCTCTATTAGGATCACGGGAAAGGTCTGGCAGAGAGGGAATATGATTAATTTTCGGAGAGTCTCTGGTATAAATGGGGCAATACCACTGTTGCAATCGTTGGTGTCAGCAGAGGAGCTTTGCTCAGCATGCAAGGTATAATGGTAATATAGACACGGCGCCCTAGTTAGAATAGGCACTTATTTCAGTTCATTTATTTTCCAAGTGGCTAGACCATAGAAATCTGTCAGGCACAAGCTTTCATTGTCCTGACATTCTATGTGTTCCACTTGTGCATAAAACCTAGATAAGAACTTTGATTCATTGTATTTTCATGTGAAGAAAATACAAATGGCTAATATGACAGATTAGGCTTTGAATTTCATGGTACTTGCTATTTATTCTTCTAGATACAACTTCGCTCATCAAAAAATAAAATGCACTTAGCCTCTATTAGTCCCCATACGATTTTACGATGTGCATGTGTTAAGTCTATGGTTGATTATATACATTTCTAACAAGAATAATCTGTCCATGAGTTTAACATCAGAAATCTGACATATTTTTGTTAGAAACGGAAATCTGACTTATGTAGTTTGTTGAAGATGGGGAGGAGAGAATAGTAGTTGGTAGTTTGGATCTGAATCAGTGCCTTTGGCTACCAGATGAACTGACCGGAAAGAAGCCAGGGGTAAGGTTATTGGTTCTTTTTCACGTACTGTGGAAGAGTATCATGGAATTGAATATGGACTTTCCTCAAGTTACTTAACTTAGATCAGCGAACCACTTTTACTCAGTAGGAAACTTGATTTTTTTCCTTGCAAAAAAGTAAACAGTTTCCCAAAGAGTAATGGATTTACTGGACACACCTGAATTTCTGGAATAGTTGGTTCGATCCATTTGCCGTTCTATTAAATACTGGTTTTCTAAAGCACGAGTTGCGATGTTGAATATCATTATCTATGCATGTATATATATTTAATTATCTTGGTATAAACAAGATGCAAAATTTGAAATATTTCTTTCTTTATTCTGCATCGGCGTTTTTCAGGTTTAGCCATTAGGTACCAAACATATGTGAGCTAACTGCTATATTTTTCGGTTTCCAAAGGAATTTCATGTGGAGCAATTTGACTGGTAACATCCTGAAAGAGATAGGAAGTATCACAACACTCGTCTTATGTAAGTTCCTCTTATCTAAGCTAACAATACAGATTGAAGCAAGGCAACCTGACATAAAAGTCAGCACTCTCCAACATTGACAATCACTAGTTACTTGCCCGTGCGTTGCAACGGAGCGAACACATTTTAGTAGCTCTAACATCAACATGCTGCATCTCTCTCTCTTTTTCTCTATCTCGACCAGGAGAGGAATTGGATTGGAACAACGAAGTCTGACAGACTCTTCTTAAATTTGTGTTAACTCCAACAACACCCCCAAAATCTGAATAACTATATTTCTTACCTTGCTAATTAGTTTTATACAGAACTGCCAAATCCATATGTTCATCATTGTACTACCTCACATTTTCATTTGAATGGTCAAATTATTCGTACAATAAAAATAAAATAGAAAATTAACAGACAAAGAGTTTTCTTAATAAATTTTATAAAGCTAAACAACGAATAAAAAATAATATTCCAAAGGAAATGCAGTCAGTAAATGGATCCTTACCAGAGAGGTAGCATCATTTGTCGCTTTTGGTCGATCTGGTATTTTTCTCTTCAGCCTACAAATACTTAAACATGCACACGTATTAATCATTTTAGGTTGTTCAAATCCAATTCTTAATGCATGAAAATTTTAGTCACGGCAAAGCAATCTTACGGTGTATCTGCTGGCTGCAGCTTCAGGTTGCACGAGCAGCAGAGGTCCAGTCGCAGCAGCAACCTGCGATAGAGCGGGGCTGCCGCAGTGCCGCGCGTCATCCGATCCGTGAGCGGTGTCACCACTCACCCGCGGCGTGGAGATCTTCCACACTGCACGCACGCAAGAGCAAAAGCGCTACTCCCTCCATTCCACAATGTAGTGCGCCCGCGGTTACCGAGATTCAAGTTTGACCATATATTAGACAAACGAGACCAACTACGACGGAAATAAAAACTATATCATCGAAAACTTCTTTCGAATACAAATTCAATGGTATAATTTTTGCTCCCGCCGCAGTTGATCTCGTTGGTCTAATTTATGTTCAAACTTGAATCTCGATAACCGTGGGCGCACTACATTGTGGAATGGAGGGAGTACTACCTCCTCGGGCGTTGCTACGACGCGATCGGCACCACCGCGGCCTGCAGGTCAGAGGACGGTGAAAGGAGCATCGTGGTCGCTACTCGCTCCTGCTGTAGAGAGACCACGCCGGCGCCCCATGCCGGGAGAGGACTGGCAGACCCGACCCTTGTCGGGCAAGGCTGCGTCGGCGACCGAAGTGATCAGGTCGGTGTGCGTCAGGGCGACCTTGTTAGTCGCGGATGAGTAGACCACGAGGGCTGGGTCACAGGGGTTCGCATGGTCCGCGGCGACGATGTCAAGCGTGGCCGGGTCATCGCCGTCCATGAGATCCTCCGCCGGTCTGGCGACGGCGACGTCGGCTGAGAGGATGCCGAGGAGTACTATTACGCCGTCGCTGCGGCGGAGGCAGAGGCCGAGCCCGAGGTGCAACACCGAGGCGAGCGAGAGTGCGGCACGACACAGGCCCACGATTGCTATCGTGCAGGTCGTGAGTGCACTTGAATCACTTGCGGTTGGTTTCGCCGAGATATCTGATGCGATGACTTTTCTTTCTTTTGGAGCGGGAGGTAGGTTTTGGTTGAACCATTACGACGGTAACCAGTACAACGACGACGACGGCACACTCCCCTTTAATAGTATAGACACTGATGCACCAAATGTAAAAAACGACTTCAAAGCTCGGTCTGCATCTTTTGGCAAATGAGCTCAGTAGAACACGCTATGTAGATGGCACTTTGGAATCACCTTCAGCAATGAATTTTGAGGCCTGAAATTGATGTTTAAGAACGAGTTAAAATTTAAGGACACCTGCGTGCTAAATCTTTGCACAGAGCTACAGAAAAATAAGATGAACAGATTATGTTCCTTTGTATCTACTGTCTTGAAAGACTCATCCTTTAATAGTAGAGATAGTAGTGATATGAGGAGCTCACGTATGGCAAACTCAGCTCGAAGTCAGTTTTTTATTGCTCTATATATGATATTAGATGCCTTAGGTTTTTACCATATTAAAAAGCATATGCCTTAGCAAGAAATATGACACCTTAGTATTTGTGTTCTTCTTTATCAATTCATAGTCCATGCATCTTCCTCCTGCATTTTTTTTTAAATTTCACGTTGTCTATTGTTATTTCCAGCTTAAACAAGTGCAACTTTGAGCAAGTATAGGATGGGCAGATGTCGTGAAAGGAATACTCATGGTTTCTGAAGACTGACAATGTTCCCTCGAGTACTATGCAGCAAAAAACTCAGGTTAGTGTGCATTAAGGTTTACAATAGTTATGTGGTTGTAATGAAGAATTGAACATACTTTATCTTGAGTTTATATAATTTGATCCGGCAACTTCATGTGCTTAGGACTTCCTTGTAGACTATGTTCTTCGTGGTCGTTAATAAAGGCTCAGATCTCTTTCGCTTCTTTGAATTCTTGCTTTGTTCCTTGCCCTTGCCCTTACCCTGGACTTTTCCCTTGCCGTCGTCCTTGATGGCGAGAATCTTAATGTTCCTCTTCGCAGTGGCTCTAGACAATGCAACTGACCGTGAGAGAAAATCGGGTCTGGTAGGTACACGCCGACAATCGGCAGGGACTGTCCTTGCGCCTTGTTGATCGTCATGGCAAAGCTGAGCCTAATAGGGAACTGCTTCCTCTTGAACTTGAAAGGGAATATATCATCATCAGATGGACAAAGAGGTATCCGAGGAAGGAACACCCTCCTACCAGCATGTTGTCCTAGCACGATTTCCGCGTCGATGGCGTTCCTTTGGAAACCCGGACCACAAGCCTTGTGCCGTTACACAAGCCATTAGCTGGATCAATGTTTCTCAATAGTATAATGGGGCAATTTATCTTTAGTTTGAGCGCATGTGGAGGCAGCCCGTTGGGAGTCAGGTTGTTGAGGAACTCGGGGGCATAGTAGCCGTGTGGATCATCCTCTGCACTATCAAAACTGTGGTAGATCTTCTCTTCGCCTTGGAAGCGCTCAATCATGCGCGTGTTTATCTTATCAACGTTATCGTTCTTGGTGGACAGGATCGCTCGAGATGTCATGTAATTTGGATCAGCCATGTTGTGGTCTAGACCAGGAAATACATGGTCGATTAGCTTCTCTAGGTCAACACCGTCTCCTGTTGGCGGCACACAAATATCTTCAGGGAGCCTTATGTTGCCTTCCTCGTCGGTTTCTTCAGTGCCGTTGCCTACCCTTAGCAAGTAATCTGCGAACCATGGGTCGTTATGTGCTCTCATGTTCGTGACGAGCTTTAGCTGGCGCATACCCTTCCAAAGGTATGAACTCCGCAGGGTCGCATCGATTATCTGACCCCGTGACCCCTTCCTGACGACCGGAAGCACCTGCCTAAAGTCCCCACCGAACACGACAGTTTTCCCCCCGAATGGTCGGTGTCGTCGCCCCATGATGTCCCGCATGCTATTGTCCAGTGCCTCAACAGCTTGTCGCTTCGTCATGGTGGCCTCGTCCCATAGGATGAGGGAAGCCATGTGCAGGAGCTTGGCCGTCCCACTTTGCTTGGTGAAGCCGCATGACGCCCCATCTTCAATGCTGAGTGGGATCTTAAACCTCGAGTGGGCTGTCCTGCCTCCAGGCATGATGGAAGCCGCGACGCCCGACGTCGCTATAGCCACCGCGATCTTGCCCTCCCCTCGAACCTTTGCCAGCAGTGCCCTGTATAGGAAGGTCTTCTCGGTGCCTCCCGGGCCATCGACAAAGAATACACCCCCATCACCGGCATCTACTGTTGCCAATATCTCGTCGTATGCAACTGCTCAGGGTTTAGCAAGGACGCTAAAGCAGCGTCGGTCGTGTCAACCTCGATTGTGGACTCCTCTATGACTTCTCTGGCCTCGCCTGCAGTACTGTCATAGGTCTCGTCAATGTACGAAAGAGGGAACAATGCTATGTCTTTCCCATTGACTATAGCATGCCCCTGATGTCCAACAACACCATCTTCTCCACTGCCTTTGAGCACGTGTGTGATGGACGGTAGTCATCAGACATCGCCTGTAGATGCCTATCTCATAGACCGCGCACGTCACCTGGCTCGCAGAATACCAAGATTGTTGCAAAGAGCCTCCTGAGTGAGGCTGGCATCGCGAACTGTGTTGACTTTGTAAGACACTCATCAAGCGTGTTGTTGGCCTCGATGAGGCCCAATCTCTCGGCAGCCTCACGGAAGCTATCACATAGCACACCATCCACGGTCCTCAGGTCCTCAAAGGATGTCTTGCCTCGTACGTGGTTGAGTAGCACTCGCATAAAGTACCGCTCCCCCTCGGCTAGATGGGCTGACACGATTCGACCTACTTGGTCTTTCTTTTGTCTCGGTCTCCAGTACTTCGCTCTCTGCCATGTGAAACTTCCTGGGAAGTCCTTGTACAAGATATCTCGAGCCCACGCGTGCTGCTGATTTGCAAGGAAATACTCCATCAACATTGACTTAGATGCATTATCACGGGCGACGACATCGGTCAGGTCCTCTCCTGCTTTGAAAGTGACATTATGCATATTTGGGAGATGAAGTGGCAACTGTAGGACCGATGGGGAACTCTCAGAAAGGTTAAAGCTGAATATCCTCCACATCGCCTCCGGTGGAGTAACCCATCTGGCATCGATGTACCTTTTAATCTCGTCTACAACCCCTGTGCTGTCAGGCTGGTCAATGCTGATTGAAGCTCGATCGTGGCCCTTGTACACGTATTTGTAAAGGTACTTGACGGCCTTGATGCTGGAGCACACCTCGACATTTATGTGGCAGTTGAACATCCGCAACAGATAAGGGTTGTAAGGAACCACCCATCTGTTATCCAGAATCTGTTGGCGGACCTTAGCCCGACGACCATCGTCCCGGCGTCGATAAGCAGGGTAAGAATCCTTCCCCTGTAAGGTGTTCTGGTTGAATGGCCGTGGGTACTTGCTCTTGCACTTCAAATCTTGCATGCACACATTTTTGGGATTTAGATTACGGCATGGGCCGTGCATCATATGCTTCACGACCATGGCATAGAGCTCTGGATACTTATGCTTGTCCGGGAGCTCTGCGGATATGATGCGGTCATACTGCTCTGGCACCACAAGTTTATAATCTCTATTCATGATCAACAGGAAGTGCGCATGGGGGAGGCCCCTCTTCTGGAACTCGACGTCATACACATGCACTACGACAACACCTAGGATGTGCTTCTTGAACAACATATCTTTCATGGTCTCCAACTTGGCCTTGAACACGCGTGCAACAAGATCTGGTCGGTCCTGGGGTATCTGGCCAGGAAGCAGGTCATTCAGTATCTCCTCCCAGCTAGGATTGCATGTCATAGTCAAAAATATGTCAGGCTTCCCATACGTTTGCACCAGTGCCATGGCGTCCATATGCCTCCGCTTCATGTCTCGGTTGCTCCCCTGATGCGTCCCTGGGAGCACGATCCTCTTGCCAATAGCGCTCGCTCGCACCTCCCCAACCGCGATGCTATCCACAAGGCCTTGATATAGATCAGCAAGTATCTGTGGTTGGTGGTCCCTGATCCACTTCATCCTACAACCCTCAATCTTGATGAACATGTCCACACCCCACTGCTGGAACAGGCGTGCTCCGTGAAGTATGGGGTTGAATATCGCAGGGCGCGTCTGTAGCCGGTAACAGTAGTAGTCTCTGACAGAGACACACAATCGGTTGTTCCCCTCTGTGGAAAGACGTGAAAGAAGAAGGTTAGTTACTATTTGGGAAGGATAGACAATGATTTTTTTGCATATAAGCATACCAAACATGCGAACCTGAATCGTTATCGTGGTTCCCTCTCGGTTGTTGTGCAAGCTCCCAAGGGACATTGTGCTTAGGGATATTTGGATGCCAACCAAGCTCCCCCCTTGGGAAAAATAGGGGATACGAAAGCGGGTCATAACAACCATCTGTGGCATGTATACTATGCTTCTCGTTGTTGTCCCCATAGAGTGTAATGCTGCGGTTGAACTTGTTTGCTTGATCGCTTCCCTCGACCCAAATCGCAGCCACGTCGGATGACACCGGTCTGTTATATCGCCGTTGATCTAGCTTCTGGTCAATGTTGAGGTCTATCTGGTACTCCTCGAGGTTTTCCTTGTGGGCACCCAAACTTCTAAACTGCTGGGAGTAGGGGTTGCCCCTGAGGATGTCAACTAACTTGTTGACAACGCGTTTGTCCAATTTCTTGGTGGCCTCCTTGCGATGGCTTAAGCTCGGGTCGTCGTCATAGAAGTACAACTGCAGATGTCCAGGATGAGCTGTTGGACCGAACGAGTGCACTTTGTGGTAAATAGTGCCATGTGCCCGAAACGTGTATACCCCAGTCTTCATGTTCGTGTAGTTGTTGTCTAGGCTGACGCCAAGGGTAGCGAAGGAGAAGTGACCATTGAAGAACCGAATGCTCTCCCGGAAATGCCGAGATTCTGCATCCTTGCACGACCATAAATTCATCAGCTCCGGGATAGGCTCTGGTTCGGCCAGCTCTATGTCCCCATTCCGGCAGCAGAAGCCATCTGTCTCATACTGGAACTTCTTGGCCTTGCAATGATCGCAGTTCGCTGCGTGCTTCAGGATGTGTGTGCTGTCTGGGATGTTTGAGTAGACGTAGTCGAAAGGATCAAGGTTGATAGATCCCATGTTGGAGTCTACGGGCTCATCGATGTCCGTTCCATCAGCGTCGGATCCTGCAAGCATTGTCGATACATAACATGTCATGATAGGATTCACTTCATAAATCAATATTATACAGGGATGAGAAGCGAAAGGCGCCTCATAGTACCTTCGCCGGCAAACAGGTAATACTCATCATCCATGAGGTCATCGGAGAGTGCACAATCATCCATTATGCCGCTGAGGAAGGCTTCCATGTCAGCTGCAACATTGTTGAGCCGATAAGTAATGGTTTAGTGTGACTGGTCACACTGTGGAGAGTAAAGATGGGAGGGTTGCCATCGGTCCCTATGGTGTAAGACGGCGTGCTTGGTGAAGGGGAGGAAGCTAGTGAAGCAGCTCCTGTGGGTGGTGAAGATGAGCTTGTTGCTTCTTTGTTTGCATCTAAGGTCATTGCCTTTTGGCGGGGAGACCTCCGTTTAGCTTCAAAGCTTGCATTGCGACGATCTAGCAATGCTAACCTCTTACTTTCTGGTATGCTCTTCCCGCGCGCTCTTCGTTTTACGGCATTCCCTTGAATCTTCTTTACCGACATACCTTGTTTGTGAGCTCGCTGCTGAGCCCTACGCTGTGCTCTGGTCTGATGCCTCTGCTCATGGGCTTGATTCTGGTTGTCGTATATTTGCTGATCATTGCTTTTCTGTGACGCATTTATGTGGTGTTCCTGTTGATCATCATCACCCAGGGTACGACTAAGGTACTCACCTGCATCGTTAGCGAGCCGGTAAATACTGGTTGAACACACATGTACATATCAAGTAGAGTAAAAATGGGGGGATTACCGTCTGATTCCAAGCCGTGGCCAGCCTTACTTGCTGACCGGGGGGCATGAGATAAAGCGGCGGGTTCTCCGACTGCCAACGCATGAGTGGTCGACATCAGGTTGGGGGCAGCTAAGATAGCTGCATCTGGTCGCGACATTGCGATGGAGTCAATGCAAGGGGTGTTGTGCCTAGCCGCGAGGTTTGATTTTCGCTGAGCTAGCATATTCGGCGGGAGTGTCTCTTGCTTGTCCTCGACCGGCATATTTTGGTAGGCCGCCCTTCTAAGGGCGCTACTCTGTTCCTTCTCATCTGATGTCATATGTTGCCTGGCTTCTCTTTGACGGGAATTCCTCTCCTCGTCAGTTTTTTTTCCTAGCTGCTCTGCGACGTGCATTGATTTCCTCCTTCTGTTCAGGTGTTAACCTATTTCGCCGTGCTATATATTGGTCTCGCCTTTTTTGTTTTTTGTCTGATGTAATGACTGCACTTGAAAGAAGGTGTTCAGCCTCGGCGCTTTATATGAAACAATTTCATGCTCAGTGTTGCTATGTGTTCCTCCAAGTGATGCACGATGATCATAGTAGGTGGCTTCACGAGAATGATTTCCTGAAGAACCAATGTATGGACCACTTTGGTTATGAAATGTATAAATGCTAACGGAAAATATGTCAATGGGTAAGGGCGATACCACTTGGGGTTTCGACATGCTCCACTGGCCGAAAGGCCGTGAGATTGCCGGCTATGGGAACCATCATACGGTGTTGCGTGGGCAGATTGTCATCATCATCGGAAGACGAAACACTGTAGTTAGTAGTGTCCGTTTGATCGCGTATGAAAAACCCAGACAATGGTCGGTGGGTAATGGTGGGTTGTCGCCTCGAAGTCCTCTCATATTCAAGAACTGATAAGCAATAATGTAGGATAAGTTGTGATAGGTTACTGTATACCTTATGTCCAGACATGTGGTTGGTATACACATACCTCTTTTTCCTTTATCATATGGATCCCCTCTTTCCTGTGACATCGCTGTGCCCTATATGTTATTCACTAAAACTGCATTGTTTTGCAATAAGAAAATGATAAGACGTTATAACTGGATTGCAGTGGAACAGGTGTACGTAATATGAAATTGGGTGAGATGCCACATGTTCAGTTTAGGGTGTTTATTTTTTCTGTACCAAATTTGCTGACACATGATAATGCATAATTGTCCTGTGCCCATTTTGATTAACATGAATATTCAGAAGCAACAAAACATATCTTTGTTGTCTTACAATGATTCTGCTTGTGTAGTTACCCCCTCATATATGTTCCCCTGCTCTTTTGAACCGGGCAAAAAATCGTTGACATAATATTGGATTCAGCTGTTTTATTTGTAGAATTGACCATTAGTGCCTTTTGCACTCTTTAAATTCTGTAAACACATCGTGATGGATGTACTATTGTTTTGCAGGTTCACACACTTTGTATAGGAGCTGCAACAGATGCTTGTATTCCAAACCAAGCTCTTTCTTAACCCATATTTTACAGATGCTCGTATTCCAAACCAAGCTGAACCATTGCTTCTTTTGCAGGACATTCTGCAAAATCAATTAATAAAATAGTTCTAGCAACTGATTGACTATTACTAATATGGCAATATAGAGTATCCTAAAATCTCATAAACATCTCTATTTTTAATTAGAGAGCACAACCAAAGGGGAATGTAGAGTTTGAGTCCTTTTTCTAATAGAAGCTGCATTTTTCAGGCTTCATAATGTTGACATTCCTCATTTGGTTTGTTTAGAATGAACCCTAGAGTCGACTCCTTTTCCTAATAAAAGCTGTATTTTCCAGGCTTCATCATGTTTGCTTTGTTATGCCTTATTATGTAATCCCGGGTGGGGTGGGGGTGGGGGTGGGGGTGGGGGAATCCAGTTCCAACATTTATAACATTCTTCATTTGATTTGAACAGAAAGAATCTGCACACAAGGCCATGGCAATGAAGGCGGTCAAGATTTGTGGTAAGCAGTAGCAAACTTGGATGTCACAGCCTTGACTTTGTGATTAACTGAAATTTCTAAGATTGCAGGAAAAATTCTCAAGCCATGTCTTAGTGTATAGTTCTTGAAGGTGGTGCAGTCAGCCTGTTCTTATGCAAAATACATGAACTCTTGGGTGTATACCAAGAAGAAATTGGGGTTTGTTTCCTGCTTTGTTACCCTACATTAATAATTTAATATGGCTATGTACATTGCTCCTAGATTAAGCTGCTAAAACCATATATGTTAAGCTATCTTAGAACATGGGATGATATTTGTACGGTACATGCTGCAATCTATTCTTTTGACTTGACCAATTTTCATGTTCTGACGTTCTGTAGAAGATGAAAAAGTTTGGCTACTTTTTCAAGGACTAAATTGTGGATTAGCGTATAGTTTTTTGAAGAAGACATTTTTCAGTCGAAAGAACATTGAACAGTCACTGAGTTGTTTTTTGGCTGCATCAAAAGTTGGATTTTTCTGGCTATTATTTTGGGAGCATTAATTGTTGAATTACAGAAGAATAGATGTAGCCAGGTATACTGTACATCTTGATTTCTTTTGTTTTTGATTAAGCCGTTGCTTGATATTTGGTGAAAATAATAGTCCACCTTTGTATAAAGGTTAATCCTTTCTATTTTGTAGTTCACCCATGTTTTTTTTGCTTCTTCTCTATCTTTCTTCAGTTACTAATACAAATTTGCATCTTTTACAGGATGGGTTATTATCTGTAAAATGCGATCTTTAAAAAGTATACTAAAGGTATTTTCGAAAGAAGCTTTGAATTACAGAAGAATAGATGTACCCAGGTATACTGTACATCTTGCTTTCTTTTGTTTTTGATTAAGCCGTTGGTTGATATTTGGTGAAAATATTAGTCCACCTTTGTATAAAGGTTAATCCTTTCTATTTTCAAACTGTGACTATCTTGGTAGGAACAACTTTGACTGGAACATTTAACGTACATAGCTAAATGTTTGTAATCATGGGTGAACTGTTTTTTGGTACCTTTCGTTATCTATCAATGTTGAATTGGCTTGCACATTACAAACTTCTAGCTCGCTTACTCACTGTCTTCTCTTCTTCCATAAGAAAAACAACACAACACTCACACAAGCTTCACGACGGACCTGAAACAGTACAGGTCTGTGAACTTTGGCAATTCCATGGTACGGGAGCATATTATTGTATCATGGTACGGGAAGAAACCTGATTGCCTTGATCTTTTGAACGGGTGCAGATTTGTCCGGGCGACGATGTGGCCGGCCCGCCGGCTAGCCGGAAGAATAAACAAGCGTTTCTCCTGGCGACGTTAGCACGTGAACTTTGATAATTCCAAGGTATGGGAGTAGGAACGTGAGCAGGGAACTAACCGGATCCTTGATCTTCTGAACGGGAGCAGATTTCTCCTGGCAATGTGCGCTCGGGCTGGGCGGTGGTTAGGTCGATGGAGCCGCTCGCGGCTGCGGCTAACTGGTGTTTTCTTCTGGCGATGTGTGCTCGGGCTGGGCGGTGGTAAGGTGGATGGAGCCGCTCGCGGGGACGATGTAACTTGATCGTGGGTTTGACTCGTTTTTGTTTTTGGTTTGAGTCTTTGAGATTCTGTGTATGCTTAGCTGAGTCTTTGTTTATCAGGGAAACTTGACAAAGGAGCTGTTCTTAAAGCACTTTGTAATGGATTTCAAGAAACTACTGAGCCAGCTGTTTGCTTGAGTGAAGGTTGGTACCTTGATTTACCTTCCCCACGTTTTATGCTGAACGATTCACTTTCTTAGTTCTTGCTCTTTAACATGTACCGTTTGTGTACAAACACCACTGCTAAAATTGGTCATTGAATTTCTTTTCCATTTCTGTTTTGCCTTACGCATATGATACTTGGCTGGTGGTTATGCAGGATACTCTCTGTGGAAAAGTGTCTGAATGTCCTATTGTGAAAGGTGTAAAAATCGTTGGTGATGGCTACACTCATTGTGAAGGTAAAAAAATCGTTGCCATGAATCAGGAGAATATTTTATTGGCGCCTTCTCTTTATTTTTGTGACTTCATGTTAAATAATTTGATCAAGCAGTGTGTATCACCTGTTAGTTATCGTTTAGTATCCCATGGAACAGGAGCCGTTCTCAAAACTGCGTGACCTCAATTAGTAGTTGAACAACTGATATTATGCATTTGGTATAGGCAAAAACTGATATTATGCATTTGCAAAGTTGATTTCAGTTTTATCTATATGCACATGATTGGTGAAAGGTGGAATTATTTCCATCCACTACATTATATCGACACTATGCTATTTACATTTGTTACCTTCTAAGGTTATCTTCTATATCTAAATAGCTAGCCCCCACTAGCATATTTCTATCAACATGCAAGCATGCCACCTCATCATTCAACATGCATGAGAAAGGCACCACCTCAATATGCCACTATGCATAATAAAAAGACACGTGCACCATGCATGCATGGGAATTTTCATTCTATTATGATATTTATATTAAATTCATATATTAGTTCAAAAATATTATTTCAAATATTTATGTTTCAGTTAATTAAACATTTCACTAAAATATTTGGCAAAAAACTCCCGCAACAACGTGCGGGGCATCGATGTTATATTTTTTAAAAGATGTTGTATGCCTGTTCTATTCTTGTAGCTGTAATATTGTGAAATCATGTTGAAATCCGGGGCATACGACAGTGTCGTATCTCGCGGTGGGTTCGATATGTGCTTCGTCTTCGAATTTGGATGGAAACGTTCAGATCTGGAACAGTACCGCATATCGGATCTTATAGTTGATTCAGGTTTGTGCGGTGACCGTAAGTACCCTCTCACGTAGTAAGGGTCGAGATGCGCAAGGATAACCAAACCCCATACACTCTTTTTGGGTTGCATGGTTATTTGTGACTCTCTAATAGACTTAGAAATACCGATAATAATTGAATGTGTTTTTTTTATCATCATACTTGCATAACTATGTTAATAGGAAGCTGGAGCTGTGGAGACAGACTTTGGAATCGAAAGGTTTTAGGCTTAGTAGAACTAAAACTGAGTACATGTGGTGCGGTTTTAGTACTACTAACCATGGGGAAGAGGAGGAAGTTAGCCTTGAGGGGCAAGTGGTACCTCAGAAGGACACCTTTCGATATTTGGGGTCAATGCTGCAGAAGGATGGTGATATTGATGAAGACGTTAGCCATCGAATCAAAGTTGGATGGCTAAAGTGGCGCCAAGCTTCTGGTGTTCTCTGTGATAAGAGAGTGCCACAAAAACTAAAAGGCAAGTTCTATAGAACGGTCATTCGACCTGCGATGTTGTATGGTGCTCAATGTTGGCCAACTAAAAGGCGACATGTCCAACAACTAGGTGTGGTAGAGATCCGCATGTTGAGATGGGCATGTGGCCACACAAGGAAGGATCGGATTCGGAATGATGTTATACGGGAGAGAGTTGGGGTGGCATCAATTGAAGAGAAGCTTGTCCAACATCGTCTAAGATGGTTTGGGCATATCCGGCGTAGGCCTTCTGAAGCGCCTGTGCATATCGGGCGGTTAAGGCGTGCTGATAATGTCAAGAGAGGTCGGGGGAGGCCAAACTTGACTTGGGAGGAGTCTGTGAAGAGAGACCTGAAGGAGTGGGCTATCAACAAAGATCTGATTAGATCTAGCCACGTGCCAGAACCGTGATTTGGTTACGATATCTTTTGGGTTTCAGCTCTAGCCTACCCCAACTTGTTTGGGACTGACAGGCTTTGTTGTTGTTGTTGTATACTTGCATAACTATGTGGGGAATCTTTCAATATAGAACTTGATTTGTATATTTCAATGATGAGCTTCCTCAAAGAACTCCAGGTCTTCATGAGCAAACAAGTTGGATGCACCCTCATTAGTTTTATTAGACAAGTTCATACACTTATAGCTCTAGTGCATCTGGTGCATGATAATCCCTACTTCTCACACCTTATATATCACAAGGCTTTCTCTCGTCTAATGACTGTCCTCATTGGTGTGAGAATTTCTCACTTTTTGAATTTTCTACTCCATCATTATTCTATTTACCATTTAAATGCCATTTATCTTGTTCGCGCTCATTCATTGCATGAGTTGCTCGAAAGTCAAAAAGGAGACGATCAAATAGTTGTGTATCTTAGCGATACTCTAGGGTAGTGCTATGGTAAGGTTCAACTAGATTATGAGAGAAGCGAAAGTTGTATGAGTTCTGAGCATATTATTTTTATTCTAAACATTTTCCACTCATGGTACGGGAACTTCGACTAGAGGCATTCGATTCACGAAATGGAAGAGTTCAATTGTTTATATGTTTTTTCATTGCTTGTTTTAATATCAACTATAGATTATTGTTTTATATCACTTTGTTCTGAGCTTATACATCTTGAATATATTAGGTTGATTATCCTTACTCTAATTAGCATGTCGCATCAAAAATTATCTTTGTTATCATTTACCTACTCAAGGAGGAGCGGGAATTAAGCTCGGAGATGCTCATACGTCTCAAATGTATCTATAATTTTTGCTTGTTCAATGCATGTTTTCTGTCATTGCTACATATTGTTACCATATTTTTGAAACATTTATTGGACAAACCGACTGAACCAAAGGCCCGTGCCAGTTTTTTTTCTGTACATTGCAGAAAATGTCCAAAAATAAAAGTGCTCAGAATAATCATAAACAATTCCAAAGACCCTAGGAGTCGGGATGTCACCTCATGGGGGGGGGGCACAACCCCCATATAGATTTAGGTTTCTAATCATCCCTGACTTGCTTTTGTGGTTACCATGTTCATCTCATTAGTAACATCCTTGTGCGTCTACTATTGCTCGGCGGACTACATTCTTCTCGGCGACTACGTACCTCGATGAGTCCTACAACCTCAGTATTATTGTATGTGTATGGCTCTTTTGTGCGAGCTTGCTGGCTGCTATTATTTTCTCCATTGTGTCTTTGCACTTGTTGTTCCACATTTTCCTTATCTTGAACTAGCTAACCTATCGGCAATGTCGTGAGTATCAAATGCTTAGCCCAATTGCTATCTTCGACTGACATGTGTCTTCGATTTTACTTGGGTTTTCTCTTTGCTTTACTGCTTTTGAGATATATCCATCGCCAGTCGCTCGCTCTTTCCCCTCTTCATTCTTCCAGAGAGAGAGATAAAGAGAGAAAGGCGCGGCCACCACCCCTTGGCTCCAGCTTCTCGCCGCCCCACTACCACTACAGGGAATAGGAGTTTTGCTGTCAGCCAAAGCCGACTGCAAAGCATAGGAAAACGGACGGCAAAGCAATTGTCAACGACTTTGTCGGCAAAGTACAACTAAAATCGACGGACGGCCGTTTCTTTTTTTGTCCTAGCAGACGGCCAAATACAGAATACATATGTTTATTATTAAGTGGGCCCTGACACATCTTTGACGTCCGCTGTCTAAAATGCACACGACAATGTTTTCTTACTGAGATAAAAAAAATACACGCACCATGCCCCTACTGTTGTTCCATGCAGGAGAACACCGTGCCGCACCGGAGACCACGCCGAAACACACAACGGAGACCACACCAGATGACACGACGAAGACCGCACTGCGCTTGGTACGCGCACCATGCTGGAGTTCCTGACGTAGTGCCGCGCCAGAGACCACGCCCGAGTTCATGATGTCGGACCGCATCGGAGACCACGCCGGAGTTCCTAAAACCGCACCACACTGGAGACCGCGCCCGACGCTCACCACGCCGAAAACCACATCGGAGTTCCTGACCTCGCGCCGCTCCTCGCCGTCGTGGACATGACCGCTTCTGTGGTCGCAGCCGCCACGCACCGGAGAGGCATCGGTTACGCCGCCGTCTTCTTCTTGGTCGCACTTGAGAGGCATCGGGGGGGGGGGGATGCTTCCACGCATGGCGCGGCCAGCTCTGCATCGAAGCGGCGCCGTCGATTTGCTGCGCAGGCGACACCGACAGGGTGGAAGGTTTGGCGCGATGGGGCGACGGGTTTGGGCGTGCCTCGTCATCGTGGACACGACCGTGTCGGTGGTCACGGCCACGGCGCACTGGAGAGGCATCGGTTACGCCACCGTCGTCTTCTTGGTTGGACCGGAGCGGCATCGGGCGACCGCGCTTCCGCGCCCGGCGCGACCTGCTTTGCACCGGAGCGGTGTCGCCGACTTGCTGCGCAAGCGACACCGGCTGGGCGAAAGGTTTGGCGCGATGAGGCGGCGGGCTTGGGCGCGATGCATCTTTGGAGCGGCGAGCTTGGCCTTGATCGGCTGCACCATGGACACGCACGAGCAAGTTGGGGAGAGGATAAGCACGCACCGTGGCCACGCACGAGCATGTGGTGGAGCGTGGAGGTGGGGCCATGCATGGGTGGGGTGGTTTTGCTGTGCCACATTAGTGATCCGTGGGAAGATGTCTCAGCCAATAGGAAATAGTTAAATGTATTTGTGTTTCTCTACCTTTTGTATTTTAATAAAAAAACTATGTTCATAATTAAAAAAATATATAAAAAATTCCACTTCTTCTAGGGATCATAAACCAACATCACTTCAAATTTCATACAATTTAGACTTTGTTTGCATTTAAAAAAAAATAAAAAATACAATTGTTTTGACTATAGCAAAGGGTACTTTGTCGTCTGTTTTTGCCGTCGGCTAGACTTTCTCGCCCACAGCGGATGGTAAATCTCCTTTGTCGTCCGCCTCGACAAAACGCATACGGCAAAGAAAAAGCTGACGGCAAATCTTTTGTTTCTGCTCCTCCCTCCGATCGCCCGCTTCTTATCCTTCCCTCCCTCCAACCAGCGGTCGGGGCGATTGGTGCCACCGAGGGTCGCTGGAGCCTTTCTTCGAAGACCCCCGGAGGCTGGGGCTCCCACCGTGACGCCCTTCTGGCGAGGTCGTCGGCCTCCTTGTTCTCGCGGTACCAGGAGTTGTGAGTCGCTCTTGACCTTGATGCGCTTGATGTCGAGCTTGATGGTGGCCCTAAGGCCAGCGAGGACTCCCTCGTACTCGGAGATGTTGTTGGATACCTTCCCGCCGTTCTTGAAGCAAAGCTGCACTGCGTAAAATAGCTTCTTACACATGGGGGAGGTGAGAACTGTGCTAGCCCCCGCGCCCTGGCAGGAGAACGCTCCGTCGAAGTGAAGGGTCCAACCGCTTGGGGCATCCATGCCCTTCGGGAGAGACTCCTCTTCAAGAGGCTCCTCCGGGCAAGGATCTGTCCGATCGGCCGTGAAGTCAGCCAGTGTTGTGCCCTTGATGGTCCTAGTTGTGAGGAACTCTAGCTCGAACGGTTGCAGTTCGATGGCCCACTCGGCGACATGACCTGTTGCGTTAGGGTTACGCGGGACTGGCTCCAAAGGAAAATATGTGACTACATTGATGGGGTGGCCCTGGAAGTAGTGGTGCAGTTTCCTCGATGCCATGAGGAGTGAGAACAAGAGCTTCTGTTGCACCGGATATCGCTCACGAGCATCCCAGAGCACCGAGCTGACGAAGTAGACTGGATGCTCGACGAGGCGCGAGGTAGTGGGGGCAATGAGCGGCTCTCCCTGGATCTCCCCTTCAGGAAGGTCTTGATCCTTAACGCCTAGCCCCCGAGCTGGAACAGGTCGAGACTCTTCTTGGCTAAGCTTCGGGAGGACCGGTGACTCGACGCTTGACGCAGCCGAAGGCTCTGAGGCCCCTCTACGACTGGCTCCCCTTGAGAGGTTTCCTCCTTCGCGAGGGACTAGCTTTTCGGGAGGCCAGCCGCACACTTGGTCTTGACGAGTATGGGCTCTTCACGCTACATGACAAGGGCCGCACTGGCTGAGTGAGGAGTGGCCGCGAGGTAGAGCAAGAGTGGCTCTCGGGGCTGCGGCACCACCATCACCAGAGGGTTGGTGAGGTATCTCTTGAGGTCCTCAAGAGTGGCGTCATCTTCAGACCGGGCCCGATCTCTTCATAAGCTTGAAGAAGGGAAGGCCCTCTCGCCCAACTTGGAGATGAAACGCCCGAGCGCCGTCAAGCAACCGGCCAGGCCCTGCATCTGCTACTAATATAAAACCACGAGAGGGGATGGAACAATTGATCATGACCCTTCCTTGCACTTCATCAAACGGTTTGTATTAGCTCCGTGTTTAGCGGCACAATACATCGCTAGACTAATCTCCGCAACTAATCACGTCGTGAAATTAAGCCCATCCCCCGCACCTTCCCAGCGATGCTCTCCTCCTCCACGGCTTCCCATCCTCTGCCGCAGGCCGCTGCTTGCACATCTCCTTCCCCCGTCACACCACCTCCACGTCCGCACCGTCTCCACCCTGACTCACCACCCTCCATTCCGATATCTCCAATGTTGATGCTGCTTCCATCCCGCCGTCGGTCGCATGCGTTGCCCCCACGCTATGTCCCAATGGATCTTTCTTGTCCCAGTGCATTGTCGAGAGGTCCTGCTGCTTCCCCAATGAAGTTGCACGACCTTGACTCCCCTATTGCTCTGGCTAAGGAAGTGGGGATACCCCCAACTCCACTCAGCCCCTCGCCTCGAGGTTGTCGTCCTCCGCGATCTCGACCCCTCCGTTGGGCCTCCATCTTGCCTGCGGCTGAGGAAGCCGCACCCTAGCGACGTCACATGAACAGGATGCACTGGAGAGTTACATCTAATTAGGCCTCCCTCCTCTCCGCTAAGTGTATCTGAACATGAGTTCTTGCACTGTATGTGTTCGATGATTTCTCTCTGAAAGCTAGAAGTTGTATGCTGCTATGTTTTTTCCATCCTCGGATTTCAATCTGATGAAATAGTGATATGTTCTTTCAATCTATGTATAAAATGTGCTGTTTGAGGAGCAAGCAGGTGCAACATCGGAGCGACATGATGGCTCCAAATTCCCACTAAATATCAGGGTTATGTTTCAAATTTTAGCATTTCATTATGTTATGTCCAATTACATACATTTACTCTTATTGCACACAGTGATTTGCAGGAATGCACATAATATTTTCATGTATCATGGACCATTTGTAATATTTGCTTACTGTTTCTGTGGAGCACCAAATTCCACTACTATGCGCAATCTTTTGTAAGGTAAGTTTTTTGGACCAGTACACACCCAAACTTTTGGGGTATATAATACGAGTGACTTAGTATGTTACTGGAATTGTTGGTACTCCCTAATTTGGTTTGTTGGGGCTTAGTCTTGCACTGAAAAATACAGGAGATCGCACATCAAATTGTTTAATATTCTTTATTTTTAGAATTATGTTTCAGATGAACTATTGATATCGTTCTGAACGTAGAAAACAATTGCTTAGTCGGATTCGAGTCCTTGTCATTCATTTGGAACTTATAATTTAGCATTGTGAGAACTATGACATGTGTAGTCTCATAAAATACAAGAAGACTTGAACTCGTAGAACTCATGGAGTCGGGAGAATATGGTTCCATTAATGTGATAGAGGAGAAAAGATGGCCTCTTTTTCTGCCTACACCAACAGTAATACTGGTTACATTGGGAGCTTTCCTAAAAAATGTTACATTAGGAACTTTTCTTAATCTGATTATCTTGTATGTACATGATATGTTGTACCTAGGACTTATGTTATAAATTACCAATATCATGTTTGCAGTAGTAACAAATTTGAATAAAATATGATCTTTTATTTGCTAAAATCGACCATTCTTTCATGTGCAATTTCTGAATCCTGAATACTCTGGATTTAATTATTAATGTCGAGTTGGCTCAGATTATAATTTTTTTACTGGAGGATTAGGATTTAATTGCTAATGGTGAGTTTATTCACAATTTTTTTTGCTAATGGTGAGTTGGCTTAGATTTTTTAAATCCTCCTTGAATGCTTTATTATCAGTATCTCCGACCAAGCTTAGGATTTTTTTTCTAACCTTACAATCCATTATTTTATATGCTAGCTGATGTGATGACACAATCTCTTTACAGGAAAAACAATAACACATGCCCTTTCAGGAAAACCCACATAGGTTTCTCGGGCGAAAACTTACTTTCAAGGGAAGTTCATTGGACAAGTACCACATCCATATCTTTAGGTTGCTTTAGTGAAATTGAATGGGAGATGGCCAACCAAAATTTTGAAGCCGTGATTTTTTTTCTCTGATTGGATGAGCTGGATAGTTCTATATCTCATTAGAAGGAATATAGTTCCAACAACCAGGGCAAATCCAAGTGGTAGAAAAACTCGGGTGAGTCATGCTATTTCTTGCTTCCATTAAGCTTAAACATGACATATGCCTTTCTCTTAAACAGGACATACGCCTTTCTCTTAAAATAGAATTCACTTGAGAATTCCTTGAATAACACCTTTTTGAATCATAGAAATGGTATTAGCCAAATCCCAGGTAGATTATTCAACATTTTTTAACCTTCTGTAGTCTCTTCACATGCAATGATTTGACACTGAAGAATTTATTAATTCAGAAATTTCTTTACATCCGATCGGTAACATTTGTACGTTATAGGGTAAGCCGCTCTTGATTATATTATGCCACTACATATATGTCATTCATTTATACTTTTTTTTGAAATAAAAGGGTATTTTGGATGTACTGTGCCAGCATCTTTTTATATTATTACCAGCTTCTGGAAGTAATGTCTGGAATTGGATCATATTCCAATCAGCTTGTCCACCCAATTTGTTTTGTACCTTCATAGAAAAAAACCAAGCTGCAAATGTTGGAGATGCTGAGTACTGCAGGTCCAACAACCTGCACTGTATCTAAAACTAGAAGAATATACCCCGCGTGTTGCAGCGGAAATCTTTATAAGAACTCTACAATGTAAATTTAAAGGGTATAAGATGCATGTAAATGAAATTAGATGACATGGACAAATGACTGGAAATAATAGTGGGTGATGTGGATAGCATGCATGTTGAGATAGATAACATAAATGCATCTTAGTGGGTCTTTTTTAGTGGATGACATGGACAAATAATAAGCGCGGTGGTACTTCTTTTGTGTGTGCCTGGTGTGTGTCCTCTCAGGTTTGAGAGGAGGACCAACTCGGACCGCTGCTCTGGGCACCGGCTGGACATTCTCTTGCTTACCGGAAAACGGAGCTCAATCGGAGCCAGAAATGAGCTTGTCGAATAACTCAATGTAAAATTTGATTTCTGTAGAGTATGTATAAAGATTATTCACAAGGTATGTGAACATGGTGTTCTTGACAATGTTCTATTTGCTGGTTGTCGCAGTTGATTCCTCATGGCTGATGGGTTGCGTGGATAAATGTTTCAGTCACGCATGCTCTCACCTCGAATTATATAAAACTCCATGGGAAGGGGGCTGATTTTACCGTATGCAATTCGTGTAAGAATTAGAAGTTTTGGCCTTAACACCTACACTTTCTACAGCTGATTGGCGTAGTGAATGATTTAAAACCATGTTGCCTTGAATAGCTGCTCCCGAGATACTTTGAGCCCTATTGCTTATAGAATCCTTGGTATCTCACATTTTAGAGGTTGATAATAGTATATTTTTGCTGTTTGAGAATGCATTAGTTTAGAAAAGAGGTTGGCCAGTTGTGGCAATCTGAATCATAGAGACGTTCCTTCTCTTTGCTATTTTTTTAGTTTAGATTAGATTTCTGTTTGCTTGAACAGTTTCATCGACTTGATGGTAGACTTAACTAAAATTGTCTATAGTGATTTGTGGGTGCTCACATTGTTGGCCAGGCCAATGGATGTAGGTATCTTAGATGGCCAGATAGATTCTGGTATATCCGGTATTTTCACAAAGCTTAAAGAATGTGTTTGCTTGAGATGATAGAGATCGTCTTTCTTTCAATTCTTGCACTATGGAGTTTGTTTAAAAGGATGTGGACTTCTTTTGTTTACTATTTCCAAATCTGCTAGGAATTGGTGGTTTACATTAAAATGGTAGAGCTTTTAATCCATGTATATATGAGCACCTCTTCCTATCGGTTATATGTAGTTTAGCGTTGCTTCTTGCACCCCATCAACTGATACTGGGTGCAGAAGTGAAAGACTCTTTTGGTTGTTGCAGATTGTAATGTTAGCACCTAATTATAAGATTGTGCAGCAAGTGAATTTGTGTCGGCACCTACCCTTCTTACTTTTCCTTGCTTTTGTTTGTTTGATCTCTCATATTGTGTTCTCCATTTTTTGAGTGTTGTATGAGGTTTTTACAGAATTCTTGTCAGTTTTAGGATTGGCCTCAATAATTAGTTTTCTATTCTGGCCAGTGTTCTATTTGAAGTACATGAATGAATTACATATTAAATTATTCAAATTTGTTAATCCATCATTTTTTTTCTTTCATATAGTTGCAACCAGTGCTCTTTCCAGGGAAGGAAATAAATATAAATCTATACAGAGAACCACATAAACACGCAGTTATAAAAAGGTCATACTCTGGGCATGATACCTTTTGTTTCCTTTTTTGTGCTTTGAAACTGTACTACTTGTTGCATGTAAATCATTGTGGCATCCAGCAGCCATTATCTTAGTGGTTAAGCATTTTCTCCACACTATGTCCCTTTTTCATTCTTTATTATATATACTTACCAATCTGCACAGCTGGTCAAAACATGAGCAAGACATTCACTTATATTCTCACTTGTAGGTGCATATCTTCAAGGAGCATCCACAATTATGTAAAAGAGTGCACATTACCTACGGATATGCTTATTTATATTGATCTTAAATTGCTTACCCTTCTACCTATTATATTTAGTACTCCCTCCATTCCAAATTAGATGAATTTCATTTGTCCACATATATATCTAGATATGTGGATAAATGGAAGTCATCTAATTTGAAACTGAGGGGGTAGTTCAGAATTGTTATTTCTGCATACTGTAATCCTTAAATTCTCTAGATCCCAGGAACAGAGGTATGTGAGAACTCCCTCTTTTTTTTGAGAAGTGGACCCCATCTGTCAGTCGGTGTTCATCATCAACTGTTGGGGCGCACTAGACTGATAGTCGACTATTCCTGGTGCCTGTTGAGGCCCTCTGGGGCATTTTTCTTTTTGGCCGTTGCGATTGTGTTTCCGTTGCAGCAAAGCGCCCTTATCTTTCTAGTAGTTTATATACTCCCTTCGTTTCTTTTTTACTTCACATAAAAGCTTTGTCTTAAGCCAAACTTTGAAAGTTGGACTTAAATTATAAAAAGAAAATATTACCATGCACAATATCAAATCAATATCATTAGATACATCATGGATTAAATTTTCATCTTATATATCTTTGATTCTTTGGTGACGTAGCTGTTGAAATTTAATAATATAATTTTGGTTAAATTGTACTCCCTCCATTCTAATTTATAGTGTGTCTTCGGTTTCTGTGCTGCAACTTTAACTGTAAATTTGACCAACAAAACCAATTGCGGCGGGAGTAAAAATTATTCCAATGAAAATTCACTTTTTCATCTTTTCACTGGTATAATTTTTGCTTCCGCTGCAATCGGTCTCGTTGATCAAATTTACGGTCAAAGTTGCATCTCGGGAAGCGTGGGCGTACTATAAATTGGAATGAAGGGAGTACGAAGTTTGACCTTATAACGAAGCGTGGGCGCACTATAAAGCTCATATGCTGAGTAAATGTGAGGGACTACCTTATAAATGTTATGTAGGTTCTGACAAGGATCAAGCATCTCTAGTGGCTTCTCTAAATTTGGTAGTCTATATGTTCATATACACAATGGTGTAAAAAGATTCTTTTTTAGACAACCTCAGTTTTCCAGTGGATTGTCTAAATTTGATAGTCTATTTGTTGTTCAGCTAGCAATATATGCATAAGTAGCAGAAATACAGTGCACAGATAGTAGTGTATTCAGAGTAACCCAACCTCTGCCTCCTCCCTGACCGGTCTCTCTCCCCACCAGCGCAAGAGCAAGGGTGGGAGCCTCACCAGCGCAAGGTAGGCCGCCGCCGCCGGCACAGCAAGGGCGGCCGGCGCCCGCAGTGTCGCAACCCCATCTCCGCCTCCTCCCTGATCGGCTCTCCCCTCACCAGCGCAAGGTAGGCCGCCGCCGCCGGCGCAGCAGCAGCCACCGTTGTCGCCGCTTCCACGTCGCAAGGGCAAGGGCGGCCGGTGGCCGCAGCGTTGCAGCCCCACCACCTCCGCCTCCTCCCTGACTGTCTCCCTGCCCCGTCTCTCTCCCCCTCTCTCTCTGATTCTGAAAAAATAGGGCCTACTTCAGCGATGAAGAGCTCGGGGCAGTGGCGCGGGGGTCCTCGTCGTCTCCAACTGCTCCAGATTTGCGCGGGAACGAGCTCGGGAGGAGCAGCCTTTGTTTAGACGTCGTCGCTGGATGGTCCAAATGTGGACAATACGTAGCTAGTCGAGTTAATTGCAAAAATCCACGAGAATTCGGGCTAGTATTGCAGAAAACAAACATTTTTTAATTTTTTGCAAAAAACACTAACTTTTTTGCTATTTTTTTTGCAAAAAACACAGATCGAACTATTAACTCGTTTTAACCACGTTTCTGACATATGGGACCTACCTGTAAGGACATTGTTTTGCAGAAACACCCTTAAAAAATTCATAAAAAGCAATCGGGTCCTCCGAAGCCCCGGCCTCACCGAGGTCGCTCGTCCCCGCTCCCTGCGCTTGCCGCTGTTCCCGCGCTCGTCGCCGGCCCCAGCGGGGTGGTCGTCGTCCTCTCCCGCCTCGACGTCCGCTCCCTCCACCTCGCGTTCGCCGCCGCCCGCTGGCTCCCGCACCAGCCGCACTGCCCCGTGCTCCGGCAGCGCCGACCCTTGCCTGCACCTGCCGCACCGCCCCGTGCTCCCGTCCTGGCCCTCGCTCCGGCCCCGCTCCTACCTAGCACGCACCTGACCACCCCCCCCTCCTCGGTGCCATGGGGAGCCCGTGCGTGAACCTCTCCTGCGCCGTCGCCGCGGCGAGGCACTCGGGACTCTTTGGCGGCGGCTCTGCTAACACTGCTCACGGGCGAAGCGTGGTTGTTGCATTGTCCTCGTCGCCGAGGAGGCGCGCGGCCGACGGCGGCGTGTCGTGCGGCATTGCCAACGGGTACCTGGGCGGCTCGTCCTCGGCTGGGTCACGGTGGGACAGTGGGGAGAAGACAATGAGGACCCGGTTGCTTTCAATTTTTTAGTGTGAGGGGTTTTCTACAAATAAAAACTGTCATTGGTTCCATGTCATTTTTATATGTGGGCTCCATTTGTCATAATCATACTTAAACGAAGCAAATCGAGTAATCTGTGCTATTTGCAAAAAAATAGTGAAAAAATTAGTGTTTTTTGCAGAAAATCTGAAAATGTGTGTTTTCTGCAATACTAGCCTGAATTGTCGTGGTTTTTTGCAATTAACTCTAGCTAGTCTGATGGTTGTCTAAAATTTAGACCACGGCATAGACCAGCCACTGGAGGCAGTTTTTGGCCTGTGGTAGTGTATATTTGGCTTACACTAGGGTATACACTAGCCACTAGAGATGCTCTTATCATATAATATAGATAATATATGGTATATATATATAGTTCAATGATATTCACTTATTTTGTTGGCATTGTATTTGTTTACTTTTGTTAGCTATGAGGACAAGGGAGAAGATGTCATGAATAAGCTACACATCCAATTCATTTGTCGCGGGGTTTATGAGTTCTCCAACAATGGATAGCAAAGTTCCCCCTCTTGGGGTGATTATTCTTCTAGAAGGGCTAGAATAAATCCACGGATCATGCCAGATGTTAATGTTTTCTCCCAAACCCACTCTCCAAATACAACCTCTTTGGAAAGTTTGGATGCCCGAAACAATGTTCTGCCAAGTGAAGCCGGATCCCTTCTTAGGACCGGCTTCCAATATATCTCCGCCAAGGTAATTTTTTGCTCGCAGAACTCGTGCAAATAAAGAATCTGGGTTCTGGGTTAACCGCCATCACAGTTTTTCTATCATAGCAAGGTTAAAACTGTGTAGGTCACAAAATCCCAAACCACCACTCTTTTTGGAACACAAAGCTTCCACCAAGCAAACTAGCACATCTTCCTCTTCTCCTCATCATCACCCCACCAAAACCCTGATATTTCATCAGTGATAGATTTGCATATATTCTTTGGGAGTTTAAAAACTGAGATAGCATATGAGGGTATTGCCCATAAAACCGCTTTCACCATAGTTTCTTTGCCTTGCATGGACATCTTTCCACCCTTTTATTCGTTGACACACTCTATCACCATGTGTTGAAAGCAGTCACTTCTGTCAACCCCGACCATGGTTGGGAGACCCATATACGTGTCAGACATAGCCTCTATCGAGATGTTCAACTCACTGCATACACTTTCTCGAACCAGCACATTAGTGTTCGGGCTAAAATATATATTTGATTTAGCAGTGCTCACTAATTGCCCAAAGTTGTTACATTATGTTTCAGGGATCCTCTTCGGGGTGTTTGCATTATGGAGGTCCGCCTTCATTAGAATTAAGAAGTCATTTGGGAATAGAAGATGGGTGATAGAGGGAGCATTCCTACATAGTCTCACACCATCCAGACCTCCCACTTCCTGTTCATGCACAAGTATGCTGGAAAGGCCTTCAAAACAAAGCAAGAACAAATATGGTGAGAGAGGGTCTCCTTGTCTCAACCACCTAGTAGGAACATTCTGATCAGTTTCTATACTATTGAAACGGATTGTGTATTTTTACTGAAGAAACACACCCCATAATTAGCTCCACCCATTCAACCGAAAAGCCCAACTTTAGCATCATCTTTTGAATAAAACCCACTCCACCCAATCATACGCCTTGTTCATGTCAAGTTTCACCGCACACATGCCATTAGAGCTGTGGGTTTTCTTAATTGTATGAAACAACTTATATGAAACCAACGCGTTGTCCATGATTAGCATGCCGGGTACGAATGCACTCTGAGTAGGAGATATGATTTCCGATAGTATTTTCTTCAACTGACTCGCAAGCATTTTGGAGATCACCTTATAAACTACTTTGAATAAACTAATAGGCCTGTATTGAGTGATCGTCTCCAGGCTGGCAACCTTCGGGATCAGAAATGTTCATCGCATTCCACTCCTCACGTATCTTCCTCTTTTTTATAGCATCAAGAACTTCTTTAGTCAGATCGCCCCCAAGAATATGCCAAAATCTGCTAAAAAATATTGCATGCAGCCCATCGGGGTCCGGAGTCTTCATATCTCCTATCTAGAACAAAGATTTTTTACCTCCCTGGTATACTCAACCATTAGGATTGTGTTCAGCGCTCGGCTACCCTGAGGTTTAACAGAATTCAGTAAACCATCATCAACGCCAACAATATCCGATGAGAACAAGTTACTAAAGTAGTCTCTGGTCAAGGGTTTGAGGTCTAAATTTCCTTCCACCCAGTTCCCAGAGTCATTCTTCCGCTTTTTTTATTAAGTTATGGCGCATTTGGGACGAGGTTTGATGATGAAAATAGGATGTGTTTTGAACGCCCTTCCGTAACCAGCTGACCCGTCCTCGCTGAGCACAGTAAATCTCATCCTAATCTACCAAATTCTCGATCAGGAGGGATATATCTTTCTGCTTCAACCTCGTGTCATGAGTAGGACTAGACTTTATGAGATTCTCTACTCTGCTTGTGCATTCCTCAACCTAGCCCTCGGCTCTTTCAAGAATGATCTATCCCATTTGTGAAGATCCTTATGAACTCCTGATAACTTTGGCAAAATGCCACGACCATTATCACATGCACCTGCTTGCCTCCTGGCCGTTTGACTACATCCTCAACAGTTTCCTCAGAGATCCACCTTGCTTCAAATTTTCTCCCATAAGGAGGGTGAGGTTCAGCAACTTCTTCCAAATAGCATGTGTCCAGAAAAGTTGGTCGGTGGTCCAACTTCCCTATGTCCAGGTTGCATAGTCCTGCCAACGAGAATGACAATATCCATTTGGCATTCGCAATTGCTCGATCCAGTATTTCCCACAGACCACCTCTAAACCAGGTATACATATCCCCCGTGTAGCCAATATCCTCTAAGCCACAGTTCGAGAGCGCATCTTGGAAGGATTGCATGCACCTCTGTTGTCTTGGAGCACCACCGTCCTTCTTAAAGGCGAAAAGAATCTCGCTGAAGTCACCTATCACAATCCATGGGAGATCGGACCATAATTTAAGATCGCGTAATAGCTGGTATGTGCGATCTTTGTTGTCCCAGCTAGGCTCACCGTAACTGCCCATCAGTCTCCATAAGTCTCCGTTATCTTCTTCCACCGCAACGTCAATGAAGTCAAGAGTAGCTGTCCGGGAGTAGATCCTCACCTCCGTCTTCAAGAAAAGCATTAACCCTCCTTTTCTACCATCAACACTGGGTGAAACAATCATGTGTTCCATCTCCAGTTTCTTCCTCAAAGCTTCTGCCTTATCTTTGTCCAAATGCGTTTCAGACAGAAAAACACATCTGGTTCCTGAGCCTCTCGAGATCCTGAAGCGAAAGAACTGTTGGGGGCCTAAGGATGCCCCGACAGTTCCAGCTTATGAGTAGTAGTTGATGGGTGAACTATTATGTTATTATGATATGTTTATGATATGCATATGACTTGCCCCTAATTATTTCATAATCTAAGGAGTACATATGATTTACTATATTTGTTTTACTTCTGTGTAAGTTGTTACAATAATTGTACGTATCGTTTCAGTTCGATAAGTCGTGTTACCACATATAGTTTTCTTTCATGCATGTGTACTAGTTTTTATGAACTATTGTCATGTTTAGTATTTTAGATTTTGAACTATGTTTTTGTTTGAGTTACTAAATACTCCCTCCGTTCCTAGATAAGGTGTATATGTTTTTGAGAAAAAGTTCAAAATACAGGGTGTATTGCATTGCAACACTCATCTTGATAATTTGTTAAATATTTGATCATGTTTCCTTATATCTTGGAAACCCATCTATTTTCTCACTTAAATTAGCTAGATGTAATCTCGTCCAAACCTAGTGTATTTTTTTCTCAATGTGTGTTCTTTAATTTCCGTGCCAAAAACTATACAACTTATATCTAGGAACAGAGGGAGTATTGTTTATGTGTTGTTTTGATTATTTTTCGGCAAGGCTCCTTGCGAGGGACCTCACCCTCGCGTGGACTACATACCCCTAGGAAGCAACGACACCTACCTCCGCATCGCTGCACAAGACTCCTGGTGAGGTTCAGGGCCTCTCGAGGGCCTCATCTCTCAAGGCAACCCGTTCAAGGCGCCCAGAGGTAGCCGATCCTTCAAGAGCTACTTCTCAAGACTTAGGCGCCCGAAGATCTGCGCCAAGGGAGGTGGTTCCCGAGGGATTCCTTAGCATCGAAGCTATGCCAAACCGTACCCGTTGATTTGCAGGCGGGATAGGGATGGTAGGATGCATAGAATACCACATCGCCAGATCGTCTCCGTTGGTCTAAAAGATGGCCTCAACCACTCTGTCGAAGCAAATCCCAGCGGGTAGCTACTTTGGTGCAAGGCCTGCGAGCTGAAGCCAGGTCATATCTTATCTCTGCCAAAGCTGTTTCACTTTAACACATGGTAGGTAGCTTTATTCAGGATAAGAGAAGTTCTTGCCCCCCAGCCATAATTTTCTGCATGTGGGAACCCTTCACACAGAGCTGTGGGGGAATAGGACCAGGGGGACCATAAAAGGGGCAGATATGGCAGTGTAGAATCGGTCATTCTAGATCTCACAACTTGTAGCTCACCATTGTCATCTCCGCCGGAGCAATCCCAGACATACGGGAGTAAAGTTTTACACCTCCAAGGTGGCCTAAACCGGGGTAGCTCTCTGCATCCTCGCTATGTTATTGTCTCGTGCCTGCAGATCTTGCCATCCTCGCCACCATTTACAAGAATTCATGAGTCAAGCCCTCTGTGTTCAAACTAGGGTTTTGGAAGATTTCCCTTGGACAAATAGCTCCGACAATTGGCACGCCAGGTAGCGGCCTTCATCTTCGCATCTTCGACATCGACTTTGACATGGTTGAGACGTTCCGTGGCACGTTCGGCGCCGAGCCAGCAGGAGGTGTCCCGAGTTCATCACCACCGACACCGCGAGATCAACAACATCGTACTTTACGAGCGTTCGGAGGGAGAGCGGGGAGCTCCTTCTAGGCCTCGTTCCGCACAGCCTCAGCCGACGAACCACACCGCCGCGACCTCCTTCACACTCGCTCAACAGGAGCATTGGGCCCAGAGGGGGGGCCAGAAGGGCCCCACCTGGTGCCCAGGCTACAAGAGGGCCGCGACAGGAGGCCGCCTGGACTCCTGGTGCCCCCCTGGCTTCCCCCTTCGCCTATATATCTCTCTCGCCCCGAAACCCCTTAGGACAGAACCCTTTTTCACGATCTCGCCTCTGTTCCGCCGCCGCCGCGCTTCCAAGATCGGGAGCACCAGAATACCTCTTCCCGGCACCCTGCCGGAGGGAGGATTGACCTCCTGGAGCTTATCCACCACCATAGACGTTTCCCGGATGAGCCGTGAGTAGTCCACCTTGGACCATGGGTCCATGATCAGTAGCTATGCGATGTCCTTTTCCCCTCTTTATTCTTCACGGATTAGAACTTGTGAGCTGCCCTACATGATCAAGTCACATATGTAATTATTTCTGCTGTTGCTATGTTCAGTTTGCTGGATTTGGTGGATTATGAGATTATGTTCAGATTGTGATGAGTAATATATTTGGTTCTTCTCCTTTTATATTTATTTTCTTGAGTAATTCTTGCATGTTCTCCGTTGATTTTTATTACTTTGGCCAAGTGTTAGATTACAACTCCAAGAGGGAGCGTTATGCATGATTGTGGGTTCATGCCCCCTAATGACTAACTTGAGTGACAGAAACATGAGTCTAGGGGATGTGTTGTTGTCACAAGGGGGGAAACAACGGTGCTTGTAACCGCGGTTTCAAGGGTTCTTTACTTTACGCAAAGTTCTTTAATGCAGTTGTTTGTTTCTTTGGGTTTACACTTTGGGTGGGGCTCACAACTTAATACCAGCAAGATGTTCTGGACAGATATCTCAAGGTGGATGATTAGTGAGTAGATGAAGATGGATTTCGGTCTACTTGTCTTGGCGTACTGCCCATGCTTTTGAGCCTCTTCATTTCTTGTGTAGCATAGTTAGCATTGCGGTGCATTTTTAATCCTGTCAATTTCCCAGCTGTAACTTGTTCACCTCGCATAGTTTTTTACCGTCTTTCGGGAGAGAAACATCACTAGTTAACTTCATGGGACCGGGTCCATATTTCCACCACTGTTTACACCTTCAATTTACTTCATGCTTTTACATTTTCAGTTGCAATTATCACTACTATTATCTGTTGCGTTTGATCCTTTGTAAACGGCAAGGCCGGAGAGATTGACAACCTCTCTATACTCGTTGGGAGCAAAGTTATTTGTATTTGTGTGCACGTCTAGGTAAAGTAAGCAACCCTAAGGTTGTGAACGAAGCCATTGTTCACTTTACCACCTACTTGTCGTTGTTGGAGTCCTACTGGAGACAAACCTTGGTATCTTTGCCGAGGGAAATTACCGCTACGCTGCATCTCAACCTTCCACTTGGGGTAACCAACGCCTTAGCAATCAAGTAATTTCTGACGCCGGACTCCAATCTTCAAGATAGGGGAGTTGCACACTATCTTTTATCTTTGCTTTTTATTCTTGCTAGTTTATCTTTCAGTTTTTATCTTCGTGTCCTTTATAAAAAACACAAAAAAATATTTACCTTGCTTTTAGTGGTCCTTCTTATTTAGTCAAGCATGTTAGGACTTGGTGCTTTGAGGGAATCGGAAGTTCTTGATTTCCATCAAAGGGATGGAGAGAATATGAAGAAGGCACGGGACAAAATTTCTGATGCACATAAGAGAATTATGCCTTGGATACCTATAAAAATTGTGCTTAGAAATTTTTACCATGGCCTTTTTAAGTAGTGTAAACACTCTCTTGATATTATAGCTGAAGGAGATTTCTTAGAGTGTGATGAAGCTAGAGCTCTTGATATTATACATGGTCTATCTAGTTAATTTGTTTATGATCATAGTTTTGATACTGTTATAGATAGGCTTGCTACTATTGAGAGGAGAATGGATGCTCTAGACTTGAGAAAAGTAGAGAAATCCAAGCCCAATAAGAAAGATATCCTGGAGATAGATAATGACTGGGAGCCTTTTGTTAGAATTAGCATCTCTAACCAAGACTTCCTTGATTTTTGTGATATTGGATCCATGGTTTCTACAATGCAAAAGTAGTTTATGATTCCTTAAAATTAAACATGGACAATTTATCATCCTATCATGAACACGCTAAATGATATATTTCTGAGATCCAGGGAAGGATAAAAGACGTTCCAGTTCAATTCCTTAAAGGGATTGCAATGATTGATTTCCTCATCATGAAGCCAAACCAAGGAAACATAGTGCTTGGAAGGGACCTCCTCCGAGTCGTGAAGGGCTTCATTGATATAGGTAAGGGACAAATACACTTACGTGGGAAGGCAAAAGGTACGTACCCCTTTCCTAAAACAAATAAGAATGAGCTTGTTGAGGAACCATTTGAAGGGTTTTATAACTCCGACAATTATGATGACTTTTGATTCCTCTTTTTTTTTGCTTTTTTCCTAGCTCAAAGGCGTAAAAGAAAGCGCTTGTTGGGAGGCAACCCAAGATGTTTTTACTTCTGTTTTTAGTGGTATTGATGATTGTTACTACCATAGCAACATCATTGTATCTTTATTTTCAAGCTTTGTGCCAAGTTTAGTCTTTGATTGCAAGAAAGTTCAAAAGTTGGGACATGCTGTCCAGAAAACAGATTATGTCCTTGGACGGAAAAATTCGGCTAAAATCACCAGATCATCTTTTTCATCTGAATGTTTTTGACAACGTGCTCTATACAATTAGATTTCGAGCGTCTGTTCTGAATTTTTTGATTTGAGTTGCAGAAGTACCCAAAAAAGTTATTTACTACCTCCTGGTCAGTTTTTCACAGATTCTTCCCTGTTTTGTCTTTTCCCAGTTTTGCAAGTCTTGTGCTAGCTTTTTCTTTGAAAAAACTTTTGGAGAATCTTGAGAAACAGTAGCCCTTCAAGAATATCTTTATTTCCAGTATAGGCAAATTATTTTATTATGGGTACTAACCTCTCTAATCAGCTTATGATGAGTTATGTATGAAGGGAGTTTTCAAGTGTGCGAAGGAAGATGATGAAAGAAGATCCGGGAGTGTCAAACGCTCAAGCTTGGGGATGCCTCCATGCACCCCTAAGAATATTCAAGGAGACTCAAGCATCTAAGCTTGGGGATGCCCCCGTGCATCCCCTTCTCCATCAACAATTATCAGTCCGTCCTTCGTTCCACTATATTTTTATCACTTCATGCGTTATGTGCTATGCTTGGAGCGTCTTGCTCTTTACTTTTTAGTTTTCTTTAGCTTTTCTTGTTGTTCATAACAAGTTAGAACTAAGCTTTCTTTTTGTGGGAGAGAAACACGCTCCACTTCAAACTAGAACACACCATAGGATTTTCATGCTTATCTTTCTTTTTGTTGTGTGTTCTTTATCTTTTCATAGCTGCTATCATGCTTAACTCTTAGTTTTCATGCTTATCTTTTTAAGAGCTTTTGTTTATTTTTTTGCTGGAACTCTCTTGAGTCTTCATGTTTATCTTGTTTAGATACTTGGCTTGTTGCACTGAGTTGTGCGTCTTGACTAGAAGTAGTTAATTGAGGTTGCTATTCAATTGTAGTAGTAACTTGCAATAGTTTTGAGTTATCGTTTTGAGTAATGTTTGAACTTTTGGTGTCAAGAGCTTTAGCCTATTAGTGATAGATGTCGTATTTTGGGAAATCCGTGTTTATTTTCGAAAAACAACAAAAACTAGTTGAGAAGTCTAGGTACTAGATGGATCACTAATCTTTGGAGGGATCGGATATTAGAGTACACTCACGTACCATGAGTCGAGGATGCGCAAGGATAACCAAACCCCCATACACTCCTCCTCGGGGTACTTGTCTCTTTGTGAACCTCCTGATTAGATTGAGAGTTACCGATAATAAGTGCATGAGTTCTTCGGACTAATGTAAGTATTCGAAAGTTGACACTTCCACCTCCTCATATTTTGCTAGCCTCTTCAGTACCGTGCATTGCCATTTTCTCACCTCGAAAGTTGGCGCATACTTCGCCGGTGTATCCAAACCCTTGGCATGATATGACCTGTCATCATAAACCTCCTTATATCTTTCCTCAAAACAGCCACCATACCTACCTATCAAGGAATTTTCATAGCCTTTCCGATATACATTGCCATGCAACATCCACCTTCTCATGACTTGATCTTCATGTCATACATGATTTTTCTTGATCGATGAGCACCATGCTAGTTGTGCCTTGCCCTAATCATTGCTACATGACGCGCTAGTATCATTGCATATCCTGCTACACTGGCAGAGGCATGCATTTGCATACATCATGATAGCTTCATCTTCTTTATGCTGAGTACTTTTGTAAAGTGTGAAAGATCTTCTATACTTCTTGTAATATAGAGCGTTGCCCCTAAAGTGAGGAAAAGATCCCAAAGAGGACAAATTCAAAGATCCCAAGGAGGACAAATGAGAGTTAAATATAAAGAGCCATTGAGGCAACCAAAAAATAAAAAAAATAAAAAAAGAGAAAAAAGGAATAAAAAAAGAGAAGGGGGCACACTACTATTCCTTTTGAGAGATCCACACTCGTACTCCCTCTTATATCTTGTACTCCGTAGAGATCATCATACATGCACATAGCTATGTGGGGACCTTTACACTATGGAACTTGGCTTGTATATTCCAATGATGAACCTACTAAAATGAGCTCTAGGTCTTCTTGAGAAAGCAAGTTAGATGTTGATACGTCCAAAACGTATCTATAATTTCTGCTTGCTCCATGCATGTTTTGTGTGATATTGCTATGATCTAGATACACTTTCATACACTTTTGATCATATTTGGACTAACCTATTAACTCAGTGCACCCCAGTGCCAGTTCCTGTTTTCTGCTGTTTTTCTATTTCCGTTTTCCCCCATATAAAAAGTGCCAGAAAAATTCCGGGAAAAATACAGGAAAAATCAGCGTACAGGAAGCATCGCGAAGAGACCGAGTGGGGCCAGAGGGGAGCCAGGGGGGCCCAGGCGGCCACCCGGTGCGGCCCCACCCCTGGCCGCGCCAGGGGGGCGCCTGGGGCCCCTGGTCCACCTCTGTCTGCCCCCTTCGCCTATTTATTCTCCGTCACGGGGAAACTTCGAAGACAGAACCCTATTTCGCAAACTCGCCTCTGTTCCGCCACCGCCGCACTTCCGAGATCGGGAGCACCAGAAGACCTCTTCCCGGCACCCTGCCGGAGGGAGGGCCGACCTCCGGGAGTCTCCTCTCCACCATGGATGCTCTCCGGATGTCTCGTGAATAGTTTTCCTTGGACCATGGGTCCGTGATCAATAGCTATGTGATGTTCTCCTCCCCTCTTTGTTCTTCATGGTTTAGACCTCGTGAGCTGCCCTACATGATCGAGGCACTTTTGTAATCTTTCTTCTATTGCTATGCTGAGTTTGATGGGATCTGATGGATTATGAGATTATGTTCAGATTGTGATAGAGTAATATATTTGGTTTTTATCTCTTATATTTTTGTTCCTAAGTAATTATTGCATGTTCTCCGTTGCTGTTTATTGCTTTGGCCAAGTAGTAGGTAGTGACTCCAAGAGGGAACGTTATGCTCGATTGTGGGTTCATGCCCCCCGATGACACGCTTGAGTGACAAAAACATGAGTCTAGGGGATGTGCTATTGCCACAAGGGGGAAAACAACGATGCTTGTAACCGCGGTTGCAAGGATTGATTACTTTACGCAAAGTTATTTTTAATGCAGTTGTCTGTTGCTTTGGGTTTACACTTTGGGTGGGGCTCGCAACTTAATACCAGCGAGATGTTCTGGATAGATATCTCAAGGTGGATGATTAGTAGTAGATGCAGTTGGATTACGGTCTACTTATTTTTGCGTATTGCCTGTACTTTTGAGCCTCTTCCTTTCTTATGTAGCATAGTTAGCATTGCGATGCGGTCATAATCCTGTCAATTGCCCTTCTGTAATTTGTTTACCTCGCATAGCAGTTTTATCGTCTTTTTGGAGAGAGACATCACTAGAGAACATCACGTATCCCGTTCCATATCCTTATTACTGTTTCCACGCTATATTTACTTTCCTGCTTTTTACTTTTAGTTGCTATTATTATCCTTTGTGTTTTACCCTTTGTGAACAACAAGACCGAAAAGATTGACAACCTCTCCGAACTTCGTTGGGAACAAAGTTATCTGTGTCTGTGTGCAGGTCCACGTGAGTTGCGCCGCTGACACCTACTTATCATCTCTGGAGTCCTACTGGAGACAAACCTTGGTATCTTCACTGAGGGAAACTTGCTGCTGCGCTACATCTCAACCTTCCACTTGGGGTAACCAACGAAGGGCGAGAAGCCATCAAGAGAATTTCTGGCGCCGTTGCCGGGGACTCCGAGTGCTTAGATAGGGGAGTTGCACACTACCCTTTACCTTTGTTTTTTAGTCTTGTTAGTTTACCTTTCAGTTTTTATCTTTGTGTCTTTTATCAAAAATTACAAAAAAATCTCCCACACTTGCTGCTACTATGGGTTCCACTGAAAACACCAAGTTGTGTGACTTCACTAGTCACAACAACCAAGACTTTATCTGCACTCCCATTGCCACACCTGCCACTTCAGCTACCTCTTATGAAATTAAACCTGCTTTGCTAAACCTTGTTATGAGAGATCAATTCTCTGGTGCTGGAGATGATGCTGCTTTACACTTGAACAATTTTGTTGAATTATGTGATATGCAAAAGTATAAAGAAGTAGAAGGTGATGTTGTTAAGCTCAAGCTCTTTCCTTTCTCTTTAAGGGGAGACGCTAAAATCTGGTTTCAATCTTTGCCTAGGAATAGCATAGATTCTTGGGATAAGTGCAAAGATGCTTTTATAGGGAAGTACTACCCACCTGCTAAAATTATCCAATTGAGGAGTAACATTATGAATTTTAAGCAATTGGATAATGAACACGTTGCCCAAGCTTGGGAACGAATGAAATCTCTTGTTAAGAAATACCCTACACATGGTTTGACTACCTGGATGGTTATCCAGACTTTTTATGCAGGCTTGAACTTTACCTCGCGGAACCTGTTAGATTCGGCCGCGGGAGGAACCTTTATGTCAACTACACTTGGTGCTGCCACGAAGCTTCTGGATGAGATGATGACCAATTATTCCCAATGGCACACCGAACGCGCTCCAACAGGTAGGAAGGTAAATTCTGTCGAGGAAATTACCTCCCTCAATGAAAAAGTTGATTTAATTATGTCTGTATTTACCAAGCAACCCTCTATTGATCCTCATGATGTCCCTTTAAATTCTTTGGTTGCTCAAGAACAAGTAGATGTGAACTTTATTGCTAGAAACAACTTCAACAACAATGCTTATAGGGGAAATTTTGCTAGCAATCCTAGACCGTTTCCATCCAACTATGGGAACAACAACACCTACCCTAGCAACAAAAACCCCTCCTCTGAATTAGAAACCATGCTTAGAGACTTTATCACTACCCAAAAAGCCTTCAACAAAAATGTAGAGGAGAAATTAGCTAAAATAGATAATCTCTCTTTGAAGGTAGAAAGCTTAGCCCTTGATATTGAGATGTTCAAAATTAGAACCTCTCCCCTTGAGGAGAATAAGGCCACTCCTATTAATGCTATCCAATTACAAATTAATGAAAATATTAGGATGATGGCTAAACTTAAAGAAAGGTGGGCTAGAGAAAAAGAGGAAGAGGATAGAATTAAGAGCCTTCCTACACACCACACGGTTGCCACTATCCAAATTGTTGAGGACACCCAAACTATTAGCACCCAATGCACTCCTAGTCCCGTTGGACCTATTAATGGTGATGCTAATACCTCAACCGAAGATAAAGAAACTCCTATGAACATAGAGGGTTTCAAACAAGTGAGCTTAGATGACACTACTACCACCTTTGATAGTAGTGATATTGATTTTGATAGTTGTACCCTCTCAGAAGTTATTAGCTTGTTACACAAAATGTCTAGAGACCCCCACACTAGCACACTTAATCTTGCCTTCATGGAGCATATCACAAATGCTCTCATCAAAGCTAGGGAGGAGAAGCTTAGAGTAGAAGCCTCCATACCTAGGAAGCTAGATGATGGTTGGGACCCTATGATCAAAATTAAATTAAATAACTTCTCTTGCTATGCTTTATGTGATGTTGGAGCTAGTACCTCCGTTATGCCCGAAAGAATATTTGATATGTTTGAATTGAAGCCCTTTGAGCCTTGTTCTTTTGGTGTTCGTCTTGTTGATTCTTTCGTAAAGAAACCTTTGGGGAAGATCGACGATGTTCTTATCATTGTCAATGACAACTATGTTCCCGTTGATTTTATTGTTATGGATATAGAGTGTGAACCTTTATGTCCAATTATTTTGGGACGTCCTTTTCTTCGCACCGTTGGTGCAATTATTGACATGAAAGAGGGAAATATAAAATTCCAATTCCCATTCAAAAATGGGATGGAACACTTCCCTAGAAATAAAATCAAGTTACCTTTTGAGTCCCTTACACGGGATAGTTATTCTCTTTCTCTTGATAAAACTTGATTCTTCTTTTGCATCATGCCTAGCTTAAAGGCATAAAAGAAAGCGCTTTCGGGAGGCAGCCATCAATGAATTTAGGGTTTTCTTTTTTCTTTTGTTGTGTCTTGATGATTGTTACTACTGTAGCAACATCATTGTATCTTTATTTTTCAGCTTTGTGCCAAGTTATAGCCTCTTACGGCAAGGGAAGTAAAAGTTGTGACATGCTGTCCAGAAAACAGATTCTGTCCTCGTGACCAGAAAAATTCCAGAAAAATACAAGTTATTCTTTTTGAGCTGAAAGTTTTACACAGTATGCTCTATACAATTACGAAACTTCCGTATGTTCTGAGTTTTTTTATTTGAGTTGCAGAAGTGCCCCTAAAATATTCTTTACTACCTGCTGTTCTGTTTTTCACAGATTCTGCCACGTTTTGTCTCTCCTAGCTTTTGCAAACCTTAAGCTTGCTTTTTCTTTGCAAAAACTTTTTGGCACTCTTGAGAAACAGTAGCTCTTAAATAATATCTTTATATCCAGTGGGAAAAAATTATTTTATTAAGGGTACTAACCTCTCTAATCAGCTTATGATGAGTTATGTATGAAGGGAGTTTTCAAGTGTGCGATGGAAGATGATGAAAGAAGATCCAGGAGTGTAAAGCGCTCAAGCTTGGGGATGCCCTCATGCATCCCCAACAAATATTCAAGGAGACTCAAGCGTCTAAGCTTGGGGATGCCCCCTTGCATCCCCTTCTCCATCAACAATCATCAGTTCGTCCTTCGTCTCACTATATTTTTATCACTTCATGCGTTATGTGCTATGCTTGGAGCGTCTCGCTCTTAGGTTTTATTTTTAGTTTTATTTAGCTTTACTTGCTGTTCATAACAAGTTAGATCCTGTCTTACTTTGTGTGGGAGAGAAACACGCTCCACTTTCAAATTTAGAACACATCATAGGATTTTTCCTGCTTATCTTTTTGCTGTTGTGTGTTCTTTATCTTTTCATAGCTACTGCCATGTTTAGTTTTAGTCTTAGTTTGTCTTTAGCAAGAGCCTTGGCTTTTTTTGTTGTTGCTGGAACTCTTTTTAGTTTTCATGTTTATCTTGTTAAAGAGAGTTGGTTGTTGCACTGAGTTGTGTCTTGTCTTGAGAGTAGGTAATTGAGGTTGCTATTTTCTTCTAGTAGTAACTTGCAATAGTTTTGAGGTATTTATGTGAGTAATGTTTGAATTTTTGGTGTCAAGAGCTCTAGCCTATTAGTGATAGGTGTCGTATTTTGGGCAATCCGTGTGTATTTTCAAAACCTACAAAACTAGTTGAGAACTCTAGCTACTAGATGGATCATTAATCTTTGGAGGGATCGAATATTAGAGAACACTCACGTACCATGAGTCGAGGATAAGAAAGGATAACCAAACCCCCATACACTCCTCCTCGGGGTACTTGTCTCTTTGTGAACCTCCTTATTAGATTGAGAGTTACCGATAATAAGTGCATGAGTTCTTCGAACTAATGTAAGTATTGAAAGTTGACACTTCCACCTTCCCATATTTTGCTAGCCTCTCCCGTGCCGTGCATTGCCTTCTTCTCATTCCAAGAGTTGGTGTCCACCTTCGCCGGTACATCCAAACCCTTGGCATGATACGCTTTGTCATTATAAGCCTCCTTATATCTTTCCTCAAAACAGCCACCATACCTACCTATCAAGGCATTTCCATAGCCTTTCCGAGATATATTGCCATGCAACATCCAGCTCTTCATGACTTGATCTTCATGTCATACATGTTCCTGCTACACTGGCAGCGACATACATTGCATACATCATGATAGTTACATCTTCTTTATGATTTTGAGTACCTTGTAAAGTGTGAAAGATCTCCTTTACCTTCTTGTAAAATAGAATGTTGCCCTTAAGTGAGGAAAAGATCCCAAAGTGGACACAATAAAAGATCCCAAAGAAGACAAATGAGAGTTAAATAGAAAGAGCCATTGAGGCCACAAAAAAATACAAAAAAATAGAAAAAAGAGAATAAATAAATAAAAAGAGAGAAAGGGGCAACACTACTATCCTTTTGAGAGATCCACACTAGTACTCCCTTTATATCCTTGTACTCCATAGAGATGATCATTATGCATATAGCTATGTGGGGACCTTCACACTATAGAACTTGGCTTGCATATTCCAAGGATGAGCCTCCTCAAACGAGCTCTAGGTCTTCATGAGCGAGCAAGTTAGATGCACCCCCACTAGTTCCATTGGAGAGCTTCCTAGCTCGTATGTGCATCCGTTGCATGGCAATCCCTACTCCTCACATCATATCTATCATTTGGCATCTCTTGCCTATGATTGTCCTCATGGATGTGAGCCTTTCTCATCCTTTTTGTCTTCCTCCTCCTCCGCACTTCTATCTTTGCCATCCTAAGTGTCAGCTTTCGTGCTTACGCTCATCCATTGCATGAGTGCTCAAAATATCGAAAAGGAGTGGATCAAATTGACTTGTACCTGGCTAGTGGTCTGGGGATGAGTCAAGATAAGATTCCAAAGAGGACCAAGTGTGAAACTTTAGTAGATTGAGTTCTCAACACAAAAATACTTTTTTCTCGTATTCCCTATCCCCCTTCTTGCACGCAAACACCATTTGGAGACATTCGAGTCACGGACAGCGAAAGCTCTTGCACCTAATGTTCTTTTGTTACTTGTTTCAATGTTAATATAGACTCTTGCATGTTATGATTTGAATTGAATCTCTAACCTTGATTGCTTTACTTTTCAAAGTTCTTTTATGGTTGCTAGCATGTCACCACAGAAATTATGCTGTTATCATTTACCTACTCGAGGACGAGCAGGAATTAAGCTTGGGGATGTTGATACGTCCAAAACGTATCTATAATTTCTGCTTGCTCCATGCATGTTTTGTGTGATATTGCTATGATCTAGATACACTTTCATACACTTTTGATCATATTTGGACTAACCTATTAACTCAGTGCAACCCAGTGCTAGTTCCTGTTTTCTGCTGTTTTTCTATTTCAGTTTTCCCCCATATAAAAAGTGCCAGAAAAATTCCGGGAAAAAATACAGGAAAAATCAGCGTACAGGAAGCTTCGCGAAGAGCCTGAGTGGGGCCAGAGGGGAGCCAGGGGGGCCTAGGCGGCCACCCGACGCGGCCCCACCCCTGGCCGCGCCAGGGGGGCGCCTGGGGCCCCTGGTCCACCTCTGGCTGCCCCCCTTCACCTATTTATTCTCCGCCACAGGGAAACTCCGAAGAAAGAACCCTATTTCACAAACTCGCCTCTGTTCCGCCGCCGCCGCGCTTCCGAGATCGGGAGCACCAGAAGACCTCTTCCCGGCACCCTGCCGGAGGGAGGGCCGACCTCCGGGAGTCTCCTCTCCACCATGGATTCTCCCCGGATGTCTCGTGAGTAGTTTTCCTTGGACCATGGGTCCGTGATCAGTAGCTATGTGATGTTCTCCTCCCCTCTTTGTTCTTCATCATTTAGACCTCGTGAGCTGCCCTACATGATCGAGGCACTTTTGTAATCTTTCTGCTATTGCTATGCTGAGTTTGATGGGATCTGATGGATTATGAGATTATGTTCAGATTGTGATAGAGTAATATATTTGGTTTTTATCTCTTATATTTTTGTTCCTAAGTAATTCTTGCATGTTCTCCGTTGCTGTTTATTGCTTTGGCCAAGTAGTAGGTAGTGACTCCAAGAGGGAACGTTATGCTCGATTGTGGGTTCATGCCCCCGATGACACGCTTGAGTGACAGAAACATGAGTCTAGGGGATGTGCTGTTGCCACAAGGGGGAAAACAACGGTGCTTGTAACCGCGGTTGCAAGGATTGTTTACTTTACGCAAAGTTCTTTTTAATGCAGTTGTATGTTGCTTTGGGTTTACACTTTGGGTGGGGCTCGCAACTTAATACCAGCGAGATGTTCTGGATAGATATCTCAAAGTGGATGATTAGTAGTAGATGCAGTTGGATTACGGTCTACTTATTTTGGCGTACTGCCCGTGCTTTTGAGCCTCTTCCTTTCTTTTGTAACATAGTTAGCATTGCGGTGCGTTCATAATCCTGTCAATTGCCCTTCTGTAATTTGTTTACCTCGCATAGAAGTTTTATCGTGTTTTGGGAGAGAGACATCACTAGCGAATATCACGTATCCCGGTCCATATCCTTATTACTGTTTCCACGCTATATTTACTTTCCTGCTTTTTACTTTTAGTTGCTATTATTATCCTTTGTGTTTTACCCTTTGTGAACAACAAGACCGGAGATATTGACAACCTCTCTGAACTTCGTTGGGAACAAAGTTATCCGTGTCTGTGTGCAGGTCCACGTCAGTTGCGCCGCTGACACCTACTTATCATCTCTGGAGTCCTACTGGAGACAAACCTTGGTATCTTCACTGAGGGAAACTTGCTGCTGCGCTACATCTCAACCTTCCACTTGGGGTAACCAACGAAGGGCGAGAAGCCATCAGATGCACCCCCACTAGTTCCATTGGAGAGCTTTCCATAGCTCACATGTGCATCCGTTGCATGGCAATCCCTACTCCTCACATCATATCTATCATTTAGCTTTCTCTCGCCTATGATTTTCCTCATTGATGTGAGCCTTTCACACCTTTTTGTATTCCACCTCCATCATTTCTCTCTTTGCCATCCTAAGTGTCAACTTTCTTGCTTACGCTCATCCATTGCATGAGTGCTCAAAAAGTCGAAAGGGAGTGGATCAGTTTGACTTGTACCTGGTTAGTGGTCTGGGGACGAGTCAATATAAGATTCCAAAGAATACTAAGTGTGAAACTTTAGTAGATTGAGTTCTCAACCCAAATAAATAGTATGTTTTTACTCTCTCGTAATCCCATCTCTCACGTCTTGCACGGAAGCACTATTTGGAGACATTCGAGTCATGGACAGCGAGAGCTCTTGCACCTTTATGTTTTTGTTACTTGTTTCAATGCTAATATAGACTCTTGCTTGTTATGACTTGAATTTAATTACATGTCTTGCTCGCCTTACTTAAAAGTTCTTATATGGTTGGTAGCATGTCACCATAGAAATTATGTTTGTTATCATTTACCTACTCGAGGATGAGCAGGAATTAAGCTTGGGGATGTTGATACGTCCCAAACATATCTATAATTTCTTCTTGCTCCATGCATGTTTTGGGTGATATTTCTATGCTTTTAATACACTTTCATACACTTTTGATCATATTTGGACTAACCTATTAACTGAGTGGACCACAGTGCCAGTTTCTGTTTTCTGTTGTTTTTGTATTTCAGGTTTTGCCATTACTTAAAGTGCTAGAAAAATTCCGAGAAATATATATAAAAAATCAGCGTACCGGAAGATTCCAGACGCCCGAAGGGGGGCCAGAGGGGCCCACCTGGTGCCCAGGCGGCCAGGGCGCACGGCCTAGGGTGGGGTCTTGCCGGGAGGCCGCCTAGAATCCTGGTGGGCCCCCTGGCTGCCCCCCTTCGCCTATATATCTCTCTCGTCCCGAAACCCCCGAGGACATAACCATTTTTCGCGAGCTCGCCTCTGTTCTGCCTCTGCCGCGCTTCCAAGATCGGGAGCACTAGAAGACCTCTTCCCGGCACCCTGCAGAAGGGAGGATCCTCCGGGAGCTTCTCCACTACCATGGATGCTTCTAGGATGAGCCGTGAGTAGCCCACCTTGGGACATGGGTCTATGATCAGTAGCTATGTGATGTCCTCTCTCCCTCTTTATTCTTCATGGATTGGACCTTGTGAGATTCCCTACACGATCAAGGCACATATGTAATTCTTTCTGTTGTTGCTATGTTGAGTTTGCTGGGATCTGATGGATTATGATATTATGTTCAGATTCAGATGACTAATATATTTGGTTCTTATCCTTTTATATTTATGTTCTTGAGTAAGTCTTGCATGTTCTTCGTTGCTTTTTATTACGTTGGCCAAGTGTTAGATTGCAACTCCAAGCGGGAGCATTATGCATGATTGTGGGTTCATGCCCCCTAATGACTAGCTTGAGTGACAGAAACATGAGTCTAGGGGATGTGCTGTTGCCACAAGGGGGAAAGCAACTGTCCTTGTAACCGCGGTTCCAAGGGTTCTTTACTTTACGCAAAGTTCTTTTAATGCAGTTGTTTGTTGCTTTGGGTTTACACTTTGGGTGGGGCTCGAAACCTAATACCAAGGAGATGTTCTGGATAGATATCTCAAGGTGGATGATTAGTGAGTAGATGCAGATGGATTTCGGTCTACTTGTCTTGGCGTACTGCCCATGCCTTTGAGCCTCTTCGTTTCTTTTGTAGCATAGTTAGCATTGCGGTGCGTTTTTAATCCTGTCAATTGCCCATCTGGAATTTTTTCACCTCGCATAGTTTTTTATCATCTTAGAAATCATTAAGGCGTGAGACACCCTCGGCACCCCAGATACCCCCAGCCGGGGGCTTAACGGGGGAGCAGCCCCATACCCCGGCTCCAAGGCTAGCGTCGGTCATGCGAGAGGCGCTCCTCCCGCGCCCCATGCCTCATGGCCTGGTGAACACAGCGGACACCTTCCAGAAGTTGATACGCCATGCCACGGGATACCAGGGCGTGATCCTCTCTTTGGAAGTGATCAACTCATGGCGATGGGCTTCAGCGGCAAGGGCTGGGTCGCTGTCTTTCGAGCTCGCTCGGTTGTTGCCGGTACCTTTGGAGATGACCAGGGTGAAGGGCCTCAGTTCGCCTAGTCTTCTCCAGTTGCACTAGGGGTGGCTGATACGTCCTAAACGTATCCATAATTTTTGGGGCTAACCTAGTAGCCTAGTGCACAATGCCAGTTTCTGTCTTTTTTTGTCCGTGCAATGCAAAAAATGGTGAAAAATCAAAGTGCTCAGAAAAATCCAAAAAAAATCCCAAAATTCTTATACATTAGAAGACTCTAGGAGCCCTAAGGACAACCGGAGGGGGGCCACCCCATCCAGGCGACCCCGCGGCATGCCCTAGGGATCTGCGCCCTCTGGTCGCCTGGACGGGTGGGGAACCAGTCCTATATTTACCCCGTACTCCGACAACCCTCAGAGTGGACTTTTGATCGTGAAATACCCTACTATTTGTTTGCCGCCGTGATTCTGAGATCGGGATCATCAGAAGTTCCTGTCCTGGCACTCTGCTGGAGGGAGGATTGATCTCCGGAGGCTCCTGCATCACCATGATCGCCTCTGGGATTCGCCGTGAGTAGTCCCCCTTGGACCATGGGTCCATGAACATTAGCTATTAGATTTCTTATTTCCAATCTTGTGCTTCAATGTTTAGACCTTGTGAGCTTCCCTACATGATCAAGGCACCTATGTTATGATTCCTTCTTTGTTATGTTGGTATTACTGGGATCCGATGGATTATGAGATTATTTTCAGATTGTGGAAGTAATATATTTGGTTTCCTTTATATTTATGTTCTTGATTATTCCTCCATGTTCTCCGTTGCCGTTTATTATTTTGGCCAAATAGTAGAATGCAACTCCAAGAGGGAGCATTATTCTAGATGATGGGTTCATGCCTCTAATGGCTTCTCGCCCCTTGTTGGTTACCCCAAGTGGAAGGTTGAGATGTAGCTAGCAGTAAATTTCCCTTACACGAGGACGGTAAGGTTTTGTCGATCCCGGAGGACTCCAAGATCTATAAGTAGGTGTCTGCTGCTCTGGCACTTACAAAAGACGTGGACCTGCACACAAAAGCAAATAACTTTGCTCCCAACGAGTCAGAGAGGTTGTCAATCTCTCTGGTCTTGTTGTTTACAAAGGATCTAACGCAAGGTGGAAATAGTGATGGTGATTGCAACTGAAAGGAAATAAAGCAGTAAAGAGTTGAGGTGTAAACAATGGTGGAAATATGGGCCGGGGTCCCATTATGTTCACTAGTGATGTCTCTCTAACAAAAGACGATAAAACAACTAAGCTGGATGAAAAATTAAAGCTGGGCAATTGACAGAATTATAAACGCACTGCAATGCTAATTATGCCACAAGAAAGTTAGAGGCTCAAAAGTATGGGCAGTACGCCAAGACAAGTAAACCGTTTATTCATCAGCATCTACTTACTAATCATCCACCTTGAGATGTCTATCCAGAACATCTTGCTAGTATTAAGTTGTGAGCCCCACCTAAAGTGTAAACCCAAAGCAACCGACAACTGCATTAACAAACTTTGCGTAAGGTAAACAATCCTTGCAACCGCGGTTACAAGCACCGTTGTTTTCTCCCTGGTGGCAACAACATATCCCCTAGTCTCATGTTTCTGTCACTCAAGCTAGACATCAGGGGGCATGAACCCACAATCAAGCATAATGCTCCCTCTTGGAGTTACTATCTACTACTTGGCCAAAGTAGTAAAAAGCAACGTAGAACATGCAAGAATTACTCAAGAACAAAATATAAAAGGAGAACCAAATATATAACTCATCACGATCTGAACATAATCTCATAATCCACCGGATCCCAGCAAACACAACATAACAATAGCATAAAGATTGCATAAGTGCCTTGATCATGTAGGGCAGCTCACAAGGGCTAAGGATTGAAGCACAAGATTTGAGAGAAGACATCACATAGCTACTGGTCATGGACCCATGGTCCAAGGGGGACTACTCACGTCACATCCGGGAAGCGCTCATGGTGGTGGAGAAGCTCCCGGAGATCAATCCTCCCTCCGACAGGGTGCCAGGACGAGGTCTTTTGGCGATCCTGATCTTGGGATCGTGGCGGCGGCGGAAGAGAGGTGAAAATGGCGATGCAGGGTGTTTTTTCAGGGTTTCTGTACCGATGACTAAATATAGGCCGAAGGGGGGCACCGGGGGAGGTGTCCTCCTACCAGGCGGCCTGTGGGCGCGCCCCACCCCTGGCCGCGCCAGGAGGTCGCCTAGGAGGGGATGTGGCCCCCCTCCGGCTCTCCTTCGGGCTTCTGGAGGCTTCTGTTACACTGATTTTTATATATTTTTCTTGGAATTATTTAGGCACTGTAAATATGGGTATAAACCTTCAATTCACGGACATTAGCAAGCAAAAACTGGCATTGGGTGCACTGAGTTAGTAGGTTAGTGCAAATATGTGTAAAAAGTTATGAAAGTGTAGCAAAACACATAACAATGTCACCCAAATGAGCATCGAACAAGCAAAAATTATAGATACATTTGGGACGTATCAGCAGCGCTCCCCGGCACCTCGCCTAGCGTTGCCTTCCTCTGGACAGGTCCGCCTGCGGATCCCCTTGGGCCCAGGCCGATTGCTCCTCTTTCCTTCGCATCCGTATGCTCCGCTCCGCCTGCATGTGCGGTCAGGCTCGCCCCACCCCGACATCCTCCTCCGAGTGCGCCGCGCTCCGCCCAGCCGCCTCTGAGTGCACCCGCCGATTGCGTTTCCCGTTCCGGTTGCGCCCCTCCAACCTCCTCCTCGTCCACGTGCTCCTCCTTTGTGCTCCTGCATCCGGAAGGCCGCCACGGCAGTCGGCATGCTCCGACTGTGCGCTGCGCGTCCCGGTCTGCTTCCGGCTGCTCCCCCTCACACCGTTCCTTGGCGCCTGAGGCTCTGGCTGTCGACCTAAGCCTCGCCGCCCGCGTGAGCGCCCGTAGTCTGGATGCGCTCAACCGACGTGTCCCATCGACAAGGCTAGACAAGACAAGAGGATGACACCTTTAGTCACATCAGGAATAGTGTAGGGATGAGATGGCCATTACATCACATCAATGTGTCACATCACTTTTACTCCCTTTTGTCTTCTTCCCCATGTCTTAATCCTCTAAGCATCTTTGCCACTAGTATATAAAGGGGCAAGGGGGAAAGGGTGAAGGGGGTTGAGCTCTCTCTCATTCTCACTCACACACACGTATCAACTCGCCAAATCGGCCAACAACACACACAAAGCTCAAGGAGGCACCATGTACAGATATGGCTCATAGTCAGCTCGGCAGGAGTAGGGGTTTTATCTCTTCGGAGAGCCCTGAACCTGGGTACATCGCGGTGTATCACTGTGCGTGTTCCACACCTCGTCTCCGGCACCATCGACACTTACCTCGGCCTGTCCCTCTCTTTAGCCATCCCCATGGGATCTGCCGTCACAATAAGACGACACACTGGGCAAAGCCTACCGACAACAACGATATGTCGAAACAACGCTAAAAAGTTCCAACATTGATGACAACCACGTCCCCCGAGCAACACGAGGTCCATGTCCTCGAAGTTCCTAGTCACTCAAGGCCGCCGCACTGCTCCGCCGCGCCCTGTGCAGTCAACCAACACTGCCTTCCGGGGCCACGCTCCGACATGCCACAACTTAACGTTGAGCAGCAACGCTGCACAATGTGACTAACCGCAACCCACACTGCTCAGGACAACCACATGCAGACCACACACGTCGCACCAAATCCGGGGCCACCGCCCCGACATGTCGTCCAACTGCCCCCGCTGGGACGCTTCAACCAGGCCGACAACTTTTCCTCCCCCACAGCTCAAGGTCCTCACCCAAGCCATGCCGCAAAGGCATCCCAACCTCATGGAGTCGTCACCACACCTCTGTCCGAGGCCGCCGCCTCGGCTTTCCAGTAAAAGTTCCCTGGGACGCCGCCCCGGCATACACCGCCCTTCAATACGAAAGAGATCCACACAACATCCAAGGCTGACCCTCCTAAGAGAAGCCTCCAAGAAGGTTAAAACGTAAATGCCGCCGCTGCCCACTCTAGATAGAGTGAAGTTTAGGTTCTCACCCGGAGAGACCAAGACCAAGAAAGAAGAAGATAAGATTTACGACAACACCTCCAAGAAGGTCGCGACGCCCACATGCGCCGATGTCATCAAACTATTTCGTCGAAGCTCCTCATCTTCGATCATTGAGCACAAGGATACCCCTACCATTGGAGCCATGCCTACTGTGAGGAGCACCCCCATCGTCAGCCGCCAAATCCTTTCCGCGAAGACCTGTTGCAGCACCTCATAACACAGAGAGTGACACACTCGCCGGGGTTAGATCCAAGGCTATGCTCTGAATCCACCGTCCCCAGCAACTGCAGCAACCCATGCCACTGCATCGCTCGTTCGGGGCCCCGCCGCACCGGCTTCCTGGCGACCAGCTAGACTCGCCGAATCCCCGGTCACCACCATCCTGCCACCCGGAACTTTCCAGGAACGGCTAGATCAGGTCGCCACCCGCCAAGAGGGACAAGCTAAGTCGGCCCCGCATCGGAGCCGTGGCCGCGCGCGCTCAACCCCCCGCGACAAGCGACCCTCGCCCAGCCCGTGCCAGGACCTCTGTCGTCGTTTGGTAACGACGGATGCCATGGGGATGGCTAAAGAGGGGGACAAACCGAGGTGAGTGTCGATGGTGCTGAAATCGAGAGTGGGGAAAAGCACATTGAGACACCGCGATGTATCCAGGTTCGGGGCTCTCCGTAGAGATAACACCCCTAGTCCTGTCCAGCTAGCTATAAGAAATGACTCTGGCTACAATGAATGCTCCTTGAGCTGTATGATAGGAAGGAGAAGACGGCTCTAGGAACAACTCTCTCCTGGCTCTCTCTGGTGGGTGAAGGTGTAGTAAATGCAGCCGTCGTCCCCCACGCAGGAGGGGTTCCCGGGGCTCTTATAGGAAGATCCCGGGGTACTAAAGTAATTACACAGTAAGGGGGGACCCAGCTATAAGCCTCAGGCAACTAGCTGGGACCCTCATGACGTATGCTCTCCGGCTGACCCAGAGTAGACTTGCGGCTCTCCATGCCGCTAGTTTGTAGGTCTTGCGTACTGAATAGTGCCCCTGCGTACTAAACAGTGACCCAGAGTACTGAACAGTGGTTCTGGGGGCTTGGTCTTGTCGGCCTGTCCGCGTGATCGGTGCGGGAGGAGACAACACGTCCCTGACAGGCCGGATCTTCTGGGATTGCGCATTGATGACCTTGTACCAGGTGTCCGACCTGGGATAAAGTCAACTCTTAGTGTCAGCTCGGATGGAGCTGTGTTCTCTTCGGCCGAATGAACCTAGGTGAGGCCAATTGCGCTCTCCTAGAGCCATCGGCCTCCGACCTAATCAGCTCGGCCCTCTGGAGATCGTTCTTGTGCTTGCTTGATCTTGCTTTAGATCGGTGATCCTCAGACTGGTTATCTTTAGGTCGGCCTTGATTAGATCGGCCTTTCTCCGAATGATGATCTTTAGGTCGGCCCAACTTAGCTCAGGCTTGCTTAGATCGGCGATCTTTGCTTTGAAGTGATATTTATCCTGGGTGACCCTACCCGGGGGTCATTCCCACGACAGTAGCCCCTGAAGCTGCGGAGGTTCCGCCGAACTAAATGACAGCGGGGCCTGCACAGGTTCCTCCCACAGTTCTCTTGAGTCTTGTTGTATCTGTTTTGCTTTCCTGGCCGATTGCTCTCAATTGGCGGATTACTCGCAATTTGCCGATTGCTCTTGTAACTTGCCGATTGCTCTTGTAACTTTTCCGATTGCTTCTTCCACTCAACCGATCTGGCCAATGTTTGCTTTGACCAGAATATTGACCGAAACTTGCCGCTTCAAATTCGCCGCGGAATATGGGGTCACGTGCCATGATGGATGTGACATAACTTCCGCCTCAGGTCACGCGCGCATGTCCCGTCCCATCCGCCAGATCTTCTGTGTTCCAATCTTGTGTTTCTCTGGCGATACACGAGGCCACACCGGCCACAGCGTTGTCGCGACGAATCCCACCACCACCCCTTGGCCCAATAAATAGCCGAGGGGGTGGGGATGTGGCTCGCCCCCGCCCACTTCACATCTCTTCTTCCTCGCTCTTGCTCTTCCTCTGCCCCCTCCTCCGTCGCAACGCGCACCTCGCCGTCTCCGATGCTACTATCGGGGACTGGATCTACCCCACCCAACTCCGCTTCTTGCTCCCTGCTTCTCACCGGCGCCACCGCCACCGCTCCTCGCCGCCGCCATTGGTGTACGCGGCTCTCGGTGCCCGCCGCCGCCGTCTTCGTCTTCGTCTTCCTCCACCACGGACTCCGACGCATAAATGGGTGACCAAGACGTTGCCGCTCCCGACATGCGTGGCCCCTGGAAAGGATCCAACGCCGGGAAATGGATATTCTCCTCCTCCGCCGCGCGCGCAAGATTCTAGCGAACATTGAGTTCCGTGTCCCCGGTCCTGAGCTGGTGCCGGTTCCCAACACCGGCGAGTGCATCGTCTTCCTCGCGCATTTTCACCGCGGGTTCGGACTTCTCGTAAACAAATTCTTCCGTGACTTTCTTGACTTCTTCCGCCTGCAACCGCACCACCTCTGCGCCAATGCAGTGATGCTGCTCTTGGCCTTCGTTACCTTGTGCGAGGGCTACCTCGGAGTGCGGCCAACTGTTGGATTGTGGAAACGGCTCTTCCATCTGCGCTCCATCCGAGTGGGAACTGGAGTGTATGCCCCAGATTCGGAGGGTAGGCCTGACAAGGAGGTGAAGGTGACGGTCGAATGCGGAGCCGCCATAATTTATGTTAGCCGATCTGGCTCGTACCCCCATCCTCAACCGCCACAGTCTATCAAGGACTGTCAAATGGGCTTCTTCTATGTTCGGACGCCGGAGGGAAAGGACGACTACTTGAACCTGCTAGAGTTCTCTCTGCCACCGCCGACCAAACATAATTGGACTAATAAACCTGGGCACGGTGACACCGATCTGGACGCTCAAGTGGCTCGGATTGCCGAGCTGATGAGTGAAGGATTGCGCCCTGTCGACCTAGTTGCGGCCTAGCTCTGCTGCCGAGTGACCCCCCTGCAGCGCCGGTGCCACAGGATCTGTGACATGAGCAATCGGTGGGATCCAACTCGGATCTCTACCTTCCGCATGAACGAAGAAGAACTTGTTCGGTGAGTGCGCATGCATACTGACGCCGATCTCGTTGACCCCTTCAAATTTGGCGTGAAAGCTTACAACCGGGGACGTCCTCCTCCCATGGTATGATTCTTCTTCCGATCTCATGCTCTTTTTTCTCTGCTCTCTTGGTTGATTCAGATCGACTGCTTTTGCAGGAATTCATCGGCTCGAGGGCTATGCAAGATGGGAAAGATCTCTCTACCTACCATCCCGATCGCGAGGCCGAGGACGCCGAGGACTTGGAAATCATGGTGGAATCGGAGCCTGAGACTGAGGCTCGTACCACCAGCTTGGGACTTGGCTTCAATCGGCCGGGTACGTCTGATTCCTCCATCAAACGCTTCATGGAAGATTAGAGTGATAGCGATGCTGATGACGCTCCTGGTGATCATGGCGCAGAGTCCCACCCGACTGCGCAAACGATGGCCGAAGGGAAACGCACGCAAGCGGACCCCGCTCCTGGCACCTCCAAGGTCCCCAAGAAGAAGGGCTCTCATGGTCCGAGGGACCAAGCTCCGCCTCTGACTGCTCCTAGGCCATCTGGAGCTGTGCTGATCGCAACGCCCTTGAACATCGTTCCTCCGCGCTTCTCCATGGACAACTTTGCTGCCAATCTGCCCCGAGCTGTCGGGTATTTCTTTCTGTTCCTTCTTGCTTTATTGTATTGTCCGATTGCTCCGTTAACTTGTGCTCTTTGGAATGCAGGGAAGTCCGCACTGTTACTATTGTGGTGCCCGGAGCTCCTCCGGCTTACCGCCTTGTTGCTTCCGCAACCTCCTCCAAGCCCGTGGCTTCACGCAAAAGGGCTGCTGCCGGCGAGACCTCCAAGGCCGAGAGCACAAAGAAACAGAAAGCTGCAGCTGCTATGAAGAAAATGAAGCAGACTGCCCCCTCCGAGCTCTGCAGCCACTACAGGTCCGACTACTAGCTCGCAATCGGATGCTCCTGCCACGGCCGCCACTGCTACTACTCCGATTCTGATCGATCAGTCCGGGATCGTGAGCTCCAACATGCCGATCGCAGGTTTGACTGATGCATGTGCTGATTCGCTGGGAGTTCTCCAGTCCGGGCCAGTATTACAGAAGACGTGCTTCCTTCAGCCAGATCGGAGAGCGCTGCTTCTTCCCCCGCTAACCCGACTGCGGATCCGCCTGAAGGCCCCCAGGCCACGTACCCGATTGCCTCCCACACCTCTGCACATATCAACATTGATGTTCCCCAATCTTCTAGCGTCGTTGTGCCCAAGCCGCCTACCACGATCCACAAACTCTCGGGGGCCGATCTGTTTCGGCTCGCGTATACTAGGAATCTTGATGTTGCGCCGACTCCCCCTGCTTCCGACTCTGAGACTCCTCCACCCGCTGGGTCCCAGGACCAAGTCCCTGCCCACATTCAACGCCGATTGGGTGGCCTTGCCACCCAAATCAAAGACTTTGCTACGAGATCTCTTTCTCGGGTCCTCTCCACTGAGCACTCTGCTATGGTAAGTATATAATCCTGTGGGGGTGTGCCAGCGCACCCGCTGGGTGTACTCCCCGAGATTCGGGAAGATTGCCCACAATCGGCTCGGATCTTAAATTTCTGTTTGATGAACTGCTTGCCCCTTGGATCTGACCGCACCATTTTTTAGGCCGTCTGCCAAAGGCGTCAACAAGTGTTTGATGAGCTGCTGGCCGCTTATTCAGCGGGCCAAAAAACTCTTGTTGCCTGATACGTCCAAAATGTATCTATAATTTCCGCTTGCTCTGTGCCTCTTTTGAGTGATTTTGCTATGATATTGATGAACTTCCATACACTTTTGATCATATTTGGACTAACCTATTAACTCAGTGCACCCCAGTTCCAGTTCCTGTTTTCTGCTGTTTTTCTATTTCAGGTTTCCCCCATATTAAAAGTGCTCCAAAAATTCGGGAAAATCCAATAAAAAATCAGCGTATAAGAAGCTTCGGGAGTCACCGAGTGGGGGGGGGGGGGGCAGAGGGGACCCACCAGGGCCCCAGGCGCCCTCCCGGCGCGCCCTAGGGTGGGGTCGCGCCAGGGGGCCGCCTGGACCCCTGGTGGCCCCCCTGGCTACCCTCCTTTGCCAATTTATTCCTCGTGACGAGAAATCCCCGTGACGGGAACCCTTTTTTGTCATCTCTCCCTGTTACTCCGCCGCCTCACTTCCAAGATTGGGAGCACCAGAAGACCTCTCCCCGGCACCCTGCCGGAGGGAGGAACCACCTCCGGGAGCTTCTCCACCACCATGGATGCTTCCCGGATGAACCGTGAGTAGTCCACCTTGGACCATGGGTTTATGATCCGTAGCTATGTGATTTTCTCCTCCCCTCTTTGTTCTTCATGGATTAGACCTCGTGAGCTGCCCTACATGATCGAGGCACATATGTAATATTTCTGCTGTTGCTATGCTGAGTTTGCTGGGATCCGATGGATTATGAGATTATGTTCAGATTGTGTTTGAGTAATATATTTGATTCTCCTCTTTTATATTTATGTTCTAAAGTAATTCTTGCATGTTCTCCGTTGTTGTTTATTGCTTTGGCCAAGTAGTAGGTAGTGACTCCAAGAGGGAGCGTTATGCATGATTGTGGGTTCATGCCCCCCGATGACTAGCTTGAGTGACAGAAACATGAGTCTAGGGGATGTGTTGTTGCCACAAGGGGGAAACAACGGTGATTGTACTTGCGGATGCAAGGATTGTTTACTTTACGCAAAGTTCTTTAATGCAGTTGTCTGTTGCTTTCAGTTTACACTTTAGGTGGGATTCGCAACTTAATACCAGCGAGATAGTTGTCTATCACTATCATTATTATCCCGTGCATTTTATCCTTTGTAAACAACAAGGCTGGAGGGATTGACAACCTCTTTGTACTCGTTGGGAGCAAAGTTAACTGTTGTGTGTGCAGGTCCACGCCAACCGCTAATCTCTGGCGCCGTTGTCACCTTCCTGTCGTTGTCGGAGTCCTACTGGAGACAAACCTTGGTATCTTCACCGAGGGAAATTTGATGTTGTCTACATCTCAACCTTCCACTTTGGGTAACCAACGAGGGGGCGTTAATTCGTACCATCAAAAGCAATTTCCGGTGCCGTTGCCGGGGACTCCACTCTTCAAGATAGGGGAGTTGCACACTATCTTTTACCTTTGATTTTTAGTCTTGTTAGTTTACCTTTCCAGTTTTTGCTTTTGCCTTTGTGTCTTATATGAAAACCCACAAAAATAGTTGCTACCTTTTTCCTTTGTCTTGCTTTGTCTAATGATGCTATCCTCACCATTGGGTGCTGAACCACCCAAATATGGAAGGATGGACATGTTTCACTTGGATAGTCTTCGATCAATTTATGCTCGCGCTAAAAACCCAACCGACTTGGTTGAGGGAAAACCATTGGATGATCATGCTCATTATACGCGGCACTGACTATCTCAGAAAGGGAAACACTTATGAGACCAAATACAAACTTCTTATTGCTATGCTGAGTGTTTATGCCAAATTTATGATTTTACTTGCTGCTCTAATATAGATCATAAACACCTTCCTTTCCAATGTGAGTTTAATGAAAATGAGATCTTATCTTATTATGCTAAAGGTGTTTATGATTACTTTGATGTTGAAAAGATTGAAGAGTTTGTTGCTTTTAAATGTGCTTATGATATCGCTTCTTTGATTGAAAAGTATCACAATACTATTTACAAATCTAAAAACTTTGCAGTTCTTGCTTATTGCTTCGAGAATTATACTTCCAATTCTTATATTGAGGATTTTAAAAATAAATGGTTTCTGCCCTAGAAGAGGCTAATGATTGCTTTGATGAGTAATCCCATGATTCCGAGGACTCACTTGATACTTCCCTTTCTGATGAACTTAATACTTGCTTTGTTGATGGCCATGATGCCAATATGGATTACAATTGCGAAGATGAACTTTCTATAGTTCCTTATGTTAAGCATGAAATTGTTGCTATTGAACCCACACTTGATTGCCATATTATCCTTTTGAAACCTCCAACTCCGGAGAATTTTTCCCTTATCAAGGCTCAATGTGATGGGTTGCATTTATCTTATGTTCCTAAAGACCATATTGAAAACTATACACGTGTACTTGTAGGTCATAAACAACATGATTTATGTGATTGTTATATTCTTGATGTTGTTCATTGTACTACTGAAAATTATTTTGAGAGAGGAAAGGTTGGTTGTAGAAACTTTGTTGCAAAAACACCTCTCTTCATGTTGAAAGTTTTGAAATTGTTCCTGTTCCACCTCTCTATGCATGTCACTTTGTGCTTCTTCAACTTATTTTCTTACAATATGCCTATGCATAGGAAGTGGTTTAGGCTTAAATTTGTTTCATATTTTCTTCTTGATGCTCTCTTTTGCTTCAAAATTCTTATTCTTGTGAGAGCATCTTCTATAATCTTTAAGCCTAGCTAATGGCTTTAAAGAAGCGCTTTCGGGAGGCAGCCCACAACGAATTTAGGATTTCCTTTTTGTTTTTCTTCTGTTTTTAGTGGTCTTGATGATTGTTACTACTGTAGAAACATCATTGTATCTTTACTTTTCAAGCTTTGTGCCAATTATAGCCTCATATGACAAGGGAAGTGAAAGTTGTGACATGCTGTCCAGAAAACAGATTCTGTCCTCGTGACTAGAAAAATCACAGAAAAATCCCAGTTCATATTTTTGAGCTGAAATTTTTACACAGCGTGCTCTCTACAACTACGGAACTTTTTTATGTTCTGAGTTTTTTGATTTGAGTTGCCGAAGTATCCCTAAAAATTTCTTTACTACCTGTTGGTCTGTTTTTCCCAGATTCTGTCATGTTTTGCCTTTTCTTCGTTTTGCAAACCTTAAGCTTGCTTTTTCTTTGCAAAAACTTTTTGGAAATCTTGATAAATAGTATCTCTTCAAGAATATGTTTATTTACAGTAGATAAAAGTTATTTTATTATGGGTACTAACCTCGCTAATCAGCTTATGATGAGTTATCTATCAAGGGAGTTTTCAAGTGTGCGAGGGAAGATGATGAAAGAAGATTCAGGAGTGTCAAGCTCTCAAGCTTGGGGATTCCCCCATGCACACCCAAGAAATATTCAAGGAGACTCAAGCATATAATCTTGGGGATGCCCCCATGCATCCCCTTCTCCATCAACAATTATCAGTTCGTCTCTCGTTTCACTATATTTTTATCGCTTCATGCATTATGTGCTATGCTTGGAGCGTCTCGCTCTTAGGTTTTATTTTTAGTTTTATTTATCTTTGCTTGCTGTTCATAACAAGTTAGAACCCAGATTTCTTTGTGTGGGAGAGAAAAACGCTCCACTTCCAAAATCTAGAACACAACATAGGACTTTTCATGCTTATCTTTGTTGTGTGTGTTCTTTATCTTTTTCATAGCTACTGTCATTTTTTGCTCTTAGCTTTCATGCTTATCTTTTCAAAGAGCCTTTGTTTAGTTTGTTGCTAGAACTCTCTTGAGTTTTCATGTTTATCTTGTTTAGAGAGTTTTCCTGTTGCACTGAGTTTTATGTCTTGACTTGAAGTAGGTAATTAAGGTTGCTATTCTTCCATAGTAGTAACTTGCAATAGTTCTGAGGTATTGTTTTGAGTAATGTTTGGACTTTTTGTGTCAAGAGCTTTAGCCTATTAGTGATAGATGTCGTATTTTGGGCAATCCATGTTTATTTTCAAAACTTACAAAATTAGTTGAGAACTTTAGCTACTAGATGGATCACTACTCTTCTGAGGGGTCGAATATTAGAGTACACTCACGTACCATGAGTCGAGGATGCGCAAGGATAACCAAACCCCCATACACTCCTCCTCGGGGTACTTGTCTCTTTGTGAACCTCCTTATTAGATTGAGAGTTACCGATAATAAGTGCATGAGTTCTTCGGACTAATGTGAGTATTCGAAAGTTGACACTTCCACCTTCCCATATTTTTCTAGCCTCTCCCGTGCCGTGCATTGCCTCCTTCTCACTCCGAGAGTTGGCGTCCACCTTCGCCGGTACATCCAAACCCTTGGCATGATACGCTCTGTCATCATAAACCTCCTTATATCCTTCCTCAAAACAGCCACCATACCTACCTACCAAGGCATTTCCATAGCCTTTCCGAGATATATTGCCATGCAACATACATCTTCTCATGACTTGATCTTCATGTCATACATGCTACTTGATTGATCGATGAGCCGCATGCTAGTTGGGATTTTCCCTAATCATTGATACATGACACACTAGTATCATTGCATATCCTGCTACACTGGCAGAGGCATACATTTGCATACATCATGATAGTTACATCTTCTTTATGATTTGAGTACTTTGTAAAGTGTGAAAGATCTTCTATACTTCTTGTAATATATAGATTGTTGCCCCTAAAGTGAGGAAAATATCCCAAAGTGGACAAATTAAAAGATCACAAAGAGGATAAAATTAAAAGATCCCAAAGAAGACAAATGAGAGAAATATAAAGAGCCATTGAGGCCACCAAAAAATACAAAAAAATAGAAAAAAGAGAAAAAGAAATAAAAAGAGATAAGGGGGCACACTACTATTCCTTTTGAGAGATCCACACTCATACTCCCTCTTATATCTTGTACTCCATAGAGATTATCATTCATGCATATAGCTATGTGGGGACCTTCACACTACAAAACTTGGCTTGTTTATTCCAATGATGAGCCTCCTCAAATGAGCTCTAGGTCTTCTTGAGCAAGAAAGTTGGATGCACCCCCACTAGTTCCATTGGAGAGCTTACTTTAGCTCATATGTGCATCCGTTGCATGGCAATCTCTACTCCTCACATCATATCTATCATTTGGCTTTCTTTCGCCTATGATTGCCCTCATTGATGTGAGCCTTTCACCTTTTTGTCTTCCTCCTCCACCATATTCTATCTTTGCCATCCTAGGTGTCAACTTTCTTGCTTACGCTCATCCATTGCATGAGTGCTCAAAATGTCGAAAAGGAGTGGATCATTTTGACTTGTACCTGGCTAGTGGTCTGGGGATAAGTCAAGATAAGATTCCAAAGAAGACCAAGTGTGAAACTTTAGTAGATTGAGTTCTCAACACAAAAATACTTTTTTATCTCATATATCCCTATCCCCTTTCTTGCACGCAAACACCATTTGGAGACATTCGAGTCACGGACAGCGAGAGCTCTTGCACCTTTATTTTCTTATGTTGCTTGTTTCAATACTAAATATAGACTCTTGCTTGTTATGACTTGAATTGAATTACATGCCCTGATTTCTTTACTTAAAAGTTCTTATATGGTTGTTAGCATGTCACCATAGAAATTATTCTTTTATCATTTACCTACTCGAGGACGAGCAGGAATTAAGCTTGGGGATGTTGATACGTCCAAAACGTATCTATAATTTATTCTTGCTCCATGCCTATTTTGTGTGATATTGCTATGATATTGATGAACTTCCATACACTTTTGATCATATTTGGACTAACCTATTAAATCAGTGCACCCCAGTGCAAGTTCCTGTTTTCTGCTGTTTTTCTATTTCAGGTTTCCCCCATATTAAAAGTGCTCCAAAAATTCGGGAAAAATCCAATAAAAAAATCAGCGTATAATAAGCTTCGGGAATCACCGATGGGGGCCCAGAGGGGACCCACCAGGGCCCTAGGCGCCCTCCTGACGCGCCCTAGGGTGGGGCTGCGCCAGGGGGCCGCCTGGCCCCTGGTGGCCCCCTTGGCTGCCCCCCTTCCCCTATTTATTCCTCGTGACGAGAAACCCCCGTGACGGGAACCCTTTTTCGCGATCTCTCCTCTGTTCCGCCGCCGCCGCGCTTCCAAGATCGGGAACACCAGAAGACCTCTCCCCGGCACCCTGTCGGAGGGAGGAACCACCTCCGGGAGCTTCTCCACCACCATGGATGCTTCCCGGATGAACCGTGAGTAGTCCACCTTGGACCATGGGTCTATGATCAATATCTATGTGATGTTCTCCTCCCCTCTTTGTTCTTCATGGATTAGACCTCGTGAGCTGCCCTACATGATCGAGGCACATATGTAATATTTCTGCTGTTGCTATGCTGAGTTTGGTGGGATCCGATGGATTATGAGATTATGTTCAAATTGTGTTTGAGTAATATATTTGATTCTCCTCTTTTATATTTATGTTCTAAAGTAATTCTTGCATGTTCTCCATTGCTGTTTATTGCTTTGGCCAAGTAGTAGGTAGTGATTCCAAGAGGGAGCGTTATGCATGATTGTGGGTTCATGCCCCCCGATGACTAGCTTGAGTGACAGAAACATGAGTCTAGGGGATGTGATGTTGCCACAAGGGGGAAAACAACGGTGCTTGTACTTGCGGGTGCAAGGATTGTTTACTTTACGCAAAGTTTTTTAATGCAGTTGTCTGTTGCTTTGAGTTTACACTTTGGGTGGGATTCGCAACTTAATACCAGCGAGATGTTCTGGATAGATATCTCAAGGTGGATGATTAGTAGGTAGATGCAGATGGATTTCGGTCTACTTGTCTTGGCGTACCGCCCATGCTTTTGAGCCTCTTCCTTTCTTTATAGCATAATTTGCATTGGTTTGCGCACATAATCCTGTCAATTGCCTAGCTGTAATTTGTTTACCTCGCATGGCTATTTTATCGTCTTTTGGGAGAGAGACATCACTAGTGAACATCATAGGACCCCGGTCCATATTTCCAATACTGTTTACACCCACTATCAATTTACTGCTTTATTTACTTTTCCGTTGCTATCACTATCATTATTATCCCGTGCGTTTTATCCTTTGTAAACAACAAGGCCGGAGGGATTGAAAACCTCTTTGTACTCGTTGGGAGCAAAGTTATCTGCTGTGTGTGCAGGTCCACGCCAACCGATAATCTCTGGCGCCGTTGTCACCTTCCCGTCGTTGTTGGAGTCCTACTGGAGACAAACCTTGGTATCTTCACCGAGGGAAATTTGTTGTTGTCTACATCTCAACCTTCCACTTTGGGTAACCAACGAGGGGGCGTTAATTTGTACCATCATTGCCTTGAAGAAGAAATCTGATGCCCAGGCTGCCAAGATCCGAGAACTGACAGGTGAACTTTTGTTTGTTACTTGCTCACTTCCGATTGTTGTTGATTTCTGACATTGTTGTGTTTTGTCCTTAGTTTCCGCTGCTCATCTGCCCTAGCTGGAGGACCAGAAGAAGACGGCCGAGTTGGAGAATCAGCTCGGTGAGAAAACTTCCCAGCTCAGAAATGTTGAAAAGGAGCGCGATCAATTGGTTGCTGTCGAGGCCGAGCTGCAAGCAAAGGCCCAGAAGTTAACGAGTGAGCTCTCCACCCTGAAGGCTGCTCATGCCAGTGACATGCAGAGTTTGTTGGATGCTCGGCTCGAGACAGAAGGCAGCTGCAAAAAGAAAGAGATATTGCCATGAAAAGTGCCGAGGACGCAGCCGTGCACCACCAGATGGAACTCCAAACTTGCCAAGGCTAGGCCGATCTGGCACTCGCTTGCCTACACAGAGTTGACATCGCCCTTGCTGGTATATTTTCTTTCTGCTGGTTTCTTATTGTCCGATCTGATTTTATTGTGCTCCGATCTCACTTCCTTTCTGATTGCTTGCTTGTCATATGCCTAGCCCAACTCCACAACAGATGCCACTGAAACTATAGCCGATATTAGGCGAGCTAAAGGTGTGGAAGTTGGTGATGCTGCTGCTGCAGATTGGGCCCCAGAAGAGTTGGTTGAAGCTCTGGACGCCCGATTGCCTCTAGTGAAGGGTGCTCTCTGTACATTCAAGAATGGAGTCCAGAAGCTGAATGACATGCTCTGGAAGACGCGGGTGAAGCCAATTTCTAGTGAGACGATTTCCGACGTAGCTTGGAACCTCAAGGCCGCGCCTCGGCAAGTTGAAGTGATGCTCGATTCTGCCATCCGATCTGGAATATAGGCTGTTCTCTCCATTGTTATGTGTTGGTATCCCGACGTGGATCTGATCTTGCTGCATGCCCTGCGGGCTGGGTCAGAGGACAGTGTTGGCGAGATCTGGCTGCGAATCTGCAAAATTGCTGAGGAGCTTGCGAACGCCATCAATCCTTTGGAGCACACTCCTTATATTGATGATGATGGTTCGCCGATTCCGGAGATGTCGCTGAGTGAGCTTCTCTACACCACCAGTGAGTATGGAACTAGTTCTCGGACTACTCGTCGGCGGACTGCCGCATCCACCTCTTTGCAGTATGCTCTCACTTCTGAGGGTGAGGATTAGTCCGACGAGCAATCGGAGAGTGTCGCTCAAGAGCCTCCGATCACTCCTCAGCCCGAAGCCGCTGCTACTTCAGCTCCCGGAGGCACCACCGGCACGACCCCAACTGCTTCAGCTACCCCTGCACCGGAGGCAACTGCACCTTCTTCCAGCGTTTCGACTGCTCCAGATGCGCCGACTGCCTGAGTCTGGCGTGCTCTATTTACCTGCTTTACTTTTGAACACTAGTTAAACCCAAGTGCGCCCACTGAGGACCAATTTCATGTAACAATCAACATTCGGCTAATCGGCCAGGTTTTCTTGTGAACATGGTTCTTGCTAGTTATAAACGCTCTTCTTGCCTTTGCATTTTCAAGCCGATTGCCTTTTTCTTTGCCTTTTTTCTTCCTTAGTCGATATTCCTGCCAACCATACAGCCGACATGCGGTCTGCGATTGGATCATAGAATAGACCTCGAAGGAAATTTGACAAGTACTTCTAGGCTTTGAGCTCTTGGCGTAAAGGTAAGGGTTTGCGGACGAGACGATTGTAACCTGCCGACTGTTGGCCAGCCGGTCTGGTCGCAATCGGTTGTGTCTGCTGTCGGCTGTAACACCCCGGGTGTCACGTATAGTGATCACCTTATCTAATGCCAAGTCATCATGTTTATGCTAATAATGATCACCCCTGATCATGGCTTGTTCAGATTCAGCCCAGATAAAAATTCCAAATCTATGTGGACATAAAACTTAACCCAAAAATATTGCAACCATTTTTCTTCAATGACTAAAGGTCAGCATGTCATGATACTAGAGCAAGGATATTTTATATAAGATTTTAATATTATAAACCAATCCAAACAGTGCGTAAAACAACCCATTTAATCATTGTTTGTTTTTATAAAATTCAAATGAATTTATAAAAAGTTCAAACCTTATGTGGCTGCATATTAAATATTAATACAAATAGTGGTGCAAGTATGACCTATTACAAAAATTAAAGGCTAACTAAATAAATTACAAACACAGAATAAAAAGGAAAAAGAATAACAAAAAGTGAAATAAAAAAAGGAAAAAGGTTATCTAGCGCACAGGGCAGAGCCCTCCAACTGCGCCCAACCCACCCCTTTCCCCCAGCCCACTTACCCTTCCCCTCCACTGGTCACCCCCGTGTGTGGCACACATCCGAGACGGCCATGGCAGCGGCCATCGCCGTGGCGGCCATTCGTCGCCGCCAGTGAGCATAAAAGGGCCCCGAGACCCCTCACGTGCCCTTGGAACCCTAGCCCCCTCCCATTCTTCCTCGCGTCGCCGCCTTCCCTCCCTGCCTCGCTCGCCGACCATGTCCGTGGCCACGCCGCCGTCGTGCGCACGTCCACCGGCCACCGCGGGGCGCGCCGCCGTGTCCAGGCGCCTCGGAATTGAAGTCCATGTCGCCCCGTGCGGCCAGCCGTGGCCGGGACGCCGCATGCGTCGTCAATCGGGCCGCCTCCGTCCGTCAGCTGCCGGTCCCCCTTCTCTGGATTCATCGCCTCCACCGCGTGCACCACCTCCCCGGGCAGCACATCGTCATCACTGTTTGCTGCTGCGATTTTCCCCCTTCTTCCTGTCGACGTTCATGAGCTCAGTCACCGTTCCCGTTGTCGGGACCCGGGGTTAGTGTATGCAAGTCCAGTTAATACATAGTCATATGGAGAGCCGAGAACCGTACCCACTTGTCTAAGCAGACAAGGCCAAGCACAGAACATTCTCGGAAAGCATCGTACGTGAGGGGTATCCCATCCAGGCCGGATGATCAACTGAGATGGGTCCTCATCGTCCGCACACAAGTCTAATGATATGGGTGATAAGCTCCCATATTCAAAGACAAGTCGCCTCAACCATACTATCGACTATCTCATAACTCTTACATAAACTTACTCCAGCCCGATCACTTAGTCGGGGTCTAGGGCGGGCTCGATCATACCACAAAGTGTGCCCGAGACAGAGTCTCGAACAATCGCATCGCGATGCCCCAAGCTGCGCACATCTAAGGGCCACTTGGTGTATGAAAGACCGCCAGCCAGATCACAACTAAGGTCTCGAAAACCCATACAAAGACATGCATGTTATAAACATACACGCAGCACACATGCCTTGTATGAACAACAGGTATCATTGCAATTCTCTACAAAGTATACATTTTTATTGATAACTCTTATAGAGTGCACACAGAGATCACAAACATGTGATCCAACATTACAACACAAGCGGAAGCAAAGTATGTCTGAGTACAGACAAGTTTAACAAATGGCTTAAGAAGCCTTATTTAAACACAATCCCTCCACGAGGGAACCAGTCGTCTGACTGGGACTAGACTAGCTTGATCTTCAGTCGTCCAGCTCGATGAAGAAGCCACCTTCGGGGTCAGTGGGTTCATCTAAAACATAGATTAAGCAAACGTGAGTACAAAGTCGTACTCAGCAAGAGTTACATAGGAGCTATACTACTCATGCACATGTATCAAGGTAAAGGGAGGTGGGGTTTAACTCTCATAAATGCCAGCTTTGACTTGGCTAGTCCTGAACTACAAGTACCAGACTTTGAGGTAAGAAGCGTACACGAGTCCACTGCTTTCTCCAACCAATTACACCACTATGGTGCCTTCCTCGACTTCCCCACGAGAAAGCACGCCATAGCACTCACACTTATCTTGGTGTGTTTTAGAAGTATCCAGTTCAAGTTGTCTAATAATCAAGCTAAGCTTTCCAAGCAGTCCATAACCGTGGGCGCGGCTATTCGAATAGTTTTGTTAACCCTGCAGGGGTGTACCGCTACACACATGATCATCATTTACCGCCTTTGATCTCGAAACCATTAAATGGGTGCCAGCGAGGATGCTCACCACAACGGTTACCTCATAGCCGATCTAGTCTGAGAAAGCCGCCTACTTGGGTTGGCTACCACTATCGTGAACCCGGCCGGTTTACCGAAGTGGACCCAAGTGATGTGTGCGTGGTGCATAAGCCGGTCTCGGATGAGCTGTTCTCTCACTTAGCATCCAGGCCACAGACCTACCAGAACTCCAAACTATTGCGACATCTGGACATCGAAAGGGATGAGTTCGTAAGCTGAGAGGGGTCAGTGAGCCCAATGTGTGGTTGTACTCTTCATCTTGGATCACCACACAAGAACTCGGACTTAGGGCGGTCTTCAACGAGACAACCCACCGTGTACTCCTACACAGCCTCTCATCGTTCACCTTGTATTAGGGTAGATTCACCAACACTTTTCTACCATCATCATCATGATCACTACCATCCCGACTCACATAACAGTATCATCAAGGTATCACTCTAAGCATGCAATAAGCAGTAAAAATTGCAGGGGCCACATGATATCAATCAACTCGTACATTTGCTAGGATTGTGGTTTGCTTACTACTGTGACAAAATGATAGGTCAGGCAAAGTAATGGGTTCATCTATGCGGTAGAAACGCATCATGGTAATCATCCTATTCAATGCATAAGCGAGACATGAGAGGGAAGTGGGATTTTATCAACATGATCAATGGGGGTTTGCTTGCCTTGCTGACGAGGTTCGGGTTCGGGGTCTTCAACGAAGGGGGAAGCCTCCTTCTCCGGTTCCACCTCTACTCGACAAACAACAAACAAGGTAGCAAAGTAAATACAATGCACAATCACATGATGGAAGGTTGAAACTTGATGTATATGCTTTGATGTGTGAGGCAATTCCATTTAAATGGAGTATATTGCAAATTGAATTGCAAATTCAAACTCCAATTTGAATTCAAACTTAGCCAAGTTACATGTGACATTGTTTGATCAATTTGAATAATTTTGAAATGTGTATGATATGCCTCCGATGTGTAAATGAAATGTAGCATGTTGCCATGGTTCAAGTTGCAAAAACTTTTGAATTGAATTTGATTTAATTCCATTTAAATCAAATAGCAAATGCTACTGATCACATTTTAAAATCAACTCAAACATGGTCGAAAGTTGGACATTTGGATAGCTTATCTTCTCCTGATAATTTTTCATATATTATTTGTCCGATTTGGAGTTAATATGAATTTCTATGAATTTCCAAAGTTTGGGCTATTTTCTGGATTTTCTGGAATTTCTTTAATTCATTTCAATTTCTGGAAATTCATTTATGGCGTCAGCATGACTTCATGCTGGCGTCAGGGGGCCACTGACAAGGGGGTCCCACCTGTAAGTGTCACTGTGTTAATTAAATCGATTTAAAACGTTTTTAAACTTAACAGAGGAGATCAGCAGGGTTGGGCCCACATGTCAGCATCACTGGGAGTGGGATTAGTGGCTAATCACCCTGCCACGTCGGCTGGGTCGTCGACGACGAGCTACGGCGAGCCAGAGCACGCCGGCGTGTGCGGGATCACGCTCTGGACGTGCGTTTGGCACGCCAGAGGCACCAAACGGCTGCTGGGAGGACGCCGCGTCGAACGGAGCCAGCCAGGGGGGCTGGAACTCACCGGAGCGTCGCCGGCGTCAAGCCCTAGCGGCAGCCGTGGCTCGGGCTCGAGGCAAAGCTCGCTGTGGTGCTCTTCTTGAACCGGGGATGCTCGCAATCGACGCAGAGGAGCAAGGCGAAGACGATGGACATGCCCCCGAGCTCGTTTGCGTTACTGGTGCTCGACTACGACGACCGTGGCGGCGAGGAACTTCGGCTCCCATGGCAGAATAGCAAGGAGACTTCAAAAAGGGACGGGGAGAGAGGGGTTTGAACCGCCTGCTCACCAGGAACTCGACGGAGGTGGCGGCGAAGGCTGGGGTGGCTCGACGGCGACGAAATCGACGATGGCGTCCTACGGGTCCCGCGACGGCTCGAGCTCGATTCCGGCGACTAGGAGGGCTCCGGGTTCGATTCGCTGCACTGGGAGACGTAGACGACGACGGGGAGGAGGATGGACACGGCGGTGGCGCTCGACAGGCTCACTGGCCACGCAGGTGCGGCGGCGCGCTCCGGCGTACTTCACGGGTGTCGGTGGAATCGGCGAGGGAGACAGGGAGGGAGTTCGTGGAGAGGAGGAATGGAACGGGGAAGCCTCTGGGCGTCTCCAGGCGTGAAGAGGTGGCGCGGGGAAAGCAGGAGGTGGCTAGGGGCTCGGCGGCGGCCACGGCATGGTCGCCACGCAGCTCCCTGCTTGAGGAAGACGACAGGCGCGGGAGGTGGGCTGGGCCGGCTGGGGGATGAGTTGGGCTCCTTTGCAGGTAAGCCCCTTTTCCTTTTCTGCTTTCTTTTTCTTTTCTGTAAATTTGTTTTGCTTAGCAAATAAATAGCTAGGCATTTTATGAAATGCTGAAAAAATTTATATGGCCTCATAATAATATAGACTAGCCACTTATAAAGTTTCAACATTTTTAAAATTCAAATAAATTGAATCTTAACTCAAATAGGGGTTTTTAATTAATTCCAAGGCACTGTTTGAATATTTGAAAAATCTATGAGCATGGGGTGGTTCCCACATCACTTGATATGTGATCACACTCATTTATAAGACTTTTCAAAAATCTAACATGAATTTTTGGAGAAGATTTTTATCTGGACTTTTGAATTAATTCATCTGGGGGGTTTTCTTCTCCCATTTTTGCTTTTGATTTTGATTTCAAAGGTTTCTTTTGAAATTTTAACATGATGCAAGAGACTTGCTAACCCTAGCACATTACCTAACAGAGGGTTCTGACAACTCGCCCCCACTCAACAGAATCTCGTCCCGAGATTCAGAAGTCTGCGGGAGGAAGGAGGGATACTCGGCACTGAGGCGGTCTTCTCTTTCCCACGTAGCTTCTCTCTCAGAGTGGTGTGACCATTGCACTTTCAGAAACCTAATCTTCTGACGACGAGTGACACGCTCTGCGGAATCAAGAATACGAACGGGGTATTCTCGATAAGAAAGGTCATCTTGGAGATCAAGCGTTTCGTGGTCGACTTCGCGGATGGGGTCCTTGAAGCAACTCCTGAGTTGGGACACATGGAATACATCATGTACTCGGGAAAGGTGTGGGGGTAGTTCAAGTTGGTAGCCAACTTCTCCACGTTTAGCAAGAATGCGGAAAGGTCCGATGTAACGTGGGGCCAATTTGCCTTTGATACCGAAACGTTGGGTTCCCTTCAGAGGAGTAACCCGAAGGTAAGCCTTCTCATCCAGATTGTAGCTCTCTTGCCTATGATGACGATCATAGTAGCTTTTCTGACGGGACTGGGCTGCTTTCAATTGATCACGAACAATGCGAACTTGCTCTTCTGCTTCCTTGATCATGTCCGGTCCAAAGAATTGTCTTTCACCGGTTTCTGACCAGTTTAGTGGTGTTCGACATCGTCGTCCATATAGGAGTTCAAAAGGAGCCATGTTCAGACTAGATTGAAAACTATTGTTATAAGAAAATTCGGCAAATGGAAGAGATTTCTCCCAATTCTTTCCGAATGAGATAACACAAGCTCTGAGCATGTCCTCGAGAATTTGGTTAACCCTTTCGACTTGACCGCTAGACTGAGGATGGAAAGCCGTACTAAAGGAGAGATGAGTTCCCATAGCATTCTGAAAGCTTCCCTAAAATCTAGAGGTGAAAAGGCTACCGCGATCAGAATTGATTTCCAAAGAAACACCGTGAAGGGACACAATTCTAGAGACGTACAAGTCTGCTAACTGGCTAGCAGTTAAAGACTCGCGAACTGGAAGGAAGTGAGCAACTTTGGAAAGCCTATCTATGACAACGAAGATGGCATTGTTTCCTTTCTGGGTTTTTGGAAAGCCGGTGATGAAGTCCATACCGAGTTTGTCCCATTTCCACTCGGGAATAGACAAAGGTTGAAGTGTACCAGCATGTCTTTGATGTTCTGCCTTAATGCGATGACAAACATCACATTCGGCAACAAATTGAGCAATGTCTCTCTTCATCCTAGTCCACCAAAATCTCTGGCGTAGATCTCGGTACATTTTTGTGCTACTAGGATGAATTGAGAGGGGTGTGTCATGGGCTTCTTTGAGGATGCGTTGCCTTAGTTCCCTATTCTTAGGTACTACCAAACGATTTCCAAAGAATACCGTTCCTTTACTATATGTGGAGAAACATTTAGCAACTCCGCTAGCAATGTTCTCCTTGATCCGGCGAACACTTCGTGCACGCCTTTGGGCAACTATGATTTGATCCTCAAGAGTTGGTTTCGCCACCAAGGTAGAAAGATAGCCATGAGGAACAATCTCAAGATTGAGCTTGCGAAAGTCCTCATGAAGAAGTGGTTGATACTGTTGCAACATGAGGTTGTTACAATACGACTTACGACTTAGTGCATCGGCCATGACATTGGCTTTGCCTGGGGTGTAAGAAATTACTACGTTGTAATCTTTTATCAACTCAATCCAGCGTCTTTGCCTGAGATTAAGATCTGGCTGGGTGTAAATGTATTTGAGGCTTTGGTGGTCGGAATAGATCTCGCAACGATTACCAAGGAGGTAATGTCGCCAAGTTGTTAGGGCATGAACTACGGCAGCGAGTTCAAGTTCATGGGTAGGATAGTTCTCTTCATGTGGCCGCAACTGGCGTGAAGCATAAGCTACCACATGTCGATCTTGCAGAAGTATGCATCCTAACCCTTGCCGTGATGCGTCACAATAGATCTCGAAATCCTTTTTAGTGTCTGTAGGTGCAAGTACGGGTGCAGAAGTCAACCTTCTTTTTAGCTCTTGAAAGCTTTCCTCGCACTTGGGAGTCCATAGGAATTTCTTATCTTTCTTCAGGAGTTCAGTTAGAGGCTTTTCAAATTTAGAAAAGTTCTCGACGAAGCAACGGCAATAGCTGGCTAGGCCAAGAAAACTCCTAACTTGCTTAACCGATTCAGGTGGAGTCCAGTCAAGGATGGCCTGAACTCTCTCGGGATTCACAGCAATGCCTTTTGCAGAAATCACGTGGCCTAAGTAGGTCACTTCTGGTAGCCAAAATTCACACTTGGAGAATTTAGCATACAGGCGATGCTCTCTAAGTTTCATCAATACCAGCCTTAGGTGTTCGGCATGTTCTTCTTCGTTCTTCGAGTAGATGAGAATATCATCTAGATAAACCACAACAAATTTATCTAAGTACTCCATGAAGATCGAATTCATCATGCGTGAGAAAGTGGCGGGGGCATTGGTTAAACCAAAGGACATGACGGTGTACTCGTAAAGACCATAACGAGTAGTAAAAGCCGTTTTGGGAATGTCCTCGTTTCGGATTTTGATTTGATGATAACCTAATCTCAAATCCATCTTGGAGAAGACAGAGGATCCTGCAAGTTGATCATAAAGATCATTGATCCTGGGCAATGGGTCCTTGTTCTTTATCGTCGCTAAATTTAGCGGGCGATAGTCTACGCACATCCTTTCTGTTCCATCTTTCTTCGTTACGAACAGAACGGGGCAACCCCATGGCGATGAGCTAGGGCGGATGAAGCCTTTTTCCAACAAAGCTTCCAGTTGGGTTTTAAGCTCAGCTAACTCACGTGGGGCCATTTTGTATGGGCGTCTAGAAATTGGTGCGGTTCCTGGAACAAGATCCACTATAAACTCTACACATCTGTCGGGTGGCATGCCCGGCAGCTCTTCAGTAAAGACATCCGGAAAGTCACGAACCACCGGAATATCTTCAAGTTCGGGAAGGGGAAGTACATTCAAAGAACGCACTTGGGTTCTTGTTCTGGGTGAGGTGTAGTTGACGGTTTTGCCTGAATGGTGGGTGAGCTTCACGAATTTGCCTTTGCAATCCAGGTAGGCATTCTGTCTTGATAGCCAATCCATGCCAAGGATGACATCAATATCTGAAGATTCGAGGGCTACGAGTGAAGCAAGGAATACTAAACCCTCAATTGCAATCTGATTACCATGGCTTACTCTATTAGTTTGCCATCTTGACCCTGGAGTTTGAATAATCATTGGAGTGGACAATTCAACAAAGGATAACTCATGACGAAGTGCATAACTTTCCGACATGAATGAATGAGATGCTCCTGGGTCGAAAAGAACGGAAGTAGGAACATAATTGACTGGGAGCGTTCCAAGAATGACGTCAGTGGTGTCGTCAGTCTCTTCGGCGGCAATCTGGTTCACACGTCCACGAGTGGCGGGAGGAGCGGGTTTGGTGGTGTAGACCTTCTGGGGGGGCTTGCCACGACCATTGTTGTTGCCTCCGGCACGGGGTGGAGCATTCTGATTCTGGAGCTGGTTCTGGGGACAATCACGAGAGTAGTGGCCTGCCTGACCACACTTGTAACAGGCTCCAAAGACAGTGCGTGGAGCTGGGTTGTTTGGTGGAGCTGGGTGGAACTGAGTTGGTGGACGAGGCGCCACATAGGATGGCCTCGGTGGGTTGTTCTGGCGGAACGTACTATTGGGGATCCAGATCTTGCGCTTCTGGGAGCCGGAACTGGATGAACCATCGTCTCTAGGGTGTTTGCGAAAATCATTGGGGGTGTTCATGTCCTCTGCCTTGATGGCCTTGTTGACAAGGACCTGGAAGGTGGCAAAGTCATGTAGGTTGACCTCACGACGGAGTCCGGAATTGAGTCCGCGACGGAACCTCTCTTGTTTCTTGGAGTCGGTGGAGACTTCTTCAGTAGCATAACGAGCAAGTCGGTTGAACTCACAACTAAACTCGTCAACAGTCCTTCTGCCTTGGGTGAGGTTGCAGAACTCCTCACGCTTGCGGTCCATAAGACCCTTTGGAATGTGGTGCTCACGGAAGGAAGTGCAGAATTCATCCCAAGATGCGGGCGGTCCAACGGGACGCATATTCAGGAAGTTCTCCCACCAAGAGCTAGCTGCACCTTCAAGGTGATAGGTGGAATAGCTGACCTTGTCGCCATTTGCAACATGGCCTGCTTGGAGCTTCCTCTCGATGCTGCGAAGCCAGTCATCGGCGTCAAGGGGTTCGATGGAGTAACTGAAAACCAGGGGATGAAGCCGCATGAAGTCGTTCAGGGACACCAACTCATTGCGCTGTTGAGTGGTGTTGCGGGAAATGACTTCCAGCAGATGGTGAGAGTCTCGGCGGTTCCTCTCAACCTCCATTAGAACCTGAGCCATCGTGGGTGGGGGTGGAAGGTTGCCTTCCTCCTGGTCATTTCCACGACCCTGGTTACGACCAAGATGGCCACGGGTTCCTTGAGACATCCTGAAGATTGAAAACCAAAGTCAAACAGAGTTGATTGAAGAATCTAATCAAGGTATTGGAGTACTGGAAGGATTACAGAGCAAAGGAAGTAATCATCTTGACAACATGGTGATAAAAGCATACAAGACATATATTCACAAGCTGTCATACGAACCATACATCGTTTTAGTACAAGCACCAAGCTAATACAAACGTGATGAAGATGATACATCCTTCAGAGGCACTCTGACTTCCTATACATTATATATCTAAGCCTCTGGAACTTAGAACACCTTGCGTACAATGTACTAAGATACTACTACATCCTCACTAAGTAAGACCACAAGCGGTCTCACTCATCTCCATCTCCATAGTAGTCCTCGTAAAAGTTACCCGCGTATCCTGGTAGCTGAAGGTGACCATCGGAAAACACGAAGGCCTGTGGACCCTGATATCCATTTGGGCAAGGATGGGGCCTAGGTCCAGCGTAGGGTGGAAGCAAAGGACCACGGGGTGGAAAAATGCCTCCAATCTCGGGCCAAGCAACTCGAGAAGGCATCTGAGTCCTCACAGGGTAGATAGCATCGTACTCAACTGATCCAACACTCACAAAGGGTGCCAAGAGTGTCAGAGCTCGATACAGACGAACACGGGTGGCGTGAAGCTCGAAACGGAGAGCGCGTGCATCACGATCTCGATCACTAGCAAACCTAGTAGTCACCTGAAGTGCGGGATCTTCTGCAGAGTGATCTGAGTAGAGTCCAGTGTAATATCCCTCTTCTCCTGGAAGTGCAGCAGGGATATAGCGGAATGAGGTCTCTCTCAGCATAGTGTGCTCCTCTCTCAGCAGGGTAATACATGAGTATGCAGCATCCTGCACAGCCATGTTCTCGGTCATGCCAATGCCATGTCCAAAGTGGATAGGCTGAGTGACTCCAACGTGGTGCGGGTAGATCCGGACAATGCAGTGGAACTGCGTCTGGTTGAAGTCGTGGAACTGCTCCTCGACAGTGTACTCAGGATACCATCAATATCCCACATAGGACATCATCTCGATCAACGTGGCGGGATGGCCACGCACACCGAGGCACCTGGTCAAACGAATAATCTGCCGAGGGGGAAGATCTGCCATCTGAAACAGAAAGAAGGAGTTTGCAAATGCATCAGATTATGAGATAAACCTGGAATGACTCGGACAGCATAACGGCTGTAATTGCAAGAAAAAGACAATTTCTTACAACATGGAAACAACACTTACATACGATGTAAGAAATCAGGAAGCATAACCACTCTAACAAACCGATCACAACTTTCCTACGGCTACAAGGAAGCAAACAACGAGATGTTCTAATCAGACCGAGGAGAGCCTAGCCCTATCTTCCCGTAGAATAAGATGAGGGTGACTCAGAACTCAGAACGATGAGGGTAAGGAGAAAAAAGAAGCCTTACGTTGTTCCCTTATATACCCAGAGTAACTATATAACTATAGAAGGCTAGACTCGACTTCGGCCAAGGCTGCTAGTCCTACAGTCAGTCCTGCTCTGATACCAAGTCTGTCGGGACCCGGGGTTAGCGTATGCAAGTCCAGTTAAGACATAGTCATATGGAGAGCCGAGAACCGTACCCACTTGTCTAAGCAGACAAGGCCAAGCACAGAACGTTCTCGGAAAGCATCGTACGTGAGGGGTATCCCATCCAGGCCGGATGATCAACTGAGATGGGTCCTCATCGTCCGCACACAAGTCTAATGATATGGGTGATGAGCTCCCATATTCAAAGACAAGTCACCTCAACCATACTATCGACTATCTCATAACTCTTACATAAACTTACTCCAGCCCGATCACTTAGTCGGGGTCTAGGGCGGGCTCGATCATACCACAAAGTGTGCCCGAGACAGAGTCTCGAACAATCGCATCGCGATGCCCCAAGCTGCGCACATCTAAGGGCCACTTGGTGTATGAAAGACCGCCAGCCAGATCACAACTAAGGTCTCTAAAACTCATACAAAGACATGCATGTTATAACCATACACGCAGCACACATGCCTTGTATGAACAGCAGGTATCATTGCAATTCTCTACAAAGTATACATTTTTATTGATAACTCTTATAGAGTGCACACAGAGATCACAAACATGTGATCCAACATTACAACACAAGCGGAAGAAAAGTATGTCTGAGTACAGACAAGTTTAACAAATGGCTTAAGAAGCCTTATTTAAACACAATCCCTCCACGAGGGAACTAGTCGTCTGACTGGGACTAGACTAGCTTGATCTTCAGTCGTCCAGCTCGATGAAGAAGCCACCTTCGGGGTCAGTGGGTTCATCTAAAACATAGATTAAGAAAACGTGAGTACAAAGTCGTACTCAGCAAGACTTACATAGGAGCTATACTACTCATGCACATGTATCAAGGTAAAGGGAGGTGGGGTTTAACTTGCAGAAATGCCAGCTTTCACTTGGCTAGTCCTGAACTACAAGTACCAGACTTTGAGGTAAGAAGCGTACACGAGTCCACTGCTTTCTCCAACCAATTACACCACTATGGTGCCTTCCTCGACTTCCCCACGAGAAAGCACGCCATAGCACTCACACTTATCTTGGTGTGTTTTAGAAGTATCCAGTTCAAGTTGTCTAATAATCAAGCTAAGCTTTCCAAGCAGTCCATAACCGTGGGCGCGACTATTCGAATAGTTTTGTTAACCCTGCAGGGGTGTACCGCTACACACACATGATCATCATTTACCGCCTTTGATCTCGACACCATTCAAGGGGTGCCAGCGAGGATGCTCACCACAACGGTTACCTCATAGCCGATCTAGTCTGAGAAAGCCGCCTACTTGGGTTGGCTACCACTATCGTGAACCCGGCCGGTTTACCGAAGTGGACCCAAGTAATGTGTGCGTGGTGCATAAGCCGGTCTCGGATGAGCCGTTCTCTCACTTAGCATCCAGGCCACAGACCTACCAGAACTCCGAACTATTGTGACATCTGGACATCGAAAGGGATGAGTTAGTAAGCTGAGAGGGGTCAGTGAGCCCAATGTGTGGTTGTACTCTTCATCTTGGATCACCACACAAGAACTTGGACTTAGGGCGGTGTTCAACGAGACAACCCACCGTGTACTCCTACACAGCCTCTCATCGTTCACCTTGTATTAGGGTAGATTCACCAACACTTTTCTACCATCATCATCATGATCACTACCATCCCGACTCACATAACAGTATCATCAAGGTATCACTCTAAGCATGCAATAAGCAGTAACAATTGCAGGGGCCACATGATATCAATCAACTCCTACATTTGCTAGGATTGTGGTTTGCTTACTACTGTGACAAAATGATAGGTGATGCAAAGGAATGGGTTCATCTATGCGGTAGAAACGCATCATGGTAATCATCCTATACAATGCATAAGCGAGACATGAGAGGGAAGTGGGATTTTATCGACATGATCAATGGGGGTTTGCTTGCCTTGCTGACGAGGTTCGGGTTCGGGGTCTTCAACGAAGGGGGAAGCCTCCTGCTCCGATTCCACCTCTACTCGACAAACAACAAACAAGGTAGCAAAGTAAATACAATGCACAATCACATGATGGAAGGTTGAAACTTGATGTATATGCTTTGATGTGTGAGGCAATTCCATTTAAATGGAGTATATTGCAAATTGAATTGCAAATTCAAACTCCAATTTGAATTCAAACTTAGCCAAGTTACATGTGACATTGTTTGATCAATTTGAATAATTTTGAAATGTGTATGATATGCCTCTGATGTGTAAGTGAAATGTAGCATGTTGCCATGGTTCAAGTTGCAAAAACTTTTGAATTGAATTTGATTTAATTCCATTTAAATCAAATAGCAAATGCTACTTATCACATTTTAAAATCAAATCAAACAGTGTTGAAAGTTGGATATTTGGATAGCTTATCTTCTCCTGATCATTTTTCATATATTATTTGTCCAATTTGGAGTTAATATGAATTTTCTATGAATTTCCAAAGTTTGGGCTATTTTCTGGATTTTCTTTAATTCATTTCAATTTCTGGAAATTCATTTATGGCGTCAGCATGACTTCATGCTGGCATCAGGGGGCCACTGACAAGGGGGTCCCACCTGTAAGTGTCACTGTGTTAATTAAATCGATTTAAAACGTTTTTAAACTTAACAGAGGAGATCAGCAGGGTTGGGCCCACATGTCAGCCTCACTGGGAGTGGGATTAGTGGCTAATCACCCTGCCACGTCGGCTGGGTCGTCGGCGACGAGCTTCGGCGAGCCAGAGCACGCCGGCGTGTGCGGGATCAAGCTCTGGACATGCGTTTGGCACGCCAGAGGCACCAAACGGCTGCTGGGAGGACGTCGCGTCGAACGGAGCCAGTTAGGGGGGCTGGAACTCACCGGAGCGTCGCCGGCGTCAAGCCCTAGCGGCGGCCGTGGCTTGGGCTCGAGGCAAAGCTCGCTGCGGTGCTCTTCTTGAACCGTGGATGCTCGCAATCGACGCAGAGGAGCAAGGCGAAGACAATGGACATGCCCCCGAGCTCGTTTGCGTTACTGGTGCTCGACTACGATGACCGTGGCGGCGAGGAACTTCGGCTCCCATGGCGGAATAGCAAGGAGACTTCAAAAAGGGACGGGGAGAGGGGGGTTTGAACCGCCTGCTCACCAGGAACTCGACGGAGGTGGCGGCGAAGGCTGGGGTGGCTCGACGGCGACAAAATCGACGATGGCGTCCTGCGGGTCCCGCGACAGCTCAAGCTCGATTCCGGCGACTAGGAGGGCTCCGGGTTCGATTCGCTGCACTGGGAGACGTAGACGACGACGGGGAGGAGGATGGACACGGCGGTGGCGCTCGACAGGCTCACTGGCCACGCAGGTGCGGCGGCGCACTCCGGCGTTCTTCACGGGTGTCGGTGGAATCGGCGAGGGAGACAGGGAGGTAGTTCGTGGAGAGGAGGAATGGAACGGGGAAGCCTCTGGGCGTCTCCAGGCGTGAAGAGGTGGCGCGGGGAAAGCAGGAGGTGGCCAGGGGCTCGTCGGCGGCCACGGCATGGTCGCCACGCAGCTCCCTGCTTGAGGAAGACGACAGGCGCGGGAGGTGGGCTGGGCCGGCTGGGGGATGAGTTGGGCTCCTTTGCAGGTAAGCCCCTTTTCCTTTTCTGCTTTCTTTTTTTCTTTTCTGTAAATTTGTTTTGCTTAGCAAATAAATAGCTAGGCATTTTATTAAATGCTGAAAAATTTTATATGGCCTCATAATAATATAGACTAGCCACTTATAAAGTTTCAACATTTTTAAAATTCAAATAATTTGAATCTTAACTCAAATAGGGGTTTTTAATTAATTCCAAGGCACTGTTTGAATATTTGAAAAATCTATGAGCATGGGGTGGTTCCCACATCACTTGATATGTGATCACACTCATTTATAAGACTTTTCAAAAATCTAACATGAATTTTTGGAGAAGATTTTTATCTGGCCTTTTGAATTAATTCATCTGGGGTGTTTTCTTCTCCCATTTTTTCTTTTGATTTTGATTTCAAAGATATTTTTTGAAATTTTAAAATGATGCAAGAGACTTGCTAACCCTAGCACATTACCTAACAGAGGGTTCTGACACCCGTCACCGCCGTGCACCGGCCGCTGCAGGAGCTCGTCATAGCCATCGTTGCGGTCAACCCCAGCGGCCGCCCCAGGTCCCACTAGACGCGCGGCAATCCCCGCACCCGATTCCGCCTTTCTGCGCGACATTTGGTCGCCGGAGGCGAGCTGCGACCTCGTCGCCGTGCTCTGGTCGCCGGCGAGTACGGTCGGTTTAGGCCGTGGGCACCCCCCTAACCCCCACTGACCCCTGTGTTAACATCGGTTTTTTGCACGACAATAAACCTATATAATATGGCTTCAAATGAAGAAGTGATCTACATGAAAAAGTTGGGTATTGTAGATGTGAACAACTTTGTAGTTCGATCCATCACCATCCAAGTCCATCTCGACGGCCAAAGCTATGTTTGAAGCAATAAGACCATAGCAACCGTAGCACTATTATGCCAATTAAGCCGTCAAGACATCTTCAAATGGCAAAGTGTTCTACATGGGGCGGCTTCGTCTTGTCGAACCGGTCGATTTTGATATTTGAAACGTCCAAATCCGAGTTTGTATGAAGAAGTTGTGGCCAAAACAGTACAACGTTGGAAAACCAGGTCGGACCGTCTGGGATGGAAGTCGGACGTCCGGAATAAGACCTCCGGTTACAGAAGTATTTTCGGCCACGTCGGACGGTCCGGTCTGCAAGTCGTACGGTCCGACCATGTGACGGACGGTACGGACTGTAAGTCGGACGGTCCGACCTGTGACCACGGGAAATCTGAGTTTGGCCGGATTTTGACGATTTGGACGGAAATCTGAGCCCTTTTCTTGTACGGAAAGTCCAACCCCCTCGTAAATAGATGAGGTGACGGCCGATTGAGACAACACACAATCGATAGACATCCAATATCAATCTACTTTTTACTCGTACCTTTACCTTTTCTGTTTCTTTAGGGTTTCTAGTTCATCTTTGCTGATTTGCACTGAAAATCAGTCGTTCTCCTTCCATGTTAACGAGGGAATCATCTTTGTTGCTTTGCGCTGAAAAGCATCCGTTCATCGTACACGAGAGTGCGATTGGCGACTCCTTAATCTCATCATCGCCTAGTTGTGTTGTGCAGGTGCAATTTTCTACGCCAACACAAATTGGCGACTCCGCTGGGGAACGAGGCCGAGTTAGATCTAACTCAGACAATGATGCCGAGCTCTTCTGATCTCGGCGACAAGAACGCCTCCAACACGGGCGCCATGGATCCCAATCTCAAGAACGCAGTGACATCGACCCGGACAACATCATAGCCGTCACGCTAGAAGATCTACATGAAGACGATCGGCGCGAGTTGGAACGGGAGATAGAGGAACAAGTGAAGATCAAGTTGTCCAGATTTCAGAAGACAAGGAACGACGTCATCAAGAAGCCAATTATGCCGAGTGCCTCCAAACCACTCGGTACTGAGGTGAAAGATTCTATCGAAAACCTTGCTCATTTAGTTGATACATCCGTAGCTAGTAAATATGGTTCAGATTTAGAAGAGATGTCACGCCTAATTACTGGATCTGTAGATAGTAAATTTGATAAGATACAATGGCAGCTCGAAGAAAGTATATCTCGTCTTGTTCGTTCAGCAGTATTATAGGTTAATAATGAAGCTCTTGGTAAGAATTCGATGCCTAATTATAGGGGAAAATTACTTGATCATATGTATGCATCGGTTAGTGTTACACCAAACACTCAAGTTCCCTTAGATAACAATCAAGGTAACCTGAACTATGCAAGTGGTTCGGCTAGCAATTTTACTCCTAGCGCTGCTCCTCCTACTGTTGCTACTTCGGTTGCCCAATATCATAGCAGCAATAACCGAAGTAGTTCCTTAAACCTTAATTTGCAGCAGCTTGATTATCAAACTTCGGCATACAACCCTCAACCGAGCTACGCTCAACTCGGTACGTAACTGAGTTACACCCAATTCAGTACAAACCATCAACCGAGTCACACACAACTCGGTACACATCCACAACCGGGTTGCATTCACCTCGGTACAGATACACCACCGAGTTACACTCAATTCGGTAATGCTAGTCCATCTGCTCCACAAGTAAAATCTACACCATCTAGTTTGAGAGATCAGTTGGATGACCTACTGAAAGGGAATGGTCTAGGACCTAAGGGTAGGGATCGTGCTTATCAAAAGTCATACCCTGAATACTTTGATTGCACACCTTATCCTCGTGGGGTTAGGATCCCTGACTTTGTAAAATTCATCGAGGAGCATGGTAGGACCACTTATGAGCATGTGGGACAATTCTTAGCGCAATGCAGTGAGTTTGGCAATTCAGATATTTATAGAGTTAGGTTGTTTCCTTTGTCTCTATCTAGCACTGCATTCACATGGTTTACTTCGTTGGCTCCTAATTCTATTACCTCATGGGCGCAATTGGAGGAGAAGTTCCATGATTATTTCTATAGCGGTGAATCCGAGCTTCGGCTTTCTGACCTAACTATGGTCAAGAAAAAGTATAATGAGCCGGTGCACGATTATATTAGAAGATTTAGAGATGTAAAAAATCGTTGCTTTAATGTAGTTATAACCGAAAGGGATCTTGCTGATCTTGCCTTTTCAGGTTTGCTTGTTCACATCAAAGAAAAATTAGAAGGGCCTGAATTCTTAGACGTTAGCCAGGTGTTGCAAAAGGCTTTGGTACAGGAAAACCGAGTTAAAGAGGTCAAACAATCTACTCGGTTTAATCATAACAAAGAAAAGGTTGGCCCAACGGTTAACACTTTAGAATGTGATAGTGACTCGGCTAGTGATGATGACGTAGAAATATGTGTAGCCGAGTGGGTTCACACGCCAAAGTTTAAACCATTTGCATGTTCTTCTCTAAAACCTACACCTGCTAAGAGAGAAGTAAAGTTTACTTTTGATATTAGCAAGTGTGATAAAATCTTTGACATGTTGTTGCAAGAGAAACAGATTCGGTTGAGGGGAGGCCACATATTTCCATCTCCAGAAGAGTTGAGGAGAAAAGCGTATTGTAAGTGGCATAACTCTTTTTCGCATGCTACCAATGAATGTAATGTGTTTCGTCGACAGTTTCAATCGGCCATCAATGACGGACGATTGACGTTCACAGATGGGGACAAGATGAAGTTAGATACTGATCCTTTTCCTATCAATGTGATCGAGCTTGAGGGCAAAAAATGCTAATTCGGTCAGATCAGACCGAGTCAGCAAAAGAAAAGAACATTGTTGATGATGATGCTCCACCAAGGATGATCAAGTCAAAAAATCCAGAGGTAGGAGTATGGAAAGTTAAGGGCCAGAAGAAACGGAAGCCAAAGCCCAAGTCAACAGTGAGCATGATGTTGGAAAAATATACTTCACGCATGGACGGCAACGTGTGTAGTCGGCTTGGGGAGGATAAGCGCACGAGATCTCCCACTAGCCTAATAATCAGGAGCATTGGTGGAGAAACCCATATGAACAGCAGCCGTGTTTCCCAATGGAATCGGCTTATTGGGGATGTACACCACCCGTGCATCCACACTTTTTCCCATGGAGATTCAATCCTTGGGCGACATACCCTATGGGACCTCCGAGTTACATCAAATCAAGATGGGATCATCCGAGCACTATATGCAGCGGACAAAGACATGAGGAAAAGACTCGGTTTGATGAAACAAACACGCGGCGAGTTACAGCTGACTCGGAGGTGAACAGTGATGCATCCTCTAGTGTTACTCGGAAAGGTGGATTGGTTGGCGTAATTATCGATCCACTCATCAAAGAAAACAACTCGCATACACCCTTTGACCAGTCTTCAATTATTTTTGGCTCAATCAATCGGAGTGGAAACCCGAATACCAATGGAATCCAGGAAATTGTAATAGGGGCTGCATCTCAAAGGCGGGGGAATATCTCTACTACTCGGTTTAGACCAAGCTACTCGGGGGGAAGCAAAATCATCTCGGTTGCTCCAGGAACCCAATCAGGGTTGAGTAGCTCGGGGGGCAACAAATATCTCGCCCAAAAAACTCAACCAGAGCCGCGATGGTGTCCGATGGGATTAACTCGTACTCAGAAGCACCGAGTACAATGGCTGCGGGCACTGGAGATCAAAGAGGGAACAGTCAAGAAGAGGCATGATGAGCAGTTCAATAAAGAGAAGCCAATGATACCTCGGGTGATTTGGAAGAGAAAGCTCGCAGTCACAGACAACTCGGATGTGGCCGCTGAAGACTTGGTTATTTTAGCGGCTACAGATTACCTGAAGGAAGACCTGATAGATGATGAGTTTACAGCTTCCCACAACTCGGAGGACGGTGGCTGCAACTCGGAAAACGCCATCAACAACTCAGAGGATCACATGGCGGAAGATGACTCTGGCAACAACTCGGAAAGTGTTATCAACTTGGAAAATATTACCAACTCGGAGGGTGGCAACAATAAGGTCAGTGCTACGGATGTCAACGTGATTCTTTCATTGCCCGCTGAGTTCCGTGCCCCCGAGTTAGAAGCTTGAGAATGTTATGGCCGATATACAATTATCTCCCTAAGAAACTATGCATGGCCGATGGAGTGTTGACATCGTCCTTAGAACCTATATGGTGCAGAGTATTTTTCGGCACGCAAGTTTTGCCGAAAAACAGGGGGGCATGTGTTAACATCGGTTTTTGGCACGACAATAAACCTATATAAGATGGCTTCAAATTAAGAAGTGCTCTACATGAAAAAGTTGGGTATTGTCTATGTAAACAACTTTGTAGTTCGAGCCATCACCATCCAAGTCCATCTCGACGGCCGAAGCTATGTTTGAAGCAATAAGACCATAGCAACCGAAGCACTATTATGCCAATTAAGCCTTCAAGACATCTTCAAATGGCAAAGTGTTCTACATGGGGCGGCTTCGTCTCGTCGAACCGGTCGATTTTGATATTTGAAATGTCCAAATCCGAGTTCGTATGAAGAAGTTATTGCCAAAACAGTACAACGCTGGAAAACCAGGTCGGACCGTCCGGGATGGAAGTCGGACGTCCGGAATAAGACCTCCGGTTACAGAAGTATTTTCGGCCACGTCAGACGGTCCGGACTGCAAGTCGGGCGGTCCGACCATGTGACGGAGGGTCCGGACTGTAAGTCGTACGGTCCGACCTGTGACCACGGGAAATCCGAGTTTGGCCGGATTTTGACGATTTTGACGGAAATCTGAGCCCTTTTCTTGTACGGAAAGTCCAACCCCCTCATAAATAGATGAGGTGACGGCCGATTGAGACAACACACAATCGATATACATCCAATATCAATCTACTTTTTACTCGTACCTTTACCTTTTCTGTTTCTTTAGGGTTTCTAGTTCATCTTTGCTGATTTGCACTGAAAATCAGTCGTTCTCCTTCCACGTTAACGAGGGAATCATCTTTGTTGCTTTGCGCTGAAAAGCATCCGTTCATCGTACACGAGAGTGTGATTGGCGACTCCTAGTTGTGTTGTGCTGGTGCAATTTTCTACGCCAACACCCTGGACCTGAGCCCCTTAATTAAATTGTTAACTTAAATCAAAATAGATTAACCCCTCTAGTACATATGACATGTGGGCCCTCTGCTATTGTGGGTCCCCCCTGTCAGTGTAACTATTGTGGATAAGATTGTGGATAATGCTTATTTAATAATAAAATAAAATTCAGTAATTCTATAAAACCATTTAAATATTAGAAATTCAATATCTTTTAAATTGTAACTCCAATGAAAATAATTTATACATGAAAGTTGATGAGAAAAATATCACGAATCCAAATACATTACCCGTATACCGACCGCACCCCTCTAACCTATCAAACGTGGAACATTTATCCTCCCGTTCATCTGTCTGTCAGACGACCGGAGTCGGTAAAACTTTCCAGATGAAAATGTTCTGTATATGAAACTTGTTCAGAATGGATCAAAAAACACGGATACACTATCCACAGGTCTGTCAGAGGTCTATAATACTGTAGACATGGAACCTTCCCCTCCGGATCATTTGTCTGGTAATCACCCAGAGCCGGTAGTTCATCCCCGGATGAATTCCCGCTCCGAGCAATACCCCTTGCACTGCGTTAGAACACCATTAACATTGCGTTTGGCATGTCTTGTATTTGTATTGCTATTATTGCTTTGTATTTATTGTCTCTCCCCTCTTATTCTCCGGTAGACCTCGACACTGTCGCCGACGACACCGTTGCCGAGTGCGACTACTACGTCGACGATCGTACCCCTACCGTCGAGCTTCCAGGCAAGCAGAGCCATTTTCCTTCCCCAGATATCACCTATATTTTCCGTACATTTCTTGCACTAGGCATTGTTACTGCTTCTGCTACGTTACAATCCTATTCTATTTCATAACATGTTTTTGTCGCCCCTTGATGTACCTAACTTTATCCTATGCTGCCTATAAATATATACATATTATTCAGCAGTTAGCCCTGTGCTTTGTTAGTCAAATAGGATTAGATAGCGGGCCGTGAACACTCTGGGGAGTGAACACAGCTGAAAGGGCATGTGCCCTAATGTTTGGTTTTGGTAATTGATGACAATATTTATGGTTTCCTTGAGTTATACTTTAAGGTTTGTCCATAGGCAACGCTTGAAGATCATATGGTGGCTTCAAGGTTGTAAGATGAAGATTACGTGTTGACCAAGGTGTTCTTTATGGAGCTATCCAAAGATTGGTCAAGTTTATGTGTGCAAGGTCAAGAGGAGCATCACGAAGATATCATATGCTTGGAGCTTGCCGACCATTTGGTGATAATGGTCTTGTGAAGATATGCCTAAAATAGGCTCGCCCATAATGGAGTATGGGGGAGCAATTTACTAGTCTTCATCGATCCGACAACCAAGAAAGGTGTTCCAACTTGAGGCGGACATGATCATCATCATCAAGCTCAAGTGGATTATGTGCAATATAAGGGTTTGACCTTTATAGGTTTCTAGTTTACTGGTCTCATGGTGGTAGTTAGGAGACCGGGTTATAGGCTAGGCTGCATCGTTCATGGAGAGCTCAAACCTTTGCATCCTTGGCATCATCTTTTTTGGTTCTTGTTTGGTTTGTCTCTTTGTGAGTGTTGGAGCTTGAGTTCATATTCATTACAAGCTCTTCTTCATCGGAAACGGATTTCATATACATCTACTTTTGTGTTTTCGATGTTGATGTTTTTGTCGGCTCTTATCTTGTGAAGGTTTCACCTTCTACCTTGTTGGCATTTTAACCTTTCCTTGGTTTGAAGCTTTTCTTTTTGTTGATCTTGGTTGTTTCTCTATGTGAGGACTTATAGCTTTTCCATAACTTTAAAACACGCCCAAGATCATCAAAATCGGAGTTCGTATGGAAAAGTTGGCTCTTATCTTGTGCATGTTTCACCTTCTACCTTGTTGGAATTTTAACCTTTCCTTGATTTGCAGCATTTATTTTTGTTGATCTTGGGTGATTCTCTATGTGAGGACCTAGAGCTTTTCCATATCTTTAAAACAAGCCCAAGATCATCAAAATGGGAGTTCGTATGAAAAAATTATGCTTTTTTTGGTCGTGCTGTTTTTGCATGTGCGGTAGTACCGCCCGGAAGAGCGGTAGTACCGCCCGAGCGGTAGTACCCTGGATACCACCGCTCCTACTACTGCAAACCTCCTGTTTAGAGAGGAAAGCAGAGCATTTTTAGTGTCCGATAGTATCGCTTGAGCGGTAGGACCGCTCCGGGGAGCGGTAGTACCGCTCGGGATACAGAAAACTCCTCATAACGGTTGTATTTGTGGGGACCTATAAAAGGGGGTATTCTTCCCCATTGTCCCTAAGGCTATTGAGCTCGTTTTTCACCTCCATTTTTGACCTCTTCAAGCTTGAGATCTCTCTATCCCTCCTATGATTCTTGCTCCTTCTTGAGGGAAAAGAGAGAGGAGATCTAGATCTACATTCTCCACCAAGTAAACTCTCCTCTTTGTGAGGGGAACCTTGTGGATCTAGATCTTGGAGTTCTTGGTGTTTCTCCTTGTTCCTCCTCTCATATTCCTCCATAGATTTTGTAGCTTTGGTGGGATTTGAGAGTGAGGGACTTTAGCACTTCGTGTGCTCTTGCCATTACATTTGGTGCATCGGTTTGAGTTCTCTCCGAGGATTCGTTGTAGTGGTAAGTGAAGTTGAGAAGATAGTTTCTCTTGAGTGCATTGGCACTCTTGAGCTTGTTACTCTTGGGACTTGGAATCCTTGAGAGCTTGTGGTCACCTCGAAGCCACATTCCATTGTGGTGAAGCTTCGTGGTGCTGGTGGGAGTCTCCGGCTTGTTGTGGAGCAACCCCATCCTTGATTGTAAAGGTTTCGTGTGCGCCTTCAAGGCACCGTTAGTGGAATTACGGCATCTTGCATTGGTGAGAGCGTGAGGAGAAATAGGGTGGCCCTCGTTGGCTTCATGTGAGCATTGTGTTCCACACCCTCTCCAAACGGAGACGTACTTCTCGCAAGAGAAGGAACTTCGGTAACAAATCCTTGTCTCCATCGTCTCCACTTGCGGTTATCTCTACCTTTACCTTGAGCAATCTTATTACCTTGTTTATCTTATGCTTGCTCACATTATTGTTGCATTGCTTGTGCCATAGGTTGTTCTCCTTGTTGCATATCTAGTCAACCTATTTACTTGTGCACCTACTTTGTGATAGCCTTAGTGTTCATGTTATATATCTTGCTATCACATAGTAGTTTATCTTGCTTAGTATAATTTGTTGGTGCACATAGTTGAGCTTAGCTTATTTAGGTTTCTTGCTTGGCAAATTACACATTAAGTTTTATTCCGCATTTGTTCAAGCCAAAATCGTAATTGTTTTAGCGCCTATTCACCCCCCCCTCTAGGCGACATCCACGTCCTTCCAACAGCTACAATAATTATGACTGTCGCAGGTACGGTACAATGCAGACACCGCCTAAGGCCCCTACCTCGTCTATGCCGAGCCACATCAAGTGTGAGCTATCGAAGAGTAATCCTCGTACTCCACTCGTTGCTGACTCTGTATAGCCGCCCTAGGATACTAAGCCTCGATTATCCTTAAGGTAAGAAGTCGGGCGACCCAACGGTGCCCACGAGAGGTATTGCGACGGGAACGACGGGGAGGGTATGACCGATATACTAGCATGCTTGGCCCCTGCTCGTATTCCGTGAGAGTTACCAAACCGCAAAAGTCGAGCTCTTCCAAGAGAACATGCGAGATAAGATAAGGAGTTGGTTCACCTTGTTGGTAATCGCAGATCTTTGACGGGACGACAGGGCAGGAACCGATGTACTGGTGGTCCTGGCTGTTGTTCGTTGTCCATTGTGTGAATTAGTCAGGAAACGATAACGGTTGTCTGCTAATGGTTTGGTGGATGACTTGAGAGGCCGCCAAGTCCTGTACGCACTACCTTCACGTGGGATAAAGAGTTATGGGCTCCCATGCGTCGTAGTTAATTCGAAAGCTTTTCAGACGTCAGCAGTACCCCGGCCTGCGCCGGGAAGTGGTGTCTTCTTCGCTCGAGCGTGTGGTATTTGCTTTTGTTTCATCGGCCAGCCACGCACCGTGCAGGAGCGTGAAGGGTGAGGGTCCTACACCCCTGATCGCATAGGATTTAGTCCTGCGGATGGCCTCTTTGTTGAGCCTAGGATGGGATGCGGCGTGTCGGATAGCCTCGGTGGGGCATTCCCTAACAAGGTGTACGCCACCCTGGAGATTCGGGCGTGCAGGCTGAACAGTAGTGCACCCCTGCAAGGAGTTTGATCTATTCGAATAGCCGTGTCCACTGTAACATGACGCTTTATGCTGAAGCCGGATCCTACTACTACAAACTACTACTATTAAACTGTTGGTTCCAGATTTTCTTCCTTGCAGGGAGTCGAGGACGGGAACTTGGAGGCATTTAGAATTGTTAATTATTACAACTTACTATTATACAATGTTGCAGCAACTTCTGTTGCATTGTTACTTTATGCTTTATATGAACTGTTGGATGTTCTCTTCTTGTGCTGCAAGACTCGTCGGAAGATGCTAGTCCACTATATATAGCCTCCCCTTTCCATTTGATACAAATGCATAAATGCTTAGTAGCGGACCTCAGACTCGCGCGTATGCTAGATAATCACCCTTGATTTATTTCCCCTGACGAGGATTAGCCTCGGCAAATCCCATGGTCAGGGACCCTGGGTTAGATCGTAGAGGGGAACAGGTTGGCGATACTCGTCGGCTAACAGGAGAAGCACTTCCTGCTCGATTGTATTATGCGAGGGGGCGATTACAGTGGAGGTCTAGGCGAGTTCGCCCAAGACCAAAGGTGTCGATTGCATATTGGATTACCCTGAGCCGTCACCCCTCCCAGCCTTTATATACCAGGCTGGGTCTCGGGGAGTCCATCTCAGGTTACAAGTACGATTTCCTAAACTAGCTTCGGCTTGGACATCAAGTCTTGACTTCCATGTTGGTCGCGGACTCCTACATCGGTGCTTTGAGTGGGTCAATCGTGGACCTGTCGAGGCTTCTATCGGGCCTTCTGTCTTTGTATGCACCAGGTATCCTCACACGCACGAGTCATGGGGTCACCCCCTCGTCAGTAGCCCCCGAGTGCCTGGGGGACTCGAAGAGTCGCGCAGGGACTCGAATCCATCGTCACTTGCCTTCATATGCTCAGTGCGGCTGCGAGTAGCTGGTCATTTTAGCTATAAAAGTGTTTATTCAAGGGATGATAAGCTAAAAGGGCCCAAGGTAGTCGACCGGTCGAGCCTTGGTGAATTGCGCTAGTGGCAAATACCTCAGTAGCCCAATCAAGATCGTGTCCCTCGACACGAACTTGGAAACGACCGGTGTCTAGCAAAGCCCATGCCGCTGCAGGCCTTACAGGGTCAATGTTGCCGGTCTCTTCAAACAGCCTTAACACGTCCATTATCGGCTCTACTTCTTCATGCAAGCGCATGGAAAACATCGGGAGTGAAGTCACGCTGTGGCAAGTCCCGGCCCGACCGACTGCGCAGCGGGGTCTTACCTACGCGCTAAGCTTGCACGACATCTGGGGTGCAGCGTGTCTCCGCCTAGGCATCATTTTTTATAAAGGCGCAGAGCCTAATTAGAGATGCACCCACTTGGAATAAACGGATCAAGTGGAATATTAGTAGTCACTCGTGGAACTTTTGTGAGCTCGGGCGAGGAGCCGATAAGAATGCACCCACTCGGAAAGTCTCGAGTGCGTGGGCAGATTGTTCTGTCGGGTATTTAGTTGAGCCTTGCGAGTAGCCACTCGAATGCTTCGTCATCTTCTGGGTGAGGGAGCACCCGAACTCTGGATATGCGTCGTTTTGTTGGTGCGAGTTGTCACTCGAGCACATCATCGCCTTCTGGGTTAGGGAGCACCCGAACTCTGTAGATGCAGTAGTTATTGTTGGTACGAGTGCTCACTCGAGCACATTTGGATAGGGGGGATGGTCACCCGCACTCTCGAAGTTTGGAACTTGCTCTGTTTTTAGCAAAGGCGAGGTGCTCCCGATGGGAGTAAAAATTTTTGGAACAAAGTCAAAAAAATTGGCATCAAGAGATAGGGAATCTTTACCGGGTTTGATTTTACCAATTGTTTTTATTTTCAAGTCGTCCTTCTTGGAATGACGCGAGGATAAGCATCATAATGATGCCTTTGGTGACCATTGTGATGACAGCGCTTTGTCTCTGAACCGTCACATCTTCTGAACAGCCATAATGGCATCTTGGACGTTGCGCTGCAGTCCTGCGCCACTGCTACCCGTTGGGTTTCCGAGGCATGTATGGGAAACATGCGAGATTTGATGCGTCCTTTATTGAATTGTGCTTTGATGTGAAAAGGCATCTAGTCTTGGAATTCGTAGCGCTAAGCGCGTTGGTCTTTGAATTAATGATGATGCCGTCCTGGTTTCTGCGTGTTTTCCTTGCTTGCCCCTGGGCTGTGCTATAAATACCTGCTGTTATTAATCTGGGCTCGGCATCTATTCTTCTCCAATCTTTCCCTTCTTCTTCTTCTTGATATGGCGCCCAAGAGTGGTGGCGGTGTGTTTGGCCAAGGTCGTGGCCGACGCGGCCGTGGTGGCCGCACGCCTCATTCTTCGTGCGATGGACGTCGTGGAGCTACGACGACACCTTATTCTTCTTCTTGCGTGGAGGAGGGTGTTTGGCGCTACGACTTCCTTCTACGTGTTCTTAGCCGGACCGCTACTCGGATCACTCTTCCATTCTCATTTTCCTCCATGATTTCTGAGCTCAATTTGAGGGGTCTGTTGATCCAGCTTCAAGGGTGTGCTCGATCTCCCTCTTGGGTGGAGCTGGAGGTTGATAAGTCGTTCCTGATTTTTCTTGCATCAGGCTGGAGGTCGTTTTCTCGACGGCTGAATTTGCGTGATGGGGATAGTCTTTGTTGTCGTTTTGATGGTGAAGATACTCTCATTGTCTATGCGTTTGATGCCGGTGGAAATCGTTTGGACCCATACTGGTAGGACTCGAGCAGTACTGGTTCTGGTGCTTCAGCTTCAACTTCTTCATCCGCCAACACCTCGGCTGGCGGTGCTTGCTCTTCTAGTTCTAGGGAGAGCTCGGACGTCAAGCCACCAGTCAAGTGGGTGCGTCGGTAGGCAAGGTCACCAGGCTCGGGAAGGAGGCGAGTTGCTCTTTGCAGGCTTAGTTCTTACTTTTTCTGTGATGATGCTCATCGGGACATGCACCAAAGTACCAATTATCTCAGCATGTCCACACATGTAGAAGTCATTATTCCTTGGTCATGTAATTTCTGCTGCCTTCGGGTCCTTTGTAATGGAAATTTTCTTCGAGTCCTTTGTAACGGAAATGTCTTCAAGTCCTTTTTAATGGAAATTTCTTCGAGTCTTTTGTAATGGAAATGTCTTCGAGTCCTTTGTAATGGAAATGTCTTCGAGTCCTTTGTAATACTATCGACTGCGCGGCAGCGCTCCCGATGGGAGTAGCCCCCGAGGCGACGTTCTACTTGTAGAGTCGGACGTAGACTTTGAGCTTTACTAGTTAAAGAGGGTCCTTCTTATGACTGAACTGTTGTTCCAATTTTTTGTCGGGTGTGCGGCAGCGCTCCCGATGGGAGTATCCCCCGAGTCTTTAGGTTATCACTTGTGATCGAATGAAGACTTAATAAATTTCTTTGTCGATGTCTAATTTGTCCTTTATCTTTGCAAAACAGATTGTGTTGATGCAAAAAATTTGAGTGAGGCTTCTATTCAAAACGGTACGGGTGAAGCGATGTCTTTCGGGGGAAGTCTTTACTCGAGTCCCCGGGTTATTTAAGTAACGTCGCGTAAGAGAAAATAGCGTCTCTCAGGGGGAGTCTTTGCTCGAGCCCCCGAGTGCTTTGAGTAACGCCGCGTGAGAGAAAATAGCGTCTCTCAGGGGGAGTATTTGCTCGAGTCCCCGAGTACTTTAAGTAACGTCGCGTAAGAGAAAATAGCGTCTCTCAGGGGGGGTCTGTGCTCGAGCCCCCGAGTGCTTTAAGTAGTATTATTTTGGCAACACCTCATTTATTGCTTCGAGTTTTTACATGGGTTGCCGATCGGTTCTGCTACCGATACTGCCGAGAGTGCCTATGGGTAGGCTATGGGTAGAACAGGCGCAAGTTTGCCACGTTTCACGGATTTCCCATGTCTTCGTCGGTCTTCGGGTTCTTAGCCTGTATGCTCCTCCTCCTATAACCTCCGAGATTATGAAGGGTCCTTCCCACTGCGGGCCAAGCTTGTGGACTTTCTCTTGTATTAGCCGCAGGAAAAGATCTCCTTTGTGGAAAGTTCTTGTCCGCAAACGGCTGCTTTGGTATGTGCGTAGTTTATTTTGGTATCCTTCTGATCTTGCTATAGCTCTGTCCCTTGCTTCGTCTGCGATGTCTTTATCATCCTGGAGTGCTTCTTCTTCCTCTTCCTCTTCCTCTTCGTATCACGAGATTCGGGGGGCTCCGAACTTTAGATCGTGCGGCAACACGGCTTCTGCCCCCATATACCATAAAAAATGGGGTGTACTGGGTTGAGGCGTTGGGGGTGGTGCGCAGGCTCCATAGTACTGGAGGGAGTTCTTCTACCCAGTTTCCTGCGGCCAGTTCGAGTGGTGCGAGGAGTCGCTTTTTTATTCCGCCGCACACTAAGCCGTTTGCATTTTCCACATGGTCGTTGGACTGCGGGTGCGCGACTAATGCGTAGTTGATCTTGACGCCCAAATCTTGGCAGAAGTTCTGAAATTCTGCTGCTGTGAAGTTAGTACCGTTATCTGTGATGATGTTGTGTGGTACGCCGAATCGGAAGAGGATGGAATTGATGAAATTGACTGCCGTGAGGGGCTGTTGAGCTGATGATTGGTACTCCTTCAATCCACTTGGTAAACTTGTCTACTGCCACTAGGAGATGTGTTCGGCCTCCTTTTGAGGATTTCTTGAGTGGACCCACCATGTCGAGTCCCCAAGTGGCGAAAGGCCAGGATAGTGGTATGGTTTTGAGCTCAGATGCTGGAGCGTGTGGCCTGCTGGCGAATTTGTGGCAGGCGATGCAACGTCGCACGATGTCTACCGCGTTTTGCATTGTGGTTGGCCAGTAGAACCCTGCTCGAAAAGCCTTGGCCACAAGTGTGCGACTGATCGCGTGGTGCCCGCAAGTGCCTTCGTGAATCTCGAGCAGCAGGGCCTTGCCGTCTTCTTCCTCGATATACTTTTGAAGGACCTGAGAAATGCTACGCTTGTAGAGCTGCCCGTTGATTACGGTGAATGCTTTAGATCGCCGACTGATGCGTCGGGCTTCTGTAGCGTCTTGCGGCAAGGTGCCTTGTATTAGGAATCTAAGGAATGGTTTTGTCCAAGCTAGGCCTTCGGGTGCGGCCGGCTCTGCCTCCTCGACTGCGTTGTTGCCTTCTTCATCAGCGGTTGAGTTTGCTGCCACCACTTGCGTTGGTTCACTTGTGTCGTCGTCCTCTGCGGCTGCTTCTAGTGTGAGTTCCTTGGTTTTGATTAATCTCTGGCTGATGCTTTCGAGGAAAACGCCTGGGGGAACTGGTCCTCGATTTGATCCAATGTCTGCGAGCTCGTCTACTTCTGTTTTATTTGCTCTGGAGACGTAGTTTAGCTCGCAGCCGTCGAATCCTCCTTCTAGAGTGTTGTATAGCTTCTGGTAAGCTATCATGTTTTCTGCGACTGCTTCACAGTCCCTCATTGCTTGCTGGACGACGAGGTTGGAGTCATCGTACATTGACAGACGGGTGGCACCGCAAGCTTTTGCCATGCGCGTGCCATGGAGTAGTGCCTCGTATTCTGCTTCGTTGTTTGAGGCATTGCTGAAGTTGATCTGGAGCACGTATCTGAGTTTGTCTCCTTTGGGCGAGATTAGTACGACGCCTGCTCCGGCTCCTTGATGTCTTTTTGATCCATCAAAGAACATCGTCCATGAGTTGGAGAGGTCTGGAGGGCCAGGTGTTTGGACTTCTATCCACTCGACCAGAAAGTCTGGGAGAACTTGGGCTTTGATTGCCGTTGGATGTTTGAACTGTAGGAAGCGGGGGCTGAGCTCGATGTTCCATTCGGCGACTCGACCCGTTTCTCCAGGGTTGTTAAGGATGTCTGCGAGTGGTGCGTTGTTCACTATCGTGATGAGGTGCTCGTCGAAGTAATGTGTTACTTTCCTTGAAGTCATGACGATAGCATATACGAGCTGCTGGTAGTGTGGGTACCGCTGCTGAGATTTTGTGAGGATCATGCTGAGGTAGTAGATTGGCATTTTCATGCTCTGGGCTTTGCCGTTTTCCGCGCGCTCGACAACGAGCGTCGTGCTGACTACGCTGTTGCGTGCCGCTATGTAGAGGTAGAGAGGTTCTCGCTCCTTGGGCACCGCCAGGATTGGTGGTGTCGAGAGGATCTTTTTTAGGTCTGCGAATGCGTTTCGAGCTTCTTCAGTCCACTCGAATTTCTCTCCTTTTTTGAGCAACTAACAGAATGGTAGAGTCCTTTCTCCCAGCCTGCTGATGAAGCGGCTTAGTGTTGCGAGTCTTCCTGTGAGTTGATGTACTCCTTTGACGTTCGTCGGCTCTTGCATCTTGGCGATTGCTTTGACTTTTTCAGGGTTCGCTTCGACTCCTCGGGCTAAGACCATGTATCCGAGAAGTTTTCCGGTTGGGACGCCGAACACACTCTTTTTTGGGTTGAGCTTGATTTTGTATCTGTTGAGAGCTGCAAAGGTTTCGCGGACGTCGTCGAGTAGCGTGTTTGCACTATAAGTTTTGATGATGATGTCGTCGACGTAGACTTGGACGTTTCTGCCGATTTGGTCTCTTAGGCATGCTTGCATCATCCGTTGGTACGTGGCTCCGGCGTTTTTCAGTCCGAAAGGCAAAGTTCTGTAGCAGAAAACGCTGTAGGGTGTGATGAACGAGGTGTGCTCTTCGTCTTCTTCCTTCATCCTGATTTGGTTGTATCCTGAGTAGGCGTCGAGGAAAGACAGGAGGTCGCATCCTGCGGTAGAGTCGATTATCTGGTCTATCCTTGGCAGAGGGAAGTGGTCCTTTGGGCAGTGCTTGTTGACGGGCCCGTAGTCAACGCACATGCGTAGTACGTCGGTGTCCTTTTTAGGTACTAAGACTGGGTTTGCGATCCAGGTGGCCTTCTTCGTCTCCCGGATGAATTGCGCGTCGAGTAGTCGATTGACCTCTTCTCCAATGGCTCTGCGCTTGGTTTCTGAGAATTTGCGCAACGCCTGCTTTACTGGTTTGGTGTTTGGATGTATTTGTAGAGCGTGCTCTGCGACCTCTCGTGTTATTCTGGGCATATCGTCCGGGCACCAGGAAAAAAAATTCCACTCCTCGCGGAGGAAAACCATGAGGGAAGTTGCTTGTTCTTCTGGGATATGGGCCTAGATTCGGACCGTCTTGTCAGGGTCCGTTGGGTGCACCTGATGGGTGATTGTGTCGCTGTCGACGCTGAAGTCGCGAGTAAATTATTTTGATTCGCTTCTGCTTGCCAGTGGAAAAACGCTCTTGTCTGTCACCATGGCTATTTCTTTGAGCTGCTGCTAAGCTCCAAACGTGTCGAAAACTTCATGAAAATTGCGGCCGCATTGGTCTGATTTGATAAAACTCCCATTGACCGTAATGACCCCTGAGGGTCCTGGCATCTTGAGCTTGAGGTACGCATAGTGTGGGACCGCCATAAATTGAGCGAATGCGGGCCTCCGGAGTATGGCGTGGTATTGGGACTGCCAGTCGAGTACTTCGAACTCGAGGACTTTTCTTGCGAAGTTTCCCTTGCCGCCGAAGACGACATCGAGCTCAATTGTTCCGAGGGAGGTGGCTGCTTCGCTTGGAACTACGTCGTAGAGTGTAACGCCTGACTTCTTCCAGAGTGACCGCGGGATCAACATCTTGCGCAAGGTGCTGGTAAAGATTATGTTTAAACTGCTTCCCACGTCCATGAAAACTCTGTCCATGTCGTAACCGCTGACCTGGGCGTCGAGGACCAGTGATGCGTGCCCTGGCCTTGGAATTGCGGCTGGGTGACCGCTTTGTGAGAAAGTAATGTTGGTCTCTACGCCATACAGATGGTAGGTTTCTGCTGTTTTTAGGTCCTCGGCTGCTCGGGTCTGCAGGGTGTGGGTGTCCTGTTTTGCTTTTGAGGGTCGTCCTTCTTGGATCATGTAGACCCGTCCATCAGACAGAGGGTATTGCTCTTCTGTATTGGGTGCTGGCGGTTGCGCGGTTCCTCGAGCCCATTTGGCTTCGCGTTGCTTCTCTTCCTTGAGGCTGTTGGAGAGTTCGGTGAACAGACGACAATCTCTTAGGGTGTGGCCTGCTCTAAGGCTCCCCCAGTCGTCTTCGAAACAATGTATTGTGCAGGGTCCATCCAGATGTTATTTGGCTGTGAGCTTGTTGGAGCCAGCGCGACTTATTCTTCTTGTGACTAGGAACAACTGCGAGTGGTCTTCTGAACGGGAGTGGAACCTTGGGTCGAGCTCTATTCCGTCGTTGATCGAGTAGTTCCGAATAAACTTGGCGAACTCATCTGATCTTTGATCTGGGTCGTAGTATTCGCCGGACTGAGTTTCAGAGTGGTAGTCATGTCCCATGGCGGGTGCCCGGGTGGCGGCGGGTGCTCGAGTGGATTCCAAAGCTGCTGTGACACGTTGCGGTTCCTCGAGTGGGATTTCTATGGAGATTTCTTGTACTTTTTCCGGCGTCTTGGCTGGCTTCGTGGTCGTGGCTTGCGCTTGCCTTCTGGATCGTTGAGTTCTTTTCCGCCGGTGACGACTTTAGTAGTCGCTAATAGATCGAACTTGTCCTAGCTGCGGGCCGAGCGATCTTGGTGGTGCGATGGAGACATTTGCGATGAACTTGAGTTCTTCGAGTGGATTGGATCTTGCTCGAGCCCTTGAGTTGTCACTTGCTGAAGACGGGACCGCCGAGATCGTGATTCCAACCTGTGTAGTTCCCATCGACGGCGCCAATTAACAAGTATTAGCCTCGGAAAATCTCATGGTCAGGGACAATGGGTTAGATCGTAGAGAGGAATAGGTTGGCGATACTCATCGGCTAACAAGAGAAGCACTTCCTACTTGATTGTATTATGCGAGGGGGCGATTACAGTGGAGGTCTAGGCGAGTTTTCCCAAGACCAGAGGTGTCGATTGTATATTGGATTGCCCTGAGCCGTCACCCCTCCCAGCCTTTATATACTAGGCTGGGTCTCGAGGAGTCCATCTTAGGTTACAAGTACGATTTCCTAAACTAGCTTCGGGTTGGACATCAAGTCTTGACTTCCATGTTGGTCGCGGACTCCTACGTCAGTGCTTTGAGTGGGCCAATCGTGGACCTGTCGAGGCTTCTATCGGGCCTTCTGTCTTCGTATGCACCAGGTATCCTCACATGCAGGAGTCGTGGGGTCACCCCCTCGTCATCCCCCTTTGTTTTATATACCCGGATTGCTGCAATCAGACGTTGGAGCCCAGGAGCAAGAGTACCCCGGAGGCGGATACTACTACGTCGAGACCCCCACTGACCAGGACCAGGAGTAGTTTCGGAGGTTCCCAGGCAGGAGGCCTTGCCTTTTTGATCTGTATCTCTGATGTTATTTGTGCTATTCTTCTTAAGATAAAACTTGACTTACTATGCTTGTACTCAGATATTATGGTTTTTATAACTTATGTATTCGGATCCTCGAGATCCCTCGTTTGTAACTTAAAAGATTTATCTTATTTGTGTCTGTTGCGATGTGATATTCTCACAGTGGCACCCTGATTTCGGTCGTGTACCCTACGTGTATGATTACTATACACGACTTTATTTTTGGGGCGTTACAAGTTGGTATCAGAGACGACTGCCTGTAGGACACCCCCTTCCCACTCCTTGGTTGAAGTCGAGTCTAGTCTTTGCAAAACTACTTTAATAACAGTGGCGTGTGGCTTATCGGCCCACGTCGCAAACTGGGTGGTATTAGGATCTTTTTCTCCTCACCTTTACTCTGGGACTCTACTCTCTCATCCTTTCGGGTTAAATATTTTATTAACACTAACTCTAGGATCTCGCACCTCTTTCTTTCCGGAGAGCCCTTCACCCAAGATGATCGCTTGCTTCACATGAAGATGCCGAAGATACTCTCCAAAGAATTGTCGAGACCCTATGTGCCCATCGCCCTTGCAATCCCCTGCCACCGATAGGTGTGTATGGATAATTACCTATACCTTATGTTCATCTATTCAATCCCAGTTTCTCTTTGTCAGGACCCGGGGTTAGCGTATGCAAGACCCGCTACAACACAATCATATGGAGAGCCGAGAACCGTACCCACTTGTCTAAGCAGACAAGGCCAAGCACAGAACGTTCTCGGAAAGCATCGAACGTGAGGGGCATCCCATCCAGGCCGGATGATCAACTGAGATGGGTCCTCATCGTCCGCACACAAGTCTAAATGAGATGGGTGGTGAGCTCCCATACTCATAGACAAGTCGCCTCAACCATACTATCGATTGTATTATAAAACTTACATAGACTTACTCCAGCTCGATCACTTAGTCGGGGTCTAGGGCGGGCTCGATCATACATCAAAGTGTGCACGTGACGGAGTCACGAACAATCGCATCGCGATGCCCCAAGCTGCGCACATCTAAGGGCCACTTGGTGTATAAAAGACCGCCAGCCAGATCACAACTAAGGTCTCGAAAACCCATACTAAGACATTCATGTTATAATCATACACGCAGCACACATGTCCAGTATGAACAGTAGGTATCATTGCAATTCTCTACAAAGTTTACAACTTTATTGATAACTCTTACAGAGTGCACACGGAGATCACGAGACCGTGATCCAACATTACAACAAGCATGCGGAAGCAAACTAGGTCTGAGTACAGACAAGTTTAACAAATGGCTTAGAGAAGCCTTATTTATAAACAAGCCCTTCACGAGGGAACCAGCCTGCTGACTGGGACTACACTATCTTGGTCTTCAGTCGTCGAGCTCGAGGAAGAATCCACCTTCGGGGTCAGTGGGTTCATCTAAAACATAGAATAAGCAAATGTGAGTAAAAAGTCGTACTCAGCAAGACTTACGTAGGAGCTATACTACTCATGCCTATGTATCAAGGTAAAGGGAGGTGGGGTTCATAAGCAAAAGTGCCAGCTTTGACTTGGCTAGTCCTGAACTACGAGTACCAGACTTGAGGTAAGAAGCGTACACGAGTCCACTACCTGTCTCCAACCAATTACACCACTATGTTGCCTTCCTCGACTCCCCACGAGAAAGCACGCCATAGCACTCACGCTTATCTTGGAAAGTTTTATAAGTATCCATTGAAGTTGTCTAATAATCAGGCACAGCTTTCCAAGTAGTCCCTTACCGCGGACGCGTCTATTCGAATAGTTTATTAACCCTGCATGGGTGTACTTCTACACACATGAAACTATAAGTTACCGCCGGGATCTCGTCACCCTTCAAGCGGGTGTCGGCGAGGATAATCTCCACAACTTTTACCTCACAACCAACTAAAGTTCAATGAAGACGCCTATCTGGGATGGTTTCCACATTCGTAACCCGGCCGGTTTACCGAAGTGGTCCCAGAAGATGTGTGTGTGGTGCATAAGCCGGTCTCGGTTGAGCCGTTCTCTCACCTTACAGCTAGGCCACAAACCTACCAGAACTCCAAACTACTGTGATTCATTGATCTGAGAAGGGGTGAGTTAGTAGGTTGAGCGGGGATACGTTTGCCCAACATGTGGTAGTACTATTCATCTTGGATCACCACACAAGAACTCGGGCTTAAGGCGGTGTTCAATGAGACAACTCACTGTGTACTCCTACACAGCCTCTCATCGTTCACCTTGTATTAGGGTAGATTCACCAGCACATTTCCACCATCATCAACAAGATTGCTACCATCCCGACTCACATAACAGTATCAACATTGTATCACTCTAAGCATGCAATAAGCTGTAACAGTTGCAGGGGGCACATGATATCAATCAACTCCTACATTTTCTAGGATTTTGGTTTGCTTACTACTGTGACAAATGATAGGTCATGCAAAGGAATGGGTTCATCTATGCGGTAGAAACGTAGCATGGTAATCATCCTAAACAATGCATAAGCGAGACTGAGAGGGAAGTGGGATTTTATCGACATGATCAATGGGGGGTTTGCTTGCCTCGCTGACGAGGTTCAGTATCGGGGTCTTCAACGAAGTGGGTGATCTCGGGTTCCGGCTCCACCTCTATTCGATAGCAAACAATGCAAACAAAGTGATCAATATAAAGAAAATGCACAATCACATGATCAAGTGTTATAACATGGTGTGAGGGGTGCTGATGTGTTGCCAATTCCATTTAAATGAAGTATATTGCATTTGAGTTGCAATTTCAAACTCCATATTTGAATTTAAAAGGGTTCATACGCATGTTTGCTTTTGTTCCCCCATTTTAAAATGGTCAAACATGTAAACAAAGTGCATATTCAGAATCCTTGAATTTTTTCTGATAATTTTACATATATTATATGTTTAATTTGGAGTTAAAATGAATTAGTTATGAATTTCCAAAGTTTAAATCATTTTCTAGAATTTCTAAAATGTTTTAATTCAAATAAGCATTTACTGCGTCAGCATGACAGCATGCTGGCGTCAGGGGGGCTCTGACCACTGGGTCCCACATGTCAGTGTCTCACGTGTTAATTGAATCATTTTAATTACGATTTAAACTTAACAGAGGGGTTAATTAGGCCTAGGGCCCACACGGCAGTGTCACTGGGGGTGGGCCAGGGGGTGATTAGCTCAGTGGTTAGGGGGTTAATGGTGGGGCTTGCCGGCGGTGAGCACTGTGCCTCGCTGGAGTTCATCTGGACGGCGGTTTAGGGCACGGGAGGCCAAGGGGAGGGCACCATCGTGTTTCTGAGATTCACCCGCGTCGACTAGACCTAGCTGGGGCTCAAGGGGGCCACTGGAACATCGCCGGCGTCGACGGAGACGGAAGCAGAAGTCCGGCGACATCGGGAACGCGCGCCGTTTTGACCGCGGCTTGGCTCGTTGGCTTGCTGCGAACACCTGGAGCATCGTAGGCTAGAAGGGGGAGGCGCTGGAGCACAGGAGCAAAGGCGACGTCGACCATGGCGGCTACGGCTGCTGCTTCCATGGCGGATCCGGCTAGAGGGCAAGGAAAGGGGCGCCAGGTTAGGGGTTTTTCTCACCAGGAGGTGGTGAATGCGATGGCACAGATGGTGGAGGCGGGGAGGCTTCAACGGCGACGAATTCGACGGAGTTTGTTTGTGGTTCCGGCGGCGTCTCGGTGAAGATTCCGGCGACTCGAAGGCGATGCATCTCCCGATCCTTTGCACAGAGACGAAGTCGACGTCGAGGAGTTCTCTGGACAAGGTTCTAGCGGCTAGGGTTGGCTCGGGCTGCGAGTTTCCATGGCCATGGCCTGCGGTGCTCTCGGGGTTCCTCGCGGGCGAGCTGTGGAGAGGCGGATAGGCGATGGGAGGAGGGGGAATGGACGCACGGCTCGTCCAGGAGCTGCGTGGCGCGTCTAGAGGCTTCGGGAGGGGCAGGTGGCGACCGTAGCGACGTCGCCGTGCTCGGTTGGCTCGGTGGCATTCCACCGAGCAGCTTGGGGGCGCGGGGGTGAGGAAGAAGACCCCTGTGCCCCTGGTGGGCTGGCTGGGCTGGCTGAGCTGGGCTTCGCCCAGGCGACAGGTAAGCTTTTCTATTTTTTTTTTCTGTTTAATCTTTCCTTTCTTTTTCGGTTTATTTGTTTTGGCTCTGATAAAAATAGCAAACCATTTTATAAAATGCCCCAAATTTTTATGTGGACTTGACATGCACATAGCTAGCCACTTATAAAGTTTGGGCATTTTTAAAATTCAAATGATTTGAACTTTAATTCAAATAAGGTTATTTGTTTAAATCCAAGCCCCTGTTTGAATATTTGAAAAATCCATGAGCATGGGATTGCTACCACACCACTTGATATGTGATCACACTCATTTATATGACTTTTCAAAAATGCAAAAGGAATTTTTGGAGCAACTTTTTATCTGGCCATTTGAATTAAATTCATCTGGGGGGTGTTCTCTCTCCCATTTCAATTTCTTTTTGAAATTTTTAACATGATGAAAATTTACTTGCTAACCCTAGCACATACCTAACAGAGGGTTCTGACAACTCGCCCCCACTAAAAAGAATCTCGTCTTGAGATTCAGAAGTCTGTGGGAGGAAGGAGGGGTACTCGGCACTGAGAAGGTCTTCTCTTTCCCACGTGGCTTCTCTCTCAGAGTGGTGTGACCATTGCACTTTCAGAAACTTAATCTTCTGACGACGAGTGACACGCTCTACTGAATCAAGAATACGAACGGGGTATTCTCGATAAGAAAGGTCATCTTGGAGATCAAGCGTTTCATGGTTGACTTCGCGGATGGGGTCCTTGAAGCAACGCCTGAGTTGTGACACATGGAATACATCGTGTACTCGGGAAAGGTGCTGGGGTAGTTCAAGTTGGTAGGCAACTTCTCCACATTTAGCAAGAATGCGGAAAGGTCCGATGTAACGTGGGGCTAACTTGCCTTTGATACCGAACGTTGGGTTCCCTTCAAAGGAGTAACCCGAAGGTAAGCCTTTTCGTCCAGATTGTAGCTTTCTTGCCTATGATGACGATCTTAGTAGCTTTTCTGACGAGACTGGGCTGCTTTCAATTGATCACGAACAATGCGAACTTGCTCTTTTGCTTCCATGATCATATCCAGTCCAAAGAATTGTCTTTCACCGATTTCTGACCAGTTAAGGGGTGTTCGACATCTTCGTCCATAGAGGAGTTCAAAAGGATCCATGTTCAGACTATATTGGAAACTGTTGTTATAAGCAAATTCGGCAAATGGAAGAGACTTCTCCCAATTCTTTCCGAATGAGATAACACAAGCTCTGAGCATGTCTTCGAGAATTTGGTTAACCCTTTCAACTTGACCGCTAGACTGAGGATGGAAAGTTGTACTAAAGGAGAGATGAGTTTCCATAGCATTCTAAAAGCTTTCCCAAAATCTAGAGATGAAAAAGGCTACCACGATCAGAATTGATTACCAAAGGAACACCATGAAGAGACACAATTCTACAGACATACAAGTCCGCTAACTGGCTAGCAGTTATAGACTCGCGAACTGGAAGGAAGTGAGCAACTTTGGAAAGTCTATCCACCACAACGAAGATGGAATCATTTCCTTTCTGGGTTTTTGGAAAGCCGGTGATGAAATCCATACTGACTTTGTCCCATTTCCACTCTGGAATAGGCAAAGGTTGAAGTGTACCAGCAGGTCTTTGATGTTCTGCCTTAATGCGACGACAAACATCACATTCAGCAATGAATTGAGCAATTTGTCGCTTCATCCTAGTCCACCAAAATCTCTGGCGTAGGTCTCGGTACATCTTTGTGCTACCAGGATGAATCGAAAGGGGTGTGTCATGGGCCTCCTTAAGAATTAGCCTCCTAAGATTGTGTTTTCGTGGTACAACCAATCGAGTGCCAAATAAAACGACACCTTGATCATTCATGGAGAAACATTTAGCAACTCCTCTAGCAATGTTCTTCTTGATCTCTCGAATACCACTATCACGTTTCTGGGCGGCTATGATTTTATCCTCAAGGGTTGGTTTCGCCACCAAGGTAGAAAGATAACCATGAGGAATAATCTCAAGATTGAGCTTGAGAAATTCCTCATGAAGAAGTGGTTGACACTGTTGTAACATGAGGTTGTTACAATACGACTTACGACTTAGTGCATCAGCCATGACATTGGCTTTGCCTGGGGTGTAAGAAATTCCTAAGTCATAATGTTTTATCAACTCTATCCAGCGTCTTTGCCTAAGATTAAGATCTGGTTGTGTGAATATGTATTTGAGGCTTTGGTGGTCGGAATAGATCTCACAACGATTACCAAGGAGGTAATGTCGCCAAGTTGTCAGGTCATGAACTACGACAGCGAGTGTCGTGGTAATACCTAAGGTATACCCCCATGTGCCTTATATCAGGGGGTATCCCTAATGTTACCACCTCTAGGAAAACATCTATAAAGTAAAACATAAACAAAAAACCTCTTTCCCCTCTTTTTCTTTTCATCCGAGTAAGAAGCTACTCGGATAAAGTTAAATTCTTCCGAGTAGTTAGATTACTCGGACGACATCACCACTACAGGGGAAACCTTATTCGGACAAGGCCATTTCCCGAGTAAGGCGTTATTCGGAGCAAAGCACTACCATCCGAATAAGCTGGTTACTCGGAAGCAAGAAAAGGCGAGCTGCATGATACTCGGACAAGAAGAGGAAGAGCTAGAGTTACAAGACATTAAAACCATATGCGTTACCCCTACTTAAATGACTGTAATGGGGGGACGTTTCTCATTGTAATAACAGCCATCATTAACTCTGTAATTAAAACCCACTACTAGGCAGTGAAGGGACATGGCGCACTCTATATAAGCCCATCCTTTTCACCCTAGGAGGGGGGACAATATCGACACTTTGAGCAAGAACACCCCAGTATGTCTGGGACGGGATTAAGGTTGTTATCTCCAAGGAGAGGCCTAACCTGTATAACTTTTCCCTGTGTCACCATCTTTGCGTACAGATCTTCATAGCTCCATCACTACCCCTATATCTATTGTTAGGTCTATAACTACAACAATTGGCGCCCACCGTGGGGCTGAGCTTATTAGCAACCTTATAGATGGAATTCTTTTCGTTTTCCTCGTCGACCTGCGGTCCCCAACTCGTCCACGACGAGATGTTTTTCTTTGGTTCGTTGGCCTTTGTGGCCGACGACTCCGCTTGGCTGGCGGATGCACCGCTCCAGGCGCAGCTGTTGCCTTCAAGAGGCAGCGTACACTTTCAAGCCGACAAATCGGGGGCCCTTCGCCTCCAGTTACCAGCTCGTCCTCAGATCCAGGCTCTGCTGCCTATTCACCGCAAGAAGAAGAGGTCAGGCCTCCCGCGAGTTCCTTACCGAAACAAGCCCTGCCCAATCCAGCAAGTGGCAGTCATCGACTCAGTGGAGTCAGCTCAGCAGGCCATCAGCGAACTGATCGTGAAGGAAGGTCCGACAGCATCACTACTGCACATCTTCAACTCTGGCGACGATGAAGACCTTTTGATGACTGACCCGGAGCCAGAAGCCGAACAAGAAGGGAGCAGTGGTTCCCCCGTCACCATGGCAGAAGTTTGTATGGCCGGAACTCCACCCCCTCAGGGGTCACCGGCCAGAGAGGGCGGAGATCGGACTAATGAAGCAGCTCGGGGCGATGAAGAGATACCACTCAGAGGAGGAGGACGTCGGCGAACATCTGCTTTCAGGCGTCGAGAGCATGGAGGTTCAAGTCGGCGGCCCCTTACTTGGGAAGAACAAGAGACGGCAGAAGCAGCAGAGCGAATGTTGCAGACCCCCATAGATACCTCGACTCTGGAAGGGAAACGCTTAGAGGCAGCTAGGCTAACCAACTTAGCTGAACGGCAACGTCTGACCGAACTGCAGAATACATTGGAGCATCAGGCTCGGGAGGTGGCTCGCCTCAAGCAGAGTAGAACCAGTCGGCAACTACGGGGAAACGGCGAAAATAAACCTTCCGAGCTCTGGATACCCCGATGTAAAATCTAATAGCAGCTACTCGCATTGCGAATTCCTTGCAGCCGAGTGGTTCGGCGGCTGAAGGAATAGAGCACTTAGCATTCCTGTTACAAAAAGAAGTGGAGCAGAACGCTGAAGTCAGTCAATCACTACAGCGATTTCACTCTCAACCACCCCTCACGGGCACCTCTCAGTCTGTTTATACTCCCCAAAGAAACAGAAATCATTCACCTCGGAACAAGGGGATCCTCATGATGAATATTGCCATGAGAAGTTTCGAAACCCGGAGTTCCGAAGAGGTGATGAATATACAGCTCGGAGGAGAGACGAAGACTTTGCAGCTCGGAGAAGGGACCAAGAGCGGCGTCGAGTGGATCATCAAGAAGAAAGATATCGAGATATTGAAGATGATGCTTGAAGCCATTTAGTACAAAATCGAGTAGATCGTGCCAGGATGTATCGACAAGACCAACTTAGTTATCCGATGGCTACAGGCCCCGTCTGTTTTAGCGAAAGAATCCGATCAACCCCAATTCCTCCTCGCTTCAGGATAGCACAAGGAGTGGAGAAGTACCGAGGTGCGCCAAGCCACAGACGTGGTTAGATGACTATAGGATAGCAGTCCAGATAGGAGGTGGTGGAGACGAGATAGCCATGATGCACCTTCCCCTGATGATGGAAGGTTCAGCTCGGACATGGCTAAACCAGCTTCCACCAAACAGCATCTGGATATGGGAATATCTAGTTAGAGTTTTCGTCAAGAATTTTGAAGGAACCTACAAGAGACCCGGAGGGCTGACCGAATTGCAGTTATGCACTCAAGGTCACAATGAGCCTACTCGAGAATATATCCAGAGATGGATCACACTCCACAACTCGGTAGAAGGAGTCTCCGAGTTCCAAGCAATCCATGCCTTTAAGCAAGGTGTCAAGTACAAGGAGTTAAGCTTAAAGCTCGCAAGGTCCCCTGATGTCACTTCACTTGGCAGATTGATGGAAATCGCAAACAAGTATGCTAATGGGGAAGAGGAAATTCGGCAGAAGTCCCAGCAATATCGAAGTGGAGGTAACAACTCGGCTTCCAACCCCAAGCAAAAGAATGGAAGTGGGAGTGGTAAGCGAAAGGCATAAGGGGCACCAACAGACGCCGAATTGGTAGCGGCTGCAAATGCGGCAGGGATCCACAGCAAAAATAAGCCAAGGAAGGAGTGGCAGCCTCGTCAGAAAAAGCCTTCAAATGATGATGATATTCTGAATCAGCCTTGTCCTCTTCATACCACCCAAGATGCTGAAGGAAAGATGGTTCTCCCGAAGCACACAGCTAGGCAGTGTCGACTAATCAAGAGAGCTGTGCAAAATGCAAAGACTGGGTCCCAGCAGGACAAGGGAAAGAAAAAGGAAGGAAGTCCAGATCTGGATAGTGAAGGTTTTCCTCGGGAAGATGGAGTATTGGTCATTTTTGCAGGCCGGGAATCGAAGAGAATTGAAAAATTGAGGTTCAGAGAGGTTAACACTGCTGCTCCTGCTGTTCCGAGTTATATGAAGTGGACAAATGTTCCGATTACGTTCGATCAATCGGACCATCCCCCTCATATCCCTCACCCTGGAAGACACGCCCTGATAGTTGACCCGTTGGTGGAAACAGGAAATGGCAATTTTAGGCTGAGGAATGTCTTGATGGATGGAGGTAGTGGCATAAATATTTTGTACGCTAGTACCTTAAAAGGCATGAACATTCCGATGTGTAAACTCAGTAACAGTTACTTGGAATTTCACGGGATCATCCCGGGAAAGAAAGCACACTCGCTAGGAATGATTACTCTGAATGTAGTCTTCAGTACACCTGATAATTTTCGGAAGGAAAAGATTACCTTCGAAGTAGTCGACTTTCCGAGTGCTTATCACGCGCTACTCGGACGGCCCGCTTATGCAAAATTCATGGCGATTCCTTGCTATGTTTATTTGAAGTTAAAGATGCCAGGTCCTAGTGGTGTGATCACCGTGTCCGGAGATTATAAACAAGCAGAAGAGTTGCTGCAAAAAGGATCATTAATAGCCGACCAGCAAATTGCAGAAGTTGAGTTGGCCGAGTTGAAGAAAACAGTCGACACATCCGAGTTGTTGCAACCCAAGAAATCATCTTCGTTTGAGTCGGCAGGAGAAACCAAAAAGCTGCGGATCCATCCCGATGATGAGGACAAGTTCACCAACATCACCACTGATCTGGATCCTAAATAGGAATTTGAGCTCATCAACTTCCTCCGTGAGAATTGGGACATCTTTGCATGGAAGCCATCTGACATGCCCGGAGTCCCAAGGGAGTTGGCTGAGCACAAATTGCGGGTTGATCCGAAGGCAAGACCAGTAAAAGATTCCCTTAGACGTTTTTCTTCAGAAAAGAGAAAAGCCATCGGACAAGAAATAGCAAGATTGCTAGCAGCTGGATTCATTAGGGAAATCTTCCACTCAGAGTGGTTAGCAAATCCTGTGATGGTTCCAAAGAAAGATAAATCTTGGAGAACTTGCGTTGATTTCCGTCATCTCAATAAAGTTTGTCCAAAAGATCACTTCCCTCTTCCTCGCATTGATCAGATTGTGGATTCCACATCTGGGTGTGAAAGACTATGTTTCCTCGATGCATACTCGGGTTATCATCAAATCCGATTATATGAACGAGATGAAATACTAACCGCATTTATAACTCCTTTTGGCTGTTTCTGCTATGTCACCATGCCATTTGGACTTAAAAATGCGGGGAATATCAACTACATATCAACGCATGATGCAGAATTGTTTGATCTGGCAGATTGGCAGAAATGTTGAAGTATATGTTGATAACATTGTGATCAAGACAGCTGAGGGAAGTAACTTGCTGGCCGACCTGGCCGAAACCTTTCAGAGTCTTCGATCTTATAACATCAAACTGAATCCAGAAAAGTGTGTATTTGGTGAGCCAGCCGGAAAGCTACTCGGATTCATGGTTTCTGAAAGAGGAATTGAAGCCAACCCAGAGAAGATAGCAGCAATTCAGAACATGAAGCCGCCTCAGAAGCTCCGAGATGTCCAAAAGCTGACAGGGTGCCTCGCAGCACTCAGTCAATTCATTTCCCGACTGGGAGAGAAGGTACTCCCCCTCTATCAGCTAATGAAAAAGTCGCCAAACTTCAAGTGGACCAAAGAAGCCCAGGCGGCCTTTGAAGAACTGAAAAAGCAGTTATCAACTCGGCCAATTCTCGCAGCACCGAAAGAAAAGGAGCCACTCTTATTGTACATTGCAGCCACAAGCCAAGTCGTCAGCGTAGCTATAGTGGTGGAAAGAGAAGAGGAAGGAAAAACACAGAAGATTCATAGGCCTGTATATTTCATCTCCGAGGTCCTCACACCATCCTAGCAACGATATCCTCATTACCAGAAGCTGGCAATGGGAATTCACTTGGCATCACAAAAGCTGGCTCACTACTTTCAAGACCACTCGGTTACAGTAGTATCAATATCTCCTTTGGCCGAGATCATGAACAACAGATATGCTACGGGCAGAATTGCGAAATGGGGATTAGACCTCTTACCATACGATATCCATTATCAACCCAAGAAGGCAATCAAGTCACAGGCTTTGGTAGATTTTTTGGCTGAATGGACAGAAGCACAGAGAATCCCACAACCAATCCCTGAGCACTGGACTATGTTTTTTGATGGGTCAAAGATGTTAAATGGGGCAGGAGCAGGAGTAGTGCTGGTTTCCCCAAGAAAAGACGAAATGAGATATGTCCTTCAAATCCATTTCCCAGCAACAAACAACGAAGACGAGTATGAGGCCCTTTTGTATGGATTACGAATGGCCATTTCACTCGGAATCAGAAGGTTGATGATTTTTGCAGACTCCGACCTGGTGATCAATCAGGTCATGAAAGAATGGGATATACGGAGCCCAGCAATGACAACCTACTGTGTAGCAGTCAGAAAACTGGAGAAAAAATTTGATGGGCAGGAGCTCCATCATATCCCAAGAGCACAAAACCAAGCAGCGGATGACTTAGCCAAGCTAGGATCAACTCGGGGACAAATTCCCTCAGGAGTTTATCTGGAGCACATACACGCCCCAACTGTGAAGGAAGACCCTTACTCGGAAGCCGATCCAAGCATGTTACCAGATAAGAACATTCCAGACAAAGAAGATATTCCTGTGGTTTCGGATCTTGTTTTTGACATAGAGGTAACCCCCCCCCCCCCCGAGTGGTCCTTGCCCATTTTGAGATACTTGAAAAAGCAAGAGCTGCCAGAAGATGAGGTAGAAGCCAAGCAAGTGGTGCGAAAAGCAAAATTCTACTCGGTGAACAACAACGAGTTGGATAGAAACAGTGTCACAAAGCTTCCCCAGCGGTGCATATCAGAAGAAGAAGGCCGACTCATCTTACAAGACATACATTCCGGTGAATGCGGTCACCATGCGTCAAGTCGGACACTAGTAGCCAAGGCCTTCCGAGCAGGATTCTTCTGGCCCAATGCTTTAAAAGATGCGAAGAACATTGTTGATCATTGCAGAGGATGTCAGTTTTACGCGAATCAGCCACACAAACCAGCTTCCGAGTTGAAGACAATACCCTTAGCATGGCCTTTCACTACATGGGGGTTTGGACATGAAAGGGCCACTGAGGACAGGCACATCAGGGTTCACACACATCCTAGTAGCGGTGGACAAATTCACAAAATGGATAGAAGCAAAACCAATAAAAAGCTTAGACTCAACCACTGCAGTTAACTTCATCCAGGGCATTTTACATCGTTTTGGCGTTCCCCATGATATCATCACCGACAACGGGTCGAATTTCAAATCAGCTAAGTTCAAGAAATTTTGCTGGAACATGGGTACCAGAGTAAACTTCGCCTCAGTAGCACACCCTCAATCCAATGGCCAGGTAGAGCGGGAAAATGGGTTGATTTTGAAAGGAATCAAGCGACGTCTCATGCGGGAACTAAAGGAAGCAGCAGGAGCCTGGGTTGAAGAGCTACCCTCAGTATTGTGGGGATTGAGAACGACTCCAAACCGTTCCACTCGGGCAACTCCCTTTTTCCTGGTGTATGGTTCAGAAGTTGTCCTGCCGAGTGATCTGAAGCACAATGCCCCTCGAATAACTCAGTATACTGAAGAAGAGGCCGACACAGCTCGGCAAGATGGTATTGACCTTTTAGAAGAAGAAATAAACTTAGCTCTAATGCGCTCAGCATTCTATCAGCAAGATCTTCGACGATATCACGAGCGTCATATCCGAGCTCGCTCCTTTCAGGAAGGTGACATGATTCTGCGTGTCAGACAAACCTCTGATCACAAGCTAGCCCCTCCCTGGGAAGGTCCTTACATTGTGACCCGAGTCTTAGGTAATGGATCCTATCGGCTATATGATGTAACGAATAATATAGAAGAGCCACATGCATGGAATGCCCAAATGTTACGGCGCTTCTATACATGAGATCCTTGCGAATTGATTCAATAAAGAGATTCTGCCTTCATCAATTGCATTATTTAAAATCCAAGTTTTCGTCCGAGCTGTACGCAGCTCGGACAAAAGCTTAAGCTAACTTTCATTAAGTTCTTCTAAAATTGGGATCTGCTTAACGTTGCGAAATTTCAAGTTTTTCGTCCGAGCTGTACGCAGCTCGGACGAGAGCTTAAGACAATTTTCACTAAGTTACCCAACAAGTTCCTCTGAAACTTGGGGGCTACTTAATGTTGCGAAAAGCTCAAGTTTTTCGTCCAAACTACACGCAGCTCGGATGGAAGCCTAAGCCGCATTTTATTAAATTGCTCAGCAAGCACCTCAAAAACCTGAGAAAGAAGAGGAACGAGGATTTCAGAAGCATAGTTCAATAACCTTGCAGATAACGTTGCGAAAACCTCAAGTTTTTTTTGTCCGAGCTGCACGCAGCTCGGACGAGAGCTTAAGCCAATTTTAACTAAGTTACCCAACAAGTTTCCCTGAAACTTGGGGGCTACTTAATGTTACGAAAAACTCAAGTTTTTTCGTCCGAGCTGCACGCAGCCCAGACGAGAGCTTAAGCCAATTTTTACTAAGTTACCCAAAGAGTTTCTCTGAAACTTGGGGGCTACTTAACGTTGCGAAAATTCAAGTTTTTCGTCCGAGCTGTACGCAGCTCGGATGACAGCTTAAGACAATTTTCACTAAGTTACCCAACAAGTTTCTCTGAAACTTGGGGGCTACTTAACGCTGCGAAAAACTCAAGTTTTTTCGTCTGAGCTGCACGCAGCTCGGACGAGAGCTTAAGACAATTTTCACTAAGTTACCCAACAAGTTTCTCTGAAACTTGGGGGCTACTTAACGTTGCGAAAAGCTCAAGTTTTTCGTCCGAACTACACGCAGCTCGGATGGAAGCCTAAGCCGCATTTTATTAAATTTCTCAGCAAGAACTTCAAAAACCTGAGAAAGAAGAGGAACAATGATTTCAGAAACATAGTTCTATATCCTTGCAAATAACTGGTTATAGCAAAACAAATCAACACCTCAGAGTCAGGCCTTCTTAATAAAAGGAGGTAGTTTTAGAGACAAATTGTGCACCCAGGGCACAGCAATAAGACATAAACTATTTTATTACAAAACCACTCGGCATTCCGAGGCAAATTCAACTGTTTCTCCCGCAACATGATCAGGCATCACTAGCCTCATCAGAGTCACTGGTAACTCCAGTAGATTCCACGAAGAAATCAAGATCCGGTAACTTCGCAATCCGACTCGCAGTCTCAGCATATCGGGACAAAAGGGTTGTACAGCTCAGACCATGCTCTGGATCACCCTCTCCGACTCGTTCCAGATTGTGGATTTTCTCTGAAAAATGAGCTTTAGTCAGGGCCAAAGCATAATTTGCACCACTTCGTGCTGAAGACCTTTTCCAACGAGCAATTTGCTGCGGAGCCGCTTGAAGCATAGGAACAACTGTATCCAGATGAACACGATTTTCCTCAGTATGCGAGATGTAATTTTTCAACCCTAAGGTGGCACCCATGGTTTCTTCAGCATATTTCTTTGCACTCGCGCACCTCATGGTCAGCAGGCCTCTGGATAAGGAAAATTCCGTCGTCTTGGGAGTGTAATTGTCCTTCTCCATCAACTCGGCAAACTTGGCCATATGAGCTTGTTCCGCTTCAAGATTGGTGGAATAAACTGTAAAGACAACAATGGTGCAAAAATCAAACAAAGTGACAAGACAGCAACAGGTCGGATGCACAATACAAGAAAGACATCTTACTGGATAGCATCTCACTAAACGAATCAAACCTCCCGGAACAGTATTCTTCAGCATTCTTAACAGACTCCCGAGTTGCTGCCAGCTCAGCTTCATGGTTCTCCTTGTCTTTGGAACGCAGCTCGGACAGTTTTTGCAGGTCGGATTGAAGTTGGGAGATAGTGGCATCTTTTTCCTCAAGAGTCTTCTTCTGGCTGGCTATTTGTTTCTGCAAATTCTTCTTCTCCTTCGCACGCTTCTCAGCCTGTTCAATCTCTTTTTTCATCTTGTTGACAAATTCATCATTTTATTTCACCTTCGCATCAAACGCCTTCTTTGCAGCCTCTGCAGATTCAGTTATTAGAAAGGTCACATGGTGAAAAATCTGGAACTCCTCATTAACTATAAGGAACATAGCCTTACCATTATCCTCAGCGTGCTTCTTCTTCAAAGCCTCATGCTCTCCTTGTAGTTTCACGAAATCAGTGCCAAGTTTGCAAGCCTCCTGGCACAGGAAAATTCATTCAAGATAATAGTCTCTACAACATAAGACTCCGAGTAACTTCAAGAAGTTACTTGGAGCCTTGGGGGCTACACCCAGTGGGTGCACTAAGAAGTGCCCCCACTGAAAGAACGTCAAATCAATAGTCTCTACAACATAAGACTCCGAGTAACTTCAAGAAGTTACTCGGAGCCTTGGGGGCCACACCCAGTGGGTGCACTATGAAGTGCTCCCACTGGAAGATCATCAAGTCAATAGCCTCTACAACATAAGACTCCGAGTAACCTCAAGAAGTTACTCGGAGCCTTGGGGGCTACACCCACTGGGTACACTAAGTAGTGTCCCCACGGGAAGTCTATCAGAAGCAACTCGGAAATTGAACACGCACACCCAATGGGTAGAAGACTTGCATAAGTACTTACATGCAATAGTGTCCTCATCATTCCAGCGTCGGAAGCTAACTCATGTAACCGCAGCTCAATTTCTGAAGCCTTCGCCAAAGACCCCTTCAATCCGTCCACAACAGCATCCTCAATCGAGGCATCAACCGAGATTGAAGTAGGAGGAGGTTGAACTTCTCCTGAGGCTGCAACAGAAACAGTAGAACTCTTCTCGGCATTCTTCACCCCCGAGGTGGCAGGAGGAACGGGCGCGTTCTCGGCACTCTTCACCCCCGAGGTGGCAGGTTGAACTGGCGCAGGGGCAATAACCTCCTGCTCGGTAGAAGCTTCTGGAGCAGTTTGTGTGCTGGAAGCAGGGAAGGTCGTCGCATTCGCAGTTGGGATCGGATCTACGTCAAGGCTAGTGTCCATATCTAGCAAAAGAAAACTTATAAGCAAAACACTGAGCAAGGATAAAATTTAGAGCCAAAGAATGGGTACTCACCATCGACTGGAATTTGTTCAGGAATAGAATCCAGCACCTGGAAATCAGTCACAACACAGTTACTAACATCTTCATAAGCTGCAGCATCAGGAGTCTCAACGCCAGGAAGCGACTCGGAACCACTCGGACGAACACTGCAATGAGGAATGTTAAGATTCGCAAAAATCACTAAATGAGGAAAAATAAAAAGCTGTCGGATATTACTTCCGAGCTGTCTTAAGAGCTCGTCTTGGGGGAGCAACAGCGGCGGGAGCAGCCTGAGCAAATCCTGACCCGGAAGACTTCCTGGGAACTTCGGCGGCATCCGTCGAAGCACTAACTTTCCTCCCGCCAAGGGTAGAAAGCGTTTTCCATTGTTTCATGGGAGCCACTTTCCCATGACTTGGACTAAGGGCGGCGGCTTTGCTGCTACTCTCCCCTTTACTCGGAGATATGGGACGCTTCGTTCCCCGAGCGGATCCTTCCCGAGCTGCTTCACGGTCGTGATTATTTTTGGAGCGCTTCTCGGCAGTTGTGCGAGGAAGCACTACATCGGACTCTGTCTCTTCGTCATCTTCAATCCCGAGTCCTGCGTCGTTGTTGCTGTCCTCGTCCTCCTCATCAGGATGCTGTGGCGCCAGAGGGATCGGAGATGGAGCAACGTTTGTCTGAAAAATAGACAAAATAATCAAGTTAAAATTCAAGATCTATCACAACATTCAAAAGACTAGTCAGGTCAAAGAAAATCACCAGAGCTGGAGGACGGTTAATATCAAGAGGCCTGACTCGGCCAGACATCTGCGCAGCATGAGTCACGCTGGTGATGATTATCATAAGTTGTTCAAATTCTTTCTGAGACATTGCCGAGTTGTTATAGCGGGTGTTATCATCAATCCCCGTGTACTCCCACATCCTCCTAGCTCGGGCTTGCAGGGGTTGAATTCTCCGACTAACAAAAAGAGAAATAAGATCCATAGCATCTAGCCCTGCCTTCTTCATCCTCACCACTTCCCTCATCAGGGGTAAAACCCGCTGTTTCTCGGAAGCAACCAACCGAGGATTCCAGCCTCGGGAGTCAGATAGTCTGACATCCGAGTAAGGAGGCAGCGTCCGAGTACCAGGAGCAGTATCCACCTTACAGTAAAACCAGCTATTCTGCCAGTTCTTCACAGAATCGGGTAAACTGGAGGCAAAATACTGGATACCTTGTCTCTTGGCCAAGAACATCCCCCCACAAAGATGATTTATCTCTGTCTCCCCAGAGTTCTTTATCTTTTGAGGCTTTATGGTGTAGATGGTGCGGAAAAGGTTCCAATGAGGATCTATACCAAGAAAACCCTCACACAGAGAGAAAAAGCTAGACAAAAGTGTGATAGAATTGGGAACGATGTGATGAAGTTGAGATCCGGTGAAAGCAAGAAAATCAAGTAGGAAAGGATGAGGAGGAAGAGAAAACCCCCTATCCACATGAGAAAGAAGAAGAACCCGCTCGTCCTCTCTAGGGTGAGGTTCAACCTCACCTGGGCCAGGAAGGCGGCAGCCATGGCGAGGGATTAACCCCTCGTCTTGGTAGCGCCGGATGAGCTCCGTCGAGACGATGGAAGGCAGCCATTCCCCCGCAGACATGATGCCAGGGGGATGCGCAGACGGGGGTCCCACCGGTACGAAGAGCGCCTGGAAGACCACCAATGGGAGAAGAAGCTCTCGGCTTAGAAGGTCACCGGAGGAGAAGAGGGAGGAGCAAGCGCTATACTGAGGAGGAAGAAAGAGGAAGTTGTATTTATAGATGCGAGAGGGAAGCTCACACAGTTATCAAGGCACTTAATAAGCGCGCCTGTTGCGGTCCCCCAAATCTAGCCTCCTTAAAAGGCGTGCAGTTAATGGTAAAATAACTGACGGGCGCAGAAATCGAGGAGACGCTCTGACAGAATATCTGTCTCCCCGACAGAAAATATCCCCTGACAGAAAAAAGATTCGCTCCCATGGAAAAACAGCTCGGAAGCAAGACATACAAAAAGATTTCTCCAAGTTGGCACAACTCGGAAGTAAAAAGCCCTCAAATGATTTCTCCGAATAAAACCTTAACTCGGAAAAGGATGTCATCATTCTAATCCGCTCCGAATAAGTCATCACTCGGAAAAGGGTCATTAAAATCAAACCGAGTAAGTCATCATTCGGAACGACTAAAACAGGCAATCACTTTCGAAAAATCCCGGACTAGCTTCAGTGAGCATTACAAAGGAAATTCCGAATAACTCGCTGATAATCCGTCTCTGACGTAGATTGCCAGATTATTAGCATGATCCGGTGTGAGGGGTAAAGAATTTATATCCCATGGGATATGATTTAAAGCTATGCTTTAAATATCAAACTTTACAGATTTGGTTACATATGGGGTTTAAGGCCTTTTACCCCAAGACACGCCTTCTGAGGCCTCAGTCCACCTCTTCCGAGAGACGCTTGAGTGTCGCCAATCTTTCCAAAAACAACTCACCCTACACATAATCGAGGGGACAGTTTAAACATTGATAATGTCCTTCCGGGCCTCTTATCGAATTTAATCTCCATATACCTCATGAATTCACGCGAGCACCCAGAAGCACTTGGGGGCTACTGTCGTGGTAATACCTAAGGTATACCCCCATGTGCCTTATATCAGGGGGTATCCCTAATGTTACCACCTCTTGGAAAACATCTATAAAGTAAAACATAAACAAAAAAACCTCTTTCCCCTCTTTTTCTTTTCATCCGAGTAAGAAGCTACTCGGATAAAGTTAAATTCTTCCGAGTAGTTAGATTACTCGGACGACATCACCACTACAGGGGCAACCTTATTCGGACAAGGCCATTTCCCGAGTAAGGCGTTATTCGGAGCAAAGCACTACCATCCGAATAAGCTGGTTACTCGGAAGCAAGAAAAGCCGAGCCGCATTAAAACCATATGTGTTACCCCTACTTAAATGACTGTAATGGGGGGACGTTTCTCATTGTAATAACATCCATCATTAACTCTGTAATTAAAACCCACTACTAGACAGTGAAGGGACATGGCGCACTCTATATAAGCCCATCCTTTTCACCCTAGGAGGGGGGACAATATCGACACTTTGAGCAAGAACACCCCAGTCTGTCTGGGACAGGATTAAGGTTGTTATCTCCAAGGAGAGGCCTAACCTGTATAACTTTTCCCTGTGTCACCATCTTTGCGTATAGATCTTCATAGCTCCATCACTACCCCTATATCTATTGTTAGGTCTATAACTACAACAGCGAGTTCAAGATCATGGGTAGGATAGTTCTCATCATGTGGACGCAACTGGCGTGAAGAATAAGCTACCACATGTCTATCTTGCATAAGTATGCATCCTAACCCTTGCCGTGAGGCGTCACAAAAGATCTCGAAATCCTTTTTGGTGTCTGGAGGTGCAAGTACGGGTGCAGAAGTCAATCTTCTTTTTAGCTCTTGAAAGCTTTCCTCGCACTTGGGAGTCCATAGGAATTTCTTATCTTTCTTGAGGAGTTCAGTTAGAGGCTTTGCAACTTTAGAAAAGTTCTCGACGAAGCGGCGGCAGTAGCTTGCTAAGCCAAGAAATCTCCCAACTTGCTTAACCGATTCAGGTGGAGTCCAGTCAAGGACGGCCTGAACTCTCTCGGGATTCACAGCAATGCCTTTTTCGGAAATCACGTGGCCTAAGTAGGTCACTTCTGGTAGCCAAAATTCACACTTGGAGAATTTAGCATACAGGCGATGCTCTCGAAGTTTCATCAATACCAGCCTGAGATGTTTGGCATGTTCTTCTTCGTTCTTCGAGTAGATGAGAATGTCATCAAGATAAACTACAACAAATTTATCTAGGTACTCCATGAAGATCGAATTCATCATGCGTGAGAAAGTGGCGGGGGCATTGGTTAAACCGAAGGACATGACGGTGTACTCGTAAAGACCATAACGAGTAGTGAAAGCCGTTTTGGGAATGTCCTCGTTTCGGATTTTGATTTGATGATAACCTAATCTCAAATCCATCTTGGAGAAGATAGAGGATCCAGCAAGTTGATCATAAAGATCATTGATCCTGGGCAATGGGTACTTGTTATTTATCGTCGCTAGATTTAGCGGGCGATAATCTACGCACATCCTTTCTGTTCCATCTTTCTTCGTTACGAACAGAACAGGGCAATCCCACGGCGATGAGCTAGGGAGGATGCAGCCTTTTGCCAACAAAGCTTCAAGTTGGATTTTAAGCTCAGCTAACTAACGTGGGGTCATTTTGTATGGGCGTCTGGAAATTGGTGATGTTCCTGGCATCAGATCCACTATGAACTCTACACATTTGTCGGGTGGCATGCCCGACAGCTCTTTAGGAAAGACATCCGGGAAGTCACGAACCACCGGAATATCTTCAAGGTCGGGAAGGGGAAGCACATTCAAAGAATGCATCTGGGTTCTCGATCTTGGTGAGGAATAATCTATTGTCTGGCCTGAAGGATGGGTGAGTCTAACTGACTTGGCTTTACAATCAAGAAAATCATTTTGTCTTGATAACCAATCCATACCAAGGGTGACATCAATGTATGAAGACTTGAGGGCTATGAGTGAAGCAAGGAATACTAAACCCTCAATTGCAATTTGATTGCCATGACTTACTCTATTATTTTTCCATCTTGAACCTGGAGTTTGAATTATCATTGGGGTGGACATTTCAACAAAGGATAACTCATGACGAAGTGCACAACTTTCCGACATGAATGAATGAGATGCTCTTGGGTCGACAAGAACGAAGTAGGAACATAATTGACTGGGAGCGTACCAAGAATGATGTCAGAAGTGTCGTCAGTCTCTTCAGCTGATATCTGGTTCACATGTCCACGATTGGCGGGAGGAGCGGGTTTGGTGGTGAAGACCTTCGGGGGTGGCTTGCCACTACCATTGTTGTTACCTCCAGCACGGGGTGGAGCATTCTGATTCTGGATCTGGTTCTGGGGACACTCGCGGGAGTAGTGGCCTACCTGACCACACTTGTAGCAGGCTCCAAACACAGTGCGGGGAGCTGGGTTGTTTGGTGGAGCTGGGTGGAACGAAGCTGGTGGACGAGCCGCCACATAGGATGGCCTTGATGGGTTGTTCTGGCGAAACATGTTGTTGGGGATCCAGATCTTGCGCTTCTGAGAGCCTGAACTGGATGAACCATCATCTCTAGGGTGCTTGCGGAAATCATTGGGGGTGTTCATGTCCTCCGCCTTGATGGCCTTGTTGACAAGGACCTGGAAGGTGGCGAAGTAATGCAGGTTGAGCTCACGACGGAGTCTGGAATTGATTCCACGGCGGAACCTCTCTTGCTTCTTGGCGTCGGTGGAGACCTCTTCAGTAGCATAGCGAGCCAGTCGGTTGAACTCACAACTAAACTCGTCAACAATCCTCCTGCCCTGGGTGAGGCTGCAGAACTCCTCATGCTTGCGGTCCATAAGACCCTTTGGGATGTGGTGCTCACGGAATGAAGTGCGGAACTCATCCCAAGTTGTTGGCGGTCCAGCGGGAAGCATGTTCAGGAAATTCTCCCACCAAGAGCTAGCTGCACCCTCGAGGTGATAGGTGGCCTAGCTGACCCTGTCACCATCTGCAACATGGCCTTCCTGGAGCTTCCTCTCGATGCTGCGAAGCCAGTCATCGGCGTCAAGGGGCTCGGTGGAGTAGCTGAAAACAGGGGGATGAAGCCGGATGAAGTCATTCCAGGACACCAACTCGTTGCGCTGCTGAGTGGTGTTGCGGGCAATGACCTCCAGCAACTGGTGAGAGTCTCGGCGGTTCCTCTCAACCTCCATCAGAACCTGAGCCATCGTGGGTGGCGGTGGAAGGTTGCCTTCCTCCGGTTCATTCCCACGACCATGGGCACGACCAAGCTGGCCACGGGTTCCTTGAGACATCCTGAAGGGGAAAACCAAAGTCAAACAGAGTTGATTGGAAGAGCCTAAACAAGGTATTGAAGGTACTGGAAGAATCACAGATCAAAGGAAGTAATCATCTTGACAACATGGTGATAAAAGCATACAAGCCATATATTCACAAGCTGTCATACAAACCATACATCGTTTTAGTACAAGCGCCAAGCTAATACAAACGTGATGAAGATGATACATCCTTCAGAGGCGCTCTGACTTCCTATACATTATTTATCTAAGCCTCTGGAACTTAGAACACCTTGCGTACAATATACTAAAGATACTACTACATCCTCACTGAAGTAAGACCACAGGCGGTCTCACTCATCTCCATCTCCATAGTAATCCTCGTAAAAGTTACCCACGTAACCCGGTAGCTGATGGTGACCATCGGAAAACACGGAGGCCTGTGGACCCTGATATCCTTTTGGGCAAGGATGGGCCTAGGTCTAGCATAGGGTGGAAGCACAGGACCGCGGGGTGGAAAAATGCCTCCAATCTCGGGCCAAGCAACTCGAGAAGGCATCTGTGTCCTGACTGGGTAGATGCATCATACTCCACTGATCCAACACTCACAAAAGGAGCCAGGAGTGTGAGTGCTCGATACAGACGGACACGGGTGGCGTGAAGCTCAAAATGAAGGGCACGTGCATCACGATCTCTATCACAAGTGTGCCGAGCAGTGATCTGAAGCAAAGTATCCTCCAAAGAGTGATCTGTGTACAATCCGGTGTAATATCCCTCTTCTCCTGGAAGTGCAGCAGGGATATAGCGGAAAGATGTGCCTCCAAGCATAGCGTGCTCCTCTCTCAGCAAAGTCATACATGAGTATGCAGCATCCTGCAAAGCCATGTTCTCAGTCATGCCAATGCCATGTCCAAAGTGGATAGGCTGAGTGACTCTAGTGTGGTGTGGGTAGATCCTGACAATGCAGTGGAACTGGGTCTGGTTGAAGTCAAGGAACTGCTCCTAAACTGTATAATCAGGATACCATCGATAGCCAATGAAGGACATCATCTCGATGAGCATGGCTGGATGCCCACGCACATCGAGGCACCTAGTCAAACGAACAATCTGCCGAGGGGTGAGATCCCCCATCTGAAACAAAAATAAGGAGTTTGCAAATGCATCAGATTATGAAGAAACTTGGAATGACTCGGACAGCATAACGGCTGTAATTGCAAGAAAAGACAATTTCTTACAACATGGAAACATCACTTACATACGATGTAAGAAATCAGGAAGCACAACAACTCTAACAAACCGGTCACAACTTTCCTACGACTACAAGGAAGCAAACAACGAGATGTTCTAGTAAGACATAGATGAGCCTAGTCCTATCTTCCCATAGAACAAGACGAGGGTGACTCAGAACTCAGAACGATGAAGGTAAGGAGAAAAAATAAGCCTTACGTTATTCCCTTATATACCCAGAGTAACTATATAACTATAGAAGGCTAGACTCGACTTTGGCCAAGGCTGATAATCCTACAGTCAGTCCTGCTCTGATACCAAGTCCGTCGGGACCTGAGGTTAACGTATGCAAGACCCTCTACAACACAATCATATGGAGAGCCAAGAACCGTACCCACTTGTCTAAGCAGACAAGGCCAAGCACAGAACGTTCTCGGAAAGCATCGAACGTGAGGGGCATCCCATCCAGGACGGATGATCAACTGAGATGAGTCCTCATCGTCCGCACACAAGTCTAAATGAGATGGGTGGTGAGCTCCCATACTCATAGACAAGTCGCCTCAACCATACTATCGATTGTATTATAACACTTACATAGACTTACTCCAGCCCGATCACTTAGTCGGGGTCTAGGGCGGGCTCAATCATACATCAAAGTGTGCACGTGACGGAGTCACGAACAATCGCATCGCGATGCCCCAAGCTGCGCACATCTAAGGGCCACTTGGTGTATAAAATACCGCCAGTCATATCACAACTAAGGTCTCGAAAACCCATACTAAGACATGCATGTTATAATCATACACGCAACACACATGTCCATTATGAACAGAAGGTATCATTGAAATTCTCTACAAAGTTTACAACTTTATTGATAACTCTTACAGAGTGCACGCAGAGATCACGAGACCGTGATCCAACATTACAACAAGCATGCGGAAGCAAAGTAGACCTGAGTACTGACAAGTTTAACAAATGGCTTAGATAAGCCTTATTTATAAACAATCCCTTCACGAGGGAACCAGTCTGCTGACTGGGACTACACTAGCTTGGTCTTCAGTCGTCGAGCTCGAGTAAGAATCCACCTTCGGGGTCAGTGGGTTCATCTAAAACATAGAATAAGAAAACGTGAGTACAAAGTCGTACTCAGCAAGACTTACGTAGGAGCTATACTACTCATGCACATGTATCAAGGTAAAGGGAGGTGGGGTTCATAAGCAGAAGTGCCAGCTTTGACTTGGCTAGTCCTGAACTACGAGTACCAGACTTGAGGTAAGAAACGTACACGAGTCCACTACCTGTCTCCAACCAATTACACCACTATGTTTCCTTCCTCGAATCCCCACGAGAAAGCACGCCATAGCACTCACGCTTATCTTGGCAAGTTTTATAAGTATCCATTGAAGTTGTCTAATAATCAGGCACGGCTTTCCAAGTAGTCCCTTACCGCGGACGCGGCTATTTGAATAGTTTATTAACCCTGCAGGGGTGTACTGCTACACACATGAAACTATCAGTTACCGCCGGGATCTCGTCACCCTTCAAGTGGGTGTCGGCGAGGATAATCTCCACAACTTTTACCTTACAACCAACTCAAGTTCAATGAAGACGCCTATCTGGGATGGTTTCCACATCCGTAACCCGGCCGGTTTACCGAAGTGTTCCCAGAAGATGTGTGCGTGGTGCATAAGCCGGTCTCGGTTGAGCCGTTCTCTCACCTTCCAGCCAGGCCACAAACCTACCAGAACTCCTAACTACTGCGATTCATTGATCTGAGAAGGGGTGAGTTAGTAGGTTGAGCGGGGATCCGTTTTCCCAACATGTGGTAGTACTCTTCAGCTTGGATCACCACACAAGAACTCGGGCTTAAGGCGGTGTTCAACGAGACAACCCACTGTGTACTCCTACACAGCCTCTCATCGTTCACCTTGTATTAGGGTAGATTCACCAACACATTTCCACCATCATCAACATGATTGCTACCATCCCGACTCACATAACAGTATCAACATTGTATCACTCTAAGCATGCAATAATCTGTAACAGTTGCAGGGGCCACATGATATCAATCAACTCCTACATTTGCTAGGATTGTGGTTTGCTTACTACTGTGACAAATGATAGGTCATGCAAAGGAATGGGTTCATCTATGTGGTAGAAACGTAGCATGGTAATCATCCTAAACAATGCATAAGCGAGACTGAGAGGGAAGTGGGATTTTATCGACATGATCAATGGGGGGTTTGCTTGCCTTGCTGACGAGGTTCAGTATCGGGGTCTTCAACGAAGGGGGTGATCTCGGGTTCCGGCTCCACCTCTATTCGATAGCAAACAATGCAAACAAAGTGATCAATATAAAGAAAATGCACAATCACATGATCAAGTGTTATAACATGGTGTGAGGGGTGCTGATGTGTTGCAATTCCATTTAAATGAAGTATATTGCATTTGAGTTGCAATTTCAAACTCCATATTTGAATTTAAAAGGGTTCATATGCATGTTTGCTTCTGTTCCCCCATTTTAAAATGGTCAAACATGTAAACAAAGTGCATATTCAGAATCCTTGCATTTTTCTGATAATTTTACATATATTATATGTTTAATTTGGAGTTAAAATGAATTAGTTATGAATTTCCAAAGTTTAAATCATTTTCTGGAATTTCTGAAATGTTTTAATCCAAATAAGCATTTACTGCGTCAGCATGACAGCATGCTGGCGTCAGGGGGGGCTCTGACCACTGGGTCCCACATGTCAGTGTCTCACGTGTTAATTGAATCGTTTTAATTACGATTTAAACTTAACAGAGGGGTTAATTAGGCCTAGGGCCCACATGGTAGTGCACTGGGGGTGGGCCAGGGGGTGATTAGCTCAGTGGTTAGGGGGTTAATGGTGGGGCTTGTCGGCGGTGAGCACTGTGCCTCGCTGGAGTTCATCTGGATGGCGGTTTAGGGCACGGGAGGCCAAGGGGAGGGCACCGTCGTGTTGTTGAGGTTCACCCGCGTCGACTAGACCTAGCTGGGGCTCAAGGGGGCCACTGGAACGTCTCCGGCGTCGAGGGAGGCGAAAGCAGAAGTCCGGCGACATCGGGAACGCGCTCTGAAGCGTCGTTTTGACCGCAGCTTGGCTCGTTGGCTTGCTGCGAACACCTGGAGCGTCATAGGCTAGAAGGGGGAGGCGCTGGAGCACAGGAGCAAAGGCGACGTCGACCATGGCGGCTACTGCTGCTGCTTCCATGGCGGATCCGGCTAGAGGGCAAGGAAAGGGGTGCCAGGTTAGGATATTTTCTCACCAGGAGGTGGCGAATGCGATGGCACAGACGATGGAGGCGGGGAGGCTTCAACGGCGACGAATTCGACGGAGTTTGTTTGCAGTTCCGGCGGCGTCTCGGTGAAGATTCCGACGACTCGAAGGCGATGCATCTCCCGATCCTTTGCACAGAGACGAAGTCGACGTCGAGGAGTTCACTGGACAAGGTCCTAGCGGCTAGGGTTGGCTCGGGCTGCGAGTTTCCATGGCCATGGCCTGCGGTGCTCTCGGGGTTCCTCGCGGGCGAGCTATGGAGAGGCGGATAGGAGATGGGAGGAGGGGGAATGGACGCACGGCTCGTCCAGGAGCTGCGTGGCGCGTCTAGAGGCTTCGGGAGGGGAAGGTGGCGACCGTAGCGACGTCGTCGTCCTCGGTTGGCTCGGTGTCATTCCACCGAGCAGCTTGGGGGCGCGGGGGTGGGGAAGAAGACCCCTGTGCCTCTGGTGGGCTGGCTAGGCCGGCTGAGCTGGGCTTCACCCAGGCGACAAGTAAGCTTTTCTATTTTTATTTTTCTGTTTAATCTTTCCTTTCTTTTTCTGCTTATTTGTTTTGGCTCTGATAAAAATAGCAAACCATTTTATAAAATGCCCCAAATTTTTATGTGGACTTGAGATGCACATAGCTAGCCACTTATAAAGTTTGGGCATTTTTAAAATTCAAATGATTTGAACTTTAATTCAAATAAGGTTATTTGTTTAAATCCAAGCCCCTATTTGAATATTTGAAAAATCCATGAGCATGGGATTGCTACCACATCACTTGATATGTGATCACACTCATTTATGTGACTTTTCAAAAATGCAAAAGGAATTTTTGGAGCAACTTTTTATCTAGCCATTTGAATTAAATTCATCTGGGGGGTGTTCTCGCTCCCATTTCAATTTCTTTTTGAAATTTTTAACATGATGCAAATTTACTTGCTAACCCTAGCACATACCTAACAGAGGGTTCTAACACTCTTATTGTTGCAAGGTACCTCGAAATACTCTCCGATGTTTTGAGAATCCTTCGTGTTTGCTGCCTTGCAGGTTCTGTTAACAATGCGGATAATTCCTCACACTTATCGAGGATCCGTTCATCCCCAGTTGTACATGCCCATAGATACGATGTATAACTTATCATGAAAACTTCTTGTAAAGACAATTACCACCTGGTATCTCGAGGATGACATGCCTTTAAACTACACCTTATGGATATTTGGATTAAGCAATACCTTCCCCCTCAAAGCCGATCCATGGTTCTGGGTTGTTGTCAACCAAGAACAATGAATACCTTTGCTTCACCATTCCTTTGCTTTATGTCATCGCTAATCGATGGAATTCTCTTGGAACTTCTCAACAAAATGTGTCGTAATAAATATCAACACTTTGGCGCCTTCCAAGTGACGATTAAACTCATGGTGAGGAATGCGATCCTTGCCCCTTGATGATTTGTGTTATCATCGACAACCTCCGTTGACTCCCTGCCAATACAAACTTGGTCATGTATATGTTGCTCTACTTTCCCTTGGGAAAGATATACACCTGATACTTGTGTATCATCACATTTCCCCTTCCATTGGTCTGTTTGATCTGATGATCATATTTTCCTTTTCATTGGTGTGTTTAATATTTCTTCTGAGGTAACTCATCTGAGCAGTGATAATTTCCAGATTATGTAAACACTTCAGTGTATTACTTTGTCCATACAACCTGTTACAATTGTTGATGACTTTTCGGTGACCACCGATGGACAAGAACTTTCCCAATTGGTACGCCTCGTCTTAACAAACAGGAAAATGGTTCTCTTCGTCCCTCGCCCTTGGCACTGATGTTGTGGCCGACATAGCTGACAGGTTGTTCTCTGAAAAACCTTGCATCATAATCGCATAATATGTCACCACCCTTCCTATTGTTGATCTGCCCTGATACAGCTCCACATGACCGAAACATGACTCTCCTTTACATTCATGTTTCCGAGATTATCCCTCCCGCTTGACCTCGTATGCAAATCACGAGTCACCTACCTTGTGATATTCAGTCTGATGCCAGACGCATTACTTATGCCTGATGCTCTGGACCCCTTTCCATCATCCGTCATGGACATCGAATGCATGCTTATCCGCTTGAAACTTCTAATATCCTCGTTTGTTTCTCTCGTTGTATTCCCCTGAGTTAAACTCGGAAGAGATACTTTGTACCCCATTCCCTCGGACAACCTCGGTTGATTAACCTTGTAACGATCCAACCCCCTTAAGTTTTTCCTCCTAGCCTATTCGTAAGTACGGTGAAGCCCCCTAAGGAAGGATGAAAACTTGTCGAGATGCAATGATGCAGAGAAATGAAGACATAAATGAGGAAAATTGAAAAGAGCAAACAAGACCAAGAAGACTCGTTACAATACGGAACCAGAAATTTATTCCTTACACTACCTTTCAATTCTCGGGACGAGAATTCTTTGTAGTGGGGAAGATTTGTAACACCCCGGGTGTCACGCTACAATGATCACCTTATCTAGTGCCAAGTCATCATGTTTATGCAAATAATGATCACCCTTGATCATGGCTTGTTCAGATTCAGCCCAGATAAAAATTTCAAATCTATGTGGACATAAAACTTAACCCAAAAATACTGCAAACATTTTTCTTCAATGACTAAAAGGTCAGCAGGTCATGATACTAGAGCAAGGATATTTTATATAGCATTTTAATATTATAAACAAATCATAACAGTGTGTAAAACAACACATTTAATCATTATTTGTTTTTATAAAATTCAAATGAATTTATAAAAAGTTCAAATCTTATGTGGCTGCATTTTAAATATTAATACAAATAGTGGTGCAAGTATCACCTATTAAAAAATTTAAAGGCTAACTAAATAAATTACAAACAAAAAAGAAAAAGGAAAAAGAATAACAAAAAGTAAAAAAAAGGAAAAAGGTTATCTAGCGCACGGGGCAGAGCCCTCAAACTGGGCCCAGACCACCTCTTTCCCCCAACCCACTTACCCTTCCCCTCGACTGGTCACCCCCGTGCGTGGCACACATCCGAGCCGCCCATGTCAGCGGCCATCGTCGTGGCGGCCATCCATCGCCGCCGGCGAGCATAAAAGGGCCCCAAGACCCCTCACGCGCCCTTGGAACCCTTGCACCTCCCATTCTTCCTCGCGTCGTCGCCTTCCCTCCCTGCCTCGCTCGTCGACCGCGTCCGTGGCCCCGCCGCCGTCATGCGCACGGCCACCGGCCACCCCAGGGCGCGCCGCCGTGTCCAGGCGCCTCAGAATGGAAGTCCAAGTTGCCCCGTGCGCCCAGCCGTGGCCAGGACGCAGCATGTGCCGTCAATCAAGCCGCCTCCATCCGCCGACCACCGGGCCCCCTTCTCCGGATTCGTCGCCTCCACCGCGTGCACCACATCCTCGGGCAACGCATCGTCATCACTATGAGCTACTGCGATTTCCCCCCCTTCTTCCCGTCAATGTTCGTGCGCTAGTCACCGTCCCCGTCACCTCCGTGCACCATCCGCTGCGATATCTCGTCGTAGCCATGGCCGCCCCAGGTCCCAGTAGACGTGCGGCAAGCCCCGCACCCGATTCCGCCTTACCGCGCGACTTTGGTCGCAGGATGCGAGCTGCGGCCTCGTCGCCGTGCTCAGGTCGCTGGCGAGCACGGTCGGTTTAGGCCGTGGTCAACCCCCCTAACCCCCACTGACCTCTGGGCCCGAGCCCCTTAATTAAATTGTTAACTTAAATCAAAATAGATTAACCCCTCTAGTACATATGACATGTGGGCCCTCTGCTATTTTTATTAAAAAATTTATTTTAATGACTTTGTCTATGACATGTGGGTCCCCCCTGTCAGAGGAACTATTGTGGATAATGATGCTTTAATAATAAAATAAAATTTAGTAATTTTATAAAAGTATTTAAATATTAGAAATTCAATATCTTTTAAACTGTAACTCCGATGAAAATAATTTATACATGAAAGTTGATTAGAAAAAGATCACGAATCCGAATACGCTACCCGTATACCCACCGCACCCCTCTAACCTATCAAACGTGGAACATTTATCCTCCGGTTCATCTGTCTGTCAGACGACCAGAGCCGGTAAAACTTTCAGGATGAAAATGTTTTGTATATGAAAGTTGTTCAGAATGGATCAAGAAACATGGATACACTATCCACAGGTCTGTCGAAGGTCTCTAACACTTTAGACATGGAACCTTCCCCTCTGGATCATCTGTCAGGTAATCACCCAGAGCCGGTAGTTCATCCCCGGATGAATTCCCGCTCCGAGCAATACCCCTTATTCTTCGGTATACCTCGACACTGCCGCCGACGACACCGTTGCCGAGTACGACTACTACATCGACGATCGTACCCCTACCGTCGAGCTTCCAAGCAAGCAGAGCCATTTCCCTTCCCCATATATCACATATCTTTTCCGTACATTTCTTGCACTAGGCATTGTTACTGCTGCTGCTACGTTACAATCCTATTCTATTGCATAACCTGTTTTTGCCGCCCCTTGATGTACCTTCCTTTATCCTATGCTTCCTATAAATATATACATATTATTCAGCTGTTAGCCCTGCGCCTTGTTAGTCAAATAGGATTAGATAGCGGGCCGTGAACACTCTGGGGAGTGAACACGGATACAATAACTATAACTGTCACAGGTACGGTACAATGCAGACACCGCCTAAGGCCCCTACCTCGACTCTGCAGAGCCACATCAAGTGTGAGCTATCAAGGAGTAATCCGCGACTCTATAGCCTCCCTAGGGTCCTAAGCCCCGGTTGTCCTTAAGGTAAGAAGTCGAGCGACCCAACGGTGCCCGCGAGCGATATTGCGACGGGAACGACAGGGAGGGTATGACCGACGTACTGGCATCAATGTAAAAAATAGCGTGCTATGACAAAATAACGTGACCCTAAAAATATGCTATTAGCGTGATATTTCGCGCTATAGCGTGCTATTATCGAGACATTGTACACAGATTCATTTAGCGAGGCATTGCCCGAAACGCTATAGCGTGCTATTAGCGACGCTATAGTGCGCTATTTTTTCATTGACTGGCATGCTTGGCCTCTGCTCGTATTCCACGAGAGTTACCAAACAACGAAAGTCGAGCTCTTCCAAGTGCACATGCGAGACAAGGTAAGGAGTCGGCTCACCTTGTTGGTAACCGCAGAGCTTTGACGAGACGACAGGGCAGGCACCGATGTACTGGTGGTCCTGGCTGTTGTTCGTTGTCCGTTGTGTGAATTAGTCAGGCAACGATAACGGTTGTCTGCGAGATAATATTAAAATGCTAATAGTTCGGTGGATGACTTGAGAGGCCGCCAAGGCTTGTACGCACTACCTTCACGTGGAATAAGGAGTTATGGGCTCCCCTGCATCGTAGTTCAGTCGAAAGCTCTTCAGACATCAACAGTACTGTGGCATGCGCTGGGAAGTGGTGTCTTCTTCGCTCGAGCGTGTGGTATTTGCTTTTTCTTCACCGACCATCCACGCACCGTGCAGGAGCGTGAAGGGTGAGGGTCCTATACCCCTGATCGCATATGATTTAGTTCGGCGGATGGCCTCTCTGCTGAGCCTAGGATGGGCTGCAGTGTGCCGGATAGCCTCGGTGGAGCATTCCCTAACAAGGTATACGCCACCCTGGAGATCCGACCGTGCATGATGAACAGTAGTGCACCCCTGCATGGAGTTTGATCTATTAGAATAGCCATGTCCATAGTAATAGGACGCTTTATGCTGAAGCCGGATCCTACTACTACAAACTACTACTATTAAACTATTTGTTCCAGGTTTTCTTCCTTGCATGGAGTCGAGGAAGGGAACTCGGAGGCATTTATAATTGTTAATTATTACAACTTACTATTATACAATGTTGTAGCAACTTCTTCTGCATTGTTACTTTATGCTTTATATGAACTGTTGGTTGTTTTCTTCTTGTGCTGCAAGACTCGTCGGAAGATGCTAGTCTTCGATAGGCCTAGCTTCTCATCCTTATTCTGATTTATACCATGCATTCCACTATATACAACCTCCCCTTTCCATTTGATACAAATGCATAAATGCTTAGTAGCGGACGTAAAATTCGCGGGTATGCTAGATACTGACCCTTGCTTTATTTCCCCTTTGTTTTATATACCTGGATTGCTGCAAACAGACGTTGGAGCTCAGGAGCAGGAGTACCTCGGAGGCGGATACTACTATGTCGAGACCCCCGCTGACCAGGACCAGGAGTAGTTTCGAAGGTTCCCAAGCAGGAGGCCTTGCCTTTTCGATCCGTATCTCTGATGTTACTTGTGCTATCCTTCTTAAGGCAAAACTTGACTAACTATGTATGTACTCATATATTATGGCTTGTATAACATATGTATTCGGATCCTCTTGATCCCTGGTTTGTAACTTAAAAGATTTATCTTATTTGTGTCTAGTGTTGTTCTGTGATATTCTCACCGTGGCACCCTGATTTCGGTCGTGTACCCTGCGTGTATGATTACTGTACACGGCTTGATTTTGGGGGTGTCACATCGTCTAGGCCCGAACTAAATGTACTCTAGAGTACGAATTTTCTGATTGATGGTTCTGATCGTCCACGTTCACCCGACATTACAGCTGACCTGCGGTCTGCATTCGGTTCGAACTGACATACAAACCCATCCCTCATCTTGTTCTTTTCTCAAGTATACCCGTTTCGGGGCAACCGACCTGTCTCCGGGTCCGCTTGTGCTGACCTTGGGACTGGGAATGAATGCACATGTTTTATCTTTTAACTCCCACCGAATGCAGTCTCATGAACGCACGGCGATTCTCATTGATAACATTGCAAAGGAAAAATACAACAATACCGCTCAACTGTAAAAAGGGCATAATTGCTCGGTGTTCCAGGGACGCTCTGTTTCTTGTCCTGAAGTGTCCACATACCGGGTCGGCTTTCTGCAATCGATGAGGTAATATGCATTTTTCTTGAGCACCCGACTGACGATGAATGGACCTTCCCAAGGAGAGGATAACTTGTGCTGGCCAGCCGACTTCTGATCCGGCGGAGCACCAAGTCACCCTCACGAAAAGCTAGGGGACGGATCTTCTTGTTGTGGTAGTGGCGCAGCTTCTGCTGGTATATTGCCGACCTGGACAAGACCAGGAGACATGCTTCTTCTCTTAGAACGACGCCGTCCTCTCGAGCTTCCTTGGCTTTTGCCTCTGTGTACATGGCGTGACGAGGTGAGTCGAACTCAATATCAGAGGGAATGATTGCCTCTATGCCATATACGAGGAAGAAGGGAGTGAATCCAGTTGAACGATTTGGTGTGGTACGCAGACTCCAAAGAACGGCTGGCAGCTCGTCAATCCATGCTTCGGGTGCTCTCTCAAGTGGCTCGACCAATCTTGGCTTGATCCTAGATAGAATGAGACCATTTGCTCGCTCTGCTTGACCATTTGATTGCGGGTGGGCTACAGATTCTACGTCCAGCCGAATGCCTTGCTCGGACGCATATCGAGCTAATGCCCCTTTTGCAAAGTTTGTGTCGTTGTCTGTGATGATGCTGTGTGGCAGTCCATATCTTGCTGCAATATCTGCTATGAACCTGAACGCAATCGGCCCATCAAGCTTCTTGATCGGCCTTACCTCGATCCACTTGGTAAATTTGTCCACTGCCACCAACAGATGTGTCATGCCACCTCTAGCTGTCTTGAATGGTCCAACCATGTCCATTCCCCAAACTGCGAACGACCATGTGATCAGAATGGTTTTGAGTGTTGAGGCTGGTAAGTGGCTCTTGGCTTTGAATCTTTGACACCCATTGCAATGCTTTACTAGCTCTTCTGTCGCTGCTTTCGCAGTCGGCCAGTGGAAGCCATGGCGGAAAGCCTTGGCAACTATTGCTATGGCTGATGCGTGATGACCACACTCTCCTTGGTGGATATCCCGTGGCAGTTCCAGCCCCTTGTCCTCTTCAACGCAGCGCTAGAGAAATCCAGTCATCCCGCGATGCACTAGCTCATTGTTGATGATGGTGTATGCTCCAGACCGGCGCTGTATTTTCTGAGCTTCCACTTCATCCGCGGGTAGAATGCCATCGACCAAGAAATCACGGAAAGGCTCTGCCCATGAAGGTGCAGTGACTATCACCATTACAGTGACTGCCTCTGGCTCTGGTTTCTCATCTTCAACTACTGGTAGCTCGGAGGAGGTGGAGTAGATTGCATGTTACATGACCACATCTGTCCCCGAGCTGACGACTGCAGCCCTTGGTGCGCAATCGGCAGCCCCTGGTTCGACCGAATGCTCTGCTACCTTTTGCTTCTTGGCTGATCTTTCTGCTTCAATCTCTGCCATCTTCAGGTCGGACGGAATAAAGATTGACTCTGATTCTGGCGAAGGCTTGATAGATGGCTTCTTAATATTTTACAAAGAAATGCCTGCTGGAATATCTTTTCTGGTCGATCCCAGTTTGGTCAGTGCATTCGCTGCTTCATTTTTAGCTCGGGGAACGTGATGGAACTTGCATCCCTCAAAGAAACCACAAAGTTTTTGCACGAGGAATCTATAGCTTGTCATGTTTGCATCTTTTGCGTCCCAACTGCCAGTGCATTGTTGCACCACCAGATCGGAGTCTCCATAACATAAAATCCTCCGAATGCTGATCTCTTTGGCCAATCGGATACCATGGACCAGTGCTTCGTACTCGTCCACGTTGTTCGATACTGCGAAATGGATCTACAACACATATCTGAGCTGATCACCCTTTGGGGAAGTGAGAACAATGTCAACCCCCTAGTCCGGTCTTCATCTTGGAGCCATCAAAGTACATTTGCCAGAAATTGGAATCCGGACAGGGGGGGCTCATATTGGGTTTCTGCCTAATCAACGAGGAAGTCTGCGAGGACTTGGGATTTAATTGAAGTGCGCGACTCATACTTGATACCATGGTTTTCAATCTCAATGGCCCATTTTTCCACTCTGCCAGATGCATCCCGATTGCCTATGATTTCTGCCAGAGGTGCCGAGATGACAACTGTGATCAGACGCGCCTGGAAGTAAGGCTTCAGTCTCTTTGCTTCCATGTACACACCATAGCACATCTTCTGGTAGTGGGGGTAGTTTTTCTTGGAGATTGAGAGCACTTCACTGACATAATATACTAGCCTCTGGACCGGCTATGCCCTGTCCTTTTCAGGATGTTCAACCACCATGACAAGACTAACCACCCGAGTGGTGGCTGCGATGTACAACATCATTGGCTCTTTATCAGTCGTAGTTGCTAGCACTGGAGCAGTGGATATCATACGCTTGAGGTCTTTGAATGATTGGTCCGCTCGCGGAGTCCAAGTGAACTTGTCTGTTTTCTTCATCAGTTGGTACAGGGGGATTGCTTTCTCTCCCAGCCGTCTGAGGAATCGGCTGAGCGATGCCAAGCATCCGGTGAACTTCTGGACGTCCTTGATATTTCTGGGCTTGTTCATCCGCTCAATTGCTGCAATCTTCTCGGGGTTGCACTCGATTCCTCTCTCGGATACCAAGAATCCGAGCAACTTGCCGGCTGGCACGCCGAACACACACTTCTCCGAATTGAGCTTGATCTTGTAAGTGCGCAAATTTGCGAATGTTTCTCGAAAATCTTCCAGCAAGGTTGACCCTTGGACTGATTTGACCACAAGGTCATCTACATATACATGAATGTTCTGGCCGAGCTAAGGTCGGACACACCGCTGCATAGTACGCTGATAAGTTGCACCGCCATTTTTCAGGCAAAGGGCATGGTGATATAACAGTACGCCCCAAAGAGGGTGATAAACGTAGTTTTTATTTGATCTTCTACAGCAAGTTTGATCTGGTGATAGCCAGCTGTGGCATCCAGAAAACATAAAAGCTGACAACCGGACGTAGAATCAATTACTTGATCAATACGGGGCAAAGCAAAAGGATCCTTGGGGCAGGCCTTATTCAAGCAAGTGTAATCGATACACATGCGCCAAGTTCCATTCTTCTTCATAACTAGAACTGGGTTTGCTAACCAGTCTGGATAGAACACTTCCATGATGAAACTAGCTGCGAGCAACTTGGTGATCTCGTCGCTGATTGCTCTTCTCTTGTCCTCTGAAAAGCGCCGGAGTGGCTTCTTGATCGGTTTGGATCCAGGTCGAATGTGAAGCTTGTGCTCGGCGAGTTCCCTTGGTACTCTAGGCATGTCTTGTGGAGATCATGCAAAGATGTCTCGGTTCTCACGGAGGAACTCGAAGAGCTCACCTTCCTATTTGCTTCTCAGTCCATCTCCCATGATCACGCACTTGCTTGGGTCGAAGGGGTCCAGAGCAATCCTCTTGCTTCCCTTGGCCGCTTGAAACGTAGTCTCATCGTCCGATCTCTTGGTCTTCGCACTCAGCAGGGGTGCCTTCATCTGATCCTGAGCCTGAGCCACAACCTTGTCGAGCTGACGTTGCTCCGCATCAATGACCAGGGAATCGGCTAGCTTGGAACTGGCGGACGAACACTCTAGGGACTTCTTGTGGTCGCCACACACAGTGATGGGACCATTCGACCCTGGAAGCTTCATTTTCAAGTATGGCTGGAACACATTCAGCATGAACTTGGTGATTGCAGGGACTTCGAGCAGAAGGTGGTAAGGACTGCTCAGATCGGCCACCTCGAACTAAATCGGCCCGCGACTAAAATTTTCCTCCGAACCAAACACGAAGTCCAGCCGAATGCGGCCCAAAGGAGTGCATGAAAGGCCGAGCACAATGCCATGAAAGATGGTTCGACTGGGCTGCAACTCGCTCTCGCTGATGCCGAGCTTGATCATCGTATCGCGATACAGAATGTTGATGGAGCTTCCTCCATCAATGAGAGTTCTGGTGAATCTGCATGAATACTTGGGCGCTGCCAGAACCGCATCCACCACTAGCGCATAGCTTCCCGGATTCAGCATCAGGCCTGGGTGATCCTTCCTGCTCCATGTGATGACATTGTCCGACCAGTCCATGTACTGGGGAACTGTTGGCATGGTGGCATTGACTGCCTGCTCTCGGGCTCTCCGACTGCCCTTGTCATCTGACTCACTGGTTATGATCATGTAGGCTGCATGTTGGTGTGGGAACTGAGCACGCGCATTCGGTGGTGGTGGACCTGGGGGTGGGGGTGGTGGGAGGTTTCCTGCTCCTCCTTCCGACAGACGCTTTACCCAGATGCATTGCCGAGTGGTATGAGATGCGGGCTTGCCGACTCCACTGTGCATCTTGCATGCTGGTTCATCATGTCTTCAAAGGTGTATGGGGGCCTGATTGGGCCCTGTGGTCTTTCTGCAGGTTTCTGCCTCCCGCAACCCTTGGTTCATCTTGGTGCTGGACTACTGCTACCTGCCGATTGCCGTACTGGGCATCCGGCTGCTCATATTTCCTCTTGTTGAAGCGAGTGTTGTTGTTGTTGTAGAAGTTGGGAGTGTTGTTGTTGTAGTTAGGGGTGTTGTTGTTGTTGCGCTGCATCTCGCGCCTCCTGCCTCCACCGATTGTTGTTGCTGCTGTCCGGAGGACTTTCCCTGGATGAGGCCGTTGACACTCAACTGGATCGGGCGCATTGCCGAATCGGAAGTCACTACTGGAAACAACAGTTTTTCCGTCAGAATCGGAAGCCAAAGCTGACGGCAAAGGTACAAAACCCGGACGGCAAAGCATTTGTTACTTGTATAGTCGGCAAAAAACGGCTTTGTCTTCAGCTTTTAATCGACGCCGTCAGTATTTCTGGTCTGACAAACGGCAAGGCAGACTAAAGAAATTTATTATTAGGTGGGCCCCGGTACATCTTTGCCGTTTGTTGTCTAAAACGCTCACGACAATGTTTTTCTATTGAGATAAAAAAAATTACATGCTCATGCCGTGCCCTGCTAACGTTACATGCCAGGAGGACACCGCATCGGAGACTACGCTGCAGACCGCGCCGTGCCGGAGTTCACGATGTAGAACGCGCTGCGCCAGAGTTTCTGACGCCATGCCGCGACGGAGACCACGCCGGCGTTCCTAACACGCTGTGCCGGAACCACGCCGAAGACCGCACTGAAGACCACACCGAACGCGCGGCACGCCGGAGTTGGATGCGCCGGAGACCAGGCCTCGCGCCGCGCCGGAGTTGGATGCGCCGGAGACCAGGCCGCGCCGTGCCGGAGATGAACGCGTGACCAGGACGCGTCGGAGTCCTCGCTGCGCCGAAGTCCTTGCTGCCGCCGCACCGGAGTTCTCGCTTAGCCGGGCAGCGCCGGAGTCCTCGCTGAGTCGTGCCGCGCCGGGTCCTCTCTACGGCGGAGCGCCGAGCCGAAGCACAGGAGAGGAGAGGGAGTTGGAGCGCGAGGTGGGTGGAGAGGCGTCGGGCGTGGAGAGGATAAGGCAGGTGCGGCGGGCGTGGACGCTTGGTCCGCTGGGGAGGTGGGGGCCGGGGAGGCGTGGTGTAGCTGGGACGGTGTGTTCCAAGCGGTTGGTGAGGCGTGGTGTGTTGGTTCTCCCTCCCACATCAGCGATCCGTGGGAAACATTCACAGCCAATAGAAATCAACTACGTATATTTGTGTTTCTTTGCTCTATGTGTTTCAATAAAATAACTAAGTTAAAATTTTGAAAAAAAATCAAAACTTTTTACACGCGGAATCATACATCAACACCATGCCAAATTTTATGTTATTTGGACATTGTTTGCATTTTCAAAATAATAAAAAAATTAAAATTGTTTTGTGCATAACAAAGGGACTTTGCCGTCTGCTTTTTTTTTCACTCACGGCAAAGATCTCTTTGCCGTCTGCCTTTATAAAACAGAAGGCAAAGCGCTCTTTGCCGTCCGCTCTTATAAAAACAGACGGCAAAGAGATGATTTGCCATCAGTGAAAACAAAAAGCAGACGACAAAGTCTCCCTTGCCGTCAGCCTGCCTTTGCCGTCCGCGACGGACGGTAAATATCCTCTTTGTCGTCTGCCTCGACAAATTGTAGACGGCAAAGAACAAGCTGACGACAAAACTCCAGTTTCATGTAGTGAGCGGCGAACGAATTGGCTATCTTCATCAGATCGGCCAAAGATGTGATCTCCTTGCGCAGGAGCTTGTGCTTCAGCATTGACCCATCCAAGCAGCCGTCAGTGAAGTACTGGATGGTTTGGATCTCATGAACTCCCTCGCAAGTGTTTCTGAGCTTGATCCACCATTGAAAGTAATCGCGAAGGGGCTCGTCCTTTCCTTGTACACACAACGCCAGGTGCCGTGGCAGACCTGGGCGCTCATACGTGCCAGTGAAGTTGCGCACGAATGCGTCATCAAAATCCTTTCAACAATTTATGCTATTGCTAGGCAAGCTATTTAACCAGGACCGAGCCGAACCTTGGAGCATGAGTGGTGCATAGCGAACTGCCACACGCCTACTACCTCCTGCCGACTGCGGCCATATAATCGACCAGCCAATCCTTTGGCTTGACTGATCATTTGTACTTGGGGTGTCCCTAGGAAATGTGAAACCTTTTGGGAACTGTTCTTGCCGAATGCGCGGCCCAAAACAGGTTGGACCCACTGATGCATCATCCTCTGGCTTCTGATCTTGCTACAGCTGCTCGATGCGGTGCCTTGCGTCATTGCTTGCGATTGCTCGGGGACCCAGACGCTGACTCATTGTAGGCGGAACACTGAGGCCACCGATTTCTCTTGATGCCGACTGTTTACTACCGGTTCATCCTTTCAACTTCCTCCTGCGGCCCCTCGATTGCTCCGACTGCGGTGCTGACTCCCATGTGGTGACGATGCCTGCCTCTGCTGCCGAGGTGGCGCATTCGGCTGGTTTACACCCGTAGTTGGCCGAACTGATTTTGACGCCACGCGCCTTTGAGGTTGCTCGGTGGCCGCCTTCTGCTGCTGACTTGCTGCTGCCAGAAGATAATGCATTCGGCGCGTCCTCTCTCGCAGCTCCTCTCCCTCCAGATGCTCCAGCTCGTGGGAAATCTGCTCGGCAGCTCTCATGTTCTTCGCAGGAGAGTTGTACGCGATCTGTGGGACGATGGTGGATGCCACCGGATGCTGGGCTCTTGCCAGCTCTCTGCCGACCTCTCGGTCGGCAGCTCAGAGCTCCTCTAACACTGGGGGTGGGATGACGCGCGGTCCAATGCCATGCGCAGCATTGTACTCCCGAACTGTGGCTTCCAGACGACGTTTTTCAACGTCCATCAGATCTGACTGCTCAGCCAAGGCTTGGCGAGCTTTTTCCAACTCGGCGTGAGCTATCGTTGGATCCGCGTTAAGGCCCACGGGAGTGCGGAGCACATCCTTCGGATTGCTCGGTGTTGCAGCAGTGTTGGCTGCCTCCTTTGTAGCTCGGGCTGCAGTGCTGGTGGAGCTGTGATGACTAGATGATCCTGCCATCATAACCTTCGCACGGATGTGCGAAGTCGTGCTCTCCGATTCGACAGCACCCGCCCCAAACGGAAGCGGGTCTGCGAGCTCAGAAAACACCCGTACCTCCCAGGGATATATCTCCTAAAGAGCCGCAACGAAAACGCGGTGGCTGCCGAATGGAACAATGACGCCACACGGCAGGGGCATTCATGTCCCAAACCACGAGGCGTTGTTGACGACGTAGTCCCACGCTCCGCACCTGAGAACCAGGCCGGACGCTAAGCGTGCACTCAATGCAGATGATGGTCCCGGCCGGATCAGAACTCCAGTCGACACCTCGGCCTGCCCCAAGGTGGGCTCCAACTGTCGTCGTTTGGTAACGACAGATGCCATGGGGATGGCTAAAGAGGGGGACAAACCGAGGTGAGTGTCAACGGTGTCGGAATCGAGAGTGGGGACAGGCACAATGAGACACCGCGATCTACCCAGGTTCGGGGCTCTCCGTAGAGATAACACCCCTAGTCCTGCCGAGCTAGCTATAAGAAATAACTCTGGCTACAATGAATGCTCCTTGAGCCGTATGAGAGGAAGGAGAAGAGGACTCTAGGCACAACTCTATCTTGGCTCTCTCTGGTGGGTGAAGGTGTAGTAAATGCAGCCGTCGTCCCCCACACAGGAGGGGTTCCCGGGGTTCTTATAGGCCGAGCCCGGGGGTACAAAAGTAATTACACAGTAAGGGGGGACCCAATTGTAAGCCTCAGGCAACTAGCTGGGACCCTCATGACGTATGCTCTCCGGCTGCCCCGGAGTGGACTTGCGGTTCTCCACGCCGTTAGCTTGTAGGTCTTGTGTACTGAATAGTGACCCTGCGTACTGAAAAGTGAACCGGAGTACTGAACAGTGGTCCGGAGTACTGAACAGTGGAGCTGGGGGCTTGGTCTTGTTGGCCTGTCCGCGTGATCGGCGCGGGAGGGGACATCACGTCCCTGACAGGCCGGATCTTCTGGGTTTGCGCATTGATGACCTTGTACTAGGTGTCCGACCTGTGTCCTCTTCGGCCGAATGAACCTAGGTGAAGCCGATTGCGCTCTCCTGGAGCCATCGGCCTGCGACCTAATCAGCTCGGCCCTTTGGAGACCGGTCTTGTGCTTGCTTGATCTTGTTTTAGATCGGTGATCCTCAGATCGGTGATCTTCAGGTCGGCCTTGATTAGATTGGCCTTTCTTCGAATGACAATCTTCTCGTCGGCCCAACTTAGCTCGGCCTCACTTAGATCAGCAATCATTAGATCGATGATCTTTGCTTTGAAGTGATGTTTCTCCTGGATGATCCTACCCGGGGGTCATTCCCACGACAACCGCAGACGCGCACCTCCACGCCGCGCTTTCGACGTGCCGCACGCGGTCCTCCCGAGTCGCTCCTCCCGTTGGCCGCCCACCACCGCGTGAAGCCTAGCCCCGACAAGTCACCAGACCCCCCGCGCCGCCAGCGAATCTTAGGGAGAAGAGGGCCTTGCCGCCACCGACGCATGCGCGGGCTTTGCCCGGCACTATCCTTTGGCGGCGGCGAGGTGGAGGGGTGTGGTGGCGGCGGGCTAGGGTTTCGCCCAAGCCGCTCGCGGGAGCGGCCCGAGAGAGAGAGAGAGAGAGAGAGAGAGAGAGGTGTCTTCCTATCAATTCTTTGCATCATGGGCATAGGATGTTCAATTATTGCTTACCCTATGAAAAATGCTTATTTCATTTTTCAAATAAAGCTTAAGCAGCACACTACCAAGTTGATGCATAAAAAGTTTGTGACCGAGTGCTACTTGCGGCTGCTAGCATGTTGGTCAGAGGCAGCACACGACCGGGGCCAACTGAAATTTGAAGATCGCAACATCTCCTGAGACATTATTCAGCCATTAGCTAACAATGGAGATAACTCTGTTTCCACACGCATTACATTATTGCTGCCACCAAAACATTATCCCGTTATTATCGTTTCAATCTAATCCAGTGGTCCGCCAACTATACCAGCCATCAGGGTTTCCTCTCCCATCTTATAGTTCAGTCTCAGTGCAGCCGTTTTGTACTCCACTAGCACTAGCCAGGAGCTCCAGGGCTCAATGGGTTGTGTTTCAGCAGTGCAGCACGCCGCCGGCGCCGTCGGGCAGGCACACAAGGACGACGCCTTTCCCGGCCCGGTTATAAAATCTCTTTCTCAAGGCGATGCGATACGATCAAAACTGGGGAGCACGATCCTTCTCTAGTGCGGGGCAATGCTGTAATGCAACACAGGAGGTGTTTGGTTCGTGCTACTGTAACGTAATCTGATTACAATGTTAACAGGTCCCGTTAAATCGCGTTTGTTTTGCTTGCTCTGTAATTTCCGATAACATGGTATCAAATCCCAGCCAATACAAAACCGATACCGATGAAAATCTGCTGTAACGGAAAACGCTCGAGCCATCTCGTCTCCACACGAAACGCGATCTCACTGCGCGACCTCCTGGTCCTCCTTCCTCGTTCCCCACGCAGCAAGGAAGCTTCGCCGGCGCAGATCGACGACGAGCAGGTTCTCGGCCACCGGCCAATTCTGCGTCGCTATACTAGGAACTGGAGGCATATACTGTAGCGCCGGTCATGCTCTTGTCCAGCCGCTGCCGGCATCGGCACTGGCGGAAGGTCGCCGCCGGCGGCGGCAGCGGTCGGCAGGGCGCTCACTCTCGCTCTCACCGTCCGGGCCCTTGTGCTCAGCCGCCATCTCCAGCGGTGGCCCGCCCCTGTCGTTCCTGGTCTGCCTATCCATGTTCATTGCCTGAATCCTTGAGCAATCCTGGTAATGATTAACATTACAGTAGGTAACCAAACAAATTTGAAGTTTTATCGATTCCGTTTACATTAACACTGTAAACCATTACGTTTACGTTTGCATTACCAATCTGGAACCAAACACCTCCTGCACCATAGAGAGAAAAAGCACGGAGAGTGACTGCTGGGGAGAAGAGAATGGTGCCTGCCGTGCATGACTTCAGGATGCCTTATTTTAGGCTGCCCTGCTGCAAAGTACATGACCTCATTCATTCATCCACTCTGTGCTCATCTCATAAGAGGCCTTTTCCGTTAGTACAAGTGGTACAAGGTACGTACGTAGTACTGGTGTCATTTTATCAGTTTGTATGATGTTGTCAACATACATATATACCTGTGCATTTGTACAGACATGATTGAATGTGTGGGTCTCATTTGCGATCATCATAAGCCGGTTTTATTCGACCTGAACGCCGCGGATCAGAAACTAATTATGCCTGATCGATCTCCTCTCCGCGGAAAATAATAATCAACATTATACACAAGAATGTGATTATATACTACTACTAGGATATAATCCAACTAATTCGATGGTACTGTCAGGTTAAATCTGACCATACTCGTCCGGCTCGATGAGTGGTCCGGCCGGAGCGCTGTGATATGGTAGATAGATGTTTAAGCCTGTTCAGAGGGTTTCGTCGTCGTCGTCTTGCTTTCTTCAGGTGGCTCGTCGGAATCCGTCTCGTTCAACGGGTGCACTTTCATTTTCATCAGCTCCGCGTCTCCCTTTTTGTTGTCGTCATCGTCGTCCGCCTGCTGCTTGAAGCCCGCGGCGGTTGCCATCGTGTCCACTGCGTCCACCACGCTCTCGATCCTCGTCGATATCTCCGTCAGCAGCGACGCCACGGTGAAGAGCGGCATGGCGTCCATCAGCGACGCCGTCTCCCCCGCTTCCCTCGCCAGGCTGAACGGCAGCTCCCGCATGTCGCCCTGCAGCTCGTGCACCGCCGTATTCATGTCCGCCACGGCGAAGTCCAGCGTCGGGGAGACCGTCATGGTGGCCACGGAGCTGGCCGCCTCCCTCAGCACCCGCCCGCACTGCGCGCCCAGCCTCGTGCACACGTCGGCGAGGAGGCGCTTCACGTTCTCGGGGGCCTGGACCTCGGCGTCCACGCAGCTGTTGAGGGTCTCCACGCAGTAGGCACAGTGGCGCATGGCGGCGCCGAGCTTGGGGTACTGCGCGTAAGGGTGGCGGAAGCCGAACTTGCCGTGCGCTGGCTCCCACCGGGCCAGGTTGGCCTGGGAGTCCTCGGACGCCTTGGAGTTGAGCACACACTTGTACCCCTCCGACTTGGCCGCCTGCGCGCCGCCCTTGCCGGCCTCGTCCCCGGCCTCGGCGAAGTAGACCTCGACGCAGCCTTCGACGGCGGCGGCGAGCTTCTCCATGTTGCGCACCGTGAGCTGGTGCAGCTCCTGGCCGGCCCAGACGGGCCAGATGAGCACGCAGACGGCGAGGCAGATGAAGATGCCGATGGCGATGGTGACAAGCCGCTGCTGCGCCAGCGCCACCAGCTCGTCGACGCGATACCCCGACACGGCGACCAGACTGTAGGTCAGGATGAAGATGGTGACGCCGTAGTCGAACCGGGCCTTCACCGTCGGTATGAACCGCGAGAAGGTGGCTGCCGCAGCTGCACCGCCACCCAGATTTATCACGACCGTGTGCTCGAGTTATCATGACCGATCTACACAAGGTTTATGCGTACGTAGAGATGGACTTACCAAGCAGAAAGAGGGAGCCACTGGTGATGACCGGCTCGAGCTTGTCGCCGGATTTGCTGGCCACCCAGTTCACGCCCAGCGCGAGCACGCCGGCGCTCGCCGTGGCCACGGCCCTGTTGAACCCTTTGTACACGCTGCCACCTGCACGTTCATACAAAATTCAAATAAGTGATCAATTCAAACCAAGAGTAAATACATGCATGCTGAAGATATGAGTTGGTTTCGTAATTTTATGAGGTGCGAGTGGGACTTACCAACAGTGTACTCAAAAATGACGACGACAGTCATGATGGCCCACATGGAAGCGCCGCCGACGCCGTCGTAGAGAGGCCTGGTGTAGTAGAAGAGGGAGACCAAGGTGAGAGCAACGCCGACCTTGAGGCCGTGCACCACTCTCCGAGGATCGTCGGCGCCGATCTTCCAGACCTTCTTGGCGAAGCCGGACACCGTGGCTCCCAGCACGATCATGCAAGAGACCAGCCACGCCCACGCCCTCCTCGCCGGCCCGGCCTCGTACTCCACGGTCACCGACGAGCCCTCCGGCACCGTCACCCGCCACTCCGGCCCACTCATCTGGGTATCCCTCGCGGCGGCGTCCATGATGACCGGCCGGCGGAAGCACGTCGACCGCTAGCAAGCCAGCCCCGACGAGTCCCTGTTGCCAAGGAAATGTGGCTGGCTCTACTATGGGTTATATAGGTTGACCCCGGCGTGTTGCTTGGCTTGTGTGTCGCTTATTTTGTTGGATTTATGCTGCTGCTAGCTGACAGGAGGAACGAGAGAAGGAACGAAAGGCTGCTGGGGAATGATGGATGGATCTCCTTGTCTTGGAATGTTGTAAGACGCCATGGGACTTGCTTATATAGGTAGGGACGAAGCTTTCTGAGGTACTGTAAGTCTGTAATGGACTTTGACGTGGGGCCAAGGTTTGCATTTGTCAGGGTGGAGATTGGGGACGACCGACCTCGCGCACGCACGAGAGCTTTGCGTTTCGCAAAGGCCGAAAGGGCCGGGCGAGTGGATCGTCCATAGGATTGTACGTTCAGGTCGAGTGCGATTTCTCTGTCTTTTTTGTTTATCCTGAGTTCCTGAGCACCTAGCTCGCAGGAAGATCATTCCTGAACTTAGTCCGCGAACCAGAACTGCACTTGGCTGCTCAAGAAAGTTAGTTAGCCCTGTGTTGTTCTTTCACCGTCTTGCTGGTTTTAGCAGTTAGTTACAGCGTTGCATCAGCAATTTCATCTTTAGCTAGACGTAAGTACGTACGACAATTCGAAGCGTCTAGAGATTGCTGCTACGTAACCCTCAGTAACACAAAGTCTTTGAGACGGACAGGCAGATAGTTCGAACTTGTTGGACATAAACTCGATCGAGGGAGATGTTCCTTTTTAGTGGTAGAAACAAGATCTACTCAGATGAGCAAAAATTGTACTATACCAAAAAATGCAGACATTCATTTTCCAATAGCAGCTAAATTGGATATTGAGAGCATATTCGATCGTAACCCTCAACCCAAAGTGCAGTGCAAAGGAAAAGGCCTAGAAACCAGTGGTCGTACGTGGATCTTGTGGTACAATTTGTACTTCTGCTGCACTCACTGGCTAGAAGGAAGTAGCTCCTTGTAATTATGGCCGCTAGTCACACGTTAGTGCGGGGATGCATGCTGTAGCCTTTAGACTTTTTATACTGACTGGCTTTTCTGAATCAAAAGGGAGGCCATTTTCCATTTTCTCCTTTTTTGAACGGTTCATTTTCATTTGTAGAAGTCAAATGAGGTGCATACCGACAAGACTGCACAGAAAAATCTATAACGGATCCGAAAATCCAATTCGGCTATCAGAACACATGCACCTACTCGCCAAAAATACAATTTTCAAATGTCCATAGATCGTAAAAATAAATAGATATGTTCATGGTCACATCCATTTGCGATATGTAAATTTTAGGTGAAAAGCTTTAACTGTTTTATCCTTGCAAGAAAATCAAAGGAAACACCAAATGTTATCTTCAAATGTTATACTTAGTTTTTTTCTTATTGACGAAGCAATGCTATTTTGTTTCGCATAAAAATTGTTAAGCACACACTTGCTACTAACATGATCATCTAAAAAACAGTTTTTTTAAATACTCCCTCCGATCCATAAAAAGTGTCGCTCACTTAGTACAAAGTTTGTACTAACTTAGTACAAAATGTGCGACACTTTTTATGGATCGGAGGGAGTACTATTTATTTTGAAATCACTGCTCGTTATGCGGTATATGCTCCCATGAGCTAAAATGGCCCTCCCGGTTAGATCCACCTATATCGAAATCGATCTTGCAAGCTACACATTTCACTAAACTACAATTACACTCCCTTTGGTTTTAATTTCAAGGTTATTCTCAAAAATATTATTTCGCTACACATATACAAAGTGCGGCCTGAAAGGGCTCAAGACATTTTGACTTCTTTTCATCAATCTGAGTAAAACTTTTGTTTTTGTTTTGGAAAAGTAGGTTAAACCCTCAGCCTCTGCATCAATCGATGCATACAACCATCTTTATTAATTATTCCACTAAGGTCTGACATGAACATACATCAAGCCATCCGAAGACACCACTCACACCTACAAACTTGATAATGTGGAGTGCTCTCACTCCTCATATCTATAACCGATGTCGTCGCCGATCCATTCATACACTACTAGGGTAATGGCCTTCAGTAGCGCGGGGTAAAGGCACATCAGCAACGCAGGGTGCCCGTGCTGTAGATAACACGCGCGCTGCAACTAATTTTCAGCAGGAGCGCGGGTTACCCGCGATGTAGTCACTAGTGGACAGACCCCCATATTATCCCGGTTCATATGGGCCTTCGGTCCCGGTTCCACACCCGGGACCAATAACTCGGGACCAATGATGATCCTGGTTGGCCCACGAACCGGGACCGAAGAGGCTCCACGTGGCCAGGCGCGCAACGAGGGGGGGAGGGGTCATCGGTCCCGGTTGATAGGAAGAACCGGGACCGAAGAGGCTCCACTGCCCTCCTTTTTAGCCCTATTTTCTGATTTTTTTCATTTATTTATTTTGTGTTTTGTATTCAATTAAATGGTACCATATATATATAAATTAAAGCAACAATGAAGGAACCACAATATATATTACACATTATCGTCACGAATATATCATATACACCATCTCATTCCTCGTGCTTGGTCGAACATGTATTACACAAACGGTACTCACACGAGTTCGATCTAATTTACATCGGTCCTTGGCCGCTTGTCTTCAAAAAAATGAGGGTGAAAGAACTCTCCGGTCGGAGCTATGACATGGTCTAATAAGAATCCGGCGATTTCCTCTTGAATTGCTCGCACGCGTTCTCGTGGTAGAAGACCGTCCCACATTCGTTCGATCTAATTAAAAGAAAGGGATCAATATATATGAATGAAACTAAACACAATTTAACGCAATAAATTAAATTATTGAATGTTGTTTATCGTACTTCAATTTTCCTTATGTTTCGGGTTGCGGCCGTCTCTTTGGTCGTCTGGCGAATGAACTCGCGGACATAATATCCACATAAGTTATTCCCGGGTCCCTGCCTCAAACACTTTACGAGAACGGAGATCAATGAATATTATAATCAGCATGATAATTATATTGAAACTAGAATCAAAAAGATGCACGGATCTAGCAAGTAGTACTTACATTCAGTGAGTCAAATGTAAGCTTTGCCGGAAGACCCGGTGTTTTGGCGGTGAACCGTTTCCAAACCCTCTGGAGGCATGCTTGCATGTCCTCCCATGATTTCATAGATCTGCGTCCCGGGTCCATGACTTTTACTACTCCTTCGTCCGGAACAATGATCAACAGAATAAAGTGGAAGCTGCACACGCATAAAGAGTCAATTATACGCTTAACACCGAGCAAGCAAAATAGAATGTGTGCGAGACAGTAACACTCACTCGAAGTTGTAAGGAAATAGTATTTCCCTTCTTGTGCCGAAATACGTCAACGATTGCAACAAGTTGTTCTCTGTCTGGTTGGGCTTCTCTTTGATAGTTCTTTCATGAACGAACTGGCAGTCAACGAACCAAATGTCATAGATTTGTCCTTTCTTGCATTCGAGAATCTTCATTCTGCATATATAATTAGTTTAGTGATGAGTGTAAGATTGTACATGAAACGAATGAACTGAGCTAGAAAGGCTTGATCACTGAAATTAATGGTACTTACAGACAATATGCACTGACGATAGATTTGTCGATGGCGTCTCCATTGTAAAACTGAAATAATTCTGAGAATTCAATCAGATCGAAGCCTTGTCCATGCCCGTAATGCTCGTTCTGAAATTTAGCGTAGATCCAGTTTTCGGATTTAGCAGATTTTTCCATGTACCATTCATGCAATTTTCGCATCTTTGTTGGTAGATCGTTGACTAACTCGGGTTTGACGAGAGGATACCCGTGTTGGTATTGGTATGCCGGTACGAATTCCTCGTCGTTCCTGAACTCATCCAGACGGCTCATGTAATCAGTAATATACAATCCTACTGCCTGGGCTTTTGCTCCGTACTATCTTATAAACTCCGGATCTTTGTTCGGATCATACGCATCGACCTGATGCTGCTGGGGGCGCGGCCAAGTGTGCACTTTGAGCGGTTCGATCGATTGTTCTTTCTGTAGTCCGAGCTGGGCAATCTCTTTTCCGACTCTCCGCTCTTTTGCCTCAGCCGACTTTGTAATAGAGCGTTCATAGTCTGATGTGAGCGGTATGGGGTTGTGAAGCTTCTTCTTCAGTTTCGCGCACGCGGCGTGATCTTCTGGGGTGCGCGGGAACAATGGCTCTATCGGCTTCTTCTTGTTGGCCACATCAATCTTCCACTTTTCATAAGACATTTTTACGGACACTTCCAGTTCCTCAGGTGTCATCTCTCCGGGTAGCTTCTTCATATTCTGATGAGGAACTTTTGGGAGGGGTGACCGCTTACGTTTCGGTGATTTCTTGCTGCCCCTCCTAGTATAGGTACGCTTCCGCTTCTGGCTCCGAGGCTCAGGAGATGGAGACGGCTGAGGCGACGGTGGAGATGCCTGAGGCGACGGTGGAGACGACTGAGCCGGAGAGTGGTGAGGCGGTGAAGGCGATGGTTGCGGTGAAGAATGGTCACGTGGCGGCGAAGGTGGATTGCTCTTCTGAAGAGTGGGTGACCTTGGCGGCACATAATTTGGAAGCACGATGTGCTCCTTTCGCCATAGAACACTCCCCTTTTTTGCTTCTCCTAGTTCTTTCAGCTCCCCATCTTCACTTGCAGGGTGGTCCAGCTTCAGCTCCTCATAATCATCCATCACATCATCCACCATGACGACAGCGTACCCTTCTGGAGTCGGGTTGCAATGATAAGTTGGTTTCTCCGGGATTGATAGGGCCATGCCGACCGCCACCGTCACCTTTAAGTTCATCACTTACACCTTAAGCTCACAACGTGTGCTCTCCGTGATATAATCCACTGGGTAGCGTTTAGGAGCAACCGTTGTCAGTGCATCATCATCATCCTGCTGGAGCTGCGTGGAAGCTTGGGTGCTTTTCCGATTCGATGGGGCGCCGGTAGCATCGAATCCAGTTTCTAACAAGAGCTGTTGAGGTTGGCCGCCACTTTGCTGGCTAAGTCTGCCGATCAGCTCCTCCGCCCGCTTTAAGCCTTCTTCTACATTACGCAGCCGCTCTATGGTAGCCGTTTTCTCAGCCTCATTCGCCACTTTCTCTCTCTCAGCCGCCGCTTTCTCAGCTGCCTCCCTTTCCTTCCTCCTCTGATGGCTTTTATCTGGATATTTCTTGCTTTCCGAAGGGAAGGCAAGTTTCCAACACTTGGAGCCTGGCGTGCCTCGTGCTCGTCCTGGGTGTTCTTTATTTTTTAGGGCGCGTGTGAGCTCGTCGTCCTCTCTATCAGGAATGAACCGTCCCTCTTCAATATCACGTACTGCATCTCTAATATCATCGATGGGCAGCAGGGGATCATCTATGTGTGACTGGTTATATATTGCCATCCCATCTTTGTCCAACGTGCCCCCATGGCCGTAAAACCAGTTTCTTGTCCGTTCGTTCCATGTTGTAGGCTCTGGAGTGATCCCGACATCAAAATACTTGGCCTCAATTGCCTCCCACCTAGGCATGCAACCGGCGTAGCCAGCAGGCCCCATTTTATGGTGGTAAATCTTCTTAGCGGCATTCGTCTGATTTATTTCAGACCTTTACTGCGCGTGCTCCGATTTCTTGTACGCCACAAAATCATCCCACTGCTCTATTATCTTACCATAGCCGTGTTCGAAATCCAGAGTCTTGTCTAACTTGACATATTTTAGGTACAAGTTTTTCTTCCAATTTTTGAATTGCTCGGCCATCTTGCTGAGAGCAAACTTCTTGACTCTAGCCTCTAGCTCCAGTCTAGTTGCCGCCTCCTGAGCTGGATTATCCACCTCTGGCATCCGCAGGAGGAAATTATGCATGAGCATGTTCCAAAGCCTGTCTTTCATGGTGTCGCACACAAACGAGATTGTAGGGTCCTTTAGCTGCATCCATTCTCGAATGGTGATCGGGATGTTGTCCCTCACGAGAGTTCCGCATGCCTTCACAAATTTTTTCTTGACATCGTCCGGAGCTAACGGTTCGCCGTCTGGACCGACCTCTTCGATCCTATACCTCACATTGTCAGCCAACTTTTTGGTGGGGCCTCGTTTCTGTCTTGCGGAGGAATGGCCGGATCCGGATCCGGAGGGCTAAAAGAAGAAAGAGTGTTAATATATGCATGTACATATACAGCTGCATTTTAATTAACAGTAATTTACATATATATCAACCTCGCCGGTGTTTTCGAGATTAAAGGTTCCGCCGGAGGCGGAGCCGGAGCCGGCTTGTCTCCCGTCCGATGCTTCTTCTCGGTGGAGAGACTCGTCTCCCTCACCGGAATCGTTCAGAAACCGGCGGGTGACATCTTGACCTTCATTGTCGTTGATCATATCGTGAAGCAAGTTTTCCTCATTTTCATCTCTATGAAATATTGGATCCATAGTATCTGCAAATTAAGAATTGCAAGCTATTATAATGCAAATCGTAGGCGGCAGCGGTGTAGTCAACTGTAGCAGCAGAGTCTACTGGAGATTAAAAGGGGGGGGGGGAGAAACAGTAAATACACGGCAATCATAGCAAACAATACAAGGCATGACAAAGGAAATGCAATCGGTGATCTAACGTAAAACGATGCAATAAGCTCGGCGCTAATGGCGACCTCGCCGGTGATTACCGGACAGGGTGTCCGGAGGGGGGGATCAAGCCGGAGGTGTCTTGGGTACCGGACAAACATAAGGGGGTGTATCCGCGCTAGTTGATCTGTTCTGAGAAACATTGGTGTTCGGAATAAATTCATCCGGGCACTTTAACAGTACCGGACGAATCATCGGACTAACGGTCCGGAGGGGGCGGTTCGATGTTCGGTATGTTAGAGGGGTGCGGTAGACCAACGGATAGCGTATTCGTATTCGTTGTATTTTTCTGAGCAATTTTGATGTATAAAGTTTTTCGATCCGATATACGGATTAAAAGATATTAATTTAATAAGTTTAATTCATTTTTAAATTAAACCAAATAGCAAAAGCTACTGATCCTATTTTAAGATCAACTCCAACATAGCTGAAAATTGGAAATTTGGATAGAGGATTTTCTCCTGATAATTTTTCATATATTATATGTTAAATTTGGAGTTAATAAGAATTTCCTATGAATTTTACAAGTTTAACCAATTTTCAGCCTATTTCTGAATTCTTTTAATCTTTATTCCATTTATGGCGTCAGCATGACGCAGGGGTGATGTCACAGGAGGGGCTGACATGTGGGGCCACTGTGTCAGCCACAGTGGGGTTTAACCCCTTTGTTTAATTAAACAGAGAGGGGGTTAGTGGTTAGGGTCCCACTTGTCAGTGGGTTAGGGTTAGGTTTAGTGGTAGGTTTAGGTTAATTAAACTAGGCCACGTAGGCTCGCCGGAAACTTGGCCGGCGGCGACCAAATCTGCGGCGGCGCTGCACGGGGAGGAGGCTCCCGGCCTCCATTTGACGCGCAAGAAACACCAGGAGAGAGCCCTTGCTCTCCTCCATCGAATGGAGCCAGCAGGGGTTCAAGGAGGAGCTCCAAAGCGGCGGCGTCCGGCGACTGGAACGGACGAAAACGGGCACGAGGCCACGGAAGAGAGCGGGGAGTGGGGGAAACGGAGCGCGTGCTCACCGTGAGCAAGACGGTGAGGTCGGGGGAGCCGGAGGGAGGCCGGAGACGGCGTAATCGACGGTGAGGTCTCGCGGTTCCGGCGGCGGGTTCTTCTCTGATTCGTAGGGCGGCGGAGGTGGTGGAAGGGGGCTCCCCTGACCGTAGGGCGGCGAATTGGCGGGCAGCCTGCCGGCGTCGACGGCGAATTCCGCGCGGAAGAAGAAGAGTTGGGGGATTTGGTGGAGTTGGGGGAGGAAGAAGAAGTGTTGGCGCGTATTATAGTAAGGGCCATCGGTCCCGGTTGGTAGCACCAACCGGGACCAAAGACTCAACGGTCCCGGTTGGTGCTACCAACCGGGATCGTTGGCCTGGGCGGGGAGGGGCGTGGTGCTGCCACGTCGCACCAGGGTCATCGATCCCGGTTGATAGCACCAACCGGGACCGTTGAGTCTTTGGTCCCGGTTGGTGCTACCAACCGGGATCGTTGACCCTTTTATGCAATGTTTTCGGCTTCCCGCCCTTTTCAAATTTATTTTCTTTTTTAATTAGTTAGGCGTTTCAATTTAAAATGATTTTTTGTTTGGAATTTGAAAAAACTTTTAACAGCAAAAGTGCTTCAATTTAATTAACTAATCCAAAACCATTTTTTGTTTTGAAAGATTCCACACCTAGCTATCACCGGCCATGCCCCCCTCCCCCGTTTTGACCGCATTTTGAAATCGGTGCTTAAACAATTCAAAAAAATCAAAAATATATAAAACCTTCGCGTTGCATCCTAATTTATGTCCTAGTAACCATACAAACCAACAAACTTGGAATAATGCAAATCTATTAAAAAAGCCTTCTCAAAATGGGCTATCGAGTATGAAGGTTCATGGCTTTCAAGTCAAATGGCCGAAGTTATAGCTAATTTCAAATGATAGTTTCCCCAAATGATCTCATATTTTGCATATGTGTGTATATTTGAATGGCCAACAAGTTTGCCAAAGGAACTTTTCATTTTCGTTGCACGAAAAATCCATTTTTCATTTTCCGAGTGCCGAAAGTAGGGTCTTTTTGTGAAGGATCTACCAAATATTTGATGTCAATTTGAACCAACCCATTTTTGTATTATACTAGACCATATTTTATTAACAATTTACAAAATTTTCCATGTAAAATGTTTCTTATGCACCTCTGCTGAAAAAGACAAATTGCCGCCAATTCAGATGGAACGGGGTGAAATTTGAACTACAAGTGCTTGATAGATTGCTCTTTATTTTTTCAAAAAAACATTTCCAAGTGCACAAGTACTCATTTCATCAGAGATCTACAAAGAGTTTTGCAAGATTCCACACCTAGCTATCACCGGCCATGCCCCCCTCCCCCGTTTTGACCGCATTTTGAAATTGGAAAGCACTACAATTGGAAAGCATCATGTTCAAACTTGGCTAATTGCAAACATCACAAAAAAATCACCAATGGTTCATTACATTATTACACATCACTTGTTTCCTACATTGCTTATGATCGCTTCTTGGGTCGTAACCATGGAGCATCTTCATTGCTTAATGGGATAGTTGGGTCAGTTTTCACTATGAATGGAGGAATTTCATGAAACTTATCGTAATCTTCGGACATGTCTGTCTTGTCCTCGACTCCCACGATGTTTCTTTTTCCTGAAAGAACTATGTGACGCCTGGGCTCATTGTCTGATGTATTCGTATCCTTGTTTTTCCTTTTTTTCGGTCTAGAAGACATGTCCTTCACATAGAAAACCTGAGCCACATCTTTGGCTAGGACGAATGGGTCGTCTGTGTGACCAAGATTCTTGAGATCCACTGTTGTCATTCCGTACAGCTGGTCGACCTTTACCCCATCTACATTCATGTTGAACCAACTGCACCGAAACAAAGGGACCTTAAAAGTAGGTCCATAGTCAAGTTCCCATATCTCATTTATGTAACCATAGTATGTGTCTTTTGTACCATCCTCGTTTGTTGCATCAAAGCGGACACCACTGTTTTGGTTGGTGCTCTTCTTATCTTGGGCGACCGTGTAAAATGTATTCCCATTTATCTCGTACCCTTGGAAAGTCAATACAGTCTCAGACGGTGTCGCGACCAGCAAGTAGAGTTGATTTCCAATAGTGGTGTCATGCATGAGACGTAATTGCAACCAAGTGCCGAAAGTCTCCATGTGTTTGACTTGAATCCATTGGTCATCCTCCCCCGGGAACTTGGAGCATAGAACATTCTTGTGTTCCTCGATATACGGTTGGACGAAGATAGAACTTTGTAGAACTGTGTAGTGTGCTTGAGTCAAAGAATTCTCGTCCTGAAATATCTTTGCTTTCTTTCCTAGCGTTCCTTTTCCACTCAGTCTCCCCTCATACCGCGATTCAGGAACACCAATCGGCTTAAGGTCAGGAATAAAGTCAACACAGAACTCAATGACCTCCTCTGTTCCATAGCCCTTGGAGATGCTTCCTTCTGGCCTTGCACGGTTACGAACATATTTCTTTAAAACTCCCATGAACCTCTCGAAGGGGAACATATTGTGTAGAAATACAGGACCTAGAATGGCAATCTCGTCGACCAGGTGAACCAGCAGATGCGTCATAATATTGAAGAAGGACGGGGGGAACACCAACTCAAAACTGACGAGACATTGGACCACATCCTTCTGTAGCCTTTCCAGACTTGCATGATCGATTACCTTCTGAGATATTGCATTGAGAAATGCACATAGCTTCACAATGGGTACTCGAACATTTTCTGGTAGAAGCCCCCGCAATGCAACCGGAAGCAACTGCGTCATAATCACGTGGAAATCATGAGAATTGAGGTTCTGGAATTTTTTCTCTGCCATATTTATTATTCCCTTTATATTTGACAAGAAGCCTGCCGGGACCTTGATACTTCTAAGGCATTCAAAAAAGATTTCCTTCTCTGCTTTGGTAAGAGCGTAGCTGCTTAGACGCCCTTTATCAGTATGCCTGTGGTATGGGTCTTTTTTCATACGTTGCTGGTCCTCCCGTGCTTCTGGTGTATCTTTTGACTTCCCATACACGCCCAGGAACCCTAGCAGGTTCACGCAAAGATTCTTCGTCACGTGCATCACGTCGATTGAAGAACGGACCTCTAGGTCTACCCAATAGGGTAGCTCCCAAAATATAGATTTCTTCTTCCACATGGCCGCGTGTCCGGTAACTGCGTCTTTCGGAACAGATTGACTGCCAGGACCCTTTCCAAAGATTACTTCTAGGTCATTCACCATACCAAATACATCAGCACCTTTAGGGAGCTTAGGCTTTTTCCAGTGATCTGCCTCACCGTTGAAATGCTTGCCTTTCTTTCTCACGATATGATTGGGTGGCAGAAATTGACGACACCCCAGGTACACAACCTTCTTACATTTATCCAAATATATACCTTTAGTCTTATCTAAACAATGCGTGCATGCATTGTATCCCTTTTTTGACTGTTCTGAAATGTTACTAAGAGCGGGCCAATCATTGATGGTTACGAAAATCAACGCTCGCAGGTCAAATTCCTCCTGTTTGTCCTCATCCCACACGCGTACACCTGGTTTGGCCCACAGCTCCAAAAGTTCATCGACTAATGGCCTTAGGTACACATCAATGTCGTTGCCGGGTTGCCTCGGTCCTTGGATGAGCACTGGCATCATGATGAACTTCCGCTTCATGCACACCCAAGGAGGAAGGTTGTAGATACATAGAGTCACAGGCCAGGTGCTGTGACTGCAGCTCTGCTCTCCAAAAGGGTTCATGCCATCTGTACTTAGACCAAACCATAAGTTTCTTGCTTCATCTGTAAAGTCTGAGTGGCCTCTCTCGATTTTTCTCCACTGCGACCCATCAGCGGGGTGTCTCAACTTCCCGTCTTTCTTACGGTCTTCTTTGTGCCATCGCAGCAACCTGGCATGCTCCTTGTTTCTGAACAGACGTTTCAACCGTGGTATTATAGGAGCATACCACATAACCTTAGCAGGAACCCTCTTCCTCGGGGGCTCGTCATCTCCCTCAGCATCACCAGGGTCATCTTGTCTGATCTTGTACCGACTCGCAGTGCATACCGGGCATTTATCAATACTCTCGTACTTTTCACCGCGGTACAGGATGCAGTCATTAATGCATGCATGTATCTTCGGCACATCTAATCCTAGAGGGCAGATAACCTTCTTTGCTTCGTGTGTTGTCGCGGGCAATTCGTTATCTGGTGGAAGCTTCGACTTCATTATTTGCAGTAACTTCTCAAATCCGGTGTCAGAACAACCAAAATCTGCCTTCCATTTCAACAGTTCCAGTGTGGTACCGAGCTTTGTGCTGCCATCTTCGCAATTTGGGTACAAGGGCTTTTTGTGATCCTCTAGCATGGTCTCCAACTTCTCCTTCTCTTTTCCTGTTTCACAGTCTCGCTTTGCATCAGAGATGACCCGACCAAGACCATCAGCGGTCTCATCCGATTCCCGTTGTTATTCTTCATTGTCACCTCGAGGAGATCCATCTTCTTCATTGTCTGGCATTGCAGTGTCACCGAATTCTTCAGGGGACATAGGATAGCTATCATCATCCTCCTCTTCTTCATTGTCTTCCTGCCTAACCCCTCTTTCTCCGTGCTTGGACCAACAATAATATCCGGGAATGAAACCTCTATGAAGCAGGTGGCCTTGAAGTGTTCTCGAGGAAGAGTACTCCGCCACGTTCCGACAGTCAATACAGGGACAAGGCATAAAATTATCCACTTTGTTTGCGTTAGCCACATTGAGAAATGTATGCAGGTTTGCAATAAACTCGGACCCGCGTCGATCGCTGTACATCCATCGCATCCGTGCTTCGATCTGCGTCATATAATTAACCATTACAATAACTTTGTGAATAGTGAAAAGACCACTATATATGCACACGTGCAGTATTTTTGTATCAGTTACAGATGGAGAAGATAAGGTTGCTAACCTCGGCCGAGGATACGGTGTTCTGAGGACCTAAGTGTGGCTCGGACATTTCGTCGAACACCTGGTGTGCAATCAAAGGAAAAAAATTCTAGCACCCACCCCACCCCAACACAATCCTGAAATTTTTTGAGGCAAAATGGCAAAGTGCTGGTTGGGGGCTTATATAGCCAGGGCAACAGTCCCGGTTTTTGCCAACAACCGGGACCAATGCCTCGCAGTGCGCCACGTGTTGGTCGCCAGAGCATTGGTCCCGGTTTGTGGCAACAACCGGGACCGTTGCCCCACATGAACCAGGACCGTTGCCCTTTCCAGATAAACCGGGACCGTTGCCCGGCATCGGTCCCGGTTCTGAAATGAACCGGGAGCGATGCCTTTTTTGGGCTGGACGAAAGGGGGGTCTGTCCACTAGTGAGTTAACTCTTCAATTAGCAGCGCGGGCCTAGCGGACCGCGCTGCAGAACTGTACGTCCACTAGCAGCGCGGCTAGAAAACCCGTGTTGCATGTACATTTCTCGCATTTTTTTGTTTATTCTGCAATATTATTTGTTTATATAGTTTTTTATAAATTTTCAGCATACACACATAACATTTATATACACACACATATAAACCACATCATATCAGAGAACATAACAATAAGCTCATCGATCATCATTATATATATATCACCTTATGATCATATATAATATCCAACACAAAGATTTTTTATACTACTAACTAGGACCTAATCCAACACAGGTACGAATTCTCCAACAAGACAATATTTAACAACAAGTACAAAACATAACATACTCCTCAACCTCCAAAGGGTAAATTTAAAAAAACCAAAAGACACCTCGATTTCCATAATGTAATATGGAGAACATCTTGTCCCAAGATTTTATATTCATCCGATTCACTATCCCTTGCCATCTTTTAATTCTTAAGCAGCCATCATCATGTTCACTTTCAGTGTTGTATTTAGTCTTGAAGAGTACATTCCATGGTCGTGAAGAAACAACTGTAAGCTCGCCTCTACGAGGCATTCACCTAGGCCCACATGGTTTCGGGATCCTCTGTACAAAACATATGAGTAAAATACTTAGTAATGCGGTATAGTTAATCTTAGGTCAAAAGATTTTTTTAAATGATGGACTAGTGACAGAATAGTAAAAAATCTCACCATGTTCGAACCTATTACATATCCCGAAAACAAATCGACAACAAATGACACATATGGTGTATAAGATTCCTCGGCATCATAAAAGTTTGCAAAGCTAGCTAAATCTTTAAGTACTTCGACGTACTAATCTTGTTCATCCATTGTTAGGTCAAAACCACCATTATAAAAAGCATTATCAAACATCTTGCTTATATCCTTCGGAGCATAGAGATAAACTCGCAATTATAAATAAGTTGTCAACTTGGGAAGCAAGGAAATCAGGAAGAAAACAAGTCAAATTTGTTTAAGAAATTCACGTTGAGATATAACCAGTTTCTTGTCGTCCACTAGCATCCAAATATCCTTATTTCGAAATTCAATACCATCTTGACGACAATGTCCAAGATAAAAGGTGATTTGCATACCATCCTCTAATGCATATGCCTTGCATAATGCATACCAATCTGAACAGGAAAAATAAGTGCACCAAGGTTTATTAGTGACCTCTATCTTTAAAGTTATACCATGTTTCGTCGTCTTTAGTTTGAATTCTTTTGTTTCATTCTCTTGCCAATCATAGAATTTAACAAAGTCACATACATGACGTCTTGCGCATCCCATCAAGCAGGTGCTCTCCGCCGCGGAGATGTGGATGCGGGCCAGGCATCGTCGCCGATAACTTTTTTAATATACAAAGTTTTATTAAATTATACGAGTGAAATTCTTATTAAAATACTTTTAAATAATGTCTATACTTAGATTGGACACATAAGCGAATCAGGGGGAGCGTAGAAGCTACCCAAGTAGGACGCACAAGTTCCGTACTTATACATATCACAAGGTTAGTTGCACGCTCTCCTCCGATGTCACATAATGTCACAATATATTTAAATCATCGACATTCTAAAAAAACAACAGTAATGATTAAAAGTAATTTGATGCCGAAACACCGTTTCATTCCCGTTTTGACAAATCTCAAGCACTCGATGTGTCCTACTTTTCTACCACAAGTCATGCCGAAATCCACGGAAATTTTCGGCATAACATTTGCTAGAAATTAGACATATCGAGCGCATGAAATTTTTCGGAAAGGAAATTTACCGACATTCCGGCAAAACATTGGTCACTCATAACCCTGAAAAATTTGATATGACATTTCCTAATATAATTTTGCTCAACAAAAATCATAATAGTCTCAATATGCTAACAAAAATCCTAATTACCCCAATATGCTAACAAAAATTCTAATTACCTCAATATGCTAAAAAAACTCTAATTGGCTAAAAAAATCTATCTATCTATCTAAACTGTTCTATATTTGCATACAAATATATTTGCATACAACTTTGGAATGCTAACCTAACTAACAAGTAATTACAACTAACTAAAACAGTAGCCTAACTAAAGCATTTGTGAGAGGGGATTGAGATGGAGGGTCACCAGTGGGCGGCGGCGGCGGCGTGATCCGAGCGCGGCAGTGGCGCGGAGGAGCAGGATGCCCGATGTCGGAGGAGCGGGGCGGCGGCGGCAGCGTGGAGGAGCGGGGCGGCCGACGTCGTGGAGCAGCAGGGCAGCCGGCGTCGTGGAGGAGCGGGGCGGTGGCGTCGCGGAGGAGCGCAGGGGTGGCGGCGACAACTCGTGGAAGTGAGTGAGGGGAGCGTGAGTGAGAGACCGAGGGAGCGAGGCCGTGCGGCCGGTTTAAGTGGCTGGGCCATCTGAAGCGCGGGCATACATCCCGGCGCTGTAGATGACTTGGCCACCTACAACGCAGGCTAGCAATAGCGCACTGTTGTCTTGTGGGCTCAAAAAACCCGATCTATGGTAGCCATATTAGCAGCGCGCGTTACAGAGCATGCGTTGCAAATCTCTTATATATCTACAGCGTGTGTTCTATTCTGTGCGCTAGTAAAGTGGCCAGCCACGTGAACCCTAGTCGTTTCCCCATAATAGCAGCGCAGGTGCGCCTAGACCGCGCTACTAATGAAAAATCTTCTACAGCGTGCTCCGTCGGAACGCGCTGCTAATATTTATCAAAAGCGCGGGCACTACCTGCCGCCCTGCTAGTGAACATTCTTGTATGGCCATTATCCTAGTAGTGATATAACGTATCGAAACCAACAACCTGTGCAGTAGACCTAAAACTTACACCGCATGCACATGTTTTGGAAGCCGCCATCATCGCCGAACCATTGTCCCATCTTCAGGAGAGAGATGTGCATCATCCTTATCAGTCCAACCATCCGCCCACGCCACCACAGCGCCTAACGACGCCACCGCCCTGCGCTCGTCCATCCTGACGCGGAGACTCTGGAAGATCTGTCGTGCATAGCACCTGCTGACCAGGCATGACAAACCGTAGCACCTGTCGGCCAGGCATGACTTGACATCACCATCGAACCTCCGATCAAGACGAAGCCGCTCCGCCTCCTGCCTTTGTCTTCTAGCGCTGCTATAAAACGATGCTCCCAAGAGAGAAACGACACCGTGGTGTCGCCATCATCTGATCTAGAATATCAGATCTTAGGGTTTCCCCCGAAGCAGTGATACGCGAGAGAGGATAATTACTTCTCGTCCTTCGTTGGTTACCCCAAGTGGAAGGTGAGCTGCAGCGTAGCGGCAAGTTTCCCTGGGTGAAGATACCGAGCTTGAGTATCGACTAGTAGGACTCCGGAGATGATAAGTAGGTGTCAGCGGCGCAACTGCCGTGGACCTGCACATAGACACAAATTACTTTGTTCCCAATGAAGTTCAGAGAGGTTGTAAATTTCTCCGGTCTTGTTGTTTACAAAGGATCAAAACACAAGGGATAATGATAATGATAGAAGCTGAAAGTAAAAGCAGAAAAGTAAATGAGCGTGTAAACAGTGATGAGAATATGGACCGGGGTCCCGTGATGTTCACTAGTGATGTCTCTCTCCCAAAAGATGATAAAACTGCTATGCAAGGTAAACAAATTACAGATGGGCAATTGACAGGATTATAAATGCACCGCGATGCTAACTATGTTAGAAAGAAAGGAAGAGGCTCAAAAGCATGGGCGGTACGCCAAAATAAGTAGACCGATATCCAACTGCATCTACTACTAATCTATCCAGAACATCTCGCTGGTATTAAGTTGCGAGTCCCACCCAAAGTGTAAACCCAAAGCAACAGACAACTGCATTAAAAAGCACTTTGCGTAAAGTAAACAATCCTTGCAACCGCGGTTACAAGCACCGTTGTTTTCCCCCTTGTGGAAACAACACATCCCCTAGACTCATGTTTCTGTCACTCAAGCGTATCATCAGGGGGCATGAACCCACAATCGAGCATAACGTTCTCTCTTGGAGTTACTACCTACTACTTGGCCAAAGCAATAAACAACAACGGAGAACATGCAATAATTACTTAGGAACAAAAACATAAAAGATAAGAACCAAATATATTACTCTATCACAATCTGAACATAATCTCACAATCCATCAGATCCCATCAAACTCAGCATAGCAACAGCAGAAAGATTACATATGTGCCTCGATCATGTAGGGAAGCTCACTTGGTCTAAACCATGAAGAACAAAGAGGGGAGGAGAACATCACATAACTACTGATCACAGACCCATGGTCCAAAGGAAACTACTCACGGCACATCCGGGAAGCGTCCATGGTGAAGAGGAATCTCCCGAAGGTCGATCCTCCCTCCGGCAGGGTGCCGAGAAGAAGTCTGCTGGCGCTCCCGATCTTGGAAGCGCGACGGTGGTGGAACAGAGGCGAGATCGCGAAAAAGGGTTCTCTTCTCGGAAGTTTCACGTCACGGGGAATATATAGGCGAAGGGGGCAGCCAGGGGGGCCACCAGGAGTCCAGGCGGCCCCCTGGCGCGGCCAAGCCCTAGGCTGCGCCAGGTGCACTACTAGGGAATACCCTTATGGTGGCGCCCTTTTTTTGTGTTTAGTGGCGCATTAGGGATGCGCCACTAACTACAAGCCACTAATAAGGGCTTAGAGGTGGCGCATTCTGGATGCGCCACCCCTAAGGCCCTTAGGCGTGGCGCATCTCAGAATGCGCCACCTCTAAGCCCTTAGGGGTGGCACATTCTGATATGTGACACGCCTAAGGTTCCCTAGGGGTGGCGCATTCACAGTGCGCCACTAAATCCAGACAAAATGCGCCACTAAAGAATTACAGAAAAAAAAAGAATTACAGAAAAGAATAAAAACATTACAGATATTTTTATTATATTACAGAAATGCAAAATACAATATAACAATGAGGCCAAAAATTATTGATACAAAAGAATTGCATTATAATTCTTATTACAAAGATTTACAAAGGTTTAGAGGCCAACAAGATTCACAAGATTACATCCATCACAAAATTACAATGAGTCCAACAATTATTGAAAACCGAAAGCTACTTTCGTCATCATATCTTGTTTGCTCTTCAACCTGCACAAAACAAAGCTTTAGAGGTCACATCTATATGAATTCATACCAAAGGAGAACAAAGAAATCTAGCATCTATTCTTATCAACAACTTAAAGCAAGTCGATCAATGGCGAGAATCATGCACATATGCATAAAAATGCATATGCAGTGACCTTTATACACAAAGAGCACCAAGAGTATTTGACACTACCATCTACTACACAAAGAGTACATCCAAATTACATGTAGGGCATATATAACATAAATTGTTCAATTGTTCTGACTCGGCTCGGGGAATGGGCGGCATCCTTCTTTCGTCATGAAAGGCCTTGTGTCACGCAGGGCCTTTAGGCGGACTTCTATCTCCCCATTGGATGGTGCAATGTTCGAGTGGAAGATCGACCCCCTCATTTGTACTTCATGACGGATGATAGTCTCCATCTGCGCTTGGATGTGAAAGAACTCCTCCTTCAGATTTGCATCGGCGATTTCCGCCTTCCTTTCGGCCGACGCTCTGAGATGACTTGGCAGCGCAAGGTTGCGTTGTTCCTGTACAATCGCCCTCATGTGATGAAGGGCGTAGTACTCATCCCTCACACTGCCAGCCGGCTGCTTGACGCGCGGGAACTGCGTTACGTGGTTGAACACGTTCACGCCAGGCTGATTTTTCCTGAACTTGTGCTTCATGATCTTGCCTCCGGCTTTTATGTAGCCGACAAGAGCATCATCCAAAACTCTCATGATATACTTGTAATCTTTCTTATTCAGACTCCTCGAGTCTAAATACACGGCATGCGAGTGTTGCGGTGAAAAGCAGATGAGCACGCAGTCTTGATCCTCACTGCATAATTAAAACAATCCAAAATAAATGTTGGAAGAGGACAATGGTAGAAAGCTAAGAAAGCATACATGCTACGGCGGCGAGCGAATGACTTACTTGGGAGAGTAGGTCATGAGAAATGAATCCTTGTCGGCGTTCTGTAGCATGAATTCTCTGATGTACCCCACCACAAGAGTCGCGTCCCCGTCATCCATCAAGATGCTTTCACACATGTAGAAGGGGTACAATATCGCGACGCTCGGGGTATTATCTCTCCTGATACTCATAGAAAGGCTGAGCGAGAACAGACGGATAAGGCTATGGTCCAGCCGCTTGAGATGGTACAAATTGAAGATCTCCGAAAATCGCAGGATTATCATATCCGCGGGGATAGTGTTGATGAAGCCCATGTTGAGTGGCACCTTGGCCATGAAAACCGGGTACGAGGGATTCTCTTCTCGAAGAAGAATCTTCTCTAATGCCATAATACTATGATGCACACTCTGCATATCCGAAGTTGCAAGGTCCAACATGTCCTTAGGTAGCATCGCCCTACCAACCACATGGATTTCAAACGAGATATCCTTGGGTCTTGGTGGCCCGTCCTGAGCCCGGATCGGCATCGAAGGTTGGCTACTCGAAGTGATGCTCTTCTTTCTTTTCCGTCCCTTCTTCTTTTCTGATTTTGAGGGCTCACCGACCTTTATCTGCTCAGTGGCCGCCTTATGGAGTGTGGACGGGCTGAGAATAGATCTCCTTGTGGCATCTGCTTGAGGCTCGGTGAAGGCGCAAGCTGCTGGAGACATCTCCTGAGAAGCAGCGAAGAGACGCGTGGAGCAAGCAGGCTTCGCCGCAGGATCATCTGGACCGCGAGATTCCTCGTCATGATGATAGGCTCCTTCAGTAGGAGGCATGAATAAGTCATCAGCATCATACAAAGTATTAATGAACTGGTCGGCGCTGATATCATCATCAAGATCATCGTCTTCTTGTTGTGCGCCGATGGGATCATGTGGCGCTGACACGATGACTAGCGGTGTTGTCCTAGGTGTGGTGCCCTTTTCCCCCGTCATTAAACGCATTTGGCTCTTCGGCCATAGGCATATTTGGTTGAAACAGTCACTGAGGACTGCCGGCTCGTCCTTATCGTATCCGGGGGGTTGAATGGGAGGTTCAACTCTCTCGTAGCCCGAAATCACGAGAGAGATTTGAACCCTATGCATCTCCGGTGCCATCGGCATATTGTGCATGATTCGATTTTGTGGTTGAATGATTTTACCTTTGGCAACATCCTTCAACTCGCCGTCCACGACTTGTAATAGAATGCATGGAGTGTCCTCCTGCGAAAGATATATATATATATATATATATATGCATGTACGGCATCAGAGAGATTCCACTAAAAAAGGCAAGGAGATGAAGTCCTCGTTTGAGTTGCAGACGCTTATAGTTACCTTGAGGGCGTCGAGGCCGGCTAGTGAAGAGACCCCGCCGATGAAGGCAGGCATGCAAGAGACGGAGGGCGCGCTGCCTCCCGTGGCGTCGGTCGCCCTATTTGCGCTGCCGCCGGGTGCATTATTGTTATGCCCCGGTTGCTCGATCGTGGCTGGAGGAGTTACCATCACGTCCGGCGCCGCCGCCGCGGTGTTGGCGGCCGGAGTCACCAATATGCCGGGAGTCGGTGCGGGAGCCACCACTACGGCGGGAGTCGGGACTGCAGGCGCCGCGGTGCCCGAGTTGCTGCTGACCATGATGGGGACTGGTATGGGCCCTTGTCCACCACGCGCTTGCCAATTCGCGATCGACTGCATCATATCTGGAAGGAGAGCGTTCATCGTCTTCGCCACTTCGTCCTGGACAATCTGCGGAAGCATGTTCACCTTCTCCTCCAGTCCACGAACATAAGCGGCATATTCTTCGGTCCTTCTCGCCTTGCGCCCCCTCGAACCGGACTGCTCCGCCGGTTTTCCATAATATTCGGACCAATTTAGGTCCTCACCAAAGCCGACCACACGGCCGGCTGACGATGGCTTCGCTGTCACATCGTCAACCTTCTTGACCTTGTTCAACGCCCTGTTAAAGGCGTTGTCCCACGGGCCGGCCGGCTTAACCGACGACTCCAGCGATGAGGCGATTTTCATTTCCGCTTGCTGCAAAAAGAATGTGAAACGTTAAGAAATTGTGAACTTCACTCGAGAATTCAATCGACAAGGTCGCGTGGTAAACTACTTACCACGGCAGTCGTAAACTCCTGAATCTTAGGATCGATAATTATTTTCGAGGTTTCTTTGTCCTTATAGCTCCGGGCCCTCACAAAGAATTCGGTCTTCGAATCATCTTTGTATTGCTGGAAGGGGTTAGGTATGCCCGCAGCGGCGTACTCGGCATCCTCCTTGTCCCATTTAGGCTTGGAACTTTTGTAACCACCGGCTCCGAGACGATGGTTACCTATGACCTGCGACCGCATGGCCTTGCCCTTTGCACTCGCGGCCTTGGCTTGCTCGGACTCACACCTAGCCTTGAAAAGGTTGTAGGTAGCTTCGTCGATCAACGACTCTTTCTCCTTGAGCTCCTCCCAGGTTTTGTTCTTTTCAAAAATTGCCCTCTTCACCCGGGTTTTCCAACTGGACAAGGCCTTGCTCATCTTCCTGAGGGCCCATGTGTTTACTTTGTTCCCTCTGAGTTTGGTGTTATCGTACGGCTCCGGAAACTTGTATCATCCGTGCAGCTTGTTGATAAGAAGCTGACAATAATGAATATTCTCACGACTCCTGAGGTTAATCGTGGTGATCGGCACGGTGTTGCGGAGGATCGCCGCGACTTGACGGCCGTACCCTTCCGAAAAATGTTCGGGCTCTTTAGGAATCCCGACGGCGGTCACAACAGTAAACTCTTGCCTGATGACGCCGACCTTGGTCGGTTTCCGATTCCTCTTCTTCGACTGGGTACCATCTGTGTTGGAGCCACCGGTCCCATCATCCTCGCCGATGTTCCTCTCGCCGTCTGTCGTACCGGCCTCCTCCTCCAAGTCATCATCCGATGAGTCGGACTCCGACTCTATCTCCTCCTCATACTCCTCCTCGCCCGGAGGTACTTCCTCTCCTCTCTGCTCCTCGACCCCCTCCTGGGAGTATTCCCAAAATTGCTTCCTTTTTTCTCCCGGCTGAGAAGAAGGACCGGCGTCGGCTCCGGTCGACATGTTTGCACTAGTACAATATTAAGAAATGCAACTACTTAATTAATTATCACAATAAATAAATGCAAATACTCTCATGTTAAGAAAAATAGCAAAGGTCATGCACGAATTCACGGAAAAATTCGGCATGACCTTTGCTCTTTTTCATAACATGAGAGTGCCCCATTCTCAACCGAAACGGAAGTTAATCAACATTTCGGGAGAAAGGGGATAATGATGTGTACCTGCACAACATATATATAGGCTATACATGAGACAATAACCAGCAACATAGCATTTGTTCTTATCAGATTTCATAAACAGAGTCACCAAATATCAAGTAAAAAGTGGATTGATATATGCTTAACAACATCTATATGACAAGTGCTGGATTTTTATAAGAACAAATGATATAGCCACTTCATCACTGTCCTAAAATTCTAGTAAAACTAGTACATAACCCATGTGTTGCATTTTTTTTAAAGAGAACCAAGGAGTGACCAAAGCTAGTAGCATTTTTTAAAGCTGCTTGCATTCTGCTAGTAGCATTTTTTAAAGCTGCTTGCATTCTGTTAAGAACAGATTCTACTCAGATTTCCCTCTCCATTTAATTTTGTTAAGAACAGATTCTATACACACACATGACACACACACACACAACACAACACACACACAACATAATCAATTTTTATTAAGCAGCAAAGAGCAACAATATAAAAAGCAAAAGCAAACCCCAAAGGGAAAGATTGTTTCCCTTTGGACCTATGTTGCTATGATTGCTTATATATGCATCAAGAAAGATTTTAAGGTAGGATGGTATTTAGCGAGACAACATGTCATATTGTCATGTGATATTGAAGTAGAATATAAACCTTTCACTAGTAAATGTTGACACATTGGATACATATACATCTTTTTTCTATCACTTTCCTTGGGATATGGCTAAAGCCTAAAGTAACTGATTTTTTTACTAGAAACTACTAATAATGACCAATTTGTCTAGGAACAGAGGAGATCAATGGTATTGTGCAAAGTATTGTGTGGCTGGATGACCATAGAAGGTTAGCTATACTTCAATGATCATGCATACACTTAACAATTTCATTTGTACAACTCTGAGCAAAAAACCCCAAGCTATTTTGAAGCAGATTCAGACAATTAGCAAGCCGAATTACAAGCATTTTCAAACCCCAAATTCACATACACAAGAAATGGAGGGGGGCACCCATTCTATTTAATCATAACCATGTTCAAACCCCATGCTATTTAATCATAGCTTTGAAGAACAGGGGATAAGCAGGGGGCAGGGAGGGAGATGGAGGTGTCCAGGGCTCACCTCGGCGGCCTCAGGATGGCGGCTCCGGTGGCGTCGAGGGGATCCGGTGGCGACGAGCAACTCCGACGGCGGCGAGCGACTGCGGTGGCGTCGAGCGCGCGGCTCCTCCGTGGTGGCGTAAAGGGGCGGCTCCGGCGTCGCGGGGCGAGTGCTCCGGTGGCGTCAAGGGGCGAGAGCTCCGGCGTCGAGGGGAGAATGCTCCGGCGTCGAGGCGCAAGTGCTCCGGCGTCGAGGGGCGGCTCCAGCGTCGACGGCGAGGACGGTGGCGGCTAGGGCTCCACTGCTCGAGAGGGGATGGAATGGATACTGTGTGCACGAAGGGGAGGGGGCCGTGGAGGTTAAGCCTTATGGGTGGCGCATTCTAGCACCAAGAGGTTTCTTATGCGTGGCGCATCCTGGCGAAATGCGCCACGCATAAGGAACCTCTTGGTGGCGCATTCTGGCAAAATGCGCCACCCCTAAGCACATTTAGTGGTGCATTTATGAAAGATGCGCCACCCCTAAGCACCATTTCATTTTTTAAATTAAAGTTTAACCATTTCATTATATTTGTTTAACCATTTCCTTTTTTTAATTAAAGTTTAACCATTTCATTATATTTCTATAAAAGTGGTCAAACTTTATTAAGATTGACTTTGACCAAATCTTATATGCGGAGTAAAAAGAAACTGAGGGAGTACTTGCTCTAACCGACCTTGAGAATGGTGCTTCGATTGTGTATCGTCAATGTTCATACACTTCAAACTATGATCCAAACATAAGAATGTGATCATATCGATCCACGTACCATGCCTTAACCGTGTCGTCGCCGAACCAAGATCTACAAATACAAGGTGTAGCGGCATTTGGAAACATAAGATTGTGACCATCAATTACAAAGTGCATATTAAATCCATGCATACACAAAGTGATCATGAATTACAAAACATTTTTCTTAAATTTGGAGCTAGCTATCTAGCTATCGTTTCCTCACGATCTTCCTCTTGCCATTCTTTGTCGTGGTTGAATAATTCAGGCCCGGGACGCCTTCACTTTTCCTCTTGAACGGGAGGAGACCTTTCTTCGGTAGGGTTGTGGTGTATGTATCCTGAGCGGCGTAGTCATCCTCCATTTTCGGGTCGCCGTGCTTGTCAAAGTCTTGCTCATTGGCGACTCCATCCATTCCGATGATGTTTCTTTTGCCTCTCCTCACTACAACGCGGCTCGTCTTTGATGGGTCGGTAATGAAGAAGCATTGGTCCACTTGGCTAGCCATTACCCATGGCTCATTTTTCGCGGTGACGTTTGCGCCCGCAGACTTGGATTTGGCTTCGGGTATAACCATGGTGGTGAAGTACCGGTCTTCTTTTACGACGCTCTTGGCGCATCTCACACGGAACATCGACACCTTCTCTCCACAGTAGTCGAGCTCCCATATGTCCTCGATCCTTCCATAGAATCTTTCCTTGACTTCATCGGTGTAGAATGTCCCCGTTACCCCTGAGTTCTGGTAATCGCAGTTATTGTCCTTTTCCTCCGTGTAAAATGTGTAGCCGTTGATATCATACGCTTGATAGGTCATCAGGTTGCGTGCGGCACCCTGTGACAAGGTGAATATCATCTTTTCGTCCTCGGAAGCGTTCCTTCGCGGGGGATTAGCACGAAGCTCATCCCTGAACCAAGCACTACTAGGATAATGGCCATACAAGAATGCTCATTAGCAGCGCGGGCAGCAGTACAAGCGCTGCAGGTATATATTAGCAGCGCGTCATATTTTGGCGCGCTTCAGAAGATTGATCGTTAGTAGCGCGGTCCCAGTGTTCCCGCGCTGCTACTATGGGGAAACGGCTAGGGTTCCAGTGGCTGGCCACTTTAGTAGCGCACAGGATAGAAGCCGCGCTGTAGATGTATAGGACATCTGCAGCGCGGGCAGCGGTACCCGCGCTGCTAATTTTTCTGCCACAGACCGGGTTTTTCGGGCCCACATGTCAGCAGCGCGCCCCTGCTGGCCCGCGCTGTAGATGGCCTAGTCATCTACAGCGCGCTCACCAAGGCCCGCGCTGCAGATGGTATCACTTAAACCCGACGCACGCGGCCTCCCTCTCTCACTCTCTCCCTCACGCACACAAATCTCTCACTCCCTCCCACGAATCGCCGCCGCCGCCCCGCTCCTCCACGACGCCGGCCGTCCCGGTCCTCCACGACGCCGGCCGCCCCGCATCTCCACCGCCGCCGCCCCGCTCCTCCACGCCGCCGACGCCGCCCACTGGTGAGTCTCCATCTCAATCCCCTCTCTCGGTTCGTACGATTTTTGTTAAACCATATTGTAGGATTTTTGTAGGATTGAAACATATTGTAGGATTTTTGTTAGATTGAAACATGGGCAAACTAGCTAGGGCAAACTAGTGTTTTTGTTAAACATGGCATGAACCCCTCGCCGGAGACCATCGTTAGGTGGTTAAATAATTGCAAAGTAGGATTTTTGTTAGCATATTGAGGCAATTAGGAACTAAGGTAATTACAAAATATCCCTAAAGCACATGTTAAATAATTGCAAAGTAGGATTTTTGTTAGCATATTTTTATATTTTTCTGTTAGGTTGTTAGATATTGTTTGCAGGATATATATATGTGGCCTATGTTTTGTCGGAATGTCGATTCATTTCCGTTCCGGCAAATTTCAGGCGCTCGATATGTTCATTTTTTAGCAAAAGTCATGCCGAAAATTTCCGTGGATTTCGGCATGACTTGTGCTAGAAAAGTAGGACATATCGAGTGCCCGAGACTTGTCGAAACGGGAATTAAACAGTGTTTCGGCATCAAATTACTTTTTATCATTACTTTCCTCCTTTTTTAGAATGCCGATGATTAAAATATATTGTGACACTATGTGACATCGGGGAGAGTGCGAAGTGAACCCTTGTGATATGTACAAGTACGAAACTTGTGCATCCTACTTGGGTTCACTGCCGCACTCTCCCAGAAATCGCTTATGTGTCCAATCTAAGTATGAGGCATTATTTAAAAGTACTTTCGTCTTAATTTGTTAATTTGTTAGTTAGTATAAATTTTAATAAAACTTTGTATATTAAATAAGTTCTCGGCGACGATGCCCGGCCCGCATCCTCGTCTTCGCCGCGGCGGAGAGCACCTGCTTGATGGGATGCGCAATGTCCGGGACTGGGCTCCCCCGGGCTGGCACTGGGAGGTGGTCTCCGGGGCGCGCCGTTTGGTGAGGAATCCGGGTCCTGTCGTCGACCCGGAGCTTCTTTGGTGGCGGTCACGTGGGCCACAGTCGGTGCAGAGGGAGCCGGCCCCCAAGGAGGTGGTCCGTCGCCGTGTCAGGGAGGAGGACCAGCACGTCCGTCGCTACTTGGTTGCGTTGGACGTCGGGTTCTACACGGCCAATACCTGACAGGTTCTTCACGGCTCTCACCTGAGCTATGTTCCTGTGGCGGTTCCTTACCTTTGGGTGTTTACCGCCCGCGGCTCGGCTCCGGGTCGTCGTCGAGTTTGATTTTCCGAGATGTAGTAGTCGAGATGTATTGGTGATATTATTGTTGCATTAACTAGATTATTCGAGATGTATTAGTGATATTATATGATAAAATACTATTGTTGCATTTTTATTCGAGTTCATCATTTTTTTCCTTTTGTTTTAAATGCCGATGATTAAAATCGTTGTGACACCGATATGTATGTTCCTTTTTAAGAATGCCGATGATTAAAACCGTTGTGACACCATATGACTGCAGGGTTTGGTCGAGTGAGCCTTGTGATATGCACAAGTACGGAACTTGTGCATCTTACTTGACTCGCTCGCTCCATCCCTGTAGTTGCTTGTGTATATGTCCAACCTAAGTATGAGGCACAAATCATATTACATTTCATGATTACTTTTGTAATTTTCATAATTGTGTATTAACTTTGAACTAATCGTTTGAATTATGAACACAGAAAATGTCTCCCAAGTGCGAGTATTGCCACGACGACTCGGGTCGATGCAACGATCCTGTGTTGGATGAAAACACATACTTCTCCCTCACGCTTAGGTCTGGGTTCCAAAATCGTACGGTATGCAACTTGAACGACATGTTCTTCTTATGGTGCATGCATGATTTAAGTTTATGTTTTAACGTATCATTTTTTTTCTAATTCAACTAGTGCATCCCTTGCTTTGCAAGACGTCACGTTTGTGACAAGATCAATGTTCATGATTTCGATGAAACTGTTAGAAAAGAGGTTAACATTAATACGAAACATTTCGTTCTTAAGGTTAACATCTTTAATGAACCAGAGGCCACATTCTTTGGCTGTTCAAAATGGGATGCATTATGCAAGACATATGCATTTGATGATAATATGAAAATAGCATTCGATCTTGGACTTCGTCATCGAGGCACCAATATTTTTCATGATGATGAAATTTCAATGGAACTAGGCGACATGATTCCAGTTCGATGTTCATGTGAGTTTGTTAAACAACAAATTTGTTAATTCTACAACTTATTTTCTTTGCTTCCAAATGTTGACAACTTATTTATAATTGTCAGCTTATGTTCTTGCGACGGAAGAAGTACGGAATCTTGTTGATAATACCTTCTATAATGGTGGCTTCGACCTAAGTATGAATGAACAAGATGCATTTATCGAAGTTCTTAAATTGTTACCTTTGTATGCGAACCATTTCAAGGCTGGCCCATCTTTTGGACCATACGTGCCATTTGTCCTTCAGTTGGAGGACTATATGCTTAAATGGAATAGCCTGGTAAGATTTTTATCATTCTGTCGGTAGCCTATCTTCTTCAAAAATGAATTTTTATTAAGTATACTCCGTTGCTAACTATGCTACTAATATGTATGTTGTTCAACAGAGGATACCGCAAGCTTGTACGCCTAGTTGGATGCTGGGATTTAAAGGAGAAGTCCAAATTGTTTGTGCACGGCCATGGACAGAACCTTTCACACATGGTTACATCACAGAAAGTGGATCAGATGGTTGTGTCGTGATCAAAGCATGGTTGAAGATACTGGTCCAGAAGAAACCACAACCTGGAGACAAGTTGTTCTCTATTCTCTATTATGGAGAATTTGGACGTCCTTTTTGGTTTTATTTCCTTTCACCTTCGCGTGTTGATTAGGTCCTAGTTAGTAGTAGTAAAAAATCTTGGGACAAATTGTTCTCCATATTACATTATGGAAATAGAGGTGCCTTTTGGTTTCTCCATATGCTTGAATCTGGACGGGACCTGTTACGAACGTATTTTTTGATGTGTCCATTCATCCTTTCGAACGGCATCGTGCTACGCAGAAACGCAGGCCCGAGTTGGACGATATCCTCCACGACGTGGATCAGCAGATGCACCATAATGTCGAAGAACGCGGGCGGGAAATAGATCTCAAGCTCGCATAGTATGAGCACGATCTCCTCCTGTAGCCTTTTGAGTTGCGTAGTGCAAATCGACTTCCGGGAGATGACGTCAAAAAAGTTGCAAAGGCCAAACAACGTTTTACGGACGTGCTCGTCCATTATCCCTCGCATCGCAACCGGGAGAATCTGCGTCATCAGCACGAAACAGTCGTGAGATTTCATCCCGCTGAAACGCTGCTTCGCCTCGTCTAGGTATCTGCTTATCTTCCCCGCGTAGCCGTTCGGAAATTTTACTCCTATGAGGCAGTGGATAAACCGCTTGATCTCCTCCTCGCACAGAGTGAAGCATGTCGGGGGGCAGTGATCAATACCGGTCTTCTTCTTGGTCGTCCTTTTTCGTTTGCGAGAGTTTTGAGTTTCCGTATCCTCTTCCTCCTCCGGCTCATCATCGTCGTCACTAGGGGGGTGAAGTTCCCTCCTGATGCCCATAAATTTCAAGTCATTCCTTGCTTTTGGCCCGTCCTTGGTCTTCTCCGGCATGTTGAGCAGCGTGCCAAACAAGCTCTCGCACACGTTCTTTGTGATATGCATTAGATCAAGGCTATGAGGACTGCGGAGTAGACTCCAGTATTCCAAATCCCAGAAAACGGACCTCGCTTTCCATACCCTCATCAACGGCTGAGTCTTCTTTTTTTTCTTTCCCGGCGCGGGGCACTCTTTCCAAGTTTTCAGCAAGTTGTCGATTTCTTTGCCGCTCCTTCGAGCTGGGGGTGCTCGGAGCTCCTCGCTTCCATCGAACAGATGTCCCTGTTTTCTCCACGCGTGTTTCTTGGTAAGCCACCTCCGAGACCCCTGGAACACGGTTTTTGAAGATCCGGGATCTTTTGGTAGCTGGCGGTACGTTGTATTATCCATGCACCTAACGCATGCACAGAATCCTTGGACCACCTGCCCTGAGAAATATCCGTATCTGAGATAGTCGTGCACTGTCGTGATCACCGCGGCTTTCATTGGGAAATATTCTTTTGCCGCGGCGTCCCACGTATTGACTCCGTCTTTCCATAACGTTTCTAGCTCCTCTTTCAACAGCTGCAGATATAGATTGAGGTCCGTACCTGGTTGTTTCGGCCCTTGAACTAGCATACACATTGTTATGTACTTTTTCTTCATGCACTTCCAGGGGGGAAGGTTGTATATGCATACAAACACGGGCCAGGTACTGTGTATGCTGCTCTGTCCGCCAAACGGATTGACTCCATCGGCGCTCACACCAATCCTGAGGTTCCTTGGTTCTTTCCCAAAATCTGGGTATTCGAGGTCCAACGCAGTCCATTGGCTACCATCTGAAGGGTGCCTCAGCATGTCCTCCTTTTCCGGATCCGGGTTCGGGTCATCCTTTTTTAGCTTCTTTCTATCCGCGTGCCAGGTCATGATCTTTGCTTCCTCGGGATCTACGAAATACCTCTGCAGACGAGGAGTGATCGGAAAGTACCATACCACTTTTCTAGGAAATTTCTTCCCTCTCTTGTATCGACTAACACCGCACACCGAACATGTGGTTTTATCTTCGTTCTCACCCCGATAGATCATGCAATCATTTATGCAGACGTGGTATTTAACGTGCGGAAGATCGAGAGGGCAAAGGACTTTCTTGGCCTCAGCGATACTAGTTGGGCACGTGTTGCCCTTCGGAAGACGATCGTGCCAGAATGCCATGTTATCATCGAAGCTTTCGTCGGTCCATTTGTGTTTTGCGTTCATCTCCATAGCCCCAAGTGTTACATTCAAGCGGGTATCCCCGTCGTTGCATCCTTCATACAACTTCGTAATCGCGTCTTTCTCGAGTTGCGCCATCTTGGCTTTCTCTCTAGCTGCACCTCTTGCGTTCAACGCCTCTATGACAAGCAGCTCTTGAACATGAGGGTCCCGCACCCAGCTTGAATCCTCATCATGTCCGACATCTTGATCTTCATGTCCGGCATCTTGATCTACATGATCCGCTTCGGCATCTTCTTCATGATCATGTACGGGATGATCTTCGTCTTCTCGCCCGCCGCTGTTTTCTGGTTGCCCTTCCTCATTTACTGGCGCCCCACCATTGACGTCCTCCTCCTCACCAGCTTCATCACTTATCCATCGTGTGTAGCCATCCATCAAACCATTACGCTTCAGGTGTCTTTGCAATATTCCGGAATCAGGCTCGGTCACGCACTGCAGTTTGCATCTCCGACACGGACATCTTATATCCGACCTATTATTCCTTAGCATGTCGTTTGTCGCACATTGCATCCACCTAGCCACGGTGATATCGCTCAGCATCTCGCGGACCATGGTCGATCACCTGCGTGCATGGAGAGAGCAACACAATTATATATCACAGTCGTCGCCGGAAAAATTCGGCATGACCTTCCCTAATAATGCATGGGAGCATGCGGAGAGTGCGCCAGAAATTTGCCGAAACGGAAATGAATCGACATTTCGGCAAAACATTGGCCACTCAAGATACACATATACATCAAACCACCATAAGCTTCACATATACATCAAACCACCACAAGCTTCACATATACATCAAACCCAAGCTTCACATATACAACAAACCCCAAGCTAATAAAGGCAAGTATATGGGTCATAAATGGAATAAAAGAGTCTGGGAGGAGGTCCACTTACTTCAATATGAAACAAAATAGATGTAATGCCAAGTATCGATGGATAAATGGAAGAAATGAGGTGGGGAGGAGGAGAAAACCGAATAGATCTAGGGTTTGAAGAGTGGATCTTGTTTGAGAATTGTGTGGAGTGAATGAGAGGTGGTAGGTGGGGTGGAGTAGATAAGGGCAGCTCTAGGCATTTAGTGGCGCATATAGAAAGTCAGTGGTGGCGCATTGATGAAATGCGCCACCCCTAAGCTCTTATGGGTGGCGCATTAGAGAAATGCGCCACCCCTAAGGACCTTATGGGTGGCGCATTTACAGAATGCGCCACCCCTAAGAGCTTAAGGGTGGCGCGCGCCACCCATAGGGTCCTTAGGGGTGGCGCATATTGCTAGATGCGCCACGTATAAGATCATCCAGGCTGGCCCACTCTTAGGGGTGGCGCACTCGGAAATAATGCGCCACCCATAAGACCTTATGGGTGGCGCATTATTTTCCAGTGCGCCACCCCTAACAGATGGTGGCGCATGGCCTTCTATATGCGCCACTAATAAGCTTTCCATGTATAGCTATTTCCCTAGTAGTGGTGGCCGCTTGGGCACCTGGTGGTGGCCCCCCGGCCCTCCTTCGGGGTTTCGGAAGCTTCCGTTGCGCTGATTTTTTATCCGTTTTTTCCCGAATTTTTGGAGCACTTTTAATACGGGGGAAACCTGGAATAGAAAAAAAAACAAAAAACATGAACTGGCACTGTGGTGCACTGAGTTAATAAGTTAGTCCAAATATGATCAAAATTTTATGAAGGTGTATCTAGATCATAGCAATATCACACAAAACATGCATGGAGCAAGTAGAAATTATTGATACGTTTGGGACATATCAACATCCCACGCTTAATTCCTTCTCGTCCTCGAGTAGGTAAATGATAACAAGCATAATTTTTATGGTGACATGCTAGCAACCATATAAGAACTTTGAAAAGTAATGCTATCAAGGTATGTGATTCAATTCAAGTCATAACATGCAAGAGTCTACATTTGCATTGAAACGGGTAACAAAAGAACATTAGATGCAAGAGCTCTCGCTGTCCGTGACTCGAATGTCTCCAAATGGTGTTTGCGTGCAAGAAGGGGGATAGGGAATACAAGAAAAAAGTATTTTTGTTGAGAACTCAGTCTACAAAAGTTTCACAATTGGTCTTCTTTGGAATCTTATCTTGACTCATCCCATACCACTAGCCAGATACAAGTAAATTTGATCCACTCCTTTTCGATATTTTGAGCACTCATGCAATGGATGAGCGTAAGCACGAGAGTTGACACTTAAGATGGTAAAGAGAGAAATATGGTGGAGGAGGAAGACAAAAAGGTTAGAAAAGCTCACATCAACGAGGACAATCATAGGCGAGAAGGACAAATGATAGATATGATGTGAGGAGTAGGGATTGCCATGCAACGGATGCACATATGAGCTAAGAAATCTCTCCAATGGAACTAGTGGGGGTGCATCCAACTTGCTCGCTCATGAAGACCTAGAGCTCTTTTGAGGAGGCTCATCCTTGGAATATGCAAGCCAAGTTCGATAGTGTGAAGGTCCCCACATAGCTATATGCATGAATGATCATCTCTATGGAGTACAAGGATAAGAGGGAGTACTAGTGTGGATCTTTCAAAAGGATAGTAGTGTTGCCCCTTTCTCTCTTTTTATTTTCTTCTCTTTTTTGTATTTTTTTTGTATTTTTTTGGTGGCCTCAATGTCTCTTTCTATTTAACTCTCATTTGTCCTCTTTGGGATCTTTTATTTTGTCCACTTTGGGATCTTTTCCTCACTTAAGGGCAACACTCTAATTTACAAGAGGGTATAGAAGATCTTTCACACTTTACAAGGTACTCAAACATAAATAAGATGTAGCTATCATGATGTATGCAATGTATGCCGCTGCCAGTGTAGCAGGAACATGTATGGCATGAAGATCAAGTCATGAAGAGGTGGATGTTGCATGGAAATATATCTCGGAAAGGCTATGGAAATGCCTTGATAGTTAGGTATGGTGGCTGTTTTGAGGAAAGATATAAGGAGGTTTATTATGACAAAGCGTATCATGCCAAGGGTTTGGATGTACCGGCGAAGGTGGACGCCAACTCTAGGAGTGAGAAGAAAGCAATGCACGACACGGAAGAGGCTAGGAAATATGAGGAGGTGGAAGTGTCAACTTTCAATACTTACATTAGTCCGAAGAACTCATGCACTTATTATCGATAACTCTCAATCTAATAAGGAGGTTCACAAAGAGACAAGTACCTCGAGGAGGAGTGTATGGGGGTTTGGTTATCCTTGCGCATCCTCGACTCATGGTACGTGAGTGTACTCTAATCTCCGATCCCTCCAAAGATTAGCGATCCATCTAGTAGCTAGAGTTCTCAACTAGTTTTGTAGGTTTTTAAAATACACACGGATTTCCCAAGATACGACACCTATCACTAATAGGCTAGAGCTCTTGACACCAAGAGTTCAAACATTACTCACATCAATACCTCAAAACTATTGCAAGTTACTACTAAAATTAAATAGCAACCTCAATTGCCTACTTTCAAGACAAGACACAACTCAGTGCAACAACCAACTCTCTTAACAAGATAAACATGAAAACTAAAGAGAGTTCCAGCAACAAACTAAATAAAAGCCAAGGATCTTGCTAAAGACAAACTAAAACTAAAACTAAACATGGCATTAGCTACAAAAAGATAAAGAACACACAACAGTAAAAAGATAGGCATGCAAAATCCTATGATGTGTTCTAGATTGAAGTGGAGCGTGTTTCTCTCCCACACAAAGTAAGATGTGGTCTAACTTGTTATGAACATAAAGCAAAGCTAAAGAAAACTAAAAGTAAACCTAAGAGCGATACGCTCGAAGCATAGCACATAACACATGAAGTGATAAAAATATGGTGAGACGAAGGACGAACTGATGATTGTTGATGGAGAAGGGGATGCACGGGGGCATCCCCAAGCTTAGACGCTTGAGTGTCCTTGAATATTTATTGGGGGTGCATGGGGAAATCCCCAAGCTTGAGCGCTTGACACTCCCGGATCTTCTTTCATCATCTTCCATCGCACACTTGAAAACTCCCTTCATACATAACTCATCATAAGCTGATTAGAGAGGTTAGTAACCTAATAAAATAATTTTTCCCCACTGTATATAAAGATATTCTTGAAGAGCTACTGTTTCTCAAGATTTCCAAAAGGTTTTTGCAAAAAAAAGCAAGCCTAAGGTTCGCAAAAGTAAGGAGAGGCAAAACGTGGCAGAATCTGTGAAAAACAGAACAGAAGGTAGTAGAGAATTTTTTCGGGGCACTTCCGCAACTCAAATCAAAAAACTCAGAACATACGAAAGTTTCAAAATTGTAAATAGCATTCTGTGTAAAAAAATCAGCTCAAATAGATGAACTGGTGATTTTTTCCGATTTTTTCCGTGAAGAAGACAGAATCTTTTTTGTGGACAGCATGTCAGAACTTTTGCTTCCCTTATCATAAGAGGCTATAACTTGGCACAAAGCTTGAAAATAAAGATACAATGATGTTGCTACAGTAGTAACAATCATCAAGACCACTAAAACAGAAGTAAAAACATCTTAGGTTGCCTCCCAACAAGCGCTTTCTTTTACGACTTTAAGCTAGGCATAAGGAAAAAGAAGAATCAAGTTTTATCAAGAGAAAGAGAATAGGTAGCCCGTATAACGGACTCAAATGGTAACTTGATTTTCTTTCTAGGAAAGTGTTCCATCCCCTTCTTGATAGGGAATTGAAATTTTATATTCCCCTCTTTCATGTCAATAACGGCACCAACGGTGCGAAGAAAAGGACGTCCCAAAATAATTGGACATAAAGGTTCACACTCTATATCCATAATAATAAAGTCAACGGGAACATAATTTTCTTTGACAATGATAGGAACATCGTCGATCTTCCCCAAAGGTTTCTTTACGCAAGAATCAACAAGACGAACACCAAAAGAACAAGAATCAAAAGGTTTCAATTCAAACATATCATACATTCTTTTGGGCATGACGGAGGTACTAGCTCCAACGTCATATAAAGCATAGCAAGAGAAGTTATTTAACTTAATTTTTATCATGGGGTCCCAACCATCATCTAGCTTCCTAGGTATGGAGGCTTCTATCCTAAGCTTCTCCTCCCTAGCTTTCATGAGAGCATTTGTGATATGCTCCGTGAAGGCAAGATTAAGTGTGCTAGTGTGGGGGTCTCTAGACATTTTGTGTAGCAAGCTACTAACTTCTGAGAGGGTGCAACTATCAAAATCAATATCACTACTATCAAAGGAGGTAGTAGTGTCATCTAGTCTCACTTGTTTGAAACCCTCTATGTTCATAGGAGTTTCTTCTTCTACGGTTGAGGTATTAGCATCACCATTAAGGGGTCCAATGGGACTAGGAGTGCATTGGGTGCTAATAGTTTCGGTATCCTCAACAATTTGGATAGTGGCAACTGTGTGGTGTGTAGGAAGGCTCTTAATTCTATCATCTTCCATAGGGATAACTTCTGGTTTGGCTGCCATTTGATTTATCAAAATATATTTGGTGTGGGACATATTTGAAACGTAGGTTTCAGTAGTTGTAAGTCTAGTTTGGAGATTATAAATCTCACTGTTCAGGCTCTCAAGTTGCTTACTAATGTTTTGCAGAATGGCAGTGTGCTCACCTAATTGCATAGAGAAGGCTTTCTTTTGTTCGAAGTGGGTATGCATATAATTATTAGTACCCTTTTCTATTTCTACCAGTTTCTCATAGCTAGGTTGGTCTCTTTCTTTGTAAGTTGGGTTATAGGAGTTGTTGCCAGGATAAGTGTTGTTGTTCCCATAGTTTGAAGGAAACAGTCTAGGATTGCTAGCAAAATTGCCCCTATAAGCATTATTGTTAAAGTTGTTCCTAGCAATAAAGTTCACATCTACCTGTTCCTAAGCAACCAAAGAATTTAAAGTAACATGAGGATCAATAAAGGGTTTCTTGGTAAGTAGAGACATAATTAAGTCAACTTTTTCATTTAGGGAGGTAATCTCCTCGACAGAGTTTACCTTCCTACCTGTTCGAGCTCGTTCGGTGTGCCATTGGGAATAGTTGGTCATCATCTCATCGAGAAGCTTTGTGACATCACCAAGTGTAGTTGACATAAAGGTTCCTCCCGCGACCGAATCAAACAAGTTCCACGAGGTAAAGTTCAAGCCTGCATAAAAAGTCTGGATAACCATCCAGGTAGTCAAACCATGTGTAGGGCATTTCTTAACAAGAGATTTCATACGTTCCCAAGCTTTGGCAACGTGTTCATTATCCAATTGCTTAAAATTCATAATGTTACTTCTTAATTGGATAATTTTAGCAGGTGGGTAATACTTACCAATAAAAGCATCTTTGCACTTATCCCAAGAATCTATGTTATTCCTAGGCAAGGATTGAAACCAGATTTTAGCTACTCCTCTCAAAGAGAAAGGAAAAAGCTTGAGCTTTACAACATCACCTTCTACATCTTTATACTTTTGCATATCACATAACACAACAAAATTATTTAAGTGTAAAGCAACATCATCTGCAGCACCAGAGAATTGATCTCTCATAACAAGGTTTAGCAAAGCAGGTTTAATTTCATAAGAGGTAGCTGAAGTGGCAGGTGTGGCAATAGGAGTGCAGATAAAGTCTTTGTTGTTGTGACTAGTGAAGTCACACAACTTGGTGTTTTCAGTGGAACCCATAGTAGCAGCAAGTGTGGCAGATTTTTTTTGTAATTTTTTATATAATACACAACGATAAAAACTAAAAGGTACACTAACAAGACTAAAAAGTAAAGGTAAAAGGTAGTGGGAAACTCCCCTATCTTAGCATTCGGAGTCCCCGACAACGGCGCCAGAAATTTGCTTGATACACGAGAGAGGATAATTGCTTCCCGCCCTTCGTTGGTTACCCCAAGTGGAAGGTGAGATGCAGCGTAGCGGCAAGTTTCCCTTGGTGAAGATACCGGGGTTGAGTATCGACCAGTAGGACTACGGAGATGATAAGTAGGTGACAGCGGCGCAACTGACGTGGACCTGCACACAGACACAAATAACTTGGCTCCCAACGAAGTTCAGAGAGGTTGTCAATCTCTCCGGTCTTGTTGTTTACAAAGGAGCAAAACACAAGGGATAATGATAATGATAGCAACTGAAAGTAAAAGCAAAAAAGTAAATGAGCGTGTAAACAGTGATGAGAATATGGACCGGGGTCCCGTGATGTTCACTAGTGATGTATCTCTCCTAAAAGACGATAAAACTGCTATGCGAGGTAAAAATATTACACATGGGCAATTGACAGGATTATAAACGCACTGCAATGCTAACTATGCTACAAAGAAAGGAAGAGGCTCAAAAGCATGGGCAGTACGCCAAAATAAGTAGACCGAAATCCAACTGCATCTACTACTAATCATCCACCTTGAGATATCTATCCAGAACATCTCGCTGGTATTAAGTTGCGAGTCCCACCCAAAGTGTAAACCCAAAGCAACAGACAACTGCATTAAAAAGCACTTTGTGTAAAGTAAACAATCCTTGCAACCGTGGTTACAAGCACCGTTGTTTTCCCCCTTGTGGCAACAACACATCCCCTAGACTCATGTTTCTGTCACTCAAGCGTGTCATCAGGGGGCATGAACTCACAATCGAGCATAACGTTCCCTCTTGGAGTTACTACCTACTACTTGGCCAAAGTAATAAACAGCAACAGAAAACATGCAAGAATTACTTAGGAACAAAAATATAAAAGATAAGAACCAAATATATTACTCTATCACAATCTGAACATAATCTCATAATCCATCAGATCCCATCAAACTCAGCATAGCAACAGCAGAAAGATTACATATGTGCCTCGATCATGTAGGAAGCTCACGAGGTCTAAACCATGAAGAACAAAAAGGGGAGGAGAACATCACATAGCTACTGATCACGGACCCATGGTCCAAAGGAAACTACTCACGGCACATCCGGGAAGCGTCCATGGTGAGGGGGAAGCTCCCGGAGGTCGATCCTCCCTCCGACAGGGTGCCGGGAAGAAGTCTGCTGGCGCTCCCGATCTTGGAAGCGCGGCGGCGGCGGAATAGAGGCGAGATCGCAAAAAGGGTTCTCTTCTCGGAAGTTTCACGTCACAGGGAATATATAGGAGAAGGGGGCAGCCAGGGGGGCCACCAGGAGTCCAGGCGCCCCCTGGCGCGGCCAAGCCCTAGGCCGCGCCAGGTGGCCGCCTGGGCACCTGGTGGTGACCCCCCCCCGGCCCTCCTTCGGGGTTCCGGAAGCTTCCGTTGCACTGATTTTTTATTCGATTTTCCCGAATTTTTGGAGAACTTTTAATATGGGGGAAACCTGGAATAGAAAAACAGAAAAAAAACAGGAACTGACACTGTGGTGCACTGAGTTAATAAGTTAGTCCAAATATGATCAAAAGTGTACGAAATTGTATCTAGATCATAGAAATATCACACAAAACATGCATGGAGCAAGTAGAAATTATCGTATGTTTGGGACGTATCAAGCAGAACGAGTGGGTCGACAGTAGTTACACAACGATGCCTTCAGCAAGGTAACGACGTATGACTTCGTCATCGCCTGTCGTCGGCTCCGACTCGTCACCGGGACTAGATGACGGATCTCGAGATCCAACCGTCCAGCCTCAGGTCGACCACCTCCGACGGAGAAGATGACCACCACCGCCGTCTGCACCAGCCAAAGAAGATCTGATCAGAGATGCCGCAGAGCAGTCCACTAGGCCCTCCATGCCGCGGACGATCCAAATCCAGATGATGCGCCGCCTCAGCACCAGCCGACGCTGTTGACCGCATCGCACCGCTGTCAGAACCAGGCTAGCTGCCGCACCTGCAGCCGCCGTCGCCCGAGGCAGGGTCGACCCCGCCGCTGCCATCGCCACCGCTTCGCAAGGTCGACGTGCCTCCACACGCGTAGGGACCCGCATCATCCTGAGGTGCGTAGGGAAGGAGGAGGACCCCCGCCACCGCCGTCGGCCCCGGGCGCAGGTCGGCGGCGTCCTCCGACGGCGACAGGAGGAAAGGGGAGAGGTGGCTTCGGCTCGGCGGCGGCTAGGGTTGGGGTACCCCTTATCAGAGGTGACTATACACCCCATAATCGAAACTAGCAGGAGTAGATCTTTACCTCAACCATGAGGATCCGAACCTCGGTAAATCTCTCACCTGTTCTCCTCTCTCATACTTTCAGTATCTCGCACCATCCTATTGGGATATCTGCCGGTTTTCTGCACCGTCAAGAAACGCGTCAAAAAAGCCATCTTCGAACTTTCCTATTTAGAGGGGCATCTAACCATCTTGTACCACGTAGATAGACCTGAGTAGCTAATGCACACGATTAGACCGCAAAAATGCATTTATCATCGACACCAAACACTAAGGGCGGGAAATTCCCTTCCAGTCTGGCTTGCCCTTATGAGTTCCACCCTCGGTATAGCGAACACCGTGAGCGAACATTATCAATTCTTCGTTGTCCCCTTCGCTTGCGTTCACCGGAGCGCGATAGTATTCGTCCATTGCGGGAGGGGCTTTGTCATCGGCATCACTCACAGTCTCTTTATTCGGCAAGAAGGAGATGTACCCAGTGAGACGCCAGGCGAACCACACCTACTCCTTCATGACCCGCACTGCCTTTTCCTTGTCTGACTTCTTCTACTCCCTCTATCCCACAATGTAAGACGTTGTTGCAAGCTTACATTGTGAGACAGAGGGAATAGTAGGAAAGGCACTCTGACTCATTGATTCTTAGCCGGATCACCTTCACATTCTTTCAGTGGAAGCGCCTTGCGTTATTCTTCGCTGTGGTTAGAGATTCATGGAGACGTCGCGAAGAAGCTACTCTTCTGGGTCGATGGGCGCGGACGTGGATCTCACACGTTCGGCGAAAGGGCCATCCTCCGCCGCCCTCTTCCTTTCATGATGGGTGGCTTTCGCCGTCGACTCCTGCATTCACATCTATTGAGTCGGCACAGGGCATCATGAGCACCCAATGCCATCCAGGCGAAGCTTGGTCTGAACGGGAAGGTTCTCGCCCGATGCATGATCTGTAGTGGCACCAAGCGAGAAGAGACGACTCGATCCACCAAATTGCGACGGCGGGCCACTGAGAAGGCGACACACGTCGCGGAGCTCAAGATCCCACCGGTGTCCACCTTTGACCGCTTGATGGTGATGTGGAGAGCGATGTCCTTATCATCTGATGCCTTGCTGCCGAAGCCACCATCCTTCGCGAGGGCGTCCAAATTGAGGGGATCCAGCTAGTTGTCGAAGGAGCTACCAAACCGTCCATGAGAAGGCAAAAGGACAAGGTCGGAGGGTAGGGAGGCGAAAGAGACATCAGAGAGCGAGAATGTGCGGAGTGCGAAGTTAGGCTAGGATTGTCTTTGACGTGGGGGGGGGGGGGGTATTTCTGTGTCAAGTGGGCCACATTGAGCATGATCCAACGTGGAAATTCTCATATTTAACCCAAGTGATATGAGAATTGTTGACCAGTCTATGTTTGAACCGGCTTTGCCCGGGTAGCACTGGTGGAGCTTCGACAAACTAGGCTGAATGGACCGCGGCCCACCCAGTATTTTACAGTTTATACACTATTTGTTTTTTTACATTTGAACCTTGAAACATGAGCACATAGGCCATTTTCTTTTATGGCCCGTCCAGCCCGCCAGCAATGGGCTTGCAGCAGCTCCGCCATTGCTGGGTGGGTTGGATGATAAAAATGATATGAACAATGTTGTTCGATCATTTATAGTGAACTAGTTAGATGCCCGTGCTACGCTACGGAACGATAAAAGAATGCTCCTAGGCAGTTATGAAATGTTGTTATATGTTGATTGAATGATCCTAAGCAGTTATCATACATTATTATATGTTGATTGGTACGCCTCAAGGAAAACCAAACATATGGTTTCATATCCCTTTTTTGTAGAAGCGATTCTTCTTTATTCTAAAACTCACTTTTGTACACTATTTCAAGCAGAACCCGATGGAATTTCACTTCTAGCATATGAAGGAAGACGAGAACCTAGAGACTATATACTCGTAGGTGGTTTCATCTGTTAGACTTTGTATAGGAGTAGAGACTGCACCCATATGCTACAGACTGAATTCCCCAAACATATTGTTTTACATGTTATCACACCAAAGAACAAGAGGTTGCAGATGCGAGAGCCCTAACTCTCTGAGCAGAGATCACGACACGGAGAGGCTCCCCGCGTCAGCCGCTGCAATGCAATAATCACGAGACACGGCGCATGATGGGTCCAATCGTACGCCCAACTATAAAATGAGAAATCTTTGCCGTCCAATCTGATTAGAACGGCCCAAGTCCCGTCTCCCGAGTCCAAACGCTTGGGCCTCGCCATCCATCTCCATCCACCTCACAGTGACAGCAGCTCAGCAGCAGCTTCCGCCTTCTTCCTTCTGCTTCGCTTGCCTTCCCCTCCCTCCAGGCTCCAGCAGCAACAACAACAGGAACAGCCAGCAGCGATAGCGATCGATAGGCGCCCCGTCCGTCCGCACCCTCCGACGCCGGCGAGTGGCGACCGACTGAATGCCAGGGCTCTAGCGCCCCCACATCACCCGAGCCGCGACGGCCATGAGGAAGCACCTGCCATCGCAGGTGAGCCGCCACAGGTGGCACCGGCGACGGCCCGCGGATCTGCTGCCTCCTGCGGGCGCTCTACCACCCCTCGAACTACTACCTCGTCGGGGTCTCCAAGAAGGAAGAGCGCGCCGATCTCGCCGTGGAAGCGAGGTGAGGGCGCTAACCAGGAATACGGAATTTGGGAGACGCATCCCGAAGGCTCGGTAGTTTCCCAGAAATTAAGGAGGAGAAACGTGACCTCTAGGCTGTCGGCGTCATGTTTTCAATCTCAGCCTTCCATTCTAGATTAAACAGTACAGATGATACAAAGGCAGACACACCATCATCACCAACTCTTTTTTTTATAAGAGTAGAGATATGAGACCTAAATTTCCCAAGAAATTGGTCATGAAATGGAAAAGATCTTCTTCTCCAAGACTTGCACTTATCTAGCGTGGCTACCTACTAGCAAGTGGGAGCGGCAGCAGCTGTGACCAACAGAAGGATAGATGGAGCCGCCGAAATAAATATCAGGCTCCAGCTCGCCACCGACGGCAACGGCGGCCTGCAACTAGCGTCTCTCCCACCTTGGCCTTGGGTCTCACCGAGTCACCGGCGCACCGCTACCCCGCCCGCACTTCCGAGCACATCATCGCCCGCCCGCCCGCTCGCTCGCTCACTCGCTATCAGTGTCACCGGTTGTGGCGGATGACTGGTTGGTACAGTGGGAAGCACTTCCATTTCCATGACACACACCGCGCACGCAGCTAGCTCTCCGCACTCGATCTTCCTCCCGCACGCAGTCGCCGCACCCGTGGCCGCGTTTCGTACGCCGGCCGCTGGCGACCGCCGCGGGGCGCCACGCACGCCGTTCGCCGTACGGTGAGGGAGACCGGTCGCGTCAGGGATCATCAGGAAAAATACAAACGCACGCCAGCGCACATAATTTGTGGTCGACAGAATCTTGGCGCCGCTTTGCTCTGCTCCCACGGTCAGGACGGGGTCGATGGTGCTTTCGACCAGGAGAGCTTCTCTCCGATCGTCATACCGATCGAGATCAGGTCATGGTTGCTTCATCGTTGGGTCGCTGTCTCCTACTCCTGGCTTATTTAGCGATGGCCTAATTGCCTACTCCGGTAGAGTCCGGAATTGTGCGAACTGGTGACTGTCATAGGACACCATCGATCGAGCACGCAACGCAACGGGGACGCAAGGCAATGCGAGCCAGTCAATTGCAACATCAGGTAGTATCGGACACTCCCACGAATAATTGCCCCGTTTTGGAGGGTTCCGTGCGAGCGGTCCGTGTCATGTAGCTCTGCAACTGCCGATCTCTTGGGAAATTCGTTGACACCAACGGATCATGTGATATCAGTACATGACATGCTTGGTTTGATACTTTGATTGCTGGCCAGTGGTTTTGTCAAGGCGTTGCTCAATTACGGCATGACACATCCATGGCCTCCAGTAAGTTCTGTTCAAAGAAAGTTCTGTTCATCTCTCCACGTGGAATAGTAGTACGTGCATGCGCGATCTATCCCATCATAAAACCAACAAGTTTTATGTAAGACGCTATGCATATGGCCGCCGGAGATGGAGACGACACCCGGTAGCGGATAACGCGGCTGTGCGTGCCCACGGACAGGCCACACGGAAGTACAGTCATGGACGCACACCGACCGAGTCACTCCACACTGAGTACGCATGCATGTGTGTACAAGTTGCATTGATCATATGCACATCAGAGTTTCGGTCGACGGACACAAGTTGGATAGATTTCGAGTCACTTGACACCATGCAGCTGTGCTTTGTGGCTGTTGGCCATTTCGCTGGCCCGGTACCAGCGGACCAGCCACCCATGCGCCCCCATGCCGCACGCGTTTTTAGCCCTTCATCCGTGGGTGTCTATCAATTATTCCTTTCTCAGGGGAAGCTCTCTATCAAAGTATCAATTTTCAGTGTTGAACATACGATGCTCACATCTCTTTTCTCTGCCCGACGAACGAAAATGACACGGTAAATATTGAAAATATTAACAATTTAACATATGATTTAATCCACGAAGTAGATAAACAATTCATAGCAATCATGATAAAAATCAAACTAGCCGTGCGATCTATTAAAACAGTAGGCAAACAAATCACATCTAACATGAACACTACGAACATAACATATAGCTTGATCTCGAACAGAAAACAACGGATTACGTACGACGCGGAGGGAGCAGAATCATTGACGTACCACCGTTGTCGCCCATGTCGCTGATGAAGAGGTTGCCAACGTCTAGGAAGAAGGTGTCGTTCGGGAAGTCGTCGTTGCCAGCAGTCATGTGAGTGCGCTCCTCAAAAACCTGATCGCCCCTCTCCCGTACAGGATCACGAGAGGCAAGGTTCCGAAGGCCTGCTATCCCTCCTAGTGGTGCACGCCGGAAGAAGTGATGGAGAAGACTTGAACAGCGACGCAATGAACTGGAACGAGGTGGAACCATGTGGCGGCGTGACTAGGGTAGGCTTTGCTTCGTTTATATAGATGCATCGGGACAGGCCAACGTGGGAGTAAAGCCCACGGAAAGCAACCCAACCATTAAGCGCAATTAACGCGTGCCTTAATCACAATTAATGTCTCACTAATTTTCCCAAGCTGCAAAAATATAGGCGTACGCACAGCTTTGTCCTCGGTTCGGCTCATTCCCGAAACCCGACGCGTGTGCTCGCGCGCGTCGCGACGAGGCGATGCGTGGCGAGGAGAGCGCGAAAAAGGAGTGCGCATGTACCACTTCTATTCTCAAGCTGTTACAAGTGCTAGTGGAGCTCACCTTATAAGCAAGTGTGCAACTCCCTCCACAAGCGGGATGGTACTAAACTTTCCACCACTTGCCATACATGAATGGGCCAAGAGAATTTATTATTTTACAATGTGCCTTGGGCCAGAGGCCCACTCAGTAAATACTAGTAAATTCCAATAATCTCCGGCAAAGTCTCATTGGATCATCTCATCATTTTATTCCAAATAATTTTTTTATATACCAATGTTTGGTGTAGACCGTTAAGTTGAACTTCCACGTAGAAATCATGCTACACTAGTTCACAACTTGAATAGTGGACTATGCTTTGAACTACAAGCTTTCTGTAAATCTAGTTTCACATAAATCCTTGATCGATATTGGGTTGCCGCAAGGCTTCCCCGCGGGTGGAGCTTATATGTCATAACCCAAAGCCTTTCATGAGTTTGTTAGAGACCACCCAAGTCTCACGGACTGCGACGTTTAACAGCCAGCCTCACATATGTGTGTTTCTCAAAAGATGCTCTGCAGGACAATATCTTTGCATACATACATAAGCCACTTGAAACATATTTATAATACCTAAATAGTTCATCCTCACTAATTATTTCTCTTGACATGCAAGCTATCCACATCATCAAGTAGGTCCACATCTTTTCCACTAACTCTTCATGCACATGCTTCCATTAAATCTGCATGCCCATGCAACCTATCACAACTACATATTTAAAAACTTATGCACTAAGCCTCACCATTTAAAAGCAATTTTGTATGGAAAATCAAATTATGAATTACCTCACATTTTATTTTTCTATGCGACAACTATTTAATATGAACGCACATATGTAGTTGCTATCATTGTTTTGGGTTTAGCTAAGGGTGATGTCTCCACTCTATCCACTTAACGTTGTTTTCGTTTCATATCATCTCACTGGTATATTCTGAAGTTAATAAATTACTAAAAAGAAATCACACTCATTTTTAGATTTTTCATCAAAATTTCTTAGATTTTTACTCAAAAAATATTTAATAGTAAATTATACTAAGTTTCATAATTTTTCTCATATTTTAAAATTTTAAATTATTTGTTAATAGTCCTGCAGCAACGCGCGGGGTATCATCTAGTTAATATAACTATCAACCTGCCATGCAGTTCATGAGAGTATTGCATCATAACAGAGTGGGGTAACAAATATAAGGATACTCTCCTCTCAGCCGACCAACAACTTGTCTCCCACTTCTACTTCGCGGGATCCCCGATCACATAGAGTTGGCTACCGCTGTGGACAACTCAAATGGTGGGTCTCATACCCATCTTCCTCGATGCATTATCTTATCACATTACATGATGAACCCTTTATGAAGGGATCTACCAGATTTTTAGATGTTTGGATATAATCCAACATAATAACTCCGGAGTTTTTCAATTTCCTGACAGATTTCAATCTCTTCACATGTCTTGATGACTTCATATTATCCACAGAATTGTTTATCTTGACGATCACATTTATTTCACAGTTCATCAGGATAGCGGGTATTGGTTTTTCAACCACGGGTAAGTCCATCAAGAGCTCACGAAGCCACTCTGCTTCAACAGTGGTTGTATCTAATGCTGTGAGTTCCACTTACATTGTTGACCTCGTTAAGATGGTCTGTTTGCAAGACTTCCAGGAAACAACGCCACCACTAAGTGTAAATAAATAACCACTTGTGGCCTTTATCTCATCAGCATCAGATATCCATTTGGAATCACTATAACCCTTTAGTACCCTAGGATACCCAGATAAGTGAACCCCATAGCTCGTAGTGCCTTTTAAATAGCGCATAACTCTCTCAAGCGCATGCCAATGATCATCTCCAGGATTCAACACAAATCGGCCCAATTTTCTAACAGCAAAAGAGATGTCAGGCCTCGTGGCATTCGCGAAGTACATAAGCGAGCCAATAATCTGAGAATGTCTCAGTTGATCTCTAGTAATCTTTTTATTCTTTCAAAGTAGCACGATTGAACCATATGGAGTTGGAGAAGGCTTGCAGTCGCTATACCCAAAACGACTCAAGACCTTTTCCACATAGTGAGACGGAAGAAGAGTGATCCCACCATCATCATCTCTTACTAGCTTGATGTTCAAGATGACATCAGCTATCCCTAAATCCTTCATCTCAAAACAACGAGGTAAGAAATCCTTTACCTCCTTGATTAAATTAAGGTTGGTCCCAAAGATCAATATGTCGACGACATATAGACAGAGAATGACTCCCTCGCCCCCACCATGGCGATAGTACACACACTTGTCGGCCTAACAAAGCTTTCATCAGTTAAAGTCCTTTCAAACTTTCCATGCCACTACTTAGGAGCTTGATTAAGGCCATACAACGACTTCAATAACTTAGACACCTTTCCCTCTTGACCAGGTACTACAAAACCATTTGGCTCCTCCATATAAATTTCCTTGTCCAACTCTCCATTAAGGAAAGCCATCTTAACGTCCATTTGATGAACGATAAGACCGTGCGAGGCAGCCAATGAAAGTAGCACCCGTATAGTGGTCAGTCTGGCCACTGGTGAGTAAGTATCAAAAAGTTCTTCATCTTATTTTTGAGTATAGCCCTTGGCCACAAGCCTTGCTTTGTACTTCTCAAATAGTACCATCAGGCCTAAGATTTTTCTTGAACACCCACTTACATCCTACAGGTTTGCACCCATAAGGACGTTCAGTAATTTTCCAGGTTCTGTTAGCCAAGATGGAATCCATCTCGCAAGGAACAACTTCCTTCCAGTAGTTAGCACCAAGAGATGCATAGGCTTCTGATAGGCTTCTGAAATAGTGTTGTGTGTGTCATCCACGCGGTACGCAATGAAATCATCACCAAAGTACTTTGCACTCCTCTCTCTCTCTTGCTCCTTACATGAGTTTCATTGTCATCCTCCTCGGGATTCTCAACATGTTTTATAGAAATGGTGGTTTCAGGAATTTCAGTTAAGTCCTGACCGGATACAGTAGGAAACTCCTGGTTTGATAAGGTAGGCATATCCTTCATAGGAAATATATCCTCAAAGAAAGTCACATCATTCGACTCCATAACTATACTAACACGCATGTTGGATACCTCAGATTCTACTATCAAAAATCTATAACCAATGCTATGAAAAGCATAGCCCAAAAGAACACAATCTATGATTTTTGGTCCAAGCTTGCGCTTCTTGGGGATCGGTATATTGACCTTTGCCAAACAACCCCAAGTACGTAAGTAAGAGAGTTTCAACCTTTTCCTTTCCCATTCCTCAAATGGGGTAACATTTGTTGTCTTTGCGGGAACTCGGTTTAGGACATGACATGCAGTCATTAGCGCCTCCCCCCACCATGCCTTGGAGAGACCCGAAGTATCTAACATGACGTTAACCAAATCAGTCAGAGTTCGGTTCTTTCTTTCGGCCACCACATTTGACTGAGGTGAATAGGGAGGCGTCCTCTCATGGATTATACCATGTTCTGCACAAAACAAATCAAATTCATTAAAAAAGTATTCTCCACCACAATCGGGCCTAAGGCGCTTAATCTTTCGATCAAGTTGGTTCTCTGCTTCGGCTTTATAGTTTTTGAAGTAAGTTAAAGCCTCATCTTTAGATTTCAGAAGATACATATACCAATATCTAGTAGAGTCATTAATCAACGTCATGAAATATTTCTTTCCACCTTTTGTCATCACACCATTCATCACACAGAGGTCTGAATGTGTAAGTTCCAGTGGTGTCAAATCTCTTGCCTCCGCAGTCTTATGGGACTTGCAAGGTTGCTTAGATTGAATGCACACTTGACACTTGGAACCCTTGACAGTAGGGAACTTCGGAATTCAACTCATATTATCTAACCGCGTCATGCAACCGAAGTTAATATGACAGAGTCGTGAATGCCAACTATTAGACTCATTATCATGACAAATATGATTAACAACTTTGGTGCAAATATCTGACAAAGATAGACGAACAAGCCTCCGCACTCATAGCTTTTTCCAATGAATTGTCTATACTTGGAAATTACAACTTTATTGGACTCAAAAACCAACTTAAAACCATCTCGACACAAGCTCGAGCCGCTAACGAGATTTTTATTGATGGAGGGCACATGATGATCGTTCTTCAGTCGCATGATCTTCCCCGAAGTAATCTTCAAATTGACCGTACCGACGCCACGAACAGTATCATATGACCCGTTCCCCATCAGCACGGGGGAAGTCCCTGTGACCTGATAAGAAGAAAACATAGAGGAATCAGCACATACATGAACATTGGCACTCGTATCAATCAACTAATCAGGAGACTGACATAATGAAAGGATTGTAGGGACGTAACCAGAATCTTTCATCTCTGTGTCAATGAAAACATTAGTGGTCTTGCAGCTATTCTCAGGTCCGCGCTCCTCATAGCGATTAGCACAGCTCGAGGGCCAATGCTTTGCACTACCAAAAACATGTCACACTACCTTATTCTTATGAGGATTCTTCTTGAAGGTGGTAGGTTGCCGCGGCTTGTTCTTTCCATCAAACTTTCATTTTACACCAGATTTATTCTTGTTATAGTTGGATTTGTTGGACTGGTAGTTCTTTTTCTGTACAATATGGGCACTTGAACCAACCTCAGCAACCCGAACACGTGTGTCCTTTGTTCTCGCCTTCTCTTCAACATCAAGAGTCCCAATGAGATTCACACCGGAAAACTCTTGTCTCTTGTGTTTTAAAGAAGTAGCAAAGTTGTTCCACGAATGTGGAAGTTTGGCAATAATGTCTCCAGCCACAAACTTGTTTGGCAACACACACTTGAAGTGCTCAAATTCTTTGGTGAGCGACTGTATCTCATGCGCTTGTTGAACAACAGAGCGCTCATCAGTCATGTTGTAGCCATAGAATTGTTCCATGATGTACAACTAGCTACCAGCGTCCGAGGCCCCAAACTTGGCCTCGAGAGCAGCCCACATGTCCTTGCCGTTATCAAACGAAATGTAAGAATCCACAATGGAATCATCGAGAATACTAATGAGGGCAACCTTAAAGAGGGTATCGATCTTCTCAAAAGATTCCTGTTGTGCAGGAGTAAGATCGCCCTCATGCTTGCCCTTGGTGGCATCATAGCATTGCATGGACTGAAGCCAATACACTGTTCTCGTGCGCCACCTCTTATAGTGCACCCCTTTGAAAGGCGGTGGTTTCATAGACACAAGAAATCCAGATGCAGTAAATTACCTATAACCAGGGTTTTGGATTGTTGAAAATATTAGCAATTTAGCATATGATTTAATCCACGAAGTAGATAAACAATCCATGTCAATAACGATAAAAATCAAACTAGTCATGCGATCTACTAAAACAGTAGACAAACAAATCACATCTAACATGAACACTACGAATAGAACTTGTAGCAGATCTCGAACATAAAACAGTGGATTACGTACGGCGCGGTGGGAGCAGAACCGTTGACGTTGGCACCGTTGTCGCCCATGTCGCTGATGAAGAGGTTGCCGACGTCAGGGAAGAAGTTGTCGTCGGGGAAGTCGTCGCTTCCAGCAATTGCGCGAGTGCGATCCCCAAGTACAGGATCACGAGAGGCGGGGTTTCAGAGGCCATCTGTCCCTCCTAGTGGTGCACGCCGGAAGAAGGGATGGAGAAGACTTAAACATCAACGCAATGATCTGGAACAAGGTGGAACCATGTAGCGGTGTGGCCATGACATTTGGATTTGACATGCTTTCTTTGGTATGCTCATGTCTCACAATGATATCAATTCGCTGCAACAGTCTCCGTTGTTTGCTTACTTGATTAAAGGTCAATCTCCTTTGTGCAACTATTTATCATCGGGCATGAGTACAACATACTCTACTATCTGGTTGACGACATCTATCCTCTGTGAGTGGCCTTCATCAAGACCATCTTCCAGCCAATAGGTCAGAAAAAAGCTCACTTTACCAAAGACAGGAAGGAGATAGAAAGGATGTGAGAGGGCATTTAGAGTGCTCCAAACTCAACTTGAAGTTGTTCGAGGACCTGCAAAACAGTGGGATCCAGAGATCTTGTAGGAGGTGATGACATGTTGTGTGATCATGCACAAAATAATTGTGGAGGATGAGGATGAAGGTACTGACCGAAATCTAGGCCCTGTTTGTTTGGGCTTTTGCTTCTGCTTTCGCAGCTTTTCTGTTTTGGCCAAGAAGCCATAAAAACTCCAAAAGCACCTATTTAGAAGCTTTTATGGCTTTTGATGAATCAATATAATAATATTTAGCTCCAAAAGCCATAAAAGCTCCAAAAGCACCTATTTAGGAGCTTCTATGGCTTCTTGACCAAAATGGAAAAGCTGCAAAAGCAGAAGCAAAAGCCCAAACAAACAGGGCCCTAGACTTTGAGAATATGAGTGATCCTATTTAACTTTCACCTCATAATCCGACCATGTTTGAGGAATTTGTCCAAATGCATCAAGAAATTCGACATCGTGTAATTCATGAGCAGCTTAAAAAAAACTTAGTTGAGCATTTATGGGCCGTTAAGGAAGACAATTGAAGATAAATTAGGATTGAATTTATGTTCAAAATATTTTAATTATTGAATTGTAATTAATTTGAATGAATTACGTTCAAATTTATATGAATTTGCTGTATTTTGAATGAACTGCTAGCAGATGAATGTGACCAGGGTTGAACGGCCGCCTCCCGCATCATTATTCCTGAACTGATCCGGATCGAAGATCATTTTAGAGATAGCATTGCACACGCCCTTAGTTATGAACCGAAGTTACCGCCAATAGTCTTGCACTAATATGTCCTCTTCGCCGAGCGCACCAGCTGCTGCTTGACGCTTCCATCCAGGAGCTATATGACAGGGCACATGCAATGCACTACTCGTATATGTGATCCTCTTAATTAGCACCTTCAGAATCCTCTGCCACAACCACAGCAAATCTGCATCATCAACCTCGCGGCTTAGCACTCACAGCTTGACCTGGCGCCTCCAACGTGGATCTCCACAAGTGACCACCTGTTGACACGTCGGCACCCTGTGCCCCCGTGTCTCGGCAAAAACATGCATGCGTGTCGACCAACACGACACATAAAGAGCTTACCTGACAATTTATCCTCACTCCGACATCCTATCAGTATCATATCAGAGCATCGTCAGCTGCCTCGGCCGCGGATTATGCAAACTAAAGCTAGTTTGGTAAGCGCACAAGGGCCAGGTAGTGAGCGAGTGACCGAGTGCGCACGATAGCAACTGTCAATCGAAACCCGATCTTTTTGGCCATCTTTCTTCTCCGTGCATCCGGTACCGTCCTTGAAGGTTTTGATCATGGTCTGGCCCAAACTGGTTAAAGCAAAGTGGACGCAACAATATATAATGGCTGGAATGGAGGCTATCTCCTTGGCATAATTAGGCATTGGACCTGGAAACCCTGGTACGTACCCTCTTGTACTTCAAATCTCTAGCTAGCTAGTGTGCGGCCGATGGGTACATAAAGAGGTGCGCTAACGGAAAAGCGCACTCGTGTACCGTACCTCAGTTGGCGACCTGCTGGTGACGCTGGAAAAGCAGGAGGGCCAGCAGTGGCAAACCTGATCTTCTACTACATGATTTCATGACGTTTCTGCTCTGCAGTGTTACTAGGTAAGATGTGCTATGAAAGGCAGTCAAAATCCATAAACTAGTGGATGTAGATACGACATCGCCGGGCGAAACAACGCGAGCCAATCCGTAGGTTGAACGCGTCACGTTTTCCCTGTAGAACCCACTGACCCAATGTGCCGCGTTTTCCCTGTAGAACCCACTGACCCAATGTGCCGACCACATTTACAACGAGGTTAAGAGCATCTTCAACCGTTCGGCCCTTAGAGGCGTTTTTCCAGTGATTTTATCATCATTTAAGGGTGCACTGACGAAAGTTTCGGCTTGGGACCGATTGGTTTTTCTGTCGCCAACCCATGGGCGAGGAAAGAAAAAGTTTGAACGATGAAACTTAACGAAATCACTCGATTTGGACACAATATAGACGAATTCATAGATATTTGGGCGAATTCTACATAAAACATTAATAAAAAAATAAAAAAATCTAGCTCATGCCGAGCATGCGGTAGATCTCGACGACGTAGTTATCGTCGTCGTCACTCGACGGCTCGTCCTTGGGCGCAGCGCTGCTGATGCACCTTGCGCCGCCGGTGGATGACGACCCTCTCATTCTCAGCGGCGCCGGGTCCTCCTCGTCGCTGGCATCAACGACGACCACGCCACTGCTGCTGGTGCCCTGCGTCCGCCACCGCTGTTGTCCATCCTGCTCCTGCCGCTACTGCTACCACCGTCGCGCCATCTCCAGGCGATGTTGCGCCTCGAGCTCTTTCAGAGCGCGGCGCTGGAGCTCCATCTCCTGCCGGGCCCAGTCCTCCTTCACCCAGGTGAGGCCGTAGTCCTCGTCGGCGGCCATGGCCTCATGCTCCTCCTTCACAAAGGCCGAGGGCTCCTTCTCCTCCTCCTTCTTCGGCTTCACCAGCCGAGCGTGAAAACTCCGGCGAGGAGGAGAAGGCGCTGGAGCGGAGCGGCCTTCGTTGATAACGAAACTGCCGGAGCGGGTGCGCCGATCGTGCGGCGTCCGCGGCTCGGCCTTGACGGGGACAAGCTGAGGCGGTCTCGCCGGGCCGGAGGAGCGTGAGCCCGATCCGGAGGACGACGAGGTCGTTGTCGTCTCCATGCGCCGCAGCACCGTTCCCCACAACGGGGTGCTGCCGCCGGCGCGCGAGGACTGACGGCGAGTGCGCGACTAGCTCGGCGGCGGGTACTCAAGCGGCGGCTCGTTGCCACCCTCTGTAAGGACCCAATTCACATAGAATTGAAGTCTCTGTGATCAAGTCCCAGTCCCTGGATCGAACTCGCTGGCACACATAGTATCATAGATGTATATCAAAGTACAAGTGCATCATTATTACATCGTATGATCCAGAATAATATAAATAACAAGTTGCATAGATCAAGGCTAGCTTATTCAACATAAATATAGCGGAAGAAAAAACTATAACGAGGAGTCCCATCAACATCCACAAGCGAACATGCTGAGTGAAGACCCGCGACCCTAAACGCACCTTACTGGCCGTCTAAAAAACCTGCAACACCGAAGGTTACAGCCCGACAACGGGTCAGTACATCTGATTTGTACGGCAAGTCACACGGAAAAGGATATAACAGACCTATCGCTACATGCAAGGATAAGTCAAAGGAAAGGCTTATGGTTTTATTTTGCAGAAAGCTGATTTTTTCCAATCTACCTAGTCAAAATTTTAGTTTAACTTACTACTTAAGATTGAACTGGGCACACCAGTTCCAATCCACACCCTTTATTAAATCTTGCCCACTCAATTTATTATGGTGATTCATCTGTCAAGATCCTCCAGTAACAGTAATATCTAGTAGCTCACGGATGTCCATAACCGGGGACACGGCTAATCATGATTAGTTTTTACTCTGCAGAGGTTAGTACACTTTTCCCGCTGGACTCAACCCGAAGATTGAGACGAAGTCTTTCATAAGAGGTCACCTACACCCAACGGCAAGCCGGTACCACCTATCACATCTACATCTGCTAGCTTTGCATGGGAGAGGCTTCCTACATCGTACTCAACTAAGCCAGAGCTCATATGGCCAGCGGTTGTACATGGAAGCTTCTAGTCACCAAGTATGTCTGATCTTTTTGAGCCTGGACGGTGCCCACTTTCGTTCAGAGGGTAGATACCATGACGTACTGTCGACCACTAAAACCAACCATTAGGGGTACAACCTGGTCTCGCCTTAGATAAGGCACGAGCCCCCAGGAAGCACTTCCTGCCCGTCCAGAGGTGTATTCTAATTAAAGGTTGCTAGTCAAGTCATTAAATCCTCACATAGCTCAATGTAATCTCCAACCAATCTACGTCTACAAGCATAGCAAACTATATAGAAAGCATGTGCTAGGTTGTCTAAGCAAACAGGACAAGATCATATGGCTACCCTACCAGGTTTGCAGCAATAATAATATAAAACTTCCTACACATGCATAGGGTGATATTTGCTACATGCATAAGTAAAAATATAGGTTATGAAATGGTCAAAGTGCAACTTGCCTTGATCCTGTTCCTGAAGATCACACTCTTCACAGAATGAAGCGTTGCACTCCAGACAGTCTACACGATCAAACAATATAGCATTCAATACACCATATAACGCATAAACAATGCAACAGTAAAAGAACCAAATGAACAGCATGAAAACCAACTAAACAGTAGCTAAACGGTAACTACAAGTCACCACGATCCCAACGCAACTGGAATCGGCGAAAACGGATACACCGTATAAAAGATACGGTCACCGGAAGTTTGAATTTAAATCTGTACAAAATTCAAATTTGAAAACTGAAAACTTTTGAAAACTTAGGTCTACTGGATAGGATTTTTCGTAACGGTCACAACGCAAAAATAATTAATTCAAACGGAGCTACGGTTTAAAAGATATAGCAAATACCGTTCTAGAGGGAAAACTGTGAAAAAGGGCCTAATCGCAATTAAAATAACCTCTCTGTCGCGAACAGGTCCTCGGCTACGGAGCGAACGGCATCCACTCCAGCGAACGGTCCGGCGAGCGTTCACTGTATAAGGAAACCGTGGTTAACCGGAATAAAACCATAACCCTAAAGAAACCGAAAAGAACCGGATCTAGAATTCAAACTTTTGACTAGGTAGATTGGGAAAAATCAAGTTTTCAAATTGAGGGTTTGAAAACTGAAAATTTCAAAAACTTTATACATGAAACTTGATCAGAAAAATATAACGAATACAGATACGCTACCCATTCCCCCACCACACCCCTCTAGCATACCGAACATGGAACCTTTCCCCTCCGTTTGCACTGTCCGGTAATCACCCGGAGCCGGTAAAATTCTCGGTTAAAATTCCCGTTTCGTCTGCAACGTGTAGCACTGCGTTAGTGCACCTCTAGCTTAACGGTTGCCTTGTCTTGTATTTTTATTGCTATTATTTCCATGTATTTATTGTTTCTCCCCCCTCTCTTATTGTCCGGTAGTCTCGACGTCCGCTGTTGATGCCCATGTGATCGACTACGTCGACGACGACCGTACCCCTACCGTCGAGCTTCCAGGCAAGCAAAGCCATTCTCTTCCCCAGATATCGCCTATCTTTCTGTACTTTTCTTGCACTAGGCATTGCTGCTGCTGCTACGTTACAATCCTATTCAATTGCATAGCCTGTCATTGTCACCCTTGATGTACCTTCCTTTATCCTATGCTGCCTATTATATATTGTATTCAACAGTTAGCCCTGCGCATTGTTAGTCAACTAGGATTAGATAGCGGGCCGTGATCACTCTGGGAGTGATCGCGGATACGATACTTTACAACTGCTACAGGTACGGTTCAAAGCAGACACCGCTTCAGGCCCTACCCCGGCTCTGCCGAGCCACCTCAATTGTGAGCTATCGAGGAGTAATCCTTGTACTCCACTCGTTTCTGACTCTATATAGCCGTCCTAGGGTATTTAACCACGGTTGTCCTTACAGGTAAGGAGTCGGGTGACCCCACGGTGCTCCGCAGGGTATTGTATCGGAACGACACGACGGTTGTATTCCACCGGTGTGCGGTGGTCCTGGTACTTGTTCGTGGCCGAGAGATATCCTGTTGTACGAAAGTCGAGATCTAGTAAGAGCACACGCGAGACAAGGTAAGGAGACGGTTCACCTTGTTGGTAACCGCACGAGTTGGTGGGACGACAGGGCAGGCACCGATGTTACTGGTGGTCCTAACTGCTGTCGTTGACCGCGACTCACCCAGATAAGGGGTAACGATAACGATTGTCCCGATAGAAAATAATAAAATGACTAACGGTTCAGGTGGATGACTTCAGAGGCCGCAAAGGCCTGTACGCACTACCTTCACGTGGGATAACGGTGTGGGCCCTCCGCGTTGTGGTCTTGTTCGAAAGCTCTGAAATACGTCCATTTCAGCATTGTGGAACGGTCGGATCCGCATCCCAGAGGAGTTGCGTGGAATTCACCCTGTACACAACGACTAGGAGGGCGAGGGGCGACGGTCCAAGACCCCCTTGCGCTTAGGACTGTAGACCGGAGGGGACCTCTCTGATGAGCCGTAGGATGGGCCTCAGCATGTCAGATAGACTCGGTGGGGTGTTCCGTGACAAAGTGTACGCCACCCTGGAGATCCGAGCATGCAGGATGAACAGCAGTGCACCCCTGCAGGGAGTTTGATCTATTCGAATAGCCGTGTCCATGGTAACAGGACGCTTTATGCTGAATCCAGAGCCTACTACTACAAACTACTACTAATAAACTGTTGGTTCCGGTTTCTTTTCCTCGCAGGGAAGTCGAGGAAGGGAACTCAGAGGCATTGATAATTAATAATAATTACAATTTACTATTATACAATGCTGCAGCAACTTCTGCTACATTGTTATTAAATTCATGCTATTGAACTGTTGGCTATTCTCTTCTTGTTCTTCAAGACTCGTCGGAAGATGCTAGTCTTCGATAGACCTAGATTCTCATCCTTATTCTGATTTCTACCTTGCAGTCCACTATATACAGCCTCCCCTTTCCATTTGATACAATTACATAAATGCTTAGTAGCGGACGTAAGACTCGCTGGTATGCTAGATACTCACCCTTGCTTTATTTCCCCTTTTGTTTTGCCTGATCGGCCGCTGCAGTCGACGTTGGAGCCCAGGAGCTAGAGTACCCCGGAGGCGACTACTACGACATCGAATTTGTAATATCAGTTTTATCTTATTTGTGTCTAGTGTTGTGTTGTGATATTCTCACTGTGGCACCCTAATTTCGGTCGTGTACCCTGCGTGTATGATTAATGTACACGGCTTGATTTTGGGGGCGTCACAGATGAGCTCAAGCAAGAAAGTTGACACTTAGGATGGCAAAGAGAGAAATGATGTAGGAGGAAGACAACAAGGTGTGAAAAACTCACATCAATGAGGACAATCATAGGCGTGAGAAAGCCAAATGATAGATATGATGTGAGGAGTGCACTACAACATGACTCCCCCTTTAGCAACGCTTCTTTCCGTATCTAAAAGTACATATAAGTGTTGCTAGTGACTTTACCAACGGTTTGGAATGCGTAGCCTTATCCAGTGTTGCTCGCGCATAGTGCAACGCTTATACTATCGTTGGTAAAAGGATCCGTTGCAAGAGTACAACACATAAACCGAGCTTTACTACACTTTTATACGTTGGTGCTCAATGTACATGAATCCTAATCCCATTGCTCGGCAAAAGAGAATTTGCAATGCTTCAGGTGTTGGTACATATATAATGCAAATATTACTATTATTATTATATGTATAGTTTGCCATCAATTAAATGGATGCTCCGCATAATGGTGATAATTATGTACATCAAGTGAGGAAAAAAAACAGAAAAAAATACATGAGAGGAAGAAATCATATATTGGACAAAACAGTTGGATTACAATAGTGGATATTACAGGAGAAACATCATCCAAATGTGATGCATAATCTAAATATTATCTTGACAGCAAAAGTTAAACTTAAAGCATCCATCAACATCCCTACAACTTAACCATGAAACATCATCTAACAAGAACATCATCCCTACAAATTAACTAAGGTTGATAGCATCCATCATCATCATAACCATCATCATGAACAAGAACATCATCATTGCATTATACTTGCCACCCACCCATATATTCATCCATGTATCTTTTGAATCTACAAAGAGAATAACAAAACGAACGGTTAACAAACAATGCATTGACATGATGAAAGTAGTTATAAAGGAAAGATATTAGTCACAAAACAACGGTCCAGAATAACCAAACCAACACCAGACACAAATTTACGTAGTAACAACTCGTTAGATTTAAAGCAAGCTCTGCACACCATTATAATGGGATTGATCCTACACCGACACATGAACGCCCTCGCCGCCTGCACCCAATGATGTCTCAAAAGAAGTGTTACCTTTCACGGTATTACCTATCTCAAGATGTCAAATAGCCTGGACAGCTAGCTCAGCTGTTTTTGACCGTTCACCTATTTTTCCTATTATGCTTATTATTTCACATTAAGATGTTTGGAGGAGTGCAGATAATCATTTTTGTTAAATGAAGATGGTTGTCTTCTATTAAAGCTTCACAAGGCAACCATTGAGAATATTCTTTGAGGTTATAACTGCCCAGGTTTGTCACTACAGAAATCTGCCTTTTGTAATAAATCCAATAGTGCATAGGCATGTACATAGTTTGTTATTTCAAATCATCTACAACGTTGTTATCCATGTGTCTCGATACACACATTTTGTATGTACCCAATTGTCTCTTGTTTATATGCGACTATTTTTATCGTATTAATTCGGATACACAGATTATTCTATTATAACTATGGGAATGCATTGGCCAACAACTATTATCAGAGATATTGTTCTGATCTAGACCAAAAAGATTAATAACGAAATGCAAGTGTCCTTCAAATCTATGCATACCTGAAACATGATTGCAGAAAATGCTCACAGTTTGAAGATGTGGCACGGAACAGCAATACATAGCTGCAAGTTAACAAAGACAATGAGATGAAGATCACATGTGAGATGCCATACCAGCTTCTTTCGTTTTCAGTGCAAGTACAAACATATGGTAGAAAAAATGCCAGGGTTCAAACTTCCATGTATATATCATTAATTTTTCCAATATAACTCTATGTCCAACCTAGACTATTACTGATTACTCACACTGAACTGGTAACTAGGAAAAATAAAAGATGATATAGCTAGAGGCATGTAATGTGGAATTCTGAAGTTAGTGTGGTACCTCCTGAAATACAGCTAAAACCAGAAATGACATGAGAATGGCACAACCCTGCAATACTGTAGATTCAACGTGAATGTCAGAAGTATGTATTTCAAAGAAAATATCTCTATTATCACAGAAAGAACCACACAAGATCCAAAGTGAAACATATAATAAATAAAAATTATCTTTATCTGTAGAAGATTTAGTACGGTCTTTTTCTTTATTGAGGTATGATACTGATACGTCTAGGTCCAGCTGCTAACCATCAAACATAACCCTTTTATTATGCTTTCCTAGCAATTGAAACAAAGCATCGATCCAGCATCAAAATAGGTACGTACTACATGACATCAATTGATGGCTCCTTATGACCTACCTTGTGCAGGCCCTCCCCTACTTTCTAAGGCATCACGCTGGTCATTTGATGGATCATGGTGGAAGCACATGTATGTTTTGTCCCGAGCAGCAGCAAGGTTGTCCATTGGCTGTTCCTCATTGCACGCCTACAGGAGAAGAGGCGCAGAGGTTAGAGAGAGAGAACGAAGTCAGGGGAGGGGATGCACTAACCACAAAAGAGGAGGGAAACATGGCCACCGGCGCCAGAGCCGACGCCCGAAACCCTAGTCATGAGGGAGGGTCGTGGGTGGTCGTTGGTGACCGCGAGCACCACATCTAGTTGGATGGGAGGGCACCGCGGTGCAATGGGGTCTTCGACCGTGCTTCGCGGTGGCGAGATTCACCGGATCTCGCCTGAATCAGCCGCCGCATGGACCGCAGCGAGGAGAAGTGCGAAGGAGAGAGAGATATTGGACGCAGGGAGGATGGGTGGGTGGGGGATGTAGTGGATATTACAACCGCCGGAGAGGTGGGAGAATGGTAGGGGGAGGGTCGGCGGCGAGGTGGGGCGGAGGAGGGAGTCGAGGTGATGGGTGGCGGCGGTTTGGGAGAGATGGGGGAATCGAGGGTTCTGTTTCTCATGCGTTTCTCTCTCTCTCTCTCTCTCTCTCATTTCTTTTCATATGTAATACTACAATAAGATAGGTCATGAGCATCCTCAAAAAAAATAGGTCATGAGCTGAAAATCTGCAACGAATAATGTACAACGCTTCTATGGCGTATCTATTGTGAATTTTGCAGCATATAATGAAACTGTTGTAGAATTTATGTTGCATTACACGGGGTATCCTTGTAGTGAGTAGGGATTTCCATGCAACGGATGCACATATGAGCTATGGAAAGCTCTCAAAGGGAACTAGTGGGGGTGCATCCAACTTGCTTGCTCAAGAAGACCTAGAGTTCGTTCGAGAAGACTCATCATTGGAATATACAAGCCAAGTTCTATAGTGTTAAGGTCCCCACATAGCTATATGCATATATGATCATCTCTATGGAGTACAAGATACAAGAGGGAGTACGAGTGCGGATCTCTCAAAAGGAATAGTAGTGTGCCCCTTCTCTCTTTTTATTTCCTTTTTTTTGTATTTTTTGTGGCCTCAATGGCTCTTTCTATTTATCTCTCATTTGTCCTCTTTGGGATCTTTTCCTCACTTTCGGGGCAACCTTCTATTTTACAAGAAGTATAGGAGATCTTGCACACTTTACAAAAGTACTCAGCATAAATAAGATGAATCCATCATGATGTATGCAAATGTACGCATCTGCCAGTGTAGCAGGAACATGTATGACATGAAGATCAAGTCATGAGAAGATGGATGTTGCATGGAAATATATCTCGGAAAGGCTATGGAAATGCCTTGATAGGTAGGTATGTTGGCTATTTTGAGGAAGGATATAAAGAGGTTTATGATGACAGAGCGTATCATGTCAAGGGTTTGGATGCACCGGCGAAGTATGCGCCAACTCTTGAGATGAGAAAAGGGCAATGCACGGTACCGAAGAGGCTAGCAAATATGGGAAGGTGGAAGTGTCAACTTTCGAATACTTACATTAGTCCGAAGAGCTCATGCACTTATTATCGGTAACTCTCAATCTAATCAGGAGGTTCACAAAGAGACAAGTACCCCAAGGAGGAGTGTATGGGGGTTTGGTTATCCTTGTGGATCCTCGACTCATGGTACGTGAGTGTACTCTAATATCCGACCCCTCCAAAGATTAGTTATCCATCTAGTAGCTAGAGTTCTCAACTAGTTTTTGTAGTTTTCGAAAATAAAAATGGATTGCCCAAAATACGACACATATCACTAATAGGCTAAAGCTTTTGACACCAAAAGTCCAAACATTACACACAACAATACCTCAAAACTATTGCAAGCTACTACTACAATTGATTAGCAACCTCAATTACCTACTTAAAGTCAAGACACACAACTAAGTGCAACAGGCCAACTCTCTAAACAAGATAAACATGAAGACTCAAGAGAGTTCCAGCAACAAACTAAACAAAAGTTCTTAAAAATATAAGCATGAAAACTAAGAGCTAAGCATGACATCAGCTAAGAAAAGATAAAGAACACACACAAAAAGAAAGATAAGCATGCAAGCCTATGTTGTGTTCTACGTTGAAGGGGAGCGTCTTTCTCTCCCACACAAAGAAAGCTGGGTTCTAACTTGTTATGAACAACAAACAAAGCTAAATAAAACTAAAAAGTAAAGAGAAAGATGCTCCAAGCATAGCGCCTAACGCATGAAGTGATAAAAATATAGTGGAACGAAGGACGAATTGATAATTATTGATGGAGAAGGGGATGCATGGGGGCATCCCCAAGCTTAGATGCTTGAGTCTCCGTGGATAACTCTTGGGGGTGCATGGATGCATCCCTAATCTTGAGTGTTTGACACTCCCAGATCTTCTTTCATCATCTTCCTTCGCACACTTGAAAACTCCCTTCATACATAACTCATCATAAGCTGATTAGAGAGGTTAGTACCTATAATAAAACAATTTGCCTCTACTTGAAATAAAGATATTCTTGAAGGGCTACTGTTTCTCAAGACCGCCAAAAAGTTTTTACAAATAAAAAGCTAGCGCAAGACTTGCAAAACTGGGAAAAGGCAAAACATGGCAGAATCTGTAAAAAACAGACCAGCAGATAGTAAATATTTTTTTTGGGGTACTGCTGCAACTCAAATAAAAAAACTCATAACATATGCACGAAAGCTAATTGTATAGAGCACGCTTTCAAAACAATTCAAATCGAAAATATTATCTGGTGATTTTAGCCAAAAAATTTCGTCAAGGGACAGAATCTGTTTTCTGGACAGCACGTCACAACTTTTGAACTTTCTTGCAATCAGAGGCTAAACTTGGCACAAAGCTTGAATATTAAGATACAATGATGTTGCTACAGTAGTAACAATCATCAAGACCACTAAAAACATAAGGAAAAACATTTTGTTTGCCTCCCAACAAGCGCTTTCTTTTACACCTTTGAGCTAGGCACGAAGCAAAAAGATCAAGTTTTATCAAGTGTAAGAGAATAGCTAGCCCGCGTAACGGACTCAAAAGGTAACTTAATCTTATTTCGAGGCAAGTGTTCCATGCCCTTCTTGAGAGGGAATTGAAATTTTATATTCCCCTCTTTCATATCAATGACAACACCAACGGTGCGAAGAAAAGGACGTCCCAAAATAATTGGACATAAGGGTTCACACTCGAATGTCCATAATAGTAAAATCAACGGGAACATAATTATCATTTACAATAATAAAAACATCGTCAATCTTTCCCAAAGGTTTCTTTACGAAAGAATTAACAAGACAAACACCAAAAGAACAAGGATCAAAAGGTTTTAATTCAAACATATCATACATTCTTTTGGGCATAACGGCGGTACTAGCTCCAACATTACATAAAGCATAGCAATAGAAGTTATTCCATTTAATGATCATAAGATCCCAACCATCTTCTAGCTTTCGAGGTATGGAGGTTTCTAACCTAAGCTTATCCTCCCTAGATTTAATGAGAGCATTGGTGATATGCTCCGTGAAGGCAAGATTTAGTGTGCTAGTGTGGGGGTCTCTAGACATTTTTTGTAGTAAACTAATAACTTCGGAAAGGGTGCAGCTATCAAAATCAAGGTCACTACTATCAAGTAAGGTGGTAGTGATGTCATCTAGGCTTACTTGTTTCAAAGCATCTATGTTCATAGGAGTTTCTTCTTTTATAGTTGAAGTAATAGCATCACCATTAATAGGTCCAATGGGACTAGGGTGTGTTGGGTGCTAAGAGTTTGGATATCCTCAACAACTTGGATAGTAGCAATGGTATGGTGTGTAGGAGGGCTCTTAATTATATCTTCTTGCTCCTTTTCTCTAGCCCGTCTTTCTTTAAGTTTAGCCATCATCCTAATGTTTTCATTAATTTGTACTTGGATAGCATTAATAGGAGTGGTCTTCCTCTCCTCAAGGGGAGAAGTTCTAATTTTAAACATCTCAACATCAAGAGCTATGTTGTCTACCTTCAAAAAGAGACTATCTAACTTGTCTAATTTCTCTTCTACACCATTGTTGAAGGCTTTTTGGGTATTTATAAAGTCCTTAAGAATGCTCTCTAATTCAGAAGTGGAGTTCTTGGTGCTAGGATAAGTGTTGTTGTTCCCATAGTTGTTGGACGGGAACGGTCTAGGATTGCTACCAAAGTTACTCCTATAGGCATTGTTGTTGAAGTTGTTTCTAGAGATAAAGTTCACATCTACTTGTTCTTGAGCAACCAAGGAATTTAAAGGAACATCATGAGGATCAATAGGAGCTTGTTTGGTAAATAAAGACATGATCATGTCAACCTTTTTCATTTAGGGAGGAAATCTCCTCGATAGAGTTTACCTTCCTACCTGTTGGAGCTCTTTCGTTGTGCCATTGGGAATAGTTGGTCATCATCTCATCTAGTAGTTTTGTGGCAGCACCCAGTGTTGTTGACATAAAGGTTCCTCCCGCGGCCGAATCTAGCAGATTCCGCGAGGTAAAGTTTAAGCCTGCATAAAAAGTCTGGATAACCATCCAAGTAGTCAAACCATGCGTAGGGCAATTCTTAACAAGAGATTTCATCTGTTCAAAAGCTTTGGCAACGTGTTCTTTATCCAATTGCTTAAAATTCATAATATTACTCCTCAATTGGACAATCTTAGCAGGTGGGTAGTAGTTCCCAATAAAAGCATCCTTGCACTTATCCCAAGAATCTATGCTATTCCTAGGCAAGGATTGGAACCAAATTTTAGCTCCTCCTCTCAAGGAGAAAGGAAAAAGCTTAAGATTAACAATATCACCTTCTACTTCTTTATACTTTTGCATATCACAAAAAGCTCAACAAAATTATTCAAGTGTAAAGCAAAATCATCTCCAGCACCAGAGAATTGTTCTTTCATAGCAAGAGTAAGCAAAGTAGGTTTAATTTCATAAGAAGATGCTGAAGTGGCAGGTTTAGCAATAGGAGTGCAGATAAAGTCATTGTTGTTGTGACTAGTGAAGTCACACAACTTCGTGTTTTCAGTGATACCCATAGTAGCAGCAAGCAATTTTTTTGTGATTTTTGATAAAGGATACAAAGATAAAAACTAAAAGGTAAACTAACAAGACTAAAAAGAAAAGGTAAAAGATAGTGTGCAACTCCCCTATCTTGAAGAGTGGAGTCCCCGGCAACGGCGCCAGAAATTGGCTTGATGACGCTGAAGTAGTGCCCTCGTTGGCTACCCCAAGTGGAAGGTTGAGATGTAGCGTAGCAGCAAATTTCCCTTGGAAAAGATACCAAGGTTGAGAGTCAATCCAGTAGGACTCCGACGACGACTAGTAGGTGGTTCGGCAAGTGATGCGTCGTTTGAAGATAATCACTTACGTTAACTGGACCTGCACACGGATACAAATAACTTTGCTCCCAACGAGTACGGAGAGGTTGTCAATCCCTCCGGCCTTGCCGTTTACAAAGGATCAAACACAAGAGATAATGATAGTGATAATTGTAACTACAACTAGAAAGTAAAAGCAATAAGTAAATTGAGGGTGTAAACAGTGGTGGCAATATGGACCGGAGTCCCATGAAGTTCACTAGTGATGTCTCTCTCCCAAAAGACGATAAACAGCTATGCGAGGTGAACAAATTACAGCTGGGCAATTGACAGGATTAAAAACGCACCGCAATGCTAACTATGCTACAAAAGAAAGGAAGAGGCTCAAAAGCATGGGCAGTACGACAAGACAAGTAGACCCAAAACCATCTGCATCTACTCACTAATCATCCACCTTGATATATCTATCCATAACACCTCGCTGGTATTAAGTTGTGAGCCCCACCCAAAGTGTAAACCCAAAGCAACAGACAACTGCATTAAAAGAACTTTGCGTAAAGTAAATAATCCTTGCAACCGCAGTTACAAGCACCATTGTTTTCCCCCTTGTGGCAACAACACATCCCCTAGACTCATGTTTCTTTCACTCAAGCTAGTAATCAGGGGGCATGAACCCACAATCATGCATAACGCTCCCTCTTGGAGTTGCTACCTACTACTTGGCCAAAGCAAATAAACAACAACGGATAACATGCAAGAATTACTCAAGAACATAAATATAAAAGGAGAAGAACCAAATATATTACTCGTCACAATCTGAACATAATCTCATAATTCATCAGATCCCAACACACTCAACATAGCAACAGCAGAAAGAATTACATATGTGCCTTGATCATGTAGGGCAGCTCACAAGGTATAATCAATGATGAGCAAAGGTGGAGAGAATACATCACATAGCTACTGATCATGGACCCATGGTCCAAGGTGGACTACTCACGGCTCATTCGGGAAGCGTCCATGGTGGTGGAGAAGCACCCGGAGGTCAATTCTCCCCCCGCTAGGGTGCCGGGAAGAGGTCTTCTAGTGCTCCCGATCTTGGAAGCGTGACGGCGGCGACGAGAGGGTTCTGTCCTCGGGGTTTCGAGACGATAGGTAAATATAGGCGAAGGGGGGCACCCAGGGGGCCACCAGGGAGTGCAGGCGGCCTCCCGACGCTGCCCCACCCTAGGTCGCGCCCCCTGGCCGCCTGAACTCCAGTTGGGTCCCCTCTGGTCTCCCTTCGGGACTCTGGAAACTTCCGGGTCGCTGATTTTTTATATATATTTTCCGGAAATTTTCTGGCACTTTAAGTAATGGGGAAACCTAAAATACAAATACAGCAGAAAACAGAAACTGGCACTGGGGTGCAGTGAGTTAATAGGTTAGTCCAAATATGATCAAAAGTGTATGAAAGTGCATCAAAAGTATAGCAATATCACCCAGAACATGCATGGAGCAAGCAGAAATTATAGATACGTTTGGGACGTATCAGACGCGCATGTCCGGCGGGCAGGGGTAGTTCGTCTGACACAGCGGGCTCGCGTCCCACTCGTGCAGCCACTGACGGCCGAAGTTGTTGGCCGCCGCGCCATCGCCTGGAAAACGCTCGCCCATTGTTCGCGACGGAGGCGACGAAGGAGATGTGCGTGGGAAGAGAAGATGGAGGCGACGAAGGAGATGGGCATGCGAGAGATGCAGGCGAGAGGAGGAGTGTGTGCGGTGAGCGACGGCGAGGTTCAACTTTTATAGCAGCGAGTGGGCGGGAGGGGTGTGGTCGCACAGCGCGATTGGGCGGGAACACGTGGCGGCGACGGCCATTACTGCGTTGCATGGCCGATTGGACTGCTCGACGGCAGCATTGATTCACTTGAAAGGATGACCGGCAGCAGGATTGATTCACGCGAGAAGGCCGAAGCGAAGCGATGAGGATGAAGTGGTGAGCCACACTGTGAGTCCACTCGGCGAGAACATACGAGATTGCGCGCGCAGTTTCTTTTCACGCCATTTTTTTCCCCGGCGACCCTCAGTACGTTGGGTTTGACTTGGATTCATTGAATCCAATTTCGGACCAATCCAACGAAAATTAGGCTCCTAAAGGCGCGACTGGGAGAAAAACTTTCATCCGCGCTTAAAAAGGCGCTCTTGAGGGCCTGTTGGGGGCGGCTGGAGATGCTTTAAGTGCCAGGATGTCAGGGCATCTTCAAGTCATCCTCCAAAAGTAACATATTATTTATCCGCATACCGTTTGTTTGTAAACTAGATGATATTCCGCGCGTTGCTGCGAGAACTATTAACAAATACTTTGATGTTTTAAAACATGAAAAAAATTTATGAAGCATATTATAATTTGATTATAAATTTTTTAAAGAAAATATTGTTTAGAGTATAAATCTAAGAAATTTTGATAAAAATCAAAAAAATACAATAATATCAGTGAGATGATATGAGATGAAAAGAACGTTGAGTAGAGACAATGAAACATCTCCATCCTTGACTAAACCTAAAACAATAATATCAGCTACATATGTGCATTCATAGAAAATTTGTCGCATAGAAAAGTAATGCGAGGTAATCTATAATTTGATTTTCTATAAAGAAATTGTTTATAAATGGTGGAGCCAAGTGCATAATTTTATTAAATATTTATTTGTGATATGTTGTATGTGCATGAAGAATTAATGGGAGCATATGCATGAAGAGTTGATGGAAATGATGGACCTACTTGATGATGTGGATAGCTTGCATGTCAAGATAGATATGTTAGTGGGGATGAACTATTTAGGTATTATAGATATTACCTTGACAATATATCAGTGAGATGATATGAGATGAAAAGAACGTTGAGTAGAGACAATGAAACATCTCCATCCTTGACTAAACCTAAAACAATAATATCAGCTACATATGTGCATTCATAGAAAATTTGTCGCATAGAAAAGTAATGCGAGGTAATCTATAATTTGATTTTCTATAAAGAAATTGTTTATAAATGGTGGAGCCAAGTGCATAATTTTATTAAATATTTATTTGTGATATGTTGCAAACTCTTTTTATTAAATATTATTATTTTATAAACAAACTCCTTTTATTAATATAATTATTTGTGAAAGATATATACACAAATAAAAATCATTTTATTTGGGACAGAAGGAGTATGAGGAAAAAGAGTTCCACATGGTTAAATAAGGGTGAGGATATCAATTCGAACACCACGAATGCACCTAAAGCAGGTACTAATTTGTGAAATGGATGTTTAACAGATCCGCAGACATATAAAAATCTTCATTAAATGGTAAAAAATAATAAATATGATCTCAAGCCTATGATTCAAACATTTACCGAAGTTTTGATATCTTCCTTGAAGATGCCCTTACTAGGAACCAAATGATCTCTGTTTTTTTCTTTTTGCTTCATTATTATCATACACAAAACTGTGGGATATACAGTTTGATAAGGAATTATAACGGTATGCATCGCTTGATGTAGATGGTAGAGGCTAGGGTTCTACCGGTTCGAGGACGTAGGTTGTAGGGGTGGAAGTGAGGGAGGAGCGGTTGGGAGGTTCCGCGCCGGCGGCGGGGCGCCGTCGCGAGGGAGGGAGGAGGCGGCGGCTAGGCGCAGGGGGCGGCGGCTAGGCGCAGGGGGCGGCTAGGGTTGGGGATCTCCCGTCTCCTAAGGGAGACGACAGTTAATACTGTTTTATTGTCTGTCTAATATCGAAGGGGTACATGTGTTTATATAGGAGGACGGCCTCCTCTAAACCCTAATTTACTTGGGCAAAGCCCCTAATTTACTTGGGCTAAGCCCATAACTAGCCACTAGTGGGCTTCTTCCGCGAATACTGGATCCCGACCATAACATCTCTCCCCGCCTCAGCAAACAGCTCGTCCTCGAGCTGAACATCTGGAAATTGCTGGCGGAGGTCTTCAAGAGTCTCCCAAGTCGCCTCATCCTCTGACATGCCTGTCCAATGCACCAAGACATGCCAGACACCGCGGCGCCGCTGGGCCTTCATCACGCGAGCCACACTCGCCGGGGCAGGCTCGAGACGACCATCCGAAGTATGTGGAAGAGCTGGCGGTGCAGACGGAGGTTCTCCACGGTAGGCCTTCAGGAGGCCGACGTTGAAGACGTCGTGGAGGCGCGATCCCGTGGGCAGCTCAAGACGGTAGGCGAGCGTGCCGATGCGCTCCAGCACGCGAAAGGGACCGGCGTAGCGAGGCCCCAACTTGCGCCTGGAGCGCGGGTCCAAGGACTGGGTCGTCCTGTGAAGAAGACGAAGCCAGACCCAGTCGGCCACCTCAAACTCTGCCGCGCGATGGTGTGCATCATAGTACTTCCGTGCCAACTGCTGGGCCTGAATAAGACGCTGGCGCGCTTCAGTCAGTATCTCGTCGCGGGTACGAAGTAGGTCATCTGCCGTCTCAGTGCGTGCCGTGCCCGGCGCATAGGGAAGCATCGCTGGCGGTGGCCTTCCATAAACCACCTCAAAGGGCGTGGCGTGCAGCGCGGAGTGGTAGGAAGTGTTGTAGCAGAACTCCGCCCACGCCAGCCAGTCCACCCAAGCTCGTGGACGATCCCCGGTGATGCAGCGCAGGTACATGGCGATGATTTTGTTGACGACCTCAGACTGGCCGTCTGTCTGGGGGTGAAACGCCGTGCTCATGCGGAGCTTCACGCCCGCCAACCCAAAGAGGTCCCTCCAGACATGGCCCGTGAACACAGGGTCACGATCACTGACGATGGAGGATGGGAATCCGTGGAGGCGGACGATGCCATCGAAGAAGGCGCGTGCCACGGACGCCGCCGTGTAGGGATGACCGAGGGCGATGAAGTGTGCGTACTTAGAGAAGCGATCGACCACCGTGAGGATGACGGACTTGCCGCCAACCTTTGATAGTCCCTCGATGAAGTCCATGGAGATGTCCGCCCACACCTGGGAAGGCACGTCCAGCGGCTGCAGGAGACCCGCCGGACGGAGCGTCTCCGTCTTGTTTCGCTGGCACGTCACACACGCCCGTACCCAATCTCGTACCAGGGCGCCATCCCCTGGAATATAAAAATCAGTACGGAGACGGTGCAGGGTCTTCTGGACACCCTCATGACCTGCCGAATGTGCCAAGGACAAGGCCTGGTGGCGCAGGTCGCCATGATCCGGCACGAAGATGCGGCGGCCATGGAGAAGCAGCCCCTCGTCCAGGCGCCACGGCGCGGCCAGCTCGCCGTCGGCCAGGCGCTGACGCAGCTGTTGTGCGTCCGTGGCCGTGGAAGTAGCGCGGCGAACCTCGTCGATGAAGGCGAAAGACGGCCCGGAGAGGATGCAGAGGGCCGCGCCCACAGTGGGCGCTTCGGCCACGTCGTCGACGTCGCGGCGGGAAAGGGCGTCGGCGACCGTGTTAAGGCGGCCGGGACGGTACTCGACGGTGAAGTCAAAGCCGAAGAGCTTGCTGATCCACTGATGCTGCGGTACGGTGGAGAGGCGCTGATCCAGCAAGAACTTCAGACTGTAGTGGTCCGTGCGCACGCGGAACGTCCGGCCCCAAAGATAAGGCCGCCAGTGGCGCACTGCCTGGACCAGCCCGATCAACTCGCGCTCATAAGCGGCGAGCTTGTGGTGGCGCGCGGCAAAGGGGCGACTGAAGAATGCGAGTGGCCCCTCGCCCTGGTGAAGGACGGCGCCGAAACCGATGCCGGAGGCGTCGCAGTCCACCACGAACGGTGCGTCGAAGTCTGGCATCTGGAGGACAGGGCCCGTCGTGAGGGCTCGCTGCAGGGCGGCGAATGCCGTGGCCGCCTCCTCGTCCCAGGAGAAGGCGTCGCGGCGAATCAGGCGTGTGAGTGGCGCGGCGATGATGCCGAAGTCCTGGATGTACCGCCGGTAGTATCCTACGAGGCCCAAAAATCCGTGAAGGGCCCGCGGCGACTGTGGTGTCGGCCAGGCGGCGACGACGGCGACCTTGTCCGCGTCCATCGCGACACCGTCCGCCGAGAGGACGTGGCCCAAGTAGGCGACGGAGGTTGTGCCAAACGAGCACTTCGAGCGCTTGAGATGAAGGCGATGCGCTCGAAGCTCGTTGAAGATGATGGCCACATGCTGCAGGTGCTCCGCCCAAGACGCGCTGTAGATCAGAATATCATCAAAAAACACAAGCACAAAGCGGCGTAAGTAGGGGCTAAGCACGTCGTTCATCAAGGCTTGAAAGGTCACCGGGGCGTTGGAGAGGCCGAACGGCATCACCAAGAACTCGTAGTGGCCATGGTGAGTGCGGAACGCTGTCTTCGCGATGTCGTCAGGGTGCATGCGCACCTGATGATAGCCCGAGCGGAGGTCGAGCTTGGTGAAGAAGCGCGCGCCATGTAGCTCGTCCAGGAGCTCATCCACGACGGGGATGGGAAACTTGTCCTTGGACGTCACGGTGTTGAGGGCGCGGAAGTCGATGCAGAAACGCCACGTGTCGTCGGCCTTGCGCACAAGGAGCACCGGAGCGGAAAACGGTGATGTCGAAATACGAATGATGCCCTGGGCCAGCATTACCGCTACCTGGCGCTCGAGCTCGTCCTTCTGCAGCTGGGGATACCGGTACGGCCGCACGGTGACGGGCGTCGTGTTCGGCAGCAGGTGTATGCGGTGGTCACAAGGCCGCGAGGGAGGAAGGCCCTGTGGCTCGTCGAAGATGTCGCCGTGCTGCTGCAGTAGGTTGGCTAATAGGGGCTGCGCCTCGTCGAGCGCGGCGGCCATCATGTGGAGCTGCGGGGATGCGCCGGTGCTGCCCAGGCCCGTCCAGTGGACGCGGCGGCCGTCCGCGCGCCAGAAGCTGAGGGACAGCACGTCGAGGTCCCACAGGATGGGCCCCAACGTGCGCAGGAAATCGACGCCGAGGATGAAGTCGTAGCAGCCCAAGTCGAGGCCGACGCAGTCGATGGAGAACGGCTCGTTGCCTACGAGCACGGGAACCTGTCGGGCCACGCCCTGGCACGTAAGACGGTCCCCGTTGGCGACAGTGACGCTGTACTGCTCCGAGCCCACCGGCTGAAGAGTCAGGCGGCGCATGGCGGTGTCGGACAAGAAGTTGTGCGTCGAACCCGTGTCCACCAGCGCCGTAAGGCACTCCCCCTTGATCGTCACCGAGAGCAGCATCGTTTTCGTCGTCTGAATGCCCGCCATCGCATGAAGAGAGACGACGCAGGCGGAGGCGTTGACCGGCCCGTAGGTCGTGACGCCGGCCTCAGTGACGGTGGTGGCCGCGAGCTCGGCAGTGAGGGCCTCCACTTCGGCCTCGTCGACCGTCTCCAGGTAGAAGAGGCGTGACGTCGACGCGGATGTGGTCGGGGAGGCCGCCGACGAAGAGGTCAGCGCGCTGGCGTGCTGAGACGCCCGGGGCATGACAGGCGAGCGTCTGGAAACGGTCGGCGAAGTCCTGGACAGTGGTGGTGAAAGCGAGGCGGCCGAGCTCGGCAAGGCGGCTCCCGCGGAGGGTCGGCCCAAATCGCTGGAGGCACAGGTCGCGGAAGCGCTCCCATGACAACATCCCGCCCTCGTCCTGCTCGAGGGCGTAGTACCATGTCTGTGCGGGGCCCCGGAGGTGATAGGAGGCGAGCCACGTGCGGTCGGAGGCGAGCGTTCGCTGCCCTCGGAAGAACTGCTCGCACTGATTCAGCCAGTTCAGGGGATCTACCGTGCCGTCGTAGGTGGCGAAATCCATCTTGGTGAAGCGGGGTGGCTGCGGCCCGGGCGGTGCAGCCCCGTAGTCGCCCTCCTGGCGGCCTGTGGTGAAGGGCGGGCTCCCGGCGAAGGCCGCAGCCAACGGCGGCACCGTCGGCTGGGGTGCCGCCGGCGTGTAGACGGCCGGTGCGTCGGCCCAGGCCGGGATCGGCGAGGGCGAGGCCGGCCACTTGAAGGCGGCGCGCCCCGGGGTGGTGGCGGGGGGCGGTGGCAGCGGGGCGGCGGCCGCGGCAGCCGCGGCGGTCGGCGGGGGGGGGGGGGGCGGTTGCTGGCCCGCCCGGAGCTCGGCCAGCTCGAGGCGGATGGCGCGTAGGCTGTCGGCGAAGGTGGCGGCGAGCTCCGCTAGGGCCGCGGGGAGCGGATCGGCCCCCGGGGTGGCGGCGGCGGGGGCGGCCCCCGGCTGCACGGCCGGCGTCATGGCGGCGGAGGTGGCGGGGACGGCGGCGGACGTGGTGAGGTTGGTGGAGAGTCCGTTGGAGCCCATCAAACCTAGGCTAGCTGATACCAAAGTGGTAGAGGCTAGGGTTCTACCGGTTCGAGGACGTAGGTTGTAGGGGTGGAAGTGAGGGAGGAGCGGTTGGGAGGTTCCGCGCCGGCGGCGGGGCGCCGGCGCGAGGGAGGGAGGAGCCGGCGGCTAGGCGCAGGGGGCGGCTAGGGTTGGGGATCTCTCGTCTCCTGAGGGAGACGACAGTTAATACTGTTTTATTGTCTGTCTAATATCGAAGGGGTACATGTGTTTATATAGGAGGACGGCCTCCTCTAAACCCTAATTTACTTGGGCTAAGCCCCTAATTTACTTGGGCTAAGCCCATAACTAGCCACTAGTGGGCTTCTTCCGCGAATACTGGATCCCGACCATAACAGTAGAAGCCGGGGATACTTCTCCTTTTCAAAAAAAGTTTGACAAGGAATTGGAAGGTCGATCGTACGACGTCTGTACCACTTTGTACGAGGACAGTCTTTCTTCGAACTTTACATAAAATGTCTAGCAATGAATCATACGGTGAGACGTGAGAGGCTTGGCGACTGCTGTCGCATCATGGCATTCCTTAGTGCGGCACCTGAAAGTTAGTCTCATTCACCACCATTGCAAGTTCCTACCAAGAAATTTTGACTTCTACGGCGTAAAAGACGAGGGGTTGACCTCGATGCAGGGAGACAAGAACCGAATTTCAGAATGAAACATGTGCTTGTCTTGGCCTTCACCATGCGGGCACGTTGGCACACAGCAGAAGCCAAATCCTAATTTGCAAAAAATGTTATAAATCAACCGAAGGTGTTGTCGCCGAATGTGCTCGTGGGCTATCCTTTACTTTCATAAGAGAAAGCCGTCGTCCAGACAGTGTGGATTATTTCTGTGTTATGTATATGTAATGTAATTATGTATAGCTCGGTGGTGCTTCAACCCCCTCTCCCATGATGTAACATAAATATAAGATCTAATGAGCAGAAACGCACTACTTCATTACTAACAGTGCTACTCCAGTTAAGAAAAACCCAGTGCTATTGGCCCACTACTTCAGTACAAACGATGCTACTTTGTCATAAGAAAACACTCGTGCTACTTTAACATTTGTGCAAATTAGGTTTTGTTTAGATATCCTCTCTGAAGGAAAAAAGAAAAAGGCAGGTGAATGGTAGAATTAGGTCATCCTACCGAAGCTCCTCTAGCTCCTTCCAAGAAAAGAAAAGGTGGACGACGATCATCATCGACCGAACCTAGTCATGTGCCTTTCGACCGTACGTCGTCAATTTTAATTCTCATTGCGATCATGTTAAAGCGGCCGCAGCCTCGACGGATGGTTGCGAGCGCAGGAGAGAGCACTTATCGTCGTGTAAAAGGCGCTATCAGTGGGGCTCTGATTGAAAGCCCAAATCTCCTATCACATAAAGCAGTGGCACCAGCATGCGTACGTACGTTCGTTCCTTCGTTCTGGTTGCCGCACGCCTGAAAGCAACAAAATGAGATTTAGGGGGCATACGGGCAGCAGCTAGCGTCAGCTTGACGGTGATCGAATCCAGCATCTCGTGCTACTCTTGCTCCTGTTCTTCGCCAAAGATCGAGGTTCTCGAGTGAGCCGTTCAGCTTATTAAACAGTCGGGATTTTTATTTTTCTGAGCTTACGTCCTTCGTTCATCTGATCGCTTGATTAAACCTTATTTTCCGCTCTTTCCCGCTAAATCAATGAACGCCACACTGTGTGCTCAGTTCTAACCATGCGATAAAGCTTGACGAACCATTTTCAGTGAAGGAAAAGAGGTGCTTAGCTCGTTCAAGATCAACAATTGTGCAGCCCAGATGCGGAATTAGAGCATGATGGTTTCTCCATGGTATGAGGTGGAAATACTATGCACGTTGAAGGATAGGAAAGAGGAAAATTCCAAGTTTGTATAGAGAAATGCACTACAACTCTGAACTTGTGACTGAGTTTAATTTGTAACATTGAACTTCAAAATGAGAGTGGATTATAAACTCCCGAATGTCCTGGTACCCCTTATGAACAGTAAATTCAGAAAGAATAGAAAAAATGTAAAAAATCTGAAACTTTGGGACATCAAACATTTGATGTTCTTGCAAAGTTTCATCCATAAAATCATTCAAGAAGCCCTCACAAAAAAATCGAATTTACTATTCATAAGGGGTACCGGGACACCCGGAAGTTTTCACACTTTTTTGCTTCAAAATTCGTTAGAATTAATCTCTTAACTATCAATATCGTTTAATTTACAACTTCACACCGTTGTAAAGTACCCCCTCCGACTGTAGAAAAGGGAGTTGCTTGTAAGACTTCACCTACTCAACTCAGTTTGTGAATGGTCTAAATGACCATGGACCTTGCTTTTGGAGAAAACATGAAAAAAACCTTAAGCGCATCTTCCTTAATTTAAGGAAATACGAGTAGTACTTTTGTACTGTGACTCATAATCCTATCGACAAGTGTGATTATTTCTAATTTCACAGAAGCACCATAAATCCTCATCCTGTAAAACTAGAATCCAATTTTGTGCAATAACTCAAGAAACTGATAAATAAACTTAGTGCTAATTGTGATAAGTACCCTAGTGTAACCAATTTTAATCATAGAGTGATTTGATTTTTGTTTCTCAAGATGTCTTCTGAATTTATATTAGAAAACAGAGGGTTTCCCTACATAATAAATAAATTTATAATTTTATATTAGAAAATAGTGTGAACTTAGTACATTGCAAGTCCCATAGACAAAATGTATTCTCCTAAGAAATAATTTTTATTTTAATAAGGTGCCTAAAATATATTATTTTCCTGGAGGAACTTACTTCCCCAGACTTGGATGAACACACAATTACTATGTTTTAGTTTTATTTTTGAGAGATAGCCAATCGTTTTGAAGGAAATAGATAGAACTCAATAGGGCTACCCACATAACATCTTTAGTGTTTTTTTTCTTAAGGGTTCATCGGTGTTTTCAATTGGATTAATCATGATGAGAGTACCATAACTATTAATATGCATTTTCATGCAAAGTGAACTAGGTATATTGGTGATATAATAGAGTATTAAATGAGGAAAGAGAAGATGATGATAACATATTATGTGACTATCACAAGGAGAGTTTCAATAAAAAAACTAGTCTAAAGGCTAACAAATGAATTCATCTATGATACAACCTCCATGCTACTTTGCACTATATAAGATAATAGGGTTGGGATCCTCTGCATCACTTGAACCCAATGCTTGTGAGCTGGCTCCGCCTCTGATAGTGTATGACACAAGTCGAAGTTACTCTCTATAACTAGCCGTATACACTTGACGCGTTGGTTACTAGGTATATTGGTGATTTGACAGGTTAATGTGTCAACCGTAGGCATTGCATACGCATCCCTGTAGGCTAGTACGTATATGGGTTGGCCGATATAGGTATCTCTTCTCAATGGTTTTGAAAATCTTCAGAAACTTACTTTGGTTTTTCAGAGCATTTTTTTCATATAATGTGTCTTGTTCAAGTTTTTCCTTTTTCAATTTCAATTTCATTTTTCAGCGCATTTTTTTCTTCATATAATTCGTTTTTTTATATAATATGTTTTGTTCAATAGGGAAATTGTAAAATTTTCAAATCCTTCAACTTCCTTCAAATGTGTAATTGTTTTTAAATTCACAAAAAAGTTCAAATCAATCAAATTTTAAATATCCAATTATCCATGGACAAGTCTTTAGTGCATGGAATTTTTCTAATCGGGTTTTCTTTAAAAAAAATTATGAATACATTTTAAAACTGATAAATATTATTTCGAATTGATGATCACCTTTTGAAATTTGATTTTTTGTTCTTAAAATTTTATATTTTCCAGCTATTTTTAAAAAGTCTAGCCCTTTTCTCAAAAACTAGACTGTTTAATTTTTTTCTCTAAAACCAACTAGTACAAATGAGCGACTCTTATTATGGATCGGAGGAGGTAATGGTTTTTGTTAAAGAATTATTTCAAACGTGCTCATGTAAAATAAATGTTTCGTACCATCCAAAAAATTTACATTACCTTTACAAAAGTGTCCACATGTTTCAAAAATAATGACATTTATAAGAATATTTATAGAATGTACAAGATTGTTCACAAAGTTTACAAAAAAATATTTGTATATTCAATAAAATGCTTTACTGTGTATTTGATAATATTAAACTTATACAATTAAATGTTTTAGATGTATCTAAAAAAATAGACATCATAACTTGGATTTGAAAAATATATTAAGCATGCATTTAAAAAACATTCTTTCCTCTGATCCGTATTAATTGTTGTTGAAACGGATGTATCTAATACTAAAATATATCCAGATACACATGTTTCAGCGAGAATTAGTATGGAAATACTTTCAGTGTATATGAAAAATGTAGAATATGTATGAAAAATAAACAAGTTTGCAATAAAAAAATATACAATGAAAATAAAAAATGTGACACAATGAAAAAACTAATGATGAAACTGGAAAATAACTCAGGCATTGTAATATTGGACCGGACTAGTAACGTCACCCTCTAGGCGAGACATATTACGTCTCAGTATAGATGAGACATAGTTCCAATGCTGACAAGCAGGATGTCATAATAGTTCGGCGCTAGCGATCTGAGCTAGCGAAATCACTAGTTGAGGGGTACCCTCCGTAGAGGTTAGGCGCGCGCGCTTCAAGCGTGACAAGTTTCTTCTTGTGGTGTGTTTCAGGTTTTTTAGTTTCCTCTGCATTTGATACGTGTCGAGTGGAGGAAGTTTCCTTGTTTTCGACCTGTTCATAGATGGAGCCACGGCCACAACGTGCATCCACAAGCACGGACGCAACCACAGTCACAACCACGGGGCACAATCACAGGCTCAGCCACAGGTGCAGCCACAACCATATCTGCAGATGTAGCCACAGTTCTTACGCAACCACAGTTCTTATGGATCCCACAGATGCATTTAGAACGCGATACGTAACGGCTTCAAAAACACAGAAAGTAACCATTGCAGAACGCTTCGAGAGGGTACCCTCTAACTAGTTGCTCTCTCTGACTAAAGTTGTGCTTGCAGTGGGCTCATTAGCTATGGGTTGACAAACAACAATGATATTTTCTTCAATCCCATACGAAAGAGAAAATGCCTAACATATGAGAAATACACCAGTTCGATTTTCAGTGTATAACTCAAATTTATATGACCCTAAAAATCCTCAAATTAACCGACTGGAATTGTCAGCGTCTAGAGCTTTAGGTGCCGATCAAATGTGCAAGCATATGACCACGGGCAAGCCAGTTTAAAATTTCTTCACCTTTTTTCAATATTTATACAATTTCTTTTTTTATATATTTTTACAAATTTTATAGTTATTTTCCCCTTTTTCCATTTTAAATTCATGAACAAAATATGAAAAATTGGACTTCTCTAATGTGTGAATATATTTAGGATTTATGATTATTTTTTCAATTTTTATGAACTATTAGAAATTTATGAACAATTTTCAAACTTATGAATAATTTTTAAGTAGAGGATATTTCTTTATAAATATGTCAATATTTTTAATTGATGAAGATTTTATAATTCATCAACATATTTTTTAATTTCTGGAAAATTGTTAAAAATTATGAGAAACTTAAATTTATGAAATAAAATTATATTCTTTATAAGAAAATCAATTTTAAAATATATAAATATTAATAACTTTGTATTTATTAGAAATTACAATACTCCTTCCGATCCATATTAATGGACTTAAGTTTGTCTAGATACACATACATCTAGTCTAAATACTTAACTAGATACATACGAATCTAGACAAAGTTAAGCCCATTAATATGGATCGAAGGTAATACTATTTTTTTTATTGTTTTGGAAGAAGATGTGGCTTTACAAGTTGGCCCATCTTCCTGTATCGTGAGTCGTCGCACTAGACACGAGGATGCACAATTAACCGTCTGGATAGAAGAGTAAGTAATTAACAAGTACTCCTTTCGTAAGCTCTACAAAAGTTACTTTTCGTGAGAAGAGAACATGACATGAGTTCTCGCGTTATAAACGCTTTCTCAGGATTATTTTTTGTTTATTTATGAGTTTTTGAGGTTTGGATGATTTTTTTGGTTTATTTTTTATCTTTTGTGTTTCGTCTTTTTTATTAAAGTTTGGAGCAAAAAAATTATGTGAAAATTTGTATTTTTTAGAGGCACGGTCATGCCTCTCAGAGAATAAAATAAACACGTTATTTTTGCAAGAGCATAGAATTGCTTCTGCAAAAGGCATGGTTGTGCCTCTCAAAAAGGGATTTTTTTTAGAGGCACATATTTGCTTCTTCTGGAAGCATATGTTTTGTTCATGAAGAAAAGGGTTGTTTAAAATCTATTAATATGTGATCTAGTTTCGAATATTTTGATATGATGAAATTAATTCAGGATTTGGACGCACTATTTAGAAATAGTTTTTCACACCTATCAATTAAATAAGTCTCTGAAAAATAGGACAACTCCAAAATGCCATAAATAACGTCCATGCAATATGCAAACTTTTAGCCGTGGAGAAAGTGAGAATGTTCATTGCAAGGAATACTCCGTAATTAATGATTTCGCCTAGTCAGGCGTAATGTGTGAAATGAGAGGTCCTATAGGACTCCTGCGAGCGACAAACAGCTGCACTGCACACCTGATTGTACCGGCCCACGTGCCAGCAAGCGTGCTTCTTTCGGTTTTTTCTAGTTTGTTGGCCATTTTTATTATAAAAAGCGTTTATTATTTAATTGTTAGGTACGAAAAATATATTTATAAAACTATTTTAGAAGGTAAATTATCTTTTTTATTAAAAAATTAAGTTTATATTTAAATAGTGCATTCATTTTTCATAATTATTTTTTATATGTATTAAAAAAGTCCATCATATAATAAAAACATTAATGTGCATTGAAAATGTCCATTCGATATTAAGAAATATTCAATAGGTATTAAAAACTTAATTTTATGACTTATAAAGTTCATTCAAAATTAATAAAAAAAATCATTGTATGTTTATCTTATATAGAAAAAGTTCAAGTGTGTTTTCAGAAAAAGGCATCATTTTATAAAAATGCAATTACTTATAAAAAAGTAGCATATGTTAAAAAAACCATCTATTCTGGAAATATATAGAAAGTTGTAAAAAAGGTAGAATTAAATCCGAAACGGAGAATAAAAAAAGTGAAACGACAAACAAACCAATAATAACAATCGAAGAAACAGAAAAACAAGAAAAGAAAAGAAATAAAACCTTTTTTTTTTTAGGGGTAGAAAAGAAATAAAAGCTAAGCAGCAAACTTCCGCAAACTGGGCTGGCCATTAGGAGCGAGGATCAGGGCAAGCTCGACTTCTTGACACTCAAGAGCATCACATTGGGATTAGGGTATGAAACATGAACAAACTTTTTCAACACATTTGTTTTCATGTGACATTAGACTACTCCCTCCGTTTGAAAGTCTCACACCTATTATTGGATCGACTCGGTAAATAGAAAAGGAAAATTGAGCTAGCTTAGTAATAGAGCTAAATGTTGATTATATGTTGTTGTTATTTTATTTATGGTCAATCTTATAGAAAAAATGGTAACAGAGCCCGAGCTTCATTAGGCTCGTTTGGTTGGAAAATTGAAACTCTTATTGAAAGTTTCAAAAGAATCTAAAAACACACACATCATGAAATATTTTTTGATGAAACATACATACAAGAAATTATGCTTTCTTACACATGTACAATTCATTAGAAAGTTCATCACTTTGTTCGTTTGCACAACTTACATGAAAGCGTATTTTTAATGAAATATTACACAAATGCAGTATATATCTCTATGTACATATGTATTTTGGTAGACTTATTTAAAACTTAAAAATATGTTTTTCAAAGTTTTTTATAAAGGAGTTCCATGAAGCTCTTGCTCTAAAATTCCACTCTCATCTTATAGTAAATATATATAATAGTTTGTTGTGAAAATATGTATTATATGACCATCTCACTACTTAGAAAGTTCTAGTAAATCTATTAATTTACATCCTACTTATCTACTCTCTCATCTTTTCAACTAAGCAAAAATATGATGCATATTTAATTTGACCTAATTGTAAAAAAGATCGCGAATACGCAAAACTTGTGTATCATTCCACTGATAGAAGGAGTAGAATGAGTATAGTGAGGGGCACAACACATGCTACGAACGCAGACAGGCGTGACCATGGTGCCTGGAACAGAGAGACAAAGGATACTCAGCCCGGACAAGGATACAACACAACTAAGCCTACCAAACCCGGACCAAGGGCGTCCAAACACAACCCAACAGGAATCCAATCATCACCGAAGCCAACTCCAGGGACACCGCGAGCGAGCAAGATGGCACCTTCAAGAAGGAAGACAACGCAGAGACGTTGTCGCCATCCGGTCTGGAGAATACATACCTAGGGTTTCCCTTGAGCTCGAAGAGGGGCGCAGCTGATGCCTGATGGCCATTGCCACACCTTCAAGAAGGAAATGGACTCCCGCGGGCGCTGTCACTGCCAACACCAGCAAGCCGAGCATGGGTTTCTCCCTGGCCTAAGGCTGAGCAATCCCATATCCACCGAATGTGGAATCGATGATGAGGAAGCAGCGCTGGCCGGAGCTGCCCTGTCGAAGAGGGGTTGGTGTGGCTGCACCTGCCGCCGGAGGGTGACGCCTCCGGACCCATGAGCATTGGATCAGGAAAAAAGGGGATTTGAGGTATACAGGGTAGGGGTGGCGGCAAAGCGAAGGCCATCGCGAAGGGAGTGGGGCGATGGTGATCTGCAACACCGTCAAGCTAGGACTGGAGGGACGCTGATCCGAGCTGTCGTGGCTGAAGCTGAAGAACCTCAGCTAACAAGGCTAGAAGGTACACAACAATTGTTCCCTGAGGCTAAAGCCACCCAGCAGAGGACGCTGGCAGCCCGATAACACCGGAAAACGAGGGTATGGGGCCGTCAGGGCCGGAATAGCGCCAGCACGGGCCCAACGTGAGGTGCTTTGCACCTACCATTACCACTGTTGCATCGCCACCTCCGAACAAGACCCCTCCCCGTCACTCGAGTCGGAGGAAGGGGGCGTTGGACGGAGAGAATCCTACGTACACGAGGCCTGGACTAAGCCCGACCGCACACACCCTTGCAACAAGCCGCAGTGCCTGAGCCCGGCCACGACAAGCAGCGGCACTAGCAGGCTAGACTACACCATAGGTGGGGGGAGGGGCGGCTGCCGTGGAAGTGCGGTCATGGCCGTAGCCAGGAGATGCCAGATTCGTCGCCAGGACAACAGGGGAAGGGCAACAGCTGAGAGGGGGGAGGGTGGCGCCCGCGGTGCCCATGTTTGGATTTGGATCGGGTCCACGGGGGGTGGGACAGAGCACGCGAGAGGCGCGAATCCGCCCCGCCGCCAGCATCCCGGGGTGCGGTGAGACTTCTTCGGCTGACCCTCCCGTGACGGCGCAGCGGGGACGAGGGAGGAAAACTTCTCGGCGGCGGCGGCTAGAGTTCCCACGTGTCGCCAGGGAAGGCCGACGCGTGGGATGTGAGTAATTCGGCATGTCTTAAACAGTGGATTATTGTAATTTCTTTTAGATACGAAAGTTAAGCGAATATGTTTATCTGTAATACCTAAATAATTTATACCCACTAACCTACTTTTCTTAACATGCAACCTATCCACATCATCAAGTAGGTCCACCATGTAGAAACTCGTTGTCATTAATTCTTCATGCACATGGTCCGATTAATTTTTCATGTGCATGCAACCTATCAATAAAAAAAATTGCATTCGACCTTACGATTTATAAGTGAAGTTTTTAATAAAAAACTAATTATGAGTTCCCCTGCATTTTTTTCTATGCGACAATTCTTTTTATGAATGCACATATATAGTTTTTATCATTGTATCAGGTTAACCAAGGCTGATATCTCCGTTGTCCCTACTCAATGTGTTTTGTTTTATCTCATATTATCTCGCCGGCATATTGTCAATGTAATAAATTAATAAAACAAAATTCACACACATTTTTAGTTTTTTCATTAATATTTTTATATTTTACTCTAAAGGATATTTCTTTTAGAAAAAGTTTATAATCAAATTATACTGTACTATGTTTCATAATTGTTTTTCATATTTTGTTAAAAATTATTTATTAAAAATTTCTATGACAATTCATATATTTTTTATATTTTTAAATAATAAATTATTTGTTAAGAGTTCTGGCATCAATACACGGATATCATTTAGTTCTACTATAAACACAACCAAGCGAAGTTTCTAGTGTTTTTCAATGGCACCAACTTCTCTATGGAACAAAACATGTACGTAGGTACACTGCCACCGGTTACCAATACCAACATGGCACCACCAACCAAACTCGGCGAGATGTTAACAAACGTCGTCAATCACTAGTTAGAGGGTACTTCTCGCAGAGATCATTCATGCACGTTTTGAGCGGGCTAAGTGTCGCATTTTGATGCGTTTTGGATTTCTTTTTCAGCCCTTTCGCGCTTGACACGTGGCACCCACAGCCACACGCGCAGCCACATGCCCAGCCACAGTCTCGAACGCAGCCATTGCTTCAGCCACAGCCAGAGCTACAGTTTCAACCACACCCTGAGCCATAGTTCAGCCACAGCCCGAGCCACAGCCACAACCCCAACCACAGATACAGTTTTCAGCCACAGCCTGAGCCGCAGTCTAGCCACCGCCGTAGCCACAGTCGCAACCACATCTTGAGCCACAGTCCAGCCAAAGCTTGAGCCACAGCCACAATTTCAGCCATAGTCCGAGCCACAGGTACTACTACAGTCCACATGTTTCCATAGTAATTGCTTCGCGCGGGCACAATCAAAACGCAACACGTGGCAGCTGCGGAACGCACCAAAAGTAACCTCTTTGGGACGCGCGGGAGGGTGCCCGCTAAATAGTGATTCCCACGTCATATGTGAAACTAGAGGTCCTATAGGACGCCTGCGATGGCAAGCTGCACCGCACGCCCGATTGGACCGGCTCAACCGCCAGTAAGCGTGCTTATTTCGCTTTTTGGTTATTTCTATAATCAAAAAATATTTTAATTTTAATAGTTTGGTGTTAAAAATAGTTCTAGAAATATTATTTCTAAAAGGTTAAGTAAGTTTTTCGTAAAAAAAGTTTAGTGTATACTCAAAAGTGCATTCTTTATTGAAACATATATATACAAAATATGCATCATATGAATAAAAATATATATGAATAAATTCATTATATATTAAGAAAATATTTGACACGTATTAAGACAGATTAATTGTATGATATATAAAGTTCGGTGTAAATTAAGAAAAATCCTCGTATGTTAAATATGTTTAACTTATATAAAAAAAGTAAGTGTATTTTAAAAAATCATCATTTTCTTAAACAAAATTAGTAAGTATATCGTTTTAAATCACTGTATATTAGAAACATTCATCATATATTCTGAAAGGTTATCGACAATTTCAATAAAGTAAAATTAAATCCGAAACTGAAAAAAAAGGCAAACCAACAATGAAAGCCGAAAAAGAATAAAACAAGAGTGCGGATTTTGTACTAACACAAGCAATACATATCATATCCACACCATTCATCCGTGCAAGATCCGCATTACACCTAAGCAATTTTATTTTATGCAAATTTAGAAAAACAACCACATCAACACGAACCGTACCCGGATATTTTATTAGTGTGCACAAAAATATTAGTATAACTTTATGCAATCCATGGTACATGGTTGCACAGATCTCGAAGGAACATGATTTTTAATGAATGGTGTGAATATGACATGTATCGCTTATGTAGGTATACTAGATGATACCCCGCGCCTTGCTGCGGGAATTGGTCGCTCTATATTTTAACAAAATTTAATTATGTAAATTTTAAATATTTAGATTAATAAAAATGAGCCAAAAAAATAAAAATTCATACAATTTATTATATTTGATTATGTTTAGTTATTGATTTTTTAATATAAAAATAATAAGAGAATGAAAAATATTTTTCCATGCAAAGTCGTATGTTGAGGTGGGCCTTATCCCATCCGTAATTGTGTGGTGATATGCCATGCCTGTATGTTGAGATAAATAAGTTAGTGGGGGTCACGAGAATTGATCATCTTATATTTCAAAAAAATTTAATTACGTTAATTTTAAAATTTAAATTAATAACAAATGAACCAAAAAATTAAAAGCACATACAACTTACTATATTTGATTGTGTATATTTATAAATTATTTTTTGAATATAAGTATAGTAAGAGAATGAAAAATATTTATTTCAAATCCTACAGAGCGTGATTCCATCTATCTTATGTCGAAGCAGAGTAAGATAACTTAACAAAATTGAATTGTAACTCCAATTTGACCTAGAGGTGGTTGCATGTGGTGGTGGGTCTTGTCTCATGCATGGTTGCATGTTGAGGTGGACCTTATCCAAATCATAATTGTGTGGTGATGTGGCCTGCTTGCATGTTGAGATAGATAAGATAGTGGGGATGATCTATTATAGTATTATAGATATGCATTTCCTATAAAACAAAGCAAAAGAAAACAAAAAAAACCAAAGCAGCAAATTTCCGCAAACTGGGCCGGCCCGTCTAGAGTAAGTCTCAAGGAAAAGTTGGCTTTTTGACGCGCACAAGTGTCACATAATATATTGACAAGATACTTATCGCTTCTGATTGCAAGGTGGTTATAGAGGACATCAAGAAGGAAAGCTCTGCTATCTATGGCGCCATTTTTAAAGAGATACTAACTTGCGCCTAAATATTTAGCACCTTTCAAAGTCTCACACCTATTATTGGATTGACTCGGTAATTTTTTTTGTTTTTGAGCTAGCATATTAATACAGCTAACTATTGATTATATGTTCTTGTTATTCATTTATAATCAATCTTATAGAAAAAAATAGTCGAGAACGAGCTTCACTGAGCATGTTTTGTTGAAAAATTGAAAATCATATTTGAAAGTTTCAATAGAATCTAACAAAAATCACACGTGAAATATGGATGTAACCAACACCTCTATAGATTTTTATGATGAAATACCTTTTGATGAAGTGTACATAAAAAAAGTCATGCTTTTCTTGCACATGTACAATTCATTAAAAAGTTCATCACTCTATTTATTTTTGCAACTTACACGAAAGCTGGGTTTTATAAAATGTTGCACGAATGCAGTATACATCTCCATGTTCAAATGTATTGTTTTAGATTTTTTTAAAACTAAAAATATGATTTTCAAAGTTTTTTTCAAAATGAGTTTCATGAAGCTCCTGCTCTAAAAGTTCACTCTATCTTATACTCCCTCCATTTCAAATTAGTTGATTCTATTTGTTCACATGTATATCTAAAGACGTATATAAATAAAACTTATTTAATTTAGAACGAAAAGAGTAGCTAATATGCATCGGTTTTTTTTGTAAATATGTAATATATGACGGAAGCGGCTAAACTGCTCATGGGTGCATCTGATCCTGAAATCATAGTTGTCTGTTAGTTGTAGGGATTTGCGCAACGGCCTGACACATCACTGTTCGTTGCGTTTGAAAAATCCTTTTAATAGAGAACATACGAGGGGGCACAGTACCATACGATGCACGGAATCTAACGGAGCATTACATACGGGAAAAGGGACGTGGATCAGAATCTCCCATACTGTCTGAGCGTCGGGACAGAATCAAGGTCTATGAATTTTTCTTTTTCTCCTAAGCATCTCATTGCCCTCTGAAGTTGCGATCGCCTAGGCTGATGATGTTTGCAGGTGCGCGGTGAAGGAGTGGTGCATGGTGATGAGCTCCTTGGAGGCGAAGATGGATTTGTAAATCTCCATGAAAAGCAGTTGCTCAAACGCCCACACTCTCGCCGGCGACAATTGCTCTGGCCATGGCACACGCTTGAACCAGATACCCTCAGGGCCGCCGCCGGGCAGCGCCGTGAACAACGCCTTGCGGGTCACCGGCAGCATGCCGCCCACGTACACGTCCCGTGCCCGCGCCAGCAGCCGCCCCGGCACCGTTATGACCTCGTGCGCCGCATTGCTACAGCAACATCCCTTGCTGTCTTAACGCGCTGCCGGAGCCGCCGAGGCGCTGTGCGCTGCTGTGGGTCGACCTGCCCCCCCTCCCCCCCCCCTCCAGGCACTGGTACTTGCTCCGTCGTTGGTGGGCGCACACGCCCCTCATGAACCATATGGAGAACTTGGTGGCGAGGTGCGGGTGGTGGATGGAGCAAAGTTTGCGCGCTGGCGTAGAGGTTTGCCGTTATGTCCAGATGAACAGCTCAGCAGGACGTTAAACATATACTATATATTCATGCTTGTCAGAAATAGAAAATACGCAGTCTGCAGAGGACAGTTGGCTGGCTTATGTGCCATGTGCAGCTGAGCTCATGATCAGAAACACATTTTCGATATATGACCCACCTCACTGCTTAGAAAGTACTATAGTCTGTTAATTTACATCATAGTACTTATGTACTCTTGCGGGTTTTTTTTCAACTAAGCGAAAATACGATACATAGTTGATCCCATTATTATCGATTCTCTCTATATGCACATTATCCATCTCATCATGCATGTCACATCAATTCTCTCTACATGTGCACATTATTCATTTCATCATGCATGTCACATCAATTCTCTTGACATGTACACTATCTATCTCATCATGCATGCCATATCAGAGTTTAATTCCTCAAGCATTTAAAAAACAATTACTAGTTATTATCTCTACATACACACTATTCACTTCATCATGCATGCCACATGAGAGTTTAATTTCTTAAGCATCTAAAAAATAATTACTAGTTATTATATCTACATGCACACTATCCACATCACCATGCATGCCACATCAGGTTTCAATCTTTTATATATAAATAGTAGCACCCACTAACTATTTTAGAAGAAATGCAACTATGCCACCTCCTCACTCGATTAAGCTTTAGAAATTAATTGCATGCGTGCATGTGTTTTTCATACACAAGTTTATTATTTCATAATTTTTACGAATTTTTTATCTTTCTATCCATAACTTAGTGTACATATGATGTGATGAAACATATACAACATACCATTAATTCCAATATCTATGTTCATACAAGCAAATTTCATCAAAATATAATACAATCAATTCCCGCAGCAACGCGTGAGGTGTCAACTAGTTTTAATTTCATTTAAGTATGAAAGCTAAGCGAGTACAATATTTATACTATAAACCGAACCAAGCGGAGTCTCCAGCGTTCTCCAATGGTGGAGAAAACTATACTGCTGCCGGAGGTTGAAGACGAAGGGCATTCAAAGATCTCGTTGTAATTTTCATTGTTGTTGGTTGAGATGCTTCATACGGTTCGGTGTTTTTTAAGAGTTAATTACACCCGTGGTACAACAACTTGCTCGAAATTAATAGATTCATACATAAACTTGAAAACCCCACAAAACTCATACACAAACTTATTTTGTTGTAACAGTTGACTACAGAACAGCCTGAATTGCACATGTGGTATGCCATGTTGACATGAGACGCATGGCGAGTAAGGATGAAAAGACCAATCATCGAATCCGTGCGTAAAAAAATGGATGATCGTCACCGCCCTAAAAACCTAATGAAACATGAGAAAACAACGCCGCTGGAAGGGGATGGCGAGGTGGGTCTACACATAGTATGTTGGAATTAACCACTGTGTCCTAGTCCGGCTTGGACTTGGAACCATCACCGGGTAGGATTAGGAGTCAATACCATGTAGGTTAGCTTCGTAGTCCTGCTACTATATATACATGTGTATAGCCCCTGTAATCTTTGTACCGAGGAAAGCAAATCAATAGAGAAAACAACAGGGCCGATACGGTCCTGTGGCCATAACTCGTGTGCCTTGCGTTGTGTATTCGGGCGAGTTTGATCCATCAGCCGGCAGCTTTGTACGTGTATACGCGCACTTGTGGCTGGGACAAGAATCCATCCAGCAGCTTGCTTGGCTGTAGTTCTACGTGAGCGTGTCGCCGGAAGTTCCTCGTTCGTTCGTCGTCGCAGCCGATCATCATCGCCGTCGAGGTCTGGGCCAACAATTGATATCTAGAGCCAAGGTTGATCTTCTAGTAACGGGAGGTCATGGCGGACGACGACAAGAACAAGCAGGTGACAGAGTACTTCGGTGCGGCTAAAGTAATTGCTGCCCCGGTGAGATCAGGGTATCCGCAATTCGACCGTCGAAACTTCGGGATCTGGCAGGCGCTGATGGAGTGCGTCCTTCGCGCCAACGAGTTGTGGGACGCGATCGATCCAGGTGACGATGAGTTCAAGAAGGAGGGAGCCGAGCACCGCAAAGACAGGCAGGCGGCGTCGGAAATTTATTCGGTGATGCCGATAGATGTCCTTCAACACCTGATCGCCAAAGCAACGGCAAAGGAGACGTGGGATACGCTGAAGGTTCTGTTCGAGGGACACACCCGCGTCAAGCAAGCCAATCTCCAGACTCTCCTAAAGAACTACGAGACTTTGGTCATGGGCGACGATGAGTCCGTGGACGCGTTCGCTTCACGGGTGGTAACTCTCGTCAATGGAATACGCGCGCTTGGATAAAATCTTACGGAGGCCTCGGTTGTCCGTCGGTTCCTGCGCGCGCCCCCTCCGCGGTATCTGCAAATTGTCACGGCGATCGAGAAGTGCGTCGATCTCGCGACTCTCACCGTAGATGACCTCGTTGGACGGTACAAGGCTCACGATGAGCGTATCCGTTACAGTCTCGGGGACGGGAGTAACGATGAGCACCTCATTCGTACAAAGGTGCAATGGATGGCCCTGTCGAAAGAAAAGCAAGGCAGATCCACGAGTGTCGGCAAGAAGAAAGGGAAGCAGCGCTCGGCGAGAAAGGACTTCGCCGACTCGGATGACGAGGCTGCACCACCGAGGAGGAAGTTTGACATGAGGAAAGTGAGGTGTCATAAATGTGGCCTCCTCGGACACTTCAAGGCTGACTGTGAGGAAGCACCGAAGCAAAGGGCGCTCATGGCGGAGGAAGGTGATGATGGAGACATGATGCTGATGTGTGAGCTAGTGGACATGGAGGATCCTGACTTTCAAGCGTTGCCTAAAGTAATTGTCACGCTTGGGGAGGAAAAAAGTTTGCCATCATAATCAAGCTCCAGAAAATTGTGTCGATGCTACTGACATAGAAGTCACCACCATAGGCGAAGAAGTGGCGCCATAAGACCATGACACAAGGCGTGACGATGTGGCCACGCTAGAAGAAGGCGAAGACGTGCCGCCAAAAGACCACGACTCAAGGCACCCCAACGGGGTCGTGCCAGAAGACCATGATGCAAAGCGCGACAGTATGATCGTGCTAGGAGCAGGCGAAGACGTGGTGCCAGAAGTCCATGCCACACGGCATCCCAGTGGTGTCCCGCCAGAAACAAGAGCTTTGGCAAGTTCAGACGCAAGTGCATCTTCTTCAATAGCACACAAACGACGCGAGTTAGACATCTCTTCAGAGGAAGCGCTTCAAATAAAATCGGTGAAGATGAAGAAAGGGTAACGGTGTTTGCACATCGAGGAACCAGAAAGTTTTGAAGATGCAATTATGAAGGGGTGTTGGTGTCGTGCTATGGATGAAGAGATAGGATCAATCCAAGACAACAAGACATGGGAGCTTGTGGATCCTCCCAACGACCACAAGGTTATTGAGCTTAAGTGGGTGTACAAAGTCAAGAAAGATGCCGAAGGAAATTTGGTGAAGCATAAAGCAAGGCTCGTAGCTAAAGGATGCGGGCAAGACCAAAATGTGGACTTCGAAGAAGTGTTCTCTCCAGTTAGAAGGATGGAATCGGTGAGGTTACTTATTGCTCTCGCGGCTCAAGAATCTTGGAGGATACATCACATGGATGTGAAATCCGCGTTTTTGACTGGGGAGATAGAAGAAGAAATATATGTGAAGCAACCACCGGGGTACGTCCAAGAAGGAGAAGAATACAAGGTACTGAAGCTACATAAGGCATTGTACGGGCTACGACAAACCCTTCGGGCATGGAACATTAAGCTTGACAGTACATTAGTTTCTCTCGGGTTTGAGAAAAGTCCACTGGAGCATACGATGTATAAGCGAGGACAAGGAAAGGATCGTCTACTAGTTGGGATCTACGTCGACGACCTGCTGATTACTGGAGCAGACGAAGGGGTGATTGCAAAGTTCAAGTTGCAAATGAAAGAGATTTTCAAGATGGATGATCTAGGGCTCTTGAGTTACTACCTTGGGATCGAGGTACAGCAAAAGCCGGAAGGGATCACGCTATGCCAGGAGGCGTATGCAAAGAAGGCACTTGAAAGTTGTGGCATGAATGATTGCAAACCAACTCATGTTCCAATGGAACCTCGTCTTGAACTTAGCAAGAAGAGTGAAGCACCCGCGGTTGATGCAACGGAGTATAGAAAAGTGGTCGAAAGCTTAAGGTATCTTGTGAATACACGACCGGACTTGGCCTATTCCGTTGGCATAGTGAGTCGCTTCGTGGAAGCACCCACGATGGAGCATTGGACAGCTGTGGAGAATATACTCAGATACATCAAAGGGACAATAAACTTCGGATTGGTCTATTTGAGAGAGAAGGATAAGGAGATGGTGGAGCTATTAGGATACAGTGATAGCAACTTTGCAGAAGATATGGATGACCGTAAAAGTACCTCGGGCATGGCATATTTCTTGGGAGGAAACATAGTCAGTTGGCTATCACAAAAGCAGAAGGTGGTCGCATTATCATCCCGGGAAGCTGAGTATATTGCGGCTGCAAGCGCGGCGAGGCAAGGTGTGTAGCTAGGAAGGCTACTCGGTGACCTCACAGGTGAAGAACCGAAAGGAGTGGTGTTCAACGTTGACGACAAGTCTACAATCTCTTTTTGGAAGAATCGAGTGTATCGTAATAGATACAAATACAACGATACGAGGTATCACTATCTACGAGAGTGCGTGGAAGAAAGCAAGATTGAAGTCAACTATATTTGCACCGATGATCAGCTTGCATATATCCTAACTAGATCTTTAGGACGACATAAATTCTTGAAGATGCAGAAGAGGATCGGCGTCCAAGCTGTAAAGTGAGGACATCGTGTTTAGGGGGGTGATTGTTGGAATTAACCACTGTGTCCTAGTCCGGCTTGGACTTGGAACCATCACCGGGTAGGATTAGGAGTCAATACCGTGTAGGTTAGCTTCGTAGTCCTGCTACTATATATACATGTGTATAGCCCCTGTAATCTTTGTACCGAGGAAAGCAAATCAATAGAGAAAACAACAGGGCCGATACGGTCCTGTGGCCATAACTCGTGTGCCTTGCGTTGTGTATTCGGGCGAGTTTGATCCATCAGCCGGCAACTTTGTACGTGTATACGCGCACTTGTGGCTGGGACAAGAATCCATCCAGCAACTTGCTTGGCTGTAGTTCTACGTGAGCGTGTCGCCGGAAGTTCCTCGTTCGTTCGTCGTCGCAGCCGATCATCATCGTCGTCGCCGGAAAGTACTAGGCGCCGTCGAGGTCTGGGCCAACATACTATACACCGACGGGATCTCACTCACGGCCCGTATGACCGGCCACTTGCCGCCTGCCTCACTTTCGACGGGTTCAAACCATGCACAATCGATCACCTTGGAAAGCTTTTTTTTAATATCTTCATCAACACGCTTGATCGAACCAGTACGTGCTAATAATCTACCTTTTTTTTTGTTAAACACACAAAGCTTGTCGTGCGCTCCTTTCCAATGTGGCATGCCACGACGCTGATTTAGGGTCAATTCTTTTGGGCGGCTTAAAAAATAAGCCGCATCTCTCCAGCTTACAAAAATAAGCCGCATCCACAATTTTGTTGAGGCTTCTAGATTAGTTATACCATAATCAATGTATAGACCCCAACAGATATGAAAAGCGATTTATGTACTCCCTCCGTTTTTTTTTACTCCGCATATAAGGTTTGGTCAAAGCCAATTTTTATAAAGTTTGACCAAGTTTATATTAAAAAGTATCAACATTTACAATATCAAAGTTATATAATATGAAAATTAATTTCATGATAAATATAATGGTAATTGTTTCATATTGTGGATGTTGATAAATTTTTCTATATAGTTGGTAAAACTTTATGAAGATTGACTTTGACCAAACCTTATATCCGAAGTAAAAAGAAGCGGAGGAAGTATGAGTTATGTCGGGTTTTCAAGTTAAAGTATGAAGCTGTTAATTTCGAACAAGTTGTTGTACCATGGACGTAATTAGTTTTTTTTTAATACCAGGCCTTTTCGCAAAAAAGAGGAGATCGGGAGTAGTAGACGCGAGGAGAGGGAAGTGAACAGTCCGGCCGGCCAGCCCATACCACCAAGGTAAACGGCATGGAAAAGCGGCGGGGCGCCTCGGTGGGGCGGGAGGGAGGAGCGGGATGCATCAGGAAGCATCATGGCCGCGCCGAGTACGTGTTAACCTGCTGTGCATATATCGTGCTGCTACCGCGGGGGATGGATGGCCTGGCCAGCGTGCTCCCTGGGTGGGCGGCAGGTGGCCGACAGTCGCCGGCGGGGACAGGGAAGGCCGGTCGACGAGCGCGCGGGGATCGAGGGAGTAGCCATGGCTCTCCCTGTAGATGTAGGGCAATGGACTGGACAAATGGGCAATGGAGTGTGGTGTTGACGAGCCGGTCAGTGATGGGGCGGAAGCACGTGATGTGTCTCCGGCGCCGCGATCCAGGCGCCGGTTGTGGGCTGTGGATGGGTGAAATCGCAGATCAAATCGGCTGCACCGACGAGGACCATGGGATGGGATGGGATGGTCAAAAGTGCGGCAGCCGGACATACATTCTCTGCCCTGAGTGATTCCACACAAAGGGCTCGTCTATGCTCACTAGATTAACACTAGCACGGAAATCTACAAGAGATCGAGATAAACATTGCATTAACCTACTTGTAGTAAGGACAAGTACGTCTGGTAACAAGTTGATACATTGAGTATTTCTAGTGTTCACTCGCTTCCCGTAACTTCAAATCAGATATTTCTACGTAGTATTCACTCGCTTTCTAGTATTAAATCCGTTGAAATGCTTGTACGTATCATGAACTGTCAATCGGTCCAAGGCCAATCTAACCGAAATCATCAAATAAAAGCCGATATAAAATTTTCAATGATTTTTTAATTAATTTTTATATGGTAAGTATCTCTAGAACAATTTAAAAATCCTACTCTGATCTTAAGGAAACCTGCGTTGGAACGATACGACCTTGTCATTGTTGGTGGTCGACGCGAATAAGGCATCACTGATAGAGTATTGATTATCGATAAGCCAAGCGCACTCCGTCTCGTTGATAGGGAGTTGCCAACATTTACAACGTATCGTTGATGCCTTGCAAGTGTGTGCATGGGAGTAGCATTTTCGCGGTATATAGCATGTTAAACCGATAGATTTTTTTAGGAAAACACTATCTACCCCGCAACCACATTGTCATCTACTTGACTATGTTCGCATCCAAACCACAATTTAGAAATACTCTACTTTACCATTTGCTAGGAAAGCGGTAATAAAATGTGGCTATATTTAACTACAAACTAGAACACGAAATAAACTAAACTACAACATAAAGTAAAAAAGGGTTTTTAACAGTAAAATTGAGTAGAGCGAAAGATAAGTGTCTAGGCTTCGCACTTATTAGTACTAGTTGGATGACTAAGCAGTATATGATTATTATAGGTTACTAAATTATCTCCTATGATTTTTATCCGTGTACTGTCATACTCGGTTGCCAATAGCACAAAACGGATCCAGAGGATCAAAAGGTTCTTTCAATACAAAATGAATCGGTGAAGCCTAATTGTGCGCACTAGATCATACCTCAACCTAGAAGAGAAACGATTACTCAAATATAACTGAATAGACAATCTAAGATGAATGATTCATACATATAATCAATACGTTCAACCTTACACAATACGATAGTGAGAAGGGAGATGGAGATGGTGGTCATGGTGGCCAACGCCCAGTGTTGGTGGCGGCAATGGAGATGATGATGGTAACGATGAAGATGATGATTGTCGTGGCATCAAAATCGACATATGCCATGGGGATGGCTAAAATAGAGGGGGGACAGAGCGTGCGACGGCGTCCGGGCGGGATTGAGCACAAGCGCACGGTGAAGCACACGACGAAGTACCCAGGTTTGGGACCCTTGCGATGGAGGTAAAATCCCTACTTCTACATGTCTGACTATCATGTATATAGCAATATAGATGTGCTCCTGGAGCTGTATCTGATGAGGAAAAAGAGCTCTCTACTCTCTTCCTTTCTCACGATGAGTATGTGTGTGGGTGTATGGAAGAAATGAACCAGGATGCCATGGGGAGGCTCCCTGGTGCATCTTGTAAAGGGATGCCCAGGGTACAAAGGGTCCCCACTAAGGCCTAACTACATCGTACAAGTGTCATGCAAGACGTGTCTATAGTGGTTATAACATTGCTACAATGTCATGTACGCTGGTGTCCCATCAAGGGATGGGTCTGCACGGTGTTGACTTTAGGGGGGCTGGAGCAGTCACCCGGGCAGCCATCTGGGTGGCTGGAGCAGCCATCCGGGTGGCTGGAGTAGCCATTCTGGCCTTGAGTCGAAGCCTGCAGTCATCCGGGGCTTCAGCCATCTGGGTCTTCAGTCATCTGGGGCTTTAGCCATCTGGGCTTCAGCCATCCGAGGCTTCAGCCACCCGGGGCTTCTGATTTTTCTTAGACGGGGCACTCGGCGAGTGTAGCCTTCGGTTGACTCGAAGAGTCGGGCGGAGGGTTCTCTCTAGGCTCTCCGGGAAGATGGTTGGTCAAGGGCAGCAGCCATCTGGGACGCAACCACACTCTTTTTTGTCATCCCACAGGCGTTTCAAGCATGCAGCCGTCCCGACGCTAGTTGGCCGGGTAGCCATCCGAAGATAGCCAAACCTCTTGTCTTTTTTCTCATCATATTTTTTTGTACTTTATTAGTGCAACTACTTCCTAAAATTCTCGTCTTGGTCTATCCAGTTACTCTACAGTTGATTTTAGTACCAGAAAATTATGACCAGGTCTCACGAGTAAAATATACAAACATTTACATAGTGTATAAACCGATCATGATTAGCCACGCCATCGGTTATGGACAACTTGGAGCAACTTGGCTAGGAGTTTCTTGGAAGATCTCATCACCATTCTCTTAACTAAAAGTTGTTGGGTTGAACAATGGGCATATGACCTTTGCTAGGAAGAAACCAATGGGGGTTTGACCATTCGGTTGAGCAAACAGGTCTAGGACTATGCTTTCTATGGTTTATCAAATATATTATAGTAGGTCCACCTATATACAAATTCAGGAAAACTACATGGGTTTATGCAAAGAAACCTCAACCTCTACTTACGCCAAACGCATGTCGATGAAATAGGTCTATTATACTTCGTTGTACAATTGCTAATACATTCAATGTATTAACCCCTAGTTGCTATGCCATATCATGTTGGAGGTGAGTACTTCGAAGTGTGACTTATGTGGGGTTACACACCTCCACTCGACATGGTTCCCTGTGGCACAGTCGGAGCTCTATCTATTTAGTTATGTTTTCCCTACTTAAAAATTATGGTATTCTACGGTAATTTAATTGAACGAGCTTTCATCTGGAGTTGCAATGCCATTTTTTATTTTTGGATCTTATCGATGTAATGAAAGATGCTTTTTCTTGGTATACATAGTACCATCTATGAAGGCGAATCGATCTAATGAAAGATGCTTGTTCTTGGTATACATTCTCTTCATCGTTGTTATGAAAATGTCCGGAATTTTGTTTAAGAAATGGTTTAGCTATGAAATTTTCTGTATGTACACAAGGCCCACGACGATAGTTTTTCCTCCGAGGTGTTGATCGAACTGGATGTTAACACAACTGCTTCCTGACCACGGGATACAATATCATGTCGATTTCAACGATGGAGCAGCAGCGGCGACGCACCATTGACAGTATTGATGATTGAGTGTTTTCTTTGGCTCTTTGAGAACCCGATTATAATCTACTTATTTTTTGAAATATCATATTGTTAATTTTTTTTACCTCTGATCCATAATAAATCTTAATTTTGAATTAGAGTTAGTTCGAAACAGCAACACTTATTCTAGATTGGAGAGAGTAATACATTGAGGGACCCCTACTGCTTTTGCACAGAATTTTCAGATTGGAGCGAGCGATGCATCTGCAATATGGAGAAGGCCCCTCTAATGTACGTCAGTGTGACGTTGGGTCACTGACGTGTGAGACCGCATGCTGATGGACCCACTTGTCAGTGACCCAACAAGTCACCCAAAGGCACGGTACATGATCTGCCTCCCTGCGGTATCGACGGCGATGGGACTGAATCCGCATAGCCTGTTGCCATCCCGCAATTTTTGGTGGGGGTGGTCCAGCGCCGTGCTGGCTAGTTAGCCAGCCCGGCCAAAAGCTCTAGCTACGTCCTTGTTGCTTCCTTCTTTTTCCAGTTTTCCCCGTGGTGGTCCTCGGAGCAACTGGCCCTAGAAGACCATGGGCAGCGCGCGAGAGACCCGGTGAGCATGCATGAACGACGGTAATTCCAAGATTATCCCTCTGCCCGCAAATAAACTGCAAGAACTTCCTCCTACACGTCGGACGTTTTGGGCTGACGTGCTTGGTTGCATCCCACGGTGCCAAATCTTGGCTTGGGCCCCAACCTCTCATTCTACGGTTCCCGCGCTACTCGCATGCATTATTGCCGTCACTTCTCGTCGCCGTCGAGGAAGATCCAACCCGGCGATCCACATCGTACAGCCGGCGAGCCAGCGGGCAGCTATAATTGGCTAGGCTAGGGTATAGCTGCATGTATACGTCGCGGAGATCCATCTATCGCGTAGCTGTCGAACCTTGCTGATCCCTACCGGCTAGCTCTAAACTCCAAGCGCTACAGTCCGCGGGCCGGATCGATCGCCAGCGGCCTCGATCGTGGTCGTGCGTGCTCGTCGCCGGCTGATCTAGGACGCAATGGAGCCGCGCCGACATCTTTGAACCTCCGATCAACGTCGGTTAACACCGTGATCACCACGGCACTGGCACACATGCACTTGCATGCAGCGCGCGCCGACATAGGAGAGAGCATATCCGGCGCCCCCCGCGTCTCCCGTGTGAGGTCGGATCGAGAGCATAGTCCGTCGGCTCCCGCGTCTCCGGCCCGTGTGCGTGTAAACTGTGCCTGGATTGTGTGGTGAACTGGTGATCGACAACGACGCGCTGGGCTTCTTGCCATTGGTTCTCTCGATCGGGACGACGATCGATGGGAGGAATGGCGGCGTGGTTTTCGTCAGCTTGTTGTACGCGTTGCATCGGGCCGCGTTGGCGTCGGGCATATGGAGTGGATGGCAAATCTCCAGAGATCAAGTGGTACTATGTTGCTTTCTCGTTTGACGGCCGGGCCGGAAGAAAATGTTGCTCCAACGTGTCCCTGTCAAGACATCCCGATAAATCTATACTTTTTCTGCAAGATTTAGAGCAACTTCAACGTTCGCGATTCATTTGTTCGTTTTGGATTTGCTTAATTTCGCGCGATCAAAAATAGATGTTGAACGGCACAACGTAAACGGACTGCCGCGACTCAAATAACGCCCAAATTTAAGGTGCATTTACATTTCCGTGGATAGAAGGCAAACTGTCCACGCGTCCGAGCGTGCCCGTCCTAGACCCGGATGGTAACCACACAATGACCGATGGCCTTCCCCATGCTGTGTTGATTGACCCATTAAATAGGAACAACGCCCCTCCCCCACTCGCCACCACCCACCTTGCTCCCCAAAGCCAGCATCGTAGGCGGTCATGTCTGACAACAATGAGCCGGGGAGCTCGGTGAGCCGCCACCTTGCAAGTTTTGTTCTAACGTGTAATTTATTTTTTATAATTCAATTAGTGTATCCCCTTCTATACAAGACTTCACGTCTGTGATAAGATGCATTTACTTGAGTGGGAAGATATTATTACGAAAGAAGTTACACTTAAGACGAAACTTGATTTCGTTTTAAAGATTAAGCTCTTTAATGAACCAGATGTCACATATTTTGGTTGTCCAAATTGGTCTGCACTATGCAAGACATATGCATTTGAGAAAGATATGATAATAACCTTTGATGTTGGACTTCATCATCGAGGCACCGGTAATCTTTATGATGAATACATTTGGATGGAAGTGGGCGACATGATTCCAGTTCTATTTCCATGTGAGTTTGATAAACAAATTTGTTAATTCTACAACTTATTTCTTTGCTTTCAGAGATTGAAAACTTACTTATAATTGCTAGCTTATGGTTTTTCTACAAGCGAAGTATGAAATATGGTAGAAAACACCCATCATAATCATGGCTTGGAGCTATCTATGGTGGAATAAGATATTTTTACCAAAGTTCTTAGAAATTTAAATATGGCTACTGACTTTCTTAATGCTGGCACATCTTATACATCATACGTGTCATTTGTCCTTCAGTTGACCGAGGATCAAATTCATGCAATTAGCCTGGTAAGATTTTCACTACTCTGTCACTAGTTTATCTTTGACAAAAATGCATTCTTATTAAGTACACTGCATTGCTATTTATGTTACTAATATATTCTTCAACAGAGGATCTTGAAAGATGTTGTGCCTAGGTGGATGTCTGATAGAGGCGAGCTCATAATTGTTTATGCACAGCTATGGGGTCAACCTTTTAAATATGACTACTCAACTGAAAGTGGAATAAATGGGCGCCTAAGAATAAAAGGATGAAGAAAGATGGTGATTCAGAGGAGACCAAAAGATGGAAACAAGTTGATCTCTATTCTACGTAATGGAGAATGAGGTATTTTTTTATTTAACCTTTGCGTTAGGAATAGGTCCTACTAGTCATGTGCCCGGAGTAGGTCCTAGCTAGCAGTAGTGGGTGTGAACAATTAGTTATTACTGTGCTCATAAGTTTATTGTTGTTATCGTGAGACTTGTGATGTTCCTATAAGTTATTTGTGATGTGCTCTAAAGTGACTTGTCTTTTATCACTATGATGATAATGATATAAATATGTTGGATCACTTTTTTTGATAACTAGATGATACCCCGCACGTCGCTGCAGAAAACGATTGTTGTATATTTCAATGAAATTTGATTATAAGCATTTTAAATAATTATATTAATAACATGTGAAGCAAAGTTTAAAAATACATACAACTTATTATATTTGAATATTTAATTATGTTTAGTTGTAAAATATTTATTGAATATACATATTGTAATAGAATATAAATACAATAACATAATGAAAACTAATTTTCCATGCATGGTTGCATGTGGTGGTGGGTCTTGTCTCATGCATATATAGTTGCATGTTGAGGTGAGCCTTATCCCACCTATAAATGTGTGATAATGTGGCATGTTTGCATATTAAGACTAGATGATACCCCGCGCGTTGTTGCGGAAACTGTTAAGAGTTTTGATGTTTTTTTATGTTTTAAGACATGTGAGAGAAAATTTGATGAAAAATCCAATAATGAGTTTGATTTTTATTTCGTTAATTTAGTTACTTGATAATATATCAACCAGATGATATGAGACAAAAATAACATTAAGAGTAGAGACAATGAAGACGTGTTCACCCTTGGCTAACCCTAAAACAATGATAGCAACTATGGACGTGTATAAAAAATCACATAGAAAAATAATATGCGAAGTAACTCATAATTTGATTTTCTATAAAAAAAATTGCTTATAAATTGTGAGGTTGAGTGCATAAAAATTATTATTTATTTGTGATAGAATACATGCACATGCAAAGTTAATGTGAACATGTGCATGGAGAGTTAATGACAGAGTTTTTACATGGTGGACCTACTTGATGATGTGGATAACTTGCATGTCAAGATAAATAAATTAGTGGGGATGAACTATTTAGGTACTCCCTCCGATCCATAATAAGTGTCGCTCATTAGCGACACTTATTATGGATCGGAGGGAGTATTATAGATGATGAAGATGTAATGTGTGTGATGTTGTATACGTAAATGTTATATGCGTATGTATGTTGGGAATGTATAAAAAACTGTATACATACGGTGAAAATACATATGATAGATTAAAATTAAAATAAAAACATACTAGCAGCACGAGGGCACGCGAGCTACTAGTACCTCATATAACTGAAGCGCGGGTTGGTCCCCATGTTGTAGACATGTACTAGAAGCGTGGGTCGCCAACAACGCTGCTACTAGCCAGAGACATCAACAACGCGGGTTTTACCCCCCACGCTGCTAATGCGTAGTTAGTTGCAGCGTGCTAGTAGCAGCGCGACACCTCACGACGCGCCATTATCTTAGTAGTGTTTGGCAAAGCATAGGTGGGATGGTAGTAAAAGATTTTGTTTCTGTGATCAAGACAAATCCATCCAATATCTTTTTTTTCCTTTGCCCGCTAGCGAAGTTACTTTGGCAAACATTACATGTGGTATTGAACATTAGCCCTCCTAATAGCATAGATACTTTTTTGGAGGTTGGTTAAATGGGGTAGAGAAACGACATCACATATTCGAGTCGAAGTGTGCGCATTACTTTGAGCTATACAATATTATTAAAATGATGTCATATTTAATAGGAAAAATATCACCAATTTCTTGCAAGTCATCTTCGGGGCATCAAACTTGATCCGTACGTGGTCATTACACTAGTAGAAAATAGGGATTTGGTTCAGACCTCTCCATCCCATTAGTCTCGGTTGTTTCACTAACCGGGACCCATGGGGGGCATACGTCCCGGTTCGTGCGCCCAGGGGGCCGGCCGGGCCTCGTGGGGCATTGGTCCCGGTTTGTCTGGACCCCTATGTCCCGGTTCCAGACATGAACCGGGACCAATGGGCCTCGTGGGGAATTGATCTGGGTTCATGTCTGGACCCGGGACTAAAGGCCATGTGTGTAAGGCCCGATATGCGGTACTGTTCCAGATCTAGGTGTTTCCGCCCAGATCCGGGGACGAAGCACATATCGGTCCCACCGCGACATATGACAAAGCCATATGCCCCGGATTTCCAACATGATATCACAACATTACAGATACAAGGATACAACATCTCATACAATCGGCATACATCTGCCTCAAATACAATACAACAGCGGAAGATACAAGTCTGGGTACAGACTACAAGCAAATGCCTACTGGCAAAGAGAAAAGCATCGATCCCATAACCACACGGGTCCAGGCCCTCCGCCGGGATCCGCCTAACTAGTCGTCGTCGAGTCTCCACGTGAAACGTCGATCACCATACCTGTTATCGATCAAGAACCCTGAAAAGAGTTTGGGGGTAGTATCATGAGTACAGAGGTACTCAGCATCCAACTGTAGTGGTCATCTGACCCAGCAAGGACTTCATCACTCGTCATTCTAGGACAACTAGTAGTTTACGGTAAGGAAGGGGTAAGTGGTGAGGTTGCTGTCGCACTAGCATTTATGAAGTGGCTAACGATCTAGAGAGTAAGGTAAGAAGCCAAGCATTCGATGAGGAATCGCCTCCAACAAGTCTTGCTATCAGCTACTTGCGCAAACATAACACCTATCCTATCCTTGTCCTCCTCTTCGCATCCCGACGAAGAAGAAGCAGTCAAGGCACACACACACGTTGATCAAGTTATATTAATATTATCTCAGTTGTTGTTGTCTATGAACAAGGAGTAGGTCTCAAGTCGTCCATAACCGTGGACACGGCTTCTCGAAAAGATTTAACCCTACAGGGGTGTACCAACTGCCCACTACAAGGCTCCGCACGCACGCCCATCTCTCTCAGTTGCTACCCATGATAGGCAACCATTTTATGATTTAGTCCCAAGAGATCCGAAACGACAGGTCCCTCTAGCTAACAACGAACAAAACCGGGTGGCCCCCGGTGAGTCGACATCTAACTCAAAAGCCGGCCGCGCTCTCGAATCGGCCTCTACCGTCTGGATGAGGTCGGATAGGTTGCCCAAACAGATGTGGACAACCCCCTAGCTCCCTGGGGTGGACCAACAAGAGAAACCATGTCTCCGCTGGCCCAAGTTGTTTTAAAACTGCTGGGAGCTCACCAGTCACACACACGTTTTCAAATGGTAAATCAGCTAGGGCCACCACTAGAAATGTTTGAAGCTAGATAGGTAAGAAAAGGGGACCCCATAAAATCCCACACGCGGTTAGGCACGCTCAGTCTTAAAACCAATACCCGGAACTTGGATCCTAGGTGACTCGAATGGAACAAAGCGTCGGGGCGGGATAGCCTAGACCTTCCATCCTTCGTCGAATATAGTCAACATTATAATAATCATATCATCAACAACAATATAATAATGTGATATCCCAAACCCAGGAGTAACAGGGTAACATCGTAGCATCCTAAGCATGCATACTAAGCAAGGGCTGAGCAACGAGCAATAGTAACATAGCAGTACAAGGTTTGCTGGGAGGGGACATGGCTGTATCGGTTTGAAAGAGGCTGTAAACATGTGGTAGGATCAAACATCGAACCTAACCTATACTAGCATGCAAACCGCTGGTTGAAATAGAATGGATCATAAGTAATGTATAGTCCTTGCCTGTTGATAAGTCGGGTTCCGAAGATGTAGTTGATCGCAAGCTCGCATCGTCTCCGTGAGTAACCGCGGGAGGCACACAAGAAGGAAACACTGGAAAGCAATCAACAAGCAAGCATCTATTACTACGAGGCAAACACGAGCAAGAATCAACAAGAAGCAACACGAGACATCGCACCTACCGTCGAGAGCGGTTACTAACAATTTAAGTGGAGTACTCGTCACACACGACGATACCGCACGTTTACGGTGGTTCAAATTGTTTAGCTACAGGTGATCAACAAAGTTGATAAGATGGAAAACACAGAAGCATGGCATAGCACACAAACATGGCAAGATGTGTAGCACAAAGTAAACTATCTAATCTAGTCATTTTAAGTGGGGGGTAAAACCTATACATGGCAACTATTACAGACCCCACGATAAATATTGCATTTGGTACTGTTTTCCCCTAAACAATATTTTATTATTTTTATTAGCAAGCAAGAACAGAAAAACACAATCTACATGCAATTCTAGTCAAGTTACATATAAGAAACATCTTAAACCGAGTAACGGTTAAAAAGTTATTGCATTTATAGTTTACAGTAGCAGACAGTTGTAATTAGCAGGTAAACAACAAGTAAACAAGCTCAAACATGGCAACAAACAATATTTTATTAAACTACACACAAAACTAAGCAAGTTTCATATTTTACGCATCGCGATCCGAGCTACGAGCAAAAAGATACGGGCACCGCAATAAAAACAATACAATTTGCCAATTTTAATAAAAAAAACTAGCAGAACAGAAAAAAGCTAAACGGGCCGAAGGCAATCAGGCCCAACAGGTAACAGAAAAGAAACAAGCAAAAATAAAAAAAATATTAAAAAAAGGAGGGCGTTACCATGGGCCACGGCCCATCTGGCCTGGAGAGGCTTGGTTGGCCTTGGGCTGCCAGGGAGGCCAGCTTGGCCTGGGTGGGCCGCCAGGGCGCTGGAGACGAGGCCCAGCCGTCGGTCCCTGGCTGGCGGCTTCGTCCGCTCGGGCAAGGAATGCAGCAGCGGCTGCTGTTCTGCTGCCGACGAGGGAAGATGGCCGGCGGGGGCGCGGCTCCGGCGAGCCTAGGCGGGGCGAGGCGGTAGCAAGGGTCAGCGGATCTGGGGTGCGGCAGGCCGGGCTGGCCGGATCCGGCGGAACAACGGCGGCCTCGAGCTCGAGCCGCGGCTCCCATGGCGGCTTCCTGACGAGGACGGCGACAGCTCCGGCGACCTGCGGAGACAGAGGGGGCGGAGGAGAGGTGAGGAGATGAAAGAAAGAAGAGGAGGGACGCGCAGAGGAGAGGAGGGGCGCTGCGGCGCGGCGGCCTGGCCGGAGTGGAGGCGGCCGGCGGACCGAGGAGCTCCACGAGCTGGCTGCGGTTGGAGAGATGGGAGGAGAGAGAGAGGTGGTTGGCTTGGGACGATCTGGGCCATCGGATCGCCGGATCTGACGGTCCAGAGCGCCTGGGGGCAAAAATTCGGGATCTGGGGATCTGGGAGGCAAAACTGGGCAAAGTGGAGGGGGTGGCTGCAGTTTTGGACTAGGGAAACCCTAGAAATGGGTGGGAGTGTGGTGGTCTTTATATAGGCAGGTTGGCTGGCCAGTTGACGCAAACGCCCTCGGTACCCCTCTCGCGTGTCCGGTGATCGCGTTTGTGACCGCTGAGACTCCGTACAGACTCCGATTCAGACGAAACTTCGACCTACGCGCTCAGCGCGTCGAGCCCGTCGATCGTACCTCACTGCGGTGACATTCCGACAACATTTTTCGGCGCCCCAATAAAATAATCCGTTTATTAAATAAATGGGGTTTTCGTTCCGGTGGCGATGGCTGGTCTCGTGCGGTTTTCGCGACGGTGATCGGGCGAAACCCGGTGTCGCAAAGGTCTAGTGTCAGGGTGGAAAGGGTTGGTCTCCGTCCGATACGAGATAAGAGGGGGGGGGGAATAATCGCCGATCGATAGATCGGGGATGCAAACACCTCAAACAAATCAGGCAATCAAACAATTCACACCGAAAACAATTTTTTTATTTTTTGTATAAACTGTGTTGTTACAATACAACACCACCAACAAGGGATCTCGTCCCGAGATCCAGGACGATCCGGGGGAGAGGGGGGAGAGAAAAGAGAGACGACGATCTTCAAAACCACCAGCAAGGGACTCTGCTCCATGTCGAACGTCGAAGCTCCGTCGAGATATTTTCCGCAGAGAGACGACATCGTCGAAAAACGAAAGCATCGGGAGATCAAGAGGAAGAACGATAGTTGAAAGCGACGATCCAGGAAAGCATTCTCACTGAAATCGTGAGGATACTGGGCAAGAGGACTGAAGTCAACAGATGACCAAGAGGTTTACCCAGAGTCGGAAGAACTAAAGGTACTACAAGATTTCCCAACCTGAGATCGGAATCGAGACAATACGCTGCAAGCAAGGCATTGTAACGGTTCCGAAACTCGACACTCTCGAGATCCTAAAGTTTGAAGGGGATAAGATCAGAATTAAAACACTTACGACACTTGTCCTGACCAGAGCATGGGTAAGGAGTAAAAAGAATCCTACTCTCCGATAACTAACTTAGTAACTACAAAATAGTTTTTGTCTAGACTCGACTTCGGCCAGAGAAGGGATCCTACGGTCGGTAAGGCTCTGATACCAAGTTGTAAGGCCCGATATGCGGTACTGTTCCAGATCTAGGTGTTTCCACCCAGATCCGGGGACGAAGCACATATCGGTCCCACCGCGACATATGACAAAGCCATATGCCCCGGATTTCCAACATGATATCACAACATTACAGATACCAGATACAACATCTCATACAATCGGCATACATCTGCCTCAAAAACAACACAACAGCGGAAGATACATGTCTGGGTACAGACTACAAGCAAATGCCTACTGGCAAAGAGAAAAGCATCGATCCCATAACCACACGGGTCCAGGCCCTCCGCCGGGATCCGCCTAACTAGTTGTCGTCGAGTCTCCATGTGAAACGTCGATCACCATATCTGTTATCGATCAAGAACCCTGAAAAGAGTTTGGGGGTAGTATCATGAGTACAGAGGTACTCAACATCCAACTGTAGTGGTCATCTCACCCAGCAAGGACTTCATCACTCGTCATTCTAGGACAACTAGTAGTTTACGGTAAGGAAGGGGTAAGTGGTGAGGTTGCTGTCGCACTAGCATTTATGAAGTGGCTAACGATCTAGAGAGTAAGGTAAGAATCCAAGCATTCGATGAGGAATCGCCTCCAACAAGCCTTGCTATCAGCTACTTGCGCAAACATAACACCTATCCTATCCTTGTCCTCCTCTTTGCATCCCGATGAAGAAGAAGCAGTCAAGGCACACACACACGTTGATCAAGTTATATTAATATTATCTCAGTTGTTGTTGTCTATGAACAAGGAGTAGGTCTCAAGTCGTCCATAACCGTGGACACGGCTCCTCGAAAAGATTTAACCATGCAGGGGTGTACCAACTGCCCATTACAAGGCTCCGCACGCACACCCATCTCTCTCAGTTGCTACCCATGATAGGCAACCATTTTACGATTTAGTCCCAAGAGATCCGGAACAACAGGTCCCTCTAGCTAACAACGAACAAAACCGGGTGGCCCCTGGTGAGTCGACATCCAACTCATAAGCCGGCCGCGCTCTCGAATCGGCCTCTACCGTCTGGATGAGGTCGGATAGGTTTCCCAAACAGATGTGGCAACCCCCTAGCTCCCTGGGGTGGACCAACAAGAGAAACCATGTCTCCGCTGGCCCAAGTTGTTTTAAAACTGCTGGGAGCTCACCAGTCACACACACGTTTTCAAATGGTAAATCATCTTGGGCCACCACTAGAAATGTTTGAAGCTAGATAGGTAAGAAAAGGGGACCCCATAAAATCCCACACGCGGTTAGGCACGCTCAGTCTTAAAACCAATACCCGGAACTCGGATCCTAGGTGACTCGAATGGAACAAAGCGTCGGGGCGGGATAGCCTAGACCTTCCATCCTTCGTCGAATATAGTCAACATTATAATAATCGTATCATCAACAACAATATAATAATGTGATATCCCAAACCCAGGAGTAACAGGGTAACATCGTAGCATCCTAAGCATGCATACTAAGCAAGGGCTGAGCAACGAGCAATAGTAACATAGAAGTACAAGGTTTGCTGGGAGGGGACATGGCTGTATCGGTTTGAAAGAGGCTGTAAACATGTGGTAGGATCAAACATCGAACCTAACCTATACTAGCATGCAAACCGCTGGTTGAAATAGAATGGATCATAAGTAATGTATAGTCCTTGCCTGTTGATAAGTCGGGTTCCGAAGATGTAGTTGATCGCAAGCTCGCATCGTCTCTGAGAGTAACCACGGGAGGCACACAAGAAGGAAACACTGGAAAGCAATAAACGAGCAAGCATCTATTACTACGAGGCAAACACGAGCAAGCATCAACAAGAAGCAACACGAGAAATCACACCTACCGTCGAGAGCGGTTACTAACAATTTAAGTGGAGTACTCGTCACACACGACGATACCGCACGTTTACGGTGGTTCAAGTTGTTTAGCTACAGGTGATCAAAAAAGTTGTTAACATGGCAAACACAGAAGCATGGCATAGCACAAAAACATGGCAAGAGGTGTAGCACAAAGTAAACTATCTAATCTAGTCATTTTAAGTGGGGGGTAAAACCTATACATGGCAACTATTACAGACCCCACGATAAATATTGCATTTGGTACTGTTTTCCCCTAAACAATATTTTACTATTTTTATTAGCAAGCAAGAACAGAAAAAACACAATCTACATGCAATTCTAGTCAAGTTACATATAAGAAACATTTTAAACCGAGCAACGGTTAAAAAGTTATTGCATTTACAATTTACAGTGGCAGACAGTTGTAATTAGCAGGTAAACAACAAGTAAACAAGCTCAAACATGGAAACAAACAACATTTTATTAAACTACACACAAAACTAAGCAAGTTTCATATTTTACGCATCGCGATCCGATCTACGAGCAAAAAGATACGGGCACCGCAATAAAAACAATACAATCTGCCAATTTTAATAAAAAAAACTAGCAGAACAGAAAAAAAAAGCTAAACGGGCCGAAGGCAATCAGGCCCAACAGGTAACAGAAAAAAAAACAAGAAAAATAAAAAATAAAATAAAAAAAGGAGGGCGTTACCATGGGCCACGGCCCATCTGGCCTGGAGAGGCTTGGCTGGCCTTGGGCTGCCAGGGAGGCCGGCTTGGCCTGGGTGGGCCGCCAGGGCGCTGGAGACGGGGCCCAGCCGTCGGTCCCTAGCTGGCGGCTTCGTCCGCTCGGGCAAGGAATGCAGCAGCGGCTGCTGTTCTGCTGCCGACGAGGGAAGATGGCCGGCGGGGGCGCGGCTCCGGCGAGCCTAGGCGGGGCGAGGCGGCAGCAGTTGTCAGCGGATCTGGGGCGCGGCAGGCCGGGCTGGCCGGATCCGGCGGAACAACGGCGGCCTCGAGCTCGAGCCGCGGGTCCCATGGCGGCTTCCTGACGAGGACGGCGACCGCTCCGGCGACCTGCGGAGACAGAGGGGGCGGAGGAGAGGTGAGGAGATGAAAGAAAGAAGAGGAGGGAGGCGCAGAGGAGAGGAGGGGCGCTGCGGCGCGGCGGCCTGGCCGGAGTGGAGGCGGCCGGCGGACCGAGGAGCTCCACGGGCTGGCTGCGGTTGGAGAGATGGGAGGAGAGAGAGAGGTGGTTGGCTTGGGACGATCTGGGCCATCGGATCGCCAGATCTGACGGTCCAGAGCGCCTGGGGGGCAAAAATTCGGGATCTGGGGATCTGGGAGGCAAAACTGGGCAAAGTGGAGGGGGTGGCTGCAGTTTTGGACTAGGGAAACCCTAGAAATGGGTGGGAGTGTGGTGGTCTTTATATAGGCAGGTTGGCTGTCCAGTTGACGCAAACGCCCTCGGTACCCCTCTCGCGTGTCCGGTGATCGCGTTTGTGACCGCTGAAACTCCGTACAGACTCCGATTCAGACGAAACTTCGACCTACGCGCTCAGCGCGTCGAGCCCGTCGATCGTAACTCACTGCGGTGACATTCCGACAACATTTTTCGGCGCCCCAATAAAATAATCCGTTTATTAAATAAATGGGGTTTTCGTTCCGGTGGCGATGGTTGGTCTCGTGCGGTTTTCGCGACGGTGATCGGGCGAAACCCGGTGTCGCAAAGGTCGAGTGTCAGGGTGGCAAGGGTCGGTCTCCGTCCGATATGAGATAAGAGGGGGGGGAATAATCGCCGATCGATAGATCGGGGATGCAAACACCGCAAACAAATCAGGCAATCAAACAATTCACACCGAAAACAAATTTTTTAATTTATTTATCTAGCAGGTATGTGAACCGGAAATTCCAACCGACCCTATTGTCGAGAGGTTAGATTTAGTTGAAGAAGAAAACAATTACTTGAAGGAAAAAAGGAAAAAAATGGAGGAGGAGAAGATGATATTGGAATTGCATGTTGCAGATGTCGTAGATGGTCACAAGATCAAGATGCATGCAATTAGAAAGAATAGAAAATATGCCATTCATAGCGAGGCTTGGTATCATTATGCCGTCGGATCAATTGTTACCTTGGTGGCGATTATGATCGCATTTGTTGTTGCATTGAAATGTTTTACATAGTTTCAATGTATGGTTTAATTAGATGCTCTGGAGAGCTATATGTTGTTCAACGAGAACTATGTATGTACTTTGGTTTTAATGTGATGATGAACTTCTATTAATTTGGTCACTTATCTATTCATGATGTTCTGTAATGGTTTTTGACACACTTAATTATATATAATGCACGCAGATGGACCGGCAATGGATGTACGGTGACAGACACACCTCCCAGTACATTAAGGGTGTGCATGATTTTCTCGAAGTGGCTGAGGCAAACAAGAAGAATGGTTTTATGTGTTGTCCATGCCCTACATGTGGGAATATGAAGTCTTACTCTGACCGGAAAACCATTCACGCCCACCTGCTTTATAAGGGATTCATGCCACACTATAATGTTTGGACCAAGCACGGAGAAATAGGGGTTACGATGGAAGACGACGAAGAAGAAGAGTACGATGACATCTATGTGCCCCCTGAATACGGTGATGCTACAACGGGGGAAGCTGAAGATCAAGAGGAACCGGATGATGTGCCTGATGATGATATCCGTCGGGTCATTGTTGATGCAAGGAGACAGTGTGAAAGTGAAAAGGAGAAGATGAAGTTCGATCGGATGTTAAAGGATCACAAAAAAGGGTTGTACCCCAATTGCGAAGAGGGCATCACAAAGCTTGGTACCGTACTGGAATTGTTGCAGTGGAAGGCAGACAATATTGTGTCTGACAAAGGATTTGAGAAGCTACTGAAAATATTTAAGAAAAATCTTCCAAAGGATAACGAATTGCCCGACACTACGTACGCAGCAAAGAATGTCGTATGCCCTCTAGGATTGGAGGTGCAGAAGATACATGCATGCCCTAATGACTGCATCCTCTACCGCGGTGCATACGAGGATTTGAACGCATGCCCGGTATGCGGTGCATTGCGGTATAAGATTAGACGAGATGACCCTGGTGATGTTGACGGCGAGTCCCGCAGGAAGAGGGTTACTGCCAAGGTGATGTGGTATGCTCCTATAATACCACGGTTGAAACGTCTGTTTAGAAACAAAGAGCATGCAAAGTTGTTGCGATGGAACAATGAAGACCGTAAGAAAGACGGTTTGAGACACCCCGCTGATGGGTCAGAATGGAGAAAGATCGAGAGAAAGTACCGGGCTGAGTTTTGACATGACCCAAGGAACATATGGTTTTGTTTAAGCGCGGATGGCATTAATCCTTTCGGGAAGCAAAGGAGCAATCACAACACTTGGCCTGTGACTCTATGTATGTTTAACCTTCCTCCTTGGATGTGCATGAAGCGAAAGTTTATTATGATGCCAATTCTCATCCAAGGACCTAAGCAACCCGGAAACGACATTGATGTGTACCTAAGGCCATTAGTTGAAGAATTTTTACAGCTGTGGAATGGAAACGGTGTACATGTGTGGGATAAGCACAAACAGGAGGAATTTGACATGCATGCGTTGCTGTTTGTAACCATCAATGATTGGCCTGCTCTCAGTAACCTTTCAGGATAGACAAACAAGGGATACCATGCATGCATGCACTGTTTAGCTGACATCGAAAGTATATACTTGGACAACTGCAGGAAGAATGTGTACCTGGGGCATCGTCGATTCCTTCCGACCAACCATTAATGTCGTAAGAAAGGCAAGCATTTCAAAGGCGAGGCAGATCACCGAAAGAAGCCCGCCATGCGTACCGGTGATCACGTACTTTCTATGGTCAATGATTTACACGTAATATTTGGAAAGGGTCCCGACGGACTATCTGTTCCGAATGACGACGAGGGACGCGCACCCATGGGGAAGAAGAAATCTATATTTTGGGACCTACCCTACTGGAAACACCTAGATGCCCGCTCTTCAATCGATGTGATGCACGTGACGAAGAACCTTTGCATGAACCTGCTAGGCTTCTTGGGCATGTATGGGAAGACAAAAGATACACCGGAGGCACGGGAGGACCTGCAACGTTTGCACGAAAAAGACGGCATGCCTCCAATGCAGTATGAAGGTTCTGCCAGCTACGCTCTTACCAAAGAAGAGAAGGAAATCTTCTTTCAATGCCTGATCAGTATGAAGGTCCCGTCTGGCTTCTCGTCGAATATAAAGGGAATAATAAATATGGATGAGAAAAAGTTTTAGAACCTAAAGTCTCATGACTGGCATGTGATTATGACGCAACTGCTTCCGGTTGCATTGAGGGGGCTTCTACCGGAAAAAGTTTGATTAGCCATTGTTAAGCTATGTGCATTCTTCAATGCAATCTCTCAGAAGGTGATCGATCCAGAAATCCTACCAAGGCTAAGGAGTGATGTGGCGCAATGTCTTGTCAGTTTCGAGCTGGTGTTCCCACCGTCCTTCTTCAATATCATGACACACGTCCTAGTTCATCTAGTCGACGAGATCTTCATTCTGGGCCCCGTATTTCTACAAAATATGTTCCCCTTTGAGAGGTTCATGGGAGTCCTAAAGAAATATGTCTGTAACCGCGCTAGGCCGGAAGGAAGCATCTCCATGGGCCATCAAACAAAGGATGTCTTTGGGTTTTTTGTCGACTTCATTCCTGGCCTTAAGAAGATTGGTCTCCCTGAATCGCGGTATGAGGGGAGACTGACTGGAAAAGGCACGATTGGAAGGGACTCAATAATATGCAGGGACGGACATTCTTGGTCTCAAGCACACTAGACAGTTCTACATAGCTCTATCTTGGTGGCCCCGTATGTCGATGAACACAAGAACAGTCTGCGCTCCAAACACACGGAGGAGTGTGACGACTGGATTACACATGAACACATCAGGACTTTCGGTGATTGGTTGGAAACACGTGTCAGAGATGAGAACACTATTTCTGATGAGTTGTTCTCGTCGTCCAGGGGACCATCTTCATTTGTATTGACTTACAAAGGATACAAGATAAATGGGAATAAATTTTACACGATCGCCCAAGATCAAAAGAGCACCAACCAAAACAGCGGTGTCAACTTTGATGCAACAACCAAGAGGGGAAAGGACACATATTATGGTTACATAGTGGGCATATGGGAACTTGACTACAGACATGATTTAAGGTCCCTTTGTTTAAGTGCAAATGGGTCAATCTGTCAGGAGGCGGGGTACAGGTAGACCCACAGTACGGAATGCCAACAGTGGATCTGAACAATCTTGGGTACACAGACGAACCATTCGTCCTAGCCAATGATGTGGCACAGGTTTTCTATTTGAAGGACATGTATACCAAACCGAGAAAAAGAAAAGATATGGAAGCGAATACATCATACAATGAGCCAAAGCGCCACATAGTTCTTTCAGGAAAAAGAGACATCATGGGATTGGAGGGAAAGACAGACATGTCTGGAGATTATGAAAAGTTTTATGAAATTCCTCCCTTCAAAGTCAAGGCTGATCCAAGCACCCTGTTAAGCGATGAAGAATATCCATGGTTATGACGCAATAAGCAAATGACACAAGCGAAGAAAAAGTGAAGAATGATGAAGTCAAAAAGGGTTGAAATTTTAATATGTGGCTTTGAATGGTGCATATTGAATGCACAAAAAGTCTTGAGTTCAAATAAGTTTAGAAAAAATGAAATGCCTTTGTAACAGATGAGTTTTTGTCTGAAACCCTCGTACTTCCAAAGAGATGGTCCAGTTTGTACACGAAGTGCATCCAGTTTTTGCCGTAATCCTCTCAACTTTTGCACACATGTTATGTGGGTCAAATGATGATACCATGTCAAGTTTCAACCTATTCTGAGTTCATTTGTAGTGCTTTCCAATTTCAAGGTCATTTAGCTCAAAATAAATCATTAAATGCATGAAAAATAGCAAATGAAGTGAGAAAGGGTTGAAATTTTAGTATGTGGCTTTGAATGGTGCATATTGAATGCACAAAAAGTCTTGAGTTCAAATAAGTTTAGAAAAACATTCAACAACTTAACATCTCAAACCTAGAACATTTTATTGTAAAACATAAAAAACTACTCCTCCTCGTTGTCGGAGAAATTGAAAGCTCAAGAATGATCAGAGGGGGAGGGGGTGAATGATCACTTCTAAAAATTCAATGGAACTTAGAAGAAATTCATGCAAACTGCGAAGGACTAAACACATCTCGAAGGAAATACAGTATCGAAATATATACATGGCTCGAAAGGATTGGGAGCGAAGGTAAACATCGAAGGAAAACAGGCAACGAGTAAATACAAATGCGAGAAGAAAAAAGAGCCTGACACGATGATGTTTGGTAAACCAGTTCACACTCTGCAAAGTGCAACGTCTGGTTGGAGGGACTGGTGATTGAATACCTGGAGCAAAACTCTCTCCGTCCTATTCTCCATTGCAACAAACTCCTCGAGCTTGTCCAGTTTTCACTCGTGGTAGATGATTCAGGATATCTCCGAGACCTTTACAAACGTCCTTCAGCAGCGAAAATTTCTCTTCGACTGCTTGATAGGCGACTCCTAACCGTCTAGGAGACTTGCAGTTCTCCAAGATAAAAAGATCGACTAATCTAGACCTAAGTCTCTGTGAATTGCTACACTCAGTTCAGACTTGGGTTTTGGTTTTCTCTCGATGGATCTCACTTGGGATGCTCACAGTACTTCTGTCTTAGAATCTTCAGTGGAGCAGCCAACCCGAAATGGAGGGTAGGTGCGGGGTATTTATAAGTGGCGATCCCGATGGGTAAAATGACTGAAGTGACCCGATGGGACCGCTTGAAGCGTGTCCACAACGGTCGGATTTCAATCACTGCGCAACTTTACTTGAGGAACAAGTAAGCTGACTTACCGAGTGAGTTCTCTCTCGAAGGCACGAAGTGCGATGACTTTGCCTTCGAGCTATTCACTCGACTCAGTAAGATTTCTCTCGGTAGGCTTTCGTGGGTTTAGGTTGAGCAGAGTAAATTCACTTCGACTAAGATCTGAACTAGCAAACCCCTCTTGATAGTACGGTTTTTCCTACGAATCAAGAAAATAAAGAGAAACTAGTAGAAAGACTAAGTCTTGGACCAGCTTCAGCTTTCTCCTCATTGCGCTTTTACTCGAGAGAGACCTCTTCTTCGACGAAATTTTTAGGGGTCGTCTTCCTTCAAAGGTTTCAGTAGTTGACTGCAGCTTCGCTGCAGTGAGTTGTCCTTCGACCTTCTCCTTGCAAACTCCATTATTTAGGAACCTAAGTATCTGTTTATACTCGAAAACAATATTAGTTCCACTTCTGCTTTGTTCAATAATGTCCAAAACCTTCGGGGGCAAAACTTGCTCTTACAATCTCCCCCTTTTTGGACGATTGTTGACAAAACATGCATCGAAACATAATTTGAAAGTTTTGAGTTTTCGATGATAAACCGGTTCTAAGATCGATGAAATACTCCCCCTTGATGTATGCACGGAAGATAAGAGTTTCCTGTGAAGTGCATATTTGACAAGTAGCGTCGAGGGAAAAACATCAATAATCTTAGCGAGTGAAATTGCATTCCAGATAATATCCAATAAGAAATATGCAATCTCCTCGAATGACCTGTGAACTTATACGAAAGATAGCTTCCTGCAAAAGGTTAAGTATCGCAAGCAGCAGTTAGATATCTTACGATAGAAATAGCAGTTCACAGACCTACTTAGAGTTAGTTAAAACCAGATCGAATATGAATCGGAAGTTTGTTGAAACTACTCAGAAACCTCAAAGTTCAAAAGTTCAACGAATGAAAAGCAAAGCCCTTAACCCCGAAGGCAAACTAATTTCTTCGATGCCACTACATCTTCCCCTTTTTGTCACAACGTACAAAAAGTCGAGAGAATAGGGTCGAAAGAAATCTCTACTCGCTTGGGCGGCGCTGGCAACGTCGAGAAGATTCGGCGAGCGTTGGAGCACGACGAATGGGGCGAGCGCCTGGAGGAGTAATATTCGTGCGGAAGGAGTGTTGATCTCCAGAAGATTCCAGCTGCGATTCCGGCGGGGTCTTGGGGGTTCGAGGAAGTGGAGAGTAAACTCACACTTGGCGTTGAGGAGCTTCATCTTTCTCGGAGTCGGAAGACATGGTGTTCACGGTGATGTGATAGAAATCATCAACACTGAGCACATCCCTGTTCTTCGGCAACAGAGGGATGTTGAAATCCGGGCGATCTACTCGATCATCATTGGTCCAGTTCCTGTTAAGATGGGGAGGATATTCTTCGAAGCCACATCGTTGAAGTTGACCGATGGAATTGAATTTCCGCAGCCCTTTCCAATCGCGGCGAAGACATTCACGCGGCATCTGATTGTTGTTCATGGCAATGTTGCGCAAGTGGTTTATCTCATCCATCATGGACTGCTTCTGAATGAAATCTTGGTCAATATGATGTTGAAGCATTTGCCGGGATCGAAGAGAAACCTTCATGTGGTGTACTGTCTTGATAAACTTCGAGCGAATATTACGCTCAGTCATTTGAACGCGGATGCCAGTGTGCTCTGCAAACTGATCGTTGGGTCGAGTAACAATCTGCAACACTTCCCTAACTGGTGGAGTGAAAATCTTCGGGAATATTGATACGGGGAATGGAACGTCCCGAGAGTAATTGCAGATCGCCATCAGCCAAGGTGCATATGGCTTGTGGGAATTGTGATCATCAGCACAAGACACCAACGTGCGAATGAAGTAGTCTTCAAAATCGAAAGGATGACCGTGGACTAACTTCAATAGAGCAAGTTGTACATCATGAGGAATTGGAAAATCATCGTGCACATCGAGCATTTGCATTAAGGTCTTCGAAAGAATATAGAACCATGCCTTTGCTTCAAAAACTAAGTGCCTCGACTTGGGCTCAGCAGGGTAGTGATCTCCTACGACATCTGGATTCATCAACGAGGAAAATTCAGCAGGAGTTGGAGCAGGTAAGTCATGAATCTTGTGTGGTAATCGTTCGAACCGAGGTAAATTGATGATGGCCAGAAATTGATCGACAATCATGTGAAATAATTGGCCTTGGATCATGTAATCAAATTTCCACGTCTTCGAGTTCTCAGGATCACCAGTGACATACAGCGTGGCATAAAATTCCTCTGATAAACCTTCAGAGTTTTGGTGATTCTTGTATGACCTCCCACACGCTTGGGTGCCCTGACATTTCCTTCGTTCCCAGACATTTTCCTACGAAATAGATAGGTACGAGGGAATATAGGAAAGTTGTGAACAAGTACCAGCTGTTTTCGAGGAAAAGCATTTTGAACGCAGTAAACATATCGAGGAATTTGTCTTGAAGCAAGTTTTTCATGGAAGTGCTAGGCTAGATTTTCATCGAGTGTTAATCTAACGAAGAACTTATATGAAGGAATTGCACAAGCGTAAATATATCAATATGCATCTGTGGGATATGCCTAAGTGAGAGAATCCGAGGGATTACTTACCTAGAACAGATTTGAAAATTGACAGAGAATCCTACAAACAGATTTCCCAAAGTTCAATGATCTGAAAGGATCAAACAGACCTAAAACAAATAACGGAAAATCAAGAACAAATCTGGACACGATGAGCAGATGAGATTGGAATCGCGTCCAGAGCCTCACATACCCTAACTTGGCGATGTGCGACGGCTACGGCGACGCGGATGAAGTTCCTCGTCGACGGGAAGGTCTCCGGCGACTTTCTTCTGGCAGTAAAGCGGCGAGAGAGTCGACGACGACGAGCAGCACGACGGCGCGCGAGGGAGAGCTTCGGGAGCGGAGAGATGAAGTCGAGGGAATTGCGTGGCCTGTGCCGGTGGGGTGGATCAGTATTTATAGGGGAGGGGTCTGACATAATTGTCAGATCTGATCCAACGGCGCAGATTCCGTGTCTCTCCGCATTCAACGGACGGATTTTGTGGCGGTAATCGCGGGAAAATCCCAACGAACCGAAAGAAAGTTGCTCCACGTCCGAGACCAAACTCATCGAACATCGAGTATAAAAGTAGATAAACGTTCGATAGATTTTCCTTCGGAATAAATGACATTCGAAGGGAATCTTAATCGAGTACAAATATACATGTTCACGAGAGAAAAGCAAAGATGGGGTAGGGATAGAATAGAGGGAAAACAGGGTCCGATGCTTAATCAATCCGAGGGAAAAACAGTGATAAGAAAACTCGGAGTGATAAGTGTATAGGACAACACCAAACGAACAAAACAAACAAAAAAGAAACATGATAGAAAAGTAACGTAAGTAAACAACATAGAAAGAAAACATATAATACATAGTATCGACAGTTATGATCTTACTGCACATTGCGTGAGTCCAATATGTTTAACTCACACCTTAGTGCACAAAACCTTTTCTCATCCAGGGGATTCGTAAAGATATCAGCCAATTGATCTTCAGTGCGAACATGGCTGATAACAATATATTTTCGCTGAACGTGATCTCGAAGAAAATGATGACGAATATCAATATGCTTCGTTCGAGAGTGTTGCGCTGGATTATGGGAAATTTTGATAGCACTCTCGTTATCACATAGCAATGGAATTTTCTTCACAAGAATACCATAATCTTTCAGCGTTTGCTTGAGCCACATAATTTGAGTGCAGCATGAACCGGCAGCAATATACTCGGCTTCAGCCGTAGAAATAGATACACAATTCTATTTCTTCGAAGCCCAACAGACAAGAGATCTACCGAAAAAATGACATGTGCCTGAGATAGATTTCCTGTCGACTCGATCACCAGCCCAGTCAGAATCAGAATATCCAACGAGATCAAACTGGGCACCCTTGGGATACTATAGCCCCAACGTTGGTGTATGAGCCAGATATCGAAGAATTCGCTTGACAGCAATATGATGAGATTCTTTCGGGTTTGCCTGAAAACGAGCACACATACAAACTGATAGCATAATGTTAGGTCTAGATGCACAAAGGTAAAGGAGTGAACCGATCATCGAGCGATATTTCTTCTGATCGAAAGGTTTGCCCTTCTCATCTGCATCTAGATGAACATTCGTAGGCATTGGAGTCTTGATAGTTTTACAACTGACAAGATCAAACTTCTTCAGGCAATCTCTGAGATATTTCTCTTGAGAGATGAAAGTCCCATTCTTCTGTTGACGGATTTGAAGCCCGAGAAAGAACTTGAATTCACCCATCATAGAAATTTCATATTTCTTCGACATCATACGATCAAATTCTTCGCTGATATCAGGGTTAGTACAACCAACTATAATATCATCGACATAAATTTGACGCACAAAAAGATCATTTTTGTATGCACGAGTAAATAGAGTCGGATCAGTTGTTCCTGGTTTGAAGCCCTTCTTCAGAAGAAAATCCTTCAGTGATTCATACCAAGCACGAGGTGCTTGATTTAACCCATATAGAGCTGACGAGGGGGTGACCCCACGACTCCTACGGATGAGCCTACCTGGTGTCCATGAAGGCAGAAGGCCCATGAAGATACGGCCTCAGCCCACTAGTTGGTACCGACGTAGGAGTCTACAACTCGCAAGGAAGGGGCGAAGACCTGCCGTACGGAGCAAGCTAGGGTTAGGAAAGCACACTTGTACACGTAGAGGGACTCCCCGAGACCTAGCCTAGTATATAAGGGCTAGGAGGGGTGACGCCAAAGACATCGAATCTTACTTGTAACCCTAGCCTTGAGTGCTCCAGCCTTGGCCTCCACTGTAATCGCATCTCCCCAATCTATAATATCGAGCAGGAGCGAGCCTCCTTGTTTGACGACGAGCTATCATCCAACCTGTGCCTCTCATGAATAACCCAGGGTCCCTGACCATGGGATTTGCCGGGGTTGATCCCCGTCAATTGGCGCCGTCTGTGGGAACTACGCAGGTTGGGATCACGATCTCGGCGGTCCCGTCTTCAGCAAGCCACAACTCGAGGGCAAGAACCCGACCTAGCCCACTCGAAGGATTCAAGATCACGGCGGAAATCTTCGCCACCCCTTCAAGACCACTCGAGCCGCAGTCACGCCAGGACCGATACTACGGTAACGGCCAAGCACAGCGCCAGCACCGAAGGAGTCGACGACCCAGAAGAACAGCGAGGGGTCTTTACGAAGGAGTTCCACTCGACGAACTACGACGCGCAGCGGAGGACTCGCAAATCTTCCGACAACCCTCCACCGCCCGGGCACCCGCCGCACATCAAGACGACGACTACGAGATTGAATCTAACGATCAGCAGAACCACCACCAAGGCAGAAGAAGTCGACAACCCAAAAGGCGCGCTCGGGCACCCGCCACCAACCAAGACAGCGACTCCGAGACACCTGTTGGTGAATACTACGACCCAGATCGAAGGCCGGATGAATTTTCCAACCTCATCAAGAACCAAGACATGAGTCGAGGAATCGAAACCGATCCTCGCTTCCACGAGCACCCGGAGGATCATGAGCAGATCTTCAGAATCTCAAGAAGGAAGAGGCACGCCGGATCTAGCAAACTCACGGCCAGAGAACAGCTAGCAGGACCCTGCACGATCCACAGCTTCGAGGATGACTGAGGACGCGTCAGGTCAAGTCACACTTTAAGAGACTGCCTTCTGTTCAACGAGCTAGCCGACGACCTCAAGAAGGAGAAACAGAAAGAAGACAGACGAAACCAACGACCCGAGCAAGCGCCGACCTCAAGCCCGGGAGAACGTCACAGCCCATCACGAGCACATGTGCTCATGATCCAAGAAGGAAGGATACCGCAAACACAACGCGACACCCAAACCCTGCAGGCCAGAGCAGCTGAGAGCATAAACACAGTCGACGTCTACCTGCTACATGGAACGGAGACCAGCATCACGTTTTCACAGGACGACCATCCACCCGCAGTCCCATGACCGGGGCATGCAGCCTTAGTGCTAGACGCACAAATCGGAGGATACGACATGGACCGGATCTTCATGGACGGAGGCAGCAGCATGAACATCATCTTCGCCAACACCCTGCAAAAGATGCTGATCCCACGATCAGTATGGAGAAAATCAAGCACCGAGTTGCACGGGGTAGTCCCAGGAGAAGCAGCTACATCCCTCGGAGTCATCGAACTCGAAGTCGTCTTTGGCAACCGTCGTAACTTCGCAAAGCACGTCCTCGAGTTTGAGGTACTCGACTGGCAATCACAGTATCATGCCATATTGGGACGGCCAGCATTCGCGCAATTCATGGCGGTTCCACACTACGCCTACCTCAAGCTCAAGATGCCAGGATCATCGGGAGTCCTCACGATCAACGGAAGATTCATCAAATCAGACCAATGTGATCGTGACTTCCACAGGATCTCCGACACATTCAGAGCCAAACAAGTACTCAGAGAAATATCCATGGTGACGGACAAGAGTACCTTCCCATTGGTGAACCGAAGCGAATCCAGGGAGTACGGACGCGACTTCAGCATCGACAGCGACACAGTCACTTACCAAGTGCACCCGACGGACCCGGACAAAACAGTCCGCGTGTACGCCCACCTCCCAGAGGAGCAGGCAGCAGCTCTCGTTGCCTTCCTCCGAGACGAGTGGGAAATATTCGCCTGGTGCCCAGCCGACATGCCCGGGATACCACACGAATTTGCGGAACACGCCCTACGCATCAAGCCAAACACGAGGCCAGTGAAGCAAGCACTGAGACGATTCTCGGAGCCCAAGCGCAGAGCAATCGGAGAGGAAGTCAACCGGTTACTCGACGCTTAGTTCATCCGAGAAACGAAGAAGGCCACCTAGATAGCAAACCCAGTGTTGGTGCCAAAGAAAGACATGACCGTGATGCGCATGTGTTTCGACTACGGACCAGTCAACAAACATTGCCCGAAGGATCACTTCCCCCTGCCTAAAATCGATCAGATAATCGACTCAACAGCAGGGTGCGACCTACTCTCCTTTCTGGACGCTTACTCAGGATACAACCAGATCAGGATGAAGGAAGAAGACGAAGAGCACACATCGTTCATCACCCCCTATGGAGTATTTTGCTACAGGACCATGCCCTTCGGGCTCAAAAACGCAGGCGCCACTTACCAACGAATGATGCTGGCCTGCCTAAAGGAGCAAATAGGAAGAAACGTACAAGTCAACAGGGACGACATCGTCATCAAGACATACAAAGCAGCCACACTACTCGACGACCTGCGCGAAACCTTCGCAGCGCTCAACAAATATAGAATCAAACTCAACCCAAAGAAGTGCGCAATCGGCGTACCGGCGGGAAAACTGCTGGGCTACATGGTCTCTGCCCGCGGAATCGAGGCAAATCCCGAGAAAGTCCAAGCCATCACCCGCATGCAAGAACCAACCGACGCCAAAGGAGTGCAGCAGCTCACTGGAAAACTCGCAGTCCTCAGCCGCTTCATCAGCAGGTTTGGAGAACGCACGCTGCCTTTCTATCAACTGCTCAGGAAAGGAAAGAAATTCGAGTGGACAGAGGAATCCCACCAAGCATTCGCGGACCTGAAAAAGACACTCTCAACTCCACCAATCCTGGCGGTACCCAAGGAACGAGAGAAGCTATACCTCTACGTGGCAGCACGCAGCAGTGTAGTAAGCACGACACTCGTTGTCGAACGCGCAGAAGAAGGCAAGGTCCAGAGCATTCAGATACCAATCTACTACCTCAGCATGCTCCTGACCAAATCCCAGCAGCGGTACCCGCACTATCAGAAGCTACTACTAGCCATCGTCATAACTTCAAGAAAGGTGTCCCAATACTTCGACGAGCACCCTATAACAATCGTGAGCAGCGCACCACTCGCTGACATACTAAACAACCCTGGAGCAACCAGGCGAGTCGCCGAGTGGAACATCAAGCTCAGCCCACGAGACCTGCAGTACAAGCACCCAACAACCATCAAAGCCCAAGTACTCCCAGATTTTCTGGTTGAGTGGACGGAGGTTCAAACACCAGGCCCCCCAGACCTATCAAGCTCATGGTCAATGTTCTTCGATGGGTCCAAGAGACAACAAGGAGCTGGAGCAGGAGTTGTACTCATTTCCCCCAAAGGAACAAAACTGAAATACGTCCTCCAGATTAATTTCAGTCACGCCTCCAACAACGAAGCAGAATACGAGGCACTCCTACATGGCATGCGCATGGCCAAAACATGCGGAGCCACTCGCCTCATAATTTACGGGGACTCCAATCTCGTCGTCCAGCAGACGATGAGAAACTGCAACGCAATAGCCGACAACATGGCAGCCTACCAAAAGCTCTACAACGAACTCGAAGGAAATTTCGATGGTTGTGAGCTCAACTACATCACCACGGACAATAACACAGAAGCTGACGAGCTCGCGAACATCGGTTCGACCCGGGCACCTGTCCCACCTGGCGTTTTTCTCGAAAGCATCAACCGAAGATCCATCAAGGCGTAGGAAGAAACACCCGAAGCGGTAGTGGACGGAGAAGACGCACCAGAAATAACACAGGTGGCAGCAGCAACACCATCAGAAGAAACAAGCACCAGTGCATCCAACAGCACAGCCCCGACGGAGTTCGAAGGACCTGTCTGGACTAAACCGTTCCTACGATTCCTAATCAAAGGCACGCTACCACAAGACGTGGCCGAAGCACGACGCATCAGCCGACGATCCAAGGCATTCACTGTGATCAACAGACAACTATACAAGCGCAGTATCACCCAGACACTCCAAAGATGCATTGACGAAGAGGACGGCAAAGCCCTATTGCTAGAAATCCACGAAGGCACCTGCGGGCACCACGCGAGCAGTCGAGTGCTCGTGTCCAAAGCATTCCGAGCTGGATTCTACTGGCCCACAGCCATGAAAAACGCAGAGGAAATCGTGCGACGTTGCGTCGCCTGTAAAAAATTCGCCAACAGGCCACACGCTCCCGCATCAGAGCTCAAGACCATACCACTATCCTGGCCGTTCGCCACCTGGGGACTCGACATGGTGGGCCCACTAAAGAAATCATCAAAGGGCGGAAGAACACACCTTCTCGTCGCAGTCGACAAGTTCACTAAGTGGATCGAAGCAGTGCCCATCACCAGCTCTACAGCTCTCACGGCTGTCAACTTCATCAAATCGATCATCTTCAGATTCGGAGTGCCACACAACATCATCACGGACAACGACACGAACTTCAAAACCGCAGAATTTCAGAACTTCTGCGAAGAACTGGGCATAAAAATCAATTATGCATCAGTCGCGCACCCGCAGTCCAACGGCCAGGTGGAAAAAGCAAACGACCTTGTCTGTGGAGGAATCAAGAAACGGCTCCTCGCACCACTCGAGCAAGCCGCCGGTAACTGGATAGAAGAACTCCCCGCGGTGCTATGGATCCTACGAACCACGCCAAACACTGCGACCCAATACACACCCTTCATGGTGTACGGGGCAGAGGCAGTCCTACCGCATGACCTCAAGTTCGGAGCACCCCGGGTCACCGGATACGAGGAAGAAGAAGCAGAAGAAGCATTACAAGACGACAAAGATACGGCTGACGAAGCAAGAGACACAGCCCTGGAAAAATCAGAAGGGTACCAAGGCAAATTGCGTACCTACCAAAGCAGTCGGCTACGCACCAGAACCTTCAATAAAGGTGACCTAGTCCTACGACTAATACAAGAGAAGGTCCACAAACTTGCCCCTCAATGGGAAGGACCATTCATAATCTCAGAAGTCACCGGAGGCGGCGCCTACAGACTGAAGAACCTAAAGACAGACGAGGACGTGGGAAACCCATGGAACGTAGCAAACTTGCGACTATTCTATCCATAGCCCCTATCGGTCGGACATGAATGGCAACTCATGTAAATCGCTCGACAGCAATAAAATAAGTGTTGCCCAAATACTGTCACCTCAAAGCACTCGGGGGCTGAAGAGGAAACTCCCCCCCGAGCAACTGCTATCGCACTCGCGATCTTAGTCAAAAAACTCGAGGGTTGAAGAGGAAACTCCCCCCGAGCAACTGCTATCACACTCGCGATCTTAATCAAAAAACTCGGGGGCTGAAGAGGACACTCCCCCCCGAGAAACTGCTATCGCACTCGCGATCTTAATAAAAAAACTTGGGGGCTGAAGAGGACACTCCCCCCCGAGCAACTGCTATCGCACTCGCGATCTTAATCAAAAAACTCGGGGGCTGAAGAGGAAACTCCCCCCCGAACGACTGCTATCGCACTCGCGATCTTAATCAACACACTCGGGGGTTGAAGAGGAAACTCCCCCCCTGAGCAACCTTATCGCCTGCGCGATCTTAATCGAAGCACTCAGGGGCTTAAGAGCAAAAATCCCCCCCCAAGCAACACTACCGCCTACGCGATATTCTTCATAAAGCATTCAAGGCCTCGAGTACAAACCATACCCGAGAGACAACTATCAACACTCCAATGGCATCCAAACACTTTTGAAGAGACTTTGGAGGAAGCACAAGTTCTTTTAGTCTTCACCCGATCGCCAATGATCACCTAAAGATTCGGGGGCTACTCCCATCGGGAGCGCTGCCGCGCACCCGATAAAAGACAACAAAGGAAAAAAAACTCTAGCCTACGCCTGACCCTTCGGCTCAAGCGTAGCCTCGGGGGCTACTCCCATCGGGAGCGCTGTCGCGCACCCGATAAAAACCTACAACACCAAGTACAAGATGGACCCGAAGACAGCTCCCAGCCGCGAAAGACTCGAACGTAACTCTCAGTCCCAAAAAGGATTCAATGACAACTCCTGATAGTGAAGACACAGTTCTCGGTGGCATAAAAGCTCAAATATACACAAAGGATAAAGCATGGTTTACGTCATAGATATCATCTTCAATACAAAAAGGACTCAACTACATTTGGATAGAAGGCAACTCCTGTTACAAGAGGAAATCACCCAAGGAACTATGACTTCTACATGTGTGCCCATGAGGGGTAATCAACCCTAGTACAAGATCATCATCACAGACAAAGTAGGGATGGAAGCAGCGGGTTCATGATGTCAATGACATAACAAAAGGTGAAGCTCGACTTATTTGGGGAGCCACTGGGGAAGCTGCTCCACCAGCTTCTTCTCCCGCTCCTCTAGCTTCTTCTCCAGCTCCGCCCAAACTGCAGGCGAAGATGACGCTGCCGCCTCCAGTTCTACAAGGTCGCCTGCCGCGCTCGTTTAACCAGTGGCTTGACGTCGAGGTCTTCTTCAGAGGCATAAGAGGAAGTAGTTGAAGACGGCTCGCCACCACCACCAGAAGAGTCCCTGGAGGAAGAAGCAGTCGAAGACACAGGTGAAGGACTCCTCGACTTCATGGAGCTGTCGCTGCTCGACTCCTGCCCATGCGGATCCATGTTATTGCCACTCGGATCGAATGTGCGGACAATGACAGTGCTCTCACCGTCAAAGCGACAGCTGAGCATATCACCATCTCGCAAATTCAAACGCCGAGCAAACAAACCCCAACCAGAGCCAAGAAAAATCAAGCAAGAGCTATCAACCTCCAACTCAACATAAGAAGGAGATCGACAGCTCCCCTGAAGGTGCAGAAGCAGGCCATCCAAGCCACGTTCAGAGACAATGGCAGAAAAAGTAGAAGGCAGAAGGATGCGATTGGCACTTTGGCCACGAACGCACAAAATAAAATCATAGCGCCAGAACCCCTCCTCCAAGGGAGAGGAGGGAGGCACTGACACCGCACCATGACGACCTCCACGACATGGGCGTGGTTTGCGTCCACCACGACCACGATGACCACGGCCAACGCCTCGCCTAGGAACCATGAGCGGAAGGAGAGATGAAGAAAGAGGTAAAGCAGCGAGTTGGATAAAAGCATAGAAGAGAAAGGCCTATTTATAGAACAAAAATCCTCGAAGCACAGAGAAGCCAAGACGACAGCAGCAATTAATTCAAAGACCAAAAGACCCAGCCGTCTCGAACCCCAAGACGAAGATGCTTTCCCACGGGAAGCACTGTACACAGGGCACGTCAATTCGCGCGCGTTTCCAACGCACGCATGGGAAACCCAACCGGCGCCTGCTGCACGCCACAAACAACCATAATTATGACCGGTCCACGAAATGTGACGGTTCACTGGCAGCGCATCACTGACAGCCATCAACACAGAGGCATCACTATCCCTGAGAAATGGCGAAGAAAAACTAAATAGCAAGGCGCACTTAGTACGCCATCAAGGCCCATAGATTCCATCTTTTTAGATCTTTTCCCCAAGGAAGAAAAACATCTTACTCCCATCGGGAGCGTACATCATAGGAGTCCCGGGTGCTCCCTCACCTAAAGGCCAACCATGTGCTCGAGTGAACACTCGCACCAATGAGAGTCTCGGGTGCTCCCTCAACCCGACGCAAAGACAAACAAAACACTCGCCAGGACCATACGGTGCTACGAGTCCCAGGTGCTCCCTCACCTCAGGAGCCGAAAAACGGCATTCGAGTGATTACTCGCAAAAACTCCCCAACTGAGCACTCGAAACAAAACTCCTCGGGTGAATGAGTGAACAGCTCGCTTGATGTTCTGTTCCAAGCGGGTCCAATGCTAAAAGGCTCCGCGCCTCAAAAACACACATTCCTGGAACACGATACACTGTGCCCAGAAGCCACGCAAGATTAGCGTGTAGGTAAGACCCCGCTGCAAAGTACGGCCGGGCTGGGACTTGCCGAAGAGCGATTTCACTCCCAACCTTTCCCATGCGCAGAGCATGATAGATAAGCCGGGCGGACGCGCCTTAGGCTACACACATTACTGGCGACAAATGAACACCGTAAGACCTAAAGCGGCCGGACTTTTGCTCGACACCAGTGTTCCAAGCTCACGTCGAGGGACGTGGGTTTGATTGGGATACTGTGGTATTTGCCCTAGTGCAATTCACCAAGGCTCGACCCGTCGACTCCTTGGGCCCTTTCAGCTTAGCATCCCTCGAAACAGGTTTTGTCATGGCCACCAGACTGCCAGCAACCCACGGATGAACCGTGCATATCAATAAACGACAAATGAATGTACTCGAGTCCCTGCGCGACTCTTCGAGTCCCCCAGGCACTCGGGGGCTACTTACGAGGGGGTGACCCCACGACTCCTACGGATGAGCCTACCTGGTGTCCATGAAGGCAGAAGGCCCATAAAGATACGGCCTCAGCCCACTTTTGGTATTGTTATCACGATGACGATAAACATTTCTATCAACTCGATAGTATTCCTTCTGGGGAACATTTGAAGCAGGCACCAGGGGTTCATTTCTATCCTCGAGAGAATAGTAGCGATTCGGTGGTACCGAGGATTTTCCCTGCATAGAATGGTTAGGGGGCAGTTTTTCTACGAGAGATTTGCGAACCCAAATATGTCGCTTATAAAAACCATTCTTCGGGGGAGTACCAACGAATTCAGCCGACACCTTTCCTTCCTGATCTTTGACAAGCTTGTAGTCAGAATCAAGTGATTCATCAACAATAGCCTTGTCAATTTTGCAACTGAAACCTGAAAGGTTAGCAATATCAATGGGGTTTTCTTTCGCAAGAACCCAGACAGTTTTAGGATACTACTCGGGTTCCCAGTACGTGCCATCAGGGTTGAATTTCCTTACGAAACCAATTCCTTCGTTTCGAGGATTCCTATGAAGTAGAGCCTTCCTTAGGATATCACATAGGTACTGGTGTCCCTGCACACTTTTGAACATGCCTATTTCAAATAAATTTCTCAACCTGAGGAGTCCGTCGGTAATGGTTTCCTCGTTCGAGGGGTTAGCATCATCAATAACAATAGGTTGCTTTCCTTTCAATTTCTCAGAAATAGACTCAATTTTACTTCGTTCCAAACAAGTTAAGCAAGATGAAGCAGATTCAATTTTAGCTCCTGAGCCCTGTTGAGCAATGAGCGTGAGATTGATACTCTCCAACTCTTCATGAGCCTCTCTCAGTTTCTCGAGAGCCATTTTCCTTTTAAGGAATTCATAGGTTAGCTTCTCGTAGTCCACTGAGAGAAGATCATGCTGAGAGGAAAGTTCATCATACTTTTCCTTCAGAGCAGCATGCTCATTTTTCAAAGTTTGACATTTCTCAATCTCATCGATCAACAGAGTCTCAGATTTTTGAATAGTTTCACTTAGTGAATCTAGTTCATCTTGTTGGATAGAAGCAATTTTGTCAAGTTTGGCATAGCTTATCCTAGAGTTACTTTCATAAGCAGATCCATCAGAAGTATCGTAGGAATTCTTAGAAGAGGATACCTTAGCCTTGGCCATGAAGCAGTAAGATGGAGATTCATCTTCACTGCTTTGGTTGGTGAAGAATGAACTTGAAGTCTTGTTTGAAGCAAATGCTAGACCAGCAACACCATCAGATTCAGAGCTAGAATCAGAACCAGATCTTGAGTTTGATTCAGCTTCAGAACCGGATGCTTCATCTTCAGAGTTCATCTCCTTACCCAGATAGGCTTTGGCACGGTGAGAATTCTTGCGTCGAGAGGAATGTGATTTCGAGGAAGAACTCTCTCGATGCTTGTGGTACTTCTTCTTCTTGTCATCATTAGAACCATCTTTCTTGTCTTTTCTGGACTTTGAATCATATCTCTTCGACTCATAGTTTTTGCTCGATCTGTGTGACTTGCTCAAAGAGTTGCTGTGAGAATGCTTTGATCTATGTTCAATTTCCCAGAGAGGACAGTCAGCAATGAAGTGACCTGGCTTCTTGCACTTGTAGCAACAGTTATCTTTCGCTGAAGAGTTTCTGGATGATGATCGATGCTGTGATGAATTGCTCGAATGTCTTGAAGAGTAGTTTTTCTTCGGTGAAGAGGAGTTCCTTCTCTGAAAGCGGTTGAATCTTCTCATTATCAGTGCCAAATATTTTCCAATATTCTCGGGGTCATCTGAGGCACAACCAGATTCAGAACTAGCTTCAGGGGAGGAGTGATGTGAAGCTTTGGCTATGAGTGCGTGAGATTTTCTTCGAGTCCCATTAACATCTCGTTTTTCATCTTCTTCCATCTCGAAGGTGTTGAGTCTCTCTAGAATATCAGCGACAACAAGATCCTTGAAATCAGTCCTTTCCTTAATCATCAGCACAATGTGATCGAAGGAATCATCAAGGGAACGGAGCAAAGTTCTTACGATAATCCGATTGGTAATGTCTTCGGCACCGAGGGAAATCAGTTCATTCGACAACGCAGTGAGTCTGCTGTATATGGAGTTAACTTTTTCTCCCTCGTGCCTCTTGAAATGATAGAATTTGCTTCGAAGGGTGTCGATACGGGCATCTTTCTGAGTAGAGACACCTTCACCAATCTTCTCGAGATAGTCCCAGACACCTTTGGCCGAAGAAATATTCTTGACTTCATGATTTTTCTCTGGAATCAGATGATTTGTAATGAATACCCAGACTTCAGCATCGAGGGTGTAAGTGCATCAAGTGCCCTCCCCTTGAGGTTTTGGAGTTTGATGAGAAAACGGTTAAGGGACTGATGTGTTTGTGAGTATACACAGGAGAACAGTCCGTGATGAGGTATTTAACCACCAATGTCGACCCCCCAAAATGTTGAGGAACATTGGAGAAATCGGTGCGTTTCCTGAAGAATGAAGTTGCGCGAAATCCTGAGGAATCAGGATCCTGAAGCGTTCGGTTGAAGCTGAAGCTGAGGACAATCCTGAGGACGTTCGCGCTGAAGACGAAGTTGAAACGTAGTCTTCGCTAAGACTTTTTTTTACTTCTTGAGTCGTAGGAAAACACCGCACTGTTGGAGGGGTTGAAGAAAACGAGTTCCGAAGGTTTGAGGAATTGCTCAACTAGGAATCCTGAAGAAAAACCCTGAGGAAATCTCCTGCAGTAGAAGTTCAGTCCTCGGGTGTCTGAGACGTTGTTCTTCAGGACACTGAGGTAACTAACTTCGGTTGAGGAGTCTGGAGATCACCAGTGCGACTCTTCTGAAAATCATGAGGAGAGAGAATACTTTGACCGTGCCACGTGTTGAGTGGTGAGAGGCTAGAACTTGTTTAGCAACGGTCATTTCCGAGGGCATGAGAGTAATTGCATGCATGGGCATTTATGTCCTTTCACCTCGGGTTGCTCCGCGGCTATAAATAGCCACCCCCAGCCCCATTTGTCGGTTGGCTGCTCCGAGATAAAAACTGACACTTGTCATTTGAGAGCAACCCAACTCTGAGGAAACTGAAGAACCTATGTGAGGAAAACCACCAGCCTGAGTAGTTGAGCATTTCTGAGGAAGTCGGTTCGAGTGATCCGAAGCTTTTTACTCTTGAAGACTATGATCTTCCAGCCGGTGTAGAAGTCTTCAGTCTGAGGAAGTCAAGATGAAATTGTGACTTCCCTGAGTGACTGAGTCTGTGAAGGTTTCGGGAGTCCTACCTTGAAGACACACCTGAGTTATTGGACGGAGTCTGAGGACTCTAGTTCAAGGAGAACAAGGTGAAGACTATGTCTTCTGAGTTGAATCTCAGCCTCTCCAACCAGACATAGAGTTGTCACAACAAATTGATACACTCCGCAGTATCTTCAACAGGTTCAAGAGGCTGGACAATGAGCATGTGCAACAAAACTTTGACAGACTCACTGACATATCCAATGAACTTCAAGCACTAGGTGCCGCTGATATCACAGATCATGAAGTTGTGAAGAAACTACTGAGGTCACTGGATGACTCATTTGAGTTCCTATCGCCGATGATTCAAGAAAGGCCTGACTTCAAGACTCTGGATCCAGCGGACATTCTCGAGCGCCTCAATGCTCATGAACTGAAGCTCTCTGAAAAACGAGATTTATACAGCTCCACGCCTAAGGTCCGCGCGCTAAAAGCTAGAGCACGAAGAGTGTCCTCTGATGAAGAGTCTGAGGCTGATACTGATGATCCTGAGACTCTCAGCCGTGAACTTGCTCTCCTCACCAGAAATTTCCAAAGATTCACGAAGAAGAATCGCTTCGGAAATTCCTCAAGACCGTCCTCAAGAAAAAGCAAAGATGATGACTCTGTCGAAGCAAGAAAGAGAGTCTGTCACAAGTGCAAGAAACCTAGGCATTACATCGCTGAGTGTCCTCTATGGGAAAAGGAAGCTAGACTGAAGAATAAGAAGAAAGGGAAAGATGACAGTTCTGATGAAAAGACTAAGAAGAAATCCTCAAGATCCTCAAAGTCTGCTGGATACAGGAATAGCAGTTCCCGTAAGGCTCGCGCATATCTCGGAAAATAATTGGACTCGGAAGAATCTGGTTCCAACCCTGATGCTGAGGAAGAAGAATCTGAAGAATCTGAGGGTGTGGCCGGTCTGGCTCTTTCCACGACGCTTGTCTCAAAGTCAATCTTCAGCACTGAGGAATCTGGTCTATCACATGTTGATGATGAAGCTGAAGACACAACCCCTTCCTTCTGCTTCATGGCCAAGTCCTCCAAGGTATCTTCTTACTCATCATCAGATGATCCCTCTGATGAAGAACCTGATGAAAACTATACTAAACTTGCTAAACTTCCATCTAAGCAACAACGTGCACTTGAAAAGATTCAGATCTCACTAAACAAGAGTGATGATATGTTGGTTGAGGAAATGACGAAGACTCAAAAGTTGACTGATGAATCAAAAATTCTTCAGTCAAAGTTTGATGACTTGTTCAATCGTCATGAGGCACTCCTTACCGATCATGAAAAGCTGGCTCATGAGTTCCTCATGAGGAAACAAGAACTTGAACGCGTAAGGATGTCTCATGACGATCTGAGGAAAGAAAATAATTCACTCCTCTCCCAACAGATCATCATGCCACAAGAAGGATTTAATCCTCCCTGTTTAAAATGCATTGAACATGATCGTATCATCTCTATGTCTAGTTCCTCAATGTCTTCAGACTCTGTTATTTCTATTGCTTCTGTGGTATCTAACCCCTCATCTGAGGATACCATAGACATAGTTGAAGAAAATGCTAGGTTCAAGAGTCTACTGGAAACCGGCATGTTCAAGAGTCTGAAAGGACATCAGACCCTTTGTGACATCCTCAAGAAACAGATCCTCAACAGGAACCCGAGGAAAGAAGGTGTCGCATTCACTCGGAAACTCAACCCTGATGGGTCTTACTGGAAACCTGAACAATATCCAGAGACCACTTGGGTTCGGGCAAAGACGCCTCCTCCTGATCCCTATACTTTATCTGGTTATGATGCTGTTTCTTCAGATGTGATGATTGAGTCTTTTGACTCAAACTATAAACTGTTTAAGAATGGTAATGGTGAGGTGTTTGCCAGATACATCAGAACTAACTGCAGGAACGGTCCTCCAGTCAAGCAGATCTGGGTTCCGAAGGACCTCATCACTAACCTTCCTGTGAATGCAGATGCAAATGAGCTGATGATATCATCTGAGGACGATACCTCAAAAGTAAATGACTATAATCATGTATCTGCTAACCATTTTGTTCACAGGGAAGCTCCTCTTAAGAATGCTTATTCAATTGTTTATCCTGATGCCACCATCTCACACCCCATTAGGTCTCATCACCCTCATGTGCCTCAAGACCACCCATTAAGATGTGGGTGGTTAAGAACTAATCATCCTTGCAGGGACATGTCCTGAGGCAATTACAAATTCTGCAGATCATATGCCCAGGACAACATCATTTGAGTCAGTTGAAGGATATTTATATTGTTTGGTTTCATAGAATCAATCCCGAGGAACATCCTGAGGAATTAATTCTGAGGAACCATAAATTCCTCAAACTGAGACTGGCTCATAACTTGCTGTATGAGATACTAATTCCTTTGCAGGGAAAGACTGAATGGGTGATGGACAGTGGATGTACAAATCACATGACTGGTGACAGAAGCCTTCTTATGGAATCATCACTGAGTCCTTCAAAGAAAACCATCACCTTCGCTGATAAAGGTAAAAGTAAGGTATTGGGTCTCGGCAGAGTGGCTATCTCTCTCGACCAACACATTGATAAAGTCATGCTTGTTGAATCACTTGGATACAACTTGATGTCTGTATCTATGCTCTGTGATCTTGATCTCGTTGTTCTCTTCGGAAAATATGGTTGTGCTGTCTATATGGTTAGCGATAACTCCATTGTCTTCAGTGGAGTTAGGAAAGGTGATCTGTATATTGTAGATTTCTCTGAAGGTCCTCAGGTCTCTACATGCCTCATGGCACGAGCCTCAGAGTGCTGGCTATGGCATCGAAGACTCGGACACGCTGGAATGACGAATCTCCAGAAGCTGGTACTGAAGAAACATGTCCTCGGAATTGAGGAAATCAGATTCACGAAGGACCGGCTATGTGGTGCTTGCGAAGATGGAAACATGACCAAGGCCAAACATCCTGCCAAGACCATCATGACTACTACAAGACCTCTGGAATTGCTTCACATGGATCTATTCGGTCCTCCAAAGTATTCAAGCTTTGGAGGTAATATGTATGGTCTTGTTATTGTTGATGACTTCTCACGATACACTTGGGTGCATTTTATTCTCTATAAGTCAGAAACCCCAGCAATCCTCAAGCGCTTCGCCCTGCGAGTCATGAACAACTACAACCTGAAGATCAAGCACATTCGAAGCGACAACGGCACTGAGTTCAAAAACTTCGGTGTGGAAGAATTCCTCGATGACTTGGGAATCACTCATGAATTCTCTGCGCCTTACACTCCTCAGCAAAATGGAGTTGGTGAGAGGAAGAACCGAACCCTCATCGAGATGGCTCACACGATGCTGGCTGAGTACAATACTCCACTCAAGTGGTGGGCTGAAGCAATCAACACTGCATGCCACATCATCAATCGAGTGTATCTTCACAAGTTCTTCAATAAAACATCATACGAGTTAATGGCCGGTAAGAAACCCAATGTAAGTTACTTCAAGGTATTCGGTGCACCTTGCTGGATTCGTGATCCTCATCACCAGTCCAAATTTGCACCCAAAGCATGTGAGGGTTTCATGCTTGGTTATGGTATCAACTCGCACACCTACAGAGTCTTCAATATTAGTCATTATAAAATTGTTGAGACTGTAGACGTGCGATTTGATGAATCTGATGGCTCCCAAAGAGAGCACCTGCCACATGATTTAGATGAAGCACCACCTGAAGAACAGATCAAGAAGATGGGTGCTGGTGATATCATTCATGTGGATCATCCTGAAGAAATCCACATACATCCTGCTCCTGAAGAACATCCAAATCCTGATGCAAATAATCCTGATGACGATCCTGATCCTGAGGCTCCTGATACCCCTGAAGCTCCTGAAGCACCTGAAGCAGATGCAAATGAATCTGACATCAGTGACGAAGATGCGCCTCAAGATCATCCTCCTCGACTTCCTCGTGTGGAAAATGAAGTTCAAGTGGACAGAATCCTCGCTGACGTCAACCTACCATGTCCTCTTACTCGTGCAAGAGCTAATCGTATAGCTAAATTTTGTGGGCATTTCTCGTTTGTATCAATTTCAGAGCCCACCAAACTCACCGAAGCATTCCAAGAAGCGGAATGGATTCAGGCAATGCAAGACGAACTTCTTCAGTTAAAACTGAATGATGTTTGGGAATTAGTCAAACGTCCTGATCCTCGAGTTCACAATGTCATCGGCACGAAGTGGATCTATCGCAACAAACTCGATGAAGATGGACAAGTCATCAGAAACAAAGCTCGTCTCGTAGCTCAAGGATATACACAAGTCGAGGGGATCGACTTCGGTGAAACCTTCGCTCCTGTTGCTAGACTTGAGTCCATTCGTATTATGCTTGCATTCGCTAACCATCATAATATCAAGTTATATCAAATGGATGTGAAAAGTGCTTTCCTCAATGGTAATATCGAGGAAGAAGTATATGTTGCTCAACCTCCAGGTTTTGAAGACGCAAAGAAACCTGATATGGTGTACAGATTGAAGAAATCCCTCTATGGACTGAAGCAAGCCCCTCGGGCTTGGTATGACACACTAAGGGACTTCCACATCAGCAAGGGCTTCAAATCTGGTTCCCTCGATCCAAATCTTTTCACAAAACGATATGATGATGCATTATTCATATGTCAAATTTATGTTGATGACATAATATTTGGATGCACTAACAAGAAATACAGTGAAGAATTTGCATTCTTGATGAGTGAACAATATCAGATGTCCATGATGCGCGAACTAAAGTTCTTCTTAGGGCTCCAAATTCGTCAACAACGCAACGGCATCTTCATCTCCCAGGAGAAGTACCTCAAGGAGTGCCTGAGGAAATTCGGGATGCAAGACTGCAAGGGCATCAAGACACCGATGCCTACAAATGGACAACTTGGCCCTAATGAAAATGGCAAGGACTACGATCAAAAGGTATACTGCTCCATGATAGGTTCTCTGCTATATCTATGTGCATCTAGGCCTGATATAATGTTGAGCGTTTGCATGTGTGCCCGATTCCAAGCAGCACCTAAGGAAACGCATCACCAAGCGGTGAAACGAATTCTTCGATATTTGGCTCACACCCCGTCGCTAGGCTTATGGTATCCAAAAGGCACACAGCTGGATCTCGTTGGGTACTCAGACTCAGATTATGCTGGAGATTGAGTGGATCGGAAGTCTACCTCAGGAACATGTCATTTCCTCGGACGTTCTCTTGTGTGCTGGTCATCGAAGAAGCAGAACTGCGTATCCCTCTCCACTGCTGAAGCTGAATACATTGCTGCTGGTGCTAGATGCTCACAGCTTCTTTGGATAAAGCAAACTCTGAAGGACTACGGCATCAACCTGAAGAAAGTACCACTACTATGTGATAATGAGAGCGCCATCAAGATATCTCAGAATCTAGTACAACACTCGAGGACGAAGCATATTGAGATTCGGTATCACTTTCTTCGGGATCATGTATTGAAGGAAGGCATCGTCATCAGCCACGTGAAGACAAAAGACCAACTTGCTGATATATTCACTAAGCCTTTGGATGAGAAGCGATTTAGCACTCTGAGGTGTGAGCTAAATATCTTAGATTCCTCAAACGTCCAGTGAATGGACACACATCCTAACGCTTAAACAATATTGAAGAATCCTGATGTACAACACACGATGCGTCGTACTCCTCAAATCATGAGGAACTACCTTGCTAAGTGTGAAGAAATTAACGTGGAATTGACTCAAGATCCGTACGACAATTGTATGGTATCAAGTGTCTCATTCCCTATAAGGTGGGTAGCGCCACCGCCCAAACACCTCAGGATTTGTTGTTCCTCAGCTTCCTCAGGATTTGAAATCTTCATTACTGATGATTTCCGTGTTTGTCCTCAACAGCGTTCACCTATAGTTATTGTTCTTCAGCTTTTTCTTCTTCATCTAGGTGAACGTGATCGGACCCGTCCCTCTGTGCTCACTTATCTAATCTGTCTATCTCATATGCGTTCATCCGGAAATCTTGTATTCCTCATGCTGAGACCATTTGTCTTCATCATCAGCCTAAGACCATTTGTCTTCATCCTCAGCTCTTGTCCTCAAGTTCCTAAAATCAAGGATTTACAGTTACAACTGTCTTCAATTTGTTGCGATTTTCCTGCATGTCGTGCTTATCCACCATTAGGATATCCACTAAGGATCCCAACAATCAGGAGCAATCTGGTCCACAAATTTCGCAACCCCTCAGCTTTCACCCCTCTATAAATAGCACTCTACCCCCCCCCCCCCCGGTCATTTCCCCCCACCTCTTCTCTCACTCTCGCGCCGCCCTTGAGCTCCTCAAGCTCTCGTGCTAACGTCGCCGAAGTTCGCCGTCGCCGGGGACGAAGACTCGTGGTTCCTCAGCATTCGCCTCAGTTCTAGTATGCCTATTCCTCAGTGGCTTATTCCTCAGTTTCTCATTCCTCAGTACTGATGTGTCCTCAAGCCATTTAATCCTCACATGTACTGCTAGATTTCTGAGACCTATTCCTATGCCTCATTCATTTGCTTTCCTCATCCTATTCCTCATGAACGCATATAACCGTACCCCACTTCCCTCGCAACTTAACTCTGTCACAGGTACATGTCTGCTGAGGAATCGTATGGTTCTCATAGTCTCACTTCATTTTCAGCTCAGCTTGAACGAACCATTCCTCAGTCTCCACCACTGAAGAAAATGGCTCCTCGGCGTAAGCTCACTGATACTGCTAAAGACCTACCTCCTGAGCTCTATGAGAAGCTGAAGACTCCCGAACGTGAAACTGCTGATGATCGTAAGAAAAGGGTCCAGAAGATCACAAGAGAATGGGCCAAGCGTTGGGTGGCATATCAATGGCTTAATCCTCAACATGAGGAAATGTTTGCTGTCAATCCGCCGCTGAAGACCTTGGGTATCAAGGCTCGACCTCCACCTGCACCAGGCATCACTCATGATCCCACAACAATGCACACCCCGGATGACTTTCCTGAGGCATATGAGCAATACCTCAAGCGCAGTCACAGCCGTGTCAAGGATCTGGTCCGTGTCTTGACTGCATCAATACAGATTCCGCCTCAGGATCAGTCTCAACCCAGGCCACAACCTCCGCCTCAGCACCGCAAAAAGGCTCCTGGCATGAAGCCCTCCCAGAAGTCCTCAGTTAAGCCTCAAGTTATTGGTTCCTCATGTCAACGCACGAATGGTGTTGCTCCCTCCTCACGGATTCGCACTGATGAATCTGGTAATACACCTGAGGCCTCAACCACAATGCCTCAGTCTCAGCTGAAGACCAAAACTGTCCTTCAACGCGGCCCACGCCCCTCACCAAAGAAAACTGCTATGCGTGGCGCCATTCATCATACTCCTCAAACCTCTGATGATGAAGATGAATTTGAGGATTTGGCCGGCTTCGTCGCCAATGAAGCCGATAAGATTGAATATGTGCGTGCTGCGGCCAGACGCAAAGCTGAAGCAACGGGTTCAGAAATCCCGCTTCTCCTTGATCCCAAGAAGATCTTGGAGTACATCGAAATTTGGTCTGTCAAGGCTGACACTCCTCTTGATGATTTGGACATTCCTAAAGACATCAAGTTCTATGTTCAACAGTTCCTCATAAATGAGATTCATCAACGTGATCTTCAGAAACAGTTGAAGGCCAAAACTAAGAAAGTCCTCAGTGACTTCAAAAAGAAACCTATCACTGATGTTACTCCTCAGGAGTTTATAGAGCATCAATGTGAAGTTCAACGCCTCAATATTGAGTGCGCTGCCAACCGTGCTTATATAGGCAAATCCAAGGAACGGATGTCTCAGCAGATGGCAAAGTTGATGAAGCTTCGAAAGCCTGCTACCTCAGTACCCCCTGCTGCCTCTGCCAAAAGCCTCAAGCGCCTGCCTGAAGCCCAACACTCAACTCCACCTGCTGCGAAGAAGCCTACTGTTGAGGACCCCATTGATGCTACACCACTTTCCTCAGCTCCTCCGGCATAAAAGGCCGCTGATACCACCGTTCTCATTACTGCTGCCTCAACTCCACCTCCAAATCCAGAGCGCAACTTAATTGTCTTCACTCCACCCCCTGCTGCAACACCCATTGTTCCAACTCCCCCGTCCCCACCGCCACCGACTATCACTGAAGTTGAGGACATGGACGTCGACATTATGGATCATGGAACTCCTCGCGTCCATGATGAGGATTATGGGCTGACCAACTCGCCCACTCATACTATCTTCTCACCTGAGCCTCACTCCCCCACCGTGACCGAGGTGCTTCCTGATACTTATCAGCAGTCTGAAGAATCAGTTGGTGCATCGTCCTCAACGTCTGATGCTGATGAACCAGTAGCCACAAGTGCTCCCACAAATTCTGCTGCTGATACTGATGCTGCCGCAACCACTACTGCTGATACTGATGCTGCGGACACAACCACTGTTGATCCTAAGACAGATCCCCCTGCCGCTGAAACTGAAGCTGAAGCCGAGCACAGCACAAATGCTCCTCCTGAAGCAGAAAACAGTACAAATGCTCATCCTGAAGCCTCAAAGGATGGCTCTGAAGACAAACAGGCAACATCCCGTCGTCTTCCCAAGGACCTCAACACGTCTGTGCCTGAAGCCTCAACACCTCCGCCTCAGCCTCAAGCCTCTCTTCAGATTGAAGTGCCTTAAGCGCCTCCACCACCTCAAGGCCCAGTTCAAGCTCGGTCCTTGTGTCCGAAGCAGAAGAAACCATTCTTCCGTCACCTTGAAGTTGATGATACCCCAAGCTTCGATGCTACTGATTTCTTCAATGCCATGAGTTTCTTCCAAGAGGGGATTCACAATCCATATCATTCTGCTCCACCTCGAAAGCTGCTGAGGTTCTGGACTGCCACTCAGAAGAACTATTATGCTTCAGTTCTCTATAAGCAAAACAAACTGTTTCCTCACAAGCATATTCCTCTCATGGATATGGAAGCCCTTCCCTGCTTCAACAGTGTGCTTCAGGATCTACATCATGCCAAGTTGCTTCAGTTCTGCTCCGAATGCATCCACTGGAAGGAAGAGCTTGTACTTCAGTTTTATGGAACTTTGTATGTTTCAGGAGATCCTCTGGATATCACCACCTGGGTCCTCGAGTGGATGACTGAGCATCATCACTACACCATCACTGTTCCTGAATCAATTGCCGTTCTTGAGTTGCCTCAGTGCACTTCCCCAACTGCTTGCTCCTATGGGTCTCAAATTCTTCGAGATGACCTGATGAACATGCTTATGAAGCCTCAGGCACCTGAAGCCCCAGCTCGCACAAAGTTTCCAGTTTCTGAGCTTCTGTATCTGCCAAGTACACTGTATCGGATTCTGGCGAAGACCTTCTGCCCCATTAAAGGCTATGAATCCTCTGCTGAAGAAGTCATTGGCATCATGAAGAACATACTCCACAACCTCTGCATGTCTGGGCCAATCAAAGTTCCTGACTTCTTCTTCAGAACTCTGGTGGATGCAACACAGAATCTTCATATCCTGAAGCCATACGCGCCATGGATCATGAAGCTCATCCGAGCCACGACTGGTATTGATTTCCAACCTGATCATCCGAATCATAGGACCTATCTGCCGCCTGTCGAAGTGCTTCAGCATACGATTGCTTCAAATGATAAGGGCAAAGGAATATTCTATGAAGAAGTTCTCCCGACCAATTCCCTTGGTGGAAACATTCGTCATCCTCAGTCTCGCACTACTGATGAAACCAGAACTCATGCCTCTACTGAGGATACGACTCAGGCTCGAGTGATGACTGACCGAGAGCTTCTGATTAGTCTTCATCAGAAGGTTGACCGAAATCATGAGTGGGTGAAGCGTCAGTTTTCTGAAATACTCAGCTACATGGCTCAGACGCATTCTTCAGTGAAGAAAGTGCATCAGTACACTCATCATACATATCAACATCTCGATGCCTTGATGAAAGAAGTAATCACCCCTGAAGACCTTGCAAATTTGGATCATAAAAGGCCTCCGATTCCTGCAATCAAACCCCCGAGGCAATTCAGACGCTGCACAACTCCTCCTTCGTCCATGGACTCTTATTCTTCAAACCAGGAGATGACTGCTGAAGAAGCTGAAGACACTGCTGCCTGCCCTCACACTGCCACAAATTGCCTCAGGCGTGACTCACCTCAGCCTTGAAGCATCTTCAAAGGGGCGTTAGCTTCAGTTTTTCCCTTTTTGTTCATTTTATGACAAAGGGGAGAAATCTGTTAGTCTTCAAGCGGGTTTTAGTTAGGAGGTTCTTCAGTTACAACTCTCGTTCTTCAGATTTTTTTGTAACGAGTTGTAAACTGTTATTTTGGTGTTTGCCTGATACTATTCTTTAGTTACCTCATGCTATTTCCTCAAGTTTATCATATATGCATATGATTATCTCTGCAAACACCTCTCTCAGTGCGTTGTTTAAATTCCTCAAACACTTCATAACATACACTACTTAAAAAATGCCTGGATATAGGGGGAGCTCCTCATATACCTCAAAATGCTTTAGATATTAAAAATTCTTCAACTCATATGCATATCCTCAGGGGGATCTTCATTATATCCAGCTTAATGATAGAAATGTTCTTCAAAGATTTTATTCTTCAAACTCATAAGTTTATCCCCGTTGAAGCTTAACCTGATTGTCATCAAATCACCAAAAAGGGGGAGATTGTAAGTGCATCAAGTGCCCTCCCCTTGAGGTTTTGGAGTTTGATGACAAAACGGTTAAGCGACTGATGTGTTTGTGAGTATACATAGGAGAATAGTCCCTGATGAGGTGTTTAACCACCAATGTCGACCCCCCAAAATGTTGAGGAACATTGGAGAAATCGGTGCGTTTCCTGAAGAATGAAGTTGCGCGAAATCCTGAGGAATCAGGATCCTGAAGCGTTCGGTTGAAGCTGAAGCTGAGGACGATCCTGAGGACGTTCGCGCTGAAGACGAAGTTGAAACGTAGTCTTCGCTAAGACTTTTTTTTTACTTCTTGAGTCGTAGGAAAACACCGCACTGTTGGAGGGGTTGAAGAAAACGAGTTCCAAAGGTCTGAGGAATTGCTCAACTAGGAATCCTGAAGAAAAACCCTGAGGAAATCTCCTGCAGCAGAAGTTCAGTCCTCGGGTGTCTGAGACGTTGTTCTTCAGGACACTGAGGTAACTAACTTCGGTTGAGGAGTCTGGAGATCGCCAGTGCGACTCTTCTGAAAATCATGAGGAGAGAGAATACTTTGACCGTGCCACGTGTTGAGTGGTGAGAGGCTAGAACTTGTCTAGCAACGGTCATTTCCGAGGACATGAGAGTAATTGCTCCGCGGCTATAAATAGCCACCCCCAGCCCCATTTGTGGGTTGGCTGCTCCGAGAGAAAAATTGACACTTGTCATTTGAGAGCAACCCACCTCTAAGGAAACTGAAGAACCTATGTGAGGAAAACCACCAGCCTGAGTAGTTGAGCATTTCTGAGGAAGTCGGTTCGAGTGATCCGAAGCTTTTTACTCTTCAAGACTGTGATCTTCCAGCCGGTGTAGAAGTCTTCAGTCTGAGGAAGTCAAGATGAAATTGTGACTTCCCTGAGTAACTCAGTCTGTGAAGGTTTCGGGAGTCTACCTTGAAGACTCACCTGAGTTATTGGACGGAGTCTGAGGACTCTAGTTCAAGGATAACAAGGTGAAGACTATGTATTCTGAGTTGAATCTCAGCCTCTCCAACCAGACGTAGAGTTGTCACAGCAACTTGAACTGGTCTACCAAACCAATGTCTTCAATCTCTGGTGCTATCTCTTCAACCTTTTAAGCTTCAGTATTTGCTATGTTGACTTCTTATGCTTCAGCTCTCCCTCTGCTCTTTGTCTTCATACTATGCATCTGAAGCACTTCTGCTTATCTGATTTGATTTATTTCTGTTGCGTTATGATGAGCTGCCCTAATGATTACATTCTGTGAAGTTTTATTTCTTCATGATTTTGGTTACTTCTTCAGCTTCATGATTTCTTCAGTCCTGAAGAAAACCAAAATCTGGTAGTAAAATTGAAAATCTCCCATTCACCCCCCCTCTGGTCGATATATTGCACTTTTAGAGGGCCATCTTCTTAGCCTCTTCAGGAGTGATAGCACTTTTGTCTTTGACATTTACACCATTCTTGACAACTTCCCAAGCGGCAGAGTTGATGGCCATGATGTTCCTCTTCATTTTGTCCTTCCAATAGGGATAATCCTTCCCATTGTTAATAGGAATCGGTTCCCCCGAGCGAACAGCTGCAAACGACATTCTTGACAACACTCCAGGTGGTTAGACCAAAAAGGCAGAGCGTAGGGAGTGCCTAGCTCTGATACCAATTGAAAGCTCAAGAATGATCAGAGGGGGAGGGGGTGAATGATCACTTCTAAAAATTCAATGGAACTTAGAAGGAATTCATGAAAACTGAGAAGGACTAAAGACATCTCGAAGGAAATACAGTATCGAAAGATATACATGGCTCGAAAGGATTGGGAGCAAAGGTAAACATCGAAGGCAAACAGGCAACGAGTAAATACTTAATGTAAATGCGAGAAGGAAAACGAGCCTGACACGACGATGTTTGGTAAACCAGTTCACACTCTGCAAAGTGCTACGTCTGGTTGGAGGGACTGGTGATTGAACAACTGGAGCAAAACTCTCACTGTCCTATTCTCCACTGCAACAAACTCCTCGAGCTTGTCCAGTTTTCACTCGTGGTAGATGATTCAAGACATCTCCGAGACCTTTACAAACTTCCTTCAGCAGCGACAATTTCTCTTCGACTGCTTGATAGGCGACGCCTAACCGTCTAGGAGACTTGCAGTTCTCCAAGATAAAAAGATCGTCTAATCTCGACCTAAGTCTCTATGAATTGCTCAACTCAGTTCAGACTTGGGTTTTGGTTTTCTCTCGATGGATCTCACTTAGGATGCTCACAGTACTTCTGTCTTAGAATCTTCAGTGGAGAAGCCAACCCGAAATGGCGGGTAGGTGCGGGGTATTTATAGTTGGCGATCCCGATGGGTAAAATGACTGAAGTGACGCGATGCGATCGCTTGACGCGTGTCCACAACGGTTGGATTTCAATCACTGCACAACTTTACTTGAGGAACAAGTAAGCTGACTTACCGAGTGAGTTCTCTCTCGAAGGCACGAAGTGCGATGACTTTGCCTTCGAGCTATTCACTCGACTCAGTAAGATTTCTCTCGATAGGCTTTCGTGGGTTTAGGTTGAGCAGAGAAAATTCACTTCGACTAAGATCTCAACTAGCAAACCCCTCTTGATAGTACGATTTTTCCTACGACTCAAGAAAATAAAGAGAAACTAGTAAAAAGACTAAGTCTTGGACCAGCTTCAGCTTTCTCCTCGTTGCGCTTTTACTCGAGAGAGACCTCTTCTTCGACGACATTTTTAGGGGTCGTCTTCCTTCAAAGGTTTCGGTAGTTGACTGCAGCTTCGCTGCAGTGAGTTGTCCTTCGACCTTCTCCTTGCAAACTCCATTCTTTTGGAACCTAAGTATCTGTTTATCCTCGAAAACAATATTAGTTCCACTTCTGCTTTGTTCAACAATGTCCAAAACCTTTGGGGGCAAAACTTGCTCTTACATAAATCGTCTTCGGTGACGTTGGAGTTGTAATCCTGCAGCAGTATCCACTGGTGGTCGCCGAGGGGCCAGTTTGCGGCGCCTCTCGCCAGTTCCGCCTCCGCCATCGCCTTGGCCGCCCGCCGCTCCTCCCGCCATTCATGATGCTCGTGCCTCCGCTCCGCGCTCTCGGCTGTCAGCCTCGTGCATTGTTCCGCCTCCTCCGAGGCTTCACAGGGATGGCTCGCGTACCAATCCTGCACGACACGTTGGTCCTTCTCCGAGACTAGGTCGAGCACCGCTTGTCAGCGATGGAGGCGGTGTTCCTCTTCAGTGAGGAGGCGCGACGCATCTGCCATGTCCATCGCCTCTTCCACATTACGGCAATTGCGGAAATTCATCTCCGCGCGCGGGCGACCGACCCTCTGATACGTCCCAAACGTATCTATAATTTCTGCTTGCTCCATGCATGATTTGTGTGACTTTGCCATGTTTTTCTTGAACTTTCATACACTTTTTATCATATTTGGACTAACCTATTAACTCAGTGCACCCAGTTGCCGGTTCCATTTTTATGTTGTTTTTGTATTTTAGTTTTTCCGTCCATTAAAAGTGCCAAATAAATCCTAGAAAAATTATATAAAAAATCAGCGACCCGGAAGCTTCCCGAATCACCAAGGAAGGAAGGGGGTGGACCCACCAGGGCCCCAGGAGGGTCCCTGGCGCGGCCCCACCCTAGGCCGCACCAGGAGGCCTCCTGGCTGCCCTGTGGCCCCTCTCGGTGCCCCCTTTGGCCTATATTTACCCCCCGTGACGGAAACTCCTAAGATCTACCTGCTATTCCCGTTCTCCTCTCTGTTCCACCGCCGCCGCCGTTTCAAGATCGGGGCTGTGAGGAGAAGCTGCCCCTGCTCCCTGCCGGAAGGAGAAATCCCCTCCGGAAGACCATCCATCACCATGGAGGCCTCCCCGATGTCTTGTGAGTAGTCCCCCTTGGACCATGGTTCCATGAACAGTAGCTATGTGATGTTCTCCTCCCCTCTTTGTGCTTCCACTTTCGAGACCTCGTGAGCTGCCTCACATGATCGAGGCACCTTTGTAATTTCTGTGTTGCTATGCTGAGTTTGCTGGGATCTGATGGATTATGAGAGTATGTTCAGATTGTGATGAGTAATATATTTGGTTCTCTTTTATATTTGTGTTCTTTTAGTAAATTCTTGCATGTTCTCCGTTGCCGTATTTAATTTGGCCAAGTGATTTTTTGCAACTCCAAGAGGGAGCGTTATGCTTGATTGTGGGTTCAGCCCCCTGATGTCTAGCTTGAGTGATAGAAACATGTGATGTCACGAGAGTTTACTTCTCGCCCCTCGTTGGTTACCCAAAGTGGAAGGTTGAGATGTAGACAACAGCAAATTTTCCTCGGTGAAGATACCAAGGTTTGTCATGGTAAGGACTCCGATAACGATAATAAGGTGATAACGGCTCCAGAGATTGGCGGTTGTCGTGGACCTGCACACACAACATATAACTTTGCTCCCAACGAGTACAAAGGGGTTGTCAATCCCTCCGGCCTTATTGTTTACAAAGGATAAAACGCACGGGATAATAATGATAGTGACAGCAACGGAAAATTAAATAAAGCAGTAAATTGATAGTGGGTGTAAACAGTGTTGGAAATATGGACCGGGGTCCTATGATGTTCACTAGTGATGTCTCTCTCCCAAAAGACGATAAAATAGCCATGCAAGGTAAATAAATTACATCTGGGCAATTGACAGGATTATGTGCGCAAACCAATGCTAATTATGCTATAAAGAAAGGAAGATGCTCAAAAGCATGGGCGGTACGCCAAGACAAGTAGACCGAAATCCATCTGCATCTACCTACTAATCATCCACCTTGAGATATCTATCCAGAACATCTCGCTGGTATTAAGCTGCGAATCCCACCCAAAGTGTAAACTCAAAGCAACAGACAACTGCATTAAAGAACTTTGCGTAAAGTAAACAATCCTTGCACCCGAAAGTACAAGCACCGTTGTTTTCCCCCTTGTGGCAACATCACATCCCCTAGACTCATATTTCTGTCACTCAAGCTAGTCATCGGGGGGCATGAACCCACAATCATGCATAACGCTCCCTCTTGGAGTCACTACCTACTACTTGGCCAAAGCAATAAATAGCAATGGAGAACATGCAATAATTACTCAAGAACATAAATATAAAAGAGGAGAATCAAATATATAACTCAAACACAATCTGAACATAATCTAATAATCCATCGGATCCCAGCAAACTCTGCATAGCAACAGTAGAAATATTACATAAGTGCCTCGGTCATGTAGGGCAACTCACGAGGTCTAATCCATGAAGAACAAAGAGGGGAGGAGAAAATCACATAGCTACTGATCATAGACCCATGGTCCAAGGTGGACTACTCACGGTTCATCCGGGAAGCATCCATGGTTGTGGAGAAGCTCCCGGAGGTGATTCCTCCCTCCGGCAGGGTGCCGGGAAGAGGTCTTCTGGTGCTCCCGATCTTGGAAGCGCGGCGGCGGCGGAACAGAGGAGAGATCGCGAAAAAGGGTTCCTGTCTCGGTGTTTTTGCGTCACGGGGAATAAATAGGCGAAGGGGGGCAGCCAGGGGGACACCAGGGGTCCAGGCGGCCCCCTGGCGCGGCCCCACCCTGGGGCGCGCCGGGAGGGCGCCTGGAGCCCTGGTGGGTCCCCTCTGGCCCCCCCTCGGTGATTCCGGAAGCTTCATGTACGCTGATTTTTTATTGGATTTTTCCCGAATTTTTGGAGCACTTTTTATATGGGGGAAACCTGAAATAGAAAAACAGCAGAAAACAGGAACTGGCACTGGGGTGCACTGAGTTAATAGGTTAGTCCAAATATGATCAAAAGTGTATGGAAGTTCATCAATATCATAGAAATATCACACAAAAGAGGCATGGAGCAAGCAGAAATTATAGATACGTTTTGGACGTATCAACATCCCCAAGCTTAATTCCTGCTCGTCCTCGAGTAGGTAAATGATAAAAGCATAATTTCTGTGGTGACATGCCAACAACCATATAAGAACTTTCAAGTAAAGCAATCAAGGCATGTAATTCAATTCAAGTCATAACAGGCAAGAGTCTATATTTAGTATTGAAACAAGCAATATAAGAACATAAAGGTGCAAGAGCTCTCGCTGTCCGAGACTCGAATGTCTCCAAATGGTGTTTGCGTGCAAGAAAGGGGATAGGGATATACGAGAAAAAGTATTTTTGTGTTGAGAACTCAATCTACTAAAGTTTCACACTTGGTCTTCTTTGCAATCTTATCTTGACTCATCCCCAGACCACTAGCCAGGTACAAGTCAAAATGATCCACTCCTTTTTGAAATTTTGAGCACTCATGCAATGGATGAGCATAAGCAAGAAAGTTGAAACTTAGGATGGCAAAGAGAGAATATGGTGGAGGAGGAAGACAACAAGGGTGTGAAAGGCTCACATCAATGAGGACAATCATAGGCGAGAGAAAGCCAAATGATAGATATGATGTGAGGAGTAGGGTTTACCATGCAACGGATGCACATACGAGCTAAGGTAAGCTCTCCAATGGAACTAGTGGGGGTGCATCCAACTTGCTTGCTCAAGAAGACCTAGAGCTCATTTGAGGAGGCTCATCATTGGAATATACAAGCCAAGTTCTATAGTGTGAAGGTCCCCACATAGCTATATGCATGAATGATAATCTCTATGGAGTACAAGATACAAGAGGGAGTACGAGTGTGGATCTCTCAAAAGGAATAGTAGTGTGCCCCTTCTCTCTTTTTATTTCTTTTTTCTCTTTTTTTCTATTTTTTCTATTTTTTTGGTGGCCTCAATGGCTCTTTCTATTTCTCTCATTTGTCCTCTTTGGGATATTTTAATTTGTCCACTTTGGGATCTTTTCCTCACTTTAGGGGAAACACTCTATATATTACAAGGAGTATAGAAGATCTTTCACACTTTACAAAGTACTCAAATCATAAAGAAGATGTAACTATCATGATGTATGCAAATGTATGCCTCTGCCAGTGTAGCAGGATATGCAATGATACTAGCGCGTCATGTAGCAATGATTAGGGCAAGGCCCAACTAGCATGCGGCTCATTGATCAAGCAAGTATCATGTATGACATGAAGATCAAGTCATGAGAAGGTGAATGTTGCATGGCAATATATCTCGGAAAGGCTATGGAAATGCCTTGATAGGTAGGTATGGTGGTTGTTTTGAGGAAAGATATAAGGAGGTTTATGCGACTAGGGGATGTGTTGTTTCCACCATGGATAAAACAACGGTGCTTGTACTTGCGGGTGTAAGGATTGTTTACTTTACGCATAGTTCTTTTAATGCAGTTGTCTGTTGCTTTGAGTTTACACTTTGGGTGGGATTCACAACTTAATACCAGCGAGATGTTCTGGATAGATATCTCAAGGTGGATGATTCGTAGTAGATGCAGATGGATTTCGGTCTACTTACTTTGGCGTACTGCCCATTGCTTTTGAGCCTCTTCCTTTCTTTTCTAGCATAGTTAGCATTGTGGTGCGTTTATAATCCTGTCAATTGCCCAGCTGTGATTTGTTTACCTCGCTAGTAGTTTTATCGTCTTTTGGGAGAGAGACATCACTAGTAAAGGTCATCGGACCTAGTCCATATTTCCACCATTGTTTACATCATCAATTTACTTTTAGTCTTTGCTTTCAGTTGCCACTATTATTATCTCTTGCGTTGATCCTTTGTAAACAGCAAGGCTGGAGGAATTGACAACTCCTCTGTACTCGTTGGGAGCAAAGTTATTTGCTGTGTGTGTAGGTCCAGGTGAAGTAAGCAACCTTGAGTTGTGAACGGCGCCATTGTTCATTTTACCACCTTCTTGTATCTCTTGGAGTCCTACTGGTTCGATACTCAACCTTAGCGTCTTCGCTAAGGGAAATATGCTGCTACGCTACATCTCACCTTCCACTTGGGGTAACCAACGAGAAGTGAGAGAACTATCTTCCTCACCGTATCAAGCAAATTTCTGGCGCCGTTGCCGGGGACTCCAGTCTATAAGATAGGGGAGTTGCACACTATATTTTATCTTTTCTTTTTAGTCTTGCTAGTTTATCTATCCGTTTTTACTTTTGTGTCCCTTATCAAAAATACCAAAAATACCTGTTACTTTGCTAGTAGTTACCACTATGGCTGGTCCTTTTGCCTTTGGTGAGGCAGAAGTACTTACCTTTACTCAGAGAGGTGGTGAAAGTATGAAATATGCTTGGTATAGAATTAAGGATTCTCAAAAGAGGGCCACCAAGAAGCAATCCACTATTATCCTGCTTAGAAATTTTTATGTTGGGAATACTTCTTGGAATAGGTTTGTCTTAGACACTGCTATCAATGGGAACTTTATAGAGTCTCCAGTTTGGGAAGCCCTTAATATTATTGAAAATCTTGTCGGAAGTCTCCCCGTTGCTAGCATTAAGGAGGACATTACTCTAGCTCACATTATGAGAAAACTTGAAAATTTAGAGTTAGAGATGCCAAGTATCGATAAAGTAAATGAGTTGGATCGTAAGATTCAAGGGAATTTGAATAGGCTAAATAGCTCCATGCAAAAAATTAGCAAAACTTTGGAGACTATCAAATCCCTTCATGAGAAGTCTTCTAGGATAGAAAAGATTAAGGAAGTTATTGAAACTCTAGGAACTACCTTTTCCTCAATCAAAACAAAAAGGATGAAACTCTCGCAAGAAAGAAACCTAAGTTCGTTTATGTCCCTAAGTTTCCTCGAGCTAAAGCTGACGCACCTATTGCCAGGAGAGTCGAAACAGTGAAGACTTTGGAGGAGACACCTATTTAATTTTAATGAAACTCCAATTGATTTTCCCCCTTTTGATTTTATCCCTAGAATCATTTTTATTTGGCCTTTATTTGAGAAACCTCTTAAGACTAGTTGTACTATTGAAGAGCTTTTTGATGATCTTGATGATGGTTCAATTGATACAACTTGATCTTTTGCTTTATGCCTAGCTTAAAGGCGTAAAAAAAGCACCTGTTGGGAGGCAACCCAAAATGTTTTTATTTCTGTTTTTAGTGGTCTTGATGATTGTTACTACTGTAGCAACATCATTGTATCTTTATTTTTCAAGCTTTGTGCCAAGTATTGCCTCATATGACAAGGGAAGTGAAAGTTGTGACATGCTGTCCAGAAAACAGATTCTGTCCTCGTGACGGGAAAAATCATAGAAAATTACCATTTCATATTTTTGAGCTGAATTGTTTACACAGCGTGCTCTATACAATCACGGAACTTTCCTATGTTCTGAGTTTTTTTATTTGAGTTTCAGAAGTATCCCTAAAAAATTCTTTACTACCTGCTGTTCTGTTTTTCACAGATTCTGCCACGTTTTGTCTCTCCTTACTTTTGCAAACCTTAAGCTTGATTTTTCTTTGAAAAAACTTTTTGGAAATCTTGAGAAACAGTATCTCTTCAAGAATATCTTTATTTCCATTAAGGGAAAAAATATTTTAATAGGGTACTAACCTCTCTAATCAGCTTATGATGAGTTGTGTATGAAGGGAGTTTTCAAGTGTGCGATGGAAGATGATGAAAGAAGATCCTGGAGTGTCAAACGCTCAAGCTTGGGGATGCCCATGTGCACCCCAAATAAATATTCAAGGAGAATCAAGCTTCTAAGCTTGGGGATGCCCCCGTGCATCCCCTTCTTCATCAACAATTATCAGTTCGTCCCTCGTTGCACTATATTTTTATCACTTCATGCGTTATGTGCTATGCTTGGAGCGTCTCGCTCTTTACTTTTCTTAGGTTTGTTTTTTCTTTGTTTGCTGTTCATAACAAGTTAGAACCCATCTTTCTTTTGTGTGGGAGAGAAACACGTTCCGTTTGAATTAGAAATCCTCATAGGATTTGCATGCGTATTTCTTTAGCTGTGAGTTGTTCTTTTTCTTTTCTTAGCTGCTACCCTGCTTAGTTATAGTGCTTTAGTTTTCTTCTAGAGATTTTCTTTTGTCTTAGGTTCAACTTTCTATAAGTTGCATGTTTTATCTTGTTTAGAGAGTTTGCCTGTTGCACTGAGCTTTGTGTCTTCACTAGAGAGTAGGTAATTGAAGTTGCTATTCTCTTTGTAGTAGTAACTTGCAATAGTTTTGAGGTATTGATTAGAGTAATGTTTGAACTTATGGTGTCAAGATCTTTAGCCTATTAGTGATAGATGTCGTATTTTGGGCAATCCGTGTGATTTTCGAAAACCAAAACCCATGTTGAGAACTCTAGCTACTAGATGGACCACTAACCTCTGGAGGGTTCGAATATTAGAGTACACTCACGTACCATGAGTCGAGGATGCGCAAGGATAACCAAACCCCCATACACTCCTCCTCGGGGTACTTGTCTCTTTGTGAACCTCCTGATTAGATTGAGAGTTACCGATAATAAGTGCATGAGTTCTTCGGACTAATGTGAGTATTCGAAAGTTGACACTTCCACCTTCCCATATTTTTCTAGCCTCTCCTGTGTCGTGCATTGCCTCCTTCTCACTCCGAGAGTTGGCGTCCACCTTCACCGATACATCCAAACCCTTGGCATTATACGCTCTTCCATCATAAACCTCCTTATATCCTTCCTCAAAATATCCACCATACGTACCTATCAAGGCATTTCCATAGCCTTTCCGAGATATATTTCCATGCAACAGCCACCTTCTGATGACTTGATCTTCATGTCATACATGCTACTTGCTGGATCGACGAGCCGCATGCTAGTTGGGCCTTTCCCTAATCATTGCTACATGACGCACTAGTATCATTCATATCATGCTATCCTGGCAGAGGCATACATTTGCATCATGATAGTTACATTTTGTTTATGTGAGTACCTTTGTACAGTGTGAAAGATGTCCTATATAATTGTAAAATATAGAGTGTTGCCCCTAAAGTGAGGAAAAGATCCCAAAGAGGACAAAATCAAAAGATCCCAAAGAGGACAAATGAGAGAAATAGAAAGAGCCATTGAGGCCACCAAAAAAATAGAAAAACAAGAAAAATAAAAAAAATAGAGAAGGGGGCACACTACTATTCCTTTTGAGAGATCCACACTAGTACTTCATCCTCTATCCCTTGTACTCCATAGAGATCATCATACATGCATATAGCTATGTGGGGACCCTTCACACTATAGAACTTGGCTTGTATATTCCAATGATGAGCCTCCTCAAATGAGCTCTAGGTCTTCTTGAGCAAGCAAGGTTGATGCACCCCCACTAGTTCCCTTGGAGAGCTTTTAGCTCACATGTGCATCCGTTGCATGGCAATCCCTACTCCTCACATCATATCTATCATATGGCCTTCTCTCGCCTATGATTGTCCTCATTGATGTGAGCCTTTCACACCTTTTTTGTCTTCCTCGTCCACCTTCTTTCCGTTTCTCCTTTTAGGTGTCAACTTTCTTGCTCACGCTCATCCATTGCATGAGTGCTCAAAATATCGAAAGGGAGTGGATCAGTTTGACTTGTACCTGACTAGTGGTCTGGGGACGAGTCAAGATAAGAATCCAAAGGAGACTAAGTGTGAAACTTTAGTAGATAGTGGTTCTCAACAACTATTTTTATCCCGTATTCCCTATCCCCTTTCTTGCACGCAAACACCATTTGGAAACATTGTAGTCACGGACAACGAGAGCTCTTGCATCCTTTGTTCTTTTGTTGCTTGTGTCAATGCTAATATAGACTCTTGCTTCTTAAGACTTGAATTGAATTGCATGCTTTGATTGCTTTACTTAAAAGTCCCTATATGATTGTGTGGCATGTCGCCACAGAAATTATGCTTGTTATCATTTCCCTACTCGAGGACAAGCGGGAATTAAGCTTGGGGATTTTGATACGTCACAAACGTATCTATAATTTCTGCTTGCTACATGCATGATTTGTGTGATTTTGCCATGTTTTGCTTGAACTTTCATACACTTTTTTTTATCATATTTGGACTAACCTATTAACTCAGTGCACCCAGTTGCCAGTTCCTGTTTTCTGTTGTTTTTGTATTTCAGGTTTTCCGGCCATTAAAAGTGCCAAATAAATCCCGGAAAAATTATATAAAAAATCAGCGACCCGGAATCTTCCCGAATCACCAAGGAAGGAAGGGGGTGGACCCACCAGGGCCCCAGGAGGGTCCCTGGCACGGCCCCACCATAGGCCGCGCCAGGAGGCCTCCTGACTGCCCTGTGGCCCCTCTCGGTGCCCCCTTTGGCCTATATTTACAAACCCGTGACGGAAACCCCTAAGATCGATATGCTATTCCCATTCTCCTCTCTGTTCCACCGCCTCCGCCGTTTCAAGATCGGGGCTGCCAGGAGAAGCTGCCCCGGCACCCTGCCGGAAGGAGGAATCCCCTCCGGGAGACCATCCATCACCATGGACGCCTCCCGGATGTCTTGTGAGTACTCCCCCTTGGACCATGGGTCCATGACCAGTAGCTATGTGATGTTCTCCTCCCCTCTTTGTGCTTCCACTTTCGAGACCTCGTGAGCTGCCTCACATGATCGAGGCACCTTTGTAATTTCTGTGTTGCTATGCTGAGTTTGCTGGGATCTGATGGATTATGAGATTATGTTCAGATTGTGATGAGTAATATATTTGGTTCTCTTTTATATTTGTGTTCTTTAGTAAATTCTTGCATGTTCTCCGTTGCTGTATTTTACTTTGGCCAAGTGATTTGTTGCAACTCCAAGAGGGAGCGGTATGCTTGATTGTGGGTTCAGCCCCCTGATGTCTAGCTTGAGTGACAGAAAAATGCGACTAGGGGATGTATTGTTGCCACCAGGGATAAAACAACGGTGCTTGTACTTGCGGGTGCAATGATTGTTTACTTTACGCATAGTTCTTTTCATGTAGTTATCTGTTGCTTTGAGTTTACACTTTGGGTGGGATTCACAACTTAATACTAGCGAGATGTTCTGGATAGATATCTCAAGGTGGATGATTTGGAGTAGATGCAGATGGATTTCAGTCTACTTACTTTGGCGTACCGCCCATTGCTTTTGGGCCTCTTCCTTTCTTTTCTAGCATAGTTAGCATTGCGGTGCGTTTATAATCCTGTCAATTTCCCATATGTGATTTGTTTACCTCCCTGGCACTTTTATCGTCTTTTGGGAGAGAGACATCACTAGTGAACGTCATGGGACCCCGGTCCATATTTCCACCATTGTTTACATCATCAATTTACTTTCAGTCTTTTCTTTCAGTTGCCAGTATTATTATCTCTTGCGTTGATCCTTTGTAAACAGCGAGTCCAGAGGAATTGACAACTCCTCTGTACTCGTTGGGAGCAAAGTTATTTGCTGTGTGTGCAGGTCCAAGTGAAGTAAGCAAACTTGAGTTGTGAACGCCGCCATTGTTCACTTTAGCACCTTCTTGTATCTCTTGGAGTCCTACTGGTTCGATACTCAACCTTAGCGTCTTCGCTAAGGGAAATCTGCTGCTATGCTACATCTCACCTTCCACTTGGGGTAACCAACGAGAAGTGAGAGAACTATCTTCCTCACCGTATCAGCCTCCATGCCGCAACATCGTACGTGGGGGCGGCTGAAGATGCATGGGAGAACGTGCCGATCGAGCCACACGCGCTCGTTATTGGCGCATGTGATCACCGCCGTGTATGTGTCGTCGAGGAGCCCGCGGACGCCGTGGTAGTGAGGGTGGATTCGGCGGTGGGGCGGCATAGTGGCGGTGGCGCAGAAGGGGAAATAGTGCACGAGAAGAGAATTAGTGGCGACTGGCGTTTCATGGAGTCATCTTCCACGCGCTTTTAACCTCACATGATTCTGAATCCAACCAATCAGGAAGAAGCACACGGATCGCGTGTTTCTTTCAATCGCTTGTGAGTCGTTGGATCAGGCTTGTCGTTGCCTATATATAGCCCACCTCTAGGACATGTTCGACACTCAGTTCATCGGCCCTTTTGGTCCCAGTTGGTGTTACCAACCGGGAAAAAAGGCCCTTCTGCCTGATCAAGCCTTAGGATCAGGCTTGTCGTTGCCTATATATAGCCCACTTCTAGGACATGTTCGACACTCAGTTCATCGGCCGAATACAAACCATTCAGATTTGCCTGCATATGTTCGACGGTGCATTTGATATGCTTGCACTCATGAGCCACAGTCGGGCTGTATGCAGGCGAAATCGTGTGTTTTGTTGATCTTATATATATCTAGCTAGAAATCTTTCACTTCATCGACCAAATACAAATCATTCGGATTCCTTGCATACGTCCGACGATGCATTTGATATGCTTGCACTCATGAGCCACCATCGAGTTGTATGCAAGGGAAACCTTGTGTTTTGTTCTATTTAGAAATCTTTTATGAAACTCTATTTAGAAATATTTTTATTATTAAAACTTAAATTATATAAAAATAAAAAGTATATCAAATTTATTATAAGAGGTAGACAGAGGAATCCTTCCCGAGAGGGAGATATATCCCTCTTTCAGCAATCGGACGATGGACATTTGTTTCATCAGCCTCAACAGACAGAGGTCCTTATCGTCAGAAGGACCTCTGCCTCTTCAAGCTGATAGAGACGAAAGGTCCATCGTCCGCCTGCTAAAGGAGATAGAGTATCCCCCTAGGGTTGAATTCCTCAGTTTACCACTTTTAATAAGCTTTCTATGCTACAGTAATTGGAGGTCAGCCCGTGCTTATAAACACCTCTAACCATGCTTCGGTTAGCGAGGTGTGACTAATCCAGAGACTATTAGTCCCGGTTGGTGGCACCAACCGAGACTAAAGGCCTCTAACCATGCTTCGGTTAGCGAGTAGTACTAATCCAGAGACTATTAGTCCAGGTTGCTGGCACCAACCGGGACTAAAGGTCCTTTTCAGAGAAAAAAATGCCACCTATTGGGCTGACAGGCCTGGATACGACTAGAAACCCAATAATGGGCCAGGATCCAGGCCCGCAGCAGGCCCACAAGCAAGGATTAACAGAGTAGGCCCGAAATCCTGCGGTTGAGAGGAGCTCGAAGTGGTATGCACATCAGCGCTTATAAACCACTCCGTCTCTCCCTCGACTAGCGAGGTGGGACTAAACATCCCACCGCACCGTGGCAGTGCAAGGTTCATCCCGGTTGGTGGCTCCAATCGGAACGAAAGGGTGGAATTGGTTCCGATTGGTGCCACCCACCGGAACGAAAGGGTGGCATTGGTACCGATTGATTCTACGAACCGGGACCAATGCTCTTGGTATAAAACTGGCACTTAGGATTTTTCAGTTCTCATCTCGCCATTTTCCCCCGACGACGCCGGAGACGAAACCGACGCTGTCAGGCTGCCCAACCGCCGCACCGCACCGCCCCTGATGACGGAGACGACCTCGCCGGCACCACACCCACCTCCTGCATCTCGCCATCCCCGCTGTGAGCGTCTCGCCATCCCCCTCTCTTGCATTGCCCGCTTGCCGCGCGCCGCCACGCCATGGTCGGGAGGGGAGCTCCTCCTATGCGCTGCGCTCCGGCCGCCCCTCGCCGCCGGCCACGACGTCCATGGCCACGGCCATGGCGTGCGTGCCATGGATGGCTGCAGTGGGGGCCGGGGGAGAAGAAAAAAAGATTTTTTTTGTAAAATTAAAAGAAAACAGAGAAAAGAAAACAGAAAATAATTTTTTTGTTCTCTCAATTTTTTTATGTTTTATAAGTCTCAATTTTACTAAGTTAAAATGTTCTAATGTTGGGGGGGAGAAGAAAAGAGGTAGAAGGCAGAAGGAAAAAGAAAAAAGAAGGAGAGGGAACAAGAAAAATAAGAAGAGAAAGAAGGAGGAGAAGAAGAGGGAGAGAAAGAAGAAAAAAAGAGGAGAAGAAGAAAAATTTCTTCTCCTCTTCTTTTTCTCCTTCTCCTCTTTTTTTAAAAATCGGGAACGAGAGGGTGTCGAGGATCGCCGAGCGGTCGAGGGTCGGGAACTACGCGCCGGTACGTAGAGGTTCGAGGGGTAGAGGGTCGTCGAGGGGTCGAGGGGTCGATGGGTCGAGGGTCGTCAAGGGGTCGAGGGGTCGATGGTCGTCGAGGGGTCGAGGGATCAAGGGGTCGAGGGGTCAAGGGGTTTTTCGGCTTATCCTCGCGCTTTCCATCAGGCATCAATTGCACGGGTGTCTGGCTCCGAGCGTCATGTCACGTTTTCCATCAGACATAAATTGCACGGGTGTCTAGCTTCGGGCGTCATGTCACGTTTTCCATCAGACATCGGTTGCACGGGTGTCTGGCTCCGGGATCCATCTTATATAGGTTTATTGTCGTGCCAAAAACTGGTGTCAACACATGCCGCCATGTTTTTCGGCAAAACTTGTATGTTTGGCACACTAATATAAGCATGCTATATCATGTTTGTATATTAAGTGTCATGTTGTAATTAATATTTTGCAGAAACTATGGACGATCATCAAAGAAACTTAGAAGAAGAAGAGTTGTTGGGGGCAATCATCCGCGAAGGACCGTTGGTAGTGGGCGACATCGTTTGGTTAGGATGTGATGTCTTCTCGTATTTGAACGACACCGTTGGTCTAGAAGAAGAGGGCGAAGCAGGCTCCGGTGATCGGACAATGGAGGTGGAGGACATGCTTATGATGGCTCCGGTGAGCGAACGGAGGAAGGAGACCATTATGAAGGCTCCGGTGAGCGAACGGAGGAAGGAGCAGTTGCAAAGTCGGGCGAGGTATATATATTAATTGATGCATTAATTGTTTTGGTATGTACACATTTAACTCTCTTCTTTCTTCTTTTCTAGCCCTCCGTATCCGGATCAAGCCAAACTTCGGTAACAAGACGAGGCCCGAAGAAAAAGTTACGCCCGGATGAAAGGTTCACGATCACCAGCATCAGTACAGATGGCCAACCGATTGAACCCAGCCGGACCAAGGAAGCATTTTCTGCTCAGTTCGGGGTTCTTGTTAGGGACATGATCCCGATCACTGTCCACCAATGGAATAAGCCGAAGGGCGGAGATCCTGAAGTGTCTTTTGTCATCGATAGATAGAAAGATGATCTTTGGACCGCGTTAAAGGAAAATTTCACCCTACCGGAAGAGGAGCATCCGGAAAAGCCATATATCGAGCAAAAGGTCAAGGCTCATGCTCTCAAGAAGATGGAAGATCTATTCAGGAGGTGGAAGAATGAGTTGAAAACAACGTTTGTCGACAAAAAGAAGACTCCAATATTCGAGGGCCGATTTGAGAAGATAAGAGAACAGTGGCCCGCATTTGTGGCCCACAAGACATCGGAGAAGAGTAAGAAGATGTCAGCGATAAACAAGCTAAATACTGCAAAGAAGAAGCATCACCATCACACGGGGTCAGGTGGCTACCTCAAAGCCCGACCGTTGTGGTACAAGGCTGAAAAGGACCTTCTTGAGAAAGGGATCGTACCAGAGACATTGAACTGGTCACAGCGTGGAAGGAATTGGTTCTTCGGGGTTGGGGGAACCTTGGACCCTGAAACAGGGAAGTGCTTTTGGACGAACGAACAATTGACAATACCGACCACCAAGCTTCGTAAGTTAATCGCCGAAACGGAGGAAGGAACATCCGTTCCTGACAGAGAGAACGACAAGCTCACAAAGGCCCTCGGGAATCCTAAGCACCCAGGACGAACACGAGGCACGACAAGCTCCGTTTCGTGGAAGCATGGGTTTCCCGACGCAGGGGGTTACAAAAGCAGGGAGAGGAAGAGGAAACAGGAGCTCAGCAATATGCAGAAGCTGAATGCAAGAGTACAAGCCCTAGAGGAGATGCATCGAGCTGACGAAGCTACCCTAGATGCTACCCCGCCATCTCAGCGGAGAAGCAGCGTGGCTTCCACCGAGCTCATTGCGTAGCCTGATTTGACGGCTCCCAGGTACCCCGTGGATGAAATCACGAAGTCTCAAGAATGCCAACTTAAGAAGCAATTGATGCACCTCAAACCCACGGTGGCTATCGGCCATGTTGCACCTCCTCGACCCAACGGAACTTTTCACTGCCGTCCGATTCCACAAGGCTATGCTGTTGTGATGGTCGAAGAAATGCTGGAGGGATTTGAGGAGCTCGGGCTTGAGTACCCTACCGGTGATAATGAAACTCTCCTGGAGAATGCTCTGAGGACTTCATGTCTATGGCCGAAGGAATTCATCAAGCTTACGAACTGGACGGCGCCTCCGCCTCCTCCTCCGGCGAGTAAGGGCCCGCCTCCTCCTCCGCCTCCAACGAGTAAGGGCCCGCCTCCTCCTCCGGCGAGTGATCAGGGCACGCCTCCTCCTCCGGCGAGTAAGGGCCCGCCTCCTCCTCCGGCGAGTAAGGGCCCGCCTCCATCTCCTCCGGCGAGTGATTAGTGCACGCCTCCTCCTCCGCCTCCTTCTCCTCCTGCGTTGGCGCGTCCGAGCAGCCTGCCTCCTCCTCCGCCTCGTCAGCAAGACAAGAAGAGAGCTGCCGCCGCCGCTCCGGCTGCTCATGCGCCTCTTAAGCAACAAAGAAAAAGAGTCGCCGTCGCTCCGACGTCAAGCAGTACAACCAGTGGCGGGAAGCCATACCAATATGGTCCATCTATCAAGCCTCTTGAGAAGTTACCATACGAGAAGAGCTCGGAGGAAACCGCGGAGATCGTTCAAGGCCAAGTGGATGCCTTTTTGAAAAAGAAAAAACCACCTACGCCTCCGAAGATAGATGAGGTGAAAGCGAATCACACTTTGGATGCCCTGAAGCGACCAGCACCGGCTCCGCTGGATGACAACCATGTCCGCACTCTTAAAAAGAAAACGCAAGAAGCGTGCCGGCTTGAAACCACTGCATCTGACAAAAGGAGAGAACAAAAAATTGCAATAGGAAAAAAAATCCCCAGCTCGGCGAACAGGCAAACCAATCGTGCCCCCCGCTGCAGGTGTCTAGCGATATCGTCGTCGCAAATCTGCCGGCCGGGATGGTGCCAGGTACCAATCCTGGTGATCACCTGCCCGACGATACACATTTTGATGCACTGGAGGTGGACGAACACAAATTCCGGTACGTGTATCCTCTCATCAGACCTGATCAACAGCTACCAACGATGATGCAAAGATTCCATCAGTGGTACATGTACACCTGCAAGAATTCTGAGTTGGATAGTGTGATGATTATGGTTAAAGATAAGCACGACCTCGTTGGAATTGATGTGTTGTGTGTTCCATTTGAGGATTTATTCCAATTTTTCAATCAAAAGGTCATTGATAAAGTAATCGTCACTTGCTACTGTCTGTAAGTACTATTTCTTTAATTAAGTCTCTATATATAGCTGAGCTCTTTCATTGCATGTACATATAATTCACTATATCATGCAGATTGAAGATCGTCGAATGCAAGCAAAGACAAATCTATAATATTGGGTTCATTAACCTAAATCTCTTTAATCATTGGGAGATGGAACAGGATCCCAAACAAGCCGAGGCCACCTTGCTACGATCGTTGCTTCAACATCAAAACAAACAGAAAATAATCTTCCCTTACAACTTCGAGTGAGTGTTACTTTGCATATTCGGTTTTCCTTATTTACTCAAGGTTATAGTAATGTAATTGATGAGTTATGCATGCGTGCGCATCTTCCATTTTATTCTCCTAGAGATTATGCTTGAGGAGGGACTAGTAACCGTCTTAGACTCAAGACGAAAAGATCCCAAGACGTATGCGGTCATCACTGAAATGCTTAAGAAGTAAGTTCAATCGATCATTATCGCACCATTTCTGAAACTTTCATTATCGCACCATTTCTGAAACTTTGTTCATTTCCTGATATCATGTAATAATTATTTTCTATGTCTGGCAGGGTTTGGATACAGTTCACCAAAAAAGCTCTGGAACTGCCGAGGGAGTTGACATTTAAACGCCTGAAAGTAAGTACTACTAGCTAGTTTCGCGGATCTCCCATTATATTGATCCTAGCTAGTTTCATCAATACCATTTATATAATGCTTGGTTATCAGTTTGATTGACCTCTATTTCTCATAAAGTGGTTGTGGCAGGATGAAGGGACTAATCTTTGTGATACTACGTTTGCGAGTACATATACAACGCGACGATCTCTAAGAATGCCGACTACTCTAAAGAACAATTTAAAGTGCGTAAGCAATAATATTCACAAATTTATTTTATTACCATCATTTGTGTTGAGTTTCATTCACATATATGTACTGACCCCCTTCTTCGAATTAGCTTTGGGAGCTGCAGGATCAACTCCTACCACAAGATCGCATAATAGCAATTCAAGAGGAATTGGCGGGATTCTTTCTTGACCAAGTCGTCAAGAAAGGCGGAGAATACCAATGGAACTTGATTTCAGATGTTAGGGTATTGTAAGAGATCTTATATTGTATATATGTAGCCAGTAGCTTCGGATAGATATATACGAAAACTTATTGTTCGAACAATCTTTCGGAGAAGAAGAGGTCGATCACTTCTCTCTGCATATGCTCATGATGATCTTCTGTACTTAATGGTTTAATTCCTTCATTTGCTTACTAGCTAGCATGTCGACCAAGTCCTTTCTATACGTATAGTACGTAGCGTCGACCAAGCACGGAGATAAGAGAGGATACCTCTCTCTATTAATTAGCTAGCTAACACGAAACCCTTAAATTAACCCTACAAAACCCCTATATTCCCTCCCATTTCAAAAAAAAACCCAGCCCCTGAACTGCTGACGCGTGAAAGCCTTTTGATCCCGGTTGGTGTTGATCAAGCCGCAGAGGCCACGTGGAGCCCCATCTGTCCCGATTCGTGGGTAAACCGGGACTAAAGGTTTTGGGCATTAGTTATGAACTTTTAGTCCCGGTTCTGGAAGCGGGACAAATGGGCCTCTGGAACCGAGACAAATGGGACTTTTTTTACTAATGTTACTCAGCATTGTGGAGGCCAATGTGCTTATAGATTCTGGATACAGTCGTTGAAAAATGATAGCTCGAGATACCTACAACCGGTTTCTATTTATGACGATTGTGGCTTTGATTCCTTTTTGTCTTGTTTAAAAAAATTGTATCGAACCATACTTATTTTTATTTTGATGAAATGGCCGCATACATCCTTCTCCTCCAAAAGAAAATGACACTATGCACACACGAATTTTCCAGTAGTTTCCTGTTTGATCTCTTCTTTTCACAAATTAAAGTAAGGGTCCTAAGGAAATGAGAGCCCGGGCAAAAAGCAACACTTTTTGTGTAGTGTCATTGACCTTACCAGACTATACACTTGGAAAGCCTCAGGAGACAAAATTATGGGCCTTAACGCCAAGAATGATGGGATCATAGGCGTCTTGTACTAGCTACGCTGATAGAGCAACTAATTAGGGAGTACTCGTTCGCAGTCCGCTTCAGCGAACAGCGCCATGTGTCGCGCTCACAGCGATCCCTCAGGATTTCATTTTTTTATTTTTGTGTACGCGTTTTTGATATTTAAAATTGGTTTTTTCGGTGGTTTTTTCGACTTTTCTGGTTTTCGCATGTTTTTTCTATACGTTTTGGTGAAAAAAAAAATCAAAATTTTTTTTCGAAAAAAAAGAGGCATGACCTTAGCTCCGCGGGAGGCACGAGTCGTGCCTCGTGCCTCCGAAAAAGGCACTCGTGCCTCAAAAAACAGGAAAAACAAAAAAACGTGAAAAGGCACTATCGTGCCTTTTTTGAGGCACTCGTGCCTCCTTTTTTGATGCACTCGTGCCTCTAAAAACAGGAAAAGCAGAAAAACGTGAAAAGGCACTCGTGCCTCCTTTTTGAGGCTCGTGCCTCATTTTTTAGGCACTCGTGCCTCTAAAAAACAGAAAAAACGGAAAAGCACCAGAACGCGCCATTTGGCGCGCGCGCGAAGCGCCAAGTGTCGCGCGCGGAGGAAACGCGGTACTCGTTGCAACGAGTACTCTTAAGCTAGTGATTTCGCCCTAATAGCCTCCAACTCTCGACCTTTTATCTCTACTAGTAAGCTTGCACGTGCAACGCACGTGTAATATTAAAGATTTTTTTATTTATCCTTATTGGTAGGAAAATATTAAACAAAATAAAAATAAAAACTTTAGACTTTATGCCACGTTAGTTTTCTTTGTTCATGTCTACCAAAAAACACTCGTATTCTTCCTTTTGAAATGCAATTGCAGTACCACTGCCTAATTATTCAAAAAAGCTACTAATATACGAATATAATATCAGTATTAGTTTAGAGTCTATTTAGTTGCAAAGTATTGGTTTGAAGATATTTCACATCTTAGGGGATATCATATAATCCACATTATTTCACATATTTGGGGAAAATAATCCACTTCATTTCACATATTCGATACTAATATTATCACCACGAGCAATAGGTATTTTATTGCAGTACAACATTCCCTTTAAACAACGTAGATGTGTTTGAAGATGCAAAAACCAAATGATGAGAACAAAATACACATGTTATGTAAGAAATTTCGAGATAGGATTCGTGTTCAAAGCTACCTAGCTTGGTACATGAACACAATATCTTCGACCACTGTTCCCCATTATCTTCATTCAATTAAGCATAATGTCACACAATCCATGCAACTTCTGTCTGCAACAAAATTCCAACAAGAAAGTACAGAATAAGAATTTTTAAATAGAGAATTACCATTCAAATCCTAAAACACGTGAAAAAATACGGAGATCATAAACAAGCTATCATAGCATTTGCTCATTAGGCTATAAACTCTGAATTTGAGTGTTTTCTGCTCTAATTTTCAACTTATAGAGATAGACCAGGATCATAGACGGAGGAACGACGATGGCGTTTTGGGCTTTTGGCTAGACCGACGAACGATAGTGAGGATTGTGTACCTGGTACGTGAATTGTGTGAAGGTATGGCATTGAAATTTGCGTCTTCGACGTATCCTTCAAAGCGATGGCCTCGGCGTGTGGCAGAACGTGGCGGCAGCTTGTTCGTCCTTGGAAGCGGTGGTTACGTATAGCCCCGGCAGCTTTCCCACATCCAACAACGCATCAAATCGGAGGCTGCAGTAGTTACCACGTATCTAGCGGCGTCTCTCGCGCCCTTGACGCCGTCATCGGATGTGGCGTCGATCGAGCGCGTGCTTAGCAGAGGTAGTGGCGGCTAGCGCGAGGGATTCCAGAAGATTTTGTTAAACGGAGGGAAAACAGGGAGGAGCGATGGGCTGCATAGGCAGTGATGAGATGACACAGGAAGGGATTACCTTTGAATGCCAATGTCAATGAAGAGGTTTCCTTTTTTAACACACAATCGTATTAATTACTACCTGATAGTTATTCTCTCAGCGGATTATAAGCAATAGGGATTACCTTTGAAAGCCAATGTCAATGAAGATGTTTTCTTTTTTAACAGACAATCGTATTAATTACTTGATAGTTATTCTCTCAGCGGATTATAAGCAATAGAGATTACCTTTGAACGCCAATGTCAATGAAGAGGTTTCCTTTTTTAACAGACAATTGTATTAATTACTTGATAGTTATTCTCTCAGCGGATTATAAGCAATGGCAATGATGGGTAATTAATAGTAAATTTCAGGGTATAAGGTGTGTTGTGCTCCGTTAAACATAGAAGTAATCTGCATCGTTAGATCGACATTGTTTAACGGTGAAGATGATTTGGATCAGCACTGGTGCTTTTTATATTAGTAGTAGACTAGAGTCCTTGTTACTGAGAGGATTTAGCTATCCACCAGTGCCATCCACAGCATCCATCCGAATTAACTAAAACGGCACTGCTAACTTCATTTCATTTTGGTTCTCTTTGTTACTTGTACCATATTGTCGGAGCTGCATGCTTCTCTTGTTACTACTAGTACCTTTGATACAAAGCGATATTCTACTCCTTTTTTGTACTGTAGAGTGGTACAGAGTCCACTAGCGGGTGTGCGTCCCGGCCCCCTTCTTGACATACCAACCTGCAAGATGATGGCGGAATGGTTAGGCTATGTCGAGGAGGACGTACAATGATGGCGGTGCAGACGAGGAACAAAAGGGAAAAGGAGAAGGGGAAACCCTAGAAATATTCTCTTGGTAGCCACTCAATCATAGGTGACCACACATGATTGGGTTAATTACCAACAACATCGGCGCACAACGTGGTCCTGTTTCTTATGCAACTCATGGGAACCAGCAAATTATTCAGAAAAATATAGTATATGCGTATGTGTGGTGTTCTAGGAATGAGCGATCTGTCAGTCCTTGCCTGCCTATACGGATTCATAGAAATACTCCTGCATTATGATCACCATGTTAGTCAAGATTCCATCGAATGCGTGGGGTTTCGCGGTTGCCGGCGATGTTTCTTTTTCTAGGTAGTAGTGGATTCATGCATTATTAGTGTATTATTCACTTTCAGAGACGCGTATAGGGATGCATGCAGGGACTTGGCTTAGTGTTGGTGTTCGTACAATGGAGAGAGGTAGAGAGAGAGGTGGCCATTTCACTGATGTGGTGTGGGTGACGAAAATGACGCCGGTGATTGTGACCAAGACAAATTGTAACCACGCATAGATAGACTAGGTATAGGTCGAAGAATATCCAGCGAAAACATGTCGTGGGAAAGGCACATAGGGCACTTGATATTGGTGGGAAACCTATCCAGCTGAAAGAGACAAGGTGGACTGTCGGCGTCAAGATCAAATTCCTTTTGTAAAAAGACGGCAGAGCAATGGGATGCAGGAGCAGTAAACAATGGGAGTAGTAGCACACGCATTTAGAAAAGAAAACCGGATATCTATCTTGCTTAGTTTAGTTGCTACAGGCGTGTTGCGTGTTGATCTCACAAGCAAAGCTCGTGGAAAGCGGGATCCGTTTCCGCCGGCCGGGGATCCCCGACGGAGGAAGAAAAACCAGCAGCTACCTGACCTGATCCGACGACCAGACCAGAACGACGGCGCCGGACCACCGTGGAAAGATTACGTTACGCGAGCCGTGAACCGGAGTGGTAAGCCGTACGTGACGCGTGCGTCGGTCGCCGAGACGAGACCGCCGTGAACTTTGTGTGGTGGTGGTGGAACGGCAGCGGCGGGCGAAAAGGGCTTGCCCGGCCGGCACGGCGGCACCGGCCCCTGCCGCCGTCCCTCTCGCCCGCGATCTCCTCTCCCCAAGGGCACGAGAAAAACGGCCATAAAAACCACCCACGCCAACCTCCCTCCCAGCAGAGCTACTTGAATAGAGAGAGCATTCCTCCACGGCTCCACCCACGCATCCACTTGTTAAAAGCCTCCGCCTCCGCCCCAGCTATTTATCGGACGCCACCCTCCGCGCTTAAACCCCTCGCGCTCCCCCGCTCCATTACACCGCCCTCCTCCCTCCTCCTCCTCCTCCTCCTGCTCTCCGCGCGCGCTCTGGCCTCGGTGACCGCGTGTGCCTGGTCGATGGCGGACACTCTGGGAGCGCTGTGCCGCGGCGGAGGCTGGTCCTACGCGGCCATCTGGCGCTCCGACCGTCGCGACCCACGGTGAGTATGAATGACCCGCACGCATCCCTGATGCACCTGGCCGTAGATCTGCACCACCTGGGTATCTTGCTAGGTGTCTAGGAACGCACGCGGTTGTGCCCTCTCCTGCTGTGGTACCGATCTGAATTAGTACTACTACCACTGTACTACTAGCAGTATCTCGAGGTTTTCATTGCATAGATAGCTCCCGCGGGTAGTTCAGACAATTCTGGTTCTGTGTTTCTTGAGAAATTGCCCGTCCAATTTTACACCGTGGCGTTTATTTTCTCTGGATTTCCCATGGGGTGCGAGATCCCAGCATCAAACTTGCGTAACAGTGTCTTGTTCCAAAAATGGGAAAATGGACGCGGACATTGGGATCTCAAGCCTGAATTTGCATTTTCGTCTGGTAAAATTTGGCCCGGCCCTTCCTTCTGACATAAAAGTTAGAAGGACAAGTTATCTGAACTCTATAGTCTCTGTATGCTCGTTTCTTGCACTGCCAACAGTGATTGTACACGTACGTAGCTCTCAAAAGCTTTCGTTAGGCAGCAAAGTAGTGCATATTCCACTAGCACTCCTCTCCTCCTGTTGCTATCAGATCTCTGCCTGTAAGCTGCAAGCACGTACGCGATACTGTGGATTTTTTTAGTCAAAACAAATCCGTAACCCACTGCTACTTAGTGCTCTTGTTCTTGTGAGATTGTACGAGATAACCCCTACTTCTCACCTAGTTCCTTGAAGAGAAGATAGGCTGGGATGCTTGTTACTTTACCCAACACCTCTCATGGTTCCGTATCCTGTTTGAAAGGATGTGATTTTATTTTAACCTCCCAACTCTTACAGTTGTACCAAATGATGTGGTATGGACTGTAAAATAAAGTTGTTTCCTTTTCCCAACTTTCCCTGCGCAGCATTATAAGTTCACAAGCACATCAATTTTGAATGAAATAATTCTCCCACCTTACCAGGATATCTTTTTTTTACCATACTGCAGAAGTTAACCATCATCAACCATTTTATCTGTATGTGTGTTTATTTGCTTACTAATGCGAGATTTACCAGATCTGTGCAAAAAGTTTAGACCCTTTTCTCCCTAGAACCTGTACATTTCATTCTTCCTGCTCATCTGCATTTTATTTTATTTAGTACTCTGCTGGTTTGTAATATAAAACTGTAGTTTCTTACTTATGGTTTCCTTTCATATACAAGTTTGCTAACGATTGGAGAGTGCCACTGCGAAGATGGAGCCCGAAAAGTTGTTGAGAATATGCTTAATCAAGTCCATGTTGTTGGGGAAGGGTATGTCACAGTGACCTCCTTTTATGCTTGATTCAGTTTTGTTTTGCAAGTCTTACTTTTGTATCTCTGTTTTAAATGGTTTTGTACGGACTTGTGGCTAAATACTGCAACAACTTTCATCATACTGTTAAAGATTATTTTCTACTTCCTCCATTCCATAATAACTATCGCTGAAATGGATGTATCTAGCTCTAAAATACATCTACATACATCAATTTTATCGACAGTTAATATGGAATGGAGGGAGTACATATATTTTCGTTAATGCGTTATCAAACAGTTATGAGCCCTGATTTTCAAGAATATTTGAGATTAACATATATATGGTTTTTTTTGCGGGGTTAACATATACTCCCTCCGTTCCATATTAGATGATTTACAAATAGATGTATCTTGAACTAAATATAGTCTAGATACATCTATTTAGAAGTCATCTATTGTGGAACGGAGGGAGTATATGGTTTTAACTCTCCTAGTGTCACCATTTTTTTCTTGAAATTTCATTTGTGAATTTGCACTGCTCGATCAACTTGCTTTTGCTCTCAACAACTTGCTGATGGTGACTTGTCTTCTATTTCAGCATCATAGGGTCAGCTATAGTAAGTGGAGACTGTCGATGGATATCCGATGATGTTTCCTTTAGTTTGGTTCAGACTTGCAACGCAGAAAACCTAGGATTATTTCAGGTATTGATTTATTGTTCTCTGTTCACATGTGTTTCTGATGATGTTCTTAGAAGTTTATATTACTATAAATTACCACATACATGAATTATTCAAAAAATAAGAACTTTGTTTTGACAACCAAAAGCTACTTAGCCTCATAACTACTTGTGATAAGTGCACATTGATTATTAAGTATAAAAAACACATGGGCATATAATTCACGTTCTTTCTGTGCATACTTTCTTTAGTTTATTGCAGAAAATAAGAAGTTCCCTTATTTTAACAGAGGAAGGTACCTTCTTGTAGGGCTATACTTGGTGGCAACATCAGTTCTTGAGCGGAATAAAGGTACTTCACCTTTTCTTCTTTCCATAAACCTTTTTATAAATGTTAAACATTGCGCCTGCTGGGGCAGAACTTCCTTTAATGATTCGCAAAACATGTGATTATTTACTGAAAAATACACATCATCTACAGACTATTGCAGTAGTACCTATCCCGGCACTTGGTGTGGCACAGTTTGGCTCAATGCAAAAGGTTAGTGCATATGAGTTTCTCAAATGTAAGCACAATCTTTGTTATGATATCAATCTATGTGTTGCTTCATGACACCATTGGTTCAGTCTTATAGAACTGTTCACATGAGTTCATTTTAAGCTGCTAATCTTTGATCAATGACATGAAAAAACAAATATTTTTTTGTATGGTCTGCTATATATGTTTATTGCTATGTCAGTTAGTGAAGAACAATAACTTGTCATATGCTATTAGCTATATGTTGTTTAAACTTCCTCCTTAGCATAGATTATATCATTATGCATCACGACATAACAATTTATACTTTATAATGAAAATTAAAATTTTCACATTCACCAGGTACCTGAGAGCTTAGAGTTTCTGGACCATGTTAAAGGCACAATTTGTCGAAGGGAAAGCATCTTATGGAATCCTTCAACCAAACATATTCATGGAAATGCTCTGCCTCGTAATAATCAATTTCAACCCAATTCTTTGAGCACAGAGCGTTTTATGCATATCAAAGACGACCCAGAACATACGAATGTTCTTGAGAACACAGTAAGCATAGAATCTCTAGGGAGTTTAGTAAGTACTTCGAGCAGTTACTCTCCGAGCTCTTCAAATGGTTTCACCTCCTATGGAAGTTGCAATGGTAGAAATCCTCCTCATATAGTGGCCATGCCAGTGAACTCCAAGTCAATAAATGCAGTCAGGTTGTTTCATAATGGCAGCCATTTGATGCAGCACAATAGTGGTTCAGAAAATCCATTACAGATTGAATCTACTAAACAGCCCGATTCTAGTTTATCAAGAGCAACCACATCCTATTCCAGTTTAAACAATCTTCCTAGAATAGAACATGAGCTGTCATGCACACCTAACAAGCTAGGATGTCACCTTCCAAGTGAAGACTCATCAAGTTACCATAACTCATTATCAGCTTATTTTTCTGTGGGTGATGAGCTGAAACCCATGTTATTTGACAACAATGGCTCTCTTGTCCAAAGTAACCCAATGCAAGAGGTCGATACTTCTGGATTTACTTCACAGGCAAATTGTGCAGTCTATGAATTGACAAATGAAACATTGGAAGAGACAGCTGTAGGCATGCTAAGCTCTGGTGGAAAAGGGGGCAGTGGAAATACCAGTTTGCTAGAAAGTACGTTATTCGATCCCCTCATGCATGATTGGTGGGATAACAGTGTCCTACTAGCAGGAAACATTCCACATTTCGGTGCAACTACCACAGTATCTGCGACAGAACAGGCAAATGCTGATCCATTATCAGTTGAAGGGAGGGGGTTGTTTTCAGAATCTGTCCTTGAAGAACTGCTTGGTGCTAGTGGCAATGTGAATACAGATACAGCATGTGGCTCTGTTGTGTCTACCACTGACCCATTAGCTGGTTGTTTCTCAGGCTCTGAATTACCGGGGTACACCCTCCACCAAGACTCTTCTTACTCAGCGTGCAAGGAACGAGTACCACCACTGAACTTCCCTTCCAGCAGCTATACATCTGAAAATATGCCAAATGGAGCATCAAAGGCGATACCGGTGTCCCTGGCCAATTTATCTATGGATGACAGTTGCAGTCTGCACACTGCAAATTCCAAGGTCGGCCAGGTAACAAATTCTGAGGGAGTAAAGGTTATAAAGAAAAGAGCTAGACCAGGTGAGAGCACACGGCCAAGACCAAAGGACCGGCAGCAGATACAAGATCGTGTTAAGGAATTACGTGAGATAGTCCCTAACAGTGCAAAGGTATGCTTACTGACCACACCATGTTTCTTTATTTTTAGGCCGGTAGTTAGAAAATTACTGAGCTTTATATTGTACACAACAGTGTAGCATCGATGCTTTGTTGGACCGAACAATCAAGCATATGATCTTTCTACAAGGTGTAACTAAGTACGCGGAGAAAATTAAGCAAGCCGATGAACCCAAGGTATGTCATGCTGATGAAAGCATATAAACCATATAGAACTTCAACATTTCTTAGATTTTCATTGTACTGACTTTGTGATTATGTGAAGATGATAAGCAAGGATAGTGGTGCCGTCTTGAAGGATAACTCAAGTGGTGTTGTCTTGAAAGATAACTCCAGTGCTTCAAGCAACAGTGGTGCCACGTGGGCCTATGAAGTTGCAGGACAGACTATGGTTTGCCCAATAATTGTCGAGGATCTTTCACCACCCGGTCAGATGCTTGTGGAGGTATGGTTCAGAAGCGAACTACGTACTATTTTCCCGTTCTCCCAGTGCAGAAATTTGAGACGTTCTCTTTGCTGTTTAACAGATGCTATGTGAGGAACGTGGCTTTTTCCTAGAGATAGCAGACACCATACGCGGATTTGGACTGACAATCTTGAAGGGACTGATGGAGCTCCGTGATGGCAAGATAATGGCACGATTTCTCGTCGAGGTAGAGAAGAAATATTTGTTCATCATTTTTTTCCTTTTTTCCGGGAGCGATGTATCATTTTCTTGGCTTCTATATTTTATCCTGTTAACACTATGGTGGCTTTGCAGGCAAACAAGAACGTGACTAGGATGGACATATTTTTGTCACTTGTTCAGCTGCTACAGCAGAATAGCCTTAACAGGTCTTCTGATCAGGTAGCTAAGGTCATTAGCAATGGGGTTCGATCTTTCGCGGAGCATCAGCAATCTCCAATGTTGATTCCAGTTGGACTTGCTGAGAGATGACAATGAACACAAACATTTGGAGATCATATTAGGGAGCAGCAACTGGAGACATTCAGAATGGTGCTTGATGTTCATTGTCAGGCGTTAATAGGAGTCAGAAGTGTAAGATGTAGCGAATGATCATTGTGTCATGAACAAAAAGTTTCAGTTACTAGTGTGTATCAGCAGATGTACAAGTTCTGTTCTTTTCTGAATTGTATGTACAAGTTCTTACCTTTCCAGTTTAGGAACGTCAAGTTAGTTGTTTCTTGTTTGCAATTGAAACGCTTGTGAGGATGTACGTTGTCTGTTGTGTGTGTAGTGACGACTGAATTTTTCGACGAAAGAAAATAACATGTCAAGACTGGAGTTATCTTTGCACATTTTCTCTGTCAGGTATCACAAAGTATGACACTCCCTTCGTTTCAAAATATTTGAAGTTCTAGTTTTTTTTTCTGAAACAAACATTTTTAAAGTCACAAAGTATATAGAAAAATATAAAATGTCTTATTAACACAAACTAGTTTCATTAGATCACAATATATATTTCTGTGTTACATATATTTGATATTGCAGGTTTAAGCTTTTTCAGTTAAACCTGGCAATGGACATTTTCTTGTTGAATGTATTCTTTGGAGTTCGTTTGAACCAATAACAACGAGACACCCCTTAATTCTACCTTTAGTGAATGGATTTGACAATCGCAGAGCATGTGCACTATTCCCTTCTTAGGATGGTTTCTTCGAGATCACTTCTTGTCACCATCGCCTGACAGCTTCTTCTTTCCCTATCGGGAGGGGTGATCGTTGAGCATCTCTCTCTCTGTGTGTGTGTGTGTGTGTGTGTGTGTGTGTGTGTGTGTGTGTGTGTGTGTGTGTGGACTGACGTCTTCTTGGAACCTTTCCTCATGGACGACTACCAAGTTGTCGATTTCTTTCTTAGGGGTTTGGAGGATAAGTCCGTTCATCTCGTCGTCTTTCAATATATGTGTGCAGATGGAAGGATCAAAGAGGTCGACCAGAGGGGGAGCATAGGAGACTACAATTTTTGAGCTCAACTTCCAATTTTAGGGGTTGTGCGTATAAAGTAACTTCTCTAGATATGCAATCTATGGTGAGAACAATCTATATGGAAATCAAGCTAATACTATAGGTAAAAAAGAGCAACAAACTAGCTACAAAGCACCACAAGTAAAGGTGCGGGAATAGATAAATCACACAAGTCCAAGACGCAGATGCATCATGAAGTTCACACTCTTTAGAGAGTGGTAACCTCCATTGAAATGTCCAGAAGCCAAAGTTTGGAAATGCCACCAAGTGTCTTACCCTTATATCCCTATGATTAGTCAGTAACGCTCAATGGATGAGCCTAAAAGCACTCGTGGTTTCTCTTGAAGGAGACCATCATACCATTACAAACTTTTGAAGCATAGCTTTCCATCTTGACTCCGATCGCCTAGGAGATCTAAATCTCCAAGAGTAACAAGTTTTGTGATGAATAGGTACGGGGATCACAAATTGGTTTTGTGAAATGTAAATCGAGTGACTCTCCTTCAATGCTCAATTTTTTGGGGAGTTTGAGTGGAGGGATGAAGAGAAAACATGCCTTTAGGGATTAGCAATGGTTGGGAAGCTCAAAGGAGGACTAGGGCTAGAGGCGGAAGAAAGGTGGGTATGTATACTCCCCCCCCCCACCAAATCAAATTTGATTGTTTCATATCACTGAACGTGGGGAACGGGGGTCACGAGAGAGTTGAGCCATACCCCAAGGACCCGGTTCTCTCTCTGTGTGTGTGTTTGTGTTTGTGGACTGGCGTCTTCTTGGAACCTTTCCTCATGGAAGACTACCGAGTTGTTGATTTCTTTCTTAGGGGTTTGGAGGATAAGTCTGTTCATCTCGTCGTCTTTCAGTATATGTGTGCAGATGGAAGGATCAAAGAGGTCGACCAGAGGGGGAGCATAGGAGACTACAATTTTTTAGCTCAACTTCCAATTTTAGGGGTTGTGCTTACAAAGTAACTTCTCTAGATATGCAATCTACGGTGAGAACAATCTATATGGAAATCAAGCTAATATACTATAGGTAAATAAGAGCAACAAGCTAGCTACAAAGAACCACAAGTAAAGGTGTGGGAATAGATAAATCACACAAGTCCAAGACGCAGATGCATCATGAAGTTCACACTCTTTAGATAGTGGTAACCTCCATTGAAATGTCTAGAATCCAAAGTTTGGAAATGCCACCAAGTGTCTTAGCCTTATATCCTTATAATTAGTCAGTAGCCCACAATCGATGAGCCTAAAAGCACTCGTGGTTGGTCTTGAAGGTGACCATCAGACCATTACAAACTTCTGAAGCATAGCTTTCCATCTTGGCTCTGATCGCCTAGGAGTCCTAAATCTCCAAGAGTAACAAGTTTTGTGATGAACAGGTACAGGGATCACAAATTGGTTTGGTGAAATGTAAATCGAGTGACTCTCCTTCAATGCTCAATTTTTTGGGGAGTTTGAGTGGAGGAATGAAGAGAAAACATGCCTTTAGGGATTAGCAATGGTGGGGAAGCTCAAAGGAGGACTAGGGATAGAGGAGGAAGACAGGTGGTATGTATACCCCCTCCCCACCCACCAAATCAAATTTGATTGTTTCATATCACTGAACTTGGGGAACGAGGGTCACGAGAGAGTTGAGCCATACCCCAAGGACCCGGTTCTCTCTGTGTGTGAGTGGACTGACGTCTTCTTGGAACCTTTCCTCATGGACGACTACCGAGTTGTTGATTTCTTTCTTAGGGGTTTGGAGGATAAGTGTGTTCATCTCGTCGTCTTTCAGTATATGTATGCAAATGGAAGGATCAAAGAGGTAGACCAGAGGGGGGAGCATAGGAGACTACAATTTTTTAGCTCACTTCCAATTTTAGAGGTTGTGCATACAAAGTAACTTCTCTAGATATGCAATCTACGATGAGAACAATCTATATGGAAATCAAGCTAATATACTATAGGTAAATAAGAGCAACAAGCTAGCTACAAAGCACCACAACTAAAGGTGCGGGAATAGATAAATCAAACAAGTCCAAGACGTAGATGCATCATGAAGTTCACACTCTTTACAGAGTGGTAACCTCCATTGAAATGTCCAGAAGCCAAAGTTTGGAAATGCCACCAAGTGTCTTACCCTTATATCCCTATGATTAGTCAGTAGCCCTCAATGGATGAGCCTAAAAGCACTCGTGGTTTCTCTTAAAGGCGACCATCAGACCATTACAAACTTCTGAAGCATAGCTTTTCATCTTGGCTCTGATCGCCTAGGAGTCCTAAATCTCCAAGAGTAACAAGTTTTGTGATGAACAGGTACGGGGATCACAAATTGATTTGGTGAAATGTAAATCGAGTGACTCTCCTTAAATGCTCAATTTTTTGGGGAGTTTGAGTTGAGGGATGAAGAGAAAACATGCCTTTAGGGATTATCAATGGTGGTTAAGCTCAAAGGAGGACTAGGGCTAGAGGCAGAAGAAAGGTGGGTATCTATACCCCCCCAAATCAAATTTGATTGTTGCATATCAGTGAACCTGGGGAACGGGGGTCACGAGAGAGTTGAGCCATACCCCAAGGACCCGGTTATCTCTGTGTGTGTGTGTGTGTGTGTGTGTGTGTGTGTGGACTGACTGTAACACCCCGGGTGTCACGCTACAGTAATCACCTACAGTAATCAGGATTACTGTTGCTAATCACTGTTGATAATCTCTGTTGCTCAAAATGGCCTTGATCAAATTTTTTGCTTTGATCAACTTGGGTCAGTTCACATTCAATTCTCCTTTTGATGTTGCTGATAGCAATATGGCCATGGTCCTTGATCATCATAAGTCACAACCAGTCCAACCCCTCTACATTGAAATGCAATCAAAGCTATATTCAAAGTGTTTTTTATTGGTATTAAAAATAATGCGGCAAAATAAACTTTGTTTAAAAATTGTGCAACCTATTTTATTAAATGCCTAAAAGTTATTAGGTCGTGTTAAATTAACCATGGTATTTTATTAAGCAGATTAAATAATTTAACCAATTCAAAATAGTAGCATAACAACCACAATTAATAATATTTAAAATATGACAGAATGCAAAATACTTTTATTTTGCCACTAAGAATTTTTGTAGCACTATATTTAGGTGTAACCCAATTATTGACATAGTTGCCCCATTTTCCAAAAATCATTTGATAGCTAAATATAATAAAAACAAAAATATATATTAATTAATTAAAAAAAAAGAACCGGCCCAGGCCAACTGGGCCTAGTGCTCAGCCAGCCGAGGCCGCCCCAGCCCACTGCCTCCTGGTGCCCTAGTAAACGACCCGAGCCCCCCCCGGTCAACTCCCCATCTCTCTCGATCTCTCCCCTCCCCCCCGATCCCGTTTCCCGCATGACTCCTGGCCGCGGCGGCGGCTGCACGCCGGCCTATTCCGGCCGCCGCCGGCCAGCCCAACCGCTGGCTGCCCCGTCCCAGAACCCCCCTGTGACGCTGCTCCCCTCCCCCCAACCGATTCGATGTGCGCCGCTCCTCCTCGCGCTCCCTCCCGGCCAACCCTAACCGCCTCGCCGCCATGGCTGTCGATGCACGGGCCGCCATGGCCTCGGCCGCCTCCGCAGATCTCCCTCGCGCCGCCGCGACGCCCCCCCACCGTGAGCACCCCCCCTCTCTCCCTGCCACCGCACCTTCGTCACCGTTCCCAGGCCGCTCGTGGGCATGGCCACCCTGGCCGGAGATTGCACCGACTGTGTCCTGGGCTCCCGAGCGTGCCCCTCCCACGCGCCAGCCGCTCCTGGCCGTTCCCATCCCATGCTCTGGCCGCGCCTAGCGCGTGTGCCCAAGCCGTGCACCTCCCTGCTCGACCCACTGCAGACTGCTGCTGCTTGTGATGTTGCTACTGCTAAAAGTTTAGTAGCTAAAGTGTTGTTTGTTGATGCTGCAAATTGTTGCTGCTGTACCACATTTGTCATCAACAAAACAACAACAATACAAGTTCTAAAATACCCAAAAATGATATGAAGTAATAGTAGACATGACCAACTTTGATTTGCTCCATTGGAGCAACTCATAAATGTGCAAGGATTAAATCCTATGAAATTCACAAAATGTGAATTTATGTTGACGAAATAAATGACAGAAGAACGGTTACGGTCATAGATACTTTAGAGCCTTTGATGAACAAGCTACAGGGATTTGTCATGCCATCTAAGGGCATGGCGTGAAAGTTCACTTGATATAGTGCAAAACACGTGTTGGATGCATCTCAATCCGATCTACGGATCAACGACAATCATCAGACGAACTTTGCATCTTTTAATAATTCTGAGAATTAACGACGGGCATCACTTTTCTGGCCAGGTTTTTATTGAGTAGATGAGCCCTAACCTAAATGCCATCCGTACCGGATTCGAGATCATCGAGGACTGATAAAGATTTGTATAGAAGACAAGTTCCTCGGAGGAGTGGAAACCTAAATCGTAGCCTTCCGAAAACTGCTAATTGATGTTTAAGACAAAAATTCTCAGACTTAGCCAAATTCCAGAGAAATCCAGAAATGAGACAATGACACCTGGGCCCCACCTTGACCCTATTGACTAGTCAACCTTGATTGGTCAACTGTTGACTATGCCCCACTGGGCCCACATGTCATTGACTGTGTCTAGCTCAGTCTGGGAATAAAAGTATTTATCCATTTATTTTTGAATTAATATAATTTCAGAAACTGCTTTTAAATGATTTAAACTATAGAAATTAATATCTTTTAAACCGTAAGTCAGATGAATATAATTTCTACATCAAACTTGGTCAAAAAATACAACGAATACAGATACGCCACCCGTATACCCACCGCACCCCTCTAACATACCGAACGTGGAACATTTCTCCTACGGTTCGTTTGTCTGTCAGATGACTGGAGCCGGTAAAATATTTCGGATGAAATAGTTCTGAACATAAAAGTTGTTCAGAATTAATCAACGAGCACGGTTACACTATCCACATGTCTGTCAGATGTCTCTAACACTGCACACATGGAACCTTCCCCTCCGGATCATCGGTCCGGTAACCAACCGGTACTGATGAGTCATCCCCGGATAAATTCCCGCTCCGCCTAAAAATACTTAACACTGCGTTAGAACACCGTTAACTTTGCGTTTGCCATTTCTTGTATTTGTATTGCTATTATTGCTGTGTATTTATTGTTTCTCCCCCCCTTTATTTTCCGATAGACCTTGTTGCTGCCGCCGACTACACCGTTGTCGAGTACGACTACTTCGTCGACGACCATACCCCTACTACCGAGATTCCAGGCAAGCAGAGCCATTTTCTTCCCCAGATATCACCTATCTTTCCGTACATTTCTTGCACTAGGCATGGTTACTGCTGCTGCTACGTTACAATCCTATTCAATTGCATAGCATGTTTTTGTCGCCCCTTGATGTACCTTTCCTTGTCCTATGCTGCCTTATAAATATATAAAATATTCAGCAGTAAACCCTGCGCATAGTTAGCTAGGTTTAGAATAGCGGGCCGTGATCACTCTGGTGAGTGAACGCGGATTTCCTAATATTATAACTGCAACAGGTACGAATCAATGCAGACTCCCTAGGGAACCTACAACGGCGAGACTCTGTCGAGTCTCTTCGAGTTTGACTTACGAGTGGACGGACTCGTATTTCACTCTCATCGGCTCAATAGCGTAGCATCACTGCGATGATACGAGGGTATTTCTCTTTAGTTCATTCCGCCGGTGTCTCGGCACCACCGGGGTGATAAGAGAATATTCCTCTTTAGTTCATTCCGCTGATGTCTCGATCGAACCTCTTCAAGTGTACCATCGAGGGTGATTCCTCCTGGTTTCACTTGATGGTAGGCACTCGAATCAACTGGTGTCCTTACAGGTAAGGAGTCGGGTGACCCAACGGTGCCCGCGCAGGGTATCTTAGCGGAACGACAGGTCAGGTGTATTCCACCGGTGTGCGGCGGGCCTGGTACTGTTCGTGGCCGACAGATATCCTGTTGTACGAAAGTCGAGCTCTTCGGAGCAAACGTGAGACAAGGTAAGGAGACAGTTCACCTTGTTGGTAACCGCACGAGTTGGTGGGATGTCAGGGCAGGCACCGATGTTACTGGTGGTCCTGACTTCTGTCGTTGTCCGCGAGTCATTCAATAAGGGGCAACGATAACGGTTGTCTCGACAGAAAATTAATAAAATGCTTAACGGGTTCGGCGGATGACTTGAGTAGCCTTTTGTAACAGCCCAGATTTCACAAAAATTAAAAAATTTGTTTTCTGCGTGAATTGTTTGATTGCCTGATTTGTTTGCGGTGTTTGCATCCCCGATTTATCGATCGACGATTATTTTAACCCCTCTTATCTCGTATCGGACGGAGACCGACCTTTGCCCCCTGACACACGACCTTTGCAACACCGGGTTTCACCCGAGCACCGTCGCGAAAACCGCACGAGACCAGCCGCAGCCAACGGAACGAAAAACCCCGTTTAATAATTAAACGGGTTATTTTTATAGCGCGCCGAAAAATGTTGTCGGAATGTCACCGCAGTGAGGTACGATCGAAGAGCTCGACGCGCTGAGCGCGTGGTTTGAGATTTCGTCGGAATCGGAGTCCGTATGCACCTTCGGCGGTCACGAACGCGATCACCGGACACGCGAGAGGGGTACCGAGGGCGTTTGCGTCATCTGGCCAGCCAACCTGCCTATATAAAGACCACCAGCCTCCCACACCCAATTAGGGTTTACCCCATGGCATATCTGCAGCCACCCCCTCCGCTTTGCTCAAATTAGCCCCCCAAACCCCAGATCTCGAAACCCTAATCTCAGCCCCCGATCTGGACCATCAGATCCAGATTTGAGGGCTCAGATCACGCCCCCAGCTCCACCAACCGCAGCCTCCAGGCGCCCGGGCCCCGCAGGGCCGCCGCCAGGCCCGCCCGGGCCCATCCGGCCGAGCTCCACGCCATGGAGGAGCCACCGCCTCCGGCCGGCCGCCCCTCCGCCGCCGGCGACCAGCAGCGAGCCCGGCCACCTCCTCTCCTCCCCGCGTCCTTCCTCCTCCCCTCCGTCTCGCCTCACCCTCTCCTCCCTCGCCTGCAGGAACCAGAACAGCCGCGCCCGCCATGAGAGGCGCTCGAGCCGAGGCCGAGCTCGGCGAGCGTTCCCCGAGGCCTCCCCGTCGGTGCGCTCCCTCCGGCCAAGATCCGGCGACCCCGCGTCGGGATCCGCCGCCTGCCGCGCCCCCTACACCGCCTGCTCCCCCGCCGCCTGCCGCCGGTGGCCGGCGCGCCACCGGACTCCGCCGCCGCCGCCTGCGTCCTCTCGGGAGGAGCCCGACGGGAGGACGGGCTGGCCCCCTCCAGCCACCGCGTGGGCCGCGGCCCAGCGAGGCCGGCCCAGCTCCCGCGCCCCCAGCACAGCAGCGCAGCCAGGCCACCCCCTCTGCCAGTTGGGCCTGGCCCAGTGGGTGAGGGCCCAAATCCTTTTTTTTTATTTTTTCCCTGAGCCTGCTGGAATTTTTGCTAAGTCTGATGAAATTGCTTGCTGATTAAATTTTGCGCTGCGATTTCCCGTTAAACCGTAGCTCGGATCGCGTTGCGCCCAAAAGACGAATTTCTTAGAATTGCGTGTACTCTAATCCGTCTTTTGTGAGTTAATTGTTTTGAGGTTGTTTAGATATAGTTTTTGGTGTTCAAACAGGGCATCAGGCCGTTAATTGCTTTAAATTCCTGTTATTGTGCTGCTGTTGTTATTTTGTTGCAACTTTGCATGATGATTGTAACAAATCCATGAGGCCTATTGCATTGATTCCTTTTGCGTTGCGTTAAGCAATGTTTCTACTTCAGTTTCATGCATTCACATGCCATATTTGCCTGCTGCATCATGTTTATATCTTGGTCCAAAGTAGCTATCATGATGTTATTGCGCTGCTATTGCTGAAACTGTTATTTTGTTGCAACTTCGGATGACGATTGCTTCGCAACCGTTCATCGGAATTGAGTGATTCCAATTGCATATTGTTAAGCATGATGTCTACTTTCATTCCATGTATTGCTATGTCATGTTGCTACACTTTTGCATATAGATTTACCCCTGTTTATACAGCATGTGTGCATAGTTTGTTTTGCTTGTATCTTTTTAACCGTAACTCCGTTTGGAGTGTTCTTTATATGTAACTTGATTAGTTTTTCGTGTTCTTTGTGTTATGCTATTGTTTGCTGTTGTTAACCAACCTAAAATATGGTTTAGGGCAGAACAGTACCAAATGTTTTAATCATCGTGCGACACTTAGTGGATGCCATGTATAGGATTGTGCCTCACTTAAATTGTCTAGCATAGATAGTTTACTTTGCGCTTCACCTCTTGACCTGTTTGTGTGCTATGCCATGCTTGCTTGAGTTGCCATGTTAATAACCGTTGTCTGGTCACCTGTAGCTAAACAACTTGAACCACCGTAAATGTGCGGTATCGTCGTGTGTGACGAGTACTCCACTTAAATCGTTAGTAACCGCTCTCGACGGTAGGTGCGATGTCTCGTGTTGCTTCTTGTTGATGCTTTCTCGTGTTTGCTCCATGGTAATAGTGGTGCACCGTTGATTGTTTTCCAGTGTTTACTTCTTGTGTGCTTCCGCGGGTACTTCTCGGAGACGATGCGAGCTTGCGATCAACTACACCTTCGGAACCCGACTTATCAACAGGCAAGGACTTGCATTACTTATGATCCATTCTATTTCAACCAGCGGTTTGCATGCTAGTATAGGTTAGGTTCGATGTTTGATCCTACCACATGTTTACAGCCTCTTTCAAACCGATACAGCCATGTCCCTTCCCAGCAAACCTTGTACTGCTATGTTACTTTTGCTCGTTGCTCAGCCCTTGCTTAGTATGCATGCTTAGGATGCTACGATGTTATCCTGTTACTCCTTGGTTTGGGATATCACAGTATTATTATTGTTGTTGATGATATGATTATTATAATGTTGACTATATTCGACGAAGGATGGAAGGTCTAGGCTATCCCGCGCCGACGCTTTGTTCCATTCGAGTCACCTAGGATCCGAGTTCCGGGTATTGGTTTTAAGACTGAGCGTGCCTAACCGCGTGTGGGATTTTATGGGGTCCCCTTTTCTTACCTACCTAGCTTCAAACATTTCTAGAGGTGGCCCAAGCTGATTTACCATTTGAAACCGTGTGCGTACTGGTCTGCAGCCAGTGGTTTTAAAACAACTCGGGCCAGTGGAGACATAGTTTCTCTCGCTGGTCCACACTTGGTGAGCTAGGGGTCCCCTGAATATTCAGGTGTGACTTACCGACCTTAGCCATACGGAAGAGTCCGATCCGAGAGCGTGGCCAGCTTTTGGATTGGGTGTCGACTCCCCGGGGGCCACCCGGATTTGTTCGTTGTTAGTTAGAGGGACCTGTCGTTCCGGATCTCTTGGGACTAAATCATAAAATGGTTGCCTATCATGGGTAGCAACTGAGAGTGATGGGCGTGCGTGCGGAGCCTCGTAATGGGCAGTTGGTACACCCCTGCAGGGTTAAATCTTTTCGAGAAGCCGTGTCCACGGTTATGGACGACTTGAGACCTACTCCTTGTTCATAGACAACAACAACTGAGATAATCTTAATACAACTTGATCAACGTGTGTGTGCCTTGACTGCTTCTTCTTCGTCGGGATGCGAAGAGGAGGACAAGGATAGGATAGGTGTTATGGTTGCGTATGTAGGTGGATAGCAAGACTTGTTGGAGGCGATTCCTCCTCGAATGCTTGGCTTCTTATCTTACTCTCTAGATCGTTAGCCACTTCATAAATGCTAGTGCGGCAGCAACCTCACCACTTACCCCTTCCTTACCGTAAACTACTAGTTGTCCTAGAATGACGAGTGATGAAGTCCTTGCTGGGTCAGATGACCACTACAGTTGGATGCTGAGTACCTCTGTACTCATGATACTACCCCCAAACTCTTTTTCAGGGTTCTGATCGACAACAGGTATGGTGACCGGCGTTTCACGTGGAGGCTCGACGACGACTAGTTAGGCGGATCCCGGCGGACGGCCTGGACCCGTGTGGTTACGAGATCGATGTTTTTCTCTTTGCCAGTAGGCATTTGCTTGTAGTCTGTACTCAGACATGTATCTTCCGCTGTTGTATTATATTTGAGGCAGTTGTATGCCAATTGTATGAGATGTTGTATCCTGTATCTGTAATGTTGTGATATCATGTTGGAAATCCGGGGCATATGGCTTTGTCATATGTCGCGGTGGGACCGATATGTGCTTCGTCCCCGGATCTGGGTGGAAACACCTAGATCTGGAACAGTACCACATATCGGGCCTTACACCTTTTGGCTTGTATGCACTACCTATACGTGGGATTACGCGTATGGGCGCCTCCGCGGCGTAGCCTCGTTCGAAAGCTCTGAAAGACTTCCAGTTCAGCATTGTGACCGGGACTGATCGTCACCTGTGGTGTACGGATATCCCGCCTCACATAGACCCGGAGTGCGAGGGGCGACGGCCCAAGACCCCCCGGCCGGGACCTCTCTGATGAGCCGTAGGATGGACTGCGTTGTGTCGGATAGCCTTGGTGGGGTGCACCCTAACCAGGTGTACGCCACCCTGGAGATCTGAGCGTGTAGTGTCACACTAGTGCACCCCTGCAGGGAAGATTGATCTATCGATAGCCGTGTCCACGGTAATAGGACGCTTTATGCTGAAGCCAGACTCTACCACTACAAACTACTACTATTAAACTGTATGGTTCCGGTTTCTTTTCCTCGCAGGGAGTCGAGGAAGGGAACTCAGAGGCATTTTTAATTATGATTACAACTTATTATTATACAATGCTGCAGCAACTTCTGCTGCATTGTTACTTTCATTTCTGTTATATTAAACTGTTGGCTGATTCTTACCTCATGCTGCAAGACTCGTCGGAAGATGCTAGTCTTCGTTAGGCCTAGCTTCTTATCCTTGCTCTGGCTTTCTATCTTGCAGTCCACTATATACAGCCTCCCTTTTCCGTTTGATACAAATGCATAAATGCTTAGTAGCGGACGTAAGACTCGTGGGTATGCTAGATACTCACCTGATTTATTTTTCCCCCTTTTTGTTTTGCGTGATCGGCCGCTGCAGTCGACGTTGGAGTCCAGGAGCAGGAGATCCCCGATGCCGACCACTGCAACGTGAAGACCCCCGAAGCTATCTACGACGTCGAGTTACCCTTTGACCAGGAGTAGTTCGGAGGCTCCCAGGCAGGAGGCCTTGCCTTGTCGATCATTGTTGATTTTTGTGCTAGCCTTATTAAGGCAACCTTGTATCCTTGTGTCTGTACTCAGATACTATTGCTTCCGCTGACTTTGTGCTCTCGATCTGTTGTATTCGAGCCCTCGTGGCCCCTGGATTGTATTAAACAGCTTGTATTATTTTTATTTGTAGAGTTGTGTTGTGATATCTCACCGTGAGTCCCTGATCTCGATCGTGTACCTTGCGTGTATGATTACTGTACACGGTCTGATTTTGGGGGCGTCACACTGACGTCCTCTTGGAACCTTTCCTCATGGACGACTACCGAGTTGTTGATTTTGAAAGTCCAAGTTTGTGATAAGAGGGGGAGGGGGTGAATGATCACTTCAAATTTTTGAGTGAAGCTTTGAAGTGAAGCACAAACACAGCCGAAAGGATCACAGGAACAAGTAACAGGGAAGAAAAACTTGTAGCAAAACTAAACACAGCGAATCAAAACATGTTGAAGCTAAACTAGGAAGCAGATGCAATACAGAAAGTAAGTGCTTGAAGTAAAACGAACTCTTCACTCGGTGATGTTTGTTCGACCAGTTCACGCTCTGCAAAGCGCTACGCCTGGTTGGAGGTACTAGTGACTGAACACATGGAGCAAAACTCTCTCCGTTCGGTGCTCCTCTGGACCAATCTCCTTGAGCTTGGCCAATTTTGAATCGGGCTAGATTATCAAGGAAATCTCCGAAACCTTTGACAAACCTAAACTTCGAGGCGACAATAACTCTTCTCTCTCTGAAGACGACACTCTAACCGTCTAGGATAATTGCAGTTCTCCAAGATAACAAGGCTAGCAAGCTTTCACCTAAGTGATGTCTACACACGCTTCTATTCTTGTAGACTATGTTGGGCCTCCAAGCGCAGAGGTTTGTAGGACAGCAGCAATTTCCCTCAAGTGGATGACTTAAGGTTTATCGAACTCAGGGAAGTAGAGGTTGAAGATGGTCTACCTCAAGCAACCCTGCAATTAAGATACAAGAAGTGTCTTGTGTCCCGCAACACACCTAATACAACTAGGAGTTGTATAGGTGCACTAGTTCGGCAAAGAGATGGTAAGCTACGAGTGATAGGTGTGGCAAAGCAAGGTAATATAAATCTGTAATAAAAATTACAGCAAGGTAGAAAGTAGTAAACGTGAGCACAAACGGTATTGCAATGGTTGAAACAAGACACAGGCTTCATACTTTCACTAGTGGCAACTCCCAACAACATTAACATAGTGTAATCACATGATATTTCCTCTAAAACATGCATTGGAGACGTACTCGGAGGTCATTCCTTTGTGGTCAAGAGAGGACGAGAATTATGTAGGGCTACGAGAGCACACCTTAGATTTCGTAGTTCTCATCTATGGATTTCCCAATGTCACTGCGGCCATCCAAAGAGAGTACCACAATCACCACAACATATCTCAAGGATAGTCAAAGAAAAGCACCAAGAGACTCTCAATCTTCAATCAACACACAAAAGAGGAAATTACTCATGAAAACATTCTTCCAATCTATGTCCAATAGACCGCTATCACCTTGGTCTCGGAGATTATACTAAATATAGACAAGTGAGTACATCAAATCCAATACATAGAAGAAGAGGAAACATCATGGGATCACTCTTGATTAACATAGCCTATGATCACAATCAAGATCACATCATGGGAGAGAGAGATAAACACATAGATCAAGATACAAGACTTAGCCCCGAGGGGGAACTACTCATACATGGACATGGTGAGAGAGAGAGAGTTGTTGATGGAGAGGTGCAGCCCGGAGGAGATGAAGGCGGCGGTGGCCACGGCGGCGACGACGACGACGCCCACGACCCTTGGGGGCAGCGGCCCTTGACCCCATTCTTCTTCCTTGGATATGGTGCTGCTGTGGAGATTGATCTCCCCTTCAAGACGGCTGCCAAGGGGGAGGAACTTTCGTGGTGGCCTTTGAACTAGGTTTCCTCTCTTTATAAAGACTCTCGGATTTCCATCATTCAGATTACGTCTTCGGTATTTTGGGGCTCCAGGAGCATCCGTACTCCGATTGGATTTTATGTCTAGATCCACTGGAAAAAAAGTCTCTACAACTTTGTAGTTTTAAGTTTTTCCGTTTGAGGCAGTCTTCTTGCGTTTCCGATGCGATCTTTAAAATCTGTCTGGTGGGGACAGATTTCGGGAGAGTTAGAGTTCAACTCCTACAAAGCTCATTTTTGTGATTTTTTCTTTATCCAAGTAATTCCTACACATAAAGTACAAAAACAAGAACTTGTGCACTCTTGCAACCATTAATAGGTTAGTTCCAAAATATGTTATAAAAAGATATGAAAGTGTATCAAAAGCATAGCAATAGCACACAAAACATGTATGGATCCAGCCAAATTATAGATATGTTTGACACGTATCACTAAGTCATCGTGAATCTACTCAGATCAATGGGACTTAGGATTCGGTGGTTTGGCTTTTGGGTTTTTCTTCGGTGGCGTTTTTGGGATGCACTCTTCAGTCTCTCTCAGGAATAATCTCAGAGCAGCCAACCGCAAATGGAGGCGGGGGCGGCATATTTATAGGTGGCGATCCCGAGGTGCGAAATGATTGATTTGACCCAAAGTAACAACTTGACATGTGTCCACAACGGTCGTATTAGTCATCAATGACCAACTTTACTTGAGGAACAAGTAAAGATGACTCACGGACTTAGTTGTGCTTCGGAAGCCAAAGAACGGAGTCTTTGCTACCGAAACTTAACTTAGTGCACATCAAATTTCTTCTCTCTGGCTTCTCACTTGGTTTAGATTTGATCTGAGCATTTTCACAATAGCTTCCATGTCCACAAACTAAACCCCTCTTGATAGTATGGTTTTTTCTATGACTCAAAGAACAGAAAAATAACTACACAAAAACATCTAAGTCTTGCGCCATCTTCTTCATTTCCTTCAATGAGTTGAGCTTCAGGAAACCATCATTTTTAGGGGTCATCCTCCGTGATTAAGCTTCCTTCAAGAGGTTGTGCTTCGATAACTTGTAATTCTTCCCTGAAGCTTTATCACCTACCTTGTCCTTCAGGAACCTAATCACCTTTTTACACTCGAAAACATTGTTAGTTCCTCTACTGTCTTGTCCAACAATATCCAAAACACATGGGGGCAAAACTTTGCTCTTACAATCTCCCCCTTTTTGGACTATTGTTGAAAAAACAGGCATCGATAAAAGATATTGAAGTTTTTGTGAAGTGATGGAAACAAACTCTAAGATATAATTTTTTTGACTCCCCCTGAATGCAAGCACCGAAGATTTATATAATCAAAGTAGATGCTTGAGTAATATTTCTTCGGTGGAGATCAAAACAAATATCTTAGCGAAGGGAATTGCATTAGAGATTAGAAATCCAGAAGTATGTGCAATTCCTTCCAATCACCTGTGACTTAAAGATAATAACACCTGCAAGATAGACAATACGAAGAGCAACTTGCAAGCACGGGAGTTATTAATACTTAAGCGTAGCACAACAGTAGCACAACCGAATGTAAACTTAAGTTACAACCCAATCGAAAGAAATGGAATGTTTGTTGTAACTTAACCAAGGGAAGCAAAATACGAATGCAGAAACCCTTTTCCCGATGCAACTCTAAAATCATCGATGCCAACATTCTCCCCCTTTTTGTCAATGATTGGACAAAACGTGATGAAGTGGATCGAGAGAACTACTGTGCGGCATCAACACCATTGGATCCCGATGAAGAAGAGCTTGAAGATGACTCGCCGGAAGAAGATTGATGTCCCAAAGATTCTTCTTCCGACGCAAGCGAAGAAGAGCTTCGAGATTCTTCGTGGCGATGAGGTCGATGTCGAGGTCGCTGTCGTCGAGGCCGGCATCGTCCTTGGATGTGACAGAGTCATTGTCGGAGACGGTGTCGGGCCTGATGGGGTCTGGCTCGTTGACGAAGAATACTTCATCAATCTTGTGTAGGGGCGGGAGCTTCTAATTTGGTCGGTCAATTGTGTCGTCCCTGGAAATGTTTCGCTGCAAGTGTTCATACTCTTTAAAGATGCGATCATTGTGAAGAGCTTTGACAGAGTTGAATTTCCGCAGCCCTTTACAGGAGTGGCGCTTTAGCACACGAAGATATTGATTGTTGTTCAGTTATATGTTGCCAACATGATTGATCTCATCTGCCAAGAATTGCATCTGGCGCTGATTTGCTTTAATGAAGTTCTCAAGCATTTGCTGCGACCGAAGATTAACTTCAAATTGATGGAAGTCTTTCTGGAATTTCTTCAAGAAATTTCCGCTCATTGACTTTATGACGGACACCCACATAAGTAGCAAAGATGCTTTTGGGTTTCCTCAGCAATTCTAAAGTTTCACGCACTAGAGGGGTAAAGAGCTTCGGATGATGGCGTGCTACAAAATCTTCGTTACGGCCATAGTTGCAGACAGGTTGCAGCCAGGGAGAATATGGCTTCAGTGTAAATGGGAGTTCTGCAGCATGAACCAAGTTGCGAAGGAAGCAGTCTTCAAAATCAAATACCATTCCATGCGTGAGCTTCATGATGGCGTGCCTAACTTCAGGATAAATATTCGATTCCTCCGAAGCAGTACTCAATGGAATCATAGAGTTGGACAAAATGTAGAACCAAGTCTTGGAGATAAATATCAGATGCTTCGGGCGAATGTTTTCAGGTATGTAATCAGCTGTGATCTCAGTGTCCAACAAAGTTGTAAATTGAGCTTCGGTGAGGTCTGGTTCCATGTGAATCTTTTCAAGTTCTCCAGTGTGCGTTGGAATGTTTACAATTTCCATGAATTCTTCCGAAGACATTCTGAAGATTTGTCCTTGTATCATCCATTCAAGAATCCAAGTACTAGGCTCATTGGCATCACCCGAAACATAGAGTGTAGCATAGAACTGCTTAATGAGTTCAGAATTGAAGGGAGTGCTCAAGGAAAATAACCTAGTCAAATTCTGAGACTCAATAGTTTCGGCTATGTTCTGGAAGCATGTTGTAGTTGATAGGCTTCGCATATCGAGACAGCGGTGGCGGAACAACACACCCTTCTGCAAGTATACTTTGGTATACAAGATTTGTTGCTCTGTTGTCTAGAAGCGAAGATCATCCGCGGTGCGAGGCGAAGCATATGGACTTGTTCTGAAGAATCTGTGCTTCTTCTGATGTTGTGCAAGACAGAATTCCGGTCCATGGAGCGAAGAACAATCAGCACCCTTGAAAATTGGAAAAGTTTCCCTCGGGTAAATTGAGACAAGCTGGGTGTCCTAGCTGGGACGGCAGTGAGTGCGAGGCCTTTGCTGGCGAGCAGATGGAGAAATTTGAGAAAGGCCAGCGGCCTAAGCAATAGTTAAAGCCAGCTTTTGTGAAGGATTGATAATATCAACTTGGTCATCGTCTTCACGGGTCTCTGGCTGAGCAACATTTGCTTCAGATTCTTGAACTGATCTGGCTGAAGAATAATCACGAGAATCGCGAGTCCTTGAGTTTGAAGGGGTGGAGTGGTGAGATGCATGAGATTCCGGGCCAGGGGAGTGAGCATCAGCTGGTGGGTTGGCCACTCTTTGCGGCACGGGGGAGGGAGCATGCGGTGGAGGTGGAGCTTGGGGAGGAGTTGGTTCTGCGGCGGGTGGAGTTGGTGCGGGAGTGCGGGGAGCAGGGGTTCTTTGGGGAGTGAGAGATTTTGGTGGTGGTGTGGGAGTTTTGGTGGGTGGAGTTGTTTGTTATTTGGTTTTGGATGGCCTTGGCTTGGGAGCAGTAGGAGTGGGAACAGTTTCAGTGTCTTGCTTCGGCTGGCTGATGAGTTCATCACTGGTATCCATCTCAGCAGCCGAGGCCAAAGTCATCTTGCGCCTCTTGGTGGTTCTCTTCTTCGGCGAAGGGTCTGAAGGTTTAGGTTTAGAGGGTTTTGCTTCAAGCGAAGCCTTGCATTTCTTCGAGTCACTTGCCATGACGACAGTGTTGTGATTCTTGACCATTTCTTCAACAACAGCTTTGACCTTGCCTTTGTAGATTTCGATGTTGTCCTTGGTGACAGTATTCACATCAGTGACCTTTTGAAGCATAGAAAGTGCATTGTCCTTGAAGTCCTCATCGGTTTCTGCTTCAGCGCACTGCTGGTACTTGTGAATTTTGGCTGATTCAGCGCTGTCACGAGAGTGCAAGTCCTTCAGCTGACTGATCATGGTGGTGATCATTCCTTCAATGGTTCTTGAGATATACACATCACCAAGATCAAGTGCTTCAGGGTCAATTGCTTCGCACTTCTTCCAAATGGCTTCAGCAATGCCCAAGTGATCCCAAAGTTCACCTTCACGAGGATCAGGGAATCTGTGTTCACTTTGGAGATCTCCTTCCTCATGAGCTTCGGACAGAGTAACACCCTTTTGCTTCGGCGGATTTGCTTCAGCGGGTGGAGTCATGTCTACGACAACTTTCTTCTGAACAGCTCTGGCTGCTTTCTCAGCTTTCTTGGTGTTAAGTGCTGCAAGCATTGCTTTGCGTTTGGCTTTGTTCTGAGCTAGCTATCTGGCTTTAGCATCAACCTTCTCTTCATTCTTTTTGGCTTCGGCGAGCTTTCGCTTCGTTTCAGCCTGTTCAGCAGCAAGGTTGGCAGCATCAAGTTCTTGCCTTTTCTTTGTTGCTTCTCTTTCAACCTTCTGCTTGGCGGAAGAATCATGAGCCAAGACGTTCCTTTCAAGAGCCTCCTCGAAGTCTTTCTGCTTTAATTCTTCTTCCGTGATCTTGCGCTTGGATGATGGCTTTGGTGCAGCAGTTGGCTTAGGCTTTGACGGGGCAGCAGATTTCTCATCCTGCTTTTGCTTTGAGGGGTCATGCTTCTGCTTCGACCGCCTCTCAGAAGTGATGATCTGTGCAGGTGGCTTGGAGGCCAAAGGCTTCTCAATCACTAGGTTAGTGGTGTTGATAACTGGGCGAGCTGCGGACTTGTCAGTTGGATCTTGAATCCTTAGCCCTTTTGTTGCAGGTTTCTCTCCAGCCTTTTTCTTCAAGGGAATTCGAATATTTTCCTTGGTGGGAGGAGCGACGGGTACATCTTTAGATTCATCATCTGCGTCAGCTTCGACTTCTTCATCTATAGAGTCTTCAAGCGCTGCTTGCTCTAAAAGGATTCGCTCATCATCAGTGAAGGCTTGAGGGGGTGAAGCAGATTTCTTCCTAAGTTTCCTGGTCCGTTTCTTCTTGGAGCTCTGGCCCTCTCCAGCTTCTTCAGCAGCGAGTTTTTTTTGCTGCTTTCTTGGCTTCCTTGATGCGCTTCTTTTCAGCAGCAATTTCTAGGCGAATTTTCTCATCTGGATAATCATCGGGAGTTCTTAGGGAGGTTGGATGCGGAAGCTTCGGTGGCACTGGATAGTACAAGTGCCGATTTGCTTCGGTCCACTTGTCGCACATGTGAGAAGTGTAAAGATACGGAGGGTGCAAGGCAAACTGCATCGCCCATTTTCATTCGGGCACGCTGTTGTACTTCTACCATCTGATGGCCCAGTACCTCTGAATCCCTTGCAGGCGAATCTTTCCCTGGTCCTTGGTCTCTTCATCTTGGGTGTCATACCCAAGCTTCTTGTGAATAGCTTCGGGAATGCCACGAGCATTGTTCTTCTCCTTCATTCTGCCTCCTTTACTCCGCAGAGCTTTATGTTCTGCTTCGCTCAGGTGATCCAGAACCGAAGACTCATCTCCAAAACCCAAATCAGCAGACATCCTGTGAAGAAGAATAAGGGAAACGAGGGAAAAAGACATAGGTATGTTTGAGCATAGGCAAAAGTTTCGACCAAATAAAATTTTGACAAGAGATCCAATGAGAGCACTGGTCTAGAAGCAGTTTACAACTTGAACTAAGCTAGAATCTATCCTTCAACAAGTCCTAACCTAGTGCATGTCTCAACTAGATCTAAACATAGAACTAACCTGAATTGGGAAGGGAAGCTTTTGATAGCTAAAACAAGTTTCCTAGAAGTCAATGGATCTAACAGATCAAAGCAACCTAAAAAAAATCAAAGAGAAACCCTCAAGAACTTGGATCCAATCTAAGAAGGAAGAATAGAGAAGAGATTGGATCGAGGGGGCTCGGCGTACCCTGACTCGGTGGAGTCGAGCAGCTACGGCAGCGAGGAGCGGAGGAGATCTGCTCGTCGACGGCGGGAAGATCCTGTTGGATATATGCTCTAGAGGCAAATAATATATGATTATTTCAATATATCTAAATAAGTTCATGACCATTTTCATACTGTGCTGGAACAGTATCAGTGAAACAATGATACATGTGTGGTATAGAAACAACCAGAGTTCCTAGTCAGCCTCTCATGATGACTGGTTTATCGTCAACTGATGATTGTGGCTTCACAATCATGGACAATTAAGTCAATTGACGGTAAGGTCACCTCATTGAATGAATGATGTGATGAACATTACCCAATGCAAGCATTGCAACATGATCAAATCGTAAAAGTTCAGTGTTGTAATTACAGAACGTAGTAGCCTGTTCCTTTGACCGTGAGATCACGCATAATTGCTATCTTTTGAGGATGCTTTGAGTGCATTAACCGTCACACTGAAACATGGTGACCATAAAGGTGTATCTTGGGCTATCCGATTGGATATGTTGAGGAGTGTTGATTCAAGAGCGGGATTTGTCAATCCATATAATGGAAAGATACTTCATGGCCAACTCGGTGAGGTTGCATCCATAAAGCTGCGCAGCGTGTGACTAGGTCACAAGGATGAATATCACGGAACGAATGAATAAGATTTGTCGGTAACAAGATAGAACTAATGCATTGGATGCATTTGATCAAATCTTGGACTAATCTAGTATCGCATGACAAAGGGAATGGTATACAACGTGTACGGTTCAATCGGTTACTTCCGGAATGCACATGGGTCATTATGGGCATCCAGGTCCCGCTATTGATCATTGGCCGTAGGCTTTGTCTCGGTCATGACTGGAGTGTTCTCGGACCGTAGGGTAACACACTTAAGGGCTCGATGAATATCGGAGACCTTTTCGGAACTATCGGAGTTACCGGAGAAGAGAGAAAGACGTACCGGAAAAGTTCCGTGTTGGTCCGAAGGACGTTAGGAGTGAGCTGGAAGGAGTTCCGGATCATCGGGAGATGAAATAATATGTATTATTTATTAATTAAGTGAATTAATAATTAATAATAATTTATTTCAGATTAAAAAGTGCAATGGGCCTTATTTGTGAAAGAAGCCCATTAGGGGAAGGAGGAAAATAAAAGGGAAAAGGAAAAAAAAGGGAGGGCGACATGGGCCTTGGGGCCCATGTGGGTGGCGCCCCACTTCCCCCCCTCCTCCTAGCCGCACCCACCCCCATTGGAAAGGGATTAGTCCCACATTGCCAAGGGAAAGGGGGTTGACTCCTTCCGCCTGCCTATATAAAGATGGGCAGGGGTGCACTTATTTAACACAGAAAAATTCGCAGAGAATTCAATATTACTCTGAATTGAGATCGGTTTTCACCGGTCTTCTCCCCTCTCTCGTCTCTCTCAAGACGGGGCCCCCTTGTCTGGAACCTGTGCTGGGATTGAGGTTTCTATGCTACGCGGACGCCGTCGTGCTGCCGAAACTCCGGTTCCGGGAGGTCTACTTCCGCCACCTTCGCTAGATCGGACAACGGAGGTCGTCATCGAGTCCGTACGTGTGTGAGTACTACGAGGTGCTGCACGTGCGACACTACCACCCAACAAGGTGCTAACACGGCCAGGGGGCTGTGAAAGGTTTATGGCTTCATCAACCACGTTTGCGGGAACATTTCCCGCGCAACGGACTACATCCCGAGGTATGTTTCCGCAAGTCTTTCCGTTACGGCATTACAGCTAGATAGATCTTGGGTTAAGGGCGACGCTAGTTAGAAAAATTATTGTTTTCTGCTGCGAGACCCAATAGCGGTATCATGAGCTAGATCTATGCTTCGTATTGCTGTACGGTTAGAACACATCGGGGATGTAGGCGTTGATTCTACGATTGTTACCCTCTCACGTGTACTTGTTATATCTGTGGCATTGTTTGATGAAGCGCCCCCCGACCGACCTTACGCGTACGCTTACACGAGACTGGTTCCACGCTGGACATACGGATTGTACCGTATAAAGTGGCTCTGGGGGGTGTTTGTCTCTCTTACTTTAGAGGATATGGCATTTGCAACGGAAGGCCCCGTACGGGGTGTAATAGAGACAATCTATAATCAGCATTGTGGTTCAATGTTCGTAGAAACGGTTGATCTATGAAAAGCCCTAGCAGCCACGTAAAACATGCAATATACAAAATAGAGGCGTCTAACTTTATATTGCAGAGGGGGCTATTGTTGTTTGCTTAATCTTGATGTAGTGATAGCTTTGCTATGTGTTACTAGAAAGTAGTAAACGTTCATCATGATGAAACAAACTTAAATGGACACACTGTAGACTTAGTGCCACATGATCATACATCTTAAAACATGCTAGTATAGGATACACGACGGTAGCATAAAATAAGATGATCCCTTATAAAATGCCAAACATAAGTATTCTACCGAAGTGTGCACCACCTGGAAGGTTCTCTTTATGATAGGCAGGCCGTGACGATCGGGTGTCATACATACATTAGAGTTCGCATGAGGTTGGGCCTGGCAAGCCTAGCATATGTAGATATGGCCTTGCTAAGCAGCATATAACATTAAGGTCAATTTGGCGAGCCTAGCATATGCAGATATGGCCTCGGAATACTAGAGATCGAAAGATCGAGCATGAGTTGCATATAGGATGTGATCACACAAACTAGTTGTCTACCTTTGAAACTAATCCGTCGGCCGTTGTGATATTCGAGGACGGATAGTGAATCTGGATCATGTAATCACTAAAACTTCTTAGGGGTGATTGTTTTAGTGTGAGCTCATCTATAATATGATTATTATGAACTCAGTGTTATGAACTAGTCTTAATTGTTTTCCTTGCAAATATTTTGTAGAAAATTAAAATGGACATGAATCAGTATCATGGATTGGTTACTTTCTTACGTGGTGAAAGACCTAAAGATGATGGGTCAAATTTCGTTGATTGGTACTTATACCTTAGGACTGTGCTCAAGAGAGCTAACCTCTTGTTCGTGATACAAGAGCGTATGGGAGACCCTCCAGTAGACAACATGGATGAAAAAGTAATGCTTGATTACCATAATCGTCGAAGGACTTACGCCATGGTTAAAAGTGTCATAGAAACTAGCTTTCCGCAAGATTTACATGAACAATATGCGGATATGGACATGTTTGACACAATCGACATGATGAAGTCATTGTTTATACATCAGTTCAGAGTGGCCAGATTTGAGTTAGAAAATGAGTTTCTTACTACAAAGATGGAAGAGAACACTTGTCTGAAAACACATGTAGCCAAGATGCATGGGATACATCTGAAACTCGTGGAGGACTTTGACTATTGGACCACAGAGGATTCTTCTATAAACACGGTGCTACACTCGCTTCCACCGAGTTACACAGACTTTGTCCATGACTATGTCGGAAGAGGTGAAAGCCTTCAGTTCTTTGAGTTCATGGTCAACCTCCGAGATTTAGAGGTTGAACCCATTGAAGGAGAAATTGTGGATGGAGAAGGTATATGTTTGATATACTCGTTATAAATGTTTGTTCTCTTATACAACATTTGCAGTTTAATAAGTATTTGATACTTGTTCTATTTTATGAAAACAGGGCCTGTCGTTGCATGGACGGGAAGAGGTGCGATCCAGGATTGATGGCAACCAAGACAGTTGATGGCCACCAAGATTTCACCAAGACATCTATCATAGAATTATACTTAGAGTATTAGATAAATCTTTTGTAATCAATCAAATATGAACACTTAGTGGTATGTCTTGCATCTCGTGAGACAAAGTTATTCATGTTTTGAGACAAGTCAGTTGTTCCAGTTTGATGAATAAAGTGTGCTTATACTATGATTGCAATTGAGTTTATAATATGACAGAAGCATTTATAAAACACCATAATTGTCAAGTGATATTCAATGTTTAATGATTAAGTTATTATGAATAACAATAAGGTCAAAAGTCATAACTATACTAAATGCATGAGATGAATTCATAAATGATGAATTCATTAGATACTCGATCTATTAAATCATGAATTTATTATCAACCAAGATGACTAATGACGAAGTTCTAGCAAAGTAGAACTTGCGCCAAACATTGTACATAAATGATGTATTAACCAAGCGCATGAATAATCATTAAAGATGCTTCGCATGATTAATTGAACAAGGCATTCAGTTAAGATCATAAATATGAGATTACGGAATCACAGTGAAGTTGGATATAAGAATACAAATCACCATGATGTGATCAAAGTGATGAGTATTATAGTTGTAAGTGCATCAAGTGCCCTCCCCTTGAAGTTTTGGAGTTCGATGACAAAAAGGTTAAGGGACTGATGTGTTTGTGAGTATACACAGGAGAACAGACCCTAATGAGGTGTTTAACCACCAATGTCGACCCCTCAAAATGTTGAGGAACATTGGAGAAATCGGTGCGTTTCCTGAAGAATGAAGTTGCGCGAAATCCTGAGGAAGTAGGATCCTGAAGCGTTCGGTTGAAGATGAAGCTGAAGACGATCCTGAGGACGTTCGCGCTGAAGACAAAGTTGAAGAGTAGTCTTCGCTAAGACTTTTTATACTTCTTGAGTCATAGGAAAACACCGCACTGTTGGAGGGGTTGAAGAAAACGAGTTCCGAAGGTCTGAGGAAGTGCTCAGCTAGGAATCCTGAAGAAAAACCCTGAGGAAATCTCCTGCAGTAGAAGTTCAGCTCCTCGGGTGTATGAGAGTTTGTTCTTCAGGACACTGAGGAATCTGTCTTCGGTTGAGGAGTCTGGAGACTGCGAGTGCAATTCTCCTGAAGAGAGAGAAATCTCCTGCAGTAGAAGTTCAGTCCTCATGTGTCTGAGACGTTGTTCTTCAGGAAACTGAGGTAACTAACTTCGGTTGAGGAGTCTGGAGAGAGAATACTTTGACCGTGCCACGTGTTGCGTGGTGAGAGGCTAGAACTTGTCTAGCAACGGTCATTTCCGAGGGCATGAGAGTAATTGCATGCATGGGCATTTATGTCCTTTCGCCTCGGGTTGCTCCGCGGCTATAAATAGCCACCCCCAGCCCTTGTGGGTTGGCTGCTCCGAGAGAAAAACTGACACTTGTCATTTGAGAGCAACCCACCTCTGAGGAAACTGAAGAACCTATGTGAGGAAAACCACCAGCCTGTGTAGTTGAGAATTTCTGAGGAAGTCGGTTCGAGTGATCCGAAGCTTTTTACTCTTGAAGACTGTGATCTTCCAGCTGGTGTAGAAGTCTTCAGTCTGAGGAAGTCAAGATGAAATAGTGACTTCCCGGAGTGACTGAGTTTGTGAAGGTTTCGGGAGTCTACCTTGAAGACTCACCTGAGTTATTGGACGGAGTCTGAGGACTTTAGTTCAAGGAGAACAAGGTGAAGACTATGTCTTCTGATTTGAATCTCAGCCTCTCCAACCAGACGTAGAGTTGTCACAGCAACTTGAACTGGTCTACCAAACCAATGTCTTCAACATCTGGTGATATCTCTTCAATCTCTTAAGCTTCAGTATTATGTCTTCAGTATCTATGTTGACTTCTTGTGCTTCAGCTCTCCCTCTGCTATTTGTCTTCATACTATGCATCTGAAGTAGTTCTGTTTATCTGAATTGATTTATTTCTGTTGCATTATGATGAGCTTCCCTAATGATTATATTCTGTGAAGTTTTATTTCTTCATGATTTTGGTTACTTCTTCAGCTTCATGATTGCTTCAGTCCTGAAGAAAATCAAAATCTGGTAGCAAAATTGAAAATCTCCCATTCACCCCCCTCTGGTCGATATATTGCACTTTCAATTGGTATCAGAGCAAGGTACTCCCTTGTTCTGTGTGATTCGGTTTAACCACCTGGAGTTTTAGTTATGTCGACCTCATGTACAATGATCGTTGCCTCAAACTGCCCCATCTTCGACGGAACAGACTATCCATACTGGAAGAACAAGATGAGGATGCATCTTGAAGCCATTGACAAGGATCTGTGGGACATTGTTGATCAAGGCATTCCTGAAGCAAATCTGATGACTGCTCCCGAAGTTGTCAAGAAGAACTGGCAGCTTGATGCAAAAGCTCGAAGCATCATTGGTGGTCATCTCAGTAAGGCTCAGTTCAACCGTATCAGTGGTCTGGATATTGCAAAGAAGATATGGACAAGACTGTCTAAAGTCAATGAAGGAGTCTCAGCTCAACGAGACTCACGAGTTGATACACTACGCAGTCTCTTCAATCGGTTCAAGAGGCTGGACAATGAGCACGTGCAACAAACCTTTGACAGACTCACTGACATATCCAATGAACTTCAAGCACTAGGTGCCGCTGATATCACAGATCATGAAGTTGTGAAGAAACTACTGAGGTCACTGGATGACTCATTTGAGTTCCTATCACTGATGATTCAAGAAAGGCCTGACTTCAAGACTCTGGATCCAACGGACATTCTCGAGCGCCTCAATGCTCATGAACTGAAGCTCTCTGAAAAACGAGACTTATACAGCCCCACGCCTAAGGTCCGCGCGCTAAAAGCTAGAGCACGAAGAGTGTCCTCTGATGAAGAGTCTGATGCTGATACTGATAATCCTGAGACTCTCAGTCGTGAACTTGCTCTCCTAACCAGAAAGTTTCAAAGGTACACGAAGAAGAATCGCTTCGGAAATTCCTCAAGATCGTCCTCAAGAAAAAGCAAAGATGATGATTCTGTCGAAGCTAGAAAGAGAATTTGCCACAAGTGCAAGAAACCTGGGCATTACATCGCTGAGTGTCCTTTATGGGAAAAGGAAGCTAAGCTGAAGAAGAAGAAAGGGAAAGATGACAGTTCTGATGAAAAGACAAAGAAGAAATCCTCAGGATCCTCAAAGTCTGCTGGATACAGGAATAGCAGTTCCCGTAAGGCTCGCGCTTATCTCGGGAAAGAATTGGACTCGGAAGAATTTGGTTCCAACCCTGATGCTGAGGAAGAAGAATCTGAGGGTGTGGCTGGGTTGGCTCTTGCCACGACGTTTGTCTCAAAGTCAATCTTCAGCACTAAGGAATCTGGTCTATCACATGCTGATGATGAAGCTGAAGACACAACTCCTTCCTTCTGCTTCATGGCCAAGTCCTCCAAGGTATCTTCTTACTCATCATCAGATGAACCCTCTGATGAAGAACCTGATGAAAACTATGCTAAACTTGCTAAACTTGCATCTAAGAAACAACGTGCACTTGAAAAGACTCAGATCTCACTAAACAAAAGTGATGATATGTTGATTGAGGAAATGACGAAGACTCAAAAGTTGACTGATGAATCAAAAATTCTTCAGTCAAAGTTTGATGACTTGTTCAATCGTCATGAGGCACTCCTTACCGATCATGAAAAGCTGTATCATGAGTTCCTCATGAGGAAACAAGAACTTGAACGTGTAAGGATGTCTCATGACGATCTGAGGAAAGAAAATGATTCACTCCTCTCCCAACAGATCATCATGCCACAAGAAGGATTCAATCCTCCCTGTTTAAAATGCATTGAACATGATCAAATCATCTCTGTGTCTATTTCCTCAATGTCTTCAGACTCTGTTATTTCTATTGCCTCTGTGGTATCTAACCCCTCATTTGAGGATACCATAGACATTGCTGAAGAAAATGCTAGGTTGAAGAGTCTACTGGAAACAGGCATGTTCAAGTGTCTGAAAGGACATCAGACCCTTTGTGACATTCTCAAGAAACAGATCCTCAACAGAAACCCGAGGAAAGAAGGTGTCGCATTCACTCCGAAACTCAACCCTGATGGGTCTTACTGGAAACCTGAGCAATATCCAGAGACCACTTGGGTTCGGGCAAAGATGCCTCCTCCTGATCCCTATATCTTATCTGGTTATGATGTTGTTTCTTCAGATGTGATGATTGAGTCATTTGACTCAAACTATAAACTGTTTAAGAATGGTAAAGGTGAGGTATTTGCCAGATACATCGGAACTAACTGCAGGAACGGTTCTCCAGTCAAGCAGATCTGGGTTTCGAAGGACCTCATCACTAACCTTCCTGTGAATGCAGATGCAAATGAGCTGAGGAGATCATCTGAGGACGATACCTTAGAAGGAAATGATTATAATCATGTATCTGCTAACCATTTTGTTCACAGGGAAGCTCCTAATAAGAATGCTTATTCATTTGTTTATCCTAATGCTACCATCTCACACCCCATTAGGTCTCATCATCCTCATCAATCCTCATATGCCTCAAGACCACCCATGAAGATGTGGGTGGTTAAGAACTAATCATCCTTGCAGGGACATGTCCTGTGGCAATTACAATTTCTGCAGATCATATGCCCAAGACAACAACATTTGAGTCAGTTGAAGGATAATTATACTGTTTGGTTTCATAGAATCAATCCTGAGGAACATCCTGAGGAATTAATTCAGAGGAACCTTAAATTCCTCAAACTGAGACTGGCTCATAACTTGCTGTATGAGATACTAATTCATTTGCAGGGAAAGACTTAATGGGTGATGGACAGTGGATGCACTAATCACATGACTGGTGACAGAAGTCTTCTTATGGAATCATCACTGAGTCCTTCTTCAAAGAAAACCATCACCTTCGCTGATAAAGTGGGGTTAGGAAAGGTGACCTGTATATTGTAGATTTCTCTGAAGGTCCTCAGGTCGCTACATGCCTCATGGCACGAGCCTCAGAGTGCTGGCTATGGCATCGAAGACTCGGCCACGCTGGAATGAGAAATCTTCAGAAGCTAGTTCTGAAGAAACATGTCCTCGGGATTGAGGAAATCAGATTCTCAAAGGATCGGCTCTGTGGTGCTTTCGAAGCTGGAAAGATGACCAAGGCCAACCACCCAGCGAAGACCATCATGACTACTACGAGACCACTGGAATTGCTTCACATGGACCTATTCGGTCCTCCAAAGTATTCAAGCTTTGGAGGTAATATGTATGGTCTTGTTATTGTTGATGACTTCTCATGATACACTTGGGTGCATTTTCTTCTCTATAAGTCAGAAACCTCAGCAAAATGGAGTTGTTGAGAGGAAGAATCGAACCCTCATCGAGATGGCTCGCACGATGCTGGCTGAGTACAATACTCCACTCAAGTGGTGGGCTGAAGCAATCAACACTGCATGCCACATCGTCAATCGAGTTTATCTTCATAAGTTCTTCAATCAAACATCATACGAGTTAATGGTCGGTAAGAAACCTAATGTAAGTTACTTCAAAGTATTCGGTGCACCCTGCTGGATTCGTGATCCTCATCACGAGTCGAAATTTGCACCCAAAGCATGTGAGGGCTTCATGCTTGGTTATGGTATCAACTCACACACCTACAAAGTCTTCAATATTAGTCATCATAAAATTGTCGAAACTGTAGACGTGCGATTTGATGAATCTGATGGCTCCCAAAGAGAGCACCTGCCACATGATTTAGGTGAAGCACCACCTGAAGAACAGATCAATATGATGGGTGCTGGTGACATCATTCCTGTGGATCATCCTGAAGAAACCCACATACCTCCTGCTCCTGAAGAACATCCAAATCCTGATGCAGATAATCCTGACGACGATCCTGATCCTGAGGCTCCTGATACCCCTGAAGCTCCCGAAGCACCTGAAGCAGATGCAAATGAATCTGACACCAGTGACGAAGATGCGCCTCAAGATCATCCTCCTCGACTTCCTCGTGTGGAAAATGAAGTTCAAGTGGACAAAATCCTCGCTGATGTCAACCTACCAGGTCCTCTTACTCGTGCAAGAGCTAATCGTATCGCTAACTTTTGTGGGCATTTCTCGTTTGTATCTATTTCAGAGCCCACCAAAGTCACCGAGGCATTCCGAGAAGCGGAATGGATTCAGGCAATGCAAGACGAACTTCTTCAGTTTAAACTGAATGATATTTGGGAACTTGTCAAACGTCCTAATCCTCGAGTTCACAATGTCATCGACACGAAGTGGATCTATCGCAACAAACTCGATGAAGATGGACAAGTCGTCAGAAACAAAGCTCGTCTAGTAGCTCAAGGATATACTCAAGTCGAGGGGATCGACTTCGGTGAAACCTTCGCTCCTGTTGCTAGACTTGAGTCCATTCGTATTATGCTTGCATTCGCTAACCATCATAATATCAAATTATATCAAATGGATGTGAAAAGTGCCTTCCTCAATGGAAATATCGAGGAAGAAGTATATGTTTCTCAACCTCCAGGCTTTGAAGACGCAAAGAAACCTGATATGGTGTACAGATTGAAGAAAGCCCTCTATGGACTGAAGCAAGCCCCTCGGGCTTGGTATGACACACTAAGGGACTTCCTCATCAGCAAGGGCTTCAAATCTGGTTCCCTTGATCCAACTCTTTTCACAAAACGATATGATGATGCATTATTCATATGTCAAATTTATGTTGATGACATAATATTTGGATGCACTAACAAGAAATACAGTGAAGAATTTGCATTCTTGATGAGTGAATAGTATCAGATGTCGATGATGGGCGAACTAAAGTTCTTCTTAGGGCTCCAAATTCGCCAACAACGCAACGACATCTTCATCTCTCAGGAGAAGTACCTCAAGGAGTGCCTGAGGAAATTCGGGATGCAAGACTGCAAGGGCATCAAGACACCGATGCCCATAAATGGACAGCTTGGTCCTAATGAAAATGGCAAGGACTACGATCAAAAGGTATACCGCTCCATGATAGGTTCTCTGCTATATCTATGTGCATCTAGACCTGATATAATGTTGAGCGTTTGCATGTGTGCCCGATTCCAAGCGGCACCAAAGGAATCGCATCACCAAGCGGTGAAACGAATTCTTCGATATTTGGCTCACACCCCGTCGCTAGGCTTATGGTATCCAAAAGGCACACAGCTGGATCTCGTCGGATACTCAGACTCAGATTATGCTGGAGATTGAGTGGATCGGAAGTCTACCTCAGGAACATGTCACTTCCTCGGACGTTCTCTTGTGTGCTGGTCATCGAAGAAGCAGAACTGCGTCTCCCTCTCCACCGCTGAAGCTGAATACATTGCTGCTGGTGCAAGCTGCTCACAGCTTCTTTGGATGAAGCAAACCCTGAAGGACTACGGCATCAACTTGAAGAAAGTACCACTATTATGTGACAATGAGAGCGCCATCAAGATCTCTCAGAATCCAGTACAACACTCGAGGACGAAGCATATTGAGATACGGTATCACTTTCTTCGGGATCATGTATTGAAGGAAGATATCGTCATCAGCCACGTGAAGATTGAAGACCAACTTGCTGATATATTCACTAAGTTTTTGGATGAGAAGCGATTTAGCACTCTGAGGTGTGAGTTAAATATCTTAGATTCCTCAAACGTCCTGTGAATGGACACACATCCTAATGCTTAAACAATATTGAAGAATCCTGATGCACAACACACGATGCGTTGTACTCCTCAAATCATGAGGAACTACCTTGCTAAGTGTGAAGAAATTAACGTGGAATTGACTCAAGATCCATACGACAATTGTATGGTATCAAGTGTCTCATTCCCTATAAGGTGGGTAGCGCCACCTCCCAAACACCTCAGGAGTTGGTGTTCCTCAACTTCCTCAGGATTTGATGTTACTCAGCTTCCTCAGGATTCGAAGTCTTTATTTCTGATGATCACCGTGTTTGTCCTCAACAGCGTTCACCTATAGTTATTGATCTTCAGCTTTTGCTTCTTCATCTAGGTGAACGTGATCGGACCCGTCCCTCTGTGCTCACTTATCTAATCTGTCTATCTCATATGCGTTCATCCGGAAATCATGTATTCAGGTTGAGACCATTAGTCTTCATCATCAGCCTGAGACCAGTTGTCTTCATTCTCAGCCTTTGTCCTCAAGTTCCTCAAATCACGGACTTACTGTTACAACTGTCTTCAATTGGTTGTGATTTTACCGCACGTCGTACTTATCCACCATTAAGATATCCACTGAGGATCCCAACAATCAGGGGCAATCTGGTCCACAAATTTCGCAACCCCTCAGTTTTTATCCCTCTATAAATAGCCTTCTACCCCCTCCCCCCGGTCATTTACCCCCAACGCCTCCCACACTCTCGCGCCGCCGCCCTTGAGCTCCTCAAGCTCGAGCGCTAACGTCGCCGGAGTTCGCCGTCGCGGGGAAGAAGACTCATTGTTCCTCAGCATTCGCCTCAAGTCTGGTATGCTTATTCCTCAGTGGTTTATTCCTCAGCATATTATTCCTCAGTACTACTGTGTCCTCAAGCCAGTTCATCCTCAACTGTACTGCTAGTTTTCTGAAACCTGTACCTATGCCTCATTCCTTTGTTTTCCTCAGACTATTCCTCATGAACGCATATAACCGTACCCCACTTCCCTCACAACTTAATGCTGTCACAGGTACATGTCTGCTGAGGAATCGTATGGTTCTCATAGTCTCATTTCATTTGCAGCTCAGCTCGAACGTACAATTCCTCAGTCTCCACCGCTAAAGCAAATGGCTCCTCGACGTAAGCACATTGATACCGCTAAAGACTTGCCCCCGAAGCTATATGAAAAGATGAAGACTCCTGAATGAGAAACCGCTGATGATCATAAGAAAAGGGTACAAAAGATCACGAGGGAATGGGCCAAGCGTTGGGTGGCCTATCAATGGCTTAATCCTCATCATGAGGAAATGTTTGCAGTTAATCCGCCACTGAAGACCTTGGGTATCAAGGCTCGACCTCCACCAGCTCCTGGAGTCATTCCTGATCCCACAACAATGCGCACTCCTGAAGATTTTCCTGCGGCATATCAGCAGTACCTCAAGCGCACTCGCAGTCGTGTCAAAAATCTGGTCCGTGACTTGACTGCTTCAATACAGATTCCGCCTCAAGATCAGTCTCAACCCAGACAACAACCTCCGCCTCAGCACCGCAAAAAGGCTCCCGGCATGACACCTTCCTAGAAGACCTCAGCTAAGCCTCAAGTTGTTGGCTCCTCATGTCAACACACAGATGGTGCTGCCCCCTCCTCATGGATACGCACTGATGAATCTGGTGCTCCTGAGGCCTCAACCACAATGCCTCAGTCTCAGCTGAAGACCAAAACTATTCTTCAACGTGGCCCTCGCCCCTCACCAAAGAAAACTGCTATGCGTGGCGCCATTCATCATACTCCTCAATCCTCTGATGATGAAGATGAATTTGAGGATTTGGCCGGCTTCGTCGCCACTGAAGCTGATAAGATTGAATATGTGCGTGCTGCGGCCAGACGCAAAGCTGAAGCAACGGGTTCAGAAATCCCGCTTCTCCTTGATCCTAAGAAGATCTTGGAGTACATTGAAATTTGGTCTGTTAAGCCTGACACTCCGCTTGATGATTTGGACATCCCGAAAGACATCAAATTCTATGTTCAACAATTCCTCATAAACGAGATTCATCAACGAGATCTTCAGAAACAGTTGAAGGCCAAACTGAAGGAAGTCCTCAGTGACTTCAAAAAGAAACCTATCACTGATGTTACTCCTCAAGAGTTTATAGAGCATCAATGTGAAGTTCAACGCCTGAACATTGAGTTCGCTGCCAACCGTACTTATATTGGCAAATCCAAAGAACGGATCTCTCAACAGATGGCAAAGTTGATGAAGCTTCGACAGCCTGCTTCCTCAGTACCCACTGCTGCCACTGCTAAAAGCCTCAAGCACCTGCCTGAAGCCCAACCCTCAACTCCACCTGCTGAGAAGAAGCCTACTGTTGAAGAACCCATTGATGCTACACCACTTTCCTCAGCTCCTCCGACCAAACAGGCCGCTGATACCACCGTTCATATTACTGCTACCTCAACTCCACCTCAAAATCCTCAGCGCAGTTTAATCGTCTTCAGTCCACCCCCTGCTGCAACACCCATTGTTCCAACTCCTCCGTCCCCACCGCCACCAGTTATCACTGAGATTGAAGACATGGACGTCGACATTATGGATGATGGAACTCCTCGTGTCCATGATGAGGATTACGGGCTGACCAACTCGCCCACTCATACGGTCTTCTCACCTGAGCCTCACTCCAACACTGTGACTGAGGTGCTTCCTGATACTTCTCTACAGTCTGAAGAATCAGTTGGAGCATCGTCCTCAACGTCTGATGCTGATGACCCAGAAGCCACAAGTGCTCCCACAAACTCTGTTGCTGATACTGATGCTGCTGAACCTACCACTGCTGATCCTCAGCCAGATCCACCAGCCGCTAAAACTGAAGCTGAAGCCGAACAAAGCACAAATGCCCAACCTGAAGCTGAAAACAGTACAAATGCTGAAGCCTCAAAGGATGGCTCTGAAGACAAACAGGCCACATCACCTCGTCTCCCCAAGGACATCAACACATCTGTGCCTGACGCATCTGCAGCTCCGCCTCAACCTCAAGCCTCTCTTCAAATTGAAGTGCCTCAAGCGCCTTCACCACCTCAAGGCCCAATTCAAGCTCGGTCTTTGTGTCCGAAGCAGAAGCAACCGTTCTTCCGTGACCTTGAAGCTGATGATACCCCAAGCTTTGATGCTACTGACTTCTTCAATGCCATGAGTTTCTTCCAAGAGGGGATTCAAAATCCATATCATTCTGCTCCACCTCGAAAGCTACTGAGGTTCTGGACTGCCACTCAGAAGAACTATTATGCTTCAGTGCTCTACAAGCAAAACAAACTGTTTCCTCACAAGCATATTCCTTTGCTGGATATGGAAGCTCTTCCCTGCTTCAAAAATGTGCTTCAGGATCTGCATCATGCCAAGCTGCTTCAGTTCTTCTCTGAATGCATACACTGGAATGAAGAGCTTGTGCTTCAGTTTTATGCCACGTTGTATGTTTCAGGAAATCCTCTGGATATCAACACTTGGGTTCTCGAGTGGATGACTGAGCATCATCACTACACCATCACTGTTCCTGAAGCAATTGATATTCTTGAGTTGCCTCAGTGCACTTCCCCAGCTGCCTGCTCCTATGGGGCTCAAATTCTTCGAGATGACCTGATGAACATGCTAATGAAACCTCAGGCCCCTGAAGCCCCAGCTCGCACAAAGTTTCCTGTCTCTGAGCTTCTGTATCTGCCAAGTACGTTGTATCGGATTATGGCAAAGACCTTCTGCCCCATTAAAGGCTATGAATCCACTGCTGAAGAAGTCATTGGCATCATGAAGAACATACTCCACAACCTTTGCATGTCTGGGTCAATCAACGTCCCTGACTTCTTCTTCAGAACTATGGTTGATGCAGCACAGAATCCTCATATCCTGAAGCCATATGCGCCTTGGATCATGAAGCTCATTCGAGCCGTGACTGGACTTGATTTCCAACCTGATCACCCGAATCACAGGACCTATCTGCCGCCTGTCGAAGTGCTTCAGCATACTATTGCTTCAAATGACAAAGGCAAAGACATCTTCTATGAAGCAGTTCTCCCGACCAATTCCCTCGGTGGAAACATTCGTCATCCTCAGTCTCGCACAACGGATGAAACCAGAACTTATGCCTCAACTGAGGATACAACTCAGGCTCGAGTGATGACTGACCGAGAGCTTCTGATTAGTCTTCATCAGAAAGTTGATTGTAATCATGATTGGGTGAAGCGTCAGTTTTCTGAAATCCTCAGCTACATGGCTCAGATGCATTATTCAGTGAAGAAAGTGCATCAGTATACTCATCATACATATCAACATCTTGATGCCTTGATGAAAGAAGTACTCACCCCTGAAGACCTTGAAAATTTGAATCTTCAACAACCTCCAATTCCTGCAATCCGACCCCCGAGGCAATTCAGACGTTGCACAACTCCTCCTCCGGACATGGATTCCTATTCCTCAAACCAGGAGTTGACTGCTGAAGAAGCTGAAGACACTGTTGCCTGCCCGCACACTGCAACAGACTGCCTCAGGCGTGACTCACCTCAGCCTTGAAGCATATTCAACAGGACGTTAGCTTCAGTTTTTCCCTTTTTGTTCATTTTATGACAAAGGGGGAGAATCTGTTAGTCTTCAAGCGGGTTTTAGTTATGGGGTTCTTCAGTTACAACTCTCGTTCTTCAATTTTTTTTGTAACGAGTTGTAAACTGTTATTTTGGTGTTTGCCTGATACTATTCCTCAGTTACCTCATGCTATTTCCTCACATTTATCATATATGCATGTGATTATCTCTGCAAACATCTCTCTCTGTGCGTTGTTTAAATTCCTCAAACACTTCATAACATGCACTTCTTCAAAAATGCCTGGATATAGGGGGAGCTCCTCATATACCTCAAAATGCTTTAGATATTAAACATTCTTCAACTTATATGCATATCCTCAGGGGGGGCTTCATTATATCCAGCTTAATAACATAAATGTTCTTCAAAGTTTTTATTCTTCAAACTCATAATTTTATCCCCGTTGAAGCTTAACCTGATTGTCATCAAATCACCAAAAAGGGGGAGATTGTAAGTGCATCAAGTGCCCTCCCCTTGAATTTTTGGAGTTTGATGACAAAACGGTTAAGGGACTGATGTGTTTGTGAGTATACACAGGAGAACAGTCCCTGATGAGGTGTTTAACCACCAATGTCGACCCCTCAAAATGTTGAGGAACATTGGAGAAATCGGTGCGTTTCCTGAAGAATGAAGTTGCGCGAAATCCTGAGGAAGTAGGATCCTGAAGTGTTCGGTTGAAGCTGAAGCTGAAGACGATCCTGAGGACGTTCGCGCTGAAGACAAAGTTGAAGAGTAGTCTTCGCTAAGACTTTTTATACTTCTTGAGTCATAGGAAAACACCGCACTGTTGGAGGGGTTGAATAAAACGAGTTCCGAAGGTCTGAGGAAGTGCTCAGCTAGGAATCCTGAAGAAAAACCCTGAGGAAATCTCCTGCAGTAGAAGTTCAGTTCCTCGGGTGTCTGAGACCTTGTTCTTCAGGACACTGAGGAATCTGTCTTCGGTTGAGGAGTCTGGAGACTGCGAGTGCAGTTCTTTTGAAGAGAGAGAAATCTCCTGCAGTAGAAGTTCAGTCCTCATGTGTCTTAGACGTTGTTCTTCAGGACACTGAGGTAACTAACTTCGGTTGAGGAGTCTGGAGAGAGAATACTTTGACCGTGCCACGTGTTGCGTGGTGAGAGGCTAGAACTTGTCTAGCAACGGTCATTTCCGAGGGCATGAGAGTAATTGCATGCATGGGAATTTATGTCCTTTCACCTCGGGTTGCTCCGCGGCTATAAATAGCCACCCCCAGCCCCATTTGTGGGTTGGCTGCTTCGAGAGAAAAACTGACACTTGTCATTTGAGAGCAACCCACCTCTGAGGAAACTGAAGAACCTATGTGAGGAAAACCACCAGCCTGAGTAGTTGAGCATTTCTGAGGAAGTCGGTTCGAGTGATCCGAAGCTTTTTACTCTTGAAGACTGTGATCTTCCAGCCGGTGTAGAAGTCTTCAGTCTGAGGAAGTCAAGATGAAATTGTGACTTCCCGGAGTGACTGAGTTTGTGAGGGTTTCGGGAGTCTACCTTGAAGACTCACCTGAGTTATTGGACGGAGTCTGAGGACTTTAGTTCAAGGAGAACAAGGTGAAGACTATGTCTTCTGAGTTGAATCTCAGCCTCTCCAACCAGACGTAGAGTTGTCACAGCAACTTGAACTGGTCTACCAAACCAATGTCTTCAACATCTGGTGATATCTCTTCAATCTCTTAAGCTTCAGTATTATGTCTTCAGTATCTATGTTGACTTCTTGTGCTTCAGCTCTCCCTCTGCTATTTGTCTTCATACTATGCATCTGAAGCAGTTCTGCTTATCTGAATTGATTTATTTCTGTTGCATTATGATGAGCTGCCGTAATGATTATATTCTGTGAAGTTTTATTTCTTCATGATTTTGGTTACTTCTTCAGCTTCATAATTGCTTCAGTCCTGAAGAAAATCAAAATCTGGTAGCAAAATTGAAAATCTCCCATTCACCCCCCTCTGGTCGATATATTGCACTTTCAATAGTTGACATAAATGGGATACTTGTGGAAATAATGCCACAAATTACGATGGAAGTTTAAAGTGCTCAAGCACCTGAACCATTCGTAGTCATACTAAAATGTAGTATGGTCTAAATACATTCCCCTTATGCTAATGCTATTTTGAATGAACAAAGTTGTTATAATTTATTAAGTTAAAACACCCACTTCATGAAATAAGGAAACCATTCTGAATTTAATGAAGCTGATGACTCCATATGATGATGGTGTTAGAAAGTTTCTAGAAGTTTTATATGATATAACTTTCTTTGTATTAGAGTTGTGAGCAATTGTAAAACACAACTTCTCAAATAGCAAAACTTGTATTGCTTAATTGGTAAATGAGAAGATGGTTCTTAAGGAATAAACCAATGGGAGAAAAGTGAATTATTTGACCAGGGTGATTGACCCTGCCTCCAGATAACAGAGTAACGCAACGGAAAACCTTCCGTTGAAATGACTCCATGAGAAGAGGAAATATGATATTGATGATTATCATGGTATATTAGTTAAAGCCTTAGTTTAAAAATAAGAAAATTGTCATGAATACGTTCTGTACTGAACAATAAGCATGAGTCTTCGTAAGTGAAACAAAAGGGACACTGCTCATAAATTACGAAGGATTGATGGTTACCTAGGAAACGAGGAGAAATGAAATCATATTGAGTTGCATATGGGATGGCTCACATCCTATGAAATAAAGTAATTATTTCACATTCCGAATAACCAGGAAGTTATTAAGAATGATGCAACACATAAAGGCATGATTTGGCACATAAAAGATGTTAGGGCTAAATTCAATAATGATTGACTACGGAAGCGTAGTAATGCTAAATCAATATGGGTATTTCATTCACAAACACTATACTGGGACCATAGCCTGAAGAAAATTGCATCACATTCAAATTTGGAATTTGAAGAGAAGTAGCAAATGGCATAACGAAAGAATCTTTCGATAAGATGGACCATAGTACCTCAAGGAAGAAACTCTCAACCTTGATTTGATCAAGTGATTTTGAAGTAATCAAAATATTGATATGGACTGCAATTTCATGAAACTGAGTGGGAGCATTGGAGACTTCCTGAAAACTTGGAATGCAGAGAGCATTTTCTGAGTGGGGGCTTTGGGAGCAATATTATTTTGTCTGACATAATTAGAATAGAAACTTAATAAAAGCTTACTTACAGATATATGTCGGATATATTTGAGTGGGAGCACAATGTCAATTTCATATATATACGATGATATATGTGAAAACAATCTCATATATATACGTTGATATACATGGAGATTAAGGCTAATAAGATGAAAGGATTACGAGAATCTTATATTAACGAAATACAGATGTTTCACACACTAAAATATATAAGGATAGATTAGGACACGTGTAATGAACATCAAAAGGATTGGAATGATATCCTAAACAAGAAAAGGTTCTTGTGGCTAGGAATTATATAAAGGATGTAAAACCTTAATATCACAAAATAATGTTTTAATGGAAGAATAGGGATGCACTTTGTCTCAAGACATGTGATCCTATATGACCTTTGACATATGATTCTACCATAAAACGGAAGTTGTGAATCCAATAACAGAATGACTCAAAAGTTCTTAGAAGAAGAACAGGTTCCGATGTGCTTGGTTGGCAAAACACAGAACCTGAGCAAAGTCCAAGCATTCAGTATCTGAAGAGAAACTGAGGACAATACTCTAAATGATAGAAAAGATAATATACTTGAATGTAATACTGGATTACGATTGCAAGCCTTATTATGGGTCTATATGAATTAGAGATATCACCAAAAGGAATAGAAAGGAAATGCGAGCTATAATTTCACGAACCAAAACTCTACAAAATATAAATATCTACTTAAGGAAGTAGAAGGTTGAATAAAGTTCAGCGTTAGAAGTTTAGACTTATGGCTGAGTGTATTTTTCATTATACATGACTATGGGAGTCCTAGGGACTAAAACCATTTTGTCATTAGAGAATACTGTAAAATAAGAAGTCTCACTCTCCCGCCAAACTTATAATTCAAGCATTATTAGATAATGAAAGGTATATCAAGCAAGTTGACCAATACCTGTTGCAAAAGGAACATACGAATCTGAACGGGTACAGATCTTTGACGAAACCTCTTCCATGAGCAAGCATGATCAATAAACACTTATATGATAAGATGATTATGATCGAGAAAATATGCAGCTAGATTATTTGCTATCTAGTGCAAGTGGGACACTGTTGGATATATGCTCTAGAGGCCAATAATATATGATTACTCCAATATATCTAAATAAGTTCATGACCAGTTACATACTGTGCTGGAACTGTATCAGTGAAACAATGATACATGTGTGGTATAGAAACAACCAGAGTTCCTAGTCAGCCTCTCATGATGACTGGTTTATCGTCAACTGATGATTGTGGTTTCACGATCATGGACAATCAAGTCAATTGACGGTAAGGTCACCTCATTGAATGAATGACGTGATGAACATTACCCAATGCAAGAATTGCAACATGATCAAATCGTAAAAGTTCAGTGTTGTAATTACAGAACGTAGTAGCCTGTTCCTTTGACCGTGAGATCACGCATAATTGCTATCTTCTAAGGATGCTTTGAGTGCATTAACCGTCACACTAAAACATGCTGACCATAAAGGTGTATCTTGGGCTATCCGATGGGATATGTTGAGGAGTGTTGATTCAAGAGCGGGATTTTTCAATCCATATAATGGAAAGATACTACATGGCCAACTCGGTGAGATTGCATCCATAAAGCTGCGCAGCGAGTGATTAGGTCACAAGGATGAATATCACGGAACGAGTGAATAAGATTTGTCGGTAACAATATAGAACTAATGCATTGGATGCAGTTGATCGAATCTTGGACTAATCTAGTATCGCATGACAAAGGGAATGGTATACAACGTGTACGGCTTAATCGGTTACTTCCGGAATGCACAGGGGTCATTATGGGTATCCAGGTCCCGCTATTGATCATTGGCCGTAGCCTTTGTCTCGGTCATGACTGGAGTGTTCTCGGACCGTAGGGTAACACACTTAAGGGCTCAATTAATATCGGAGACCTTTTCGGAACTATCGGAGTTACTGGAGAAGAGAGAAAGACGTACCGGAAAAGTTCCGTGTTGGTCCGAAGGACGTTCGGAGTGAGCTGGAAGGAGTTCCGGATCATCGGGAGATGAAATAATATGTATTATTTATTAATTAAGTGAATTAATAATTAATAATAATTTATTTCAGATTAAAAAGTGCAATGGGCCTTATTTGTGAAAGAAGCCCATTAGGGGAAGGAGGAAAAAAAAAGGGAAAAGAAAAAGAAAAAAAAAGGGAGGGCGCCATGGGCCTTGGGGCCCATGTGGGTGGCGCCCCACTTCCCCCCTCCTCCTAGCCGCACCCTCCACCCTTGGCAAGGGATTAGTCCCACATTGCCAAGGTAAAGGGGGTTGACTCCTTCCGTCTGCCTATATAAATATGGGCAGGGGTGCACTTTTTTAACACAGAAAAATTCGCAGAGAATTCAATATTACTGCGAATTGAGATCGGTTTTCACCGGTCTTCTCCCCTCTCTCGTATCTCTCAAGCCGGAGTCCCCTTCTCTAGAACCTGTGCTGGGATTGAGGCTTCTCTGCTACGCGGACGCCGTCGTGCTGCCGAAACTCTGGTTCTGGGAGGTCTACTTCCGCCACCTTCGCTGGATCGGAGAATGGAGGTCTTCATCGAGTCCGTACGTGTGCGAGTACTACGAGGTGTTGCACGTGCGGCACTACCACCCAATAGGGTGCTAACACATCCAGGGGGCTGTGAAAGGTTTACGGCTTCATCAACCACGTTTGCGGGAACGTTTCCTGCGCAACGGACTACACCCCGATGTATGTTTCCGCAAGTCTTTCCGTTACGGCATTACAGCTAGATAGATCTTGGGTTAAGGGCGACGCTAGTTAGAAAAAATATTGTTTTCTGCTGCGAGACCCAATAGATCCTCGGCGGCGGCGGTCCGTCAACAAAGCGGCGCGGTCGTCGTCGGGATTGAGTGGCACGGCGGCGCGCTCGGGAGAGAGCGAGAGAGAGGTTGCGGGAGAGACGAAATGAACGGGTGGCTTTGGTGTCACTGGGGGGACGCCTTATATAGGCTTGGCCTGACAGACGTGTCAAATCAGATCGAACGGCTACCAGAGACCGTCTCTCCGGATTCTATGGTGGAGATATGGTAGCGCATCGCGAGAAGATCTCAATGACCTGAAATTGACGGGATCTCAACGACCGAAGAATAAGTCTTGGTCTTGAGCAAAAACTTCGATAAATTTGGAAGCATATGATTCGGAACTCAATGACGTTCGAAGCATAATGCTTTCTGTTTCAAGTGTGCTCAACCATTTTATAAAGATAGAGTAAGAGAGAAAAAGAACATAAGGGGTAGGGTCCATAACTTATCACCGTGAAGAAAAAGAACGTCGAAGCTAAAGGTGATAAGCATGTAGGACTAAATCCAAACAAAACAAAAGACAGAACTGGAAGCAAAAACGCATGAACAAAACAAAAAACTCAACCGAAGTAAATAAGTATGTACAGGGAGGTAAAGGTTCGGTCTTACGGAACATTGCGTGAGTCCAAAATATTGAGCTCACATCTCAACGCACAGAACCTTTTCTCATCCAATGGTTTCGTGAAAATATCAACCAATTGATCTTCGGTTCTGACATGAATAATCACAATATCTTCACGCTGAACATGATCACGAAGAAAATGATGGCGAATATCAATATGCTTCGTGCGAGAGTGTTGCACAGGATTGTGAGAAATTTTGATAGCACTCTCATTATCACATAGGAGAGGAATTTTCTTCACGTGAATTCCATAATCCTTCATCATCTGCTTAAGACATAGAATCTGAGTGCAGCATGAGCCAGCAGGAATGTATTCGGCGTCAGCAGTTGATATTGATACACAATTTTGCTTCTTGGAAGCCTAACACACAAGTGATCTTCCGAGGAAATGACAAGTGCCTGAGTTAGATTTCCTATCAACACGATCACCAGACTAGTCCGAATCAGAATAGCCAATAAGATCAAACTGAGCACCCTTGGGATACCACAAGCCCAAGGTGTAGGTGTGTGAGCAAGATACCGAAGAATTCGCTTTACAACAATATGATGTGATTCCTTTGGATTTGCCTGAAAGCGAGCACAGATACATACTGAAAGCATAATGTCAGGTCTAGATGCACATAAGTATAAGAGAGAACCAATCATAGACCGATACTTCTTCTGATCGAAGGGTTTTCCCTTCTCATCTGCATCTAGGAAGCAATTTGTAGGCATTGGAGTCTTTATTGTTTTGCAATCAGCGAGTCTAAACTTCTTCAGACAATCCTTGAGATATTTTTCTTGAGAAATAAAGGTGTCATTCTTCTGTTGACGGATTTGAAGTCCAAGGAAAAACTTCAATTCACCCATCATAGACATCTCATATTTCTTCGACATCATTTTGGCAAATTCTTCGCTGATAGCAGTGTTAGTGCAGCCAAAAATAATATCATCTACATATATTTGACATACAAACAAATCACCATTATAAGAACGAGTGAAAAGAGTTGGGGCAGTTGTTCCTGGTTTGAAGCCATTCTTCAGAAGGAAATCCTTCAGGGTATCATACCAAGCACGAGGTGCTTGCTTTAACCCATAAAGAGCTTTGTGCAATCTATACACCATGTCAGGATTCTTCGAGTCTTCAAAACCTAGTGGCTGCATAACATATACTTCTTCTTCGATTTCACCGTTAAGAAAAGAAATTTTGACATCCATTTGATATAGAAGGATACCATTTAAATTTGCAAAAAGCAAGCATAACATGAATTGATTCGAGACGTGCAACTGGGGCATAAGTTTCGCCGAAATCTATACCTTCGATTTGGGTGTAACCTTGTGCAACCAGTCTAGCTTTGTTGCTTACCACAATACCGTCTTCATCTTGCTTGTTGCAAAAAATCCACTTGGTACCAATGATGTTGTGCTTAGTGGGATCAGGCCTTTAAACTAAGGACCAGACTTTGTTTCGCTCAAATTGGTTGAGTTCTTCGAGCATGGTAGTTAACTAGTCTGGATCCTTCATGGCTTCATAAAATTTCGAAGGTTCTAGCATGGAGACAAACGAAAAGTTTCCACAAAAGTTAGCCAAACGAATACGAGAGCGAGTTGCCGGACGACCTGGTTGTTGGATTTCTTCGAGGATCGAATCAACATCAACTCTTCTTCGCACTCGAGACCGTGCATTTTCATTAGCTTGTGGCTCTGGTTCTTCTTGGGAATCAGCATTTCCTTCGGGATTGGCATTTCCTTCAGGACCAGCATTTCCTTCCGGATCTGCATTTCCTTCAGGATCTGCATTCTCTTCATTCCTGGGTTCTTCTCCGTACTATCCATCATTAGCTTCAGGATGTTGATCTCCAGCGCCCCAGGCTATGTGTGGGAACATTGGACCATCATCATCCCTGTTAGCTTGATGAGTATTTGCTTCAACAGGGAGAATCTCTCCAATAGCCATGGACCTGATCACTTCATCAAGAGGAGGTTCATCTAGATCATGAGGCAAATGATCCTTTTGAGAGCCATTAGTTTCATCAAACCTCACATTTATAGTTTCCATAACTTTCCCAAAGTGGGAGTTATACACTCTGTAAGTGTGAGAATTTGAGCCATAACCTATTAGAAAACCTTCATGTGCCTTAGGGGAAAATTTGGAGCTATGATTCATATCTCTAATAAAACAAGGAGCACAAAAAACCCTAAGATATGAAACATTGGGCTTGTTACCAGTGATAAGCTCATGTGAAGTTTTCTTCAAAAATTTATGAAGGTAAACCTGGTTGATGATATGACAGGCAGTGTTAATTGCTTCGGCCCAAAACCTGATAGGAGTTTCGTACTCAACAAGCATTGTTCTGGCCATTTCAATAAGAGTTCTATTCTTCCTTTCAACCACACCATTCTGTTGAGGTTTATAAGCAGCTGAGAACCCATGAGTAAAACCATAATCATCAAGAAAATATTCAATATGATTATTTTTGAATTTAGTTCCATTATCACTTCGGATGTGCTTCAGAGATAACTCATATTCAGTTTGAGCTCTCTTAGCGAATGACTTGAAGATTTTTACAACTTTTCTCTTGTCATCCAGAAAGAAAACCCAAGTATAGCGAGAGAAATCATCAACAATAACTAGACCATATTTGTTGCCTCCCAGACTAGCATAATTTTGAGGACCGAAAAGATCCATGTGAAGCAATTCAAGGGGACGAGTAGTAGTCATGATAGTCTTCGCTGAATGATGTTTCTTAGTAATCTTGCCAGCTTCACAGCCACTGCAGAGACGATCCTTATCGAATTTACTTTGCTAAGGTCAATAACATGCTTCTTCTTTACTAGAGTTTGAAGATTTCTCATCCCTGCATGACCAAGTCTTCTATGCCATAACCATCCAGATGAAGCTTTTTCCATTAAGCATGTGGATACAGCAGGGCCCGAATAAAATCAATGATATATAAATCTCCTTTTCTGTAACCCTCGAAGACAAATGTATAGTCATCCTGTGAAAATACAACACAGCGCGAAGCGAAAAATAGAACAACCATACCCATATCACAAAGTTTTGAGATAGACATGAGATAATAACCAAGAGATTGAACAAGCATTACTTTATCAATATGCTTATCTTTTGATATGGCAACCTTACCCAAACCTAAAACTTTACCCTTGTTGTTGTCACCGAAGGTAATGGACTTCTGAGAAGATTGAGATATTTTTTCTTCGGTGAACAATTCCTTGTCTCTGGTCATATGATTAGTGCAACCATTGTCCATGACCCATTCGGATCCACTGGAGACATAACCCTGTAGAAGAATTAGTTCTTCTTAACCACCCACAAACGAGCAGGTGACTGAGAAGACGTGGAAGCACTTGTCGAAGCAATATTAAAGCGCACAGGGTTATATTGCCTAGGGGGACCATCAAGTACACCATAAATGTAATTCCTCTACGAAGGGTTAGGATATGAATGAGCATATGCAATCTTATCATTATTATCACGGTGTTGATAAGTGTAACGACCAGTGATGTACTATTCCTTTTGAGGAACATTTGATTCAGGCACCAGTGAATCATTTCTCTCCTCGAGAGAATAGAAGTGTTTCGGTGGTACCGATGACTTTCCCTGCATAGAATGGTCAGCGGGCAATTTCTCAATGAGTGACTTGCGCACCCAAATTTGTCTCTTATATAAACCATTCTTTGGAGGGGCACCAATGTATTAGGCCGAAACCTTTCCTTCCTGGTTCTTTATAAGCTTGTAGTCAGAATCAAGTGATTCGTCAACAATAGCCTTATAAATTTTGCAGTTGAAACCTGATAGGTTAGCAATATCTATAGGCTTATCCTTCGCTAAAACCCATACAGTTTTTGGATACTGCTCAGGTTCCCAGTAAGTGCCATCAGGGTTTAGCTTCCTTTCAAAGCCAACACCTTCATTCCTAGGATTCCTGTGAAGGAGAGCCTTCTTCAGGATATCACAAAGGTACTGGTGTCCCTGAACACTTTTGAATAGTCTTGTTTCAAACAAATCTTTCAACCTGAGGAGTTCCTCGGTAACAGTAGAGTTTTCCTCATTTGAGGCATTAGTATCAACAATAACAATAGGTGCTTTGCCTTTAGAATAAATTTTTCTTCGTTCCAAACAAGTTAAGCATGGTGAATCAGAACTATGATTTGCTTCAGAACCTTGTTGAGCCATGAGAGAGAGATTAACGTTTTCCAACTCTTCATGAGCCTCTTTCAGTTTTTCGAGAGTCATTTTCCTCTGAAGAAATTCATAGGTGAGCTTCTCATAGTCTACTGAAAGAAGATCATGCCGAGAGGATAGTTCTTCAAACTTCTCCTTCAGAGCAGCATGCTCATTAGTTAAGGTTTAACCTTTCTCTATCTCATCGATCAACAGGGCTTCTGATTTCTTAATAGTTTTGCTTAGAAAATCAAGTTTATCTTGTTGAATTGAAGCAATTTTAGCAAGTTCAGCATAACTTATCTTTGAGTCACTGTCATATGAAGAGCAATCAGTAGTATCATAGGTAACTTTGGATGAAGATACCTTTGCCTTGGCCATGAAGCAGTATGAAGGAGTTTCATCTTCACTGTTGTTGTTGGTGAAGAAAGAGCTCGAAGCACCGGCCGAAGAAAATGCCAATCCAGCAACACCATCAGACTCGGATCCAGACGCTGATCTTGAGCCTGATTCTTCTTCGGACCCAGAGGCTTGTTCCTCAGAATTCATTTCTTTACCCAGATATGTCTTCGCACGGTGGGAGTTGCTTCGCCGAGACGAGTGTGTCTTCGAAGAAGAACTCTCACGCCTCTTGTGATACTTCTTCTTCTTGTCATCATCAGAATCTTTCTTCTTGTCTCTTCTCGAGCTAGAATCTTGTATCTTTGACTCATAGCTTTTGGAAGATCTGTGAGACTTGCTTGAGGAATCTCTGAGAGAATGCTTTGATTTGTTTTCAACTTCCCACAATGGGCAATCAGCAATGTAATGGCCTGGTGATGTCTATGCACGCTTCTATTCTTGTAGACTATGTTGGGCCTCCAAGCGCAGAGGTTTGTAGGACAGCAGCAATTTCCCTCAATTGGATGACCTAAGGTTTATCGAACTCAGGGAAGTAGAGGTTGAAGATGGTCTCTCTCAATCAACCCTGCAATTAAGATACAAGAAGTCTCTTGTGTCCCCAACACACCTAATACAACTAGGAGTTGTATAGGTGCACTAGTTCGGCGAAGAGATGGTAAAATATGGGTGATAGGTGTGGCAAAGCAAGGTAATATAAATCTGTAATAAAAAGTGCAGCAAGCAAACATGTGACAAAAGTGAGCGCAAACGGTGTAAAAATTGTGGAAACAAGGCCTAGGTTTCATACTTTCACTAGTGGAAACTCCCAACAACATTAACATAGTCTAATCAAATGATATTTCCCATAGAACAGGCAATGGAGACGCACTCGGAGGTCATTCCTTTGTGGTCAAGAGAGGACGAGAATTATGTAGGGCTACAAAAGCACACCTCAAAGTTCGTAGTTCTCAATCTATGGATTTCCCAATGTCACCGCGGCCATCCAAAGAGAGTACCACAATCACCACAACATATCTCAAGGATAGTCAAAGACAAGCACCAAGAGATTCTCAATCTTCAATCAACACACAAAAGAGGAAATCACTCATGAAAATATTCTTCTAATCCATGTCCAATAGACCGATGTCACCTTGGTCTCGGGGATTATACTATATAAAGACAAGTGAGTACATCAATCCAATACATAGAGGAAGGGTAAATAACATGGGATCACCCTAGATTAACATAGCCTATGATCACAACGAAGATCACATCATGGGAGAGAGAATTGACCACATAGCTACTGGTAGAAACCTCAGCCCCGAGGAGGGACTACTCCCGCATCATGGAGGAAGGAAGCAACGTCAATGGAGATGAATCCGGGGGCACTTCCCCGTCCCGGCAGGGTGCCGGCACAGAAATTCTGGTCCCCCGAAGCTTGTTGGCGATGGCGGCGGAGATCGGAATTGCTTATGGAGAAAAGGGGTCTGGAATCAGGGTTTTCACGATGGGAGTATAAATAAGTGCCAAAGAGGGGCACCGGGGGGCCACAGGAGTCCAGGCGGCCACCAGGCGCGGCCCCACCCTAGGCCACACCACCTGGCCGCCTGGGCACCTGGTGGGCCCCTCTGGCCCTTCTTTGGTGAATCATGAAGCTTCCGGAACGCTGATTTTTTATCTGATTTTCCCGAATTTTTGGAGCACTTTTAATATGGGGGAAACCTGAAATAGAAAAATAGCAGAAAACAGGAACTGGCATTGGGGTGCACTGATTTAATAGGTTAGTCGAAATATGATCAAAAGTGTATGAAAGTGTATCTAAATCATTGCAATAACACACAAAACATGCATGGATCAAGCAGAAATTATAGATACGTTTGGGAGGTATCAACATCCCCAAGCTTAATTCCTGCTCGTCCTCGAGTAGGTAAATGATAACAAGCATAATTTCTGTGGTGACATGCCACACAACCAAATAAGGACCTTTAAGTAAAGCAATCAAGGTATGTAATTCAATTCAAGTCATAACAGGCAAGAGTATATATTGGCATTGAAACAAGCAACAAAAGAACATTAGGTGCAAGAGCTCTTGCTGTCCGTGACTCGAATGTCTCCAAATGATGTTTGCGTGCAAGAAGGGGGATATGGAATACGAGAGAAAAATATTTTTGTTGAGAATTCAACCTACTAAAGTTTCACACTTGGTCTTCTTTGGAATCCTATCTTGACTCGTCCCCAGACCACTAGCCAGGTACAAGTCAATTTGATCCACTCCCTTTCGATATTTTGAGCACTCATGCAATGGATGAGCGTAAGCACGAAAGTTGACACTTAGGATGGCAAAGAGAGAAATATTGTGGAGGAGGAAGACAAAAAGGTGAGAAAGGCTCACATCAATGAGGACAATCATAGGCGAGAAGGCCAAATGATAGATATGATGTGAGGAGTAGGGATTGCCATGCAACGGATGCACATATGAGCTAAGAAAAGCTCTCCAATGGAACTAGTGGGGGTGCATCCAACTTTCTCACTCATGAAGACCTAGAGCTCGTTTGAGGAGGCTCATCCTTGGAATATGCAAGCCAAGTTCTATGGTGTGAAGGTCCCCACATAGCTATATGAATAAATGATCATCTCTATGGAGTACAAAGATAAGAGGGAGTACGAGTGTGGATATTTCAAAAGGAATATTAGTGTTGCCCCTTTCTCTCTTTTTATTTTCTTTTTCTCTTTTTATCTTTTTTTATTTTTTTGGTGGCCTTAATGGCTCTTTCTATTTAACTCTCATTTGTCCTCTTTGGGATATTTTATTTTGTCCACTTTGGGATCTTTTCCTCACTTAAGGGCAACACTCTAATCTACAAGAGGGTATAAAAGATCTTTCACAATTTACAAGGTACTCAAGACATAAATAAGATGTAGCTATCATGATGTATGCAATGTATGCCTCTGCCAGTGTAGCAGGAACACGTATGACATGAAGATCAAGTCATGAAGAGGTGGATGTTGCATGGCAATATATCTCGGAAAGGCTATGGAAATGCCTTGATAGGTAGGTATGGTGGTTGTTTTGAGGAAGGATATAAGGAGGTTTATGATGACAGAGCGTATCATGCCAAGGGTTTGGATGCACCAGTGAAGGTGGAAGCCAACTTCGGAGTGAGAAGAGGGCAATGCACGGTTCAATCACCAATCAAGACAAACCGGGCACTACGGTGAGACATGAAAACACCCGATCTCATTCCGACTTACAATTTTGCTAGATACGAAAGAGGCTAGAAAATATGAGGAGGTGGAAGTTTCAACTTTCAATACTTACATTAGTCTGAAGAACTCATGCACTTATTATCGGTAACTCTCAATCTAATGAGGAGGTTCACAAAGAGACAAGTAGCCTGATGAGGAGTGTATGGGGGTTTGGTTATCCTTGCGCATCCTCGACTCATGGTACGTGAGTGTACTCTAATATCCGATCCATATAAAGATTAGTGATCCATCTAGTAGCTAGAGTTCTCAACAAGTTTTGTAGGTTTTGAAAAATAAACATAGATTTACCAAAATACGACACCTATCACTAATAGGCTAGAGCTCTTGACACCAAAAGTTCAAACATTACTCACAACAATACCTCAAAACTATTGCAAGTTACTACTAAATTTAAATAGCAACCTCAATTACCTACTTTCAAGACAAGACACAACTCAGTGCAACAACCAACCCTATTAACAAGATAAACATGAAAACTAAAGATTGTTCCAGCAACAAACTAAACAAAACCCAAGGCTCTTGCTAAAGACAAACTAAAACTAAAACTAAACATGGCAGTAGCTACGAAAAGATAAAGAACACACAACAGTAAAAAGATAGGAAAGAAAAATCCTATGATGTGTTCTAGATTAAAGTGGAGCGTGTTTCTCTCCCACACAAAGTAACCTGGGGTCTAACTTGTTATGAACAGCAAGCAAATCTAAAGAAAAAAATTAAACCTAAGAGCGAGACGCTCCAAGCATAGCACATAACGCATGAAGTGATAAAAATATAGTGAGACAAAGGACGAACTGACGATTGTTGATGAAGAAGGGGATGCACGGGAGTATCCCCAAGCTTATACGCTTGATTCTCCTTGAATATTTATTGGGGATGCTTGGGGGCATCCCCAAGCTTGAGCGTTTGACACTCCCGGATCTGGTTTCATCATCTTCCCTCGCACACTTGAAAACTCCCTTCATACATAACTCATCATAAGATGATTAGATAGGTTAGTACCCTTAATAAAATAATTTTTCCCCACTGGATATAAAGATATTATTGAAGATATAATGTTTCTCAAGATTTCCAAAAAAATTAGCAAAGAAAAAGCGAGCTTAAGGTTTGCAAAAGTGAAGAGAGGCAAAACGTGGCAGAATCTGTGAAAAACAGAACAGCAGGTGGTAAAGAATTTTTTGGGGGTAATTCTGTAACTCAAATAAAAAAAATCAGAACATACGAAAGTTTCACAATTGTATAGAGCATGCTGTGTAAAAAATTCAGCCCAAAAAGATGAACTGGTGATTTGTTTTGATTTTTTTCGTCAAGAAGACAGAATCTGTTTTCTAGGCTTCAACATGTTTTGATCATAGGGGGAGGGGGTGAATGATCACTTCAAATTTTCAAGTGAAGCACAAACACAACCTAAAAGATCACAGAAACAAGTAACAGGGAAGCAAAACTTGTAGTGAAACTAAACACAGCAAATCAAAACATGTTGAAGCTAAACTGGGAAGCAGATGCAATACAGAAAGTGAGTGCTTGAAGTAAAATGAACTCTTGACTCGGCGATGTTTGTTCGACCAGTTCACGCTCTGCAAAGCGCTACGTCTGGTTGGAGGGACTGGTGACTGAACACATGGAGAAAAACTCTCTCTATTTGTTGCTCCACTGCACCAATCTCCTTGAGCTTGGCCAGTTTTGACTCGGGGTTATCAAGGAAATCTCCGAAACCTTTGACAAACTTGAAATTCGAGGCGACAATAACTCTTCGCTCTCTGAAGAAGATACTCTAACCGTCTAGGAGAATTACAGTTCTCCAAGATAACAAGGCTAGCAAGCTTTCACCTAAGTCATCGTGAATCTACTCAGGTCAATGGGACTTAGGATTCGGTGGTTTGGCTTTTGGGTTTTTCTTCGGTGACGTTCTAGGGATGTTCACTTCAGTCTCTCTCAGGAATAATCTCAGAGCAGCCAACCGCAAATGGAGGCGGGGGAGGCATATTTATAGGTGGCGATCCTGAGGTGCAAAATGACTGATTTGACCCGAAGTGACAGCCTGACACGTGTCCACAACGGTCGGATTAGTCATCAATGCCCAACTTTACTTGAGGAACAAGTAAAGCAGACTCACAGACTTAGTTGTGCTTCGGAATCCAAAGAACAAAGTCTTTGCTACCGACACTTAACTTAGTGCACATCAGATTTCTTCTCTCTGGCTTCTCACTTGGTTTAGATTTGATCTGAGCGTTTTCACAATAGCTTCGATGTCCACAAACTAAACCCCTCTTGATGGTACGATTTTTCCTACGAATCAAAGAACAGAAAAAGAACTACACAAAAACATCTAAGTCTTGTGCCGTCTTCTTCATTTCCTTCGATGAGTTGAGCTTCAAGAAACCATCATTTTTAGGGGTCATCGTCCGTGATTAAGCTTCGCTCAAGAGGTTGTGCTTCGATAACTTGTAATTCTTCCTTGAAGCTTTATCACCTACCTTGTCCTTCAGGAACCTAATCACCTGTTTACACTCGAAAATATTGTTAGTTCCTCTACTGTCTTGTCCAACAATATCCAAAACACATGGGGGCAAAACTTTGCTCTTACAGATTTATTTCTTAGGGTTTTTGAGGATAAGTCTGTTCATCTCGTCGTCTTTCAGTATATGTGCGCAGATAGAAAGATCAAAGAGGTCGACCAGAGGGGGAGCATAGGGGACTACCGTTTTTAGCTCAACTTCCAATTTTAGGGGTTGTGTGCACAAAGTAACTTCTCTAGATATGCAATCTACGGTGAGAACAATCTATATGGAAATCAAGCTAATATACTAAAGGTAAATAAGAGCAACAAGCTAGCTACAAAGCACCATAAGTAAAGGTGCGGGAATAGATAAATCACAAAAGTTGAAGACGCAGATGCATCATGAAGTTCACACTCTTTAGAGAGTGGTAACCTCAATTCAAATGTCCAGAAGCCAAAGTTTGGAAATGCCACCAAGTGTCTCACACTTATATCCCTACGACTAGTCAGTAGCCCTCCATGGATGAGCCTAAAAGCACTCCTGGTTGGTCTCGAAGGCGACCATTAGACTATTACAAACTTCTGAAGCATAGCTTTCCATCTTGGCTCCGATCTCCTAGGTGTCCTAAATCTCCAAGAGTAACAAGTTTTGTGATGAAGAGGTACGGGGATCACAAATTGGTTTGGTGAAATGTAAATCGACTGAATCTCCTTCAATGCTCATTTTTTTTGTGAGTGTGAGTGGAGGGATGAAGAGAAAACATGCCTTTAGGGATTAGCAATGGTGGGGAAGCTCAAAGAAGGACTAGGGCTAGAGGCGGAATAAAGGTGGGTATGTATACCACCGCCCCCCCCCCCAAATGAAATTTGATTGTTGCATATCAGTGAACGTGGGGAACGGGGGTCACGAGAGAGTTGAGCCATACCCCAAGGACCCGGTTCTCTCTCTCTCTCTTTGTGGACTGACGTCTTCTTAGAACCTTTCCTCATGGATGACTACCGAGTTATTGATTTCTTTCTTAGGGATTTGGAGGAGAATTCTGTTCATCTCGTCGTCTTTCAGTATATGTGCGCAGATGGAAGGCTCAAAGAGGTCGACCGAAGGGGAGCATAGGAGACTACAAGTTTTTAGCTCAACTTCCAATTTTAGGGGTTGTGCGTACAAAGTAACTTCTCTAGATATGCAATCTACGATGAGAACAATCTATATGGAAATCAAGCTACTATACTATAGGTAAATAAGAGAAACAAGCTAGCTACAAAGCATCACAAGTAAAGGTGCAGGAATAGATAAATCACAAAATTGGAAGACGCAGATGCATCATGAAGTTCACACTTTTAGAGAGTGGTAACCTCAATTCAAATGTCCAGAAGCCAAAGTTTGGAAATGCCACCAAGTGTCTTACCCTTATATCCCTATGATTAGTCAGTAGCCCTCAATGGATGAGCCTAAAAGCACTCGTGGTTGGTCTTGAAGGAGACCATCAGACCATTACAAACTTGTGAAGCATAGCTTTACATCTTGCACTACTGTAAAGTGGGGCTAACACGATAATCCTTTCCCAGTCCCATGTATGAAACTATTTGCGATGCTACCAACGCAAACGGTATAAATAAAAAACCGTTTGGGCGAAACTGAACCGTATGGGAAACATACCCGAAAGGCCACAATTCTAAAAATTATTTCATGGGTGATGTAGGGCTGACGGGTCTTTGAAAATCGGTATGGGATGTTTAGGGTGAAAACCCATGGTTGCATATAAAGGACCGCCAGCCTGTCTAAGAAATCGTCCATAGTAACTGAAATGTTTGGAATGCCTAATCTATCAGGCACGCTTCTGAAAATCTTTTCGTGTGTGAAACAAGGGTTGACGATTCGTTCAAACAAATGTCCGCATAACCAGCCAGAAGGCCTCGATTATGTGAGGCAGCTCACGAGGACTCGAAAGTGGAAGCACAAAAGGGGGAGAGATTCATCACATAGCTACTAGTCACGGACCCAAGGTCCAAGGGGGACTACTCACGGCACATCCGGGAAGCGTCCATGGCTATGGATGGTCTCCGGGAGGGGGTTCCTCCTTCCTGCAGGGTGCCGGGGCAGCTTCTCCAGGCAGCCCCGATCTTGAAACGGCGGCGGCGGCGGTACAGAGGGGAGTTCGCGATAAAGAGATCGATATTATGGGTTTCCACCCCGAGGGGTAAATATAGGCGAAGGGGGGCATCGAGGGGACCCACGAGGCAGTCAGGAGGGTCCCTGGCGCGGCCCAGGGTGGGGCCGTGCCACCTGCCCTCCTAGCTGACTGGTGGTGGCCCCCCTTCCCTCTCTTGGTGATTTCGGAAGCTTCTGTTGCGCTGATTTTTTATATATTTTCCCGGAATTTTTGGAGCACTTTTAATGGCCGGAAAACCTAAAATACAAAAAAAGCAGAAAACAGAAACTGGCAACTGGGTGCACTGAGTTAATAGGTTAGTCCAAATAGGTTCAAAAGTGTATGAAAGTTCAAGCAAAACATGGCAAAGTCACACAAAACATGCATGGAGCAAGCAGAAATTATAGATACGTTTGGGTCGTATCAACATCCCCAAGCTTAATTCCTGCTCGTCCTCGAGTAGGTAAATGATAACAAGCATAATTTCTGTGGTGACATGCCACACAACCAAATAAGGACCTTTAAGTAAAGCAATCAAAGCATGCAATTCAATTCAAGTCTTAACAAGAAAGATTCTATATTAGCATTGACACAAGCAACAAAAGAACAAAAGGTGGAAGAGCTCTTGCTGTCCGTGACTCGAATGTCTCCAAATGGTATTTGCGTGCAAGCAAGGGACTGGGAAGAAAGAGAAAAAAGGTTGTTGAGAACAACTATCTACTAAAGTTTCACACTTGGTCTCCTTTGGATTCTTATCTGGACTCGTCCCCAGACCACTAGCCAGGTACAAGTCAAACTGATCCACTCCCTTTCGACATTTTGAGCACTCATGCAATGGATGAGCGTGAGCAAGAAAGTTGACACCTAAAAGGCGAAACAGAAAGAAGGTGGAGGAGGAAGACAAAAAGGTGTGAAAGGCTCACATCAATGAGGACAATCATAGGCGAGAGAAGGCCATATGATAGATATGATGTGAGGAGTAGGGATTGCCATACAACGGATGCACATGTGAGCTAAAAGCTCTCCAAGGGAACTAGTGGGGGTGCATCTAACTTGCTTGCTCAAGAAGACCTAGAGCTCGTTTGAGGAGGCTCATCATTGGAATATACAAGCCAAGTTCTATAATGTGAAGGGTCCCCACATAGCTATATGCATGATGATGATCTCTATGGAGTACAAGGGATACAAGATGAAGTACTAGTGTGGATCTCTCAAAAGGAATAGTAGTATGCCCCCTTCTCTCTTTTTTTTCTTTTTCTCTTTTACTTTTATTTTTTGGTGGCCTCAATGGCTCTTTCTATTTAACTCTCATTTGTCCGCTTTGGGATATTTTGATTTTGTCCTCTTTGGGATCTTTTCCTCACTTTAGGGGCAATACTCTATATTTTACAAGAATATAGGAGATCTTTCACACTTTACAAAGGTACTCACATAAAGAAAATGTAACTATCATGATGCAAATGTATGCCTCTGCCAGGGTAGAAGGATATGCAATGATACTAGCGTGTCATGTAGAAATGATTAGGGCAAGGCCCAACTACCATGCGGCTCATCGATCAAGCAAGTAGCATGTATGACATGAAGATCAAGTCATGAGAAGGTGGATGTTGCATGGCAATGTATCTCGGAAAGGCTATGGAAATGCCCTTTAGGTAGGTATGGTGGCTGTTTTGAGGAAAGATATAAGGAGGCTTATGATGACAGAGCGTATCATGCCAAGGGTTTGGATGCACCGGCGAAGTATGCGCCAACTCTCGAGGTGAGAAAGGGCAATGCACGGTACTGAAGAGGCTAGAAAAAGTATAGGTGGGTGGAAGTGTCAACTTTCGAATACTCACATTAGTCCGAAGAACTCATGCACTTATTATCGGTAACTCTCAATCTAATCAGGAGGTTCACAAAGAGACAGGTACCCCGAGGAGGAGTGTATGGGGTTTTGGTTATCCTTGCGCATCCTCGACTCATGGTACGTTAGTGTACTCTAATATTCAAACCCTCCAGAGGTTAGTGATCCATCTAGTAGCTAGAGTTCTCAACAGGGGTTTTTTGGTTTTCGAAAAACACACGGATTGCCCAAAATACGACATCTATCACTAATAGGAAAGAGCTCTTGACACCATAAGTTCAAACATTACTCTAGTCAATACCTCAAAACTATTGAAAGTTACTACTACAAAGAGAACATCAACTTTAACTACCTACTTTCAGTCAAGACACATAACTCAGTGCAACAGGCAAACTCTCTAACAAGATAAAACATGCAACCTATAGAAAGTTCAACCTAAGACAAAAGAAAAGCTCTTGAAAAACTAAAGCACTACAACTAAACAGAACAACAGCTAAGAAAAGAAAAAGAACAGCTCACAGCTAAAAGAATAAGCATGCGAATCCTATGAGGAGTTCTAGTTCAAGCGGAGCGTGAATCTCTCCCACACAAAAGAGTAAGTTGGGGTCTAACTTGTTACTACAGCAAAGAAAGCAAAAAAAACCTAGAAAAGTAAAGAGCGAGGCGCTCCAAGCAAAGCACATAACGCATGAAGTGATAAAAATATAGTGCAACGAGGGACAAACTGATGATTGTTGATGAAGAAGGGGATGCATCAGGGGCATCCCCAAGCTTAGACGCTTGAGTCTTCTTGAATATTTATTCGGGTGCACATGGGCATCCCCAAGCTTGAGCGTTTGACACTCCTGAATCTTCTTTCATCATCCTCCATCGCGCACTTGAAAAATCCCTTCATACATAACTCATTGTAGGCTGATTAGAGAGGTTAGTATCATAATAAAATAATTTTCCTCTACTGAAAATAAAGATTTCCAGGAAGAGCTACTGTTTCTCTTGCCTTCCCAAAAAATTTTGCAAAGAAAAAGCAAGCTTAAGGATTGCAAAACTGCGAAAAGAAAAACCGGGGCAGAAGCTGAGAAAACAGAACAGCAGAGAAAGGAGAATTTTTTCGAGGTACTTCTGCAACTCAAATCAAAAAAATTTGAACAGACGCCTGAAAGGTAATTGTATGGAGCATGCTGTCAAAAAAATTCAGATCAAAAAGATGATCTGGTGATTTATTGAGAATTTTTCCGTCAAGCAGACAGAATCTGTTTCTGGACAGCAAGCACCAACTTTTGACCTTTCTTGCAATCTGAGGCTAAACTTGGCACAAAGCTTGAAAATTAAAGATACAATGATGTTGCTACAGTAGTAACAATCATCAAGACCACTAAGAACAGAACAAAAGCAAAAAGAAAAACCTAAATTCGTTGCGGGCTGCCTCCCGAAAGTGCTTCTTTAGAGCCATTAGCTAGGCTTAAAGATCTTAAAAGGTGCTCTCATAAGAATAAGGATTTGAAGCAAAAGAGAGCATCAAGAAGAAAATATGAAACACATTTAAGCCTAACCCACTTCCTATGCATAGGCATCTTGTAAGAAAATAAATCAAAGAATCACAAAGAAACCAACATAGGAAGGTGGAACAAGAACATCTTCAAAACTTTCAACATAAAGAGAGGAGTTTTAGTAATATGGAAGTTTCTACAACCAAACTTCCCTCTCTCAAAATAATTTTCAGTAGTATCATGAACAACATCAAGAATATAACTATCACATAAATCATATTGTTCATGACCTACAAGCACACGTGTATTGTTTCAACACGGTTTTTAGGATCATAAGATAAATGCAACCCATCAAATTGAGCTTTGATAAGAGGAAAATTCTCCGGAGTTGGAAATTTCAAAAGGATAATAGGGAAATCAAGTGTGGGTGCAATAGTAACAATTTCATGCTTGACGTAAGGAACTATAGCAAGTTCATCTTCGCAAGCATAATCCATATTGGCATCATGGCCATAAGCATAGAAGGCATCAACTTCATCAAAAAGGGATATTTCAAAAGAATCCATAGGATCATAATACTCATATAAGGTAAGATTCAAAGAGTTACTCTCATTAGAAGGTAGACATGGATGGATCCATTATTCCTCCTCTTGTTCGTCACTCTCCTCCTCTTTTTCATCCAAGGAGCTTTCAGGTTCAGTAATTTTTTCTTCCATAGAGTCCTGCAAAACATTAGTCTCTTCCTTTGGAGGAGAGATTCTCTCAAGGTGATCAGTAATATAGTAATTTTCATCGTAATTTTCCAAACAATAGTTAAGTATAGAAAGACTCTCAGATTTGTAAGGGGCATCATCAATATTTTTAAGAACAGAAGTAATTTCATAGGCACCCTTATAAGCAACAAATTCTTCTATTTCCTCTGCATCATAAAAATCATAGTTTTTATTAGCATAAGAAGCTAAGGTTTCATCATCATTGTACTCACATTGGAAATCAAGGTCTTTGTGCCTCATAAAGCAACAAGATTCATCCCTGCAGAAATATATATTATATATTGAGCACAAGTTTGTAGCATAGTCATACAACTGGTGTATTTGTTTCCATAAGTGTATCCCCTTTTGAGACAAGCGGTGTTCCTTGTACCACTTTTGTTGATCCTCGGTGAATCCTCCATGCCAATAAGATGTGGTTTCAAAGAAGTCAGACATTGATTGGAAAGTAAGGAACTAGACATACTATATTTTTTGGATTTTTGATAAAGGACACAAAGATAAAAACTGAAAGGTAAACTAACAAGACTAAAAAGCAAATGTAAAAGATAGTGTGCAACTCCCCTATCTTGTAGACTTGAGTCCCCGGCAACGGCGCCTGAAATTTTCTTGATGGCTTCTCGCCCCTCGTTGGTTACCCCAAGTGGAAGGTTTGAGATGCAGTGCAGCAGCAAGTTTCCCTCGGTGAAGATACCAAGGTTATCGAACCAGTAGGACTTAGGAGATACAAGTAGGTGGCAACGTCACAAGAAATTGCTTCCTGACTAGGGTGTTGTCGTGGACCTGCACACAGCAAAAAATAACTTTGCTCCCAACGAGTACAGAGGAGTTGTCAATTCCTCCGGCCTTGTCGTTTACAAAGGATCAACGCAAGAGATAAAAGGTGCAAAGGAAAGTAAAAGCTGAAAGTAAATTGAGGGTGTGAACAATAATGTAAAGATGGACCGGGGTCCCGTGATTTTCACTAGTGATGTCTCTCTCCCAAAAGACGATAAAAGTGCTAGCGAGGTAAACAAATCACAGTTGGGCATTTGACAGGATTATGAAGGCACCGCAATGCTAACTATGCTGCAAAGAAAGGAAGGGATCAAAAGCAATGGGCAGTACGCCAAGGTAAGTAGACCGAAATCCATATGCATCTACTACGAATAATCCACCTTGAGATATCTATCCAGAACATCTCGCTGGTATTAAGATGCGAATCCCACCCAAAGTGTAAACTCAAAGCAACAGACAACTGCATTAAAAGAACTTTGCGTAAAGTAAACAATCCTTGCACCCGCGGGTACAAGCACCGTTGTTTTATCCCTGGTGGCAACAGCACATCCCCTAGTCTCATGTTTCTGTCACTCAAGCTAGACATCAAGGGGCTGAACCCACAATCGAGCATAACGCTCTCTCTTGGAGTTGCAAATAAAATACTTGGCCAAAGAAAATACCGCAACGGAGAACATGCAAGAATTTACTCAACAACAAAATATAAAAGAGAAGGACCAAATATATTACTCATCACGATATGAACATAGTCTCATAATCCATCAGATCCCAACAAACTCAGCATAGCAACAACATAAATTACATATATGCCTCGATCATGTGAGGCAGCTCACGAGGACTCTAAAGTGGAAGCACAAAAGGGGGAGAGATTCATCACATAGCTACTGGTCATGGACCCATGGTCCAAGGGGGACTACTCACGGCACATCCGGGATGCGTCCATGGCTATGGATGGTCTCCCGGAGGGGGTTCCTCCTTCCGGAAGGGTGCCGGGGAAGCTTCTCCAGGCAGCCCCGATCTTGAAACGGCGGCGGCGGCGGTACAGAGGGGAGTTCGCGAGAAAGAGATCGATATTAGGGGTTTCCACCCCGAGGGGTAAATATAGGCGAAGTGGGCATCGAGGGGACCCACGAGGCAGTCAGAAGGGTCCCTGGAGCGGCCCAGGGTGGGGCCGCGCCACCTGCCCTCCTGGCTGCCTGGTGGTGGCCCCCCTTCCCTCTCTTGGAGATTCCGGAAGCTTCTGTTGCGCTGATTTTTTATATATTTTTCCCGGAATTTTTGGAGCACTTTTAATGGCCGGAAAACCTGAAATACAAAAACAGCAGAAAACAGAAACTGGCAACTGGGTGCACTGAGTTAATAGGTTAGTCCAAATAGGTTCAAAAGTGTATGAAAGTTCAAGCAAAACATGGCAAAGTCACACAAAACATGCATGGAGCAAGCTGAAATTTCTATAAACTGTGAGTTATAATAGTCGCCTGGTGATACGACCCAAACATATCTATAATTTCTGCTTGCTTCATGCATGTTTGGTGTCATATTGCTACGTTTTATATACACTTTCATACACTTTTGATCATATTTGGACTAACCTACTAACTCAGTGCACCCCCAGTGCCAGTTCTTGTTTTCTGCTGTTTTTCTATTTCAGGTTTCCCCCGTATTAAAAATGCTCCAAAAATTCCGGGAAAATACAATAAAAATCAGCGCACCCGAAGCTTCGGGAATCACCAAGGAGGGGCCAAAGGGGACCCACCAGGGCCGTAGGCGCCCTCCCGGCGCGGCCAGCCCCCCTTCGCCTATTTATTCTCCGTCGCGTGAAACCTCCAGAAGAAGAACCCTTTTTCGCGATCTCGCCTCTGTTCCGCCGCCGTCGTGCTTCCAAGATCGGGAGCACCAGCAGACCTCTTCCCGGCATCCTGTCGGAGGGAGGATTGACCTCCGGGAGCTTCTCCTCCACCATGGACGCTTGACGGATGATCCGTGAGTAGTCTACCTTGGACCATGGGTCCATGATCAGTAGCTATGTGATGTTCTCCTCCCCTCTTTCTTCTTCATGGATTAGACCTTGTGATATGCCCTACATGATCAAGGCACATATGTAATTCTTTTTGCTTTTGCTATGCTGAGTTTGCTGGGATCTGATGGATTATGAGAATATGTTCAGGTTGTGATTGAGTAATATATTTGGTTCTTATCTTTTATATTTTTGTTCTTGAGTAATTCTTGGATGTTCTCCGTTGCTGTTTATTGCTTTGGCCAAGTAGTAGGTAGTGACTCCAAGTGGGAGCGTTATGCTTGATTGTGGGTTCATGCCTCCTGATGACTAGCTTGAGTGACAGAAACATGAGTATAGGGGATGTGTTGTTACCACAAGGCGGAAAACAACGGTGCTTGTAACCGCGGTTGCAAGGATTGTTTACTTTGTGCAAAGTTCTTTTAATGCAGTTGTCTGTTGCTTTGGGTTTACACTTTGGGTGGGGCTCGCAACTTAATACCAGTGAGATGTTCTGGATAGATATCTCAAGGTGATGATTAGTAGTAGAAGCACTTGAATTTTGGTCTACTTATTTTGGCGTACCGCCCATGCTTTTGAGCCTCTTCCTTTCTTTGTAGCATAGTTAGCATTGGTTTGCGCCCGTAATCATGTCAATTGCCCAGCTGTGATTTGTTTACCTCGGATAGCAGTTTTATCGTCTTTTGGGAGAGAGACATAACTGGTGAACATTATGGGACCCCGGTCCATATCCTCATCACTGTTTGCACGCTCAATTTATTTCCTGTTTTTACTTTCCATTCACAATTATCACTACCTATTATCTGTTGCGTTGATCCTTTGTAAACAACAAGACCAGAGAGATTGACAACCTCTCTGAACTTCGTTGGGAGCAAATTTATTTGTGTTGTGTGCAGTTCCAGGTTAAGGAAGAAACTTTTGTCTAAAACGGTGCCATTGTTTCCTTGCCACCCACTTGTCGCTTTCAGAGTTCTACGGGAGACAAACCCTATCCTCTACGTTAGGGGAAATTTGCTGATATCCTACATCTCACCTTCCACTTGGGGTAACCAACGAAGGGCGAGAAGCCATTATCATCTCTCTCACATCAAGCAAATTTCTGGCGGCGTTGTCGGGGACTCCAATCTTCAAGATAGGGGAGTTACACACTATCTTTTACCTTTTCTTTTTAGTCTTGTTAGTTTACCATTCAGTTTTTTTTATCTTTGTGTCCTTTATAGAAAATAACAAAAAAATTGTTTGTCACTTCTGCTGCTTCTATGGGTTCAACTGAAAACACCAAGTTGTGTGACTTCACTAGTCACAACAACAATGATTTTATTTGCACTCCTATTGCTACACCCGTTACTTCAGCTCCCTCTTATGAAATTAAACCTTCCTTGCTAAACCTTGTTATGAGAGATCAATTCTCCGGTGTTGGAGATGATGCTGCGTTACACTTAAATAATTTTGTTGAACTCTGTGATATGTAAAAGTATAAGGAAGTAGAAGGTGATATTGTTAAGCTTAAGCTTTTCCCTTTCTCTTTAAGGGAAGGAGCTAAAATATGGTTTCAATCCTTGCCTAGGAATAGCATAGATTCTTGGGATAAGTGCAAGGATGCTTTTATTGGGAAGTACTACCCACCTGCTAAAATTATCCAATTGAGGAGTAACATTATGAATTTTAATCAATTGGATAATGAACACGTTGCCCAAGCTTGGGAACGAATGAAATCTCTTGGTAAGAAATGCCCTACACATGGTTTGACTACTTGGATGGTTATCCAGACTTTTTATGCAGGCTTGAACTTTACCTCTCGGAATCTGTTAGATTCGGCCACAGGAGGAACCTTTATGTAAACAACACTTGGTGCTGCCACAAAACTCCTAGATGAGATGATGACCAATTATTCCCAATGGCACACTGATGGCTTCTCGCCCCTCGTTGGTTACCCAAAGTGGAAGGTTGAGATGTAGACAGCAGCAAATTTCCCTCGGTGAAGATACCAAGGTTTGTCTCCAGTAGGACTCCGACAACGACAGGAAGGTGACAACGACGCCAGCAATTAGGCGGTTCACGTGGACCTGCACACACAACAGATAACTTTTCTCCCAACTAGTACAGAGAGGTTGTCAATCCCTCCGTCCTTGTTGATTACAAAGGATCAAACGCACGGGATAATAATGATAGCGATAGCAACAGAAAAGGAAATAAATCAGAAAATAAATAGCGGGCGTAAACAGTTGTGGAAATATGGACCGGGGTCCCATGATGTTCACTAGTGATGTCTCTCTCCCAAAATACGATAAAATAGCCATGCAAGGTAAACAAATTACAGCTGGGCAATTGACAGGATTATGTGCGCAAACCAATGCTAACTATGCTACAAAGAAAGGAAGAGGCTCAAGAGCTTGGGCGGTACGCCAAGACAAGTAGACTGAAATCCATCTGCATCTACCTACTAATCATCCACCTTGAGATATCTATCCAGAACATCTCGCTGGTATTAAGTTGCGAGCCCCACCCAAAGTGTAAAACCCAAAGCAACAGACGACTGCATTAAAAAGCACTTTGCGTAAAGTAAACAATCCTTGCAACCGCGGTTACAAGCACCATTGTTTTCCCCCTTGTGGCAACAACACATCCCCTAGACTCATGTTTCTGTCACTCAAGCATGTCATCGGGGGGCATGAACCCACAATCATGCATAACGCTCCCTCTTGGAGTCACTACCTACTACTTGGCCAAAGCAATAAACAGCAACGGAGAACAGGCAAGAATTACTAAAGAACATAAATATAAAAGAGGAGAATGAAATATATTACTCAAACACAATCTGAACATAGTCTCACAATCCATCAGATCCCAGCAAACTCAGCATAGAAACAACAGAAAGATTAGATATGTGCCTCGATCATGTAGGGAAGCTCACGAGGTCTAAACCATGAAGAACAAAGAGGGGAGGAGAACATTACATAGATACTGGTCATGGACCCATGGTCCAAGGTGGACTACTCACGGTTCATCCGGGAAGCATCCATGGTGGTGGAGAAGCTCCCGGAGGTGGTTCCTCCCTCCGGCAGGGTGCCGGGAAGAGGGCTCTTGGTGCTCCCGATCTTGGAAGTGCGGAGGCAGAGGAACAGAGGAGAGATCGCGAAAAAGGATTCTGTCGTCAAGGGTTTCAGGACGAGAGGGATATATAGGCGAAGGGGGGCAGCGAGAGGTGGACCAGGGGGCCCAGGCGCCCCCCTGGCGCGGCCTAGGGGGTGTCCCAGGAGGCCACCCCTGGCTCCCCTCTGGACCCACTTGGGCTATTCTCGAAGCTTCGTGTACGCTGATTTTTCCTATATTTTTCCCGGAATTTTTCTGGCACTTTAAGTAATGGGAAAACCTGAAATATAAAAACAACAGAAAACAGGAACTGGCACTGGGGTGCACTGAGTTAATAGGTTAGTCCAAATATGATCAAAAGTGTATGTAAGTGCATCAATATCATACAAAAGATGCATGGAGCAAGCAGAAATTATAGATACGTTTTGGACGTATCACACACCGAACGAGCTCCAACAGGTAGGAAGGTAAACTCTATCGAGGAGATTTCCTCCATAAATGAAAAAGTTGACTTAATTATGTCTCTACTTACCAAGCAACCTCCTATTGATCCTCATTGTGTCCCTCTAAATTCTTTGGTTGCTCAAGAACAAGTATATGTGAACTTTATCTCTAGAAACAACTTCAATAATAATGCTTATAGGGGAAATTTTGCTAGCAATCCTAGACCGTTCCCATCCAGCTATGGGAACAACAACACTTATCCTAGTAACAAGAACCCCACCTCTGAATTAGAAAGCATGCTTAAAGAATTTATCACTACCCAAAAAGCCTTCAACAAGAGTGTAGAAGAAAAATGAGACAAATTAGATAATCTATCTTTGAAGATAGACAACTTAGCCCTTGATATTGAAATGCTTAAAATTAGAACTTCTCCCCTCGAGGAGAGGAAGGCCACTCCTATCAATGCTATCCAATTGCAAATGAATGAAAATATTATGATGATGGCTAAACTTATAGAAAGATGGGCTAGAGAAAAAGAGGAAGATGATAGAATTAAGAGCCTTCCTACACACCACACTCTTGCTACTATCCAAGTTGTTGAGGATACCCAAAATTTTAGCACCCAACACACTCCTAGTCCCATTAGACCTATTAAGGGTGATGCTATTACCTGAACCATAGAAGAAGAAACTCCTATGAACATAGAGGCTTTCAAACAAGTGAGCCTAGGTGACACCACTACTACCTTTGATAGTAGTGACATTTATTTTGATAGTTGCACCCTCTCAGAAGTTATTAGCTTACTACACAAAATGTCTAGAGAACCCCACACTAGCACACTAAATCTTGCCTTCACGGAGCATATCACTAAGGCTCTCATTAAAGATAGGGAGGAGAAGCTTAGAATAGAAGCCTCCATACATAGGAATCTAGAAGATGGTTGGGATCCTATGATAAAATTAAATTGAATAACTTCTCTTGCTATGCTTTATGTGATGTTGGAGCTAGTACCTCCGTTATGCCCAAAAGAATGTATGATATGTTTGAATTGAAACCTTTTGATCCTTGTTCTTTTGGTGTTCGTCTCGTTGATTCTTCCGTAAAAAAACCTTTGGGGAAGATCGAATATGTTCTTATCATTGTCAATGACAATTATGTTCTCGTTGATTTCACTATTATGGACATAGAGTGTGAACCTTTATGTCCAATTATTTTGGGACATCCTTTTCTTCGCACCGTTGGTTCTGTTATTGACATGAAAGAGGGGAATATAAAATTTCAATTCCCTCTTAAAAAGGGGATGGAACACTTACCTAGGAATAAGATTAAGTTACCTTTTGAGTCTGTTACACGGGCTAGCTATTCTCTCTCTCTCTTGACAAAACTTGATCTTTTTGCTTTATGCCTAGCTTAAAGGCGTAAAAGAAAGCGCTTGTTGGGAGGCAACCCAAGATGTTTTTACTTTTTTTTATAGTGGTCTTGATGATTGTTACTACTGTAGCAACATCATTGTATCTTTATTTTCAAGCTTTGTGCCAAGTTTAGCCTCTGATTGCAAGAAAGTTCAAAAGTTGTGACATGCTGTCCAGAAAACAGATTTTGTCATTCGACAAAAAAATTAGCCTAAAATCACCAGATCATCTTTTTTATCTGAATTATTTTGACAGCGTGCTCTATACAATTGAATTTTGAGCGTTTGTGCTGAGTTTTTTATTTGAGTTGCAGAAGTACCCCAAAAAAATTATTTACTACCTGCTGGTCTGTTTTTCACAGATTCTGCCACGTTTTGCCTTTCCTTACTTTTGCAAGACTTGCGCTAGCTTTTTCTTTGCAATTTGTTTTTGGAAATCTTGAGAAACAGTAGCCGTTCAAGAAAATCTTTATTTCCAGTAGAGGAAAATTATTTTATTAAGGGTACTAACCTCTCTAATCAGCTTATGATGAGTTATGTATGAAGGGAGTTTTCAAGTGTGCGAGGGAAGATGATGAAAGAAGATCTGGGAGTGTCAAACGCTCAACCTTGGGTATGACCCCATGCATCCCCAATAAATATTCAAGGAGACTCAAGCGTCTAAGCTTGGGGATGCCCCCGTGCATCCCCTTCTCCATCAACAATCATCAGTTCGTCCTCCGTCCCGCTATATTTTTATCACTTCATGCGTTATGTGCTATGCTTGGAGCGTCTCGCTCTTAGGTTTACTTTTGAGTTTTCTTTAGCTTTGTTTGCTGTTCATAAAAAGTTAGAACCCAGCTTACTTTGTGTGGGAGAGAAACACGCTCCACTTCAAACTAGAACACATCATAGGATTTCATGCTTATCTTTCTTTTGTTGTGTGTTCTTTATCTTTTCGTAGTTGTTGTCATGTTTAGCTCTTACTTTTCATGTTTATCTTTTTCAAGAGCTTTAGTTTAGTTTGTTTCTGGAACTCTCTTTAGTTTTCATGTTTATCTTGTTAACAGAGTTGCTTGTTGCACTAAGTTGTGTCTTGAATTGAAGTAGGTAATTGAGGTTGCTATTCAATTGTAGTAGTAACTTGCAATATTTTGAGGTATTGTTGTGAGTAATGTTTGAAATTTTGGTGTCAAGAGCTCTAGCCTATTAGTGATAGGTGTCGTATTTTGGGAAATTCGTGTTTATTTTCAAAAACTACAAAACTAGTTGAGAACTCTAGCTACTAGATGGATCACTAATCTTTGGAGGGATCAGATATTAGAGTACACTCACGTACCATGAGTCGAGGATGCGCGAGGATAACCAAACCCCCATACACTCCTCCTCGGGGTACTTGTCTCCTTGTGAACCTCCTTATTAGATTGAGAGTTACCGATAATAAGTGCATGAGTTCTTCGGACTAATGTAAGTATTGAAAATTGACACTTCCACCTCCTAATATTTTCTAGCCTCTTCGGTACCGTGCATTGCCCTCTTCTCACTCCGAGAGTTGGCGTCCACCTCGGCGGTGCATCCAAACCCTTGGCATGATACGCTCTGTCATCATAAACCTCCTTATATCTTTCCTCAAAACAGCCACCATACCTACCTATCAAGGCATTTCCATAGCCTTTCCGAGATATATTGCCATGCAACATCCACCTTCTCATGACTTGATCTTCATGTCATACATGTTCCTGCTACACTGTCAGAGGCATACATTTGCATACATCATGACAGCTACATCTTCTTTATGTTGAGTACCATGTAAAGTGTGAAGATCTTCTATACTTCTTGTAAAATAAAGTGTTGCCCTTAAGTGAGGAAAAGATCCCAAAGAGGACAAATTTAAAATATCCCAAAGAGGACAAATGAGATTTAAATAGAAAGAGCCATTGAGGCCACCAAAAAAATACAAAAAATATAAAAAAAGAGAAAAAGAAATAAAAAGAGAGAAGGGGGCAACACTACTATTCCTTTTGAAAGATCCACACTCGTACTCCCTCTTATGTCTTGTACTCCATAGTATGCATATAGCTATGTGGGGACCTTCACACTATAGAACTTGGACTGTATATTCCAATGATGAGCCTCCTCAAACGAGCTCTGGGTCTTCTTGAGCGAGCAAGTTGGATGCACCCCCACTATTTCCATTGGAGAGCTTTTCTTAGCTCATATGTGCATCTGTTGCATGGCAATCCCTACTCCTCACATCATATCTATCATTTGGCCTTCTCTCGCATATGATTGCCCTCATTGATGTGAGCCTTTCACACCCTTTTTGTCTTCCTCCTCCACCATATCTCTCTCTCTTTTCCATCCTAAGTGTCAACTCTCGTGCTTACGCTCATCCATTGCATGAGCGCTCAAAATATCGAAAGGGAGTGGATCCAATTGACTTGTACCTGGCTAGTGGTCTGGGGACGAGTCAAGATAAGATTCCAAATAAGACTAAGTGTGAAACTTTAGTAGATTGATTTCTCAACAAATATATTTTCTCTCTTGTATTCTCATCTCCCACTTCTTGCACGAAACACCATCTGGAGACATTCGAGTCACGGACAGCGAGAGCTCTTGCACCTTTATGTTCTTATGTTGCTTGTTTCAATGCTAATATAGACTCTTGCTTGTTATGACTTGAATTGAATTACATACCTTGATTGCTTTACTTACAAAGTTCTTATATGGTTGTTAGCATGTCACCACAGAAATTATGCTTGTTATCATTTACCTACTCGAGGACGAGAATGAATTAAGCTTGGGGATTTTGATACGTCCCAAACGTATCTATAATTTCTGCTTGCTCCATGCATGTTTTGTGTGATATTGCTATGTTTTATATACACTTTCATACACTTTTGATCATATTTGGACTAACCTACTAACTCAGTGCCAGTTCCTATTTTCTGCTGTTTTTCTATTTCAGGTTTCCCCCGCATTAAAAATGCTCCAAAAATTCCGGGAAAATACAATAAAAAATCCGCGCACCGAAAGCTTCGGGAATCACCGAGGAGGGCCATAGGGGACCCACTAGGGCCCCAGGAACCCTCCCGGCGCGCCCTAGGGTGGGCCCTCGCCAGGGGGCCGCTTGGACCGCTGATGCCCCCCTGGCTGCCCCCTTCGCCTATTTATTCTCCTTCACGGGAAACCTCCAGAAGAAGAACCCTTTTTCGCGATCTCGCCTCTGTTCCGCCGCCGCCGCGCCTCCAAGATCGGGAGCGCCAGTAGACCTCTTCCCGGCACCCTGCCGGAGGGAGGATTGACCTCCGGGAGCTTCTCCTCCACAATGGACGCTTCTCGTACGATCCGTGAGTAGTCTACCTTGGACCATGGGGTCCATGATCGATATTCCCCTTCCCTCTTTGTTCTTCATGGATTAGACCTTGTGAGCTTCCCTACATGATCAATGCACATATGTAATTCTTTCTGTTGTTGCTATGCTGAGTTTGCTAGGATTTGATGGATTATGATACTATGTTCAGATTGTGATTGCGTAATATATTTGGTTCTTATATTTTATATTTTTGTTCTTGAGTAATTCTTGCATGTTTTCCGTTGATGTTTATTTCCTTGGCCAAGTAGTAGGGAGTGACTCCAAGAGGGAGTGTTATGCTTGATTGTGGGTTCATGCCCCCTGATGACTAGCTTGAGTGATAGAAACATGAGTCTAGGGGACGTGTTGTTTCCACAAGGGGGAAAACAACGGTGCTTGTAACCGCGGTTGCAAGGATTGATTACTTTACGCAAAGTTCTTTTAATGCAGTTGTCTGTTGCTTTGGGTTTACACTTTGGGTGGGGCTCGCAACTTAATACCAGCGAGATGTTCTGGATAGATATCTCAAGGTGGGTGATTAGTAGTAGATGCAGTTGGATTTTGGTGTACTTATTTTGGCGTACCGCCCATACTTTTGAGCCTCTTCCTTTCTTTGTAGCATAGTTAGCATTGGTTTGCGCCCGTAATCCTGTCAATTGCCCAGCTGTGATTTGTTTACCTCGCATAGCAGTTTTATCGTCTTTTGGGAGAGAGACATCACTAGTGAACATGATTGGACCCCGGTCCATATCCTCATCACTGTTTACACGCTCAATTTATTTCCTGTTTTTACTTTCCTGTCGCAATTATCACTACCTATTATCTGTTACGTTGATCCTTTGTAAACAACGAGACCAGAGAGATTGAAAACCTCTCTGAACTTCGTTGGGAGCAAAGTTATTTGTGTTGTGTGCAGGTCCAGGTTAAGGAAGAAACTTTTTTCTAAGACGGTGCCATTGTTTCCTTGCCACCTACTTGTCACTTTCGGAGTCCTATGGGAGACAAACCCTATCCTCTACGTTAGGGGAAATTTAGTGCTATCCTACATCTCACCTTCCACTTGGGGTAACCAACAAAGGGCGATAGGTCATTATCATCTCTAGCGCATCACCTGGTCATGCGGTCATTTTCGTGGTCAACTCCCTTATCTTCTATGCGAGCCGCGCATTGCTACTCCTACTACACAGTACGCGTGCAGTTGGCTGGCGAACGTGATTTATTGAGCAGTTCCTCCCCTCTTCTACACAAACTGCCCATTCCACTTCCACTACTCCATCTCTCTCTCTCTCTCTCTCTCTCTCTCTGCATTCCGGCCATCTAGACCTCGATCCATAGTTCATCACCCCAAGGCAATGGCTTCTTCAACGCCCCCGCTAAGCGTGTTAGGTATAGTGGTTTCCATCTCCGTTCTATTCCATTACTCTATCTCCTTTTTTGCGAGGAAATCTTTCTCTCTTCTTCTCTAATATTTCTTTTCACGTTGTTTCTTTATTCACATCGACATACAGGTCCGGTGGATCTGATTGCCAGGAATATCACCTGGGAATCGTCGATGAGTTATGCCAAGCGTTGGAAAGGAGTACAGTGAATGTCACGGTTGCCATCAAGGTGGCTGAAGAGAACATGGATGACACCATTGCCGCCAGGGAGCAGCTGCTGAAGCAATCGGATGATTCACTTGCAACCCTTCGGACCTTGCATGAGGATTTTAACAATTGTCTTCACCTTACACGCATGTCATCGGCACCACGTAATTATTATTCGACTTTCACGTTATCTTTGGAGGCAGTGTATATTCATGGACTCATGGCTATAACATGTTGAGGCTTTGACTAGGGTTTGAGGAAGAAAAACATATCACTGTGGGTGCTCTAATGAAGGAGGACTAGGGTTTCATCTACATGAACAATTTAGATGTTGCAATGCCAAAAAAAGGAAATGAAATCCTGGATCCGCCACTGATCGTAATGAGAGTATGAAACCAGAGACGGAGTAAATCGTACCCTATGATGATTAAAACAAGAACTATCTGGAACTAAACCCTACACCATGGTAGCACGAGATTACAAGACCAATCAAATGACATGCATGGAAAATAAATTTGATTTTCGAACCAACAGGCCATATGGTACAGGCAGAAAACCCCAGTGTAAAGAAAGAAGCGTGTACAATCGAGATATACCTCAGGGTCCTCGTCGCTGACCTCCTCGGCGAACTCGACGGCCTCCCATTCGTTGTCTCTGAACTTGTCAATGGCGACATCCTCGTACATTGCGTCAATCTCGGCGAGGATGTCTCTGTGGATGGCGCACAGCTTCTCCTCCACTTGCTCGCAGCCGATGGCGGGTGGAGTGGGTATAAAAGTTGGCGCAGCATCAGGCGTCGTCCCCAGAGGTGCGATGGCGGTCGGAGAAGGCGCAGAGACCGACGCAACTTCGGTGGTTCCCGTCATGGAGGAGGAGTGATCCACAAGAGGGACGTCGAGATTCATTTTGGGACTTTGGGAGGGGAGTGGATCTAGGGAGGGGAGGGGATGGGAGGGGGAGCTAGCTAGGGAGGGAGGGGTGGGGGTCGGGTGAAAATATTGAACTGCGCTGGCTCTCATTCCTCTATATCCCGGAACCAGCCCACTGAATAGAGATCATTGACGTGTGGGCCATGTTGCTTCCGGACCCACAAGGCAGCCACCCAAGTCGGAGTGAAGTACTACGGAGAAGGCTCATCCCTACCCCACGGGTAGACGTTATGGAAAGCGTGGTAAATTGGAATGGAAAGAAAATGTGGAAGCGAAGTGGCGAGAAATTCAACTGGGTGACAGGCCGACGGGACGGCTTCCCACCGCAGCATTGAAGCAAGGCGTGATCTTGACCGTCCGGATGCCTGACCGTCGCGGTGAACAAGAAGCCAACTCACACCCTCTCTGTAAAGCTTTATGTGTCGGGTGGAGAAGTTATTCACTGATGGAGTTGTCACACCACTATAAAGTCAAGAAATACAGAACAACTCTGCTATACACATGACGGCACACACACACACACACACGATTTGGGTGGGGTGGACGACGCCAGATATGTGTATGAGCCATGCATACAATGGAGGACTGAGGTTTGGTGCCTTAAGGCAGGTGACTTTGGGTGCATGTCATGTGGGTCCAACAGGTGGCCGGCCCAAATGTCACACACCCAAAGGCAGGTGGCGTCACAACACTAGCACCTGGTTCATCGACCGTTGGATATGGGTGTTGGCTGCATGTCGTGTGTGCAGTGTCGTATGCATAGCAATTTCGTAGAAAAATGTTAATTTATACTGATGGACGTGTTACAACGTCACAATATTGCGTGTGGGATGGCATCTGCTCATCACTGCCTCACTGGGCACTGCGAGAGGTCTAGTCCTAGCTAGCTTGTAAAAGTATATTACTAGCTGCTTCTTCTACTATTATACTCCAGCGGCTAGAAATAATTGAGTACCAGCAGGCACCATCGCACACACAACATTATGACTCCCATTTGCTTTGATCAGCCCTAGAAATAATTGAGTACCCCATTTCATTACCACCTTCTTGACCTATACATACGTACACCTCTCTCGCGCACCCAAATCATGCTTCTCCTTCCCTCTCCTCGCCGCCGCCTCCTCGCAATGGTCGACAGTGATTCCGACTCGTCGTCACCAGTTCGGCTGTCCACCCGGGTACTCCATGAGATGAGAGCGGCTAAAAAGCTAGTGTGGGATGATGCCATCATGTCAAAAGAGTTTGAGGCCTCGTCCTGGGCAACACTATTAATATCTTACAAACTACTACAGCCCTGAAAAAGAAACCCAAATCCAACATAAAAAAATTTATTTAACTACTACTACTACTAGCACTACTACTAATTATAATCTCATCCTCCTACGCTTCCTCTTCTTAATCCACTCCTCCTTGCTTCGCGGTGGCCTTCCAACGTTCTGGGCGAGGGCCTCCTCCGCCGCCTCGGCATCCTTGATATGTGAATCAGCAACGCGCCGACGCTCCTTGGACACAAGCTTATCGGACAGGGTTGGAGCGTAGTCGATCTCACTCTCCGTGGCACTGTACACTTTTGCTTGGTACCTCCATGCGGCGATGATGTGTTTGGCGCATTTGGCCTGCTTGTAGAGAAACACAAACGGAACGCTCGACGGCCTTCCGCCACTGCGCTTCCTCCCAACGCTCCACTCTACCCTGGCGTTCGGCTTCCTTCGCCTCTGGATCCTCCTTCTCGGCCAGTTTCTTGGCTTTTACCCTACGGCGGCACCATCTCTTCTAGGTGTCGTTCGTACTCCGCCCACAGCTCCTCCATGGTTGGGGGCGCGGCGACGGGAGGCACGGCTGAACGTGGGCTGACCGGCGGCACCATTCTCGCAGGTTGGAGCATGTGCGTGCGGTGAGGGGGTGGGCGTGGGGGGTCTGATGAAGAATTTTCGCATTGGCAGGTGCAATAGTTATAGGCGGCTAGCCGGAATCTGGGGCGCAATCTACTCAACTCCGCATTGATAACATGCATTATTCGTTCAGCGCAGAAGATCTGAGATGGCTAATAGATTCGAAAATAAACATTAAAGATAGTTCCAGACTACAAGATACATCACATCCATCGGAGTTCATCGGATTACATCATCCACTTCCACTATATTTTTATTTTTGCCACAAACTAGCATAAAACTACATAGGCCAATATGCGGCGGGCGTCTATGGCGGCTTCTCACGGCTTGGGGATGAACTGCTCGGACGCCTCCTTGTACTCGTCGTACGCGAGGTCGTACGCCGCCTTGGCCTCGGTGTAGCGAAAGCCTCCGCCCTCTTCAGTGCCTACTACCGCCTCGTTGGCGGCCTTGAGAGCCGTCTCGGCGGTACGAAGCTTGGAGGCGGCAGGCGCAACGTGCTCGCTCATTTGTAGGAAGACCAACCACGAGCGGTCCCCACAGTCGCCGCCGTCGCCGCCGCCGCCGATGTAGCGACCTAGTGGAACTACCTGCCCGAGCATTAGGCGGGCCTCCATAGATGGCCCCGTTTCGTCGAGGGCTCCCAACACCGCCCGCACCACTTGCCATGCAAATAGCTCGCTGGAGATGGAGAAATAAAACGAAGAAGGGTTTTGAGACAACGCTCCTGGCGAAGTACATATAGGCGGTTCGAATGTATTCCACACGATTCAATAAAAACAACCATTGGCAATGCAAAGTATAGAGTGATCCTTGCAAAACATTATGTGCATTTCCTAGGCATTAAATGGATTAAAATTCAGATTAGTATTGCGAACGAATAAAGCAGTGCACGGAAATGGTTTGAAAAATCAACATGTGGTTCGTCAGTGCATTGGTAAGTGTTTTGCAATGAATGTGATGGTATTTCAAAGATCTAAGTGGCGATATCCAACCGTGAACGCGGCATTCATTCGTTTAAAAATTCCAAAAAAAGTTTAACAGGTCTCAAAAAATTGAAACTTGGCAGGGTGTCATCATATCACTTCAGTATGCCGAGAAAAAAATATGATACGATTGTACAACTTGTATGATGTGCACCCTTTAGAAAGCGAACTATCCCCAAAGAAGAGTCGTGGTTTTAAGGTGGAATGAATCGTATTCGAATGTATATTCTCATTTTCTTCATCTTTTGACCTCTAGTTTTTTTTCTACAGTGACCATAGACCCAACCATCTCACGTGCTACAATATGAATTTTTTGCTGGATAGTTTGCTATTTTTAACGCATTACATGCATTTCCTAGGCATTAAATGGATTAAAATTCAGATTAGCTTTGCGAATGACTAAAACGATGCATGAAAATGGTTTGAAAAATCAATATGTGGTTCCTCAGTGCATTGGTTAGTGTTTTTTAGCGAATGGGATGACATTTCAAAGATCTAAGCGGCGATATCCAACCGTGAACGCGGCATTCATTCTCTTAGAAATTCCAGAAATTTTTTATTAGGTCTCAAAAATTTAAAACTTGGCAGAGTGTCATAATAACACTTCAGTATGTCGAGAAAAAATACGATACGATTGTACAACTTGTATGATGTACATCCTTTAGAAACCAAACTATCTCTAAAGAAGAGTCGTGGTTTCAAGGTGGAATGAATCGTATTCAAATGTATGTTCTCATTTGCTTCACCTTTTGACCTTAAGTTTTTTCCTACAGTGACCATAGACCCAACCATCTCATGTGCTACAATATGATTTTTTTGCTGGATAGTTTGCTTTTTCTAACGCATTACATGCATTTCTATGTATTAAATGGATTAAAATTCAGATTAGCATTACGAACGACTAAAATAGTGCACGAAAATGATTTGAAAAATTAGCATGTGGTTCTTTAGAGCATTGGTAAGTGTTTTGCAGCGAACGGGATGACATTTCAAAGATCTAAGCGGCGATATCCAACCGTTAACACGGCATTCATTCGTTTCAAAATTCCAGAAAATTTTTATTAGGTCTAATTGTTTTGAAACTTGGCAGGGTGTCATCATATAACTCCAGTATGCCGGGGAAAAATATGATACGATTGTACAACTTGTATGATGTGCACCCTTTAGAAATCAAACTATCCCCGAAGAAGAGTCATGGTTTCAAGGTGGAATGAATTGTATTCGAATGTATGTTCTTATTTGCTTCATCTTTTGACCTTGAGTTTTTCTACAGTGACCATAGACCGAACCATCTCACGTGCTACGATACGATTTTTTTGCTGGATAGCTTGCTATTTTTAACGCATTACGTGCATTTTTAGGCATTAAATGGATTAAAATGGAACAAGGGTCACGAAAGAGTTGAGCCATACCCAAGGGCCCGGTTCTCCCTCTCTCTCTCTCGCTCACTCTCTATGGACTGGCGTCTTCTTGGAACCTTTCCTCATGAACGACTACCGAGTTGTTGATTTCTTTCTTAGGGGTTTGGAGGATAAGTCCATTCATCTCATCGTCTTTCAGTATATGTGTGCATATGGAAGGATCAAAGAGGTCGACCAGAGGGGGGAGCATAGGAGACTACAATTTTTGAGCTCAACTTCCAATATTAGGGGTTGTGCGTACAAAGTAACTTCTATAGATATGCAATCACGGTGAGAACAATCTATATGGAAATCAAGCTAATATGTTATAGGTAAATAAGAGCAACAAGCTAGCTACGAAGCACCACAAGTAAAGGTGCGGGAATGATAAATCACACAAGTCGAAGACGCAGATGCATCATGAAGTTCACACTCTTTAGAGAGTGGTAACCTCCATTGAAATGTCCAGAAGCCAAAGTTTGGAAATGCCACCAAAAATCTTACCCTTATATTCCTATGATTAGTCAGTAGCCCTCAATGGATGAGCCTAAAAGCACTCGTGGTTGGTCTTGAAAGAGACCATCAGACCATTACAAACTTCTGAAGCATAGCTTTCCATCTTGGCTCCGATCGCCTAGGAGTCCTAAATGTCCAAGAGTAACAAGTTTTTTGATGAACAGGTACGGGGATCACAAATTGGTTTGGTGAAATGTAAATCGAGTGACTCTCATTTAATGCTCAATTTTTTGGGGAGTTTGAGTGGAGGGATGAAGAGAAACATGCCTTTAGGGATTAGCAATGGTGGGGAAGCTCAAAGGAGGACCAGGGCTAGGGGCGGAAGAAAGGTGGGTATGTATACCCCCCCCCCAATCAAATTTGATTGTTGCATATCAGTGAACCTGGGGAACGGGGGTCACGAGAGAGTTAAGCCATGCCCCAAGGACCCGTTCCATTCGGAGGAAAAAATCTCTCTCTCTCTCTCCCTTCGGTGACGTACAATTTTTAAGCTCAACTTCCAATTTTAGGGGTCGTGCATACAAAGTAACTTCTCTAGATTTGCAATCTACGGTTAGAACAATATATATGGAAATCAAGCTAATATACTATAGGTAAGTAAGAGCAACAAGCTAGATACAAAGTACCACAAGGGAATAGATAAATCGCACAAGTCGAAGACGCAAATGCATCATGAAGACCCCAGGACATATGTGTCAAAGACCCCAGGCACACGGCCCATCCAGAGAGATACTACACGAGGCAGGGGGACCTCGAGGCCCCGAAGACTTGGGGACCCAGGGTATCCAAAGAGTTAATCCTGGACCCCGTGGAACCGGGGCTCCTAGCATGTATGAGTTAGGTCGGGTTTTAATCCATTTTTAGGTACACATGGGGATGGCTTAGTGCATTATGTGTTTTATGATCCTCAACTTACGCAATTACCTCAACCACTCTTAATAGTATGGTTTTCTTATGACTCACATAAAACCCAATAACATTTGAGTGTTTAGATGACCTTCACCTATAGTGGTCTTGACCGCGTTTGACCTCTCCCTAGACAACCTCATCTCCCCGAGCCGCCACTCCTTGAGCCCTCCTCCCCTTCCTCCTAGGTGGCTCCCGCTCGGGTGACTCCGGACACTCCCCAAACCTCAGCCAAAAAGCACAGTGTTACATATCTCCGATCACCGCCGAACTCGGCGGCGGTGGCGGCACCCTGTCCGTCGAAGACGAAGGGCTGAGGGTGGGTCAGCGAGGCAAGATCGCGCACTCGGTGAGCAGGACACAAAATAATATTAATGCAAGGCATGGAGATAAACCATGGAGGAAAACTTAAGCATTGTGATGCATAAGTCTAACACAAACAACATTGATCATATGGAGGGACAACACTACTGGATGTGAATATAAATTCATAGAAACATAACCTAGAGGGAAACGAACTTTGAAACACAAGGGAACAATATATTATGTAAATGAAGTAGTGAAGAGGAATAACTAGTGTTGCTCGATGGCGACAAGGAGTTTGTGTTGGCGCTCCTCGCGGAGCTTGCGGGCAAGTGCGACGTCCTCGACCCGCAACCGCATGTTCTGGCGGCACACGACCAACTCATGTCGTGCCACGTCGTGCTTGTGCGCCCACGACTTGGGCGAGCTCTGCAAGGAGCGGCGGGCGGTAGAGCGACGCCCCGACGGCCTGTGGGCGACGACGGCGAGGAGCGACGAGCGATAGGAGCGGGCGAGCCAGAGCGCGGCCGACGCGCGGCAGGCAGCTCCTTCCAACGAACCCATAAATGGGTCATGCCGCCCCGTTGGACGTAACAATTTTTTGGGGGGTGTCTGGTGTCCGTTTTACCCGCCAAAACAGGACAAAAGGCGGACAAAACGCATCCATGCCATTCGAGTTGCCCTAATCATTTACTTTGAACACAGTTGAAATGCATCAAATGAGGTTGCCTAGTCAAGTACTCCTTAATCCTCTTAACCAACATTGCATAATATATTGAATAACTGCAAAAGATGATTCAAACGTGATACTTCTAAATACATCATGATTTTGGTACACATAAAAAATTAATCACATGAAAGGGATTTCTGAAAACAAAACACTATTTACACTTTTCATCAATGAGCTCATAGCTAACAAAAGTAAACAAATACAATGCCAATAAAATAAGTGAATATCATTGAACTATATATATACCATATATTATATGATAAGTGGTCTACCACACTTGATCCTTGTCAGAACCTACATAACATTTATAAGGTAGTCCCTCCTTTACATTTACTGAACATATGAGCTTTATCTCTGTAAAACTTCGTACAATTTAACCAAATTTATATTATTAAATTTCAACAGCTACGTCACCAAAGAATCAAAGATATATAAGATGAAAATTAAATCCATGATGTATCTAATGATATTGATTTGATATTTTTCACGGTAATATTATCTTTTTATAATTTAAGTCAAGCTTTCAAAGTTTGGCTTAAGACAAAGCTTGTATGTGAAGTAAAAAAGAAACGAAGAGAGTATATAAACTACTAGAGAGATAAGGGCGCTTTGCTGCGCCGGAAACAATCACAAGGGCCAAGAAGACAAATGCCCCAGAGGGCCTCAACAGGCACCACAGGAATAGTCGACTGTCAGTCTAGTGCGCCCAACAGTTGATGATGAACACCGACTGACAAATGGGGTCCACTTCTCAAAAAAAAAGAGGGAGTTCTCACATACCTCTGTTCCTGTGATCTAGAGAATTTAAGGATTACAGTATGCAAAAATAACAATTCTCAACTACCCCCTCCGTTCCAAATTAGACGACTTCCATTTATCCACATATCTAGATATATGTGGACAAATGAAAGTCATCTAATTTGGAACTGAGGGAGTACTAAATATAATAGGTAGAAGGGTAAGAAATTTAACATCAATATGAATAAGCATATCCGTAGGTAATGTGCACTCTTTTACATAATGGTGGATGCTCCTTGAAGATATGCACCTACAAGTGAGAATATAAGTGAATGTCTTGCTCATGTTTGACCAGCAGTGCAGATTGGTAAGTATATATAAGAAAGAATGAAAAAGGGACATAGTGTGGAGAAAATGCTTAACCACTAAGATAATGGCTGCTGGATACCACAATGATTTACATGCAACAAGTAGTACAGTTTCAAAGCACAAAAAAGGAAACAAAAGGTACCATGCCCTGAGTATGACCTTTTAATAACTGCGTGTTTATGTGGTTCTCTGTATAAATTTATATTTATTTCCTTCCCTGGAAAGAGCACTGGTTGCAACTATATGGAAAAAAAATGATGGATTAACAAATTTGAATAATTTAATATGTAATTCATTCATGTGCTTCAAATAGAACACTGGCCAGAATAGAAAACTAATTATTGAGGCCAATCCTAAAACTGACAAGAATTCTGTGAAAACCTCATACGACACTCAAAAAATGGAGAACACAATATGAGAGATCAAACAAACAAAAGCAAGGAAAAGTAAGAAGGGTAGGTGCCGACACAAAATCAGTTGCTGCACAATCTTATAATTAGGTGCTAACATTACAATCTGCAACAACCAAAAGAGTCTTTGACTTCTGCACCCAGTATCAGTTGATGGGGTGCAAGAAGCAACACTAAACTACACCCATAGGAAGAGGTGCTCATCTATACATGGATTAAAAGCTCTACCATTTTAATGTAAATTACCAATTCCTAGCAGATTAGGAAATAGTAAACAAAAGAAGTCCACATCCTTTTAAACAAACTCCAGAGTGCAAGAATTCAAAGAAAGACGATCTCTATCATCTCAAGCAAACACATTCTGTAAGCTTTGTGAAGATACCTAGATATACCAGAATCTATCTGGCCATCTAAGATAGATAAAAGTTGTTTTTGACATACCTTCCTAAAGATACCTACATCCATTGGCATGGCCAACAATGTGAGCACCCACAAATCATTATAGACAATTTTAGTTAAGTCTACCATCAAGTCGATGAAACTGTTCAAGCAAACAGAAATCTAATCTAAACTAAAAAAATAGCAAAGAGAAGGAACGTCTCTATGATTCAGATTGCCACTACTGGCCAACCTCTTTTCTAAACTAATGCATTCTCAAACAGCAAAAATATACTATTATTAACCTCTAAAATGTGAGATACCAAGGATTCTATAAGCAATAAGGCTCAAAGTATATCTTGGGAGCAGCTATTCAAGGCAACATGGTTTTAAATCATTCACTACGCCAATCAGCTGTAGAAGGTGTAGGTGTTAAGGCCAAAACTTCTAATTCTTACACTAATTGTATAAGGTAAAATCAGCCCCCTTCCCATGGAGTTTTATATAATTCGAGGTGAGAGCATGCGTGACTGAAACATTTATCCACGCAACCCATCAGCCATGAGTAATCAACTGCGACAACCAGCAAATAGAACGTTGTCAAGAACACCATGTTCACATACCTTGTGATACATTGAGTTATTCGACAAGCTCATTTCTGGATCCGATTGACCTCTGTTTTCCGGTAAGCAAGAGAATATCCAGCCGGTGCCCAGAGCAGCGATCCGAGTGGGTCCTCCTCTCAAAACTGAGAGGACACACACCAGGCACACACAAAAGAAGTACCACCGCGCTTATGATTTCACTACAGAGTCCAAAATTGAAGGATAGAATGTTATTCCTCTATTATTTGTCCATGTCATCCACTAAAAAAGACCCACTAAGATGCATTTATGTTATCTATCTCAACATGCATGCTATCCACATCACCCACTATTATTACCAATCATTTGTCCATGGCATCTACTTTCATTTACATGCATCTTATACCCTTTAAATTTACATTGTAGAGTTCTTATAAAGATTTCCGCTGCAACGCGCGGGGTATATTCTTCTAGTTTAGATACAGTGCAAGTTGTTGGAACTGCAGTACTCAGCATCTCCAACATTTGCAGCTTGGTTTTTTTCTATGAAGGTACAAAACAAATTGGGTGGACAAGCTGATCGGAATAGGATCCAATTCCAGACATTACTTCCAGAAGATGGTAATAATATAAAAAGATGCTGGCACAGTACATCCAAAATACCCTTTTATTTCAAAAAAATAAATAAATGAATGACATATATGTAGTGACATAATACAATCAAGAATGGCTTACCCTATAATGTATAAATGTTACCGATCGGACATAAAGAAATTTCTGAATTTATAAATTCTTCAGTGTCAAATCATTGCATGTGAAGAGCCTACAGAAGGTAAATAAAATGTTGAATAATCTACCTGGGATTTGGCTAATACCATTTCTATGATTCAAAAAGGTGTTGTTCAAGGAATTCTCAAGTGAATTCTATTTTAAGAGAAAGGCATATGTCCTGTTTAAGCTTAATGGAAGCAAGAAATAGCATGACTCACCCGAGTTTTTCTACCACTTGGATTTGCCCTGGTTGTTGGAACTATATTCCTTCTAATGAGATATAGAACTATCCAGCTCATCCAATGAGAGAAAAAAAAATCATGGCTTCAAAATTTTGGTTGGCCATCTCCCATTCAATTTCACTAAAGCAACCTAAAGATATGGATGTGGTACTTGTCCAATGAACTTCCCTTAAAAGTAAGTTTTCGCCCGAGAAACCTATGTGGGTTTTCCTGAAAGGGCATGTGTCATTGTTTTTCCTGTAAAGAGATTGTGTCATCGCATCAGCTAGCATATAAAATAATGGATTGTAAGGTTAGAAAAAAAATCCTAAGCTTGGTCGGAGATACTGATAATAAAGCATTCAAGGAGGATTTAAAAAATCTAAGCCAACTCACCATTAGCAAAAAAAATGTGAATAAACTCACCATTAGCAATTAAATCCTAATCTTCCAGTAAAAAAATCATAATCTAAGCCAACTCGGCATTAATAATTAAATCCAGAGTATTCAGGATTCAGAAATTGCACATGAAAGAATGGTCGATTTTAGCAAATAAAAGATCATATTTTATTCAAATTTGTTACTACTGCAAACATGATATTGGTAATTTATAACATAAGTTCTAGGTATAACATATCATGTACATACAAGATAATCATATTAAGAAAAGCTCCTAATGTAACATTTTTTAGGAAAGCTCCGAATGTAACCAGTATTACTGTTGGTGTAGGCAGAAAAAGAGGCCATCTTTTCTCCTCGATCACATTAATGGAACCATATTCTCCCGACTCCATGAGTTCTACGAGTTCAAGTCTTCTTGTACTTTATGAGACTACACATGTCATAGTTCTCACAATGCTAAATTATAAGTTCCAAATGAATGACAAGGACTCGAATCCGACTAAGCAATTGTTTTCTATGTTCGGAACAATGTCAATAGTTCATCTGAAACATAATTCTAAAAATAAAGAATATTAAACAATTTGATGTGCGATCTCCTGCATTTTTCAGTGCAAGACTAAGCCCCAACAAACCAAATTAGGGAGTACCAACAATTCCAGTAACATACCAAGTCACTCGTATTATATACCCTAAAAGTTTGGGTGTGTACTGGTCCAAAAAACTTACCTTACAAATGATTGCGCCTAGTAGTGGAATTTGGTGCTCCGAAGAAACAGTAAGCAAATATTAAAAATTGGCCATGATACATGAAAATATTCTGTACATTCCTGCAAATCACTGTGTGCAATAAGAATAAATGTATGTAATTGGACATAACATAATGGGATGCTAAAATTTCAAACATAACCCTGATATTTAGTGGGAATTTGGAGCCATCATGTCGCTCCGATGCTGCACCTGCTTGCTCCTCAAACAGCACATTTTATACATAGATTGAAAGAACATATCACTATTTCATCAAATTGCAATCCGAGGATGGAAAAAACATAGTAGCATACAACTTCTAGCTTTCAGAGAAAAATCATCGAACACATACAGTGCAAGAATGTTCAGATACACTTAGCGGAGAGGAGGGAGGCCTGATTAGATGTAACTCTCCAGTGCATCATGTTCACGTGACATCGCTGGGGTGCGGCTTCCTGAGCCGCAAGCAAGATGGAGGCCCAATGGAGGGGTCAAGATTGCGGAGGACGACAACCTCAAGGCGAGGGGCTGAGTGGAGTTGGGGGTATCCCCACTTCCTTAGCCAGAGCAATGGGGGAGTCAAGGTCGTGCAATTTCATTGGGGAAGCAGCAGGACCTCTTGACAATGCACTGGGACAAGAAAGACCCATTGGGCCATAGTGTGGGGGCAACACATGCGACCGACGACGGGATGGAAGCAGCATCAACATTGGAGATATAGGAATGGAGGGTGGTGAGTCAGGGCGGAGACGGTGAGGACGTGGAGGTGGTGCGACGGGCGAAGGACATGTGCAAGCAGCGTCCTGCAGCGGCGGATGGGAAGCCGTGGAGGAGGAGAGCATCGCTGGGAAGGAGCGGGGGACGGACTTGATTTCACGATGTGATTAGTTGCGGAGATTAGTCTAGCGATGTATTGTGCCGCTAAACACGGAGCTAATACAAACTTTTTGATGAAGTGCAAGGAACGGTCATGATGATTTGTTCCATCCGCTCTCGTGGTTTTATATTAGTAGTAGATGCAGCGCCTGGCCGGTTGCTTGACGGCGCTCGAGCGTTTCATCTCCAAGCTGGGCGAGAGGGCCCTTCCCTTCTTCAAGCTCATGAAGAGATCGGGCCTGTTCTGAAGCTGACGCCGCTCTTGAGGACCTCAAGAGGTACCTCACCAGCCCTCCGGTGATGGTGGCGCCACAGCCTAGAGAGCCGTTCTTGCTCTACCTCACGGCCACTCCTCACTCAGCCAGTGCGGCCCTTGTCATGTAGCGTGAAGAGCCCATACCTGTCAAGATCAAGCGTGCGACTGGCCTCCCGAAAAGCTAGTCCCTCGCGAAGGAGGAAGCCTCTCAAGGGGAGCCAGTCATAGAGGGCCCTCAGAGCCTTCAACAGTGTCAAGCGCCGAGTCACAAGTCCTCCCGAAGCTTAGCCAAGAAGAGTCTCGACCCGTTCCAGCTGGGGGCTAGGCGTTAAGGATCAAGAAATTCCTGAAGGGGAGATCCAGGGAGAGCCGCTCGTTGCCCCCGCTACCTCGCGCCTCGTCGAGCATCCAGTCTACTTCGTCAGCTCGGTGCTCCGGGATGCTCGCGAGCGATATCCGGTGCAACAGAAGCTCTTGTTCTCACTCCTCATGGCATTGAGGAAACTGCACCACTACTTCCAGGGTCACCCCATTAAGGTAGTCACATATTGTCCTTTGGAGCAAGTCCTGCGTAACCCTAACGCAACAGGTCATGTCGTCGAGTGGGCCATTGAACTGCAACCGTTCGAGCTGGAGTTCCTCACCACTAGGACTATTAAGGGCACAACACTGGCTGACTTCACGGCTGAGTGGACAGATCCTTGCCGGGAGGAGCCTCTTGAAGAGTCTCTCCCGAAGGGCATGGATGCACCAAGCGGTTGGACCCTTCACTTCGACGGAGCGTTCTCCCGCCAGGGCGCTAAGGCTGGCGCAGTTCTCACCTTCCCCATGGGTAAGAAGCTATGTTACGCAGTGCAGCTTTGCTTCAAGAACGGAGGGAAGGTATCCAACAACATCTCCGAGTACGAGGGAGTCCTCGCTGGCCTTAGGGCCACCATCAAGCTCGGCAGCAAGCGCATCGAGGTCATGAGCGACTCGCAAGTCCTGGTACTGCAAGAACAAGGAGGCCGACGACCTCGCCACAAGGGCGTCGCGGCGGGAGCCCCAGCCTCCAGGGGTCTTCGAAGAAAGGCTCCAGCGACCCTCGGTGGCACCAATCGTCCCGACCGCTGGTTGGAGGGAGGGAAGGATAAGGAGCGGGCGATCGGAGGGAGGAGCAGAAACAAAAGATTTGTCGTCAGCTTTTTCTTTCCTGTATGCGTTTTGTCGAGGCAGATGACAAAGAGGAGATTTAACGTCCGCTGTGGGCAGCAAAGTCTAGCCGATGGCAAAAAGCAGACAGCAAAGTACCATTTGCTATAGTCAAAACGATTGTATTTGTTTTTTTTAATGCAAACAAAGTCTAAATTGTATGAAACTTGAAGTGATGTTGGTTTATGATCTCTGGAAGAAGTGGAATTTTTTATATTTTTTCCTAATTATGAACATAGTTTTTTTTACCAAAATACAAAAGGTAGAGAAACACAAGTACATTTACCTGTTTCCTATTGACTGAGACATCTTCCCACGGATCGCTGATGTGGCACAGCAAAACCACCCCACCCATGCATGGCCCCACCTCCACGCTCCACCACGTGCTCGTGCGTGGCGATGGTGCGTGCTAATCCTCTCCCCAACTTGCTCGTGCGTGTCCATGGCGCAGCCGATCAAGGCCAAGTTCCTCGCTCCAAAGATGCATCGCGCCCAAGCCCGCCGCCTCATCGCGCCAAACCTTCCGCCCAGCCGGTGTCGCCTACGCAGCAAGTCGGCAACACTGCTCCGGTGCAAAGCAAGTCGCACCTGGTGCGAAAGCGCGGTCGCCCGACGTCGTTTCGGTCCGACCAAGAAGAAGACGGTAGCGTAACCGACGCCTCTCTAGTGCGCGGTGGCCGCGGCCACCGACGCGCTCGTGTCCACGATGACGGGGCGCTCCCAAACCCGTCGCCCCATCGCGCCAAACCATCCGCCCTGCCGGTGTCGCCTGCGCAGCAAATCAACAGCGCCGCTCCGATGCAGAGCTGGCCGCGCCAGGCGAGGAAGATGCCCCCCCATGCCGCTCCAGTGCGACCAAGAAGAAGACGGCGGCGTAATCAGTGCCTCTCCGGCGCGTGGCGGCCGCGGCCACAGAAGCGGTCGTGTCCACGACGACGAGGGACGGCACGAGGTCAGGAGCTTCGATGTGGTTTCCGGCGTGTCGAGCATTAGGCGCGGTGTCCGGTGTGGTGCGGCTTCAGGAACTCCGGCGTGGTCTCCGATGCGGTCTGGTGTTATAAACTCCGGCGTGGTCTCTAGCGCGGCACTACGTCAGGAACTGCAGTGTGGTGAGCGTACCCAGCGCGGTGCGGTCTCCGGTGTGTCATCTGGCGCGGCCTCCGTTGTGTCTTCCGGCGTGGTCTCCGATGCGGCGCGCGGTGTTCTCCTGCATGGAACAACAGTAGGGGCATGGTGCGTATATTTTTTTATCTCAGGAAGAAAACTTTGTCGTGTGCATTTTAGACACGTATGGCAAAGATGTGTCAGGGCCCGCTTAATACTTTGCCGACAAAGTCTTTGACAATTGCTTTGCCATTCGTTTTCTTATGCTTTGCAGTCGGCTTTGGCTAACGGAAAAACTCCTATTTTCGGTAGTGGTAGTGGGGCAGCGAGCAGCTGGAGCCAGAGGGTGGTGGCCGCGCCTTTCTCTCTTTATCTCTCTCTCTGGAAGAACAAAGAGGGAAAAGAGCGAGCAACTGGCGATGGATATATCTCAAAAGCGGTGAGAAAACCCAAGTAAAATCAAAGACACATGTCAGTCTATGATAGCAACTAGGCTAAGCATTTGAAACTCACGGCATTGCCGATAGGTTTGCCAGTTCAAGATAAGGAAAATGTGGAACAAAAAGTGCAAACACACAATGGAGAAAATAATAGCAGCCAGCAACCTTGCAATAAGAGCCATACACATACAATACTACTGAGGTTGTAGGACTCACCGAGGTACGTAGTCGCCGAGGAGGATTTAGTCCGCCGAGCAATAGTAGACGCACAAGGATGTTACTAATGAGCTGAACGTGGTAACCACAAAAGCAAGTCAGGGATGATTAGAAACCTAAATCTATATGGGGGTTATGCGCCCCCCCCCCCCCGCCATGAGGTGACATCCCGGCTCTTGGGATCTTTGGAATTGTCTGTGATTTTTCTGAGCACTTTTATTTTTGGACCTTTTCTGCAATGTACAGAAAAACAAAGTCGTTGAAAATTGCTTTGCCGTTCGTTTTCTTATGCTTTGCAGTCGGCTTTGGCTAACGACAAAACTCCTATTTCCGGTAGTGGTAGTGGGGCGGCGAGCAGCTGGAGACAGAGGTGGTGGCCGCGCCTTTCTCTCTTTATCTCTCTCTCTCTCTCTGGAAGAACGAAGAGGGGAAAGAGCGAGCAACTGGCGATGGATATATCTCAAAAGCAGTAAAAAGGAGAAAACCCAAGTAAAATCAAAGACACATGTCAATCTATGATAGCAACTGGGCTAAGCATTTGAAACTCGCGGCATTGCCGATAGGTTTGCCAGTTCAAGATAAGGAAAATGTGGAACAACAAGTGCAAAGACACAATGAAGAAAATAATAGCAGCCAGCAACCTCGCACATAACAGCCATACACATACAATACTACTGAGGTTGTAGGACTCACCGAGGTACGTAGTCGCCGAGGAGGATGTAGTCCGCCGAGCAATAGTAGACGCACAAGGATGTTACTAATGAGCTGAACGTGGTAACCACAAAAGCAAGTCAAGAATGATTAGAGACCTGAATCTATATGGGGGTTGTGCGCCCCCCACCCATGAGGTGACATCCCGGCTACTGGGATCTTTGGAATTGTCTGTGATTTTTCTGAGCACTTTTATTTTTGGACCTTTTCTGCAATGTACAGAAAAAAAAACTGGCACGGGGTTCTGGATCAGTCAGTTTGTCCAATAAATGATTCAAAAATATGGTAACAATATGTAGCAATGACAGAAAAAACAACATTGAACAAGAAAAAATTATAGATGATAACAAAGATAAAAAATGTATGTGACATGCTAATTAAAGCAAGGATAATAAACCTAATATATTCAAGATGTATAAGCTCAGAACAAAGTGATATAAAACAATAATCTATAGTTGATATTAAAACAAGCAATGAAAAAACATATAAACAATTGAATTCTTGCATTTCGTGAATCGAATGCCTCTAGTCGAAGTTCCCGTACCATGAGTGGAAAATGTTTAGAATAAAAATAATATGCCTGGAACTCATACAACTTTCACTTCTCTCATAATCTAGTTGAACCTTACAATAGCACTACCCCAGATTATCGCTAAGATACACAGTTATTTGATCGTCTCCTTTTTGACTTTCGAGCAACTCTTGCAATGAATGAGCGCGAACAAGATAAATGGCATTTAAATGGTAAATAGAATAATGATGGGGTAGAAAGTCAAAATGTGAGAAATTCTCACACCAATGAGGACAGTCATTAGACGAGAGAAATCCTTATGATGTATATGGTGTGAGGAGTAGGAATTATCATGCACCGGATGCACTAGAGCTATAAGTGTATGAACGTTGTCTAATAAAACTAATGAAGGTGCATCCAACTTGTTTGCTCATGAAGACCTAGAGTTCTTTGAGGAAGCTCATCATTGAAATATACAAACCAAGTTCTATATTGAAAGATTCCCCCACATAGTTATGCAAGTATGATAAAATAACACATTCACTTATTCTCGGTATTTCTAAGTCTATTAGAGAGTCACAAATAACCATGCAGCCCAAAAAGAGTGTATGGGGTTTGGTTATCCTTGTGCATCTCGACCCTTACTACGTGAGAGGTTACTTACGGTCACCGCACAAACGTTGTTCAACTATAAGATCCGATATGCGATACTGTTCCAGATCGGGACGTTTCCATCCAAATCCGAAGGCGAAACACATATCGAACCCACTGCGGCATATGACACTGTCGTATGCCCCGGATTTCAACATGATTTCACAATATTACAGCTGCAAAGATACAACAGGCATACAACATCCTTAAAAAAAATACAACATCGAAAGATTATCCCTATCTTTTAATGGAATAACCTTAGAAGGCACTAACAAATGTAAATAGCATAGTGTCGATATAAAGTAGTGGATGGAAATAATTCCACCTTTCACTACTCATGTGCATATGAATAAAACTGAAATCAACTTTGCAAATGCATAATATCAGTTTTTTCCTATACCAAATGCATAATATCAGTTGTTCAACTACTGATTGAGGTCACGCAGTTTTGAGAACGGCTCCTGTTCCATGGGACACTAAACGATAACTAGCAGGTGATACAGACTGCTTGATCAAATTATTTAACATGAAGTCACAAAATAAAGAGAAGGCGCCAGTAAAAAATTCTCCTGATTCATGGCAACGATTTTTACCTTCACAATGAGTGTAGCCATCACCAACGATTTTTACACCTTTCACAATAGGACATTCAGACACTTTTCCACGGACAGTATCCTGCATAACCACCAGCCAAGTATCATATGCGTAAGGCAAAATAGAAATGGAAAAGAAACTCAATGACCGATTTTAGCAGTGGTGTTTGTACACAAACGGTACATGTTTAAAAGCAAGAACTAAGAAAGTGAATCTTTCAGCATAAAATGTGGGGAAGGTAGGGAAATCAAGGTACCAACCTTCACTCAAGCAAACAGTGGGCTCAGTAGTTTCTTGAAATCCAGTACAAAGTGCTTTAAGAACTGCTCCTTTGTCAAGTTTCCCTGATAAACAAAGACTCAAACCAAAAACAAAAACGAGTAACTATGAAAAGTAGATCTTAGAAGATCACACACCTCTGTATTGTCTATTGTTAATTACAAGCGTTGGCAAGATGGTGACATCACCACGAGAGCCCTCGACAATCTACGCAATATGGTAGAGGGTGTTACATTCAGATCTGAGAGCATCAATCATATGAATATGAATAGAAAAGCCTGCGCGGAAGTACTAACCAATGCATATTGTTCAGATTTTACAACACAGTTTTCTTCATCAGCATCTGGATCACCAATAGATTTATCTACCCAGTTGAAGAGTGTTGAGATTTAAGCATGTAAATATAGTTTCGTTTGCTTTATAGAGATTCATGCATAATCAATAATATTTCGATGATCTGATTGCCACAAAGCATATGTTCAAAATAATTGTAGGTTAGGCAGAGTAGGAGCAAAACAAAAAAACTATCAATCTTTTATAAGTTATAGTTTATCTGCCATAGAAGTGTACAAAAAACATCAGAGCTACAAGAAAATTGCCATTGCCAAGTAGCTCAGTAAACCACATGCTAAATAGTAAATACTTCTTTCTCCACAAAAAGAAAAACAGTAACTACATATTAAGCTATGTTGAACCGTTATGGGCTGCATGCCCATCTCCACTTTAGCCCACAAGGGCCCAGCCCATAAGTAAACCTAGAAGAGGAAGTGCAGGCAGCCAAGGGGGGTGTAACGTACACAACCTCTCCTCTCCAGCCGCCAGCAACCAGGAGGGTGAGTCCCAACTCAACATGGTATCAGATGCCGGTGACGGTGGGGCCTGAGGAGGTGGCGGCGGATCTCCGGCGAGGTGGCGGCGGATCTGGGCAGAGTTCTTCCTTCTTCCCCATCTCTTTGTGTTTCTTTTTCTGGTGGAAAGGAGAGGGATTGAGAAGGACGTGCAAGCAGCGTGAGCAGGAAGGAGTAGAGCTGCTGGGTGCTCTGCTGCCCCTTCTTGGTGGCTATGTGCTGCTGCTGCTGTGCGGTAGGGAGAGAGGAAGAGGTGGCTGTGTAGGAGCAAGGAGTTGAGGTGCTACTGCTGGTGAGGAGGAGGCTGCTGCTAGCCAGGGGGGATTTTTTTTTCTGCTGCTAGTGCTGTGTGGCTGTTGCTGTTTGCAGAGGTGAAGAAGGAAACGGAGGTTGTGTCTGCTACTGCTACTAAGTGTGGCAATGGGTGAACCAGGTCTTGCTGCGGCTGTCCAGCAGCTCGCTAAATTCCTCGCAGATTTGAACTCTGGGGCCATTGTTTCTCGTCAGGAAGTGGCTCAAAAGATTGAGTTGTCACCCATGGACATGAAGCTAGAGGATGCAGCCAATTATCTGAGTTGGTCTCGGAGGGCATTGTTGGTTGTGGTGCAGAAGGAACTTGATGGACACTTGTTGGGAACGGTTGTCGAACCGAGAGACAAGACTACCGTGGAGGGGAAGAGGTGGAAGGTCATCAACTCTATCCTTATTGGGTGGTTGTTGAACTCGGTGGTACCCTCCATTGGGCGATCTGTGGAGGGTCTATCCACCTCTGCTGAGATATGGAAGACTCTATCCACTCAGTACTCCGGCAAGGGAAATGTCATGCTTATTGCTCAGATTGAAGGGAAGATCAGTCGGCTGCGTCAAGGGGACATGTCAGTAATGGCATATGTGGCAGAGCTGCAGGCTTTGTGGGCTGACCAGGATAATTGTGATCCTCTGGAACTTTACGATGCAGCTTGCATCGAGTCAGGGCGCAAGTGGATGGCACGTAGGCGTGTGCTAAAACTTTTGGAGGGCCTCCACGGTTGCTTTGATGGCAGGAAGGCATCCCTTCTTCACCAACCTCTCCTACCAACATTTGCAGTGATGACTCAAGAGGAGGTGAGGTTATCTCTTGAGAAAGCAGCCATGATAGTTCAACCGACTCCAACGTTTGTAGCCACTGAGCGTACGGAGTGGAGAGATCCTAGGGGCTGTTTTACCTGTGGGGAGGTAGGTCATACAATAGAGGTGCAAGTGGCAGAGGCAGGATTGCTAGAGGCAGAGGCGGATAATCAGGAGGTCAGACAACTAGGGGAAGAGGTGGATACTCGGGAACCTCCGGGGGTCCACGAGCACACATGGCAGTTGAAAGGGAAACTATGACGTCAAAGGGCGAAGAAGTCAATGATGCTGCCTATGGGGACTTTGCTCACTCAGCCTCCACTGATGAAGGTAATCCAAAAAAGACATCATTTTCTCCAAATGTGAATGCTCTAGAGTGGGTCCTAGACTCTTGAGCATCTAAGGATGTTACTGGTAACTCATGTGTGTTTGAGTCTTACACTAAGTATCCTCCGACCCACACGGGCACTATACAAACTGCTGATGGTACAAAACAACCTGTTGTAGGGGTTGACACGGTCAAGTGCACTCCGAACATCTCCCTATCCTTAGTTTTAGATGTGCCAGCTTTTCCTGTCAACTTGGTCTCTTTCAATGCTCTAATTGATGAAATAGACTGTCGTGTGATCCTTGACAAGTTTGGTTGCTTGATTCAGGAGCGACAGACGAGCCAGATGGTTGGGACTGGCACCAGGCGTAGGGGGGCTCTGGTATATGGACCGCGAGGTGCAGCCGAATTTGGTGTGTGCTGCGACCATGGAAGACAAGGAGAAGCAGGCGATGATCCATCACTGTAGGATGGGACATATCTTTTGATAAGATGGGTAGAATATTTCCGGATGTTATGTGTGGAATAGGCAAGGGCAAGTTGACATGTGATGCTTGCCAATATGCAAAACACACAAGAGCCCATCATATGTGAGTAAGGGGCTTCGGAGCATATCTCCGTTTATGCTTATTCATTCAGATGTATGGACTAGTCCAGTCGTATCAATGAATGGATTCAAGTACTTGTGTTACCTTTATCGATTGTTATTCTCGTATGACTTGGATTTATTTGATGTGTCACAAGGATGAGGTGTTTAGTTGTTTCTAGAATTTCCATGCCCTTGTGAAGAATCAGTTTCAGGTGCAGGTTATTAGGTCTGACAATGGCACAGAGTATGTGAACAACACCTTTGGGGCGTTTTTGTTTGAGCAAGGTATTCTTCATCAAACTTCATGCCCAGACACGCCCCCCCCTCAGAATGGAGTGGAAAAAAGGAAGAATCGGCACATTCTTGAGATTGCTCGGTCGTTGATGTATACGATGAATGTGCCCAAGTTCTTGTGGAGTGATGCAGTTTTGATAGCCACATACCTCATCAACCGAACACCATCAAGTATACTAGGTATGAAATCTCCCTGTGAGTTAATGTTTGGAGAAACCAAATTTGTTGTTCCCCCAAAGTTGTTTGGCAACACATGTTTTGTTCGTGATCACCGACCGTCTGTTGGAAAGCTAGATCCACGAGCAGTGAAGTGTGTTTTTCTGGGCTATTCTTCTAGTCAACAAGGGTATAAATGTTGGTGTCCCTCTGAAAAATGCAGGTTTGTAAGTATGTATGTTACCTTCCGTGAGTCTGAGCCATTCTATGGTGAGCCGACCGATCTAAGTCTGTTGTTTGCAGAACTTGACCAGCTTCACCATGTGCAAGATGGTCAAGAGGGGGAGAAGGATGTGCAAGATAATCAGGGTGATTCTGTGGGCACTAACACTGATGATGATGTGCAGGTTCAGGTCCAGCCAATAGTGGGTACAATTCCAGTTCATGTGGAGCCAACTGTTGATACACTTAGGATTGGTACTCTCCAGGTTCCTGTTCGGAGCCGGTGGAAGACGAATACCCTGGTGTACTTCGCCGACAACCAAGAGTGCAGGGGGAGCAACAAGGCAATGACGCAAGAGAGAAGGGGGAGCAACAGGGCAGTGAGGCAAGCTCATCTGACATAGTGGAACTTCCTATTGCGTTGCGAAAGCCTATACGTGAAGCGGCAAGGAAGGGTGAAGTGGCAAGGAAGGCTCTACCACAGGATGATGCTTGTGATGACCTTGATATTGACAATTTCGTGTCTTATGGGGCTTTGTCACCTTCTTATAGAGCGTTTGTTGCCTCTTTACAAACTGTGTCCATTCCTAAGGATTGGAAAGCTGCAAAGCAAGATCCGAAGTGGTGTGAAGCAATGATAGAGGAATTGGGAGCACTAAAGAAAAACAAGAAGTGGGTGCTAACCACATTGCCGGCAGAAAAGAAAGCAGTGAGTTGTAAGTGGATCTATACAGTGAAGCAAAATTCCAAGGTGAGGCTAGATTGGTCGCCAGAGGATATAGTCAAACTTATGGAATTGACTATGATGGGACGTTTTCTCCAGTGGCAAAGATGAACACAGTAAGGATACTAGTGTCCTGTGCTGCAAACTTTGGGTGGAAATTGCACCAATTAGATGTCAAGAATGCGTTCTTACATGGTGACTTGCACGAGGAAGTATACATGGAGATACCACCAGGTTTTGGCACAGAACAAACTACGAGGAAGGTATGCAAGCTAAAGAAATCCTTGTATGGACTAAAACAATCGCCAAGGGCATGGTTTGATAGGTTTAGACGAGTTGTTTGTGATATGGGGTATGGTCAATGTAATGGCGATCACACGGTGTTCTATAGACACACTAATAAGAAGATCACCATTCTTGAAGTATATGTTGATGATATCATCATAACAGGGAATGATGAGGAGGAAATAAAGAGAGTGAAAGGGTGCCTGAGCAAGGAGTTTGAGGTAAAGGATCTGGGCAATTTAAAGTACTTCCTTGGCATAGAAGTGGCTCGAACAAAGAAGGGAATATCTTTGTGTCAACAGAAATACACCTTGGATCTGTTGAGTGACATGGGCATGATTGGAAGTCGTGCAGCCCCTACTCCGATTGAACAAAATCATCAAGTGACAGCCCAATCAGGTGAGCTAGTGAATAAGGAAGATTATCAAAAACTGGTTGGAAGGTTATTGTACTTGTGTCATACCAGGCCTGACATCACGTATGCCGTGGGCATAGTGAGTAGATACATGCATGAACCAAGGAGTGGCCATCTTGATATAGTGCACAGAATTCTGAGATACTTGAAGGGAACTCCTGGTAAAGGGTTGTGGTTTGCAAGGAGTGGACATCTTGATGTGGATGCCTATAGTGATTCTGATTGGGCTAGTTGTCAAGATGATAGAAGATCTATATCAGGCTATTGTGTGTTTGTGGGAGGAAATTTGGTGTCATGGAGGTCTAGATCAACAGCTGAAGCTAAGTATAGAGCTTTATCTCAAGGGTTGAGTGAGATGCTCTGGTGAAGAACATTCTAAGCGAGTTGAAACTTCTAAGGAAGGGACCCTTGAAAGTGTGGTGTGACAATCAGCCGGCTATAAGCATTGCCAATAACCCAGTTCAACATGATAGGACAAAACATGTGGAAATTGATCGCTTCTTTATTAAGGAGAAACTTGATGCTGGGATCATCAGCCTTGCTCATGTCAGCTCTGGACAGCAGGTTGTAGATTGTTTGACAAAGGGACTGGGAACGAAGGATTGTAACTTGGCATGTGACAAGATGGGGATGATAGATATCTACCATCCATCTTGAGGGGGAGTGTTGAACCGTTATGGGCTGCATGCACATCTCCACTTTAGCCCACAAGGGCCCAGCCCATACGTAAACCTAGAAGAGGAAGTGCAGGCAGCCAAGGGGGGTGTAACGTACACAACCTCTCCTCTCTAGCCGCCAGCAACCAGGAGGGTGAGTCCCAACTCAACAAGCTACCTATCTGGCATGCATTTCTGACTACTCACTTTGCAGCTGAGTAGAATCAACAATTCCCTCACTTTACAGATGAACAAAAGCAACAAATCAAATGTTGAATTGAAGCCTTATTAGAATCATCAATTCACTCAAATGGCTAAACGTCTCACGAAGAACAAAATTTATTACAAACCTCATCTAAGGAACCAGTAGCCGCCGGAGGACCACGGACAATCGACGGGTAATTTCCGGCGAAGTCGACCGAGAGGACATAGCACGCTTTTGAATGTCTTGAGAAGTCGAGACCCTTCCTAATGTCAATCAGAAGTTGTGTTGCGATTTCTAGAAAAGGCCATTGCATCAACCAACAACCACAACAGAGAAATCGGGTAATTTAATCAAACTGAAGTATGTACCTAAGTTGTAGCATGGGCATACGAAGTTCCGGCGGACGGTGCAGCACGGGAAGAAAGATTTCCGGCGAAGGAGGCGGTGTGCAGACGCAGGCGATGTCGGGCAAGCGATGCGATTTATTCAAGCTTCGACAGCACACGCAGGACACATGGTCTCTTCTCCGAGTCCATGATGGGTGGGGAGCGCGATGAGGTTGAGAGGTTGGGAGGGGTGTGGCGAGGTCAGGAGGGGCGCGGCGTGGCACATGCGCTGCATCTCTTCCAACGAAGGTGGCTGTGGCGAAAGGCGGTGTTGGTCACAAGACGGCAACGGCGGGCACAAGAGAAGACAATGACGGCTTCGTACATGGAAGATAGTTAGCGGGCCAAGACCAGAAGGCACGCAAGCAGGTCATCCCAATACGAAGGACCGAAACGTTATTTTTGGTGCAACTTACCGGTGGCAATCGTTGTAGTTTCGGTCAAACCATAGGGGCAAACAGTACGACGGACCAAAAAACTGGAGAAACTCTTCGTCCTTTATTAGTAGGTATATAGGTATAGATAGATTTTGCATTCTTATTGTATAGCTAGTTGATAGTCTTGATTCTTATTTCAATTAAATGATAATCAAGTACATAAACTCAATGACATGTAAGTCAACAGAAAAGGAAGAAGGATGGATAAGAAGGCGAAGACCAAGAAAGGGGCCAACACATAAGAATATTAGAGAAATAAAGGCATGGCTGGACACACTACAAGCAAGAGTAACCGAAGCAAGATATATGTTACCTTGTGAACAAAATAGCAAGAGCAGTATCCAGCAAGCTCCAGAGGTGCACGGAGATCCCAAAGCCGCCATCAAACTGGAAGAAAGAATCAAGAAGTAAAAAAAATAGCGCAACATAAATATAACGGAAGTAGATCCAGTAGTAGTAGCTAGCAAGGTGATAGACAAGAAAGGAGAGAGCACAAAGTTACACAAAAATAGAAACAACAAGAAACATAAAACATTAATTTTGAATTTGAGCGCAAACGTATCATAGAGGCAAACTGTAAGGCCCGATATGCGGTACTGTTCTAGATCTAGATGTTTCCATCCAGACCCGGGGACGAAGCACATATCGGTCCCACCGCGACATATGACAGAGTCATATGCCCCGGATTTCCAACATGATATCACAACATTACAGATACAAGGATACAACATCTCATACAATCGGCATACAACTGCCTTAATACAATACATCAGCGGAAGATACATGTCTGGGTACAGACTACAACCAAATGCCTACTGGCAAAAGAAAAACATCGATTCCCATAACCACACGGGTCCATGCCCTCCACCGGGATCCGCCTAACTAGTCGTCGTCGAGTCTCCACGTGAAACGTTGATCACCATACCTGTTGTCGATCGAGAACCCTGAAAAGAGTTTGGGGGTAGTATCATGTCCACAAGGATATCAAGCATCAAGTTCATCAAAAAAGATATTTCAAAAGAATCCATAGGATTGTAGGACATGAAGGACAATCATATAATGTATGAGTCAAAGAGTTACTCTCATTGGAAGGTAGGCATGAGTAGTTACTCCATTCTTCCATCTTTTGTTCGTCACTCTACTCTTTTTCATCCAATGATCTTTCAGCTTCAGTAGTTTCTTCATCCATAGGTTCCTGCAAGGCATTAATCTTCCTCCATAGGTTCCATAGATTCTCTTAAGATAATCAGTAATATAGGTATTATCATTGCAAGGCACAAGTATCAATTGAGGCTGGCTGGCCAGCCCACAACAGCCATAACTTAAAGCCTATGTCTCAAAGCACAGTACAGAAAGGATACAGAGAACTTACCTTGGGTTGTATCCGATGACGAACTTCCCATATCCGATGCCAGGGGCAAGGCTCGACGAGGTTGAAGAACCTCCAACAACGCAAGCGATGGACGCCACCCAGCATCAGGAACCTAGACGATGGCTATGACATAAATTGGTTAAGTTGCCCTGTAATTGATTCATTCTTAGCAAAAGCAAAATATACAACATTGGATAGTGTCCAATATAAAATTCATAGTTATCTTTTTAGATACTAGCTAGCATGCAAAGGCGCGGAGATACGCCGCACCCGTCAAGAAGCCAATTTGTGTCGTTGTTAGTGTTTTTAGACTTGATTTTGCATTCTTATTGTATAGCTAGTTGATAGTCTTGATCGTTGAGTTTAATTAAATGGTAATCAAGTACATAACCTCAATGACCTGTAAAGTCTATGAAACCTCTGCCGCTAAGTACCGTATGTCTTCAGAAAGCTTAAAGTGAATAAAAAAGGAAAATACACATAGATGGCTACACTGGTGAAGTGTGTGTATATCACTCCCTAGTCCAACACTTTTACACCTATGCAAAGTAGGAAATATAAACAGTGCAAATGATAAAGCTTGTATAAAAGTAGGGAAGTAGATAATGTTTAGTTCAATCTTGAGAAAAAATGTTGCTTGTAGGGCAACAATTGTAAAATTATAGATATAGTTAGATTAAGAAGGGGAAAACCAATAGGCGAGAAAAAGGAAAGAATCAAGACACCTAGATATATATGATGAAGTAGAACTCGAGGTATCTGAAACACGACGCCCACAATCAGGCGACCTAGAAGTCTCCAAAGAAACAAAAGCATGTTCATTACAATAAACTAACCAAAAAAAGAATAATGAATCGGCATCCAAAGAGTAGGAGTCCCGCCTATAGAGCATGCCAGCAAAAGAACACTAAAATAAGACTAACAAACAAAGATTGATGAGTAAAGTGAATAAATAAGGAAGAGAAACAAAAAGGTCATCATCCAATGATAAATCAATATAATTTCCCTTACAAATCTCTAGACAATAACACATGCACAACAGAAGAGGGTGACCTTGCAAAAAAAACAATAAATAAAAAATACAAAAGCACACCAAGAGGAGCAAGATGGCAAAACCACTGATCGAATAGTAGGTGCTTCAACATGGGATTCACTTTCCATACAAATGATTCCAAAGAACATTGATTTGCATTCACTTTAAAGATGACATATTCAACAGAATTTTAGTGGTTGCATATGTACTTCTAAAGAACATGCATTTGAGTACTTTTCTTCTATAACTTTGGATTCTTTGGTTTGAGGTAGAGAAAGGCTCACTTTGTTATTTTTTCATCCCAGTTCATGCCGCGTGATGCTACCCAATAGGAGGATGCCAATTGAGATTTACTTAACCTCTGTAAATGGTAGTATTGTGACTAAATCATGATAGACTTCAATTCAATTCATTCATTAAGGAGGAGATAAATGAATAAATAAACTAATCAACCAAGCATCTGCAGTTAAATAAACTAATCAACTAATCAACAACAATCCTAGGCTCTACCACGAATAGGACAATAAACAAAAGGCATATACATATACTCCACTAAGAATAGCGCTTACAACCACTGGCTAATCGGTATACCAATACGAACGATCCACATGATAGAGAAAACTTGACAATTGTTCTAGATAAAGAAAACAAATCATGTCGACATAGGCCCGGGTAGGAAGTGGATCATAGAGGGGGAGAAAAGGGGTAGACCTGAAGATCTGTGCATGAACTCATGGCAGGTAGACAACAAACTCTTCCGTAGGACGGAAAACAAGAAATCCCAAACAAATCTGCAACAAAAAAAGCAAGAAGGATGGATAAGCAGCATGTAAATACCAAGAAAGGGGCAAACACATAAGAATATTAGATAAAGAAAGACATGGCTGAACACACTATAAGCAAGAGTAACTAGACCAAGATATGTGTTACCTTGTGAACCAAACAGCAAGAGCAGTATCCAGCAAGCTCCGGAGGTGCACAGAGATCCCAAAGCCGCCAGCAAACTGGAAGACGAAATCCAGAAGAAAGTAAAAGAGAAACAGAGCAACATATTTATAACAGAAACTGATCCAGTAGTAGTAGCTAGCGAGGCAATAGACAAAAAAGGAGAGAGCACAAAGTTAAACAAAAATAGAAACAACAAGAAACACTTTAATTTTGAATTTGAGCGCAAACGTATCATAGAGGCAAACCAAGCTTCCACCTATTAATTGTACCGAAGCCTAACCACAAAGCTAAATATATTTTTTACTAGCATCATGAACAAACTCAATAATATAATTATCACATAAAGCATGTTTTTCATGATCTACAAGCACAAAAGTATCACTATCATGGCCACAAGTATAACAAGCATTAATTTCATCAAAAAAGATATTTCAAAAGTATCCATAGGATTGTAGCACTCATCAATATAACATTCATCCTACTTTGCTAAGCATAAAGGTCAATCATATAATGTATGAGTCAAAAAGTTACTCCCATTAGAAGATAGTCATGAGTAGCTACTCCATTCTTCCTCCTTTTGTTCATCACTCTCCTCTTTCTCATCCAATGAGCTTTTAGTTTCAGAAGTTTCTTCTTCAATAGGTTCCCACAAGGAATTAATCTTCTTCCATGGGTTCCATTTCTCATAAGATAATCAGTAATATAGGCATTATCATTGCTAGGCACAAGGTTCAACTTAGGCTAGATGGCCATCCCACGGCAGCCATAACTTAAAGGCTATGTCTCAGAGCATGGTAGAGAAAGGATACAGAGAACTTAGCTTGGGTTATAACCGACGACGAACTTCACATAACCTATGCCAAGGGCAAGGCTCGACAAGGTAGAAGCACCTTCAACCACACAAGCGATGGACGCCACCAGCAGCAGCACCGGGGAGCTAGACGATGGCTATGATATAAATTGGTGATGTTGCCTTGCAATTGATTCATTCTCAAAAAAAAGCAAAAGATACTAGCATGCAAAGGCGCGGCGGCACGCCGCATACGTCAAGAAGCTCATTTGTGCTTTGTTATTAAGTAAAGGAAGGCATGTAAGTGTTTTTAGACTTAATTTTGCCGCAAAAGGCCGTGTGTCTTGAGAAACGTTAAAGTGAATTAAAAAATGACCTGTAAATGAACTAATCAACTAAGCATCTGGAGTTAAATAAACTAATCAGCAACAATCCTAGGCTCTACCACGAACAAGACAATAAACTAAAGACATATACATACACCCCACTAAAAATAGCGCGTACAACCACCTGCTAATCGACATACCAACACGAACGATCCACACGATAGAGAAAACTTGAAAACTGTTCTGGATAAAGAAAACAAATCATGTCGGCATAGGCCCGGGAAGGAAGTGGATCATAGAGGAGGAGAAATGGGGTAGAGACCTGAAGATTTGTGCACGAAGTCGTGGCAGGTAGACAACATACTCTTCCGTAAGACGTGAAACAACAAATCACAAACAAATCTGTAACAAAAAAAGGAAGAAGGATTGACAAGCAGCAGACGAAGACCAAGAAAGGGGCAAACACATAAGAATATTAGAGAAATAAAGACATGGCTGAACACACTACAAGCAAGAGTAACCGAAGCAAGATATGTGTTACCTTGTGAACTTAAGAACTTTTAACGCAAAGAGAGGTGTTTTAGTAATATGAAAATTCCTATACACAAATTTTCCTCTCAAAATAATTTTCAGTACCATCATAAACAAACTCAACAATATAGTTATCACATAAAGCATGCTTTTCATGATCTACAAGCACAAAAGTTCCACTATCATTGATACAGAGAACTTACCTTGGGTTGTAGCCGATGATGAACTTCACATAACCGATATCAGGGGCAAGGCTCAACGAGGTAGAAGGACCTCCAACCACGCAAGTGATGGACGCCAACAGCAGCAGCAGCACCGAGGACCTAGACGATGGCTATGACATAAATTGATTCATTCTTAGAAAAAGCAAAATATACAACATTGCATAATGTCTAATATAAAATGCATAGTTATATTTTTAGATACTATCATGCAAAGGCGCGGCGCCACGCCGCACCCATGAAGAAGCTCATTTGTGCCTTTGTTATTAAGTAAAGGGAAGGCATGTTAGTGTTTTTAGACTTGATTTTGCATTTTTATTGTATAGCTACCTAATAATCTTGATCATTGAGTTATGCTTACCAATAAGAAATGATAGTAAAGTCTTTGATTCATACATTATATGATTATCTTTCATGCTTACCAAAGGAGGACGAATGCTATATTGATGAGTGCTACAATTCTATGGATTATTTTAAAGTATCTTTTTTTATGAAATGCATGCTTTACTTACGGCCATGATAGTGGAACTTTTGTGCTTGTAGATCATGAAAAGCATACTTTATGTGATAATTATATTGTTGAGTTTGTTTATGATGGTACTGAAAATTATTTTGAGAGAGGAAAATTTGTGTATAAGAATTTTCATGTTACTAAAAAAACTTCTCTTTGTGTTGAAAGGTAGGCATGAGTAGCTTTCCTCTTTTTCATTCTTCCTCCTTTTGTTCGTCCCTTTCCTCTTTTTCATGCATAGTTATCTTTTTAGATACTAGTATGCAAAGGCACGGCACCACGCCGCACCCATGAAGCTCATTTCTGCCTTACTTATTAAGTAAAGGGAAGGCGTGTTAGTGTTTTTAGACTTGATTTTTGCATTCTTATTGTATAGCTACTTGATAGTCTTGATCATTGAGTATTAACTGATAATCAAGTACATAAACTCAATGACCTGTAAAGTCAATGAAACCTCTGCCACTAAGTATTGTATGCCTTGAGAAACCTTAAAGTGAATAAAAAAAGAAAATACACGTATATAGCTACACTAGGTGAAGTGTGTGTATATCACTCCCTAGTTCAACGCTTTTACGCCTATGCAAAGTAGGAAATGTAAACAGTGCAAATGATAATGCTTGTATAAAAGTAGGGAAGTACATAATGTTCAGTTCAATCTTGAGAAAATAATGTTGCTGGCAAGGACACAATTTTAAAGTTATAGATACATAGTCAGATTCAGAAGGGGGACAACCAATAGGTAAGAAAAGGAAAGAATCAACACACTTAGATATATACGATGAAGTAGAACTCGAGGTATCTGAAACCCGACGCCCACGATCAGACGATCTAGGAGACTCCAAAGAAAGAAGAACATGTTCATGACAATAAACCAACCAAAAAAATGGATCGACATCCAAAGAGTAGGAGTCTCGCCTATAGAGCATGCCAACAAAAGAACATTAAAATAAGACTAACAAACAAAGATCGATGAGCAAAGTGAATAAATAAGGAAGTGAAACAAAAAGGTCATCATCAAATGATAAACCATTACACTTTCCTTCACAAATCTCTAGACAACAACGCATGCACAACAGAAGAGGATGACCTTGCAAAAAAAAATGCAAAAGCACACCAATAGGAGCAAGATGGCAAAACACTAAGTAAATAGAAGGTGCTTCTACATGGATTGCACTTTCCATACAAATGATTCCAAAGTACATTGATTTGCATTCACTTTAAAGATGACATATTCAACAGAATTTCCGTGGTTGCATATGTTCTATTAAAGAACATGCATTTGAGTAATTTCCTTCTATATCTTTGGATTCTTTAGTTTGAGGTAGAGAGAAACTCACTTTGTTATTTTTTCATCCCAGTTCATGCCACGTGATGCTACCTAATAGGAGGATGCCAATTGAGATTTACTTAACCTGTGTAGATGGTAGTATTGTGAATAACTCATAATACACTTCAATTCAGTTGATGCATTAAGTGGGAGATAAATGAATAAATAAACTAATCAACCAAGCATCTGGAGTTAAATAAATTAATCAACAACAGTCCTAGGCTCTACCAACCAAACAAGACAAACAAAAGGCATATACATATACCCCACTAAAAATAGCACACGTACAACCACCGGCTAATCGGCATACCAACACGAACGATCCACACGATAGAGAAAATTCCACAATTGTTCTGGATAAAGAAAAAAAAGCATGCCGACATAGGCCCGGATACAAAGTGGATCATAAAGGAGGGGAAAAGGGTAGACCTGAAGATCTATGCACGAAGTGGTGGCTGGTAGACAACATATTCTTCCGCGGGAAGTGAAACTAGAAATCACAAACAAATATGCAACAAAAAAGGAAGAAGGATGGATAAGCAGCAGGCGAAGAGCAAGAAAGGGGCAAACACATAAGAATATTACAGAAATAAAGACATGGTTGAACACACTACAAGCAAGAGTAACCGGAGCAAGATACGTGTTACCTTATGAACCAAACAACAAGAGCAGTATCCAGCAAGCTCCAGAGGTGCACGAAGATCCCAAAGCCGCCAGCAAACTGGAAGAAGGAATCAAGAAAAAGAAAAAAAAAACAGCGCAACATATATATAACAGAAGCTGATCGAGTAGTAGTAGCTAGCGAGGCGATAGACAAAAAAGAAGAGAGCACAAATTTACACAAAAACAAAAACAACAAGAAAACATGAAATATTAATTTTGAATTTGAGTGCAAACGTATCATAGAGGCAAACCATGCTTCCGCCTATTAATTGTACCGAAGCCTAACCAAAAAGCCAAATATAACCTAAACAACCTAAACATCAAGAAGCAAAACATCGGTCTCAATTCTCACTTTTTAGAAATAACGCATGAGTCATAGATGAGAGATTTCAAAAACAAAGCTGAAAGTAAATTGCATTTTAGGATGCCTGCAAATAAGAGTTTCTTTAATGTCATTAGCTAGGCATAAGTGTAACGATGCTCACAAGAGAATGATAATTGAAGCATAAAAGAAAGCATCAAAGAAACAAATATGAAACACATTTAAGTCTAATATACTTCCTATGCATGGACATCTTAGTAAGAAAAATTTAAGAACTTTCAAAACAAAGAGAGGTATTTTAGTAAGATGAAATTTTCTATAAGCAATTTTCCTCTCTCAAAATAATTTTCAGTACATTATGAACAACCTCAACAATATAATTATCACATAAAGCATGATTTTCATGGTCTACAAGAAAAAAAAGTTTTACTATCATGGCCACAAGTATAGCAAGCATCAATTTCATCAAAAAGATATTTCAAAACAATCCATAGGATTGTAGCAATCATCAATATAGCATTCATCCTTCTTTGGTAAGCATTAAGGACAATCATATAATGTATGAGTCAAAGAGTTACTCTCATTAGAAGGTAGGCATGAGTAGCTTCCTCCTTTTGTGCGTCACTCTCCTCTTTTTCATCCAATGAACTTTCAGTTTCAACAATTTCTTCTTCCATAGGTACCTGCAAGGCATTAATCTTCTTCCACAGGTTCCATAGATTTACTTTAAGATAATCAGTAATATAGGCATTATCATTGCAAGGCACAAGCATCAACTTAGGTTGGATGCCAAGCCCATAGTAGCCATAACTTAAGGGCTATGTCTGAAAGCACGGTAGAGAAAGGATACAGAGAACTTACCTTGGGTTGTAGCCGATGACAGGGGCAAAGCTCAACGAGGTAGAAGGACCTCCAACCACGTAAGTGATGGACAACACAAGCAGCAGCACCCGGGACCTAGACGATGGCTATGATATAAATTGGTGATGTTGCCTTGCAATTGATTCATTCTGAGCAAAAGCAAAACATACAACATTGGATAGTGTCCAATATAAAATGCATAGTTATATTTTTAGATACTAACATGCAAAGGCGTGGAAGTACGCTGCACTCGTCAAGAAGCTAATGTGTGCCAATTAGCGATGAAACCTCTGTCGACAGAGGTTTCATTGACTTTATAACTTTAGTATAAAATTATACTAAGTGTGCGATACTAAAGTTATACTAAGTGTGCGTCAATTAATATGGATCGGAGGGAGTAGATAAATTCAATAAGCTATAAAGTCAATGAAACCTTTGTCGCTAAGTATTGTATGTCTTGAGAAACCTTAATGTTAATAACACAAAGGATTTTACACATAGATAGCTACACTGGGTGAAGTGTGTGTATATCAACGAGAAACCTCTGTCCAGCGCTTTTACACTTATACGAAGTAGGAAATGTAAACAGTGCAAATGATAAAACTTGTAAGTAGGAAGGTAGATAATGTTCAATTCAATCTTGAGAAAATAATGTTGCTGGCAAGGGAACAATTGTAGAAATATAGATACATAGTCAGATTCAGAAGGGGGACAACCAATAGGTAAAAAAAGGAAAGAATCAACACACCTAGATATATACGATGAAGTAGAACTCGAGGTATTTGGAACCCAACGCCCACGATCAAGTGACCTAGGAGACTCCAAAGAAAGAAGAGCATGTTCATGACAACAAACCAACCAACAAAAATTGAATCGGCATCCAAAGAGTAGGAGTCCCGCCTAGAGAGCATACCAACAAAAGAACACTAAAATAAGACTAACAAACAAAGATCGATGAGCAAAGTGAATAAATAAGGAAGTGAAACAAAAATGACATCATCCAATTAACCATTACACTTCCCTTTACAAATCTCTAGACAACAATGCATGCACAACAGGAGAGGGTGGCTTTGCAAAAGAAAATAACAATAAATAAAAAATGCAAAAGCACACCAACAGGAGCAAGATGGCAAAACACTATCTAAATAGAAGGTGCTTAAACATGGGATTGCACTTTCCATACAAATGATTCCAAAGAACATTGATTTGCATTCACTTTAAAGATGACATATTCAACACAATTTTAGGTTGCATATGTACTTCTAAAGAACATGCACTTCAGTAATTTCTTTCTATAACTTTGGATTCTTTGGTTTGACGTAGAGCGAGGCTCACTTTGTTATTTCCCAACATTAATTTTGAATTTGAGCGCAAACGTATAATAGAAGCAAACCAAGCTTCCACCTATTAATTATACCGAAGACTAACCAAAAAGCAACACATCGGTCCCAATTCTCACTTTTTAAAAATAACGCATTTTACCATAGATGATAGATTTCAAAAACAAAACTAGAAGTAAATTGCATTTTGGGTTGCCTACAAATAAGTGTTCATTTAATGTCATTAGCTAGTCATAAGTGTAACGATGAAAGCATCAAAGAAACAAATATGGAACACATTTAAGTCTAACATACTTCCTATGCATGGACGTCTTGTAAAACAAACTTAAGAACTTTCAACACAAAGAGAGGTGTTTTAGTAACATGAAAATTACTATAAACAATTTTCCTCTTTCAAAATAATTTTCAGTAGCATTATGAACAAACCCAACAATATAATTATCAAATAAAGGATGATTTTAATGATTTACAAGCAAAAAAGTTTCACTATCATGGCCACGAGTATAGCAAGCATCAATTTCATCAAAAAAAAATTTTAAAAAGAATCCATAGCATTGTAGCACTCATCAATATAGTATTCATCCTTCTTTGGTAAGCATGAAAGAGAGTAATATAATGTATGAGTCAAAGAGTTACTCTCATTAGAAGGTAGGCATTAGTAGCTACTCCATTCTTCCTCCTTTTGTTCATCACTCTTTTTATCCAAAGAGCTTTCAGTTTCAAGTGTTTGTTCTTATCTTCTTCCACAGGTTCCATAGATTGTCTTAAGATAATCAGTAATATAGGCATTATCATTGCAAGGCACAAGCATCAACTTAGGGTAGATGGCCAGCCCATAGCAGCCATAACTTAAAGGCTATGTCTGAAAGCACGGTAGAGAAAGGATACAGAGAACTTACCTTGGGTTGTAGCCGATGACAAACTTCACATAACCGATGCGAGGGGCAAGGCTCGACAAGGTAGAAGGACCTCCAACCATGCAAGCGATGGACACCACCACCAGCAGCACCGGGGACCTAGACGATGGCTATGACATAAATTAATGATGTTGCCTTGCAATTGATTCATTCTCAGCAAAAGCAAAATATACAACATTGGATAGTGTCCAATATAAAATGCATAGTTATCTTTTTAGACACTAGCATGCAAAGGCGCGGCGGCACGCCGCACCCGTCAAGAAGCTAATGTGTGCCTTTGTTATTTGTTATTAAGTAAAAGGAAGGCGTGTTAGTGTTTTTAGACTTGATTTTGCATTCTTATTGTATAGCTAGCTGATATTCTTGATAGTTGAGTGTAATAAAATGATAATCAAGTATAGAAACCTCTGCTGCTAAGTATTGTATGTCTTGAGAAACCTTAAAGTGTATAACAAAAAGGAAAATACACATAGATAGCTACACTGGGTGAAGTGTGTGTATATCACTCCCTAGTCCAACGCTTTTACACATATGCGAAGTAGGAAATGTAAACGGTGCAAATGATAAAGGAGGGGTTGCGGCGGCGAGAAGATCGTGGGGGGGGGAGAAGGAGGGGTTGCGTGGGGTTCGCGAGAGAGAGGCGTGGGTGGCCGGGTGGTTTCTCAACGAAATCGCTAACGGCTCTTTTCGCAACTTTTTTTTTCAGCCAGCGCTCTGCGCCGGTCGCACCACGGAGGTGTTTGTTTCACGGTTGTCAGGCCTAAGTCTGAATTTAACTGAATAATTCGACATCTTTCCTGTTCCTACGTGCCAGATTGATGTTGCATCTATCTGATTCAGTTACTTACCGATTAGCTGCACGACTCATTAACGTCCGATCATCATCCAACAGTCACCAAGCTTCTAAAGGTCGTTGTTCATCTTCCGACACAGTTGTCTGCTTTTAGTTTTTCTTTTAGCTTTTAATGGAGTGTGTGTGGCTATAAAAGCCAGTGGATCCCAACCGATGAGGCATGGTTGTTGATTTTGGCACTAGTCCTAGCCGTCAGTGGCGAGTTGTATCTCCCATGTACTCGATTCTTGACGCAATAAACCCTAAATCGACTGAGTTGTTGCTCTGAATTCCCCATGTTTCAACTTAATCTTCAGTGTTTCATAGTCAGTTCCTGACAATTGGTATCTAGAGCCTACGATTCTCGGTGGCGCGTTGGATCTGGAGCAAGGTTGAGGTTGGGATCTCTCACAAAATTTTCCATCTTTAGCTTGGATCCCGGAGGCGGTGTGTTTGATCGTGCGGTGGCGGCCTGGACTGGGCAAGTTCGGCTACGGTTTGGTGAGATGACCCCGTTACTTTGACACCTTGTCTTAGTAGTAAAATTCTGGTGTTTTTCTGCCAAATTGTGTGGCTTGGAGGCAGGAGACGCTGGAGGAGCGATTGGTGGCGGTAGCAAGGTGATCTGGTGATTAACACCAACCCACCCAAACCCCGTTCTTTTGGCAATCGCTAACGGCTGTTTTGGCAAAAAAAATCGTTCTCGATTTCTTGATTTGACCACGTCCGTTTAGTATAACTCAAACTGTTATATTTGCACATTGTCGTTTTTTCCCATCGGTCGTATCAAATCAAACTAGATAAACTTCGGTCGTATCAAATCAAACTAGATAAACTCGGTGTTGCCTGCCTAGAGCGCTACCGCACACGTCTAACGAACCCTTGCGAGAAAACAAATGCTCCCGTGGGCCGTCGCCTTCCCATCATCATCGATACACCGTCCTGTTTACAAATCACTGGTCCCCAGAAGTTCGCACTGCTGCGTGAAGCTTCTCCGTCGCCGACTGATACGTCCCAAACGTATCTATAATTTATGCGTGTTTCATGCTCTTTTAGGTGACATTGCTATGTGTTTTGCTACACTTTCATATATTTTTACACATATTTGGACTAACCTACTACTCAGTGCACCCAGTGCCAGCTTCTGCCTGGTGATGTCTGTGAATTGCAGGTTTTTACCCATATTTACAGAGCTCCAAAAATTCCAACAAAAATATATAAAAAATCAGCGCAACAGAAGCTTTGGGGATCACTGGAGGAGGGCTAGAGGGGGGCCATCCCCCTCCCAGGCGGTCAGGGGGTGCGGCCCCACCAGGGCGCCTGGGGGGAGGGGCCACCCCCTGGTGCCCCCTTCGGCCTATATTTACATTCCGTCACTGAAACCCTCAGGGAGAGCCCAGCATCGCGATTTTCACCTCTGTTCCGCCGCCGCCTTGCTTCCAAGATCGGGAGCACCAAAAGACCTCCTTCCGGCACCCTGTCGGGGGGAGGATTGACCTCCAGGAGTTTCTCCACCACCATGAGCGCTTCCCGGATGTGTCGTGAGTAGTCCCCCTTGGACCATGGGTCCATGACCAGTAGCTATGTGATGTCTTCTCTCCAATCTTGTGCTTCAATTCTTAGCCCTTGTGAGCTTCCCTACAGGATCAAGGCATCTATGTAATTCTTTCTGCTGTTGCTATGTTATGTTTGCTGGGATCCGATGGATTATGAGATTATGTTCAGATTGTGATGAGTTATATATTTGGTTCTCCTTTTATATTTTGTTCTTGAGTAATTCTTGCATGTTCTCCGTTGATTTTTATTGCTTTGGCCAAGTAGTAGATAGTAACTCCAATAGGGAGTGTTTATGCTTGATTGTGGGTTCATGCCCCCCCGATGTCTAGCTTGAGTGACAGAAACATAAGACTAGGGGATGTGTTGTTGCCACCATGGAGAAAGCAACGGTTCTTGTAACCGCGGTTGCAGGGATTGTTTTCCTTACGCAAAGTTTGTTAATGCAGTTGTCTGTTGTTTTGGGTTTACACTTTGGGTGGGGCTCGCAACTTAATACCAACGAGATGTTTTGGGAAAATATCTCAAGGTGGATGATTAGTGAGTAGATGCAGTGGGAATTCGGTCTACTTGTCTTAGCGTACTGCCCATGCTTTTGAGCCTAACTTTTAATGCGGCATAATTAGCATTGTGGTGCGTTTATAATTTTGTCAATTGCCCAACTTTAATTTCTTCACCCAACTTAGCTATTTTATCTTATTTCTGGAGAGAGACGTCACTAGTGAACATCATGGGACCCCGTTTCATATTTCCACCATTGTTTACACCTCAACTATTTACCATTTTGTTTCCTTTCAGTTGCTATCACCACCACTATTTCCATTGTGCGTTTGATCCTTTGTAAACGACAAGGACGGAGAGATTGACAACCTCTCTGTACTCGTTGGGAGCAAAGTTACTTGTTGTGTGTGCAGGTCCGCGTCTTCTGTAAGCGCCAGAGCAGCAAACACCTACTTGTTGTCCTTGGAGTCCTACTGGTCCGGTATACCTTACAGTCCTCGTGTGAGGGAAATTGCTGCTAGACTACATCCTTACCTTCCACTTTGGGTAACTGATGTCTACGCACGCTTCTATTCTTGTAGACTATGTTGGGCCTCCAAGCGCAGAGGTTTGTAGGACAGCAGCAATTTCCCTCAAGTGGATGACCTAAGGTTTATCGAACTCAGGGAAGTAGAGGTTGAAGATGGTATCTCTCAAGCAACCCTGCAATTAAGATACAAGAAGTCTCTTGTGTCCCCAACACACCTAATACAACTAGGAGTTGTATAGGTGCACTAGTTCGGCGAAGAGATGGTAAAATATGGGTGATAGGTGTAGCAAAGCAAGGTAATATAAATCTGTAATAAAAAGTGCAGCAAGCAAATAAGTAGTAAACGTGAGCGCAAACGGTATAGCAATGGTGGAAACAAGGCCTAGGCTTCATACTTTCACTAGTGGCAACTCCCAACAACATTAACATAGTCTAATCACATGATATTCCTCATAAAACATGCAATGGAGACGTACTCGGAGGTCATTCCTTTGTGGTCAAGAGAGGACGAGAATTGTGTAGGGCTACAAAAGCACACCTCAGAGTTCGTAGTTCTCATCTATGGATTTCCCAATGTCACCGCGGCCATCCAAAGAGAGTACCACAATCACGACAACATATCTAAAGGATAGTCAAAGACAAGCACCAAGAGACTCTCGATCTTCAATCCACACACAAAAGAGGAAATCACTCATGAAAATATTCTTCTAACCCATGTCCAATAGACCGCTGTCACCATGGTCTCGGGGATTATACTAGATAAGATCAAGTGAGTACACCAATCCAATACATAGAAGAAGGGGAAACATCATGGGGTCATCCTACATTAACATAGCCTATGATCACAATCAAGATCACATCATGGGAGAGAGAGAAGACCACATAGCTACTGGTAGAAACCTCAGCCCCGAGGAGGAACTACTCCCGCATCATGGAAGGAGGAAGCAACGTCGATGGAGATGAATCCGGGGGCACTTCCCCGTCCCGGCAGAGTGCCGGCACAGGAATTCTAGTCCCCCGAAGCTTGTCGGCGATGGCGGCGTAGATCGTAATTGCGTCTGGAGAAAAGGGGTCTAGAATCAGGGTTTTCGCGATGGGAGAATAAATATGAGCCAAAGGGGGGCACCAGGGGGTCCACCAGTCGCCTAGGCAGCCTCCCGGCGCGGCCAAGCCCTGGGACGCGCCCACTGGCCGCCTAGGCACCAGGTGGGGCCCTTCTGGCCCCCCTTCGGGCGTAAGGAAGCTTCTGGAGCGCTGATTTTTTATATATTTTTCTCGGAATTTTCTGAGCACTTTTAATAATGGGAAAACCTGAAATACAAAAACAACAGAAAAAAGAAACTGGCACTGGGGTGCACTGAGTTAATAGGTTAGTCCAAATATGATCAAAAGTGTATGAAATTGTATCTAGAACATAGCAATATCACAAAAAATATGTATGGAGCAAGCATAAATTATAGATACGTTTTGGACGTATCAACATCCCCAAGCTTAATTCCTGCTCGCCCTTGAGTAGGTAAATGATAACAAGCATAATTTCTGTGGTGACATGCTACCAACCATATAAGAACTTTTAAGTAAAGCAATCAAGGCATGTAATCCAATTCAAGTCATAACAGGCAAGAGTCTATATTAGCATTGAAACAAGAAACATAAGAACATAAAGGTGCAAGAGCTCTCGCTGTGCGTGACTCAAATGTCTTCAAATGGTGTTTGCGTGCAAGAAAGGGGATAGGGATTACGAGAGAAAAAGTATTTTTGTGTTGAGAACTCAATCTACTAAAGTTTCACACTTGGTCTTCTTTGGATTCTTATCTTGACTCATCCCCAGACCACTAGCCAGGTACAAGTCAAAATGATCCACTCCTTTTCGATATTTTGAGCACTCATGCAATGGATGAGCGTAAGCAAGGAAAGTTGACACTTAGGATGGAAAAGAGAGAAAGAATGATGGAGGGGGAAGACAAAAAAGGTGTGAAAGGCTCACATCAACGAGGACAACCATAGGCGAGACAAAGCCAAGTGATAGATATGATGTGAGGAGTAGGGATTGCCATGCAACGGATGCACATATGAGCTAAGGTAAGCTCTCCAATGGAACTAGTGGGGTGCATACAACTTGCTTGCTCAAGAAGACCTAGAGCTCATTTGAGGAGGCTCATCATTGGAATATACAAGCCAAGTTCTATAGTGTGAAGGTCCCCACATAGCTATATGCATGAATGATAATCTCTACGGAGTACAAGATATAATATGGAGTACGAGTGTGGATCTCTCAAAAGGAATAGTAGTGTGCCCCCTTCTCTCTTTTTATTTAATTTTCTCTTTTTTCTATTTTTTGTATTTTTTGGTGGCCTCAATGGCTCTTTCTATTTCTCTCATTTGTCCTCTTTGGGATCTTTTGATTTTTCCCTCTTTGGGATCTTTTCCTCACTTTAGGGGCAACACTCTATATATTACAAAAAGTATAGAAGATCTTTCACACTTTACAAAAGTACTCAAATCATAAAGAAGATGTAACTATCATGAAGTATGCAAATGTATGCCTCTGCCAGTGTAGCAGGATATGCAATGATACTAGCGCGTCATGTAGCAATGATTAGGGTAAGGCCCAACTAGCATGCGGCTCATCGATCAAGCAAGTAGCATGTATGACATGAAGATCAAGTCATGAGAAGCTGGATGTTGCATGGCAATGTATCTCGGAAAGGCTATGGAAATGCCTTGATAGGTAGGTATGGTGGATGTTTTGAGGAAGGATATAATGAGGTTTATGATGACAAAGCGTATCATGCCAAGGGTTTGGATGTACCGGCGAAGGTGGACGCCAACTGTCGGAGTGAGAAGAAAGCAATGCACGACACATGATAGGCTAGAAAAATATGGGAAGGTGGAAGTGTCAACTTTAAAATACTCACATAAGTCCGAAGAACTCATGCACTTATTATCGGCAACTCTCAATCTAATAAGGGGGTTTGGTTATCCTTGCGCATCCTCGACTCATGGTACGTGAGTGTACTCTAATATCCGATCCCTCCAAAGAGTAGTGATCCATCTAGTAGCTAAAGTTCTCAACTAATTTTGTAAGTTTTGAAAATAAACACGGATCGCCAAAAATACGACGTCTATCACTAATAGGCTAAAGCTCTTGACACCAAAAGTCCAAACATTACTCAAAGCAATACCTCAAAACTATTGCAAGTTACTACTACAAAAGAATAGCAACCTCAATTACCTACTTCAAGTCAAGACACAAAACTCAGTGCAACAGGCAAACTCTCTAAACAAGATAAACATGAAAACTCAAGAGATTTCCAGCAACAAACTAAACAAAAGATCTTAAAAAGATAAGCATGAAAACTAAGAGCTAAACATGGGAGTAGCTATGAAAAGATAAAGAACACACACAACAAAGATAAGCATGAAAAATCCTATGATGTGTTCTAGATTTTGAAAGTGAAGCGTGTTTCTCTCCCACACAAAGTAAGACGGGATCTAACTTGTTATGAACAACAAGCAAAGCTAAAGAAAACTAAAAATAAAACCTAAGAGCGAGACGCTCCAATCATAGCACATAACGCATGAAGTGATAAAAATATAGTGAGACGAAGGACGAACTGATGATTGTTGATGGAGAAGGGGATGCACGGGGGCATCCCCAAGCTTAGACGCTTGAGTATCCTTGAATATTTATTGGGGATGCATGGGTGCATCCCCAAGCTTGAGCGCTTGACACTCCGGAATCTTCTTTCATCATCTTCCATCGCACACTTAAAAACTCCCTTCATACAGAACTCATCATAAGCTGATTAGAGAGGTAGTACCCTTAATAAATAATTTTTCCGCACTGGATATAAAGATATTCTTGAAGAGCTACTGTTTCTAAAGATTTCCAAAAGGTTTTTGAAAAAAAAAGCAAGCTTAAGGTTTGCAAAAGTTAGGAGAGACAAAACGTGGTAGAGTCTGTGAAAAACAGAACACCAGGCAGTAAAGAATTTTTTAGGGGTACTTGTGCAACTCAAATAAAAAACTCAGAACATACGAAAGTTCCGTGATTGTATATATCACGCTGTGTAAAAAATTCAGCTCAAAATTATGAACTGGTGATTTGATCTGATTTTTCCCGTCACGAGGACAGAATCTGTTTTCTGGACAGCATGTCACAACTTTCACTTCCCTTGTCATATGAGGCTATAACTTGGCACAAAGCTTGAAAATAAAGATACAATGATGTTGCTACAGTAGTAACAATCATCAAGACCACTGAAAACAGAAATTAAAAACTCAAAGTAAAGATAACAAGGGTTGTCTCCCTAGAGCTCTTTCTTTATAGCCATAAAGATAGGCTTAAGATTTTAGTGATGCTCTCATAGGAATAAGAGTTGAAGCACAAAAGAGAGCATAAAGAAGCAAATACCAAACACATTTAAGTCTAACATGCTTCCTATGCAAAGGGATCTTGTAGAGAAATAAATCATTGAAGCATAAAGATATTAGCATAGGAAGGCAAAAAATGTGCAACTTCAAAACCTTCAACATAAAGAGAGAGAACTTGATATTATTGAAATATCTATAAGCATATGTTCCCCTCTCATAATAATTTCCAGTGGGGTCATGAATAAACTCAACAATATAAGTATCACATAAAAAATTCTTATCATGATCCACAAGCATGGAGAATTTGTTACTCTCCACATAAGCAAAATCCTTCTCATTAGTAATAGTGGGAGAAAACTCAACAAAATAGCTATCACATGAATCATTCTTATCATGATGCACTTGTAAAAATTTATTATTTATAGCATAAGTGTCATCACAATAATCATCATAGATAGGAGGCAAAGTATCATCAAAATAAATTTCCTCATCAAAACTTGGGGGGCTAAAAAGATCATCTTCATAAAACGTAGCACCCCCAAGCTTATGGTTTTGCATATCATTAGTATCAAAAGTATTCAAAGGAGATATGCTAATAACATTACTACTATCATGAGTGTTGTTCAAATAATAAAGCTCCATAGGCCTTTTGATCTCCTCCTCAAACACTTCATGTCCTAACTCAAGATAGAGCTCATAAAGATCTCTCATAATTTTTTTGTTGTTTTCCATAAAGCCTAACTAGTGAAAATAAAAACAAGAAACAAAATGAATTAATTGCAAGATCTAAATATATACCTTCAATCACTCACCTCCCCGGCAACGACGCTAGAAATAGCTTGATGTCTACGCACGCTTCTATTCTTGTAGACTATGTTGGGCCTCCAAGCGCAGAGGTTTGTAGGACAGAACAATTTCCCTCAAGTGGATGACCTAAGGTTTATCGAACCCAGGGAAGTAGAGGTTGAAGATGGTATCTCTCAAGCAACCCTGCAATTAAAATACAAGAAGTCTCTTGTGTCCCCAACACACCTAATACAACTAGGAGTTGTATAGGTGCACTAGTTCGGCGAAGAGATGGTAAAATATGGGTGATAGGTGTAGCAAAGCAAGGTAATATAAATCTGTAATAAAAAGTGCAGCAAGCAAATAAGTAGTAAACGTGAGCGCAAACGGTATAGCAATGGTGTAAACAAGGCCTAGGCTTCATACTTTCACTAGTGGCAACTCCCAACAACATTAACATAGTCTAATCACATGATATTCCTCATAAAACATGCAATGGAGACGTACTCGGAGGTCATTACTTTGTGGTCAAGAGAGGACGAGAATTGTGTAGGGCTACAAAAGCACACCTCAGAGTTCGTAGTTCTCATCTATGGATTTCCCAATGTCACCGCGGCCATCCAAAGAGAGTACCACAATCACGACAACATATCTAAAGGATAGTCAAAGACAAGCACCAAGAGACTCTCGATCTTCAATCCACACACAAAAGAGGAAATCACTCATGAAAATATTCTTCTAACCCATGTCCAATAGACCGCTGTCACCATGGTCTCGGGGATTATACTAGATAAGATCAAGTGAGTACACCAATCCAATACATAGAAGAAGGGGAAACATCATGGGGTCATCCTACATTAACATAGCCTATGATCACAATCAAGATCACATCATGGGAGAGAGAGAAGACCACATAGCTACTGGTAGAAACCTCAGCCCCGAGGAGGAACTACTCCCGCATCATGGAAGGAGGAAGCAACGTCGATGGAGATGAATCCGGGGGCACTTCCCCGTCCCGGCAGAGTGCCGGCACAGGAATTCTAGTCCCCCGAAGCTTGTCGGCGATGGCGGCGTAGATCGTAATTGCGTCTGGAGAAAAGGGGTCTAGAATCAGGGTTTTCGCGATGGGAGAATAAATATGAGCCAAAGGGGGGCACCAGGGGGTCCACCAGTCGCCTAGGCAGCCTCCCGGCATGGCCATGCCCTGGGACGCGCCCACTTGCCGCCTAGGCACCAGGTGGGGCCCTTCTGGCCCCCCTTCGGGCGTAAGGAAGCTTCTGGAGCGCTGATTTTTTATATATTTTTCCCGGAATTTTCTGAGCACTTTTAATAATGGGAAAACCTGAAATACAAAAACAACAGAAAAAAGAAACTGGCACTGGGGTGCACTGAGTTAATAGGTTAGTCCAAATATGATCAAAAGTGTATGAAATTGTATCTAGAACATAGCAATATCACACAAAACATGCATGGAGCAAGCAGAAATTATAGATACGTTTTGGACGTATCAGTAACCAACGAGGAGCACTACTTCAGTGCCATCAGGGTGCTCGTTTCTTTTTGAATCTCCTGACTAGATAGAGTGTTACCGATAATAAGTGGATGAGTTTCTTTGACTAATGCGATTATTCGATTCTTGGCACTTCCAACATCTATCTTTTGCTAGCCTCTTCGGTACCTTGCATTGCCCTTTCTCACACTTAGAGTTGGTGCAAACTTTGTCGGTGCATCCAAATCATTGGCATGATACGCTCTGTCATCATAACCCTCATTATATCTTCCTCAAAACAGCAACCATACCTACCTATCAAGGCATTTCTATAGCCTTTCCGAGATACATTGACATGCAACATCCAGCTTCTCATGACTTGATCTTTCATTGTCATACATGCTTTTGTTTGATCATAGAGCCGCATGCTAGTTGGGCCGTGCCCTTATAACTGCTACATGATGCGCTAGTATCATTGCACAACCTGCTACACTGGCAGAGGCATACATCATGATATATTTTCAGATTTTCTTTATGTTGAGTATCTTGTAAAAGTGTGTTGATCTTCATCATCCTTGTAATATATAGAGTGTTGCCCTTAAGTGAAGAAAAGATCCCAAAGAGGACACAAATAAAAGATCCCAAAAGAAGACACATGAAAATATCACAAAGATGACAAATGAAAGATAAATAGAAAGAGCCAAAGAGGCCACAAAAAATACAAAAATATATAAAAAAAGAAAGAAATAAATAAATAAAAAGAGAGAAGAGGGCAACACTATTATTCCTTTTAAAAGATCCACACTTGTTCTTCAAAGTAGCACTTGTACTTCATAGAGAGTTTTCATATGATTCATGCATATCTATGTGGGGACCTTTACACTATAGAACTTGGCTTGTATATTCTAATGATGAGCCTCCTCAAAAGAGCTATAGGTCTTCGTGAGCATGCGAGTTGGATGCACCCACACTAGTTCCATTGGAGAGCTTTCATATACTTATAACACATTTGTGCATCTGTTGCATGGCAATCCCAACTCATCACACCATATCTACCATTAGGCCTACCCTAGCCTAAGGTTGTCCTCATTGGTGTGAGACTTTCATACTTTTTTACTTCCTTCCCCGTCGTTTATTCTCTTCGCCATCCTAAGTGCCAACTAATCTTGATCATGCTCATTCATTGCATGAGTGCTCGAAATTGAAAGGAGAGGATCGAATTGAGTTGTACCTGGCCGACGGTCTGGGGATGAGTCATAATAAGATTCCAAAGGAGACCAAGTGTGAAAGTTAGTAGATTGAGTTATCAACAACTATTAAGTATTTTTATGCTCTGAACCCATCTACCACTTTCTGCACGGGAACACCGATTGGAGACGTTCGAGTCATGGACAGCGAGAGCTTCTTGCACCTTTATGTTCTTACTCTAGGACGGGCATGAATTAAGCTTGAGGATGTTGATACGTCCCAAACGTATCTGTAATTTTTACTTGCTCCATGCTTCTTTTGGTGATATTGCTTTATGTTTTGATGCACTTTCATACCATTTACAACATATTTTGGACTAACCTACTAATTCAGTGCTCAGTGCTAGTTTCTGTCCGTTTTCTCCGTGCATTGCAGAAAAAGGTAAAATATAAAAGTGCTCGGAAAATTCCAGATAAAAATAAAAATAATCCTAGATAAAAGACTCCGGAAGCCCGAAGGGGGCACCGAGGGGGGCGACCCCTTGGCCAAACGCCTCCCTGGCGCGGCCAAGGGGTGGCCGCGCCACCTGGCCGCCTAGGCTAGGGGCACCCCTCAGGCTGCCCTTTGGGCTATATTTACCTATCGCTCTGAAAACCCTCGAGGAGAACCCCATCACGCGATTTCATCGACCGTTACGCTGCCGCGACAATTCCGATCTCGGGATCACCTGAAGAAATTGTCTCGTCACCCTGCTGAAGGGAGGATTGACCTTCGGAAGCTTCTCCATCACCATGATCACCTCCGTGATGCACCGTGAGTAGTCCCCTTTGGACCATGGGTCCATGTTCAGTAGCTAAATGATGTTGTCTCTCCAATCTTGTGCTTCAATTCTTAGCCCTTGTGAGCTTCCCTACATGATCAAGGCACTTATGTATTAAGACCTTCTTTGCCATGTTGTGTTTGCTGGGATCTGATGGTTTATGAGATTATGTTCACTTTGTGTTGAGTAATATATTTGGTTTACCTTTATATTTTTGTTCTTGAGTATTCTTGCATGTTTGATACGTCTCAAACGTATCGTTAATTTCTTCTCGCTCCATGCTTGTTTTGTGTGATATTGCTATGATCTAGATACACTTTCATACACTTTTGATCATATTTGGACTAACCTACTAACTCAGTGCACCCCAGTGCAATTCATGTTTTTTGCTGTTTTTCTATTCCAGGTTTCCCCCATATAAAAAATGCTCCAAAAATTCGGGAAAATCGGATAAAAAATCAGCGCAACGGAGTCTTCCAGAAGCACCCAAGTGGGGCCAGAGGGCCACCACCAGGGGCCCAGGCATCCACCTGGCACGGCCAGGGGCTTGGCCGCGCCAGGGGGGCGCCTGGACCCCTGGTGGCCCCCCTGGCTGCCCCCCTTCGCCTAGTTATTTCTCGTGACGGGGAAACTCTGAAGACAGAACCCTATTTCGCAATCTCGCCTCTGTTCCGCCGCCGCCGCGCTTCCAAGATCGGGAGCACCGTCAGGACCCTTCCCGGCACCCTGCCGGAGGGAGGATCGACCTCCGGGAGCTTCTCCTCCACCATGGACGCTTCCCGGATGTGCCGTGAGTAGTCTACCTTGGACCATGGGTCTGTGATCAGTAGCTATGTGATGTTCTCCTCCCCTCTTTGTTCTTCATGGTTTAGACCTCGTGAGCTGACCTACATGATCGAGGCACATATGTAATTTTCTGCTGTTGCTATGCTGAGTTTGCTGTGATCTGATGGATTATGAGATTATGTTCAGATTGTGATGATATGTTTGAATTGAAACCTTTTGATTTATGTTCTTTTGGTGTTCGCCTTGTCGACTCTTCCGTAAAGAAACCTTTGGGGAAGATCTACAATGTTCTTATCATTGTCAATGACAACTATGTTCCCGTTGATTTTATCATTATGGATATAGAGTGTGAACCTTTATGTCCAATTATTTTGGGACGTCCTTTTCTTCGCACCATTGGTGCCATCATTGACATGAAAGAGGGGAATATAAAATTTCAATTTCCTCTCAAAAAATGGATGGAACACTTCCCTAGAAAGAAAGTCAAGTTACCTTTTGAGTCCGTTATACGGGCTAGCTATTCTCTTTCTCTTGATAAAACTTGATTCTTCTTTTGCCTTATGCCTAGCTTAAAGGCGTAAAAGAAAGCGCTTGTTGGGAGGCAACCCAAGATGTTTTTACTTCCGTTTTTAGTGGTCTTGATGATTCTTAGTACTGTATCAACATCATTGTATCTTTATTTTCAAGCTTTGTGCCAAGTATAGCCCTATATGACAAGGGAAGTGAAAGTTGTGACATGCTGTCCAGAAAACAGATTTTGCCCTCGTGACAGAAAAAATCAGAATAAATCACCAGTTTATCTTTTCGAGCTGAATTTTTTACACAGTGTGCTCTATACAATCACGGAACTTTCGTATGTTCTGGTTTTTTCATTTTAGTTGCAGAAGTGCCCCTAAAAAATTCTTTACTACCTGCTGTTCTGTTTTTCACAGATTCTGCCATGTTTTGTCTCTCCTAACTTTTGCAAACTTTAAGCTTGCTTTTTCTTTGCAAAAAACTTTTGGCAATCTTGAGAAACAATAGCTCTTCAAGAATATCTTTATATCCAGTGGGGAAAAAATATATTAATTAAGGGTACTAACCTCTCTAATCATCTTATGATGAGTTGTGTATGAAGGGAGTTTTCAAGTGTGCGATGGTAGATGATGAAAGAAGATTCGGGAGTGTCAAGCGCTCAAGCTTGGGGATGCCCCCATGCATCCCCAATAAATATTCAAGGAGACTCAAGCGTCTCATCTTGGGGATGCCCCCGTACATCCCCTTCTCAATCAACAATCATCAGTTCGTCCTTCGTCTCACTATATTTTTATCACTTCATGCGTTATGTGCTATGCTTGGAGAGTCCCGCTCTTAGGTTTTATTTTTAATTTTTTTTAGCTTTTCTTGCTGTTCATAACAAGTTAGATCGCGTCTTACTTTGTGTGGGAGAGAAACACGCTCCACTTTCAAAATCTAGAACACATCATAGGATTCTTCATGCCTATCTTTTTGCTGTTGTGTGTTCTTTATCTTTTCGTAGCTACTGTCATGTTTAGTTTTAGTTTTAGTTTGTCTTTAGCAAGAGCCTTGGATTTTGTTTAGTTTGTTGCTGGAACTCTCTTTGGTTTTCATGTTTATCTTGTTAAGAGAGTTGGTTGTTGCACTGAGTTGTGTCTTGTCTTGAGAGTAGGTAATTGAGGTTGTTATTTAATTTTAGTAGTAACTTGCAATAGTTTTGAGGTATTGATGTGAGTAATGTTTGAACTTTTGGTGTCAAGAGATCTAGCCTATTAGTGATAGGTGTCGTATTTTGGGCAGTCCGTGTTTATTTTCAAAAACCTACAAAACTAGTTGAGAACTCTAGCTACTAGATGGATCACTACTCTTCTGAGGGGTCGGATATTAGAGTACACTCACGTACCATGAGTCGAGGATGCGCAAGGATAACAAAAACCCTGTACACTCTGCCTCGGGGTACTTGTCTCTTTGTGAACCTCCTCGTTAGATTGAGAGTTACTGATAATAAGTGCATGAGTTCTTCGGACTAATGTAAGTATTGAAAGTTGACACTTCCACCTCCTCATATTTGCTAGCCTCTCCTGTGCCGTGCATTGCCTCCTTCTCACTCCGAGAGTTAGCGTCCACCTTCGCCGGTACATCTAAACCCTTGGCATGATACACTCTGTCATCATAAACCTCCTTATATCTTTCCTCAAAACAGCCACCATACCTACCTATCAAGGCGTTTCCATAGCCTTTCCGAGATATATTGCCATGCAACTTCCACCTCTTCATGACTTGATCTTCATGACATACATGTTCCTGCTACACTGGCAGCAGCATACATTGCATACATCATGATAGCTACATCTTCTTTATGATTTGAGTGCCTTGTAAAGTGTGAAAGATATTCTATACCCTCTTGTAAATTAGAGTGTTGACCTTAAGTGAGGAAAAGATCAAAAAGTGGACAAAATAAAAGATCCCAAAGAGGACAAATGAGAGTTAAATAGAAAGAGCCATTGAGGCCACCAAAAAAATAAAAAAAAGATAGTGTAAGTGCATCAAGTGCCCTCCCCTTGAGGTTTTGGAGTTTGATGACAAAACGGTTAAGGGACTGAAGTGTTTGTGAGTATACACAGGAGAACAGTCCCTGATGAGGTGTTTAACCACCAATGTCGACCCCCCAAAATGTTGAGGAACATTGGAGAAATCGGTGCGTTTCCAGAAGAACGAAGTTGCGCGAAATCCTGAGGAATCAGGATCCTGAAGCGTTCGGTTGAAGCTGAAGCTGAGGACGATCCTGAGGACGTTCGCGCTGAAGGCGAAGTTGAAGCGTAGTCTTCGCTAAGACTTTTTATACTTCTTGAGTCGTAGGAAAACATCGCACTGTTGGAGGGGTTGAAGAAAACAAGTTCCGAAGTTCTGAGGAAGTGCTCAATTAGGAATCCTGAAGAAAAACCCTGAGGAAATCTCCTGCAGTAGAAGTTCAGTTCCTCGGGTGTCTGAGACCTTGTTCTTCAGGACACCGAGGAATCTGTCTTCGGTTGAGGAGTCTGGAAACTGCGAGTGCAGTTCTCTTGAAGAGAGAGTTATCTCCTGCAGTAGAAGTTCAGTCCTCGTGTGTCTGAGACGTTGTTCTTCAGGACACTGAGGTAACTAACTTCGGTTGAGGAGTCTGGAGAGAGAATACTTTGACCGTGTCTCGTGTTGCGTGGTGAGAGGCTAGAACTTGTCTAGCAACGGTCATTTCCGAGGGCATGAGAGTAATTGCATGCATGGGCATTTATGTCCTTTCACCTCGGGTTGCTCCGCGGCTATAAATAGCCACCCCCAGCCCCATTTGTGGGTTGGCTGCTCCGAGAGAAAAACTGACACTTGTCATTTGAGAGCAACCCACCTCTGAGGAAACTGAAGAACCTATGTGAGGAAAACCACCAGCCTGAGTAGTTGAGCGTTTCTGAGGAAGTCGGTTCGAGTGATCCGAAGCTTTTTACTCTTGAAGACTGTGATCTTCCAGCCGGTGTAGAAGTCTTCAGTCTGAGGAAGTCAAGATGCAATTGTGACTTCCCGGAGTGACCGAGTCTGTAAAGGTTTCGTGAGTCTACCTTGAAGACTCACCTGAGTTATTGGACGGAGTTTGAGGACTTTAGTTCAAGGAGAACAAGGTGAAGACTATGTCTTCTGAGTTGAATCTCAGCCTCTCCAACCAGACGTAGAGTTGTCACAGCAACTTGAACTGGTCTACCAAATCAATGTCTTCAATATCTGGTGCTATCTCTTCAACCTCTTAAGCTTCAGTATTTGCTATGTTGACTTCTTATGCTTCAGCTCTCCCTTTGCTCTTTGTCTTCATACTATGCATCTGAAGCACTTCTGCTTATCTGAATTGATTTATTTCTGTTGCATTATGATGAGCTGCCCTAATGATTACATTCTGTGAAGTTTTATTTCTTCATCATTTTGGTAACTTCTTCAGCTTCATGATTGCTTCAATCCTGAAGAAAACCAAAATCTGGTAGTAAAATTGAAAATCTCCCATTCACCCCCCTCTGGTCAATATATATTGCACTTTCAGATAGAAAAAAGAGAAAAAACAAATAAAAAGAGAGAAAGGGGCAACACTACTATCCTTTTATCCTTGTACTCCATAGAGATGATCATGCATATAGCTATGTGGGGACCTTCACACTATAGAACTTGGCTTGCATATTCCAAGGATGAGCCTCCTCAAAAGAGCTCCAGGTCTTCATGAGCGAGCAAGTTAGATGCACCCCCACTAGTTCCATTGGAGACCTTTTCAGCTCATGTGTGCATCCGTTGCATGGCAATCCCTACTCACATCATATCTACCATTTGGCCTTCTCGCTTATGATTGTCCTCATTGATGTGAGCCTTTCTCACCTTTTGGTCTTCCTCCTCCACCATATTCTCTCTTTGCCATCCTAAGTGTCAACTCTCGTGCTTACGCTCATCCGTTGCATGAGTGCTTAAAATATCAAAAAGGAGTGGATCAAATTGACTTGTACCTGGCTAGTGGTCTGGGGACGAGTCAAGATAAGATTCCAAAGAAGACCAAGTGTGAAACTTTAGTAGATTGAGTTCTCAACAATAAAACTTTTTTTCTCGTATTCCATATCCTCCTTCTTGCACGCAAACACCATTTGGAGACATTCGAGTCACGGACAGTGAGAGCTCTTGCACCTGATGTTCTTTTGTTGCTTGTTTCAATGCTAATATAGACTCTTGCATGTTATGACTTGAATTGAATTACATACCTTGATTACTTTACTTTTCAAAGTCCTTATATGTTTGCTAGCATGTCACCACATAAATTATGCTTGTTATCATTTACCTACTCGAGGACGAGCAAGAATTAAGCTTGTGGATGTTGATACGTCTCAAACGTATCGATAATTTCCGCTCTCTCCATGCATGTTTTGTGTGATATTGCTATGATCTAGATACATTTTCATACACTTTTGATCATATTTGGACTAACCTACTAACTCAGTGCACCCCAGTGCCAGTTCCTATTTTTTGTTGTTTTTCTATTCCAGGTTTCCCCCATATTAAAAATGCTTCAAAAATTCGGGAAAAATCAGATAAAAATCAGCACAACGGAGTCTTCCAGAAGCACCCAAGTGGGGCCAGAGGGCCACCTGGCGCGGGCAGGCCGCGCCAGGGGGTGCTTGGACCCCTCGTGCCCCCCCCCCGACTGGCCCCCTTCTCCTATTTATTCTCCGTCACTGGGAAACTCCGGAGACAGAACCCTATTTCACAAATTCTCCTCTTTTCCGCCGCCATCGCGCTTCCAAGATCGGGAGCACCGTCAGGACCCTTCCCGGCACCCTGCCGGAGGGAGGATCGACCTTCGGGAGCTTCTCCTCCACCATGGACGCTTCCCGGATGTGCCGTAAGTAGTCTACCTTGGACCATGGGTCCGTGATCAATAGCTATTTGATGTTCTCCTCCCCTCTTTGTTCTTCATGGTTTAGACCTCGTGAGATGCCCTACATGATCGAGGCACATATGTAATTCTTTCTTCTTTTGCTATGCTGAGTTTGATGGGATCTGATGGATTATGAGATTATGTTCAGATTGTGATAGAGTAATATAATTGGTTCTTATCTTTTGTATTTTTGTTCCAAAGTAATTCTTGCATGTTCTCCATTTCTATTTATTGCTTTGGCCAAGTGGTAGGTAGTAACCCCAAGAGGGAACGTTATGCTCGATTGTGGGTACATGCCCCCTGATGACACACTTGAGTGACAGAAACATGAGTCTAGGGGATGTGTTGTGGCCACAAGGGGGAAAACAACGGTGCTTGTAACCACGGCTACAAGGATTGTTTACGTTATGCAAAGTTCTTTTAATGCAGTTTTCTGTTTCTTTGGGTTTACACTTTGGGTGGGGCTCGCAACTTAATACCAGCGAGATGTTCTGGATAGATATCTCAAGGTGGATGATTAATAGTACATGCAGATGGATTTCGGTCTACTTATTTTGGCGTACTGCCCATGCTTTTGAGCCTCTTCCTTTCTTTTGTAGCATAGTTAGCATTGCGGTGCGTTTATAATCATGTCAATTGCCCGTCTGTAATTTGTTTACCTCGCATAGCAGTCTTATCGTCTTTTGGGAGAGAGACATCACTAGTGAACATCACGGGACCCCGGTCCATATTCTCATCACTGTTTCCACGCTAATTTACTTTATCGATTTTTACTTTCAGTTGCCATCATTATCGTTATCCTGTGTTTTTTATCCTTTGTAAACAACAAGACCAAAGAGATTGACAACCTCTCTGAACTTCTTTGGGAGCAAAGTTAATTGTGTTGTTTGCAGATCCGCGTCAGGTGCGCCGCTGACACCTAATTATCATCGCCGGAGTCCTACTGGTCGATACTCAACCTCGGTATCTTCATTGAGGGAAACTTTCTGCTACGCTACATCTTACCTTCCACTTGGGGTAACCAACGAAGGGAGCGTTATGCTTGATTGTGGGTTCATGCCCCATGATGTCTAGCTTGAGTGTAAAAGAATGGTGCTTGTGACTATGTGTCGGGACCCGGGGTTAGCGTATGCAAGTACAGTTAAGACATAGTCATATGGAGAGCCGAGAACCGCACCCACTTGTCTAAGCAGACAAGGCCAAGCACTGAACATTCTCGGAAAGCATCGTACGTGAGGGGCATCCCATCCAGGCCGGATGATCAACTGAAATGGGTCCTCATCGTACACACACAAGTCTATTGAGATGGATGGTGAACTCCTATATTCAAAGACAAGTCGCCTCAACCATACTATCGACTATCTCAAAACTCTTACATAGACTTACTCCAGCCCGATCACTTAGTCGGGGTCTAGGGCGGGCTCGATCATACCACAAAGTGTGCACGAGACGGAGTCTCGAGCAATCGCATCGCGATGCCCCAAGCTGTGCACATCTAAGGGCCACTTGATGTATGAAAGACCGCCAGCCAGAACACAACTAAGGTCTCGAAAACCCATACAAAGACATGCATGTTATAAACATACACGCAGCACACCTGCCTTGTATGAACAGTAGGTACCATTGCAATTCTCTACAAAATGTACATTTTATTTATAACTCTTATAGAGTACAAACAGAGATCACATACATGTGATCCAACATTACAACACAGGCGGAAGCAAATTATGTCTGAGTACAGACAAGTTTAACAAATGGCTTAAGAAGCCTTATTTAAACACAAAGCCCTCCACGAGGGAACCAGTCTGCTGACTGGGACTAGACTAGCTTAACTTCAGTCGTCCAGCTCGATGAAGAAGCCACCTTCGGGGTCAGTGGCATCATCTAAAACATAGATTAAGCAAACGTGAGTACAAAGTCGTACTCAGCAAGACTTACGTAGGAGCTATACTACTCATGCACATGTATCAAGGTAAAGGGAGGTGGGGTTCACTTGCAGAAATGCCAGCTTTGACTTGGCTAATCCTGAACTACGAGTACCAGACTTTGAGGTAAGAAGCGTACACGAGTCCACTACTTTCACCAACCAATTACACCACTATGGTGCCTTCCTCGACTTCCCCACGAGAAAGCACGCCATAGCACTCACACTTATCTTGGTGTGTTTTAGAAGTATCCGGTTCAAGTTATCTAATAATCAAGCTAAGCTTTCCAAGTAGTCCATAACCGCGGACGCGGCTATTCGAATAGTTTTGTTAACCTTGCAAGGGTGTACCGCTACACACACATGACCATCATTTACCGCCTTTGATCTCGACACCATTCAAGGGGTGCCAGCGAGGATGCTCACCACAACTGTTACCTCATAGCCTATCTAGTCCAAGAAAGCCGCCTACTTGGGTTGGCTACCACTATCGTGAACCCGGCCGGTTTACCGAAGTGGACCCAAGCGATGTGTGCGTGGTGCATAAGCCGGTCTCGGATGAGCCGTTCTCTCACTTAGCATCCAGGCCACAAGCCTACCAGAACTCCGAACTACTGCGACATCTGGACATCGAAAGGGATGAGTTAATAAGTTGAGAGGGGTCAGTGAGCCCAATGTGTGGTTGTACTCTTCATCTTGGATCACCACACAAGAACTCGGACTTAGGGCGGTGTTCAACGAGACAACCCACCATGTACTCCTACACAGCCTCTCATCGTTCACATTGTATTAGGGTCGATTCACCAACACTTTTCTACCATCAGCAACATGATCATTCCCATCCTGACTCACATCACAGTAACAACATGGTATCATACTAAGCAAGCAATAAGCGGTAACATTTGCAGGGGCCACATGATATCAACCAACTCCTACATTTGCTAGGATTATGGTTTTCTTACTACTGTGACAAAATATAGGTCATGCAAAGGAATGGGTTCATCTATGCGGTAGAATCGTAACATGGTGATCATCCTATACAATGCATAAGCGAGACATGAGAGGGAAGTGGGATTTTATCGACATGATCAATGGGGTTTTGCTTGCCTTGCTGACGAGGTTCGGGTTCTGGATCTTCAGCGAAGGGGGTGACCTCTTGCTCCGGTTCCACCTCTACTCGACAAACAAAGCATGAAGTAGCAATCAATATGAATGCAATGCTCAAGCACATGATTGAATGTTAAAGCTCGAAGTACAAGTTTTGATGTGTGAGGCAATTCCATTTAAGTGGAGTATATTGCATTTGAAATGCAAATTCAAACTCCACATTTGAATTCAAACATAACCAAATTGTATATGACATAGTTTGATCATTTTGAAACATGTTCACTTGTATAAGATGTGCCTCTGATGTGTGGTTGAAATGTAGCATGTTGCCATGGTTCAAGTTGCAAAAATAATTGAATTGAATTTGATTTAATTCCATTTAAATCAAATAGCAAATGCTACTGATTACTTTTTAAATTCAACTCAAACAGAGTTGAAAGTTGCATATTTGGAAAGATAATTTTCTCCTGATCATTTTTCATATATTATTTGTCCAATTTGGAGTTAATATGAATTTTCTATGAATTTCCAAAGTTTGGGGTATTTTCTGGAATTTCTGGAATTATTAAACTATTTTTGATTTTCTGGAAAAGCATTACTGCGTCACTGTGATGTCATGCTGGCGTCAGGGGGTTGACCCGAGTCAAACTGACAAGGGGTCCCACCTGTCTGTGATACAGGGGTTAATCCCGTGGTTAAAATTAATTAAACGGAGGGATTAGGGGTTGGGGCCCAGTAGTTAGTGGGTTTAGGGGTGTGATTAGGGGTGGGTTAGGGTTAACTCGCCGGCGGTTAGCCGCCGGTGGCACGGGCACGGCGGCGTGGTCACCGGAGTGAGCCAGAGGCCACGGGAGAGCACGGGGAAGGCTCCATTCGACTCAGCAACGTCTCGCGCATCATCTGGAGGCAACGGGGGTCCTCGGGGTGGTCGAGAGCGACGACGGCGACGACTCCGGCGGCAGCAGAACGGCGGCGAGGTCGTAGCCGAGGCTAGGGAGCATGGCTTGGGGTGATTTTGGTTGCGTTTGAAAGCTGGCACACGCGGAAGTCAAACGCGTGCACTGGGGGTTCACGACAAGCACGGGAGCGAGGAGGACGACGACCATGGCGGCGAGCTTGCTCGGGATCCATGGCGGATTCAGTTGTGGGGCAAACAAGGCGCTGCAAACTTAGGGTAAAGGTGAAGGAGCTCACCCTGAAGCTAATGGAGAAGACGGTGAGGCCGGGGATGCTGTGTAGTCGAGGAATTCGACGACGGCGACTCACGGGTCCGGCGAGCTCTCGGTGAAGATGGCGTCGATTGCTGAGGTGCTCGGGCTCGATTGCTTGAGGGGAACGATGAAGAGGCTTGCTGCGGTTCTCCTGGACACGGCGGCACGGCTCGGGGACGACGGTGGCTACGTGTTCTCGACGGCGTGCTCCACGGCGGTCTTCGGGCGGCGGTGAAATCGAGCGCAGGATGAGGAGGAAGACGAAGAGGAGGGGGGAATGGATGTGGATGGCTCCAGGGAGTCTCCAGGACGTGGCTAGAAGGCGCGGGAGACGCCAGACAGGCTAGCAGGTGCTCGCCGGCGTTGGCATGCGCTCCAGCGAGCTGCTTGCCGCGCCGGGGAAGACGACAAGGGGAGGCTGCGGGCTGGGCTGCCGAAACGGTAAGTTGGGCAGGGGTGGCCCAGGTAAGTGGGCTACTTTCTGTTTTTCTTTTTCCTTCTATTTTCTCTCTGTTTAATCTTTCCTTTCTTTTCTGTAATTTGTTTTGGCTCTGATAGAAATACCAAACCATTTTATTAAATGCTGAAAACTTTTATATGGCTTCATAATAATATAGACTAGCCACTCATAAACTTTCAACATTTTTAAAATTCAAATGATTTGAATTTTAAATCAAATAGGGGGATTTCTTTAATTCCAAGGTACTGTTTGAATATTTGAAAAATCTATGAGCATGGGGTGGGTCCCACATCACTTGATATGTGATCACACTCATTTATAAGACTTTTCAAAACTCTAACATGAATTTTTGGAAAATATTTTTATCTGGCCTTTTGAAATAATTCATCTGGGGGGTGTTCCTTCTCCCATTTTGATTTTGAATTTGATTTCCAAGATTTCTTTTGAAATTTTGACATGATGCAAAGGTACTAGCTAACCCTAGCACATACCTAACAGAGGGATCTGACAACTCGCCCCCACTCAAAAGAATCTCGTCCCGAGATTCAGAAGTCTGCGGGAGGAAGGTGGGGTACTCGGCACTGAGACGGTCTTCTCTCTCCCACGTGGCTTCTCTTTCAGAGTGGTGTGACCATTGCACTTTCAGAAACCTAATCTTCTGACGACGAGTGATACGCTCTGCGGAATCAAGAATACGAACGGGGTATTCTCGATAAGAAAGGTCATCTTGGAGATCAAGCGTTTCATGGTCGACTTCGCGGATGGGGTCCTTGAAGCAACGCCTGAGTTGGGACACATGGAATATATCGTGTACTCGGGAAAGGTGCGGGGGTAGTTCAAGTTGGTAGGCAACTTCTCCATGTTTAGCTAGAATGCGGAAAGGTCCGATGTAACGTGGGGCCAACTTGCCTTTGATACCGAAACGTTGGGTTCCCTTCAGAGGAGTAACCCGGAGGTAAGCCTTCTCATCCAGATTGTAGCTCTCTTGCCTATGATGACGATCATAGTAGCTTTTCTGACGAGACTGGGCTGCTTTCAATTGATCACGAACAATGCGAACTTGCTCTTCTGCTTCCTTGATCATATCCGGTCCAAAGAATTGTCTTTCACCGGTTTCAGACCAGTTTAGTGGTGTTCGACATCGTCGTCCATAAAGGAGTTCAAAAGGAGCCATGTTCAGACTAGATTGAAAACTATTGTTATAAGCAAATTCGGCAAATGGAAGAGAATTCTCCCAATTCTTTCCGAATGAGATAACACAAGCTCTGAGCATGTCTTCAAGAATTTGGTTAACCCTTTCGACTTGACCGCTAGACTGAGGATGAAAAGCTGTACTAAAGGAGAGATGAGTTCCCATAGCATTCTGAAAGCTTCCCCAAAATCTAGAGGTGAAAAGGCTACCACGATCAGAATTGATTTCCAAAGGAATACCGTGAAGGGATACAATTCTGGAGATGTACAAGTCCGCTAACTGACTAGCAGTTATAGACTCGCGAACCGGAAGGAAGTGAGCAACTTTGGAAAGCCTATCTATGACAACGAAGATGGCATTGTTTCCTTTTTGGGTTCTTGGAAAGCCGGTGATGAAATCCATACCGACTTTGTCCCATTTCCACTCGGGAATAGACAAAGGTTGAAGTGTACCAGCAGGTCTTTGATGTTCTGCCTTAATGCGACGACAAACATCACATTCGGCAACAAATTGAGCAATGTCTCTCTTCATCCTAGTCCACCAACATCTCTGGCGTAGATCTCGGTACATTTTTGTGCTACCGGGATGAATTGAGAGGGGTGTGTCATGGGCTTCTTTGAGGATGAGTTGCCTTAGTTCCTTATTCTTAGGTACTACCAAACGATTTTCAAAGAATACCGTTCCCTTGCTATCTGTGGAGAAACATTTAGCAACTCCGCTAGCAATGTTCTCCTTGATCCGGCGAACACCTCGTGCACGCCTTTGGGCAACTATAATTTGATCCTCAAGATTTGGTTTCGCCACCAAGGTAGAAAGATAGCCATGAGGAACAATTTCAAGGTTGAGCTTGCGAAAGTCCTCATGAAGAAGTGGTTGATACTGCCGTAACATGAGGTTGTTACAGTACGACTTACGACTTAGTGCATCAGCCATGACATTGGCTTTGCCTGGGGTGTAAGAAATTGCTACGTCGTAATCTTTATCAACTCAATCCAGCGTCTTTGCCTGAGATTAAGATCTGGCTGGGTGAAAATATATTTGAGGCTTTGGTGGTCGGAATAAATCTCACAACGATTACCAAGGAGGTAATGTCGCCAAGTTGTTAGAGCATGAACTACGGCAGCGAGTTCAAGGTCATGGGTAGGATAGTTTTCTTCATGTGGCCGCAACTGGCGTGAAGCATAAGCTACCACATGTCGATCTTGCAGAAGTATGCATCCTAACCCTTGCCGTGATGCAGCACAATAGATCTCGAAATCTCTTTTGGTGTCTGGAGGTGCAAGCACGGGTGCAGAAGTCAATCTTCTTTTTAGCTCTTGAAAGCTTTCCTCGCACTTGGGAGTCCATAAGAATTTCTTATCTTTCTTGAGGAGTTCAGTTAGAGGCTTTGCAACTTTAGAAAAGTTCTCGACGAAGCGACGGCAATAGCTGGCTAGGCCAAGAAAACTTCTAACCTGCTTAACCGATTCAGGTGGAGTCCAGTCAAGGACGGCCTGAACTCTCTCGGGATTCACAGCAATGCCTTTTGCAGAAATCACGTGGCCTAAGTAGGTCACTTCTGGTAGCCAGAATTCACACTTGGAGAATTTAGCGTACAGGCGATGCTCTCTAAGCTTCATCAATACCAGCCTTAAGTGTTCGGCATGATCTCCTTCGTTCTTCGAGTAGATGAGAATATCATCAAGATAAACTACAACAAATTTATCTAGGTACTCCATGAAGATCGAATTCATCAAGCGTGAGAATGTGGCGGGGGCATTGGTTAAACCAAAGGACATGACGGTGTACTCGTAAAGACCATAACGAGTAGTAAAAGCCGTTTTGGGAATGTCCTCGTTTCGGATTCTGATCCGATGATAACCTAATCTCAAATCCATCTTAGAGAAGACAGCGGATCCTGCAAGTTGATCATAAAGATCATTGATCCTGGGCAGTGGGTATTTGTTCTTTATCGTCGCTAAGTTTAGCGGGCGATAGTCTACGCACATCCTTTCTGTTCCATCTTTCTTCTTCACGAACAAAACGGGGCAACCCCATGGCGATGAGCTAGGGCGGATGAAGCCTTTTGCCAACGAAGCATCAAGTTGGGTTTTTAGCTCAGCTAACTCATGTGGGGCCATTTTATATGGGCGTTTGGAAATTGGTGCGGTTCCTAGAACAAGATCCACTATAAACTCTACACATCTGTCGGGTGGCATGCCCGGCAGCTCTTCAGGAAAGACATCCGGGAAGTCACGAACCACCGGAATATCTTCAAGTTCGGGAAGGGGAAGTACATTCAAGGAATGCACTTGGGTTCTTGTTCTGGGTGAGGTATAGCTAATGGTTTTGCCTGAAGGGTGGGTGAGTTTCACGGATTTGCCTTTGCAATCCAGATAGGCATTCTGTCTTGATAGCCAATCCATGCCAAGGATGACATCAATATCTGAAGACTTGAGGGCTATGAGTGAAGCAAGGAATACTAAACCCTCAATTGCAATTTGATTACCATGGCTTACCCTATTAGTTTGCCATCGTGACCCTGGAGTTTGAATAACCATTGGGGTGGACAATTCAACAAAGGGTAACTCATGATGAAGTGCATAACTTTCCGACATGAATGAATGAGATGCTCCTGGGTCAAAAAGAACGGAAGTAGGAACAAAATTGACGGGGAGCGTACCAAGAATGACGTCAGTGGTGTCGTTAGTCTCTTCAGCGGCAATCTGGTTCAGACGTCCACGAGTGGCGGGAGGAGCGGGTTTGGCGGTGTAGACCTTCTGGGGTGGCTTGCCACGACCATTGTTGTTGTTGTTGCCTCCGGCACGTGGTGGAGCATTTTGGCTCTGGACCTGGTTCTGGGGGCACTCGCGAGAGTAGTGGCCTGCCTGACCACACTTGTAGCAAGCTCCGAAAACAGTGCGTGGAGCTGGGTTGTTTGGTGGAGCTAGGTGGAACTGGGTGGGTGGACGAGGCGCCGCATAGGATGGCCTCGGTGGGTTGTTCTGGCGGAACATGCTGTTTGGAATCCAGATCTTGCGCTTCTGGGAGCCAGAACTGGATGAACTATCATCTCTAGGGTGTTTGCGAAAATCGTTGGGGGTGTTCATGTCCTCGGCCTTGATGGCCTTGTTGACAAGGACCTGGAATGTGGCAAAGTCATGAAGGTTGAGCTCACGACGGAGTCCACTATTGAGGCCACGACGGAACCTCTCTTGTTTCTTGGAGTCGGTGGAGACTTCTTCAGTTGCATAACGAGCAAGTCGGTTGAACTCACGACTAAACTCGTCCACGGTCCTTCTGCCTTGAGTGAGGTTACAGAACTCCTCACGCTTGCGGTCCATGAGACCCTTGGGAATGTGGTGCTCGCGGAAAGAGGTGCAGAATTCCTCCCAAGATGCAGGTGGTCCAACGGGGCGCATATTCAGGAAGTTCTCCCACCAAGAACTAGCTGCACCTTCGAGGTGATAGGTGGCATAGCTGACCTTGTCGCCATCTGCAACATGGCCGGCTTGGAGCTTCCTCTCGATGCTGCGAAGCCAGTCATCGGCGTCAAGGGGCTCGGTGGAGTAACTGAAAACCGGGGGATGAAGCCGGATGAAGTCGTTTAGAGACACCATCTCATTGCGCTGTTGAGTGGTGTTGCGTGCGATGACTTCCAGCAGGTGGTGAGAGTCATGGCGGTTCCTCTCAACCTCCATCAGAACTTGGGCCATCGTGGGTGGGGGTGGAAGGTTGTCTTCCTCCTGGTTGCTCCCACGACCTTGGTTACGACCAACCTGGCCACGTGTTCCTTGAGACATCCTGAAGGTGAAAAACCAAAGTCAAACAGAGTTGATTTGAAGAGTCTAATCAAGGTATTGAAGTACTGGAAGGATTACAGAGCAAAGGAAGTAATCATCTTGACAACATGGTGATAAAAGCATACAAGCCATATATTCACAAGCTGTCATACAAACCATACATCGTTTTAGTACAAGCACTAAGCTAATACAAACGTGATGAGATGATACATCCTTCAGAGGCACTCTGACTTCCTATACATTATTTATCTAAGCCTCTGGAACTTAGATACCTTGCTTAAAATACACTAAGATACTACTGCATCAGCACTAAGTAAGACCACAGGCGGTCTCACTCATCTCCATCTCCATAGTAGTCCTCGTAAAAGTTACCCGCGTATCCCGGTAGCTGGAGGTGACCATCGGAAAACACGGAGGCTTGTGGACCCTGATATCCATTTGGGCAAGGATGGGGCCTAGGTCCAGTGTAGGGTGGAAGCAAAGGACCACGGGGTGGAAAAATTCCTCCAATCTCGGGCCAAGCAACTCGAGATGGCATCTGAGTCCTCACTGGATAGATCGCATCATACTCCACTGATCCCACGCTCACAAAGGGAGCCAAAAGTGTCAGTGCTCGATACAGACGAACACGAGTGGCGTGGAGCTCGAAACGGAGAGCGCGTGCATCACGGTCTCTGTCACTAGCAAACCTAGCAGTCATCTGAAGTGCGGGATCCTCTGCAGAGTGGTCTGAGTAGAGTCCGGTGTAATATCCCTCTTCTCCTGGAAGTGCAGCAGGGATATAGCGGAAAGAAGTCTCTCTCAGTAAAGTGTGCTCCTCTCTCAGCAGTGTCATAAATGAATATGCAGCATCCTGCACAGCCATGTTCTCGGTAACGCCTATGCCATGTCCAAAATGGATAGGCTGGGTGACTCCAACGTGGTGTGGGTAGATCCGGACAATGCAGTGGAACTGCGTCTGGTTGAAGTCGTGGAACTGCTCCTCGATGGTGTACTCAGGGTACCATCGATATCCCACATAGGACATCATCTCGATCAACGTGGCGGGGTGGCCACGCACACCGAGGCACCTGGTCAAACGAACAATCTGCCGAGGGGGAAGATCTGCCATCTGAAACAGAAAGGAGTTTGCAAATGCATCAGATTATGAGATAAACCTGGAATGACTCGGACAGCATAACGGCTGTAATTGTAAGAAATGACAATTTCTTTCAATCATGAAAAACAGCACTTACATAATACGATGTAAGAAATCAGCATTACAACAATGCTAGGAGAACCTGGACACAACTTTCCTACGGCTATAAGGAAGCAATCAACGAGATATGCTAATCAGACAGAGGAGAGCCTAGTCCTATCTTCCCGTAGAACAAGATGAGGGTGACTCAGAACTCAGAACGAAGGCGGTAAGGAGAAAAAAAAGAAGCCTTACGTTGTTCCCTTATATACCCAGAGTAACTATATAACTATAGCAAGCTAGACTCGACTTCGGCCAAGGCTACTAGTCCTACAGTCAGTCCTGCTCTGATACCAAGTCTGTCGGGACCCGGGGTTAGCGTATGCAAGTACAGTTAAGACATAGTCATATGGAGAGCCGAGAACCGCACCCACTTGTCTAAGCAGACAAGGCCAAGCACTGAACATTCTCGGAAAGCATCGTACGTGAGGGGCATCCCATCCAGGCCGGATGATCAACTGAAATGGGTCCTCATCGTACGCACACAAGTCTATTGAGATGGGTGATGAACTCCCATATTCAAAGACAAGTCGCCTCAACCATACTATCGACTATCTCAGAACTCTTACATAGACTTACTCCAGCCCGATCACTTAGTCGGGGTCTAGGGCGGGCTCGATCATACCACAAAGTGTGCACGAGACGGAGTCTCGAGCAATCGCATCGCGATGCCCCAAGCTGCGCACATCTAAGGGCCACTTGATGTATGAAAGACCGCCAGCCAGAACACAACTAAGGTCTCGAAAACCCATACAAAGACATGCATGTTATAAACATACACGCAGCACAGATGCCTTGTATGAACAGTAGGTACCATTGCAATTCTCTACAAAGTGTACATTTTATTTATAACTCTTATAGAGTACAAACAGAGATCACATACATGTGATCCAACATTACAACACAGGCGGAAGCAAATTATGTCTGAGTACAGACAAGTTTAACAAATGGCTTAAGAAGCCTTATTTAAACACAAAGCCCTCCACGAGGGAACCAGTCTGCTGACTGGGACTAGACTAGCTTAACTTCAGTCGTCCAGCTCGATGAAGAAGCCACCTTCGGGGTCAGTGGCATCATCTAAAACATAGATTAAGCAAACGTGAGTACAAAGTCGTACTCAGCAAGACTTACGTAGGAGCTATACTACTCATGCACATGTATCAAGGTAAAGGGAGGTGGGGTTCACTTGCAGAAATGCCAGCTTTGACTTGGCTAATCCTGAACTACGAGTACCAGACTTTGAGGTAAGAAGCGTACACGAGTCCACTACTTTCACCAACCAATTACACCACTATGGTGCCTTCCTCGACTTCCCCACGAGAAAGCACGCCATAGCACTCACACTTATCTTGGTGTGTTTTAGAAGTATCCGGTTCAAGTTATCTAATAATCAAGCTAAGCTTTCCAAGTAGTCCATAACCGCGGACGCGGCTATTCGAATAGTTTTGTTAACCTTGCAAGGGTGTACCGCTACACACACATGACCATCATTTACCGCCTTTGATCTCGACACCATTCAAGGGGTGCCAGCGAGGATGCTCACCACAACTGTTACCTCATAGCCTATCTAGTCCAAGAAAGCCGCCTACTTGGGTTGGCTACCACTATCGTGAACCCGGCCGGTTTACCGAAGTGGACCCAAGCGATGTGTGCGTGGTGCATAAGCCGGTCTCGGATGAGCCGTTCTCTCACTTAGCATCCAGGCCACAAGCCTACCAGAACTCCGAACTACTGCGACATCTGGACATCGAAAGGGATGAGTTAATAAGTTGAGAGGGGTCAGTGAGCCCAATGTGTGGTTGTACTCTTCATCTTGGATCACCTCACAAGAACTCGGACTTAGGGCGGTGTTCAACGAGACAACCCACCATGTACTCCTACACAGCCTCTCATCGTTCACATTGTATTAGGGTCGATTCACCAACACTTTTCTACCATCAGCAACATGATCATTCCCATCCCGACTCACATCACAGTAACAACATGGTATCATACTAAGCATGCAATAAGCGGTAACATTTGCAGGGGCCACATGATATCAACCAACTCCTACATTTGCTAGGATTATGGTTTGCTTACTACTGTGACAAAAGATAGGTCATGCAAAGGAATGGGTTCATCTATGCGGTAGAATCGTAACATGGTGATCATCCTATACAATGCATAAGCGAGACATGAGAGGGAAGTGGGATTTTATCGACATGATCAATGGGGTTTTGCTTGCCTTGCTGACGAGGTTCGGGTTCTGGATCTTCAGCGAAGGGGGTGACCTCTTGCTCCGGTTCCACCTCTACTCGACAAACAAAGCATGAAGTAGCAATCAATATGAATGCAATGCTCAAGCACATGATTGAATGTTAAAGCTCGAAGTACAAGTTTTGATGTGTGAGGCAATTCCATTTAAGTGGAGTATATTGCATTTGAAATGCAAATTCAAACTCCACATTTGAATTCAAACATAACCAAATTGTATATGACATAGTTTGATCATTTTGAAACATGTTCACTTGTATAAGATGTGCCTCTGATGTGTGGTTGAAATGTAGCATGTTGCCATGGTTCAAGTTGCAAAAATAATTGAATTGAATTTGATTTAATTCCATTTAAATCAAATAGCAAATGCTACTGATTACTTTTTAAATTCAACTCAAACAGAGTTGAAAGTTGCATATTTGGAAAGATAATTTTCTCCTGATCATTTTTCATATATTATTTGTCCAATTTGGAGTTAATATGAATTTTCTATGAATTTCCAAAGTTTGGGGTATTTTCTGGAATTTCTGGAATTATTAAACTATTTTTGATTTTCTGGAAAAGCATTACTGCGTCACTGTGATGTCATGCTGGCGTCAGGGGGTTGACCCGAGTCAAACTGACAAGGGGTCCCACCTGTCTGTGATACAGGGGTTAATCCCGTGGTTAAAATTAATTAAACGGAGGGATTAGGGGTTGGGGCCCAGTAGTTAGTGGGTTTAGGGGTGTGATTAGGGGTGGGTTAGGGTTAACTCGCCGGCGGTTAGCCGCCGGTGGCACGGGCACGGCGGCGTGGTCACCGGAGTGAGCCAGAGGCCACGGGAGAGCACGGGGAAGGCTCCATTCGACTCAGCAACGTCTCGCGCATCATCTGGAGGCAACGGGGGTCCTCGGGGTGGTCGAGAGCGACGACGGCGACGACTCCGGCGGCAGCAGAACGGCGGCGAGGTCGTAGCCGAGGCTAGGGAGCATGGCTTGGGGTGATTTTGGTTGCGTTTGAAAGCTGGCACACGCGGAAGTCAAACGCGTGCACTGGGGGTTCACGACAAGCACGGGAGCGAGGAGGACGACGACCATGGCGGCGAGCTTGCTCGGGATCCATGGCGGATTCAGTTGTGGGGCAAACGAGGCGCTGCAAACTTAGGGTAAAGGTGAAGGAGCTCACCCTGAAGCTAATGGAGAAGACGGTGAGGCCGGGGATGCTGTGTAGTCGAGGAATTCGACGACGGCGACTCATGGGTCCGGCGAGCTCTCGGTGAAGATGGCGTCGATTGCTGAGGTGCTCGGGCTCGATTGCTTGAGGGGAACGATGAAGAGGCTTGCTGCGGTTCTCCTGGACACGGCGGCACGGCTCGGGGACGACGGTGGCTACGTGTTCTCGACGGCGTGCTCCACGGCGGTCTTCGGGCGGCGGTGAAATCGGGCGCAGGATGAGGAGGAAGACGAAGAGGAGGGGGGAATGGATGTGGATGGCTCCAGGGCGTCTCCAGGACGTGGCTAGAAGGCGCGGGAGACGCCAGGCAGGCTAGCAGGTGCTCGCCGGCGTCGGCATGCGCTCCAGCGAGCTGCTTGCCGCGCCGGGGAAGACGACAAGGGGAGGCTGCGGGCTGGGCTGCCGAAACGGTAAGTTGGGCCGGGGTGGCCCAGGTAAGTGGGCTACTTTCTGTTTTTCTTTTTCCTTCTGTTTAATCTTTCCTTTCTTTTCTGTAATTTTTTTTGGCTCTGATAGAAATACCAAACCATTTTATTAAATGCTGAACACTTTTATATGGCTTCATAATAATATAGACTAGCCACTCATAAACTTTCAACATTTTTAAAATTCAAATGATTTGAATTTTAAATCAAATAGGGGGATTTCTTTAATTCCAAGGTACTGTTTGAATATTTGAAAAATCTATGAGCATGGGGTGGGTCCCACATCACTTGATATGTGATCACACTCATTTATAAGACTTTTCAAAACTCTAACATGAATTTTTGGAAAATATTTTTATCTGGCCTTTTGAAATAATTCATCTGGGGGGTGTTCCTTCTCCCATTTTGATTTTGAATTTGATTTCCAAGATTTCTTTTGAAATTTTGACATGATGCAAAGGTACTAGCTAACCCTAGCACATACCTAACAGAGGGATCTGACACTGTGTGTTGCAAGGATTGCTTACATTACACATAGAGTGTTAAGGCAGTTGTCCATTGCTTTGAGCCTACAATTTGATTGGGGTTTGCAACTTAATACCACCGAGATGTTCTAGATAGATATCTCAAGGTGGATGATTAGTGAGTAGATGTTGATGAATAAATGGTCTACTTTTTTTGGTGTAATGCCCATATGATTGAGCCTCTTTACTTTCCAGTAGCATTGCGGTGCGTTTATAATTCTGTCAATTGCCCAGCTGTAATTTGTTCACCCAACATAGTTGTTTACTGTCTTTTGGGAGAGAGACATCACTAGTTAAAGTCATGGCACCCCGGTCCACATTTCCATCATAGTTTAGACCGCTTTTACTTTAATGCTTTTATTTCCTTTCAGACACACAACTATTATTGCCCCTTTGTGTTTGATCCTTTGTAAACAGCAAGGCCGGAGAGATTGACAACCTCTCTGTACTCATTGGGAGCAAAGTTATATGCGTTTTGTGTGCAGGTCCACATCTTTTGTCAGCACCAGAGCACCAGACACCTTCTTGTTGACCTAGGAATCCTCCTGGTTCGATAAACCTTATAGTTCTCGTGTAAGGGAAATTTGCTGCTACTACATCCTAACCTTCCACTTGGGGTAACCAACGAGGAGGTGTTATCTACACGCATTAGATACCGGTTCAGTTCCTAACATATGTAACTCGAACATGGGCTAAGGAATAGTCGACCACTTGCAACGGATGAGGTGACGATGCGCGTCGGCAATGGATCAAAGGTTGATGTGATCGCCGTCGGGACGCTTCCTCTCCATTTACCATCTGGATTAGTGATGAACCTAAATAAATGTTATTTGGTGCCTTCATTGAGTATGAACATTATATATGGATCTTGTTTAATGCAAGACGGCTATTCATTTAGGGTCCTTATGAATCTTGATAATAGTAGTACACATATTCATAATGTGAATGCCAAAATAATTAAGCTGAATGATGATATTGCTGCATATTGTGGCATTGCCGTTTAGGTCATATTGGTGTAAAACACATGAAGAAGCTCCATTATGATGGACTACTGGAATCACTTGATTATGAATCATTTGAGACATGTGAACCATGCCTTATGGGCAAGATGACTAGGACCCCGTTTTTCGGTTCTATGGAGCGGGCGACCGACTTATTGGAAATAATACATAACGATGTATGCGACCCAATGAGTGTGTCGGCACGCGGTGGGTATCTTTATTTCATGACTTTGACACATGATTTGAGTAGAGATGGATACATTTACTTGATGAAACACAAGCGTGAAACATTTGAAAAGTTCAAAGAATTTCAGAGTGAAGTCAAAAATCATCATAACAGAAAATCAAATTTCTACGATCCGATCGTGGAGGAGAGTATCTCAGTTACGAGTTTGGCACATGATACGTCCCAAACGTATCTATAATTTCTGCTTGCTCCATGCATCTTTTGTATGATATTGATGCACTTACATACACTTTTGATCATATTTGGACTAACCTATTAACTCAGTGCACCCCAGTGCCAGTTTCTGTTTTCTGCTGTCTTTTTATTTCAGGTTTTCCCATTACTTAAAATGCTAGAAAAATTCCAGGGAAAATATATAAAAAATCAGCGCAACGGAAGCTTCCAGAGTCCCGAAGGGGGCTGGAGGGGACCCACCAGGGGCCCAGGCGCCCTGTGGGCGCGACCTAGGGTGGGGCCGCGCCAGGGGGCCTCCTGGACCCTTGGTGGCCCTCCTGGCTGCCCCCTTTCGCCTATATATTTCCTTCGCCCCGAAACCCCCAAGGACAAAACCCTTTTTCGCGATCTCGCCTCTGTTCCGCCGCCGCCGCGCTTCCAAGATCGGGAGCACCAGAAGACCTCTTCTCGACACCCTGCCGGAGGGAGGATTGACCTCCGGGAGCTTCTCCATCACCATGGACGCTTCCCGGATGATCCGTGAGTATTCCACCTTGGACCATGGGTCCATGATCAGTAGTTATGTGATGTCCTCTCCCCCTCTTTGTTCTTCATGGATTAGACCTTGTGAGCTGCCCTACATGATCAAGGCACATATGTGATTCTTTCTGCTGTTGCTATGTTGAGTTTGTTGGGATCAGATGGATTATGAGACTATGTTCAGATTGTGATGAGTAATATATTTGGTTCTTCTCCTTCTATATTTGTGTTCTTGAGTAATTCTTGCATGTTCTCTGTTGTTGTTTATTGCTTTGGCCAAGTAGTAGGTAGTGACTCCAAGAGGGAATGTTATGCTTGATTGTGGGTTGATGCCCCCTGATGACTAGCTTGAGTGACAGAAACATGAGTCTAGGGGATGTGTTGTTGCCACAAGGGGGAAAACAACGGTGCTTGTAACCGCGGTTTCAAGGATTGTTTACTTTACGCAAAGTTCTTTTAATGCAGTGGTCTGTTGCTTTGGGTTTACACTTTGGGTGGGGCTCGCAACTTAATACCAGTGATATGTTCTGGATAGATATCTCAAGGTGGATGATTAGTAGTAGATGTAGATGGATTTCAGTCTACTTATCTCGGCGTACTGCCCATGCTTTTGAGCCTCTTCCTTTCTTTTGTAGCATAGTTAGCATTGCGGTGCGTTTTTAATCCTGTCAATTGCCCAGCTGTAATTTGTTTACCTTGCATAGTTGTTTATCGTCTTTTGGTAGAGAGACATCACTAGTGAACATCATGGGACCCCGGTCCATAATTCCACCACTGTTTACACCCTCAATTTACTTCTTGCTTTTACTTTCTAGTTGCAATTATAACTACTATTATCTGTTGCGTTTGATCCTTTGTAAGCGGCAAGGCCGGAGAGATTGACAACCTCTCTGTACTCGTTGGGAGCAAAGTTATTTGTATTTGTGTGCAGGTCCACGTCTTCTGTAAGCGCCAGAGCAGAAGACACCTACTTATCGACCTTGGAGTCCTACTGGAGACAAACCTTGGTATCTTTTGCCAAGGGAAATCTTGCTGCTACGCTACATCTCAACCTTCCACTTGGGGTAACCAACGAGGGGCGAGTATTACTTCCTCGCTACCTTCAGCACACACATGAAACAATGTGGAATAGCTTCACAACTCAGTCCCACCGGAACACCACAGCGTAATGGTGTATCCGAACATCGTAATCCAACTTTATTGGATATGGTGTGATCTATGATGTCCCTTACCGATTTGCCACTATCATTTTTGGGTCATGCACTCGAGACAACTACATTCACTTTAAATAGGGCACCATCAAAATCCGTTGAAAAGACACCGTATGAATTATGGTTTGGCAACAAACCTAAGCTACCATTTCTAAAAGTTTGGGGATGTCATGTTTATGTGAAGAAACTTCAGCCTGATAAACTCTAACCCAAAGCGTAAAAATGTGTCTTCATAGGATACCCTAAAGAAACAATTGGGTACACCTTCTATGACAGATCCGTAGGCAAGGTTTTCGTTGCCACGAATTGATCCTTTTTGGAGAAAGAGTTTATCTCAAAAGGGGTGAGTAGTATGAAGATAGATCTCAACGAGGTTATTAAACCTTCTCGTCATGAAGCGGCGAGTGGCGCATCACCGGAAGTTGTTCGAGTGTTGACTTCATGATTCGTCCCAAAAGTATCTAATTTCTTCTTGCTCCATGTTGATACGCGAGAGATGATAATTGCTTCTCGCCCTTCGTTGGTTACCCCAAGTGGGAGGTGAGATGCAGCGTAGCGGTAAGTTTCCCTCGGTGAAGATACCAAGGTTTGTCTCCAGTAGGACTCCGGAGATGATAAGTAGGTGTCAACGGCGCAACTAACGTGGACCTGCACACAACACAAGTAACTTTGCTCCAACCGAAGTTCAGGGAGGTTGTCAATATCTCCGGTCTTGTTGTTTACAAAGGATCAAAACACAAGGGATAATGATAATGATAATGATAGCAACTGAAAGTAAAAAATCAAGAAAAGTAAATAAGCTTGTAAACAATGATGAGAATATGGACCGGGTCCCGTGATGTTCACTACTGATGTCTCTCTCCCAAAAGACGATAAAACTGCTATGCGAGGTAAACAAATTACAGATGGGAAATTGACAGGATTATAAACGCACTGCAATGCTAACTATGCTACAAAAGAAAGAAAGAGGCTCAAAAGCATGGGCAGTATGCCAAAATAAGTAGACCAAAATCCAACTGCATCTACTACTAATCATCCACCTTGAGATATCTATCCAAAACATCTCGCTGGAATTAAGTTGCGAGTCCCACCCAAAGTGTAAACCCAAAGCAACAGACAACTTCATTAAAAAGAACTTTGCGTAAAGTAAACAATCCTTGCAACCGCGGTTACAAGCACCGTTGTTTTCCCCCTTGTGGCCACAACACATCCCCTAGACTCATGTTTCTGTCACTCAAGCGTGTCATCAGGGGGCATGAACCCACAATCGAGCATAATGTTCCCTCTTGGAGTTACTACCTACCACTTGGCCAAAGCAATAAACAGCAACGGAGAACATGCAAGAATTATTTAGGAAAAAAAATACAAAAGATAAGAACCAATTATATTACTCTATCACAATCTGAACATAATCTCATAATCCATTAGATCTCATCAAACTCAGCATAACAACAGCAGAAAGATTACATATGTGCCCCGATCATGTAGGGCAGCTCACGAGGTCTAAACCATGAAGAACAAAGAGGGGAGGAGAACATCACATAGCTACTGATCACGGACCCATGTTCCAAAGGAAACTACTCACGGCACATCCGAGAAGCGTCCATGGTGGAGGGGAAGCTCCCGGAGGTCGATCCTCCCTCTGGGAGGGTGCCAAGAAGAGGTCTGCCGGTGCTCCCGATCTTGGAAGCGCGGCGGCGGCGGAACAGAGGCGAGATCGTGAAAAAAGGTTCTGTCTTCAAAAGTTTCACGTCACGGGAGATATATAGGCGAAGGGGGGCAGCCAAGGGGCCCACCAGGGGTCCAAGCTCCCCCTGGGGCCCTGGTGGGTCCCACCTGATCCCCCTTCGGTACTCCGAAAGGTTCCTTCACGCTGATTTTTTATCTGATTTTTCCCGAATTTTTGGAGAACTTTTAATATGGGGGAAAACTGAAATAGATAAGCAGTAGAAAACAAAAGCTGGCACTGGGGTGCACTGAGTTAATAGGTTAGTCCAAATATGATCAAAAGTGTATGAAAGTGTATCTAGATCATAGCAATATCACACAAAACATGCGTGGAGCAAGCAGAAATTATCGATACGTTTGGGACGTACCACATGCTTATTTTGGTGATATTGCTATATGTTTGATGCACTTTCATATCATTTACAATATATTTTGGACTAACCTACTAATTCGGTGCCTAGTGTCAGTTTCTGTCTATTATTCTCCGTGCATTGCAAAAAAATGTCAAAAATAAAAGTGCTTGGAAAATTCCTGAAAAAATATTACTCCCTCCGATCCTAAAAAAGTGTCTTGGAAAAGAAACTAAGATAGTTATAATTTATAGTGTAACTTGCGACACTTTTTTAGGATCAGAGGTAGTAAAAAATATGCATAATAGAGGACTCCAGAAGACCGAAGGAGGCCTCGAGGGGGGCCACCCCCAGTCCAGGCGGCTGCCTGGCGCGACCACGGGGTGGTCGCGCCCTCTGGCCTCCTGGGCTAGGGGGCTACCCCTCAGACCCCCACTTTGGCATATATTTACATCCCGAGGAGGAAACCCTCGAGGAGTCCCCCATGACACGATTTCGTCAACTGTTCCGCTGCCGAAGCGATTCCGATCTCGGGATCGCCAGGAGAAGTTATCTCGGCACCTTGCGGATGTCACGAGAGTTTACTTCTCACCCCTCGTTGGTTACCCAAAGTGGAAGGTTGAGATGTAGACAACAACAAATTTCCCTCGGTGAAGGTACCAAGGTTTGTCTCCAGTAGGACTCCGATAACGACAAGAAGGTAACAACGGCGCTAGATATTAGCGGTTGTCGTGGACCTGCACACACACCAGATAGCTTTGCTCCCAACGAGTACAAAGGGGTTGTCAATCCCTCCGGCCTTGTTGTTTACAAAGGATAAACGCACGGGATAATAATGATAGCGATAGCAACGGAAAAATAATAAAGCAGTAAATTGATAGAGGGTGTAAACAGTACTGGAAATATGGACCGGGGTCCTATGATGTTCACTAGTGATGTCTCTCTCCCAAAAGACGATAAAATATCCATGCGAGGTAAGCAAATTACAGCTGGGAAATTGACAGCATTATGTGCGCAAACCAATGCTAATTATTCCATAGAGAAAGGCAGAGGCTCAAAAGCATGGGCGGTACGCCAAGACAAGTAGACCGAAATCCATCTGCATCTACCTACTAATCATCCACCTTGAGATATCTATCCAGAACATCTCGCTGGTATTAAGTTGCGAATCCCACCCAAAGTGTAAACTCAAAGCAACAGACAACTGCATTAAAGAACTTTGCATAAAGTAAACAATACTTGCACCAGCAAGTACAAGCACCGTTGTTTTCCCCCTTGTGGCAACAACACATCCCCTAGACTCATGTTTCTGTTACTCAAGCAAGTCATCGGGGGGCATGAACCCACAATCATGCATAACGCTCCCTCTTGGAGTCACTACCTACTACTTGGCCAAAGCAATAAACAGCAACGGAGAACATGCAAGAATTACTCAAGAACATAAATATAAAAGAGGAGAATCAAATATATTACTCAAACACAATCTGAACATAATCTCATAATCCATCGGATCCCAGCAAACTCAGCATAGCAACAGCAGAAATATTACATAAGTGCCTCGATCATGTAGGGCAGCTCACGAGGTCTAATCCATGAAGAACAAAGAGGGGAGGAGAACATCACATAGCTACTGATCATAGACCCATGGTCCAAGGTGGACTACTCACGGTTCATCCGGGGAGCATCTATGGTGGTGGAGAAGCTCCCGGAGGTGATTCCTCCCTCCGGCAGGGTGCCGGGAAGAGGTCTTCTGGTGCTCCCGATCTTGGAAGCGCAGCAGCGGCGGAACAGAGGAAAGATCGCGAATAAGGGTTCCCGTCTCGGGGTTTTTGCGTCACGGGAATAAATAGGCGAAGGGGGCAGCCAGGAGGGCCACCAGGGGTCCAGGCGCCCCCCTGGGGCGCGCCGGGAGGGCGCCTGGGGCCCTGGTGGGTCCCCTCTGCCCCCCCCCCCCCCCCCCCCCCCGCTCGATGATTCTGGAAGCTTCCTGATCGCTGATTTTTTATTGGATTTTTCCCGAATTTTTGGAGCACTTTTAATATGGGGGAAACCTGAAATAGAAAAATAGCAGAAAACAGGAACTGGCACTGGGGTGCACTGATTTAATAGGTTAGTCCAAATATGATCAAAAGTGTATGGAAGTTCATCAATAGCATAGCAATATCACACAAAAGAGGCATGGAGCAAGCAGAAATTATAGATACGTTTTGGACGTATCAACATCCCCAAGCTTAATTCCTGCTCGTCCTCGAGTAGGTAAATGATAACAAGCATAATTTCTGTGGTGACATGCTAACAACCATATAAGAACATTTAAGTAAAGCAATCAAGGCATGTAATTCAATTCAAGTCATAACAGGCAAGAGTCTATATCTAGCATTGAAATAAGCAACATATGAACATAAAGGTGTAAGAGCTCTCGCTCTCCGTGACTCGAATGTCTCCAAATGGTGTTTGCGTGCAAGAAAGGGGATAGGGATATACGAGAAAAAGTATTTTTATGTTGAGAACTCAATCTACTAAAGTTTCACACTTGGTCTTCTTTGAAATCTTATCTTGACTCATCCCCAGACCACTAGCCAGGTACAAGTCAAAATGATCCACTCCTTTTCGACATTTTGAGCACTCATGCAATGGATGAGCGTAAGCAAGAAAGTTGGCACTTAGGATGGCAAAGAGAGAATATGGTGGAGGAGGAAGACAAAAAGGTGTGAAAGGCTCACATCAATGAGGACAATCATAGGCGAGAGAAAGCCAAATGATAGATATGATGTGAGAGCAGGGATTGCTATGTGATACGTCCAAAACATATCTATAATTTCTGCTTGCTCCATGCATGTTTTGTGTGATATTGCTATGATCTAGATACACTTTCATACACTTTTGATCATATTTGGACTAACCTATTAACTCAGTGCACCACAGTGCCAGTTACTGTTTTCTGCTATTTTTCTATTTCAGTTTTCCCCCATATAAAAAGTGCCAGAAAAATTCCGGGAAAAATATAGGAAAAATCAGCGTACATGAAGCTTCTCGAAGATCCCGAGTGGGGCCAGAGGGGAGCCAGGGGTGGCCCAGGCGGCCACCCGGCGCGGCCCACCCCTGGCCACGCCAGGGGGGCGCCTGGGGCCCCTGGTCCACCTCTGGCTGCCCCCCTTCGCCTATATATTCTCCGTCACGGGAAACTTCCGAGGGGAGAACCCTTTTTCGCGATCTCTCCTCTGTTCCGTCGCCGCCGCGATTCCGAGATCGGGAGCACCAGAAGACATCTTCCCGGCACCCTGCCGGAGGGAGGGCCGACCTCCGGGAGTCTCCTCTCCACCATGGATGCTCCCCGGATGTCTCGTGAGTAGTTTTCCTTGGACCATGGGTCCGTGATCAGTAGCTATGTGATGTTCTCCTCCCCTCTTTGTTCTTCATGGTTTAGACCTCGTGAGCTGCCCTACATGATCGAGGCACTTTTGTAATCTTTCTGTTGTTGCTATGCTGAGTTTGATGGGATCCGATGGATTATGAGATTATGTTCAGATTGTGATAGAGTAATATAATTGGTTCTTATCTTTTGTATTTTTTTTCCTAAATAATTCTTGCATGTTCTCCGTTGCTGTTTATTGCTTTGGCCAAGTGGTAGGTAGTAACTCCAAGAGGGAACATTATGCTCGATTGTGGGTTCATGCCCCCTGATGACACGCTTGAGTGACAGAAACATGAGTCTAGGGGATGTGTTGTGGCCACAAGAGGGAAAACAACGGTGCTTGTAACCGCGGTTGCAAGGATTGTTTACTTTACGCAAAGTTCTTTTCAATGCAGTTGTCTGTTGCTTTGGGTTTACACTTTGGGTGGGACTCGCAACTTAATTCCAGCGAGATGTTTTGGATAAATATCTCAAGGTGGATGATTAGTAGTAGATGTAGTTGGATTTTGGTCTACTTATTTTGGCGTACTGCCCGTGCTTTTGAGCCTCTTCATTTCTTTTGTAGCATAGTTAGCATTGCGGTGCGTTCATAATCCTGTCAATTGCCCTTCTGTAATTTGTTTACCTCGCGTAGCAGTTTTATTGTCTTTTGGGAGAGAGACATCACTAGTGAATATCACGTATCCCGGTCCATATCCTCATTACTGTTTCCACGCTCATTTACTTTTCTGCTTTTACTTTCAGTTGCTATCATTATCCCTTGTGTTTTATCCTTTGTGAACAACAAGACCGGAGAGATTGACAACCTCTCTGAACTTCATTGGGAACAAAGTTATTTGTGTCTGTGTGCAGGTCCGCGTCAGTTGTGCCACTGACACCTACTTATCATCTCTGGAGTCCTACTGGAGACAAACCTTGGTATCTTTACCGAGGGATATTTGCTGTTGTGCTACATCACGCCTTCCACTTGGGGCTCACCAACGAAGGGCGAGAAGACTACACTCGTCAACTCTCGCGCCATCACCATGCAACGGATGCACATATGATCTAAGGTAAGCTCTCCAATGGAACTAGTGGGGGTGCATCCAACTTTCTTGCTCAAGAAGACCTAGAGCTCATTTGAGGAGGCTCATCATTGGAATATACAAGCCAAGTTCTATAGTGTGAAGGTCCCCACATACCTATATGCATGAATGATAATCTCTATGGAGTACAACATATAAGAGGGAGTACGAGTGTGGATCTCTCAAAAGGAATAGTAGTGTCCCCGCTTCTCTCTCTTTTTTTCTTTTTTTTCTTTTTTTGTATTTTTTTGGTGGCCTCAATGGCTCTTTCTATTTCTCTCATTTGTCCTCTTTGGTATCATTTAATTTGTGTCCACTTTGGGATCTTTTAATTTGTCCACTTTGGGATCTTTTCCTCACTTTAGGGGCAACACTCTATATATTACAAGAAGTATAGAAGATCTTTCACACTTTACAAAGTACTCAAATCATAAAGAAGATGTAACTATCATGATGTATGCAAATGTATGCCTCTGCTAGTGTAGAAGGATATGCAATGATACTAGCGTGTCATGTAGCAATGATTAGGGCAAGGCCCAACTAGCATGCGGCTCATCGATCAAGCAAGTAGCATGTATGACATGAAGATCAAGTCATGAGAAGATGGATGTTACATGGCAATATATCTCGGAAAGGCTATGGAAATGCCTTGATTGGTAGGTATGGTGGCTGTTTTGAGGAGGGATATAAGGAGGTTTATGATGACAGAGCGTATCGTGCCAAGGGTATTGATGTACCGGCGAAGGTGGATGCTAACTCTCGTAGTGAGAAGAAAGCAATGCACGGCACATAAGAGGCTAGCAAAATATGGGAAGGTGGAAGTGTCAAATTTTGAATACTCAAATTAGTCAGAAGAAGTCATGCACTTATTATCGGTAACTCTCAATCTAATAAGGAGGTTCACAAAGAGACAAGTACCCCGAGGAGGAGTGTATGGGGGTTTGGTTATCCTTGCGCATCCTCGACTCATGGTATGTGAGTGTACTCTAATATTCGACCCCTCAGAAGAGTAGTGATCCATCTAGTAGCTAAAGTTCTCAACTAATTTTGTAAGCTTTGAAAATAAACACGGATTTCCCAAAATATGACATCTATCACTAATAGGCTAAAGCTCTTGACACCAAAAGTCCAAACATTACTCAAAACAATACCTCAAAACTATTGCAAGTTACTACTACAAAAGAATAGCAACCTCAATTACCTACTTCAAGTCAAGACACAAAACTCAGTGCAACAGGCAAACTCTCTAAACAAGATAAACATGAAAACTGAAGAGATTTACAGCAATAAACTAAACAAAAGCTCTTTGAAAAGATAAGCATGAAAGCTAAGAGCAAAACATGGCAGTAGCTCATAGGAGTGGCCTTCCTCTCCTCAAGGGGAGAAGTTCTAATTTTAAGCAATTCTACTTCATGGGCTAAATTGTCTACCTTCAACGTGAGGTTGTCTAATTTGTCTATTTTTTCCTCTACACTCTTGTTGAAGGCTTTTTGGGTAGTGATAAAGTCTTTAAGCATACTCTCTAATTCAGAAGTGGAGTTTTTGGTGCTAGGATAAGTGTTGTTGTTCCCATAGTTGTTGGAGGGGAACGGTCTAGGATTGCTACCAAAATTACTCCTATAAGCATTGTTGTTGAAGTTGTTTCTAGAGATAAAGTTCACATCTACTTGATCTTGAGCAATCAAAGAATTTAAAGGAACATCTTGAGGATCAATAGGAGATTGCTTGGTAAGTAGAGACATAATCAAGTCAACTTTTTCATTTAGGGAGGAGATCTCCTCGACAGAGTTTACCTTCCTACCTGTTGGAGCTCTTTCGGTGTGCCATTGGGAATAGTTGGTCATCATCTTATCGAGAAGTTTTGTGGCAGAACCAAGTGTAGTTGACATAAAGGTTCCTCCCGCGGCCGAATCTAGCAGGTTCCGCGAGGTAAAGTTCAAGCCTGCATAAAAAGTTTGGATAACCATCCAAGTAGTCAAACCATGCGTAGGGCAATTCTTAACAAGAGATTTCATGCGTTCCCAAGCTTGGGCAACGTGTTCATTATCCAATTGTTTAAAATTCATAATAAAGCTCCTCAATTGGATAATCTTAGCAGGGGGATAGTACTTCCCAATAAAAGCATCCTTGCACTTATCCCAAGAGTCTATGCTATTCTTAGGCAAGGATTGAAACTAGATTTTAGCTTCATCTCCCAAGGAGAAAGGAAAAAAGCTTAAGCTTAACAATATCACCATCTACTTCCTTGTACTTTTTCATATCACAAAGCTCAATAAAATTATTTAAGTGCAAAGCAGCATCATCTCTAGCACCAGAGAATTGATCTTTCATAACAAGGTTCAGCAAAGCAGGTTTAATCTCATAAGAAGGTGTTGAAGTAGCAGGTGTAGCAATAGGAGTGCAGATAAAGTCACTGTTGTTGTGACTAGTGAAGTCACACAACTTGGTGTTCTCAGAGGAACCCATAGCAGCAGCAAGCAAGATAACTATTGTTTTTTATTTTTGATAAAGGACACTAAAGCAAAAACTGAAAGGTACACAAACAAGACTAAAAAGCAAAGATAAAAGATAGTGTGCAACTCCCCTATCTTGAAGAGCGGAGTCCCCAGCAACGGCGCCAGAAATTGCTTTGATGTCACGAGAGTTTACTTCTCGCCCCTCATTGGTTACCCAAAGTGGAAGGTTGAGATGCAGACAACAACAAATTTCCCTCGGTGAAGATACCAAGGTTTGTCTCCAGTAGGACTCCGATAACGACAAGAAGGTGACAACGGCACTAGAGATTAGCGGTTTTCGTGGACCTGCACACACACCAGATAGCTTTGCTCCCAACGAGTACAAAGGGGTTGTCAATCCCTCCGGCCTTGTTGTTTACAAAGGATAAAACGCACGGGATAATAATGATAGCGATAGAAACGGAAAAATAATAAAGCAGTAAATTGATAGAGGGTGTAAACAGTATTGGAAATATGGACCAGGGTCCTATGATGTTCACTAGTGATGTCTCTCTCCCAAAAGACGATAAAATAGCCAAGCAAGGTAAACAAATTACAGCTGGGCAATTGACAGGATTATGTGCGCAAACCAATCCTCATTATGCTATAGAGAAAGGCAGAGGCTCAAAAGCATGGGCGGTACGCCAAGACAAGTAGACCAAAATCCATCTGCATCTACCTACTAATCATCCACCTTGAGATATCTATCCAGAACATATCGCTGGTATTAAGTTGCGAATCCCACCCAAAGTGTAAACTCAAAGCAACAGACAACTGCATTAAAGAACTTTGCGTAAAGTAAACAATCCTTGCACCCGCAAGTACAAGCACCGTTGTTTTCCCCCTTGTGGCAACAACACATCCCCTAGACTCATGTTTCTGTCACTCAAGCTAGTCATCGGGGGGCATGAACCCACAATCATGCATAACGCTCCCTCTTGGAGTCACTACCTACTACTTGGCCAAAGCAATAAACAACAACGGAGAACATGCAAGAATTACTCAAGAACATAAATATAAAAGAGGAGAATAAAATATATCACTCAAACACAATCTGAACATAATCTCATAATCCATCGGATCCGAGCAAACTCAGCATAGCAACAGCAGAAATATTACATAAGTGCCTCGATCATGTAGGACAGCTCATGAGGTCTAATCCATGAAGAACAAAGAGGGGAGGAGAACATCACATAGCTACTGATCATAGACCCATGGTCCAAGGTGTACTACTCACGGTTCATCCGGGGAGCATCCATGGTGGTGGAGAAGCTCCCGGAGGTGATTCCTCCCTCCGGCAGGGTGCAGGGAAGAGGTCTTCTGGTGCACCCGATCTTGGAAGCGCAGCGGCGGCGGAACAGAGGAGAGATCACGAATAAGGGTTCCCGTCTCGGGGTTTTTGCGTCACGGGGAATAAATAGGCGAAGGGGGGCAGCCAGGGGGGCCACCAGGGGTCCAAGCGGCCCCCTAGCGCGGCCCCACCCTGGGGTGCGCCGGGAGGGCGCCTAGTGGGTCCCCTCTGGCCCGCCCTCGGTGATTCCAGAAGCTTCCTGATCGCTGATTTTTTATTGGATTTTCCCGAATTTTTGGAGCACTTTTAATATGGGGGAAACCTGAAATAGAAAAACAGCAGAAAACAGGAACTGGCACTGGGGTGCACTGAGTTAATAGGTTAGTCCAAATATGATCAAAAGTGTATGGAAGTTCATCAATATCATAGCAATATCACACAAAAGAGGCATGGATCAAGCAGAAATTATAGATACGTTTTGGACGTATCACTTACCGGAGGGAGGATTGACCTCCGGAGGCCTCTCCATCACCATGATCGACTTCGGGATGTGCTGTGAGTAGTCCCCCTTGGAACATAGGTCCATGACCAGTAGCTATGTGATGTCTTCTCTCCAATATTATGCTTCAATGTTTAGCCCTTTTGAGCTGCCTATTATGGTCAAGGCACCTTTTTATTAGTTCATGTTTTGCTATGTTGTGTTTGTTGGGATCCGATGGATTATGAGATTATGGTCGGTTTGTGATGAGTAATATATTTGGTTTACCTTTATAGTTTTGTTCTTGAGTATTCTTGCATGTTATCTGTTGCGTTTGTCGCTTTGGACAAGTAGTAGATTGCAACTCCAAGAGGGAGCGTTATGCTTGATTGTGGATTCATGCCCCCGATGTCTAGCTTGAGTGACAGAAACATGAGACTAGGGGATGTGTTGTTGCCACCAGGGATAAAACTGTGGTGCTTGTAACTGCGGTTGCAAGGATTGCTTACATTACACATAGAGTGTTAAGGCAATCGTACGTTGCTTTGAGCCTGCAATTTGGTTAAGGTTTGCAACTTAATACCAACGATATTTTTTGGATAGATATCTCAAGGTGGATGATTATTGAGTAGATGCTGGTGGATAAACGGTCTACTTGTTTTGGTGTAATGCCCATACAATTGAGCCTCTTCACTTTCTAGTAGCATGATTAGCATTTGATGGCTTCTCACCCCTCGTTGGTTACCCCAAGTGGTAGGTTCAGACGTAGCTAGTAGCAAATTTCCCTAGGTGAAGATACCAAGCTTATCGTACCAGGAGGACTCTGAATTCTGCAATTAGGTGTCAACGGTGCCAAAGATTAAGTTGCCTAAAGTATATGAGGTTGACGTGGACCTGCACACAGAAACAATTAACTTTGCTCCCAACGAGTTCAGAGAGGTTGTCAATCTCTCCGGCCTTGTCGTTTACAAAGGATCAAACACACGGTGTAAAATAGTAGTGGTGATTGCAAAAAAAAAGAATAAAAGCAGTAAAGAGTTGAGGTGTAAACAATGGTGTAAATATGGACCGGGGTCCCATGATGTTCACTAGTGATGTCTCTCCCAGAAGACGATAAAACAGCTAAGTTGGGTGAACAAATTACAGCTGGGCAATTGACAGAATTATAAACGCGCCGCAATGCTAATTATGCTGCAATAAAGTTAGAGGCTCAAAAGTATGAGCAGTACGCCAAAAGAAGTAGACCGTTTATCCATCAGCATCTACTTACTAGTCATCCACCTTGAGATATCTATCCAGAACATCTCGCTGGTATTAAGTTGCGAGTCCCACCCAAAGTGTAAACCCAAAGCAATAGACAACTGCATTAACAAACTTTGCGTAAGGTAAACAATCCTTGCAACCGCGGTTACAAGCACCGTTGTTTTCTCCCTGGTGGCAACAACACATCCCCTAGTCTCATGTTTCTATCACTCAAGCTAGACATCGCGCGGGGCGGGGGGGGCATGAACCCACAATCAAGCATAACACTCCCTCTTAGAGTTACTATCTACTACTTGCCAAAGCAATCAAAAGAAACGGAGAACATGCAAGAATTACTCAAGAACAAAATATAAAAGGAGAACCAAATATATAACTCATCACAAACTGATCATAATCTCATAATCCATCGAATCCCAACAAACACATCATAGCAACAACAAGAAAATTATATAGGTGCCTTGATCATGTAGGGGAGCTCACAAGGTCTAAGAATTGAAGCAAAAGATTGGAGAGAAGACATCACATAGCTACTGGTCATGGACCCATGGTCCAAGGGGGGCTACTCACGGCACATCCGGTAAGCGCTCATGGTGGTGGAGAAGCTCATGGAGGTCAATCCTCCCTCCGACAGGGTGCCGGGAAGAGGTCTTCTGGTGCTCCCGATCTTGGAAGCGCGGCGGCGGCGAAACAAAGGTGAAAATCGCGATGCGGGGTTCCTCCCGAGGGTTTCTGGAACGGGGTGTAAATATAGATCGAAGGGGGAGGCGCCCTGCTGGCACGATCTAGGGTGGGGGCGCGCTAGCTGGCCGCCTGGGAGGGGGGTGGCCCCCCTCCGGCCCTCCTTCGGTCTTCCTTAAGCTTCTGTTGCGCTGATTTTTTATATATTTTTATTGAAATTTTTTGGGCTCTGTAAATATGCGTAAAAACCTGCAATTCACAGACATCAGCAGACTGAAACTGGCACTGGGTGCATGAAGTTAGTAGGTTAGTCCAAATATGTTTAAAAAGGTATGAAAGTGTAGCAAAACACATATCAATGTCACCCAAATAAGCATGGAACAAGCAGTAATTATAGATACGTTTGGGACGTATCAACATTGTGGTGCGTTTATAATTCTGTCAATTGCCTAGCTGAAATTTGTTCACCCAGCATATTGTTATCGTCTGGAAGAGATACATCACTAGTGAAAGTCATGGGACCCCGGTCCATATTTCCACCATACTTTACACCGTTCACTTTTATTGCTTTTACTTTCCTTTTAGTTGCACCATTATTATTTCCCCTTGTGTTTTGATCCTTTGTAAACAACAAGTCCGGAGAGATTGACAACCTCTCTAAAGTCGCTGGGAACAAAGTTATTTGTGTTCTTGTGTGCAGGGCCACGTCAACTTATGCACCAGCTAAACCTTTGGCGCCGTTGTCACCTACTAGCATCTCTTGGAATCCTACTGGAGACAAACCTTGGTATCTTCACCGAGGAAGATTTACCGCTATCTACATCATAACCTTCCCCTTGGGGTAACCAGCGAGGAGGTGTTATCTTCACCCATCACTTAACCAAGTGAAGAGGGAACTAATGATGAGGATCATGAAACTCCGAAAGAGAACACTACCGAACCTCGTAGGTCAACTAGGATACGTTCAGCTCCTGACTTTTATGGCCGTACTATGAATGTTATGGTAGTAGAAAGCGATGACGCTGCGACATATGATGAAGCAATGATGAGACCAGATTCCGACAAATGGCTAGAAGCCATGAAATCCGAAATGGGATCCATGTACGAAAACCAAGTATGGACTTTGGTAGACTTACACAATACCGCATGGCCGTTGAGAACAAGTGGGTGATGGCACTGGATAGCGCTCCTCGTTGGCTACCCCAAGTGAAAGGTTGAGATGTAGACAACGGAAAATTTCAATCAGTGAAGATACCGAGGTTATCGACCAGTAGGACTCCAAGAGATACAAGTAGGTGTCAACGGTGCCAGAGATTCGTTACCGGATGGATATTAAGTTGACGTGGACCTGCACACAGATGCAAATAACTTTTCTCCCAGCGAGTCAGAGAGGTTGTAAATCTCTTCGGTCTTGTTGTTTACAAAGGTTCAAAACACAAGGGGAAATAATAGTGGTGATTGCAACGGAAAGGAAATAAAAGCGGTAAAGGTGAATGGTGCAAACTATGATGGAAATATGGACCGGGGTCCCATGACTTTCACTAGTGATCTCTCTCTCCCAAAAGATGATAAACAACTATGTTGGGTGAACAAATTACAGCTGGAGGCTCAATCGTATGGGCATTACACCGAACTATTACATCTCCGTGACTTAGTCACATGCTTGCAAGCCATTGATGCAATATCACCGAGTGGGCCCAGAGTACCTATCCGTCACTCGGATGGACAAATCCCGTTCTGATTGATCCATACTCCTCAACGTATCTACTTCGGAATACCCAAGATGCACCTTTTTATGGTTACCCTATTACGGTGTAACGGTTGATACACTCAAAGCATCCTGATAGATAGCAATTATGTATGATCCTTACGGTCTAAGGATTGAGTCATTATGTTATTAAGTTATCGCAATGCTGAACTATGTGACTGTATCACATTGCAACACTTTAGGTGGGTGTGTGTCCATCATATAATTCTCCTAATGACATGACCTCATTGTCAACAGACGTATGTGTCTCCATGATTAGGAAACCTTGATCATCAATTGCCCAATGAGCTAGTATACCCGAGTTAACTAGGGACCTGGTTGTTTATATACTACACGTGTATTAATGTTTCCCCTTAATACATTTCTAACATAGTATAAAACATGTTATGAAGAAATAGATATGCGACAAATATCTTTATTAATTTGCCTCTAGGTGATACGTCTCAAACATATCTATAATTTCTGCTTGTTCCATGCTTATTTGGGTGACTGATACGTCCAAAATGCATCACTATTTTATATCGTAATTCATCTCTATTCATTGATATATTTCACAATATGATGTTGTTCTTATAGTGTTTTGGCTTGTTTTACACAATTTGCAAGTTTCCGGTGCAAAAACAGCAGACGCAAGATTCAACGGAGAAAAGTGGACATAGAGTTGCTGATACGTCCCAAACATATCTATAATTTCTGCTTGCTCCATGCATGTTTTCGGCGATATTGCTATGCTTTTGATACACTTTCATACACTTTTGATCATATTTAGACTAACCTATTAACTCAGTGCACCACAGTGCCAGTTTCTGTTTTCTATTGTTTTTGTATTTCAAGTTTTCCCATTACTTAAAGTGCCAGAAAAATTCTATGAAAAATATATAAAAAATCAGCGACACAGAAGCTTCCAGATGCCCAAAGGGGGCCAGGGGAGCCCCACCTGGTGCCTAGGCGGCGCGGCCCCACCCTAGGCCGCACCGAGAGGCCGCCTCGACCCTGGCTACCCCCCTTCGCCTATATTTACCTCTCGTCCCGAAACCCCCAAGGACAAAACCCTTTTTCGCGATCTCCCCTCTGTTTTGCCGCCGCCGCGCTTCCAAGATCGGGGCTGCCAAGAGACCCTGTCCCGGCACCCTGCCGGAGGGAGGATTGACCTCCGGGAGCTTCTCCACCGCCATGGACGCTTCCTGGATGAGCCATGAGTAGTCCACCTTGGACCATGCGTCCATGATCAGTAGCTATGTGATGTCATCTCCCCCTTTTTGTTCTTAAATTTTTAGACCTTGTGAGATGACCTACATGATCAAGGCACATATGTAATTCTTCTGTTGTTGCTATGCTGAGTTTGCTGGGATGGATTACGAGATTATGTTCAGATTGTGATGAGTAATATATTTGGTTCTTCTCGTTTTATATTTATGTTCTTGAGTAATTCTTGCATGTTCTCCGTTGTTGTTTATTACTTTGTCCAAGTGGTAGATTGTAACTCCAAGAGGGAGCATTATGCATGGTTGTGGGTTCATGCCCCCCCCCCCCCGATGACTAGCTTGAGTGAAAAAAACATGAGTCTAGGGGATGTGTTGTTGCCACAGGGGAAAAAATAACGGTGCTTGTACTTGCGGGTGCAAGGATTGTTTAGTTTATGCAAAAAATAATAATGCAGTTGTTGATGGCACTGAAGTAGTTCTCCTCATTGGCTACCCCAAGTGGAAGGTTGAGATGTAGCGTAGCGTAATTTCCCTCGATGAAGATACCAAGGTTTTTCTCCAGTAGGACTCCAACTACGACAAGTAGGTGACAACGGCGCTACAAATTACTAGCACGAGAGTTGACGTGAACCTGCACACAGATACAAATAACTTTGCTCCCAACGAGTACAAAGAGGTTGCCAATCTCTTCGGCCTTGCTGTTCAGGGTTTAGGGTATGACGTCTATCCAAGAGTAACAACTTTTGTGATGAACAGGTACGGGGATCAAAAATTGGTTTGGTGAAATGTAAATCGAGTGACTCTCCATCAATGCTCATTTTTTTGGGGAGTTTGAGTGGAGGGATGAAGAGAAAACATGCCTTTAGGGATTATCAATGTTGGGGAAGCTAAAAGGAGGACTAGGGCTAGAGGCGGAAGAAAGGAGGGTATGTATACCCCCCCCAAATCAAATTTCATTGTTGCATATCAGTGAACCTGGGGAACGAGAGTCATGAGAGAGTTGAGCCATACCCTAAGGACCCAATTATCTCTCTCTCTCTGTGAGTGTGTGTGTGTGTGTGTGTGTGTGTGTGTGTGTGTGTGTGTGTGTGTGTGTGTGGACTGACGTCTTCTTGGAACCTTTCCTCATGGACGACTACCGAGTTGTTGATTTATTTCTTAGGGGCTTGGAGGATAAATCCGTTCATCTCGTCGTCTTTCAGTATATGTGTGCAGATGGAAGGATAAAAGAGGTCGACCAGAGGGGGGAGCATAGGAGACTACAATTTTTTAGCTCAACTTCCAATTTCAGGGGTTGTGCGTACAAAGTAACTTCTCTAGATATGCAATCTACGGTGAGAACAATCTATATGGAAATCAAGCTAATATATTATAGGTAAACAAGAGCAACAGGCTAGCTACAAAGCACCACAAGTAAAGGTGCGGGAATGATAAATCACACAAGTCGAAGATGGAGATGCATCATGAAGTTCACACTCTTTAGAGAGTGGTAACCTCCATTGAAATGTCCAAAACCCAAAGTTCGGAAATACCACCAAGTATATTACCCTTATATCCCTATGATTAGTCAGTAGCCCTCAATGGATGAGCCTAAAAGCACTCGTGGTTGGTCTTGAAGTTGACCATCAGACCATTACAAACTTCTGAAGCATAGCTTTCCATCTTGGCTCCGATCTCCAAGAGTAACAAGTTTTGTGATGAACAGGTACGGGGATCACAAATTGGTTTGGTGAAATGTAAATCGAGTGACTCTACTTCAAAGCTCATTTTTTGGGGAGTTTGAGTGGAGGGATGAAGTGAAAACATGCCTTAGGGGTTTGGAGGATAAGTCTGTTCATCTCGTCATCTTTCAGTATATGTGTGCAGATGGAAGGATCAAAGAGGTCGACCAGAGGGGGAGCATAGGAGACTAGAATTTTTTAGCTCAACTTCCAATTTTAGGGGTTATGCGTACATAGTAACTTCTCTAGATATGCAATCAACAGTGAGAACAATCTAGATGGAAATCAAGCTAATACTATAGCTAAATTAGGGCAACAAGCTAGCTACAAAGCACCACAAGTAAAGGTGCGGGAATAGATAAATCACACAAGTCGAAGACACAGATGCATCATGAAGTTCACACTCTTTAGAGAGTGGTAACCTCCATTGAAATGTACAAAAGCCAAAGTTTGGAAATGCCACCAAGTGTCTTACCTTTATATCCCTATGATTAGTCAGTAGCCCTAAATGGATGAGCCTAAAAGCACTCGTGGTTGGTCTTGAAGGTGACCATCAGACCATTACAAACTTCTGAAGCATAGATTTCCATCTTGGCTCCGATCTCCTAGGAGTCCTAAATCTCCAAGAGTAACAAGTTTTGTGATGAACAGGTACGGGGATCACAAATTGGTTTGGTGAAATGTAAATCGAGTGACTCTCCTTCAATGCTCATTTTTTAGGGGAGTTTGAGTGGAGGGATAAAGAGAAAACATGCATTTAGGGATTAGCAATGGTGGGGAAGCTTAAAGGAGGACTAGGGCTAGAGGCGGAAGAAAGGTGGGTATGTATACCCCCCAAATCAAATTTGATTGTTGCATATTAGTGAACCTGGGGAACGAGGGTCAAGAGAGCGTTGAGCCATACCCATAGGACCCGGTTCTCTCTCTCTCCCTCTGTGTGTGTGTGTGTGTGTGTGGACTGACGTCTTGTTGGAACCTTTCCTCATGAAAGACTACCGAGTTGTTGATTTCTTTCTTAGGGGTTTGGAGGATAAGTCCGTTCATCTCGTCGTCTTTCATTATATGTGGAAAGATGGAAGGATAAAAGAGGTCGACCAGAGGGGGGAGCATAGGAGACTACAATTTTTTTAGCTCAACTTCCAATTTGAGGGGTTGTGCGTACAAAGTAACTTCCAATTTGGTTTGGTGAGATGTAAATCGAGTGACTCACCTTCAATGCTCAATTTTTTGGGGAGTTTGAGTGGAGGGATGAAGAGAAAACATGCCTTTAGGGGATAGAAATGGTGTGGAAGCTCAAAGGAGGACTAGGGCTAGAGGCGCAAAAAGGTGGGTATGTATACCCCCCAAGTCAAATTTGATTGTTGCATATCAGTGAACTTGGGAGCGAGGGTCACGAGAGAGTTGAGCCATACCCAAGGACCCGGTTCTCTCTCTCTCTCTATGGACTGACGTCTTCTTGGAACCTTTCCTCATGGACGACTACCAAGTTGTTGATTTCTTACTTAGGGGTTTGGAGGATAAGTCTGTTCATCTCGTCGTCTTTCAGTATATGTGTGTAGATGGAAGGATCAAAGAGGTCAACCAGAGGGGGGAGCGTAGGAGACTACAATTTTTTTAGCTCAACTTCTAATTTTAGGGGTTGTGCGTAGAAAGTAACTTCTCTAGATATGCAATCTATGGTGAGAACAATCTATATGGAAATTGGCTAATGTATTATAGGTAAATAAGAGCAACAATCGAGCGACAAAGCACCACAAGTGAAGGTGCGGGAATGATAAATCACACAAGTCGAAGACGCAGATGCATCATGAAGTTCACACTCTTTAGAGAGTGGTAACCTCCATTGAAATGTCCAGAAGCCAAAGTTTGGAAATGCCACCAAGTGTCTTACCCTTATATACCTATGATTATTTAACAACCCTCAATGGATGAGCCTAAAAGCACTCGTGGTTTGTCTTGAAGGCGACCATCGGACCATTACAAACTTCTGAAGAATAGCTTTCCATCTTGGCTCCGATCGCCTAGGAGTCCTAAATCTCCAAGAGTAACAAGTTTTGCGATGAACAGGTACAGAGATCACAAATTGGTTTGGTGAAATGTAAATTGAGTGACTTTCCATCAATGCTCAATTTTTTGGGGAGGTTGAGTGGAGGGATGAAGACAAAACATGCCTTTAGGGATTAGCAATGGTGGGGAAGCTTAAAGGAGGACTAGGGCTAGAGGCGGAAGAAAGGCGAGTATGTACACCCCCCCCCCCAAATAAAATTTCATAGTTGCATATCAGTGAACCTGGGGAACGAGAGTCACGAGAGAGTTGAGCCATACCCCATGGACCCGGTTCTCTCTCTCTCTCTCTTTGTGGACTGACGTCTTCTTGGAACCTTTCCTCATGGACGACTACCGAGTTGTTCATTTCTTTCTTAGGGGTTTGGAGGATAAGTCTGTTCATCTCGTGGTCTTTCAGTATATGTGGGCAGATGGAAGGATAAAAGAGGTCTACCGAAGGGGGGAGCATAGGAGACTACAATTTTTTAGCTCAATTTCCAATTTTAGGGGTTGTGCGTACAAAGTAACTTCTCTAGATATGCAATCTACGGTGAGACAATCTATATGTAAATCAAGTTAATATATTATAGGTAAATAAGAGCAAAAAACTAGCAACAAAGCACCACAAGTAAAGGTGCGGGAATGATAAATCACACAAGTCGAAGACGCAGATGCATCATGAAGTTCACACTCTTTAGAGAGTGGTAACCTCCATTGAAATGTCCAGAATCCAAAGTTTGGAAATGCCACCAAGTGTCTTAACCTTATATCCCTATGATTAGTCAGTAGCCCTCAATGAATGAGCCTAAAAGTACTCGTGGTTGGTCTTGAAGGCGACCATCAGATCATTACAAACTTCTGAAGCATAGCTTCCATCTTGGCTCCGATCGCCTAGGAGTCCTAAATCTCCAAGAGTAACAACTTTTGTGATGAATCGGTACGGGGATCACAAATTGGTTTGGTGAAATGTAAATCGAGTGACTCTCCTTCAATGCTCAATTTTTTGGGGAGTTTGAGTGGAGGGATGAAGATAAAACATGCCTTTAGGGATTAGCAATGGTGGGGAAGTCAAAGGAGGACTAGGGCTAGAGGCGGAAGAAAATGGGTATGTATACCACCCAAATCAAATTTGATTGTTGCATATCAGTGAACTTGGGAGCGAGGGTCACGAGAGAGTTGAGCCATACCCAAGGACCCGGTTCTCTCTCTCTCTATGGACTGACATCGTCTTGGAACCTTTCCTCATGGACGAGTACCAAGTTGTTGATTTCTTTCTTAGGGGGTTGAAGGATAAGTCCGTTCACCTCGTCATCTATTAGTATATGTGTGCAGATGGAAGGATCAAAGAGGTCGACCAGAGGGGGGAGCATAGGATACTATAATTTTTTATCTCAACTTCCAATTTTAGGGGTTGTGCGTACAAAGTAACTTCTCTAGATATGCAATCTACGGTGAGAACAATCTAGATGGAAATCAAGCTAATACTATAGCTAAATTAGGGCAACAAGCTAGCTACGAAGTACCACAAGTAAATGTGCGGGAATAGATAAATCACACAAGTCGAAGACACATATGCATCATGAAGTTCACACTCTTGAGAGAGTGGTAACCTCCATTGAAATGTACAAAATCCAAAGTTTGGAAATGCCACCAAGTGTCTTACCTTTATATCCCTATGATTAGTCAATAGCCCTCCATGGATGAGCCTAAAATCACTCGTGGTTGGTCTTGAAGGTGACCATCAGACCATTACAAACTTCTGAAGAATAGCTTTCCATCTTGGCTCCGATATCCTAGGAGTCCTAAATCTCCAAGAGTAACAAGTTTTGTGATGAACAGGTACGGGGATCACAAATTGGTTTGGTGAAATGTAAATCGAGTGACTCTCCTTCAATGCTTATTTTTTAGGGGAGTTTGAGTGGAGGGATAAAGAGAAAACATGCCTTTAGGGATTAGCAATGGTGGGGAAGCTTAAAGGAGGACTAGGGATAGAGGCGGAAGAAAGGTGGGTATGTATACCTCCCAAATCAAATTTGATTGTTGCATATTAGTGAACCTGGGGAACGAGGGTCAGGAGAGCGTTGAGCCATACCCCCAAGGACCTGTGTGTGTGTGTGTGTGTGTGTGGACTGACGTCTCCTTGGAACCTTTCCTCATGGATGACTACCGAGTTGTTGATTTCTTTCTTAGGGGTTTGGAGGATAAGTCCGTTCATCTCGTCGTCTTTCAGTATAAGTGGAAAGATGGAAGGATAAAAGAGGTCGACCAGAGGGGGGAGCATAGGAGACTACAATTTTTTAGCTCAACTTCCAATTTTAGGGGTTGTGCGTACAAAGTAACTTCTCTAGATATGCAATATACGGTGAGAAATATCTATATGGAAATCAAGCTAATATATTATAGGTAAATAAGATCAACAAGCTAGCTACAAACCACCACAAGTAAAGGTGCGGGAATGATAAATCACGCAAGTCGAAGACGCAGATGCATCTTGAAGTTCATACTCTTTAGAGAGTGGTAACCTCCATTGAAATGTCCAAAAGCCAAAGTTTGTAAATGCCACCAAGTGTGTTACCCTTATATCCCTATGATTAGTAAGTAGCCCTCAATGGATGAGCCTAAAAGCACTCGTGGTTGGTCTTGAAGGCGACCATCAGATCATTACAAACTTCTGAAGCATAGCTTCCATCTTGGCTCCGATCGCCTAGGAGTCCTAAATCTCCAAGAGAACAAGTTTTGTGATGAACAGGTACGGGGATCACAAATTGGTTTGGTGAAATGTAAATCGAGTGACTCACCTTCAATGCTCAATTTTTTGGGGAGTTTGAGTGGAGGGATGAAGAGATAACATGCCTTTAGGTCAGCAATGGTGGGGAAGCTCAAAGGAGGACTAGGGCTAGAGGCGCAAAAAAGGTGGGTATGTATACCCCCAAAATCAAATTTGATTGTTGCATATCAGTGAACTTGGGAGCGAGGGTCACGAGAGAGTTGAGCCATACGCAAGGACCCGGTTCTCTCTCTCTCTCTCTATGGACTGACGTCTTCTTGGAACCTTTCCTCATGGACGACTACCAAGTTGTTGATTTCTTACTTAGGGGTTTGGAGAATAAGTCTGTTCATCTCCTCGTATTTCAGTATATGTCTGCAGATGGAAGGATCAAAGAGGTCGACCAGAGGGGGGGGAGCGTAGGAGACTACAATTTTTTAGCTCAACTTTGAATTTTAGGGGTTGTGCGTACAAAGTAACTTCTCTAGATATGCAATCTACGGTGAGAACAATCTATATGGAAATCAAGTTAATGTATTATAGGTAAATAAGAGCAACAATCGAGAGACAAAGCACCACAAGTAAAGGTGCGGGAATGATAAATCACACAAGTCAAAGACGCAGATGCATCATGAAGTTCACACTCTTTAGAGAGTGGTAACCTCCATTGAAATGTCCAGAAGCCAAAGTTTGGAAATGCCAGCAAGTGTCTTACCCTTATATCCCTATGATTAGTCAGCAACCCTCAATGGATGAGCCTAAAAGCACTCGTGGTTGGTCTTGAAGGCGACCATCGGACCATTAAAAACTTCTGAAGCATAGCTTTCCATCTTGGCTCCGATCGCGTAGGAGTCATAAATATCCAAGAGTAACAAGTTTTGTGATGAACAGGTACAGGGATCACAAATTGGTTTGGTGAAATGTAAATCGAGTGACTTTCCATCAATGCTCAATTTTTTGGGGAGTTTGAGTGGAGGGATGAAGAGAAAACATGCCTTTAAGGATTAGCAATGGTGGGGAAGCTTAAAGGAGGACTAGGGCTAGAGGCGGAAGAAAGGCGAGTATGTATACCCCCACCCCAAATCAAATTTCATTGTTTCATATCAGTGAACCTGGGGAACGAGAGTAACGAGAGAGTTGAGCCATACCCCAAGGACCCGGTTCTCTCTCTCTCTCTTTGTGTGCTGACGTCTTCTTGGAACATTTCCTCATGGACGACTACTGAGTTGTTCATTTCTTTCTTAGGGGTTTGGAGGATAAGTCTGTTCATCTCGTCGTCTTTCAGTATATGTGGGCAAATGGAAGGATAAAAGAGGTCGGCCGAAGGGGGGGAGCATAGGAGACTACAATTTTTTTAGCTCAATTTTCAATTTTAGGGGTTGTGCGTACAAAGTAACTTCTCTAGATATGCAATCTACGGTGAGAACAATCTATATGGAAATCAAGCTAATATATTATAGGTAAATAAGAGCAAAAAACTAGCTACAAAGCACCACAAGTAAAGGTGCGGGAATGATAAATCACACAAGTCGAAGACGCAGACGCATTATGAAGTTCACACTCTTTAGAGAGTGGTAACCTCCATTGAAATGTCCAAAAGCCAAAGTTTGGAAATGCCACAAAGTGTCTTACCCTTATATCCCTATGATTAGTCAGTAGCCCTCAATGGATGAGCCTAAAAGCACTCGTGGTTGGTCTTGAAGGCGACCATTAGATCATTAAAACTTCTGAAGCATAGCTTCCATCTTGGCTCCGATCGCCTAGGAGTCCTAAATCTCCAAGAGTAACAAGTTTTGTGATGAATCGGTACGGGGATCACAAATTGGTTTGGTGAAATGTAAATCGAGTGACTCTCCTTCAATGCTCAATTTTTTGGGGAGTTTGAGTGGAGGGATGAAGAGAAAACTTGCCTTTAGGGATTAGCAATGGTGGGGAAGCTCAAAGGAGGACTAGGGCTAGAGGCGGAAGAAATATGGGTATGTATACCACCAAAATCAAATTTGATTGTTGCATATGAGTGAACTTGGGAGCGAGGGTCACGAGAGAGTTGAGCCATACCCAAGGACCCGGTTCTCTCTCTCTCTATGGACTGACGTCTTCTTGGAACCTTTCCTCATGGACGACTACCAAGTTGTTGATTTCTTTCTTAGGGGGTTGGAGGATAAGTCCGTTCACCTCGTCATCTTTTAGTACATGTGTGCAGATGGAAGGATCAAAGAGGTCGACCAGAGGGGGGAGCATAGGAGACTAGAATTTTTTAGCTCGACTTCCAATTTTAGGGGTTGTGCGTACAAAGTAACTTCTCTAGATATGCAATCTATGGTGAGAACAATCTATATGGAAATCAAGCTAATACTATAGTTAAATTAGGGCAACAAGCTAGCTACAAAGCACCACAAGTAAAGGTGCGGGAATAGCTAAATCACACAAGTCGAAGACGCAGATGCATCATGAAGTTCACACTCTTTAGAGAGGGGTAACCTCCATTGAAATGTCCAGAAGCCAAAGTTTGGAAATGCCACCAAGTGTCTTACCCTTATATCCCTATGATTAGTCGAGAGCCCTCAATGGATGAGCCTGAAAGCACTCATGGTTGGTCTTGAAGGCGACCATCAGACCATCACAAACTTCTGAAGCTTAGCTTTCCATCTTGGCTCCGATCGCCTAGGAGTCCTAAATATCCAAGAATAACAAGTTTTGTGATGAACAGGTACGGGGATCACAAATTGGTATGGTGAAATGTAAATCGAGTGAATCTCCTTCAATGCTCAATTTTTTGGGGAGTTTGAGTGGAGGGATGAAGAGAAAACATGCCTTTAGGGATTAGCAATGGTGGGGAAGCTCAAAGGAGGACTAGGGTTAGAGGCGGAAGAAAGGTGGGTATGTAATCCCCCCCCCCCAAATCAAATTTGATTGTTGCATTTCAGTGAACCTGGGGAATGGGGGTCACGAGAGAGTTAAGCCATACCCCAAGGATCCGGTCCATTCGGAAGAAAAAATCCCTCTCTCTCTCTTGCTTCGGTGACGTACAATTTTTTAGCTCAACTTCCAATTTTAGGGGTTGTGCGTACAAAGTAACGTCTCTAGATATGCAATCTACGGTGAGAACAATCTATATCGAAATCAAGCTAATATAATATAGGTAAGTAAGTGCAACAAGCTAGCTACAAAGCACTACAAGTAAAGGTACGGGAATAGATAAATCGCACAAGTCGAAGACGCAAATGCATCATGAAGATCCCAGGACTGTGTCAAAATCCCTCCCCGAGGACATGTGTGTCAAAGACTCCAGGCACACGGCCCATCCAGAGAGATACTACACGAGAGAGGGGGACCCAGGGTATCCAAAGAGTTAATCCTGGACCCCCGTGGAACCGGGGGTCCTAGCAAGTATGAGTTAGGTTGGGTTTTAATCCATTTTAGGTACACATGGGGATGGCTTAGTGTATTATGTGTTTTATGTTCCTCAACTTACGCAATTACCTCAACCACTCTTAATAGTATGGTTTCTTATGCTCACATAAAACCCAATAACATTTGAGTGTTTAGATGACCTTCACCTATAGTGGTCTTGACCGTGTTTGACCTCTCCCTAGACAACCTCATCTCCACGAGCCGCCGCCGCCCATGCCCTCCCGTTCCTCCTAGGTGGCTCCCGCTCGGGCGACTTTGGACGCTCCCCAAACCTCAGCCAAAAAGCACATAAGTGTTACAGATCTCCGACCACCGCCGACCTCGGCGACGATGGCGACACCCTGTCCGTCGAAGACGGAGGGCTGAGGGGCGGGTCAGCGGGGCAGGATCGCGCACTAGCATATCACTTAGTAATAATGCAAGTCATGGAGATAAATCATGGAGGAAAACTTAAGCATTGTGATGGATAAGTCTAACACAAACAACATTGATGATATAGAGGGACAACACTACTGGATGTGAATATAAATTCATAAAGACATAACCTAGAGGGAAACGAACTTTGAAACACAAGGGAACAATATATTATGTAAATGAAGTAGTGAGGAGGAATAACTAGTGTTGCTCGATGGTGACAAGGAATTTGTGTTGGCGCTCCTGGCGGAGCTTACAGGCGAGCGCGGCGTCCTCGACCCGCAGCCACATGTTCTGGCGACACACGACCAGCTCATGCCGTGCCACGACGTGCTTGTGCGCCCACGACTTGGGCGAGCTTTGCGAGGAGCGACGGGCGGCAGGAGCGGGCGAGCCGGAGCGCGGCAGGCGGCTCCTTCCGACAAACCCATAAATGGGTCGTGCCGCCCCCGATGGACGCAACAATTTTTTTGGGGTGTCTGCATGGTGTCTGGTGTCCGTTTTACCCGCCAAAACAGAACAAAAGGTGGACAAAATGCATCCATGCCATTCGAGTTTCCCTAATCATTTACTGTGAACACAGTTGTAATGCATCAAATGAGGTTGCCTAGTCAAGTACTCCTTAATCCTCTGAACCAACATTGCATAATATATTGACTGCAAAAGGTAATTCAAACGTGATACTTCTAAATACATCATGATTTTGGTACACATAAAAAATTAATCACATTAAAGGTATTTCTGAAAAGGAAACACTATTTACACTTTTCATCAATGAGCTCATAGCTAACAAAAGTAAACAAATACAATGCCAATAAAAATAAGTGAACATCATTGAACTATATATATATATACCATATATTATATGATAAGTGGTCTACCACACTTGATCCTTGTCAGAACCTACATAACATTTATAAGGTAGTCCCTCCTTTACATTTACTGAACATATGAGCTTTATCTCAGGTCAAACTTCGTACAATTTAACCAAATTTATATTATTAAATTTCAACAGCTACGTCACCAAAGAATCAAAGATATATAAGATGAAAATTTAATCCATGATGTATCTAATGATATTGATTTGATATTTTAGACGGTAATATTTTCATTTTATCATTTAAGTCAAACTTTCAAAGTTTGGCTTAAGACAAAGCTTTTATGTGAAGTAAAAAAGAAACGAAGGGAGTATATAAACTAGAAGAGAGATAAGGGTGCTTTGCTGCGCCGGAAACAATCACAACGGCCAAGAAGACAAATGCCCCAGAGGGCCTCAACAGGCACCAGGAATAGTTGACTGTCAGTCTAGTGCGCCCAACGGTTGATGATGAACACCGACTGACAGATGGGGTCCACTTCTAAAAAAAAAGGGAGTTCTCACATACCTCTGTTCCTGGGATCTAGAGAATTTAAGGATTACAGTATGCAGAAATAACAATTCTCAACTACCCCCTCCGTTCCAAATTAGACGACTTCCATTTATCCACATATCTAGATATATATGTGGACAAAAGAAAGTCATCTAATTTGGAACGGAGGGAGTACTAAATATAATAGGTAGAAGGGTAAGCAATTTAACATCAATATGAATAAGCATATCCGTAGGTAATGTGCACTCTTTTACATAATGGTGGATGCTCCTTGAAGATATGCACCTACAAGTGAGAATATAAGTGAATGTCTTGCTCATGTTTGACCAGCAGTGCAGATTGGTAAGTATATATTAGAAAGAATGAAAAAGGGACATAGTGTGGAGAAAATGCTTAACCACTAAGATAATGGCTGCTGGATACCACAATGATTTACATGCAACAAGTAGTACAGTTTCAAAGCACAAAAAAGGAAACAAAAGGTACCATGCCCTGAGTATGACCTTTTTATAACTGCGTGTTTATGTGGTTCTCTGTATAAATTTATATTTATTTCCTTCCCTGGAAAGAGCACTGGTTGCAACTATATGAAAAAAATGATGGATTAAAATTTTTGAATAATTTAATATGTAATTCATTCATGTACTTCAAATAGAACACTGGCCAGAATAGAAAACTAATTATTGAGGCCAATCCTAAAACTGACAAGAATTCTGTAAAAACCTCATACGACATTCAAAAAATGGAGAACACAATATGAGAGATCAAACAAACAAAAGCAAGGAAAAGTAAGAAGGGTAGGTGCCGACAAAAAATCACTTGCTGCACAATCTTATAATTAGGTGCTACCATTACAATCTGCAACAACCAAAAGAGAGTCTTTCACTTCTGCACCCAGTATCACTTGATGGGGTGCAAGAAGCAACGCTAAACTACATAAAACCCATAGGAAGAGGTGCTCATCTATACATGGATTAAAAGCTCTACCATTTTAATGTAAACCACCAATTCCTAGCAGATTTGGAAATAGTAAACAAAAGAAGTCCACATCCTTTTAAACAAACTCCATAGTGCAAGAATTGAAAGAAAGACGATCTCTATCATCTCAACCAAACAAATTCTGTAAGCTTTGTGAAGATACCTAGATATACCAGAATCTATCTGGCCATCTAAGATAGATAAAAGTTGTTTTTGACATACCTTCCTAAAGATACGTACATCCATTGGCATGGCCAACAATGTGAGCACCCACAAATCATTATAGACAATTTTAGTTAAGTCTACCATCAAGACAATGAAACTGTTCAAGCAAACAGAAATCTAATCTAAACTAAAAAAATAGCAAAGAGAAGGAACGTCTCTATGATTCAGATTGCCACTACTGGCCAACCTCTTTTCTAAACTAATGCATTCTCAAACAGCAAAAATATACTATTATCAACCTCTAAAATGTGAGATACCAAGGATTCTATAAGCAATAGGGCTCAAAGTATCTCGGGAGCAGCTATTCAAGGCAACATGGTTTTAAATCATTCACTACGCCAATCAGCTGTAGAAGGTGTAGGTGTTAAGGCCAAAACTTCTAATTCTTACACGAATTGCATACGGTAAAATCAGCCCCCTTCCCATGGAGTTTTATATAATTCGAGGTGAGAGCATGCGTGACTGAAACATTTGTCCATGCAACCCATCAGCCATGAGGAATCAACTGCGACAACCAGCAAATAGAACATTGTCAAGAACACCATGTTCACATACCTTGTGAATAATCTTTATACATACTCTACAGAAATCAAATTTTACATTGAGTTATTCGACAAGCTCATTTCTGGCTCCGATTGAGCTCCGTTTTCCGGTAAGCAAGAGAATATCCAACCAGTGCCCAGAGCAGCGATCCGAGTGGGTCCTCCTCTCAAACCTGAGAGGACACACACCAGGCACACACAAAAGAAGTACCACCGCGCTTATGATTTCACTACAGATTCCAAAATTGAAGGATATAATGTTATTCCTCTATTATTTGTCCATGTCATCCACTAAAAAAGACCCACTAAGATGCATTTATGTTATCTATCTCAATATGCATGCTATCCACATCACCCACTATTATTTCCAATCATTTGTCCATGTCATCTACTTTCATTTACATGCATCTTATACCCTTTAGATTTACATTGTAGAGTTCTTATAAAGATTTCCGCTGCAACGCGCGGGGTATATTCTTCTAGTTTTAGATACAGTGCAGGTTGTCGGACCTGCAGTACTCAGCATCTCCAACATTTGCAGCTTGATTTTTTTCTATGAAGGTACAAAACAAATTGGGTGGACAAGCTGACTGGAATAGGATCCAATTCCAGACATTACTTCCAAAAGCTGGTAATAATATAAAAAGATGCTGACACAGTACATCCAAATACCCTTTTATTTGAAAAAAAAAGTATAAATGAATGACATATATGTAGTGACATAATACAATCAAGAGCGGCTTACCCTATAGCGTATAAATGTTACGGATCGGACGTAAATAAATTTCTGAATTAATAAATTCTTCATTTTCAAATCATTGCATGTGAAGAGCCTACAGAAGGTAAAAAAAAAGTTGAATAATCTACCTGGGATTTGGCTAACACCATTTCTATGATTCAAAAAGGTGTTGTTAAAGGAATTCTCAAGTGAATTCTATTTTAAGAGAAAGGCATATGTCCTGTTTAAGCTTAATGGAAGCAAGACATAGCATGACTCACCCGAGTTTTTCTACCACTTGGATTTGCCCTGGTTGTTGGAACTATATTCCTTCTAATGAGATATAGAACTATCCAGCTCGTCCAATCAGAGAAAAAAAAATCATGGCTTCAAAATTTTGGTTGGCCATCTCCCATTCAATTTCACTAAAGCAACCTAAAGATATGGATGTGGTACTTGTCCAATGAACTTCCCTTAAAAGTAAGTTTTCGGCCGAAAATCTATGTGGGTTTTCCTGAAAGGGCATGTGTCATTGTTTTTCCTGTAAAGAGATTGTGTCATCGCATCAGCTAGCATATAAAATAATGGATTGTAAGGTTAGATAAAAAAATCCTAAGCTTGGTCCGAGATATTGATAATAAAGAATTCAAGGAGGATTTAAAAAATCTAAGCCAACTCACCATTAGCAAAAAAATTGTGAATAAACTCACCATTAGCAATTAAATCCTAATCTTCTAGTAAAAAAATCATAATCTAAGCCAACTCGACATTAATAATTAAATCCAGAGTATTCATTATTCAGAAATTGCACATGAAAGAATGGTCGATTTTAGCAAATAAAAGATCATAATTTATTCAAATTTGTTACTACTGCAAACATGATATTGGTAATTTATAACATAAGTTCTAGGTACAACATATCATGTACATACAAGATAATCAGATTAAGAAAAGCTCCTAATGTAACATTTTTTAGGAAAGCTTCCAATGTAACCAGTATTACTGTTGGTGTAGGCAGAAAAAGAGGCCATCTTTTCTCCTCGATCACATTAATGGAACCATATTCTCCCGACTCCATGAGTTCTTCGAGTTCAAGTCTTTTTGTACTTCATGAGACTACACATGTCATAGTTCTCACAATGCTAAATTATAAGTTCCAAATGAATGACAAGGACTCGAATCCGACTAAGCAATTGTTTTCTATGTTCAGAACAATATCAATAGTTCATCTGAAACACAATTCTAAAAATAAAGAATATTAAACAATTTGATGTGCGATCTCCTGTATTTTTCAGTGCAAAACTAAGAGCAACTCCAGCCATGACCCCGACGAGCCCCCCAGCACCCCTTTTTTTCATCTGGACGGCGCTAATCGGCCCAGCCGCGGCCCCGGTTCTTCGTTTTCGTCCGGAATTGGGCCTTCATCCGTCCGGAGAGCCCACGCCAACCCCGGTCCACCGGGGCGCGCTCGGGGGATCCGAATGAAAGAAACGCGCGCAAAACGTCGAGCGGGGCTGCGCTGTCAGCCGGCGAAACTTCGTTCCCTCCATATTTTCCCTCCGTTTCTGCCGCATATCACCATCTCCCCGCCGATTTCTCGCCCCGTTTCCCCCCATTCCAACTTCTCCTCCCACCATGCCGCCCAAGAAGAGCGGCGAAGACGACGGCGCCCCGTCGAAGCAGAGGAAGCCACGGGCGCCGAAAGAGAGGCCGGCGGGATGGACTAACGCCAGGTGGGCAGCGGATGTGGAGCGGCGCAACATGGAGAAGTCGAGGGGTGCGAGAAGTGGAAGGAAGTACGCCTCACCCTCGGCAAGAGCAAGGACAAGACATACAACCCCGACGCTCACGGCAAGGCCGCGATGGAAGGTCTGCCCGAGGTCGGCCAGAAGAAAGCCAAAGAGGTGAAGAGGACGGGCCCTCCCGGCGAAAGGCTGCAGGCGTCCCTGGAGAAGTGCATGGCCGGCGCCAAGACGCACGCCGTTCTCCGTGAAGAGAAGTACGACGTCAGGTGGAAGGAGCTGCTCGCCAACCAGGGCGTTCGGATCGCGTTGCTCAAGACAACCGTCGCGGTGAAGAAGAGGAACACCGACTTGGCGTTCCTGATGGGGGGAACATGGAGATGATGGACGCCGCTACGAAGGCCTGGTACGAGGGGCATCGCGACGAAATCCTCCGGCCTACTCCGGCGCCTGTTGTTGCCTCCTCTGCCCCGGCTTCCTCCACTACATCACCGCCTGACACCGCGCCAGAGGAGCCGCCTGAGCCGCCAGCTACCACGGCGGAAGGGACCGCCGATGTTCCGATTTTAGTTTAAGATCGCCGGGGTGTGGCTGATCTGATCGCCGAACCGCCAGCTACCACGACGGAAGGGACCGCCGATGTTCCGGTTTTAGATTAAGATCGCCGGGGTGTGGCTGATCTGATCGCCGAACTAGGCGATGCTTTTGCGTAGCGGGAAACTTTAAATATGAATCTTTTGCCGCCGTGGGCCGAATGTTGGGGAGGCGACTAGGGAATGGCTGCCCCCATGCATTTCTTACATCCAATCCGACGTTATTTTCATCCGGATTTCGCCATGGGGGCCTCGAACGGCTAGAGTTGCTCTAAGCCCCACCCCAACAAACCAAATTAGGGAGTACGAACAATTCCTGTAACATACTAAGTCACTCGTATTGTATACCCCAAAAGTTTGGGTGTGTACTGTTCCAAAAAACTTACCTTACAAATGATTGTGCATAGTAGTGGAATTTGGTGCTCCGCAGAAACAGTAAGCAAATATTACAAATGGTCCATGATACATGAAAATATTCTGTACATTCCTGCAAATCACTGTGCAATAAGAGTAAATGGATGTAATTGGACATAACATAATGAGATGCTAAAATTTGAAACATAACCCTGATATTTAGTGGGAATTTGGAGCCATCATGTCGCTCCGATGTTGCACCTGCTTGCTCCTCAAACAGCACATTTTATACATAGATTGAAAGAACATATCACTATTTTATCAGATTGCAATCCGAGGATGGAAAAAACATAGCAGCATACAACTTCTAGCTTCCAGAGAAAAATCATCGAACACATACAGTGCAAGAACTCATGTTCAGATACACTTAGCGGAGAGGAGGGAGGCCTAATTAGATGTAACTATCCAGTGCATCCTGTTCATGTGACGTTGCTAGGGTGCGGCTTCCTCAGCCGCAGGCAAGATGGAGGCCCAACGGAGGGGTTGAGATCGCGGAGGACGACAACCTTGAGGCGAGGAGCTGAGTGGAGTTGGGGGTATCCCCACTTACATAGCCAGAGCAATGGGGGAGTCAAGGTCGTGCAACTTCATTGGGGAAGCAGCAGGACCTCTCGACAATGCACTGAGACAAGAAAGATCCATTGGGCCATAGCGTGGGGGCAATGCATGCGACCGACGGCGGGATGGAAGCAACATCAACATTGGAGATATCGGAATGGAGGGTGGTGAGTCAGGGCGGAGACGGTGCGAATGTGGAGGTGGTGCGACGGGGGAAGGAGATGTGCAAGTAGCGGACTGCGGCGGAGAATGGGAAGCCGTGGAGGAGAGCATCGCTGGGAAGGAGCGTGGGACAGGCTTGATTTCACGACGTCATTAGTTGCGGAGATTAGTCTAGCGATGTATTGTGCCGCTAAACACAGAGCTAATACAAACCGTTTGATGAAGTGCAAGGAACGGTCATGATCAATTGTTCCATCCTCTCTCGTCGTTTTATATTAGTAGTAGATGCAGCGCCTGGCCGGTTGCTTGACGGCGCTTGGGCGTTTCATCTCCAAGCTGGGCGAGAGGGCCCTTCCCTTCTTCAAGCTCATGAAGAGATCGGGCCCGTTCTGAAGCTGACGCCACTCTTGAGGACCTCAAGAGGTACCTGACCAGCCCTTCGGTGATGGTGGCGCCGCAGCCCGGAGAGCCGCTCTTGCTCTACCTCGCGGCCACTCCTCACTCAGCCAGCGCGGCCCTTGTCATGTAGCGTGAAGAGCCTATACTCTCCAAGACCAAGCGTGCGACTGGCCTCCCAAAAAGCTAGTCCCTCGCGAAGGAGGAAGCCTCTCAACAGGAGCGAGACGTAGAGGGGCCTAAAAGCCTTCGGCTGCGTCAAGCGCCGAATCACCAGTCCTCCCAAAGCTTAGCCAAGAAGAGTCTCGACCCGTTCCAGCTCGGGGGTAGGCGTTAAGGATCAAGACCTTCCTGAAGGGCAGATCCAGTCTACTTCATCAGCTCGGTGCTCCGGGATGCTCGCGAGCGATATCCGGTGCAACAAAAGCTCTTGTTCTCACTCCTCATGGCATCGAGGAAACTGCGCCACTACTTCCAGGACAACCCCATCAAGGTAGTCACATATTTTCGTTTGGAGCAAGTCCTGCGTAACCCTAATGCAACATGTCATATTGCCGAGTGGGCCATCGAACTGCAACCGTTCGAGATGGAGTTAAAAAGGGCACAACACTGGCTGAATTCATGGCTGAGTGGACACATCCTTGCTCGGAGGAGCTTCTTGAAGAGGAGTCTCTCCCGAAGGGCATGGATGCCCCAAGCGGTTGGACCCTTCACTTCGACGGAGCGTTCTCCCGCCAACATGGGTAAGAAGCTACTTTACGCAGTGCAGCTTTGCCTCAAGCACGGCGGGAAGGTATCCAACAACATCTCCGAGTACGAGGGAGTCCTCACTGGCCTTAGGGCCACCATCAAGCTCGGCATCAGGCGCATCGAGGTCAAGAGCGACTCGCAACTCCTGGTACTACGAGAACAAGGAGGCCGACGACCTCGACAGAAGGGCGTAGCGGCGGGAGCCCCAGCCTTCGGGGGTCTTCGAAGAAAGGCTCCAGCGACCCTCCGTGGCACCAATCGCCCCGACCGCTGGTTGGAGGGAGGGAAGGATAAGGAATGGGCGACCGGAGGGAGGAGCAGAAACAAAAGATTTGCCGTCAGCTTTTTCTTTGCCGTATGCGTTTTGTCGAGGCGGACGACAAAGAGGAGATTTACCATCCGCTGTGGACGGCAAAGTCTAGCCAACGGCAAAAAGCAGACGACAAAGTACCCTTTGCTATAGTCAAAACGATTGTATTTGTTTTTATTTTTTTTGAAAATGCAAACAAAGTCTAAATTGTATGAAATTTGAAGTGATGTTGGTTTATGATCCCTAGAAGAAGTGGAATTTTTTTTAAAAATTTCTTAATTATGAACATAGTTTTTTTAATCAAAATACAAAAGGTAGGGAAACACAAATACATTTAACTGTTTCCTATTGGCTGAGACATCTTCCCACGGATCGCTGACGTGGCACAGCAAAACCACCCCACCCATGCATGGCCCCCCCTCCACGCTCCACCACATGCTCGTACGTGGCCATGATGCGTGCTTATCCTCTCCTCGACTTGCTCATGTGTGTCCATGGACGATCAAGGCCAAGCTCGCCGCTCCAAAGATGCATCGCGCCCAAGCCCGGCGCCTCATCGCGCCAAACCTTTCGCTCAGTCGGTGTCGCCTGCGCAACAAGTCGGCGACACCGCTCCGATGCAAAGAAGGTCGCGCCGGGCGCGGAAGCGCGGTCGCCCGATGTCGCTCCGGTCCGACCAAGAAGAAGACGGTGGCCTAACCGATGTCGTGGTCATACCTAAGGCATACCCTTAAGTATCACATATCATGGGGTACCCTTAATGAGATAATAAGAATAAGATTGACATATAACGAAGTCAGGTGTTACTCGGTGATCAAAGTACGATTACGCTTCCGAGTAACAAATAACTCGGGGTGGCATGCTACTCGGACATGAAGCTACCGAGTAACGAGCAACTCGGACAAGAGGATGGTCAACAGTCACCGAAGCTATACAGTCAAGCATCCCGCTACACCCATTATAATACTCCCTCCGTTCCTTAATATAAGGTGCCTAAGGTTTTTGCACGGATATTAACGCGTACATGTAATGCTATAATCGGACTGATCTTTTCCTAGAAAAAATAGGGAGAAAATAATTCGAATCAGCCAAGAATAGAAAAGAGACTCCGTTCTATCTCTTTCTGTAGGTATATTTATCTAGACGGGTGGTATAATACCAATATGCCATGCATTTTGGAATTTTCTGAAAACCTTAGGCACCTTATATATCAAGGAACGGAGGGAGTACGACTTAATGGAGGAGTTTCTATGTTTTAATTAGAAGTGTTACTCTAGCACTAATAGGCATTTAGTCCCTCAATAATTCCCCATTTATGTAATTTAAGTGGCATGGGGGTGGCGCACTCTATATAAGCCATTCTAGCCACTACCCAGGGAGGACTCTCTTCTTCCTCTCCCTCATTCTTCCTCTTCCATGGAAAGAACCTCATGTACATCTTGTTCATACAAAGATAAGGAAAAGCTCCTCCGGGAGCACGAGACGTAGGGATTTTATCTCCTCCGCGAGAGTGCCGAACTCGATAAAATCGCCTGCGTCACCCGTTTGCATCTCGATAGATCATGCTCCGTTCATACCCCTCTCTCTATTGTCAGGATAATATCCACGACAACCAATGCCTCTCTAGTGCACGGTGGCCGCGACCACCGACGCGGTCGTGTCCATGATGACGAGGGGCGCCCAAACCCGTCGCCCCATCGCGCCAAACCTTCCGCCCTACCGGTGTCGCCTGCATAGCAAATCGACGGCGCCGCTCCGATGCAGAGCTGGTCGCGCCAGGCGTGGAAGCATGCCCCCCTGATGTCGCTCCAGTGCGACCAAGAAGACGACGACGTAACCGGTGCCTCTTCGGTGCGTGGCGGCCGCGGCCACAGAAGTGGTCGTGTCCACGGCGGCGAGGGACGGCGCGAGGTCAAGAACTCCAATGTGGTTTCCGGCGTGGCGAGCGTCGGGCGCGGTCTCCGATGTGGTGCGGCTTCAGGAACTCCGGCGTGGTCTTCGGTGCGGTCCGGCGTCATGAACTCCGGCGTGGTCTCTGGCGTGGTCTCTGGCGCGGCACTACGTCAGGAACTCCAGCGTGGTGTGCGTACCCAGCGCGGTGCGGTCTCCGGCGTGTCGTCTGGTGTGGTCTCCGTTGTGTCTTCTGGCGTGGTCTCCGGTGCGGCGCGCGGTGTTCTCCTGCATGGAACAGTAGTAGGGGCATGGTGTGTGTATTTCTTTATCTCAGTAAGAAAACATTGTCGTGTGCATTTTAGAAAGCGGACGGCAAAGATGTGTCAGGGCCCACTTAATAATAAACATATGTATTTTGCCGTCTGCTAGGACAAAAAAACAGATGGCAAAGGCTTTGTCGTCCGTTGACTTTAGGTAGACGGCAAAACCGTCCTTTTCCGACAAAGTCGTTGACAATTGCGTTGCCGTCCGTTTTCCTATGCTTTGCAGTCGGCTTTGGCTGACGGCAAAACTCCTATTTCCTGTAGTGGTAGTGGGGCAGTGAGCAGCTGAAGCCAGAGGGTGGTGGCCGCGCCTTTCTCTCTTTATCTCTCTCTCTCTGGAAGAACGAAGAGGGGAAAGAGCGAGCGACTGGCGATGGATATATCTCAAAAGCAGTAAAAAAGAGAAAACTCAAGTAAAATCGAAGACACATGTCATGTCAGTCTATGATAGCAACTGGGCTAAGCATTTGAAACTCACGGCATTGCCGATAGGTTAGCCAGTTCAAGATAAGGAAAATGTGGAACAACAAGTGCAAAGACACAATGGAGAAAATAATAACAACCAACAATCTCGCACATAAGAGCCATACACATACAATACTACTGAGGTTGTAGGACTCACCGAGGTACGTAGTCGCCGAAGATGATGTAGTCCGCCGAGCAATAGTAGAAGCACAAGGATGTTACCATGAGCTGAACGTGGTAACCACAAGCAAGTCAGGGATGATTAGAAACCTAAATCTATATGGGGGTTGTGCCCCCCACCCCTCATGAGGTGACATTCCGGCTCCTGGGGTCTTTGGAATTGTTTTGTGATTTTTCTAAGCACTTTTATTTTTGGACCTTTTCTGCAATGTACAGAAAAAAACTAGCACGGGACTCTGGATCAGTCGGTTTGTCCAATAAATGATTCAAAAATATGGTAACAATATGTAGCAATGACAGAAAACATGCATTGAACAAGAAAAAATTATAGATACATTTGAGACGTATGAGCATCCCCGAGCTTAATTTCCGCTTGTCCTTGAGTAGGTAAATGATAACAAACATAATTTTTGATGTGACATGCTAATTCAAGATGTATAAGCTCAGAACAAAGTGATTAAAAACAATAATCTACAGCTGATATTAAAACAAGCAATGAAAAACATATACACAATTGAACTCTTGCATTTCGTGAATCGAATGCCTCTAGTCGAAGTTCCCGTACCATGAGTGGAAAATGTTTAGAATAAAAATAATATGCTCAGAACTCATACAACTTTCGCTTCTCTCATAATCTAGTTGAACCTTACCATAGCACTACCCCAGAGTATCGCTAAGATAGACAACTATTTGATCGTCTCCTTTTTTACTTTAGAGCAACTCATGCAATGAAAGAGCGCGAACAAGATGAATGACATTTAAATGGTAAATATAATAATGATGGGGTAGAAAGTCAAAAAGTGAGAAATTCTCACACCAATGAGGACAGTCATTAGACAAGAGAAAGCCTTATGATATATATGGTGTGAGGAGTAGGGATTATCATGCACCGGATGCACCAGAGCTATAAGTGTATGAACGTTGTCTAATAAAACTAATAAGGGTGCATCCAACTTGTTTGCTCATGAAGACCTACAGTTCTTTGAGCAAGCTCATCATTGAAATATACAAACCAAGTTCTATATTGAAAGATTCCCCCACATAGTTATGCAAGTATGATAAAATAACACATTCACTTATTATCGGTATTTCTAAATCTATTAGAGAGTCACAAATAACCATGCAACCCAAAAAGAGTGTATGGGGTTTGGTTATCCTTGCGCATCTCGACCCTTACTACGTGAGAGGTTACTTACGGTCACCGCACAAACGTTGTTCAACTATAAGATCCGATATGCGATACTATTCCAGATCGGGACGTTTCCATCTAAATCCGAAGACGAAACACATACCGAACACACTGCGACATATGACACCGCCGTATGCCCCAGATTTCAACATGATTTCACAATATTACAGCTACAAAGATACAACAGGCATACAACATCCTTTAAAAAATACAACATCAAAAGATTATCTCTATATTTTAATGGAATAACCTTAGAAGGCACTACCAAATGTAAATAGCATAGTGTCGATATAAAGTAGTGGATGGAAATAATTCCACCTTTCACCACTCATGTGCATATAGATAAAACTGAAATCAACTTTGCAAATGCATAATATCAGTTTTTGCCTATACCAAATGCATAATATCAGTTGTTCAACTACTGATTGAGGTCACACAGTTTTGAGAACGACTCCTGTTCCAAGGGACACTAAACAATAACTAGCAGGTGATACACACTGCTTGATCAAATTATTTAACATGAAGTCACAAAAATAAAAAGAAGGCGCCAATAAAATATTCTCCTGATTCATGGCAACGATTTTTTACCTTCACAATGAGTGTAGCGATCACCAGCGATTTTTACACCTTTCACAATAGGACATTCCGACACTTCTCCACGGAGAGTATCCTGCATAACCACCAACCAAGTATCATATGCGTAAGGCAAAATAGAAATGGAAAAGAAATTCAATGAGCGATTTTAGCGGTGGTGTTTGTACACAAACAATGAGCGATTTTAGCAGTGGTGTTTGTACACAAACGGTACATGTTTAAGAGAAAGAACTAAGAAAGTGAATCTTTCAGCATAAAACGTGGGGAAGGTAGGGAAATCAAGGTAACAACCTTCACTCAAGCAAACAGTTGGCTCAATGGCTTCTTGAAATCCAGTACAAAGTGCTTTAAGAACTGCTCCTTTGTCAAGTTTCCCTGGTAAACAAAGACTCAGCTAAGCATACACAGAATCTCAAAGACTCAAACCAAAAACAAAAACGAGTAACTATGAAAAGTAGAACTTAGAAGATCACACGCCTCTGTATTGTCTATTGTTAATGACAAGCGTTGGTAAGATGGTGACATCACCACGAGAGCCCTGGACAATCTACGCAATATGGTAGAGGGTGTTACATTCAGATCTGAGAGCATCAATCATATGAATATGAATAGAAAAGCCGTGCGGAAGTACTAACAATTGCATATTGTTTAGCTTTTAAAACAGAGTTTTCTTCATCAGCATCTGGATCACCAATAGATTTATCTACCCAGTTGAAGAGTGTTGAGATTTAAGCATGTAAATGTAGTTTCGTTTGCTTTACAGAGATTCATGCATAATCAATAATATTTAGATGATCTGATTGTCACAAAGCATATGTTCAAAATAATCATAGGTTAGGCAGAGTAGGAGCAAAACAAAAGAACTATAAATCTTTTATACAAGTTGTTATAGTTTATCTGCCACAGAAGTGTACAAAAAACATCAGAGCTGCAGGAAAATTGCCATTGCCAAGTAGCTCAGTAAACCACATGCTAAATAGGAAATACTTCTTTCACTCAAATGGCTAAACGTCTCACGACGAACAAAATTTATTATAAACCTCATCTAAGGAACCCGTAGCCGCCGGAGGACCACGGACAGTCAACGGGTAATTTCCGGCAAAGTCGACCGAGACGACATAGCACGCTTTTGAATGTCTTGCAGAAGTTGCGTTGCTATTTCTAGAGGAAAGGCCATTGCATTAACCAACAACCACAACCGAACAATCGGGTACTTTTAATCAAAGTGCAGTATGTACCTAAGTTGTAGCATGGGCATACGAAGTTCCGTCGGACGGTGCAGCACGTGAAGAAGGATTTCCGGCGAAGGCGGCGGTGTGCAGACGCAGGGGATGTCGGGCAAGCGATGCGATTTATTCAAGCTTCGACAGCACACGCAGGACACATGGTCTCTTCTCCGAGTCCATGATGGATGGGGAGCGCAGCGAGGTTGAGAGGTTGGGAGGGGTGTGGCGAGGTCAGGAGGGGCGCGGCGTGGCACATGCGCTGCATCTCCGCCAACGGAGGTGGTTGTGGCGAAAGGCACGCAGGTCAGCCCAATACGAAGGAACGAAACATTATTTTGGTGCAACTTACCGGTGGCAATCGTTGTAGTTTCGGTCAAATCTCAGGGGCAAATAGTACGTACGACGGAACAAAAAACTGGAGAAACTCTTCGTCCTTTATTGGTAGGTTCTATTTTATTAGCAGGTATAGATAGATTTTGCATTCTTATTGTATAGCTAGTTGATAGTCTTGATTGTTATTTCAATTAAATGATAATCAAGTACATAAACTAAATGACATGTAAAGTCAATTAAACCTCCGCCGCCAAGTACAGTATGTCTTGAGAAACCTCACACAAAACACTACACGGGATTGCACTCTCCATACAAATGACTAACTCATGATAGACTTCAATTCAGTTGATGCATTAAGGAGGAGATAAATGAATAAATAAACTAATCAACCAAGCATCTGGAGTTAAATGAACTAATCCACAACAGTCCTAAGCTCTACCACCCGAACATGACAATAAACAAAAGGCATATACATATACCCCAATAAAAATAGAGCGTACAACCACCGGCTATTTGGAATACCAACACGAACGATCCACACGATAGAGAAAACTTCATAACTTTTATGGATAAAGAAAACAAATCATGCCGACATACACGATAGAGAAAACTTCATAACTTTTATGGATAAAGAAAACAAATCATGCCGACATAGGCCCGGGCAGGAAGTGGATCATAGAGGAGGAGGAGAAAAAGGGTAGACCTGAAGAACTATGCACGAAGTCGTGGCAGATAGACAACATAATTTTTCGCGGAACATGAAACTAGAAATCACAAACAAATCCGCAACAAAAAAGGAAGAAGGATGGATAAGCAGGAGAACACCAAGAAAGGGGCAAATACATAAGAATGTTAGAGAAATAAAGACATGGCTAGACACACTACATGCAAGAGTAACCGGAGCAAGATATGTGTCACCTTGTGAACGAAACAACAAGAGCAGTATCCAGCGAGCTCCAGAGGTGCATGGAGATCCCAAAGCCGCCAGCAAATTGGAAGAAGGAATCAAGAAGAAAGTAAAAAAATAACGCAACATATATATAACAGAAACTGATCCAGTAGTAGTAGCTAGCGAGGCGATAGACAAAAAAGGAGAGAGCATAAAGTTACACAAAAATAGAAACAACAAGAAACATTAAATATTAATTGTACCGAAGTTTTACCATAGAGTGTATTTTAGGTTGCCTAATAAGCGTTTCTTTAATGTCATTAGCTAGGTATAAGTGTAACGATGCTCACAAGAGAATGATAGTTGAAGCATCAAAGAAACAAATATGAAACATATTTAAATCTAACATACTTCCTATGTATGGACATCTTGTAAGAGAAACTTAAGAACTTTCAAACAAAGAGAGGCGTTTTAGTAACATGAAAGTTCCTATACACAAATTTTCCTCTCAAAATAGTTTTTAGTAGCATCATGAACAAACTGAACAATATAATTGTCACACAAAGCATGCTTTTCATGATCTACAAGCACAAAACTATCACTATCATGGCCACACGTGTAGCAAGCATCAATTTCATCAAAAAAGATATTTCAAAAGTATCCATAGGATTGTAGCACTCATCAATATAGCATTCATCCTCCTTTGGTAAGCATGATGGTCAATCATATAATGTATGAGTCAAAGAGTTACTTCTATTAGAAGGTAGTCATGAGTAGCTACTCCATTCTTCCTCCTTTTGTTCGTCACTCTCCTCTTTTTCATCCAATGAGCTTTTAGTTTCAGAAGTTTATTCTTCAATAGGTTCCCACAAGGCATTAATCTTCTTCCATGGGTTTCATTTCTCATAAGATAATCATTAATATAGGCATTATCATTGCTAGGCACAAGGTTCAACTTAGGCTGGATGGCCAGCCCACGACAGCCATAACTTAAAGGTATGTCTCAGAGCATGATAGAGAAATGATACAGAGAACTTAGCTTGGGTTGTAACCGATGACGAACTTCACATAACCGATGCCAAGGGCAAGGCTCGACAAGGTAGAAGCACCTTCAACCACGCAAGCGATGAACGCCACCAGCAGCAGCTGCGGGGAGCTAGACGATGGCTATGATATAAATTGGTGATATTGCCTTGCAATTGATTCATTCTCAGAAAAAGAAAAAGGTACTAGCATGCAAAGGCGCGGCGACACGCCGCACACGTCAAGAAGCCCATTTGTGCTTTGTTATTAAGTAAAGGGACGTCATGTAAGTGTTTTTAGACTTAATTTTGCCGCAAAGGACCGTCTGTCTTGAGAAACCTTAAAGTGAATAAAAAATGACTTGTAAATGAACTAATAAACTAAGCATCTGGAGTTAAATAAACTAATCAACAACAATCCTAGGCTCTACCACGAATCAGTCAATAAAAAAAAGGCATATAAATATACCCCACTAAAAATAGCACGTATAACCACCGGCTAATCGGCATACCAACACGAACGATTCACCCGATAGAGAAAACTTGACAACTGTTCTGGATAAAGAAAACAAATAATGCCGAAATAGGCCCGGGTAGGAAGTGGATCATAGAGGAGGAGAAATAGGGTAGAGACCTGAATATCTACGCACGAAGTCGTGGCAGGTAGACAACATACTCTTCCGCAGGACGTGAAACTAGAAATCACAAACGAATCTGCAACAAAAAATGAAAAATGGATGGATAAGCAGCATGCGAAGACCGAGAAAGGGGCAAACACATAAGAATGTTAGAGAAATAAAGACATGGCTGAACACACTACAAGAAAGAGTAGTCGGAGCAAGATATGTGTTACCTTGTGAACTTAAGAACTTTCAACACAAAGAGAGGTGTTTTAGTAACATGAAAATTCCTATACACAAATTTTCCTCTCTCAAAATAATTTTCAGTACCATCATAAACAAACTCAAAAATATAATTACATAAAGCATGCTTTTCATGATCTACAAGCACAAAAATTCCACTATCATGGCCACAAGTATAGGAAGCATCCATTTCATCAAAAAATATATTTTAAGAGAATACATAGGATTGTCGCACTCATCAATATAGCATTCATCCTCCTTTGGTAAGAATGAAGGACAATCATATAATGTATGAATCAAAGACTTACTATCATTAGAAGGTAGGCATGAGTAGCTACTTCATTCTTCCTCCTTTTGTTCGTCCCTTTCCTCTTTTTCGTTCAATGAGTTTTGAGTTCCAGCAGTTTCTTCTTCCATAGGTTCGTGCAAGGCATTAATATCCCTCCATAAGTTCTATAGATTCTCTTAAGATAATCAGTAATATAGGCATTATCATTGCTAGGCACAAGCATCAACTTAGGTTGGATGGCCAGCCCACGGCAGCCATAACTTAAAGGCTATGTCTCAAAGCACGGTAGAGAAAGGATACCGAGAACTTACCTTGGGTTGTAGCCGATGAAGAACTTCACATAACCGATGTCAGGGGCAAGGCTCAACGAGGTAGAAGGACCTCCAACAACGCAAGTGATGGACGCCACCAACAACAGCACCGGGGACCTAGACGATGGCTATGACATAAATTGTTGATGTTGCCTTGCGATTGATTCATTCTAAGAAAAAGAAAAATATACAACATTGGATAGTGTCCAATATAAAATGCATAGTTATCTTTTTAGATACTAGCATGCAAAGGTGAAGCGCCACGCCGCACCCATGAAGAAGCTCATTTGTGCCTTTGTTATTAAGTAAAGGGAAGACGTGTCAGTGTTTTTAGACTTGATTTTGCATTCTTATTGTATAGTTACCTGATAGTCTTGATCGTTTAGTTTAATTAAATGATAATCAAGTACATAAATTCAATGGCCTGTAAAGTCAATGAAACCTCTGCCCCTAAGTATTGTATGTCTTGAGAAACCTTAATGTGAATAACACAAAGGAAAATAAACATAGATAGCTACACTGGATGAAGTGTGTGTATATCACACCCTAGTCCAACGCTTTTGCACCTATGCGAAGTAGGAAATGTAAATAGTGCAAATGATAAAACTTGTATAAAATAGGGAAGTAGATAATGTTCAGTTCAATCTTGAGAAAATAATGTTGCTGGCAAAGGCACGATTGTAAAGACATACATAGTCAGATTCAGAAGGGGGACAATAATAGGTAAGAAAAGGAAAGAATCAACACACCTAGATATATACGATGAAGTAGAACTCAAGGTATCTGGAACCCGACGCCCACGATCAGGCGACCTAGGAGACTCCAAAGAAAGAACATGTTCATGACAATAAACCAACCAAAAATAATAATAATGAATCGACATCCAAAGAGTAGGAGCCCCACCTACAGAACACTAAAATAAGAATAACAAACAAATATTGATTAGCAAAGTGAATAAATAAGGAAGTAAAACAAAAAGGTCATCATCCAATGATAAACCATTACACTTTCCTTTACAAATCTCTAGACAACAATGCATGCACTACAGAAGAGGATGACCTTGCAAAATAAACAATAAATAAAAAATTCAGAAGCACACCAATAGGAGCAAGATGGCAAAACACTAACTGAATAGCAGGTGCTTCTACACGGGATAGCACTTTCCATACAAATGATTCCAAAGTACATTGATTTGCATTCACTTTGAAGATGACACATTCATCAGAATTTCAATGGTTGCATATGTACTTCTAAAGAACATGCATTTGAGTAATTTCCTTCTATAACTTTGGATTCTTTGGTTTGAGGTAGAGAGAGACTCACTTTGTTATTTTTTCATCCAAGTTCATGCCGCGTGATGCTACCTAATAGGAGGATGCCAATTGAGATTTACTTAACCTATGTAAATGGTAGTATTGTGACTAACTCATGATAGACTTCAATTCAGTAGATGCATTAAGGAGGAGATAAATGAATAAATAAACTAATCAACCAATCATCTGGAGTTAAATAAACTAATCAACAACAGTCCTAAGCTCTACCACCCGAACAAGACAATAAACAAAAGGCATATACATATACCCCCACTAAAAATAGCACGTACAACCACCAGTTAATCGGCATACCAACACGAACAATCCACACGATAGAGAAAACTTCACAACTATTCGGGACAAAGAAAACAAATCATGCCGACATAGGCCCGGGTACAAAGTGGATCAAAAAGGAGAAAAAGGGTAGACCTGAAGATCTGTGCACGAAGTCGTGGCTGGTAGACAACATACTCTTCCACGGGACGTGAAACTAGAAATCACAAACAAATCTGCAACAAAAGAGGAAGAAGGATCGATAAGCAGCGGGCGAAGAGCTAGAAAGGGACAAACATATAAGAATATTAGAGAAATAAAGACATGGCTGAACACACTACAAGCAAGAGTAAGCGGAGCAAGATACATGTTACCTTGTGAACCAAACAGCAAGAGCAGTATCCATCAAGCTCGAGAGGTGCACGGAGATCCCAAAGCCGCCAGCAAACTAGAAGAACGAATCAAGAAGAAAAAAAACAGCGCAACATATATATAACAGAAGTTAATCATGTAGTAGTAGCTAGCGAGGCGATGGACAAAAAAGGAGAGAGCACAAAGTTACACAAAAATAGAAATAACAAGAAACATGAAACTTTAATTTTGAATTTGAGTGCAAACGTATCATAGAGGCAAACCAAGCTTCTACCTATTAATTGTAGCGAAGCCTAACCAAAAAGCCAAATATATCCTAGACAACCTAAACATGCAGAAGCAACACATCGGTCCCAATTCTTACTTTTTAGAAATAACGCATGAGTCAGTCTTATTTTACCATAGTGATAGATTTCAAAAACAAATCTGGAAGTAAACAAAACTTTTAAGTCTAACATACTTCCATGCATGGACATCTTGTAATAGAAACTTAAGAACTTACAAAACAAAGAGAAGTATTTTAGTAACATCAAAATTTCTTATAGAAATTTTTCTCTCTCAAAATAATTTTCAATAGCATTATGAACAAACTCAATCAGATGGCCAAGATCCGAGAGAGGAAGACGAGGGATGTCAATCAGGTGAGATGCATGAAGGACGAAGCAGATCAACTTCTGGTGAAGGACGAGGAGATCAGGCATAGATGGAGGCAATACTTCGACAAGTTGTTCAATGAGGAGAATGGGAGCTCTACCATTGAGCTGGATGACTCCTTTGATGAGATGAACAGACGTTCTGTACAGCAAATCCAGGAGGCCGAGGTCAAGGATGCTTTAAAAAGGATGAAAGCAGGCAAGGCGATGGGCCCTGACTATATCCCCATCGAGGTGTGGAGAGGCCTCGGAGACAAAGCGATAGTATGGCTAACCAAGCTTTTCAACCTCATTTTTCGGTCAAACTAGATGCCTGAAGAATGGAGGCGGAGTATATTAGTACCAATCTTCAAGAATAAAGGGGATGTTCAGAGTTGTACTAATTACCGCGAGATTAAGCTAATGAGCCATACAATGAAGCTATGGGAGAGAGTCATTGAGCACCGTGTAAGAGGAATGACACGCGTGACAAAAAATCAATTTGGTTTCATGCCTGGGAGGTCGACCATGGAAGCCATTTTCTTGGTACGACAACTTATGGAGAGATACAAGGAGCAAAAGAAGGACCTGCATATGGTGTTCATTGACTTGGAGAAGGCCTACGATAAGGTACCACGGAATGTCATGTGGTGGGCGTTGGAAAAACACAAAGTCCCGACAAAGTACATTACCCTCATCAAGGATATGTACGACAATGTTGTGACAAGTGTACGAACAAGCTATGGCGACACTGATGACTTCCCAATCAAAATAGGACTGCACCATGGGTCAACTTTGAGCCCTTATCTTTTCGCATTGGTGATGGATGGGGTCACACGGGATATACAAGGGCACATCCCATGGTGTATGCTCTTTGCAGACGATGTGGTGCTAGTCGACGATAGTCAGGCGGGGGTTAATAGGAAGCTGGAGCTGTGGAGACAGACTTTGGAATCGAAAGGTTTTAGGCTTAGTAGAACTAAAACTGAGTACATGAGGTGCGGTTTAGTACTGCTAACCATGGAAGAGGAGGAAGTTAGCCTTGAGGGGCAAGTGGTACCTCAGAAGGACACCTTTCGATATTTGGGTTCAATGCTGCAGAAGGATGGTGATATTGATGAAGACGTTAGCTATCGAATCAAAGTTGGATGGCTAAAGTGGCGCCAAGCTTCTGGCGTTCTTTGTGATAAGAGAGTGCCACAAAAGCTAAAAGGCAAGTTCTATAGAACGGCGATTCGACCTGCGATGTTGTATGGTGCTGAATGTTGGCCAACTAAAAGGCGACATGTCCAACAACTAGGTGGTGGAAAAGATGCGCATGTTGAGATGGGCATGTGGCCACACAAGGAAGGATCGGATCCGAAATGATGTTATACGGGAGAGTTAGGGTGGCACCAATTGAAGAGAAGCTTGTCCATTGTTTAAAAAGCGTTAAGGCGTCCTAAAGCGCTGGGGGCGCTCTGACGCCTAGGCGACGCCTAGGCGGGCGCTTAGGCGCCCAAAGCGGTCATTTTTCCAAAGCGGTGAGGAGGCGCTTCGACGCCTAGGCGACGCTTTGAAAACAATGAGCTTGTCCAATATCGTCTGAGATGGTTTGAGAATATCCAGCATAGGCCTTCTGAAGCGCCGGTGCATATCGGGCGGTTAAGGCGTGTTGATAATGTCAAGAGAGGTCGGGGGAGGCCAAACTTGACTTGGGAGGAGTCCGTGAAGAGAGATCTGAAGAACTTGGCTATCAACAAAGATCTAGCTCTGGACAGGGGTGCGTGAAAGTTAGCTATCCACGTGCCGTGATTTGGTTACGATATCTTTTGGGTTGCAGCTCTAGCCTACCCCAACTTGTTTGGGACTGACATGCTTTGTTGTTGTTGTATTATGAACAAACTCAACAATATAATTATCACATAAAGCATGCTTTTCATGATCTACAAGCAAAAAGGTTTCACTATCATGGCCACAAGTATAGAAAGCATCAATTTCATCAAAAAGGGTATTTCAAAAGTATCCATAGAACTGCAGCACTTATCAATACTTTAGTTTAAGGTAGAGAGAGGCTCAAATTGTTATTTCCCAACATTAATTTTGAATTTGAGCGCAAGCGTATCATAGAGGCAAACCAAGCTTCCACCTATTAATTGTACCGAAGCCTATCCAAAAAGCAACACATCGGTCCTAATTCTCACTTTTTAGTACGCATGAGTCAGTCTCATTTTACCATAGATGATAGATTTAAAAAACAAAACTAGAAGTAAATTGCATTTTGGGTTGCCTGCAAATAAGTGTTCCTTTAATGCCATTAGCTAGTCATAATTGTAACGACGCTCACAAGAGAATGATAGTTGAAGCATAAAAGAAAGCATCAAAGAAACAAATATGGAACACATTTAAGTCTAACATACTTCCTATGCATGGACATCTTGTAAGAGAACTTAAGAACTTTCAACACAAAGAGAGGTATTTTCGTAACATGAAAATTACTATAAACAATTTTCCTCTCACAAAATAATTTTCAGTAGCATTGAATAAACCCAACAATATAATTATCAAATAAAGGATGATTTTCATTATCTAAAAGCAAAAAAGTTTCACTATCATGGCCACAAGTATAGCAAGCATCAATTTCATCAAAAAAGATATTTCAAAAGATTCCATAGCATTGTAGCACTCATTAATATAGTATTGATCCTTCTTTGGTAAGCATGAAGGACAATCATATTCTTAAGATAATCAATAATATAGGCATTATCATTGCAAGGCACAAGCATCAACTTAGGCTAGATGGCCAGACCACCGTAGTCGCAACTTAAAGTCTATGTCTCAAAGCACGATGGAGAAAGGATACAGAGAACTTACCTTAGGTTGTAGCCGATGACGAACTTCACATAACCGATGCCAGGGGCAAGGCTCGACGAGGTAGAAGGACCTCCACCGGCAGCAGCACCAGGGACATAGACGATGGCTATGACATAAATTGATGATGTTGCCTTTCAATTGATTCATTCTCAGCAAAAGCAAAATATACAACATTGGATAGTGTCCAATATAAAATGCATAGTTATCTTTTTAGACAGTAGCATGAAAAGGCGTGGCGGTGTGCCTTTGATATTAAGTAAAACGAAGGCGTGTTAGTGTTTTTAGACTTGAGTTTGCATTCTTATTGTATAGCTAGTGATATTCTTGATAGTTGAGTTTAATTAAATGATAATCAAGTACACAAATTCAATGACCTATAAAGTCAATGAAACCTCTGCCGCTAAGTATTGTATGTCTTGAGAAACCTTAAAGTGTATAACAAAAAGGAAAATACACATAGATCTACACTGGGTGAAGTGTGTGTATATCACTCCCTAGTCCAACGCTTTTACACATATGCGAAGTAGGAAATGTGAACAGTGCAAATGATAAAGCTTGTATAAAAGTAGGGAAGTAGATAATGTCCAGTTCAATCTTGAGAAAATAATGTTGCTCACAGGGGAACAATAAAGGAATAAATAAACTAATCAACTAAGCATATGGAGGTTAAGTAAACTAATCAACAACAGTCCTAAGCTCGACCACGAACAAGACAATAAGAAAAAGGCATATACATATACCCCACTAAAAATAGCGCGTACAACTACCGGCTAATCGGCATACCAACACGAACGATCCACACGATAGAGAAAACTTGACAATTTTTTTGGATAAATAAAACAAATCATGCCAGCATGGGTAGGAAGTGGATCATAGAGGATGAAGATCTGTGCACGAAGTTGTGGCAGGTAGACAACATACTCTTCCGCAAGACGTGAAACCAGAAATCACAAACAAATCTGCAACAAAAATGGAAGAAGGATGCACAACCAACACACAAAGACCAAGAACGGGGCAAACACATAAGAATATTAGAGAAATAAAGACATGGCTGAACACACTATAAGCAAGAGTAACCGGAGCAAGATATGTGTTACCTTGTGAACCAAACAGAAAGAGCAGTATCCAGCAAGCTCCAGAGGTGCATGGAGATCCCAAAGCCGCCAACAAACTAGAAGAAAGAATCAAGAAGTAAAAAAAACAACGCAACATATATATAACAAAAGTAGTTCCAGTAGTAGTAGCCAGAGAGGCGATAGACAAAAAATAGAGAGCACAAAGTTACACAAAAATAGAAACAACAAGAAACTTGAAACATTAATTTTGAATTTGAGCACAAACGTATCATAAAGGAGAACCAAACTTCCGCCTATTAATTGTGCTGAAGCCTAAGCAAAAAGCCAAATATATCCTAGACAACCTAAACATGCACAAGCAACACATAGGTCCCGATTCTCACTTTTTTTAAATAATGCATGAGTCATTCTCATTTTTGCGGTTAGAACAAAGCAAGGGATGACACTTTCAATGCGCGAAATCCGTTTCGAGATAGATGATAGATTTCAAAAACACAACTGGAAGTAAATTGCATTTTGAGTTGCCTGCAAATAATCGTTTCTTTAAGATAGTTGAAGCATAAAAGAAAGCATGAAAGAAACAAATATGAAACACACTTAAGTCAACATACTTCCTATGCATCGACATCTTGTAAGAGAAACTTCAGAACTTTCAACACAAAGAGAGGTATTTTAGTAACATGAAAATTCCTATAAACAAATTTTCCACTCTCAAAATAATTTTCAGTAGCATTATGGACAAACTCAACAATATAATTATCACCTAAAGCATGTTTTTCATGATCTACAAGCAAAAAAGTTTCACTATCATGGTCACGAGTATAGCAAGCATCAATTTCATCAAAAAAAATATTTCAAAAGATTCCATAGCATTGTAGCACTCATCAATATAGTATTCATCCTTCTTTGATAAGCATGAAGGACAATCATATAATGTATGAGTCAAAGAGTTACTGTCATTAGAAGGTAGGCATGAGTAGCTACTCCATTCTTCCTCCTTTTGTTCATCACTCTCCACTTTTTTATCCAATGAGCTTTCAGTTCAGTTGTTTCTTCTTTCATAGGTACCTGCAAGGCATTAATCTTCTTAAGTGTAACAATGCTCACAAGAGAATGATAGTTGAAGCATAAAAGAAAGCATCAAAGAAACAAATATAAAACACATTTAAGTCATCATATTTCCTATGCATGGACATCTTGTAAGAGAAACTTAAGAACTTTCAACACAAAAAGAGGTATTTTAGTAACATGAAAATTTCTATAAACAAATTTTCCTCTCTCAAAATAATTTTCAGTAGCATTACAGACAAACTCAACAATATAATTATCACATAAAGAATGCTTTTCATGATCTACAAGCAAAAAAGTTTCACTATCATGGCCACAAGTATAGCAAGCATCAATTTCATCAAAAAAGATATTTCAAAAGAATTCATAGGATTGTAGCACTCATCAATATAGCATTCTTCCTGCTTTTGTAAGCATGAAGGTCAATCATATAATGTATGAGTCAAAGAGTTACTCTCATTAGAAGGTCGGCATGAGTAGCTACTCCATTCTTCCTCCTTTATTTTGGTCACTCTCCTCTTTTCCATCCAATGAGATTTCAAATTCAGCAGTTTCTTTTTCCATAGGCACCTACAAGGCATTAATCCTCTTCCACATGTTACATAGATTTTGTTAAGATTATCAATAATATAGGCATTATCATTGCAAGGCACAAACATCAACTTAGGCTGGATGGCCAGCCTACAACACCCATAACTTAAAGCCTATGTCTCAAAGCATGGTAGAGAAAAGATACAGAGAACTTACCTTGGGTTGTAGGCGATGACGAACTTCACATAACCGATGCAAGGGGCAAAGCTCGATGAGGTAGAAGGACCTCCAACTACGCAAGCGATGGACGCCACCCAACACCTAGGCCTTAAACGATGGCTATGACATAAATTGGTGATGTCGTCTTGCAATTGATTCATTCTTAGAAAAAGCAAAATATACAACATTGGATACTGTCCAATATAAATTAGTTATCTTTTTAGATGCTAGCATGCAAAGGAGCGGCGGCGTGCCGCCACACTTGGTCAAGAAGCTAATTTGTGACTTTGTTATTAAGTAAAGGGAAGGTGTGTTAGTGTTTTTAGACTTGATTTTGCATTCTTATTTTATAGCTAGGTGATAGTCTTGATCGTTCAGTTTAATTAAATGATAATCAAGTACATAAGTTCAATGACCTGTAAAGTCAATGAAACCTCTGCCGCTAAGTACCGTATATCTTGAGAAATCTTAAATTGAATAACACAAAGAAAATACTTCCCTACACTGGGGTGAAGTGTGTGTATATCACTACCTAGTCCAACGCTTTTACACCTATGCGAAGTAGGAAATTTAAACAGTGCAAATGATAAAGCTTGTATAAAAGTAGGGAAGTAGATAATGTTGAGTTAAATCTTTAGAAATTAATGTTGCTGGCAGGGGAACAATTGTAAAATTATAAACACATAGTCAGATTAAGAATGGGGAAAACCAATAGGTAAGAAATCCTGTTTGAATTTTGTTGGAGACAAATCCTGAACTAGAGCCGAGTCCAGGGATTTAAAAAAATACTTCTTTGCAGCCCACTGTGCTCTCTCTCATACCATTGCCCTTTGCTATCTCAGTTAAAGTTGTCAACATTAAATTATTATTTTTATCCATCTAATGGGTCTGATGAAGAGAAGCTAAACATTGAACAGCTCGTGTTGTTGGCTATCCTCAACTCAATATTGCTCATGCTCTAAATGATTCTAGCTAGCAACATCATGTAAAGTTCTGCAGAAAGTCAAGTTGCTTCAAAATGGAAAATAAATAATAACCTGAATAAGAAGATCAATGACTGGAAGTGTGGTGAGAAGTCCCTTGTCATTTACATTTCCAACAATAGTATAAAAAACATTCGCCAAACTTGTACCGTGGCATTTAAAAAATTCTGATCCACCAAAAATTGTGTAATCCTCAACTATATTGACCGCGACCTACATCATCCGAAAGTCTTTCAAAAGGTCAAGAAAACAAAACCCTCCAACTTTTTAAACGTGACATGCAAATATGCAATCCAAATAACCCGGAGTAGGTCTACTTTGTACTGCCACATATGAAAAAATCAGGGCGTACTTATGAAAAAAATCGTCCTGTTTAAAAATAATTGTCATCCTAGAAGGCCAAACTATTTCAACTTTAACCAGCAAGTATTATTATAAATAACTAGATCAATTATAGGAAGGGACATTTACATCCATGCCCCTAACTTGAACCCACTACTCAGATTTGCCCTTAATTTTGGAGCATGCTCAAATTTGTCCCTCTTCCGTTAACTGCACTTATAGAAATGCCCTTCGGTACATTTTCCGTCCAGTCAAAGGCCATTGACCGTTAAATTTTTCTATAAGAGAACTTAACGGTCAAAGGCCTTTGACTGATGGAAAATGTACGGAAGGGCATTTCTATAAGTGCACTTAACGAAAGAGTGGCAAATTTGAGCACATGATTTTTTAGGGGTAAATCTGAGTAGTGGGATCAAGTTAGGGGCACAAATGTGAATGCCCCTTATAGGAAATACAGAAGTAGTTTTGTCTCAGAAATATTTTCATAATGGTATTAATGTTCTGCATGTACATATTGCAATTGAAACCGGTGCTTGAATGTATATGTTTGGAGTGCATCAGTGCCTGAAAGGACACTTAAATGTGACCAAAGATGTTTCCTTCTGTTTTTTACTTTGGGGGGTGGGAGGGGGCAGGTGTGTATTCAAACCTCCAGATGGTCGAAGCTTCTATTCACGATGCCCACAAAATAAGGGAATAAATCCATCAATTGAGGAACAATAGATGGGGCATTCGAAAGGGTTGCTTCCCACAACTGCATTATGAATCTCAATGTTAGATAATTTGTGCAAGTGCATACAAGCTCATCTGTGTGGACTTGGTTAAGAACTACTTACCAGAACACTGTCCTCGAGAAGATTAAGAGCATCTGGACTATCAACATTTATACCACTTTGCAGTATAGGCATAAGCATGTGATAAGAAAGAGGCGAATGGTATCCAAGAGAAGAAACAAAAGTTTTAAGTGCTGTTAGCAGTTGAATCTGTAGCAAGCTTTCACCTGCAGATTCATCCCAGATCTGAAAAAAAAACTTAAACAGACTGCTAAACCCATTCACTAAGTTAAAAGTTGACACTTTATTACTTTTAATAGTTGATAGTCAGTTGAAAACTTGAAATTGTGAAAGTAAACTGAAGAACCCATTGCTTGAAAAGGCTAATTAATCTCTCTTCTGAATTTCTGATGTAACGTTCAACAAATTGTACAATTTGAAGCATAAAATGCACGGACAGCTCAGCTCAAATACAAGCATGCCTTGTTACCAGTGCATGAATAAAGTACAGCCAACATGATAATGGGCTCTAGCACATATTCAGGATAAAATGCCTGAGCTATACCTTCTGAAAAAATTGTGACAACTGACATGCAAATGGAATAACCTTGTCTCCCACATGTTCAAGAAGAACTGAGATGAAATTCAACACTTGCACCTACATAAAAACAACAGGAAGATACTTAGGTGGAGATAAAGTTTACCAGGCATGGGAGATGACATTCAAAATGGTACAGTGGACCAGTGATCCATGTAGAGCCCTCATATAAACGAAAGGTGAAGGAAACAAAAGATGTACTATGGGAATCCAAACCTTAGAATCAAATTCTTGGACATCTTCTATCAACTTAAAACACATTGTCCAACATGTTGGAAGACATTCAAACAAATCAAGTTCCGAAAAGCTAGATTCTTGGAAAAGATAACACAGAGAAGAGCATGCTGCTAACTGAAAGTAGAACATCATGAAGAAGTTATTAAACAAAGTAGATGAATATATGGAAATGACCCAAATTCAAGGAATCGTAAACGGAAAACATACCCTGACAGCTATGTCATTATCCTGCAGCAATGCAACCAAAGCACGGTAGACCAATTTCCGTGTGTCGCCCTTGATCTGCAAAACTAGAATTATAAGCTGAAGATGCGGGGAACCTACAGACCATCAACTAAAACTCTTAACATTAGCACTGTTTAGCTATTCTAATATAATGACGAAAGAGTGAACCTCAGAAATCCATTGCCCAAGTAGCAATGCAACTTTTCGACTAATGATATGCATATTGGGATGACCATTTGAAACTTCTATAGATAGAGATCCATGGAACCTGCAGGAACGGGAAGAAAACTAAGGGCGGCAGCTTAGTAGGATTCACTCTAGCTTTTGATTTTGCAACAAACTTGGTTGTCCCATCAAAAGGAAACCAATGTATAGTCTTTAATGAATATGAAATACAATGCAACATCCAGAAGCATTTGCAAACAGCTGTATAAAGACTGATCAAGTTTTAGTGTTTCACTAAGTAATTTACACCATTACAAAGATCAGCAAGACTGTTAGTCAGAAAAAGAAAAAAGAACAGCAGGGACTGATTAAATCACACCACACATCCAAGTGGTTTGCAAGTAAATGCAGAATATTGTTGCTATTCAACTTACCATTCATTAAAACTGAGGTAATTCGAAAGTTCATAATGCACATGCCCAGCAGCTGTATAAGCAGCATCCTGTAGAAGCATTCCGGATGTAACATCTGTTTCTAGTGGTGGAGAAACAGAAATGGCTTCACGAAGAATAGAAACGACAACTGGAGCAGTAGCTGGAAAGACATGGTTATATAAGCATTGCAACATTTAATGATTCACATGTCAGCTAAAAACAATGTTATAATGTGCATACCTCTCGATAGCTCTCAAAGATGACAATGAAGAGGGCTTCAGCACATGGCCGTTGTTTCTCAGTCCACTGGACCAAATTCTGCTCATGATGAAAGGATTCAGGATTCTCTGACCATTCCTCCAAATCTTTTGCTGTATAAATAAAATACCTGGACAAGAATTTGTAAGTTCCTGAGTTCAAGAGGCTGGAAAAATCCAAAACAAGAATGTGAACACATAAATACTACTCGGTAGAAAACAATCCCCTAATCTTGGAAATTTGTGTGTACACATGTAGAAATTCATGGTGAATGTTGAATTATATGCTTCTGGTGAACAAATAAAGTGTGTTCTGTGACTCAAAGCGGCATTTTTGTGTACCATTATATGTTTATAGCATTCCTAAAGGATAACTAGCATGCATTTTCATGTTATTTTCCATATATGGAACTGTCATAAGTATGTAGCTTCAGCAGGTCAACTGATAAGAAATATTAATATGCTTTACTAATCACAAAAGAAAAAAAGCTCCTGGCTAATCTATTTTGCAATTCTTCAATTCAGGGTCATCATAAGGATTTTGAATTATTTTCCCCTGCAGAATATAACATGGTTGGCCAGAAGATAACATGCATCACAAAAGACACGAGCAACAGCTTCAGGATAATATATTTTTGGAATTCTTCAATTCAAGGTTCATCATAAGGATTTCGAATTATTTTCCTTCAGAAGAATATAAAAAGTTTGGCCAAAAGATATCCTCATCCAGCATTAATGCATCTGTTTAGTGAAAAAGAAGTTAAGTCATGTCCTAATTTACACAAACTTGAGCTGTTTATATCACTCCCTAATCTAACGCTTTTACACCTATGCGAAGTAGGAAATGTAAACAGTGCAAATGCTTGCATAAAAGTAGGGAAGTAGATAATGTTCAGTTCAATCTTGAAAAAATAATGTTGCCGGCAAGGGAACAATTGTAAAATTATAAACACATAGTCAGATTCAGTAGGGGCAAAACCAATTGGTAAGAAAAGGAAAAATCAACACACCTAAATATATATGATGAAGTAGAACTCAAGGTATCTGGAACACGATGTCCACAATCAAGCGACCTAGGAGACTCCAAAGAAACAAGAGCATGTTCATGACAATAAACCAACCAAAAAAAGAATAATGAATCGGGATCCAAAGAGTAGGAGTCCCGCCTACAAAGCATACCAACAAAAGAACACTAAAACAAGACTAATAAACAAAGATCGATGAGCAAAGTGAATAAATAAGGAAGAGAAACAAAAAGGTCATCATCCAATGATAAAACAATACACTTTCCTTTACAAATCTCTAGACAACAACGCATGCACAACAGAAGAGGGTGACCTTGTAAGATAAAATAATAAAAATAAATAAAAAATGCAAAAGCATACCAAGAGGAGAAAGATGGCAAAACACTAACTGAGTACTCGGTGCTTCTACATGGGATTGCACTTTCCATCCAAATGGGAGGATGCCAATTGAGATTTACATAACCTCTGTAAATGGTAGTATTGTGACTAACTCATAATAGACTTCAATTCCGTTGATGCACTAAGGAAGATATAAATGAATTTATAAACTAATCAACCAAGCATCTACAGTTAAATAAACTAATCAACAACAGTCCGGCTCTACCACGAACAATACAATAAACAAAAGGCATATACATATACCCCACTAAAAATAGCGCGTACAACCACCGGCTAATCGGCATACCAACACGAACGATCCACACGATAGAGAAAACTTGACAATTGTTCTGGATAAAGAAAACAAATCATGCCGACATAGGCGGGTAGGAAGTGGATCACAGAGGAGGAGAAAAGGGGTAAACCTTAAGATCTGAGCACAAAATCGTGGCAGGTAGACAACATACTCTTAAGTAGGACGTTAAACCAGAAATCACAAAAAAAATCTGTAACAAAAAAAGGAAGAAGAATGGATAAGCAGCAGGCGAAGACCAAGAACGGGGCACACACATAAGAATATTAGAGAAATAAAGACATGGTTGAACACACTACAAAGGTGCACGGAGATCCAAAGGTGCACGGAGATCCCAAAGTCGCCAGCAATCTGGAAGACGGAATCAAGAAGAGAGTAAAAAACAGAGCAACATATATATAACAGAAGTTGATCCAGTAGTAGTAACTAGCGAGACGATAGAAAAAATAGGACAGAGCACAAAGTCACACATAATAGAAACAACAAGAAACACAAAACATTAATTTTGAATATGAGCACAAATGTATCATAGAGGCAAACCAAGCTTCCATCTATTAATTGTACCGAAGCCTAACCAAAAAGCGCAAATATATCCTACATGCCGAAGCAACACATAAGTCCCAATTCTCATTTTTCAGAAATAATGCACGAGGCTATCTCATTTTACCATTGATGATAAATTTCAAAACAAAACTGGAAGTAAATTGCATTTTGGGTTGCCTGCCAATAAGCGTTCTTCAATGCCATTAGGTAGGCAAGTGTAACAATGCTCACAAAATAATAATAGTTGAAGCATAAAAGAAAGCATCAAAGAAACAAATATGAAACACATTAAAGTCTAACATACTTCTATGCATGGACATCTTGTAAGAAAAACGTAACAACTTTCAACACAAAGAGAGGTCTTTTAGTAACATGAAAATTCCTTCACAAAAAATTTCATCTCTCACAATAATTTTCAGTAGCATTATGAACAAACTCAACAATATAATTATCACATAAAGCATGCTTTTTATGATCTACAAGCAAAAAAGTTTCACTATCATGGCGACAAGTATAGCAAGCATCAATTTCATCAAAAAAGATATTTCAAAAGAATCCATAGGATTGTAGCACTCATCAATATAGCATTCATCCTTCTTTGGTAAGAATGAAGGACAATCATATAATGTAGAGTCAAAGAGTTACTCTCATTAGAAGGTAGGCATGAGTAGCTACACCATTCTTCCTCCTTTTGTTATGAGCTTTAAGTTTCAACGGTTTCTTTTTCCATAGGTACCTGCAAGGCACTAATCTTCTTCCACGGGTTCCACAGATTCTCTTAAGATAATAAGTAATATAGGCATTATCATTGCAAGGCACAAGCATCAAATTAGGCTGGATGGCCAGCACACAACAGCCATAACTTAAACGCAATGTCTCAAAGCACGGTAGAGAAACGATACAGAGGACTTACCTTCAGATGTAGCCAATGACGAACTTCACATAACCGATGCCAGGGGCAAGGCTCGACGAGGTAGAAAGACCTCCAACCATGGAAGCGAAGGGCGCCACCAACAGCAGCATCGGGTACCTAGACGATGGCTATGACATAAATTGGTGATGTTGCCTTGCAATTGATTCATTCTCAGCAAAAGAAAAATATACAACACTGGATAGTTTCCAATATAAAATTCATAGTTATCTTTTTAGATACTAGCATGCAAAGGCGCGGCGGCAAGCAGCACATGTTAAGAAGCTAATTTGTGCCTTTGTTATTAAGCGTTTAAACTTTTTTGCATTCTTATTTTATAGCTTGTTGATATTCTTGATTGTTGAGTTTAATTAAATGATAATAAAGTACATAAAATCAATGACCTATAAAGTCAATTAAACCTCTGCCGCTAAGTATTGTGTCTTGAGAAACCTTAAAGTGAATAACACAAAGGAAAAATACACATTTGGTGTACAGTAATCATACACGTACTACACTGGGTGAAGTGTGTGTATATCACTCCATAGTCCAATGCCTTTACACCTATGCGAAGTAGGAAATGTAAACAGTGCAAATGATAAAGATTGTATAAAAGTAGGAAAGTAGATAATGTTTAGTTCAATCTTGAAAAAATAATGTTGCTGGCAGGGGAACACATAGTCAGATTCAGTAGGGGCAAAACAAATTGGTAAGAAAAGGAAAGAATCAACACACCTAGATATATATGATGAAGTAGAACTCGAGGTATCTGCAACAGGATGCCCACCATCAAGCGACCTAGGAGACTCCAAAGAAACAAGAACATGCTCATGACAATAAACCAACCAAAAAAAGAGCATACCAACAAAAGAACACTAAGATAAGACTAATAAACAAAGATCGATGAGCAAAGTGAGTAAATAAGAAAGGGAAACAAAAATGTCATCAGCCAATAATAAAACAATACACTTTCCTTTACAAATCTCTATAGAACAATACATTAAGAGGGTGACCTTGAAATAAAAAATAATAAAAGTAAATAAAAATGCAAAAGCACACCAAGAGGAGAAAGATGGAAAGAACAAATAATAAAAGTAAATAAAAAAGCAAAAGCATACCAAGAGGAGAAAGATGGAAAACACTAACTGAATAGTCGATGCTTCTACATGGGATTGCACTTTCCATACAAATGATTCCAAAGAACATTGATTTGCATTCACTTTAAAGATGACATATTCAATAAAATTTAAGTGGTTGCAGATGTACTTCTAAAGAACATACATTTGAGTAATTTCCTTCTATAACTTTGGATTCTTTGATTTGAGAGAGCCCACTTTGTAATTTTTTCATCCCAGTACATGTCGCGTGATGCTACTTAATTCAGTTGATGCCAATTGAGATTTACTTAACCTCTATCAATTGTCGTATTGTGACTAACTCATGATAGACTTCAATTCAGTTGATAAACTAATCAAAAACAGTCCTAGGTTCTAACACGAACAAGAAAATAAACAAAAGGCATATGCATATACCCCACTAAAAATAGCGTGTACAACCACTGGCTAATCGTGATACCAACACAAACGATCCACACGATAGAGAAAACTTGACAATTGTACTGGATAAAGAAAACAAATCATGCCGACATAGGCCCGGATAGGAAGTGGATCAGAGAGGAGGAGAAAAGGGGTAGACCTAAAGATCTGTGCACAAAGTCGTGGCAGGTAGACAACATACTCTTCCGTAACACGTGAAACCAGAAATCACAAACAAATCTGCAACAAAAAAAGAAAGAAGGATGCATAAGCAGCACGCGAAGACCAAAAACGGGGCAAACACATAAGAATATTAGAGAAATAAACACATGGCTGGACACACTACAAGCAAGAGTAACCGGACCAAGATATGTGTTACGTTGTGAACCAAAACAGAAAGAGCAGTGTCCAGCAAGCTCCAGAGGTGTACGGAGATCTCAAAGCCGCCGGCAAACTAGACGAAAGAATCAAGAAGTAAAAAAAAACAGTGCAACATATATATAACAGAAGTTGATCCACTAGTAGTAGCTAGGCGATAGACAAAAAATAGAGAGCACAAAGTTACGCAAAAATAGAAACAACAAGAAACATGAAACATTAATTTTGAATTTAAGCGCAAACGTATCATAGAGGCGAACCAAGCTTCCACCTATTAATTGTACCCAAGCCTAACCAAAAAGCCAAATATATCCTAGACAACCTAAACATGCAGAAGCAACACACAGGTCCCAATTCGCACTTTTTAAAAATAATGCATGAGTCATTCTTATTTTATCATAGATGATAAAATTTCAAAAACAAAACTGGAAGTAAATTGCATTTTGAGTTGCCTGCAAATAAGTGTTTCTTTAATGCATTAGCTAATCATAAGTGCAACGATGCTGACAAGAGAATGATAGTTGAAGCATAAAAGAAAGCTTCAAAAAACAAATATGAAACACATTTAAGGGAACATATTTCCTATGCATGGACATCTTGTAAGAGAAACTTAGGAACTATCAACACAAAAAAAGGTATTTTAGTAACATGAAAATTCCTATAAACAAATTTTTCTGTCTCAAAATAATTTTCAGTAGCATTATGGGCAAACTCAACAATATAATTATCACATAAAGCATGCTTTTCATGATCTAGAAGCAAAAAAGTTTCACTATCATGGCCACATGTATAGCAAGCAAAAATTTCATCAAATAAGATATTTCAAAAAAATTCATAGGATTATAGCACTAATCATTATAGCATTCATCCTCCTTTGGTAAGAATGAAGGACAATCATATAAAGTATGAGTCAAAGAGTTACTCTCATTAGAAGGTAGACATTTGTAGCTACTCCATTCTTCCTTCTTTTGTTCGTCACTCTCCTCTTTTTCATCTAATGAGCTTTCAGTTTCGGCAGTTTCTTATTCCATAGGTCCCTGCAAGGCATTAATCTTTTTCCACAGGTTTCATAGATTCTCTTAAGATAATCAAGGCACAAGCGTCAACTTAGGCTGGATGGCCAGCCCACAGCAGCCATAAAACTTAAAGGCTATGTCTCAAAGCACGGTAGAGAAAGGATATAGAGGACTTACCTTCGGTTGTAGCCGATGACGAACTACACATAACCGATGTCAAGGGCAAGGCTCGACGAGGTAGAAGGACCTCCAACCACGCAAGCGATGGGCGCCACCAGAAGCAGCACCGAGGACCTACACGATGGCTATGACATAAATTGGTGATAGTACCTTGCAATTGATTCATTCTCAGCAAAAGCTAAATGTACAACATTGGATAGTGTCCAATATAAAATTCATAGCTATCTTTTTAGATACTAGCATGCAAAGGCACGACGGCACGCAACACACGTCAAGAAGCTAATTTGTGCCTCTGTTATTAAGCAAAGGGAAGGCGTGTTAGTGTTTTTAGACTTGTTTTTGCATTCTTATTTTATAGCTTGCTGATATTCTTGATCGTTGAGTTTAATTAAATGATAATCAAGTACATAAATTCAATGACCTGTAAAGTCAATTAAACCTCTGCCGCTAAGTATTGTATGTCTTGAGAAACCTTAAAGTGAATAACACAAAAAAAACACATAGGCTACACTGGGTGAAGTGTGTGTATCACTCCCTAGTCCAACGCTTTTACACCTATGCGAAGTAGGAAATGTAAACAGGTCAAATGATAAAGATTGTATAAAAGTAGGAAAGTAGATAATGTTTAGTTCAATCTTGAGAAAATAATGTTCCTGGCAGGGGAACACATAGTCAGATTCAGTAGGGGCTAAACAAATTGTTAAGAAAAGGACACCTAGATATATACGATGAAGTAGAACTCGAGGTATCTGGAATACGATGGCCACCATCAAGTGACCTAGAAGACTCCAAAGAAAGAAGAGCATGTTCATGAAAATAAACCAACCAAAAAAAAATAATGAATCAGGATCCAAAGAGTAGGAGTCCCGCCTACAGAGCATACCAACAAAAGAACACTAAAATAAGACTAATAAACAAAGATTAATGAGCAAAGTGAATAAATAAGGAAGAGAAACAAAAAGGTCATCATCCAATGATACACTTTCCTTTACAAATCTCTAGACAACAACACATGCACAACATAAGAGGATGACCTTGCAACAAAAAATACTAAAAGTAAACAAAAATGCAAAAGCACACCAAGAGGAGAAAGATGGAAAAACGCTAACAGAATAGTCGGTGCTTCTACATGGGATTGCACTTTCCATACAAATGATTCCAAAGAAAACATTGAATTGCATTCACTTTAAAGATGACATATTCAACAGAATTTAAGTGGTTGCATATTACTTGTAAATAACATGCATTTGAGTAATTTCTTTCTATAACTTTGGATTCTTTGATTTTCGGTAGAGAGAGACTCGCTTTATTATTTTTTCATCCCATTTCATGTCGCATGATGCTACTTAATCGGAGGATGCCAATTGAGATTTACTTAAACTCTGTAAATGGTAGTATTGTGACTAACTCATGATAGACTTCAATTCAGTTGATGCACTAAGGAGGAGATAAATGAATAAATAAACTAATCAAAAACAGTCGTAGGCTCTACCACGAACAAGACAATAAACAAAAGGCATATACATATATCCCACTAAAAATAGCATGTACAACCACTTGCTAATCGTTATACCAACACGAACGATCCACACGATAGAGAAAACTTGGAAATTGTTCTGGATAAAGAAAACAAAGCATGCCGACATAGGCCCGGGTAGGAAGTGGATCATAAAGGAGGAGGAGAAAAGGGGTAGACCTGAAGATCTGTGCACGAAGTCGTGACAGGTAGACACCATACTCTTCCGTAAGACATGAAACCAGAAATCACAAACAATTGTGCAACAAAAAAAGAAAGAAGGATGCATAAGCAGCACGCGAAGACCGAGAACGGGGCAAACACATAAGAATATTAGAGAAATAAACAAATGGCTGAACACACTACAATCAAGAGTAACCGGAGCAAGATATGTGTTACCTTGTGAACCAAACAGAAAGAGCAGTGTCCAGCAAGCTCCATAGGTGCACGGAGATCCCAAAGCCGCCAGCAAACTAGAAGAAAGAATCAAGAAGTAAAAAAAAACAGAGCAACATATATATAACAGAAGCTGATCCACTAGTAGTAGCTAGCGAGGCGATAGAAAAAAAAAGTAGAGAGCACAAAGTTACACAAAAATAGAAACAAGAAACATGAAACATGTATTTTGAATTTGAGCGCAAACGTATCATAGAGGCGAACCAAGCTTCCACCTATTAATTGTACCGAAGCCTAACCAAAAAGCCAAATATATCCTAGACAGTCTAAACATGCAGAAGCAAACACATAGGTCTCAATTCACACATTTTAAAAATAATACATGGGTCATTCTTATTTTATCATAGATGATAGATTTAAAAAACAAAAATGAAAGTAAATTGCATTTTGAGCCTGCAAATAAGTATTTATTTAATGCCATTAGCTAGTTTTCTTTTTTTTAGGGGATCCCCATGCCATTAGCTAGTCATAAGTGCAACAATGCTCACATAAGAATAATAGTTGAAGCATAAAAGAAAGCATAAAAAATAGCGTATACAACCATCGGCTAATCGGCATATCAACACGAATGATCCACATGATAGAGAAAACTTGACAATTGTTCTGGATAAAGAAAACAAATCATGCCAACATAGGCCCGGGTAGCAAGTGGATCATAGAGGAGGATAAAAGGGGTAGACCTGAAGATCTGTGCACGAAGTCATGGCAGGTAGACAATATACTCTTCCGTAAGACGTGAAACCAGAAATTACAAACAAATCTGCAACAAAAAAAAGAAAGAAGAATGCATAAGGAGCACGCGAAGACCAAGAACGGGGCAAACACATAAGAATATTAGAGAAATAAATACATGGCTGAACACACTACAAGCAAGAGTAACCGGAGCAAGATATGTGTTACCTTGTGAACCAAATAGAAAGAGCAGTGTCCAGCAAGATCCAAAGGTGTACGGAGATCCCAAAGCCGCCAGCAAACTAGAAGAAAGAATCAAGAAGTAAAAAAAACAGAGCAACATATATATAACGTATCATAGAGGCGAACCAAGCTTCCACCTATTAATTGTACCGAAGCCTAACCAAAAAGCCAAATATATCCTAGACAACCTAAACATGTAGAGAAGCAACACATAGGTCCCAATTCGCAATTTTTAAAAATAATGCATTAGTCATTCTTATTTTATCGTAGATAATAGATTTCAAAAACAAAACTGAAAGTAAATTGCATTTTGAGTTGCCTGCAAATAAGTATTTATTTAATGCCATTAGCTAGTCATAAGTGTAACGATGCTCATAAGAGAATGATAGTTAAAGCATGAAAGAAAACATCAAAGAAATAAATATGAAACACAAGTCAACATACTTTCTATGCATGGACATCTTGTAAGAGAAACTTGATAACTTTCAACACAAAAAGAGGTATTTTAGTAACATGAAAATTCCATAAAAAAATCCTCTATCAAAATAATTTTCAGTAGCATTATGCACAAACCCAACAATATAATTATCACATAAAACATATTTTTCATGATCTACAAGCAAAAAAAATTCACTATCATGGCCACAAGTATAGCAAGCATTAATTTCATCAAATAAGATATTTCAAAATAATTCGTAGGATTATAGCACTTATCAATATAACATTCATCCTCCTTTGGTAAGCATGAAGGACAATCATATATTCATATAAAGTATGAGTCAAAGAGTTACTCTCATTAGAAGGTAGGCATGAGTAGCTACTCCATTCTTCCTCCTTTTGTTCGTCACTCTCCTCTTTTTCATCTAATCAGCTTTCAGTTTCAGCAGTTTCTTATTCTATAGGTCCCTGCAAGGCATTTATCTTCTTCCACAGGTTTCATAGATTCTCTTAATATAATTAGTAATATAGGCATTATCATTGCAAGGCACAAGCATCAACTTAGGCTGGATGGCTAGCCCAGATCAGCCATAACTTAAAGGCTATGTCTCAAAGCACGGTAGAGAAAGGATATAGAAGACTTACCTTCGATTGCAGCCGATGGTGAACTACACATAACCGATGCCAGTGGCAAGGCTCGACGAGGTAGAAGGACCTCCAACCACGCAAGCGATGGGCGCCACCAGCAGCAGCACCGAGGACCTACACGATGGCTATGACATAAATTGGTGATGTTGCCATGCAATTGATTCATTCTCAGCAAAAGCTAAATATACAACATCGGATAGTGTCCAATATAAAATTCATAGTTATCTCTAAAATAAGACTAATAAACAAAGATCGATGAGCAAAGTGAATAAATAAGAAAGAGAAACAAAAATGTCATCATTCAATGTTACAGTTTCCTTAACAAATCTCTAGACAACAACACATGCACAACATAAGAGGGTGACCTTGCAACAAAAAATTATAAAAATAAATAAAAATGAAAAAGCACACCAAGAGGAGAAAGATGGAAAAACACAAACTGAATAGTCGGTGCTTCTACATGGGATTACACTTTCCATACAAATGATTCCAAGGAACATTGATTTGCATTCATTTTAAAGATGACATATTCTACAGAATTTAAGTGGTTGCATATTACTTCTAAAGAACATGCATTTGAGTAATTTCCTTCTATAACTTTGGATTCTTTATTTGAGGTAGAGAGAGGCTCACTTTGTTATGTTTTCATCCCAGTTCATGTCGCGTGATGCTACTTAATTGGAGGATGCCAATGAAGATTTACTTAACCTCTGTAAATGGTGGTATAATGACTAACTCATGATAGACTTCAATTCAGTTGATGCACTAAGGAGGAGATAAATGAATAAATAAACTAATAAAAAACAGTCCTAGGCTCTACCTCAAACAAGACAATAAACGAAAGGCATATACATATACCCCATTAAAAATAGCGTGTACAACCACCGTATAATCGGCATACCAACACGAACAATCCACATGATAGAGAAAACTTGACAATTGTTCTGGATAAAGAAAACAAATCATGCTGACATAGAGAAAACTTGACAATTGTTCTGGATAAAGAAAACAAATCATGCCGACATAGGCCCGGGTAGGAAGTGGATCAAAGAAAAGGGGTAGGCCTGAGGATCTGTGCACGAAGTCGTGGCAAGTAGACAACATACTCTTTCATAAGACATGAAATCAGAAATCACAAACAAATTTGCAACAAAAAAAGAAAGAAGGATGCATAAGCAGCACTTGAAGACCAAGAACGGGGCAAACACATAAGAATATTAGAGAACTAGAAGATCCCAAAGCCGCCAGCAAACTAGAAGAAAGAATCAAGAAGTAAAAAAATCAGCGCAACATATATAACAGAAGTTGATCCACTAGTAGTAGCTAGCGAGGCGATAGACAAAAAAATAGAGAGCACAAAGTTACACAAAAATAGAAACAACAAGAAACATGAAACATTAATTTTGAATTTGAGCGCAAACGTATCATAGAGGCGAACCAAGCTTCCACCTATTAATTGTACCGAAGCCTAACCAGAAAGCCAAATATATCCTAGACAACCTAAACATGCAGAGAAGCAACACATAGGTCCCACTTCGCACTTTTTTAAAATAATGCATGATTCATTCTTATTTTATCGTAGATGATAGATTTCAAAAACAAAACTGGAAGTAAATTGCATTTTGAGTTGCCTGCAAATAAGTGTTTATTTAATGTCATTAACTAGTCATAAGTGTAACGATGCTCACAAGAGAATGATAGTTGAAGCATAAAAGAAATCATCAAACAAACAAATATGAAACACATTTAAGTCAACATAACTTAAGAACTTTCAACAAAAAAAGAGGTATTTTAGTAACATGAAAATTTCTATAAACAAATTTTCCTAATCAAAATAATTTCACTCTCCTCTTTTTCATCTAATGAGCTTTCCGTTTCAGCAGTTTCTTATTCCATAGGTTCCTGCAAGGCATTAATCTTCTTTCACAGGTTCCATAGATTCTTTTAAGATAATCAGTAACATAGGCATTATGATTGCAAGGCATAAGCATCAACTTAGTCTGGATGGCCAGCCCACAGCAGCCATAACTTAAAGGCTATGTCTCAAAGCACGCTACAGAAAGGATATAGAGGACTTATCTTTGGTTGTAGCCGATGATGAACTACACATAACCGATGCCAGGGGCAAGGCTCGATGAGGTAGAAGGACCTCCAACCACGCAAGCGATAGGCGCCACCAGCAGCAGCACCGGGGACCTACACGATGGCTATGGTGATGTTGACTTGCAATTGATTCATTCTCAACAAAATCTAAATATACAACATTGGATAGTGTCCAATATAAAATTCATAGTTATCTTTTTAGATACTAGCATGCAAAGGCGCGACGGCACGCGGCACACGTCAAAAAGCTAATTTGTGCCTTTGTTATTAAGCAAAGGGAAGGCGTGTTGGTGTTTTTAAACTTGATTTTGCATTTTTATTTTATAGCTTGCTGATATTCTTGATCGTTGAGTTTAAGTAAATGATAATCAAGTACATAAATTCAATGACCTGTAAAGTCAATTAAACCTCTGCCGCTAAGTATTGTATGTCTTGAGAAACCTTAAAGTGAATAACACAAAAGAAAAATACACATAGATAGCTACACTGGGTGAAGTGTGTGTATATCACTCCCTAATCCAACGCTTTTACACCTATGCGAAGTAGGAAATGTAAACAGTGCAAATGATAAAGATTGGATAAAAGTAGATAATGTTCAGTTCAATCTTGAGAAAATAATGTTGCTGGCAGGGGAACACATAGTCAGATTCAGTAAGGCAAAATAAATTGTTAAAAAAAAGAAAAAAGTCAACACACCTAGATATATATGATGAAGTAGAACTCGAGGTAACTGGAACACGATGCCCACCATCAAGTGATCTAGGAGACTCCAAAGAAAGAAGAGCATGTTTATGACAATAAACAAAAAAAAGAATAATGAATCAGGATCCAAAGAGTAGGAGTCCCACCTATAGAGCATACCAACAAAAAAACACTAAAATAAGACTAATAAATAAAGATCGATGAGCAAAGTGAATAAATAAGAAAGAGAAACAAAAAGGTCATCATCCAATGATAAAACAATACACTTTTCTTTACAAATCTCTAGACAACAACACATGCACAACATAAAAGGGTGACCTTGCAAGAAAAAATAATAAAAGTAAATAAAAATGCAAAGGCACACCAAGAGGAGAAAGATGGCAAAACACTAACTGAATAGTCGGTGCTTCTACATGGGATTGCACTTTCCATACAAATGATTTCAAAGAACACTGATTTGCATTCACTATAAAGATGACATATTCCGCAGAATTTAAGTGGTTGCATAACTTTGGATTCTTTGATTTAAGATAGAGAGAGGCTCACTTTGTTATTTTTTCATCCAATTCATGTCGCGTGATGCTACTTAATCGGAGGATGCCAATTAAAATTTACTTAACCTCTATAAATGATAATATTGTGACTAATTCATAATAGACTTCAGTTCAGTTGATGCACTAAGGAGGAGATAAATGAATAAATAAATTAATCAAAAACAGTCCTAGTATCTACCACGAACAAAACAATAAAAAAGGCATATAAATATACCCCACTAAAAATAGCGCGTACAATCACCGACTAATCGGCATACCAACACGAATGATCCACACGATAGAGAAAACTTGACAATTATTCTGGATAAAGAAAACAAATCATGCCGACATAGGCCCCGGTAGAAGTGGATCATAGAGAAGGAGGAGAAAAAGAGTAGACCTGAAGATCTGTGCACGAAGTCGTGGCAGGTAGGAAACATACTCTTCCGTAAAACATGAAACTAGAAATCACAAAGAAAGAAGGATGCATAAGCAGCACGCGAAGACCAAGAACGGGGCAAACACATAAGAATATTAAAAAAAAAACATGACTGAACACACCACAAGCAAGAATAACCAGAGCAAGATATGTGTTACCTTGTGAACCAAACAGAAACAGTAGTGTCCAGCAAGCTTCAGAGGTGCACGAAGATCCCAAAGCCGCCAGCAAACTAGAAGAAAGAATCAAGAAGTAAAAAAAAAACAGCGCAACATATATATAACAGAAGATGATCCATTAGTAGTAGCTAGCGAGGCGATAGACAAAAAAGTAGAGAGCACAAAGTTACACAAAAATAGAAACAACAAGAAACATGAAACATTTATTTTAAATTTGAGCGCAAACGTATCATAGACAACCTATTAATTGTACCGAAGCCTAACCAAAAAGCCAAATATATCCTAGACAACCTAAACATACAGAAGCAACACATAGGTCCCAATTCGCACTTTTTAAAAATAATGCATGAGTCATTCTTACTTTACCGTAGATGATAAATTTCAAAAACAAAACTGGAAGTAAATTGCATTTTGAGTTGCCTGAAAATAAGTGTTTATTTAATGCCATTAGCTAGTCATAAGTGTAACGATGCTCACAAGAGAATGATAGTTGAAGCATCAAAGAAACAAATATGAAACATATTTAAGTCAATATACTTCCTATGCATGGACATCTTGTAAGAAAAACTTAAGAACTTTCAACACAAAGAGATGTATTTTAGCAACATGAAAATTCCTATAAACAAATTTTCCACTCTTAAAATAATTTTCAGTAGCATTATAGACAAACTCAACAATATAATTATCACATAAAGCATGCTTTTTATGATCTACAAACAAAAAAGTTTCACTATCATGGCCACAAGTATAGCAAGCATCAATTTCATCAAATAAGATATTTCAAAATAGTTCATAGGATTATAGCACTTATCAATATAGCATTCATCCTCCTTCGGTAAACATGAAGGACAATCATATAAAGTATGAGTCAAAGAGTTACTCTCATTAAAAGGTAGGCATGAGTAGCTACTCCATTCTTCCTCCTTTTGTTCGTCACTCTTCTTTTTTTCATCTAATGAGTACCTGCAAAGCATTAATATTCTTTCACAGGTTTCATAGATTCTTTTCAGATAATCATTAATATAGGCATTATCATTCTAAGGCACAAGCATCATCCAGAGAAATCTTAAAGTGAATAACACAAAAGAAAATACACTACACTGGATGAAGTGTGTGTATAACACTCCCTAGTCCAGCGCTTTTACACCTATGCGAAGTAGGAAATCTAAAAAGTGCAAATGATAAAAAGCTTGTATAAAAATAAGGAAGTAGATAATGATAGCAGTAAAATCTAAGTCAACAAAATTCTGCACTTTTTATAATGCCCAGACTTAAAATACAAAATTGTGAAGTGGAGCAGCGTTCCTCTTTACGACATATGCATATATGGTTGCCATGCCATATGGACTGAGGAACGCTGCTCCATGTGAACATAAAATTATTCTCCATCCTTCAATGCAAGTAAGACTCATACCCTCAAGCGTCTGAACCGGGACGCTTTATAAACAATGACATTGATATTGAACTTTTACATAAAAATATCAATGACAGTGAACCAATATTACAAAGTAAAATCTTAACTTCAAAAGATTTTAAGGGGCTTCACAATATAATTTTTGTGTGCGGCTAGAAGAATAATTGCATGTACTGCTACATATGAGAAACTGATAATAAAAATGGATGTTCTCACCAAAAAGCTACAGATTTTGTGTGCTCCAGTGATAATGTTAGTTTTTAAGGAAAAGTAATGAGCTTTTTAACCAAAAAAGGTAATAAGTTGAGGGTTACATTCCTTTGTTTTGATTCTCTTTATTTATGGTCCTTTCAACAGTGAACGTTTGCAGAAAATATTGATGCAATCAGGATACAAGACCACATCAGAGGAATCAACCTAGTCACTTTTTCCAAAATAGCTAGCAAATGGAAATAAATAGTACTCGCTAATAGAAGCTTCTTATGCTGTTTTCTTTGAGGAAAAATTCCAAGTGCATCTAGCATTAATTCATCAAGTTCTGTAAAGCCAACATGTACTTAAATAGTTATATTCTGGTGAAAGCCACAATGAAACACACCTTTTGTCTGCAGTAATGTAGCAAATAATCAGATGAGAATATGTTAAACACACCTTTTGTCTGCAGTAATGTAGCAAATAAGCACACGGAACCCAACGCTTGCAGCTTGCTTTGGCAAGGACCGCGCCATCATGAAACATGATGAATGTGTCACTCATGGAGCTCACAATGATCAGCGTCAACAAAAGCACGACCTGAGCACTCAGGCGTGTCAGTTTTGGCCTTCGCCAATGATCCTCCCTCACTCAGCTCCTGGCAACATTGCAAGTGGCGGCCATTTCCTGCACTTGGCGCATACCCACCACATAGATGAAGATTAATTTCAGCCAACGTGTATCTCCTCATCTAAGAATGCGAAGGAAATAGCAATTACTTCATCTTGCCGAGCCGTTATATGCATGTGAATTATTTGCGGAACAAGATATTATTCTGGACATTAACTGTACATCATTGGATAATATGTATTGAACTTCATCAAAAGATTAGAAATGAAAAGCCACTTAAAAAACTGATATCATAAGCTCGATAACTGTCAAGCTAATCTTTATTGGATTGCAGGGCACCCCAAAAATGTCCCAAGTGCTCCCATCTATGTCAAGAGAATGGCAAGCAGAATTTTTCAACTAAAAGTAAGCATCTGCTCATAAAAAGAGTGCATCTTGACTCATATGGCTTGTTTTGAGCCTTTCGGTATGGAATCTGCTGATGACACTCTAGATGACACCAACATGGTACATTACCTCAACAACTACAAGGATTGCCCACTTCTTTCATTCATGTCAAAGCAATGGAATTCAGAAAGTTCATTTTTGAAGCCTTCGAATGGAGAACCACCTCCTCCATAGTTTTCAAATTTTAATTAGAATCGACAAGAACAACACATGATCTGCTAAACGCTAACAACCTACATAATCATGGAGCAGTTTGGCCTTGCTAACCATGCAGCAGCTTGGCTTGGCTAAATCATAAAAAAAGGCCAGTCCGAACAAACTTAAGACATAGAGAAATGGCGAAAGAAAGATAGCTCTCAAGATAAACAACATAACACACATCTGAATGCATGATAGATTTCAGAACTAATTTTAGAGAACAATTGCACACATTAAAGTAGTTTGCTGTGGTAGTTGTTTATATCTCATGAGCCAAAAAATGCGGTGGCTGGTGCCCTTATCTCTAAAAATGATGGTGTACCATGTTCCCCACATTTCTACATTTTGTTTTCTGATAATCACGTCTCTCTAGGTACAGGCTTTCGGCAAGAAAAAATTTACATGAGAAAACACATTTATGAGCCAATAAACACAAAAAACTGAATTAGATGAGAATACATGACTTGTTGCACGCCTAACATCAGATATTCCATAAATAAATGTGTGTTAGCATACATGGACTATAGAGAAAGAACTTGACATACCTAGTTGAATTTTTTACAGCCTCGTACCTAGAAGCCTGGGAAGAAATAACATCTGACATGAGTTTTTGGCCCACTGCATTATGTCCAGTATGCATGTGTGCCACCCTTAGTTACCACAGTCAATTTGATTTTCAGATTGGGGTGCACATGTGTTGACTGAAACCAAACCATAATCAAGATACGATGTATGTAAATAACTTGGTAGCAGGCTCCGGATCAGCAGGATCATGCAAAAAAGGTTGTGTGAAGTTGTAGATCATGTAAAGGCCCCTTATTTAAATTGAACTGTTAAATGCGCTATTATTATAGAATATATTGATGGACATGAGAAAGTACGCAATATGGCAACAAATATATATTTCTTACCAATCTCAGGAGGGCATACCATATGTTGGTCTTTGGTGGCATTCTATCGAACATTTGGCACGCAGCAAAGTGACATGATACTGCAAAACACTGTATGGAAGATGAGAGCAGGGATATTGCTATCAAAGAAAATTAACAGTATAAATCCATGGGGAATGAAATGAAGCCCAAATATGCGACAGTCACCATGGGTTTGTGTGGCCGCTGCTGTGGACAACTTGCTAGGAGGCGCGTGAGTCATGACGGCCAGAAAGCTCACGACGGCTGGATGCATGCCCTCGGCGAATCCCTGCTCACCGAGTCCGGTGTCCTGGAGTGACAGGATGGGTAGAGCAGGGCCTGGAGCGGCCCTTGGAAGGTAACGTCCCGATCACGCTCCGTCCGACAGGCCGGTAGACCTCGGCACGGAGACACAAACCCGATCACGCTCCGTCCGACAGGCCGGTAGACCTCGGCACGGAGACGCCCGAGGCCGGACTCCGGCACGGGCAGGGTAGGTGGGTACAGCCATGCATCGGACATGGTGGAACAAACCTCTGATTCTTGGAGACAGGAAACGGTATGCTAGAATCCTTCACTGCTTGAGCTAATCATCAGGAGACGAAGATAATGGGGATTATATGGAGACTATTAGTAGCCAAAAGTGGTAGCTGGTACTGCATAATTGAGGAGATGAAAAGGCCCATAAATGGAGGAGGCGGAGATAAATTACGAAGAAGACGAAGGGTACACTGTCAGGACACATTTTTTAGACACCAGATGGGATGACGTGGACACCAGATGGCATGTTGTGGTGAGTCTGGTGAGGTGGCATAGCTGCATGCTTAGAGAAATAGGTTAGTGGGGATCTCCTATTTAGATATAGTAGATTATGAACAGTTGAGCACTACCAAAGCTAAGAGCACACAATACCTTGATTAGTAGCTTCACGCATTTTAGTGATGGAGCATAAATAGATATAAGGAGAGGAGTACAGATAACACTCACAATCTTATTGCACTGAGAAGAAACATAAAGGAAAATTAGCATGTATTCTTAAATGGCAAAGTGGTTGCATATGTACTTCTAAAGAACATGCATTTGAGTAATTTCCTTCTATAACTTTGTTATTTTCTTGTCCCAGTTCATGCCGCGTGATACTACCTAATAGGAGGATGCCGTAGTATTATGACCGACTCATGATAGACTTCAATTCAGTTGATGCACTAAGGAGGGCCAAAGAGATAAATGAATAAATAAACTAATCAACCAAGTATCTGCAGTTGAATTTCGGTAGTTAGATAACTACTAAGTTGTCGATTGATCACCAAAAAAAGAAATTTATGATTAAAGAGGAACATCATCTAGCGTGACATGAGCATTTTTAAGTCTGTTGAATCATACCGAAAAAAGCAAACATCTAGACAAATAACATCCACTTGATGAGAAGATAATGCTATAAATAGAATGATTTTCACCAATAAATCAAAAACATCATCTAGCGTGACATGAGCATTTTTTAAGTCTGTTGAATCATACCAAAAAAATGCAAACATCTAGACAAATAACATCAGCTTGATGAGAAGAGAATGCTATAAACAGAATGCTCTTCACCAATAAATCAAAAACTATTGGTATTTAGCAACACTTGGGGACAATCATTTTGAACAGAACTATGTAGAAGCATGACCATGATACACTTTCAGATTAAATTACAGTATAAAGAAATTCAAACCTCCCTGTAAAGTTCAGGAAGGCTCTTTATTGATGGTCTAATGGTTTCGTAGATATTATTTTTTAATAACCCTTAGAAGAATTTGTACGATGATACCGTGCAAATGAGTCAAGTTTACTGTGATGGCATTGGAACAAAGCTACCAGGATCTATTCCAAGTTGTTTGGTAGCTACTCTATATGGAATAGAATCAGATAATGTATAAATAGGAAGGAAAAAACACAAAGCCCCAACATTTGGTAAAGACACACAATATATTTACTGGATTTTTATACCATAGAGGACTATGTGTAAATTTATCAGGGAATGTGATGGCAGTTCCTTCTGGTCGCATGACACACTGGATGCAGTTTCTTTTATGTTGCTCGAATCGTGCTTGATTTTCCTACATGAAAGAATGAGAACGTAATGCAATTGGCATTACAGTTATGAAAGGAGGGGAGGACTACTAGTACATTCTACCAGTTTTACCTACAGTACTACTAGTACATTCTAGAACCTATTGACTAAATTCCTAAGCAAGGGTTATTCTCACAAGGTGGACTGTCATTGCTGAAAGCAGAGATGCCTTCCATATCATCATCGAGTTCCCAGTAATACTTGTTTATCACATCCCGGATTTGAGCCACAAGTAGATAGATAGACAACACCTTCATACATAATGGTCTATATTGCAATATATTCATGGTAGAAGAAAAACATTAATTCACATACAAAGATAGTTACTAATGTAGTTCACGATAGCTTATTTACTTGATAGTATGATAGAACTAAAGCATCAATCCACATATAAAGATAAGTACTAACGAAGTGCATGATAACATTTACATTGGTCGTAGAAAGTAAACTATATAGGTTATATAGATAGGCTTGCTCTCTTAACGTGTAGTTTAGTTTTTTAGCCTTATGTTGGTACACATAACATTGTATTGCATCACCAGATTCTACTTGCCCAGAAGATCAACCAAATTCTTAGTCCACACATAGTAAGAGAGTCACAAATTGAGAGACAACACAAATGGACAACACAAATGAGCCACAAGTAGATAGATAGACAACACCTTCATACATAATGGTCTATATTGCAATATATTCATGGTAGAAGAAAAACATTAATTCACATACAAAGATAGTTACTAATGTAGTTCACGATAGCTTATTTACTTGATAGCATGATAGAACTAAAGCATCAATCCACATATAAAGATAAGTACTAACGAAGTGCATGATAACATTTACATTGGTCGTAGAAAGTAAACTATATAGGTTATATAGATAGGCTTGCTCTCTTAGCGTGTAGTTTAGTTTTTTAGCCTTATGTTGGTACACATAACATTGTATTGCATCACCAGATTCTACTTGCCCAGAAGATCAACCAAATTCTTAGTCCACACATAGTAAGAGAGTCACAAATTGAGAGACAACACAAATGGACAACCTTCATGCCGATCAAGCACATTCTTCGTGCATATAAGAGAAGCACATGTTTTCTTTTTTTCATAAGAAAGTTGACATCACTGATTTCTCACACTACATAATTTAAATATTTAAGTTAGTCATCTTAAGTATTTTTATGTAAATAAATATAGCAAAGGCAATGAGTAGTAGATGTGTGAGGTCAGTGTTGCTTTCTGGCAAGAAAATGGAAGCGGAAACATATGAATAAACATGTATACATGTGGCATTACTAATATTTTTTGGCTTTGGAAAACCTGTGATATGGAATTTAACCATTGGAATCATATATGAACTGAACAATGTGCATTGTCTAAAGCTAGCATAGCATCTCTTCATATTTATTCAACCAATTCAATCACTCGATAAATTAACTAAGCACTGGACCCCTAATCATAGATATATTACCTGCGTACATCATTGATGAGACAGATATCTCCCTCAAACTGAGCTCATCATCCAAATGCATCCAAGCATGCTTACTGACCTGTACTTGGAGATGCAGTTGCTTCTGATACTCAATGGCCTCATCAAGAATTGATGCCTAACCTCGCAGACCAACGCAAACATGAACCCATTAATTTCATCACAAACATAAACTCAGCAACCCCAAATTCAGGGACAAAGAAAGAAGGAAAAATGGTGTGACTTTGTTGGGACTGGGCATCAGGCTCTGCAACATCTGCAATCTTCCAGCCGATCGACCCAGTCAACGATCAACCCTAACAAGCAATTAATAATTAGCACCTGAACTGGGCAATAAGAGAAAAGCAATGGTCACGAGGCAAGCAAGGTCATCAACTTCTCGGAATGGTTGTGCACCTCAGCGGTGCGGATCCACTTGTTGACCCCATGTGTGCCACCCCACCTTGCTCTCACGGAAACTCTAAAAGAAACAAACAAAAAGGAATCGTCATAGGCAAAGTACTCTGTAGAACATCATCGAGAGCGGGCTCAAGGATGATGCATTGGAATTTACTCATGTCTTATCACTATATACAAATGGCTATAAACGTGGAACAAATTTAAAGAAATGAGCTGGCGGTAATAAAGGCCGGATAGTTACAGATTTGCAGCAACGTTCCACAGAAATTTGTTTCCTCTAGTAACTTAGCGCTTGAGTAGACTCTAGAATATAGACAAATATATTGCTAGAGTCATAAGTACAAAGGTGTCATTTTTTTAATGTATACAATGAATAATAGGATCCAATAATGGCAACAAAGTACACATCGAGAAAAGAAAATCCATACCTTATGATTTAGCATTAACACCCGATAAGTGGCTATCAATTTTCTTATGTTGGCGCAATGTTATTTTACTTTCATTGGAGATCTGCAGGCACGCTGAAAAGAAGAAAATAAGCGTTATTTTTTGCATATCCAAAATTTCAGTATATCAACTGGTTTACAGAATATATTTTCACGTTAAACATATACAAGCAGGAAAAAATCAGAAGGGTTAATGCAATGTTTATGGACAAGATAGTTCTTTTGCTTGGACACACACATAATCCGAGATGGAAAGGGGACTATCCTACACTGTACTGACATGTTTTCAAATTTAAATCTGAAATGAGGCATAATGGAAAGTTGCACTGGTTACTTAAGCAACAACAAATTATTGTTTCCTTCAGACTGACTATGATCACAGGCATCACGTAGTTCATGCATTTGAAAAGCTAATCAGATTGCATCAAATCTCTTGCCATTTAATAATATATATTGATTACTGCCTCTAGTGGACCAACTCATACAAGTAATAAATCCCTGGTGAAATATAATAATTAACACTTGGTGTAACAGAAATTCATTCATGATTAATTAATTACCTGATGGAAGCAACACGCGCTTATGCAGATACGCCTGCACCTAGATCTGAACATAGCAGAGCAGAGGCACCTCGTTTTCCATATATCCCCCACACATCAGAAAATTCGGAGGCATCCGCTGCCTCTGCTCCTTGCACCATAGCTGCTGAGGCATCCCAAACGAGCCTCTCGGGAACTGTCTCCCCTGGGTCGATGGGGTATAATGCTTCTGAGGTAACCTGTTGCATAAAGCAACAGACAGGGCCATGACATTCAGCTATGAATGGCACAGGAACATAGCAATTGTGCATCTACATCAATGCTAAATCATGAAAAAGTGAGACATGGTTGTTCAGGTGAAGTATTTTACCTAGACAGCAACCATTGCAGATTGGCAAGTGAAAGGATTCCTCAAATCTAAATGTCAGAACCAGTATCCGTGATTTGCCCGAAATTGTCCACAACCAATTGGGTTGAAAACCACCTGCAAAAAATTGGTATTGAGAAGACATTAACACGACATAATCACAGGGTGGAAGAGAGAGATCTCGCAAGAAAGGAGAAAAATGCAGATAGAGGGTAGGGTAACCTTGCTGAGGTCCATGGGGGTGAGCCGCAGGAGACGAAGCATATACGCAGGGTGTCGGAGGGGGGCGACGAGGGCGGAGTCCGGCGAGGCTAGGTGGTGGCGAGCTAGCTCAGTAAGAGAAAACATTTAGCAAAAACTATAATGTTTCTTTACAGGGTTGGAGCGAGCATGCAATGTGTGACACTCAATAATTCAAAAAAGTATGTTGGCTACTAAAAAACGGGTATCACATTGATCCAACTGAACTTGTTGTGATCGATAAACATATTACATATTATCTGAATTCATTGGTTCATGTTCGGTGCAGGATGGCTAGGAAAATTCAGTCCAACAGAGTATATATCTCCAAAGTTTCATATATATAGCAGTACAACTTCGAGAAGCACTGCCTTACAATATTAGATAATACTGAACAACGGTGATTTCACACATATATTAACTAACTGCTTTTATTAGGGCAGTACAGTTTGTTACAGTTTTACCAGGTAAGGTAAGAAAGACAGAGGATAAGCAGAGCTAATTCAATAACTCCTATCAAATACTATCATATATGGATGCATGCATCTACAATATAAAAGCTTCCATTGTCCAGAAAAAATCAAATACGATCTTGTTTCTTAAGGATGACCATTTGCAGACCTAACACAAAAAATCTGGTTTGTTTTTACTAACAAATCAATGGAAAATATGACCAACAATACAATATGCAATAAGGTAACAATGCGTTGTTTTTATTAACAATCTCTTGGTCATCTATGGTGAGGAGATGATTCATGACCTGTAGAAACAAAAGAAAATTGCTACTGACATGAGATGAAATCCAAAGTAAAATCAAATTTAAGTCTAGCTTATGGCCCACTGCCATATCACCATTAGAAAATAAGGACATTACCGAACAAACCATATGTTAGAAATCTTAATCTAAGTTCAGTGGAAAAAATGCATCGGTCATCTATGGTGAGGAGATGATTCATGACATGTATGAAAAGAATGGCTACTGACAGGAGATGAAAACCAAAGAGAACCGAACTTATACCACACAGAAGTCTAGCTAATGGCTCAGTGCCTATCACCATTAGAAAGATAAGGACATTACCGAACAAACTGTATGTTAGAAAGCTCCGAATAAGGTATGTTCTGTGGAAAAATAAGTTGATCCAACCATGACTTCTACCGGTAAATGCTACTTTATCTGAAGCAGAAAATGCAGTAGACCCAGCATAGAAGGATGGAATATACATGATAGCAGTAAAATCTAAGTAAACAAAATTCAGCACTTTTTATGATGCCCGGACTTAAAATACAAAATTGTAAAGTGGAGCAGCGTTCCTCTTTACGACATATGTATATATGGTTTCCATGCCATGTGTACTGAGGAACGCTGCTTCATGTGAACATAAAATTATTCTCCATCCTTCTACGCAAGTAAGACTCATACCCTCAAGCGTCTGAAGCGGGATGCTTTATAAACAATGGCATTGATATTGAACCTTTATATAAAATATCAATGACAGTGAACCAATATTACAAAGTAAAATCTTAACTTCAAAAGATTTTAAGGGTCTTCACAACATAGTTTTTGTGTACGTCTAGGAGTATAATTGCATGTACTGCTACATATGAGAAACTGGTAATAGAGATGGATGTTCTCACCAAAAAGCTACAGATTTTGTGTGCTCCAGTGATAATATTAGTTTTTAAGGAAAAGTAATGAGCTTTTTAGCCAAAAATGGTAATAAGTTGAGGGTTACATTCCTTTGTTTTGATTCTCTTTATTTATGGTCCTTTCAACAGTGAACGTTTGCAGAAAATATTGATGCAATCAGGATGGAAGACCACATCAGAGGAATCAACCTAGTCACCTTTTTCCAAAATAGCTAGCAAATAGAAATAAATAGTACTCACTAACAGAAGCTTCTTGTGCTGCTTTCTTTGAGGAAAAATTCCAAATGCATCTAGCATTGATTCATCAAGTTCTGTAAAGCCAACATGTACTGAAATATTTATATTCCAGGGAAAGCCACAATGACAACAATAATCGGATGAGAATATGTTAAACACACCTTTTGTCTGCATTAATGTAGCAAATAAGCACACGGAAACCAAAGCTTGCAGCTTGCTTTGGCAAGGACCACGCCATCATGAAACATGATGAATGTGTCACTCATGGAGCTCGCAATGATCAGCGTCAACAAAAGCACGACCTGGGCACTCAGGCGTGTCAGTTTTGGCCTTCGCCAATTATCCCCCCTCTCTCAGCTCCTGGCAACATTGCAAGTGGCGGCCATTTCCTGCACTTGGCGCATACCCACCACATAGATGAAGATTAATTTCAGTCAACGTGCATCTCTTCAACTAAGAATGCGAAGGAAATAGCAATTACTTCATCTTAACGAGCCGTTATATGCATGCGAATTATTTGCGGAACAAGATATTATTCTGGTCATTAAATGTACGTAATATGTATTGAACTTCATCACAAGATTAGAAATGAATATACACTTAAAATACTAATATCATAAGCTCGATATTAACTGTCAAGCTAATCTTTATTGGATTGCAGGGCACCCCAAAAAATGTCCCAAGTGCTCCCATCTATGTCAAGAGAATGGCAAGCAGAATTTTCAACTAAAAGGAAGCATCTTCTCATATAAAAGAGTGTATCTTGACTCATGTGGCTTGTTTTGAGCCTTTCGGTATGGGATCTGCTGATGACACTCTAGATGACACCAACATGGTACATTACCTCAACAACTACAAGGATAGCCCACTTCTTTCATTCATGTCAAAAGCAATGGAATTCAGAAAGTTCATTTTTGAAGCCTAAACGAAGGGAGAACTACCTCCTCCATAGTTTTCAAAATTTAATTAGAATCGACAAGAACAACACATGATCTGCTAAATGCTAACAACCTACATAATCATGCAGCAGCTTGGCCTGGCTAACCTGCAGATGCTGCAGTTGCAGATGCCCCTGCATTTGGGGCAGGTCCAGCCCACCTACTTGGTCATCTCATCCGACATCCGCGTTCTCACCGTACCTAAACAAGTCATGAAGAAAAGCCAAGGAACCAGATCAGACCAAGAAGCTCTACAGGAATAACAGATTTATTCGTTCATCATATAATAGCAATGCCATTTAGTACAATACAATCAGCTCTCTGACGATGGTCAGTCAGTTTGCTCGATCAGGGAGATAATAATCGCTTGAAACCGTGAAGAAATCCATTTAGTTAGTACCTGTTGAGCAGGCACTTGTGGCAGAAGTGGAATGGACAGAGCCCCTTCCCGGGCTGCTTCTGCTTGCAAGACACCGCAAAGTCCGTTGTTTTCTGACGGCACTGAAAAAACAAAAAGATAACCGAATCCGGAGCCAGCAGAGCAACCCAGGGGACACTTGCAGATCAAGAATGGAGGAGGAGATGTGCGACGACAGCCGATAGGCGCTCACCTGGTGGCAGGTCTTGCCGTTCTCCGGGTCGTAGATAAGGCTGCCAACCGTACGAATTCCGGGGCACGGGTTGCGCTTGCTTGGCCTCCTTCTCCCCCGTCTGCGTCGGCAGGGCCACGTTCTCATCACCGCCGGCGCCTTTCTTGGCCATTAATACGCGCTGGAGGAAGGTGGGGAGAGGTAGAGCCGAATTAAGAAGCTCAAGAAGCTGAGGGAAGGGATGTCTCGCCTCGCCGTCGTCGGTTGTGGCGGATTCCGGACAAGAAGATTAGAGGCGACCGAAACCCTAGCCATGGAGGTGGGGAGAGGCCTTGAGCGCCGGATATGAGTGGGGGCGGAGTTTGGGGGCAGGGGAGATGGTGCGCGGCGCCGGGACTTGCCGGAACCGACCGGCGTGGGTGGCGGCGGCGGCGAGAAGATCGTTGGGGGGGGGGGGAGGGGTGGTTTCTCAACGAAATCGCTAACGGCTCTTTTGGCAACTTTTTTTTTTCGCACCACGAAGGTGTTTGTTTCACGGCTGTCAGGCCTAAGTCTGAATTTAACTGAATAATTCGACACCTTCCCTGTTCCTACGTGCCAGATCAATCGATCATCGTTGATCTTGTATCCAGCGGCTATCTGATTCAGTTACTTACCGATTCGCTGCACGACTCGTCAAAGTCCGATCATCATCCAACGGTCACCAAACTTCTAAGGGTCGTTGTTCATCTTTCGGCATAATTGTCTGCTTTTAGTTTCTTTTTAGCTTTTAGTGGAGTGTGTGTGGCTATAAAAGCCAGTGGATCCCAACCGATGAGGCATGGTTGTTGATTTTGGCATTAGCCCTAGCCGCCATTGGCGAGTTGTATCTCCCATGTACTCGATTCTTGACGCAATAAACCCTAAATCGGCTGAGTTGTTACTCTGAATTTCCCATGTTTCCACTTAATCTTCAGTGTTTCATAGTCAGTTCCTGACAATTGGTAGCCTACGGTTCTCGATGGCGCGTTGGATCAGGAGCAGGGTTTGGATCTGGAGCAGGGTTAGGGTTGGGATCTCTCGCAAAATCTTCCATCTTTAGCTTGGATCCCGGAGGCGATGTGTTTGATCGTGCAGTGGCGGCCTGGAGTAAGCAAGTTCGGCTACGGTCTGATGAGATCACCCGGTTGCTTTGACACCTTGTCTTAGTAGTAAAATTTTGGTGTTTTCTGCCGAATTGTGTGGCTTGGAGGCGGGAGACGCTGGAGGAGCGATTGGTGGCGGTAGCAAGGTGATCTGGTGATTAACACCTACCCACCCAAAACCCGTTCTTTTGTCAATCGCTAACGGCTCTTTTGGCAATCTTTTTTTTCTCGATTTCTCGATTTGATCACGTCCGTTTAGTATAACTCAAACTGTTAGATTTGCACTTTGTCATTTTTTTTCACATCGTTCGTACCAAATCAAACTAGATAAACTTCAGTCGTATCAAATCAAACTAGATTAACTCAGCGTTGCCTGCCTAGAGCGCTACCGCGCACGTCCGCTGTCCCCTTGCCAGAAAACAAATGCTCTGGTGGGCCGCCACCTTCCCATCATCATCGATACACCGCCCCGTATCGTTTGCAGCCCTTGCCGTCATCAACGACGCTCACCATCACATATTACCCTGTGTCGTTCGCATCCCTAATTATCATCGCTTGCAGTCAATCGTGCTTGTGGTCACAGCCCCCTCGTCGGTGCCGGTGCAGCCTCGCCGCTCCTAATAAAAATGATGATTGTAGTCTGCAACAACAAAAAAGTCGACGTCCGTCCCATTCTAAAGCTCTCCTAATCTCGGCAATACGCGCCTTCGGTTGAAGCTTTTACATCGCCGTTCGCAGTAAAGACGTCAACTCATCATCGCTGCTTGCCCCAACCAATCACTAGTCCCCAGCAATTCGCACTGTTGGTTGAAGCTTCTCCGTCGCCGGCTGATACGTCCCAAACGTATCTATAATTTATGCTTGTTTCATGCTCTTTTAGGTGACATTGTTATGTGTTTTGCTACACTTTTATATCTTTTTACACATATTTGGACTAACCTACTAACTCAGTGCACCCACTGTAAGTTTCTGTTTGTTGATGTCTGTGAATTGCAGGTTTTACCCATATTTACAGAGCTCCAAAAATTCCAACAAAAATATATAAAAAATCAGCGCAACAGAAGCTTCGGGAATCACCGAAGGAGGGCCAGAGGAGGGCCACACCCCTCCCAGGTGGCCAGGGGGCGCGACCCCACCCTAGGTCGCGCCACCAGGGCGCCTGGGGGGAGGGGCCACCCCCTGGTGCCCCCCTTCAGCCTATATTTACATCCTGTCACGGAAACCCTTAGAGAGAGCCTCACATCGCGATTTTCACCTCTGTTTCGCCGCCGCCTCGCTTCCAAGACCGGGAGCACCAGAAGACCTCTTCCGGCACCCTGTTAGAGGGAGGATTGACCTTCGAGAGCTTCTCCACCACCATGAGCGCTTCTCGGATGTGCCGTGAGTAGTCCCCCTTGGACCATGGGTCCATGACTAGTAGCTATATGATGTCTTCTCTCCAATCTTGTGCTTCAATTCTTAGCCCTTGTGAGTTGCCCTACATGATCAAGGCATCTATGTAATTCTTTCTGCTGTTGCTATGTTGTGTTTGCTGGGATCCGAGGGATTATGAGATTATGATCAGATTGTGATGAGTTATATATTTGGTTTTGTTGGATATGTGCCTGATGGCGGAGAAGTTAATAGGTTTAGTTGGGTTGCCTTCCCTGTTAACCGCGCCAACCCCCACAAGTCTAGGGGATCAATTGTAGCTTTTCGATGAATAAGGATGTCGATCCCAACGAGGAGCAGAAGGTGTTGATAAGTGACACTGGATAAGGAAAGACTGCAAACACTCAAAGGTAAATATTTAGGGGTTTTTGGTTTAAGCAACAGAAAAGTAAGAGACGGGCAAAGTAAACAGGGTAACTGAGGAGTAGCAAGTGGCCCAATCCTTTTACAAGGATAAGCCTAAGAACTGAACTTATAAAGGCTAAAGCGTTCTCGAGAAAACACGGGAGAGATAGTCTAGTCACTTTCACCATACTCTGCCAAGTAATATGTATTGTGTGATAAGTATCGGTGGGTGGATCAATGCTAGTACACCTTCTAGACTAAGATAAGTGTACTCTTATGATTACACACCTTGCAAGCATCCGCAAATACAAGGTAGTAATTAAGGCATAAGCCTAACCACAGCATTACGATCAAGGATCCATAACTCCCTTGTGCGAAAGTCTGCGAACTGGGGTTCAGGTTTCTGTCACTCCGGCAACCCACCATAAGCATCCTTTGTGCACAATGTTTCCCTCTAGGCCCATTAAAGGTGAAGTGTTATGTGTTCGACTCACATAACACCACTAGAGAAATAACAACACAACTTAAGTATCACACAGCACATAATACTTCAACATCATATGACTACTAACAACTAGACTGCTCCCATGTTCTCAAGAACTAAAGTAACTACTCACAAGACATAAAAGAGATCATGATCAGAGGTGATAAATAGGTGATGAACAATCTGGACACAATAATATTTCTCCAACAAAACTCAATAGCATTCACCACAAAGTAGTAATCAACACCAACAGAGTAGAGGGGATAGATAGTACGGATTACAACACAAGTTGCAATTGTGAGATGAGATTGGATGTAGATGGAGATAGTGCTGATGTTGGGGATGATGTTGATGATGATCTCGATGATGCCCGTGACGATGATGATGATGATGGCGACGATCTCCCCTTCCGGGAGGTGATCTCCCCGGCGGAATCTCTCCGTCGGAGATTGGTTTTCTCCTCTGTAGGTTTCCGCACCGTGGCGGCGGCGTCTCGCGAAAGCAGCTCTTGTTTAGGGGTTTCTACCCCCAAGGGGTTATATAGGCGAAAGGGGGCACCGAGAGGGGCCACCAGGCACCCAGGAGGGTGCCTGGCGCGGCCAGGAAGGGGAGCCACGCCAGGCACCCTTCTGGCTGCCTGGTGGGTCCCCTCACCTTCTCCTTCGGTGACTCCCAGTCATTTGGCATAAAAATGCTCCCCGTAAAATTTCATCGTATTTGGACTTGATCTGCTTCAGCAACTTGGTTTCCACTTCTTCACCGCTGAATCCTGGTTCTGCTGTTTCGGCACCGGAAAGTTGTAAACTGTGTAAAATAAGCCAAAACAACATAAGAACAACACTTTAAAGTGGAAAATATCAATGAATAAGGTGAAATCACAATATAAAATAGTGATGCTTTTTGGACGTATCAACTCCCCCAAGCTTAGACCTCGCTTGTCCTCAAGCGATTACTGAGCTCGGTAAACCTGTCCACAAGTTTAGAGAGTGAAGTGTCGATAAAAAGAATACGAACAAGAAGCATCAAGATTCCTCACCAAACTTAAGCATCCTCAACAGCAACCTCAACTCATAAGGTCCTTATAAGAAGTAGTAACAATTATAACAAAGTAGGACCTGGAAAACTCATCAAATCATGAAAAACATAGCCTTGGTCAAGGAACAACTAATAGCTTTTACTTTTGCTCTTTCTCTTTTGATTTAACAGTTGAAACTTTTGAAAGAACATGCTATTAGTCAAGAAGTGCACATGCCAACACAAAGGAAGATGTCTACTAAGCATAAGCTTTTGCAAACAACTTACTTATCAAAAGATAATGTCAACGAAGATGTGACATGCTAGATCTCAATGCAACTTTATATGCAAGCATCTTTATTAACACCAAGTGTCTGCTCTCTCTCTTTAGAAAGGAAGGAAGAAGGAAGGACTGACTCAACACAAAATAAAGATAAACCCCGAGCAAAAGGGTAAGCAGGGAAAACTCATGTGCCATCTCTAGATCAAACAGAATAAAAACAAGCTTTTGGGAGGTGCATGATCCGTCAACGAATGCTAATAGATAACTCACTCACTTCATGATTTGGACAAGTTTCGAGGAACGGCTCCCATGTGGGGACGATCACATCGCCTTGGATTCCTTTGTTTATCACTCGAAAAAGGGCGAAGGAACTTGTGTGTTTAGTATTTATCTTTTACGAGCTGGGCACTCATGCCAGTCCCTTCTCGTATTAGGGGTTTGCAGATTAGACATGCAATCCCAAGATAAAACTTGTCCAAATTAAGAAGATCATGGGTTACCCACCACTTCCTCATGAGCTGAATCAGTGGCACAAAACAGAAGATTTTGAACATCTAAAGATAGCACATAAGTTATATACTTTAGGAGTGGTAGTGGAATACCACAAGTAGGTAGGTATGGTGGACTCAAGTGGAAGATGTTGGTTTCAGAGTATGGAAGTGCAAGCAGAATTCCGCTTGGTACAGAGTTTTGGCTAGCAAGGCTTTGAGAGAGCAGACAAATGATGACAACTTAGATACAAGCAGTACAAAGCATAAACATTAAGACTAACATGAAACATCAAGTTGTCTTCCTTGTCAACATAACACTTCAAGCATAATAACACAAAGGTTTTGGCTATGTCGCTACTTTGAGAAAAACATGCTTGTTGTTATGACCAAAGCTATACTTGCCAAGATTAAATAAAGTTTTCGAAGCCATACCTGATATAAGGTCAAAACTCCCCATAAGAATCATCTCATGATGTCGATTGCGTGAAGAGAATACCAAGTGTAGCGAAGAAACCAATAAACTTCTCATTAATATTCCTTCATAGACGACTCCGAACTCACTGATACAAAGCTCTCCACAAAAGGAGTGATAGACCTCAAAGCAACACCTATTTCATAAAGTGACCTCCCTAAACATGATAAGACTCTACTTGACTCCTAAAGACAAAGACAAAAGATAAAAGATACCAGGCACTCCCCCAAGCTTGGAACAAGCCACGGGGATGCCATTACCCGAGGATTTTTACTCCTCCTCTTCCTGCTCCTGGTTGTTGGGGATGAACATGCTTTCCCTGGCGAAGCGCTTCCACGGTAAAGGTTCTCCAGTCTCGAAGGTCATCTCGGTCTCCGGGATCCTGCACTCAGTAGCCAAACCCATACGTGAGAACTTGAGTTCATACTCACAGTTCTGGTTCTGAAGATCATAGATTTGTGCTTGTAGTGCGTAGAGCTTGTCTTCTAATGTAGACAAACTCGACAGCATCCCCTTTGTCTCCTTCTTGTGGAAAGTCTTCAACTCGTTCATCATGTCGAAGTTGTCTTCAACACTACGCTCCACCATCTTCTTGTACTTGAAAACCTCTTGTTCCATCTCCTTCAGTCGATCTTCGGTGCTTGTAGGGCTCCAGTTGGAGGGGCTGTTCCTGCAAGTTTGAGGGAAAGATCATATTGATGTTGGACAAATCCCACCGTGATGGGGTTACTTGGCCCTCCTTCTTGTTGAGCGGTGACGGTCTTGACTTCTTTCCTCACGGAGCGCTCCATCTCCGCTTTTCTTGCAGCAATCTCCTCTTCTGTGTCCCATCCGACGTACTTCCTTTGATTGTAGTCTTGCTGTAGTTGTCGTAGACGACGACCCATAAAATCTTCTCCGCTCGAGCCACAAGAAGACATCGCCAATCAACAGCTTTTTCCCATAATTCATACCTTTCCCGATTCTGCTCCTGCCGGAATCTGAAACTGGGCTGCAACATGTTCTTCATGAGTACTTGTGTATATCATGCTTGCATCCACATTGATTGGATCACCTACCATATAATGTTTGAGTCTTTGTCCATTCACAACTTGAGGCTTGGTGCCTTCGAAATTATTGATCTTGATAGCACCGGACCGATATACTTCTTCAATATGAAAAGGTCCTTCCCATCTGGAAAGCAGTTTACCTGGAGAAAACCTGAAACGAGATTTAAACAACAAAACTTTATCACCAACATTAAATTCACGTTTCAGAATTCTTTTATCGTGCCACTTCTTTACCTTTTCCTTGAACATTTTAGCGCTCTCGTAAACTTCACTTCTCCACTCATCTAGAGAAGTCAAGTTCATGAGCCGCTTTTTACCAGCTAATTTTGGGTCAGCATTCAGCTCTCTGACAGCCCAGAAAGCTTTGTGCTCTAACTCTAATGGTAAATGGCAAGCCTTGCCATAGACCATCTTATAAGGAGACATGCCCATGGGGTTTTTGTAAGCAGTTCTATACGCCCACAAAGCATCTCCTAACTTTTTTGACCAGTCCTTTCTAGAACTGTTTACTGTTTTCTGTAAGATCAACTTGATCTCCCTGTTGGTGAGCTCAAATTGCCCACTAGTTTGAGGGTGGTACGGTGATGCAATCCTATGATTGACATCGTACTTGGCTAGAGCTTTCCTAAAATCTCCATGTGTGAAGTGTGACCCTCCATCTGTCATGAGGTACCTTGGTACTCCAAACCTAGGAAAGATTACATCCTTGAGCATTTTCAAAGATGTCTTGTGATCAGCACTCTCAGTGGGGATTGCTTCAACCCACTTGGTTACATAATCAACAACAACTAAGATGTGTGTGTACTTATGTGAAGGAGGAAAAGGACCCATAAAATCAAAACCCCAACAATCGAAAGGTTCGATCACTAGTGAGTAATTCATAGGCATCTCATTTCTCCTGCTAATGTTTCCAACTCTCTGACACTTATCACAAGATAGAACGTACCTTCAGGCGTCCTTAAAAAGAGTAGGCCAATAAAAACCTGATTGTAAAACTTTATGTGCGGTCCTTTCACCAGCATGATGTCCTCCATAGGGACTGTCGTGACATTGTCGAAGAATGTCTTGTTGCTCGTGTTCCGGTATACACCTTCTTACGATCCCGTCCGCACCTTCTTTATAAAGATGTGGATCATCCCAAAAGTAGTGCCTCAAATCCGTGAAGAATTTCTTCCTCTGCTGAAATGTAAAACCTAGAGGCAAAAACTTTGCAACGATAAAATTAGCATAATCTGCAAACCAAGGATCGGAATGAGATTGTACTTTTACAACAGCAAGATGTTCATCTGGAAAACTGTCGCTGACTGGAATAGGATCGTGCGGGATATCTTCCATCCTTGAAAGATTATCCGCCGCCGGGTTGTCTTCTCCTTTTCTATCGAGAATCTGCAAATCAAATTCTTGAAGAAGGAGTACCCACCTAATGAGTCTTGGTTTGACATCCTTTTTCTGCATAAGATACTTAATGGCAGCATGATCAGTATGAATAATAACTTTAGAATCAACAATATACTGCCTAAACTTATCACAAGCAAACACCACTGCCAAGAATTCCTTCTCAGTAGTAGCATAATTCTTTTGATCACTATCAAGTGTTTTGCTGGCATAGTGGATGACATTCAGCTTCTTGTCAACCCTTTGTCCTAAAACAGCTCCAACAGAAAAATCACTAGCATCACACATAATTTCAAAGGGAAAATTCCAGTCAGGTGGTTGTACTATAGGAGCGGTTATCAAGGCTTTCTTAAGAACTTCAAAAGCTTCCTTACAATCTTCGTCAAATACAAAAGGAACATCCTTCTGGAGAAGATTGGTGAGGGGTTTCGAGGTCTTAGAAAAGTCCTTAATAAATCTTCTATAGAAACCAACATAACCTAGAAAACTACGAATACCTTTGATGTCCCTTGGATAGGGCATCCTTTCAATAGCTTCAATTTTTGCCTTGTCCACTTCAATTCCCCTTGCGGAAATCTTGTGTCCAAGAACTATCCCTTCGTTAACCATGAAATGGCACTTCTCCCAGTTGAGCACCAAATTTGTTTCTTCACATCTCTGCAAAACTTTATTAAGATTGTGGAGACAGTGGTCAAAGGAGCTTCCATAGACGGAAAAGTCGTCCATGAAAACTTCTACAATCTCCTCACAGAAACCATGAAATATTGCAGACATACGCCTCTGAAAAGTAGCAGGTGCATTACATAAACCAAAAGGCATACGCCTATAAGCATAAGTACCGTAGGGACACGTGAAAGTGGTCTTCTCTTGATCCGCGGTGTTAACGTGAATCTGGGAGAAGCCAGAATACCCATCAAGATAGCAGAAGTGGGTCGGCCTTATTTAACTTCCTGAAATCAATACACATTCTATAAGCAATAATGGTCCTCTGAGGTATTAGTTCATTTTTATCATTAGGGACAACAGTCATACCTCCCTTTTTTGGAACACAATGAACGGGACTTACCCACTTACTATCAGCTATAGGATAGATGATACTTGCGGCTAGAAGTTTGAGAACCTCTGTCCTAACCACGTCCTTCATCGTTGGGTTCAACCGTCGTTGGTGATCAACAACCGGTTTAGCATCGGGCTCGAGATTGATAGTATGTTGGCAAATGGATGGACTAATACCCTTGAGATCATCAAGAGTATAGCCAATAGCACCTCGGTGTCTGTGAAGTGTCTCCAATAATCGCTCTTCTTCATACCCTGAAAGGTTAGAATTGATAATAACAGGATATACTTTCTTTTCATCTAAATAAGCATACTTGAGCGTATCGGGTAGAGGTTTTAAGTCGAACACCGGGTCTTCTTTTGGTTGCGAGAGGATTCCTAAAGGTTCAACCGGTAGGTTGTGCTTCAGGATAGCAGGTTGTCTTAAAAATATGTCTTCTAGTTCATTCCTTTCCTGCATATGTATATCATTCTCGTGGTCCTCCATAAATTGCTGCAAAGTATCGTTAGGAGGAATAGCAATGGAAGCAATTTCTTCAATAATTTTGTCATTACTTGACAAGTCAGTACCACGAGGCTGCTTAGAAAACTTAGAGAAATTGAATTCATATGGCTCACCGTTGAATTCAACAGAATCTTTACCTTTCTTGCAATCTATTATAGCTCCACAAGTGCTGAGGAAGGGCCTACCAAAGATAATAGGGCAAAAAATATCTTGCACTGAACCAAGTACAAGAAAGTCTGTAGGATATTTTACCTTCCCGCAGAGTACTTCAACATCTCTTACAATCCCAACTGGAGAGATTGTTTGTTTATTTGCAAGATGGATGGTGACATCTATGTCCTCGATCTCACACGGCTGAATCTCATGCATGATTTCTTGATAAAGTGTGAAGGGGATAGCGCTGACGCTGGATCCCAAATCACATAGCCCATAGTAATTATGATCTCCTATCTTGACAGATACAACAGGTGTACCTGAAATTGGGCCTTTGTTCCTGGCTGTGACAATGTTAGTGGCAACAACACTAAAACTAATAGTGGAACCTTCAATATCACTTGTTACCAGATCCTTGACCATTACAACTTGAGGCTGGACCTTGATCGTGTCCTCAGGTTTGTCAGTGGTCCTTCCATTTTTATTTAAAATACCTGTAACAAAAGAGTGCTCCTTTATCCTGGAGGGATAAGGAGGCTGTTCATAAACAACTGCAGGTAAAACAGGATCAGTAACATTAATCTCAATGGTTGACTCCTTGAAAGGTTTACGATGTTGACTCTCCTTCGTCCTGGAAGAATCAATATGAGAAGCAAAGTCTTTGCAAAAGTCAACCATTAGCTGGGAATCAAGACCAATTTTAGAGCAAAAGGTATTAAAGTAATCAGTCTTTACATAACTCTCAATGTAGCTATGCTCATAGTTTATAGCGGGTTCAATACCTTTATCAATTTCCCAGTCTTCAGTATTCTTCTGGATCCTTTCTATAAGATCCCATTTTTCTTCCATACTTCTGGTCTGGAATACCCCACTAGAGGAGGCATCCAACATCTCCTTGTCCTGACGAGAAAGCCTGGCATAAAAATTTGTGAGTATAATTTCCTTGGGGAGCTCATGGTTTGGGCATTTGAGCATCAGGGACTTCAGTCTCCCCCAAGCTTGAGCGATGCTCTCTTCGTCGCGAGACCAAAAGTTGTAGATGTAATTCCTGTCTTGGTGAATTTCACGAAGAGGATAAAACTTTGCATAAAAGAGAGACATAAGCTCTGGCCATTCAAGCGAATCAGAGTTATCGAGTAGCTTATAACAATCTGAAGCTTTATCTTTGAGCGATATGGAGAATAGTTTCTTCATGACGAACTCCATCGTCACACCTGCAAGCTTAAATAAAGAACATAATTGTGATAGATATAGCAGGTGTTCTCCCGGATGTCCTTCTCCTGTATAACGATTAGCCAAGACATAATCAACAATACCAGATGGTATTTTATAGGGCACAATTTCAGTAGGGGTAGGAGTGACCACCACAGTCGTGGGGCGGCTCCTTACCAGCAACGAACCAACAACAGAAGAGCCCATAAGGACTGAAAGTAACAACAGAAAATAAAACTTTCCTTACCGGCTTCACTTACCAATAGCGCTACACTCCCCGGCAACGGCGCCAGAAAAGCTCGTTGATGGCGGAGAAGTTAATAGGTTTAGTTGGGTTGCCTTCCCTGTTAACCGCGCCAACCCCCACAAGTCTAGGGGATCAATTGTAGCTTTTCGATAAATAAGGATGTCGATCCCAACGAGGAGCAGAAGGTGTTGATAAGTGACACTGGATAAGGAAAGACTGCAAACACTCAAAGGTAAATATTTAGGGGTTTTTGGTTTAAGCAACAGAAAAGTAAGAGACGGGCAAAGTAAACAGGGTAACTGAGGAGTAGCAAGTGGCCCAATCCTTTTACAAGGATAAGCCTAAGAACTGAACTTATAAAGGCTAAAGCGTTCTCGAGAAAACACGGGAGAGATAGTCTAGTCACTTTCACCATACTCTGCCAAGTAATATGTATTGTGTGATAAGTATCGGTGGGTGGATCAATGCTAGTACACCTTCTAGACTAAGATAAGTGTACTCTTATGATTACACACCTTGCAAGCATCCGCAAATACAAGGTAGTAATTAAGGCATAAGCCTAACCACAGCATTACGATCAAGGATCCATAACTCCCTTGTGCGAAAGTCTGCGAACTGGGGTTCAGGTTTCTGTCACTCCGGCAACCCACCATAAGCATCCTTTGTGCACAATGTTTCCCTCTAGGCCCATTAAAGGTGAAGTGTTATGTGTTCGACTCACATAACACCACTAGAGAAATAACAACACAACTTAAGTATCACACAGCACATAATACTTCAACATCATATGACTACTAACAACTAGACTGCTCCCATGTTCTCAAGAACTAAAGTAACTACTCACAAGACATAAAAGAGATCATGATCAGAGGTGATAAATAGGTGATGAACAATCTGGACACAATAATATTTCTCCAACAAAACTCAATAGCATTCACCACAAAGTAGTAATCAACACCAACAGAGTAGAGGGGATAGATAGTACGGATTACAACACAAGTTGCAATTGTGAGATGAGATTGGATGTAGATGGAGATAGTGCTGATGTTGGGGATGATGTTGATGATGATCTCGATGATGCCCGTGACGATGATGATGATGATGGCGACGATCTCCCCTTCCGGGAGGTGATCTCCCCGGCGGAATCTCTCCGTCGGAGATTGGTTTTCTCCTCTGTAGGTTTCCGCACCGTGGCGGCGGCGTCTCGCGAAAGCAGCTCTTGTTTAGGGGTTTCTACCCCCAAGGGGTTATATAGGCGAAAGGGGGCACCGAGAGGGGCCACCAGGCACCCAGGAGGGTGCCTGGCGCGGCCAGGAAGGGGAGCCACGCCAGGCACCCTTATGGCTGCCTGGTGGGTCCCCTCACCTTCTCCTTCGGTGACTCCCAGTCATTTGGCATAAAAATTCTCCCCGTAAAATTTCATCGTATTTGGACTTGATCTGCTTCAGCAACTTGGTTTCCACTTCTTCACCGCTGAATCCTGGTTCTGCTGTTTCGGCACCGGAAAGTTGTAAACTGTGTAAAATAAGCCAAAACAACATAAGAACAACACTTTAAAGTGGAAAATATCAATGAATAAGGTGAAATCACAATATAAAATAGTGATGCTTTTTGGACGTATCAGTGCCCTAGAGACAAATTAATAAAGATATTTGTCACATATCCGTTTTGTTCATAATACGTTTTATACTGTGCTATAACTGTATTACTTGGAAATACTAATACAGGTGTAGTACAAAACATGGTCCGTAGTTTAACTCGGGTAAACTATCTCATTGGGAAATTGATTGATCAAGCTTTCCTGATCATGGCGACACTTAAGTCCATTGACAATGAGGTCATATCGTTAAGGGGAATGACGTGATGGACGTACACCCACCTAAAGTATTGCAATGTGATCGAGTCACATAGTTCAACGTTGCTATGACTTTGTAACGTATGGCTTAGTCCTTAGACCGTAACGATCATACGTAATTGTCATCTATGAGGAGACTTTGATTTGTATCCCACCGCCTGACTGAAATATGCTGGCTATAACGGTGCACTTTGGGTATTCCGAAATAGATGGTTGATGAGTATGTTAATAGATCAGAGTGGGATTTGTCAGTCCTTGTGACAGGACAGGTACTCTGGGCCCACTCGGTGATATTGCATCAACACCTTGCAAGGACGTGACTAGGTCACAAGAGATGAAATGATCATGGACGAGAGAAGATGTTTGTTGTGAACGAGATGTGAACACGGTATGCAGGATACCGACGATCAAACCTCAGACAAACAAAGTACCGCAGCACAAAGGGATTACGTCGTATCGTTAACGATTTCCAAAAGCGATCGAAGGTCATTCGATGGAAGCGCAGGGGCTGTCAAGGATTGTAACCAGGTCCAAGTGACTAGTCATTGGTCAATGAGAAGAGTCTCGACCATGTCTGCTATTTCCCGGACCGTTAGGGTGTTACACTTAAGGGCAATCGATGCATAGGACAGTTACGGGATCAATCGGTGAAACAGGAGGAATCACCGGAATAGTTCCGGAGGAGGACGGAATGGTTTCCGGACATTTTGAATAGTTCAAAATAAAGTTTAATTGTTTTAATAATGTTTTATTATTTAATTATCTGAATTAAATATTTAAAACATATTTAAAAAATTAAAATTTTGGAAAAAGGCTAAATGGGCCCATGGGGCCCATTAAGGGAGGAGGGGGGTCTCCCCCCTTGGGCTTGGCGCCAAGGACGGGGCCCACCACCCCCCTTGGCCGGCGCACTCCCCCCCCCTTGGGAGTTTAGTCCCACATGGGGGAGGGGAGGAGGATGGCACCCCCCTTAGCCTATATAAGGAGGGGTAGACCCCCCTTTTTCCAACACACCAATATCTCCTTCTTCCTCCTTCTCCTTCCCGGAAGTGGACTCCCCTTATTTGGAGTATGCATCTGGATTGGAGTTCTCCACCATAAGGCAGGCCGTCGTTCTGCTGGAGTCGGGATCCATAGCCGTCTTTCTTCCGCTGCTCGCCTGGTTCGGGGCCCGGGAGGAACATCGATTGTACCGTACGTGTATAATCTCTTCGAGGCACTACACCTGTGGTGCTACTTCGTTGCTGGAGGTTTACTGGGAGTCATCCTCGCCGGTGGTGGTCTTCTACACGACAGGGAGGTCGTAGTTCCGAGTCTACGCCAGCCATGTTCGCAAGAACGTTTCCCTCTTTCGGTCTTCAAGGTATGAACACCCATTCCCTCCGTTACTTTACATCGCCATAGCATAGATCTTGGGTTCGGGTACCGTAGGTATGAAAAATTTGTGTTTTCTGCCCCGTATCCCAACAGTGGTATCAAAGCTAGCTATGCGTAGATGTATTGTACGAGTAGAACACATCTAGGATGTGGGCATCGAATCTTCATTCGTTACCCTCCCACGTGTACTCATTTAGCGTTGCGGCAATGTTTGATGAAGCGGCCCCCGATCGACCTTACGCGTTTACGCGAGACTGGTTCCACGCTTGACATATGGCTTGTACCATATAAAGTGGTTGGGGGGTGTTTGTCTCTCTTCATTAGCGATGCGAAGATGTTTGCAACGGAGGGCCCCGACAGGGGTGTAATAGAGACGGATGGGAGTCGATGTTGTGGCATGTTTTTCGCAGGATAGAAACGGTTCTCTCTCTCGAAACCCCTAGAAGCCACGTAAAACTTGCACAAGCTAAAGTAGAAAGGCGTTTAACTTTGCTTTGCATGAAGGGGGGTCATAGGTTGTATGATTTACAGTTTACTTCCTGTTTTATGCTAGTATGCTAGGTATATCGACGGTAGCACGAAACAGGACCATCTCTCACAATACCAACATTGTGTTCTCCCTTGGTGGGCACCGCCTGGAAGGTTCTCCCATATGGCTTGATGCTTCGTACATACCGGAGTTGTCCTACATATTCAACGGAGTTCGCATGAGGTTGGGTTCGGCAAGCCTCGCATATGCAGATATGGCCTTGCTGAACAGCTAACATCAAGGTTCGATTGGCAGGCTTGACGTATGTAGATGCGGGCCTGGAACACAGGAGACCGAAAGGTCGAGCACGAGTCACATGCCTGATGTGATTGGCTTAGAGGCCTACCTGGTTCGCATACTGATGGTCGTGACGATCGGGGGAGGTATGGGGGCTGGGATTGTGTAATAACTTAGTTAAATTGAGAGGTGTTTATCTAAGTGGGAGCTTTCTAGAAATTTGAGATTAAATTGAAACTCCACATTAGGAACAAAAGTCTAAATATGTATCCTTGTGAATCAACCTTGTAGATGGCAGCACCTCGCCCCTCGTTCAACTTAGGATCATTCCTAGAGAAAGATAAGCTAAAAACAAATGGGACAAACTTCACCAACTGGTTCCGCACCCTAAGGATTCTCCTCGTTCCCCTCAAGATGGCATACGTACTAGAGGGCGCGTTAGGTGACGCACCAGCAGATGATGCCAGTCAGGACGAGAAGAATGTCTATCTCTCCAGGACTGATGATTACAACCTTGTCCAGAGTGGCATGCTCTACTCCATGGAGGCTGAGCTACAGAAACGCTTTGAGAGGATGGGTGCATATGAGATTATCACCGACCTCAAGGCGGTCTTCGCACCTCAAGCCAGGGCTGAACGGTACGAGGCTTCTGAAGCCTTCTTCTCAGGAAAGATGGACGAGCACGGCAGCGTGAGTGAGCACGTAGTCAAAATGTCTGGCTACGTTCAGCGCTTGAATGCTTTGGAATGCCAGATTCCAGATGAACTTGTTGTTGATAGGGTGTTGCAGTCGCTTCCCCCTAGCTACAAAGGCTTTGTGCTGAACTACAACATGCAGGGGATGACCAAAACCCCTTCTGAGTTGTTCGCCATGTTGAAGAGCGCCGAGGTTGAGATCAAGAAGGAGCACGCCGTCTTCATGGTCAACAAGACCGCTGACTTCAAGAAGTCAAGCAGGCGGGAGAAGGCCAAGAGAGGTGGCCCCAAGAGGGATGGCAAGTCAGTTGCCGCTCCTCCCAAGGCACCCAAGCCTAAACCCGGAGTGGAGTGCTTCTACTGCAAGGGTGAAGGTCACTGGAAACGCAACTGCCCCAAGTACCTAAAGGACAAGAAGGCTAGCAAGGTCGCCAAGAGAGACGAAGGTATATTTGATATACATATTGCTGATCTTCTCTTGACAAGCGTCGGGAACACATCCTGGATACTTGATACAGGATCTGTCGCTCATATTTCTAATTCCATTCAGGGACTAAGGAATAGGAGACGCTTGCTCAAGGATGAAGTGACGATGCGCGTGGGGAATGGCTGTCAAATTGAAGTCTTGGCGGTCGGATCTTAGTCTCCCTTCGGGATTGGTTTTAGTTCTGAATAATTGCTACTATGTACCCGCGTTGAGTGTGAACATCGTTAGTGGCTCTTGCTTGAAGCGAGACCGCTATTATTTTAAGTCTGATACAATTGGTTGTTCGATTTATAAGAATGAAATGTTTTATGTTCACGCACCGGAGTTGCATGGTTTATTCGTACTTGATCTCGATGGTGACGTGTGTCACATTAACAATATTGAGGCCAAAAGATTGAAGAATGATGAAGATCACATGAAGATGTGGCATTGCCAACTTGGTCATATTTGTATAAAGCGCATGGAGAAGCTCCATAACGATGGACTTCTTGAGTCATTGGATTTTGGATCCCTTGATACATGTGAACCATGCCTCATGGGCAAAATGACAAGGACTCCATTCAATGGGATAAATGGAGCGTGCGGATGACTTATTGGGGATCATACACACGGATGTTTGTGGACCCATGAACGTCCCCACTCACAATGGTCTTCGTTACTTCGTGACCTTTACTGATGACTTGAGTAGATATGGGTATATTTTCTTGATGAAGCACAAGTCTGAAACCTTTGAAAAGTTCAAGGAATTTCGGAATGAGGTCGAAAATCAACTCGGAAAGAAAATCAAGCACCTTCGATCGGATCGAGGTGGCGAGTATTTGAGTCACGAGTTTGGCAAGCATCTGAAGTCTTGTGGCATAGTACCACAGCTTACGCCGGCAGGCACACCTCAGAGAAACGGTGTGGCTGAGCGACATAATCGAACCCTATTGGATAGCGTACGATCGATGATGTCTCATACTGATTTGCCTGTGTCATTCTGGGGGTATGCATTAGAAACTGCCGCTCATATTCTTAATAGGGCACCATCCAAATCCGTAAAGACAACACCTATGGCACGAAACCTAAGTTGTCTCACCTGAAGATTTGGGGTTGTGAGGCTTATGTTAGGAAACTACAGCCTGACAAACTTGAATCCAAGGCGGATAAGTGCATCTTTATGGGCTATCCCAAGGAAACTTGTGGATACACCTTCTACAACAAGTCTGACAGCAAAACGTTTGTTGCCAAGACGGGACACTTTCTTGAGAAGGAGTTTCTCGTGAAAGAGTTGAGTGGGAGGAAAATAGACCTCGATGAAGTGACTGACCAATCACTCCAATTGGAAGAAACGGCTACGGAAATTGTTCTGGAACCATCTTCCACAGTGGGAGCTGAAGAGAATGGCCAGAACGACATTCATAACGATCATGACATTGATGATGATCATGATGAGAATGAAGAGGAACCTTTTATGCCCCGTAGGTCATCAAGAGTCCGTCAACCTACTGAGTTTTACGGACAGCTTGTGAATGCAATCTCGACTGATGAGTCGGATGAACCTACAAGTTACAAAGAAGCAATGGAGGGACCCGAGTCCGAGAAATGGCTTGAAGCCATGAAATCCGAAATAGACTCCATGTACACCAACAAAGTATGGACTTTGGTGGATATTCCCGAGGACCGCAAGGCCGTCGAGAATAAATGGATTTTCAAGAAAAAGACTGACGCAGACAGAAACGTATATGTCTACAAAGCTCGACTTTTCGCGAAGGGGTTCCGACAAATTCAAGGAGTTGACTACGAGGAGACGTTCTCTCCTGTAGCGATGATAAAGTCTATTCGGATCCTACTAGCAATAGTTGCATATCATGATTACGAGATATGGCAGATGGATGTGAAAACTGCATTCCTAAATGGCAACATTGAGGAAGAGTTGTATATGATGCAACCAGAGGGGTTTGTCGATCCAAGGAACGCTGGTAAGGTGTGCAAGCTTCAAAGGTCCATCTATGGGTTGAAGCAAGCATCTCGGAGCTGGAATCTTCGATTTGATGAGGTCATTAAAGCTTTTGGATTTGTCCAAAACGTCGAAGAGTTATGCGTCTATAAGAAACTGAGTGGGAGCTCTGTAGCATTCCTTGTGTTATATGTAGATGACATATTACTAATAGGGAACGATAAGAAATTCTTAGAGGAAGTGAAGGAATATCTGAATGGACAATTTTCCATGAAGGACCTAGGTGAAGCTGCGTACATATTGGGTATTAAGATCTATAGAGATAGACCTAATCGACGGTTGGCCTTGAGTCAGAGCACTTATATTGACAAGATATTGAAAAGGTTCGGTATGGGTAACTCCAAGAGAGGCCTCTTGCCAGTTATAAAAGGTGTCAAATTAAGCGTGACTCAATGCCCAACCACAGCAAAAGAGAAGGAGGAGATGTCCTCAAAGCCCTATGCCTCAGCCATAGGTTCTCTCATGTATGCTATGTTATGTACCAGACCAGATTTAGCGCTGGCCATTAGTATGACTAATCGCTACCAGAGTAACCCGGGAATGGCTCACTGGACAACAGTAAAAAACATCCGTAAGTACTTGAGAAGAACCAAGGATCTCTTTCTCGTTTATGGAGGAGTTGATGAGGAGCTCACCGTAAAGGGTTACGTGGACGAAAGCCTCGGCTCAGATCTAGATGACTCGAAATCCCAGACGGGATATGTTTTCATGTTGAACGGTGGCGCAATTAGTTGGAGGAGCGGCAAACAGTCAGTCGTCGCCCAATCTACAACGGAGTCGGAGTATATTGCCGCTTGAGAAGCGTCAAACGAGGCGCTGTGGCTGAAGAAGTTCGTGATCGAGCTTGGCGTCTTTCCCAGCTGCACTGACCCCGTGGGAATCTTCTGCGACAACACGGGTGCCATTGCTAACGCAGAGGAGCCAAGAACTCACTCTACAGCCAAGCCCATCCTCCGAAAGTTCCATGTGACGCGAGACTACGTCAGGGATGGACACACTAGGATTCACAAGATACATACGGATCTAAACGCAGCAGACCCGACGACTAAACCTCTTCCACAGGGCAAGTTTGAAGAACACCGAGATACCATTGGTGTTAGATACATACCTGATGTAAACTAGTGTAATTTGTACTCTAGTGCAAGTGGGAGACTGTTGGATATGTGCCCTAGAGACAAATTAATAAAGATATTTGTCACATATCCGTTTTGTTCATAATACGTTTTATACTGTGCTATAATTGTATTACTTGGAAATACTAATACAGGTGTAGTACAAAACATGGTCCGTAGTTTAACTCGGGTAAACTATCTCATTGGGCAATTGATTGATCAAGCTTTCCTGATCATGGCGACACTTAAGTCCATTGACAATGAGGTCATATCATTAAGGGGAATGATGTGATGGACGTACACCCACCTAAAGTATTGCAATGTGATCGAGTCACATAGTTCAGCGTTGCTATGACTTTGTAACGTATGGCTTAGTCCTTAGACCGTAACGATCATACATATTTGTCATCTATGAGGAGACTTTGATTTGTATCCCATCGCCTGACTGAAATATGCTGGCTATAACGGTGCACTTTGGGTATTCCGAAATAGATGGTTGATGAGTATGTTAATAGATCAGAGCGCGATTTGTCAGTCCTTGTGACAGGACAGGTACTCTGGGCCCACTCGGTGATATTGCATCAACACCTTGCAAGGACGTGACTAGGTCACAAGAGATGCAATGATCATGGATGAGAGAAGTTGTTTGTTGTGAACGAGTTGTGAACACAGTATGTAGGATGCCGACGATCAAACCTCGTACAAACAAAGTACCACAGCACAAATGGATTACGTCGTATCGTTAACGGTTTCCAAAAGCGATCGAAGTTCATTCGATGGAAGCGCAGGGGCTGTCAAGGATTGTAACCAGGTCCAACTGACTAGTCATTGGTCAATGAGAAGAGTCTCGACCATGTCTGATGTTTCTCGGACTGTTAGGGTGTTACACTTAAGGGCAATCGATGCATAGGATAGTTACGAGATCAATCGGTGAAATAGGAGGAATCACCGGAATAGTTTCGGAGGAGGACGGAATGGTTTCGGGACATTTTGAATAGTTCAAAATAAAGTTTAATTGTTTTAATAATGTTTTATTATTTAATTATCTGAATTAAATATTTAAAACATATTAAAAAAATTAAAAAAAATGGGAAAAGGCTAAATGGGCCCATGGGGCCCATTAAGGGAGGAGGGGGTCTCCCGCCTTGGGCTTGGCGCCAAGGGTGGGGCCCACCACCCCCATTGGCCGGCGCACTCCCCCCCCCTTGGGAGTTTAGTCCCACGTGGGGGAGGGGAGGAGGATGGCACCCCCCTTGGCCTATATAAGGAGGGGTAGACCCCCCTTTTTCCAACACACCAATATCTCCTTCTTCCGCCTTCTCCTTCCCGGAAGTGGACTCCCCTTGTTTGGAGTCTGCACCTGGATTGGAGTTCTTCACCATAAGGCAGGCCGTCGTTCTGCTAGAGTCGGGATCCGTAGTCGTCTTTCTTCCGCTGCTCGCCTGGTTCGGGGCCCGGGAGGAACATCGATTCTACCGTACGTGTATAATCTCTTCGAGGCACTACACCTGTGGTGCTACTTCGTCACTGGAGGTTTACCGGGAGTCATCCTCGCCGGTGGTGGTCTTCTACACGACAGGGAGGTCGTATTTCCGAGTCTACGCCAACCACGTTCGCAAGAACGTTTCCCTCTTTCGGTCTTCAAGGTATGAACACCGATTCCCTCCGTTAATTTACATCGCCATAACATAGATCTTGGGTTCGGGTACCGTAGGTATTGAAATTTTGTGTTTTCTGCCCTGTATCCCAAGAGGTTTTACTTTTATATTTTTTTTCTCGAGTAATTCTTGCATCCTCGCCATTGCTTTTTATTGTTTTGGCCAAGTAGTAGATAGTAACTCCAAGAGGGAGCGTTTATGCTTGATTGTGGGTTCATGCCCCCTATGTCTAGCTTGAGCGACAGAAACATGAGACTAGGGGATGTGTTGTTGCCACCAGGGAGAAAACAACGGTGCTTGTAACCACGGTTGCAAGGATTGTTTACCTTACGCAAAGTTCGTTAATGAAGTTGTTTGTTTCTTTGGGTTTACACTTTGGGTGGGGCTCGCAACTTAATACCAGCGAGATGTTCTGGATAGATATCTGAAGGTGGATGATTAGTGAGTAGATGTAGTTGGATTTTGGTCTACTTGTCTTGGCATAGTGCGCATACTTTTGAGCCTCTAACTTTCTTTGCAACATAATTAGCATTGCGGTGCGTTTATAATTCTGTCAATTGCCCAGCTGTAATTTGTTCACCCAGCTTAGCTATTTTATCGTCTTTTGGGAGAGAGAGACATCACTAGTGAACGTCATGGGACCCCGGTTCATATTTCCACCACAGTTTACACCTCAACCATTTACTGCTTTATTTCCTTTTCAATTGCAATCACCATCGCTATTTCCACCGTGCGTTTGATCCTTTGTAAACTACAAGGCCGGAGAGATTGACAACCTCTCCGAACTCGTTGGGAGCAAAGTTATTTGTTTCTGTATGCAGGTCCAGGTCAAGTAAGCAACCTCAAGGTTGTAAATGGCGCCATTGTTTCCTTGCCACCTACTTGCAGAATTTAGTGTCCTCCTGGTACGATAACCTTGGTATCTTCATCGAGGGAAATTTGCTACTATCCTACATTTCAACTCTCCACTTGGGGTAACCAACGAGGGGCAAGAAGCCATCAAGATAATTTTTGGCGCCGTTGTCGGGGACTTCAATCTTCAAGATAGGGGAGTTGCACACTATCTTTTACCTTTGCTTTTTAGTCTTGTTAGTTTACTTGCTAGTTTTTTCTTTAGAGTCTTTTACCAAAAACCACAAAAAAATTAGTTTCTTTGTTCTTGCTTGCTGCTGTTACTATGGGTTCCACTGAAAACACAAGGTTGTGTGACTTCACTAGTCACAACAACAATGACTTTATCAACACTCCTATTGCTCCACCTGCCACTTCAACACCTTCATATGAAATCAAACCTGCTTTGCTGAGTCTTGTTATGAAAGAACAATTCTCCGGTGCCGGAGATGATGCTGCTTTGCACTTAAGAAATTTTGTTGAGCTTTGTATATGCAAAAGTACAAAGAAGTAGATGGTGATATTGTTAAACTTAAACTTTTTCCTTTCTCCTTGAGAGGGGGAGCTAAAGTGTGGCTTGAATCCTTGCCTAGGAATAGCATAGATTCTTGGGACAAGTGCAAGGATGCTTTTATTGGGAAGTACTACCCACCTGCTAAGATTATCCAGTTGAGAAGTAACATTATGAATTTTAAACAATTGGATAATGAACATGTTGCCCAATCTTGGGAATGCATGAAATCTCTTGTTAAGAATTGCCCTACACATGGTTTGATTACTTGAATGGTTATCCAGACTTTCTATACAGGATTAAACTTTACCTCGCGGAATCTGTTAGACTCGGCCGCGGGAGGAACCTTTATGTCAACTACACTTTGTGCTGCCACGAAGCTATTGGATGAGATGATGACAAATTATTCTCAATGGCACACCGAAAGAGCTCCAACAGATAGGAAGGTAAACTCTGTTGAGGTCTCCTCTTTAAATGAAAAGGTTGACATGATTATGTCTTTACTTACTAAGCAAGCTCCTATTGATCCTCATGATGTTCTTTGAATTCTTTGGTTGCTCAAGAAAGAGAGAAAGTTGATGTTAATTTTATTTCTAGGAACAATTTTAATAATAATGCTTATAGGAGTAATTTAGGTAGCAACAATCCTAGACCGTTCCCATCCAACAACTATGGTAACAATAACACTTATCCTAGCACCAAAAGCTCCACTTCTGAATTAGAGAGCATGCAAGGACTTTATCACTTCTCAAAAGGCCTTCAACAAGAGTGTAGAAGAGAAATTAGAAAAACTAGATAGTCTCTCTTTGAAGGTAGACAATATAACTCATGATGTAGAGATGCTTAAAATTAGAACTTCTCCCCTCGAGGAAAGGAAAACTACACCTAGGAATGTTATTCAATTGCAAATTAATGAGAACATTAGAATGCTAGCCAAACTTAAGGATAGATGGGCTAGAGAAAAGGAAGAGTAAGATAGGATTAAGAGCCTTCCTATACACACTAATATTGGCACTATACAAGTTGTTGAGGATCTCAAAACTTTTAGCACCCAACACATCCCTAGTCCCAATGGACCTATTAATGGTGATGCTAATACCTCAACTTTAGGACAAGAAGGTCCCATGAACTTAGAGACTACCAAGAGAATGAGCTTAGATGACATCACCATCACTTTAATTAATGGTAGTGATCTTAATTTTGATAATTGTAGTCTTTCTGAAGTTATCACTTTTCTGCAAAGAATGGCTATTGACCCCCACACCAGTACACTTAACATTGCCTTCACCGAGCATATCACCAATGCTCTTATCAAAGCTAGGGAGGAGAAGATCAAGTTAGATACTTCTATCCCTAGAAATCTAGACGGTTTGTTGGGATCCTATGGTCTTAAATTGAATAATTTCTCTTGCTTTGCTTTATGTGATGTTGGAGCTAGTGTCTCCGTTTTATCCAAAAGAATGTATGACATGCTTGATTTGAAACCTTTTGACCCATGTTCTTTTGGTGTTCATCTTGTTGATTCTTCCGTAAAGAAACCTTTAGGTAGGATTGATGATGTTATTATTGTTGCCAATGATAATTATGTTCCCTTTGATTTTCTTGTCATGGACATTGAGTGTGATCCCGCATGTCCAATTATTTTGGGACGTCCTTTTCTCCACACCGTTGGTGCTATCATTGACATGAAAGAAGGGACTATTAGATTCCAATTCGCCATCAAAAAGGGAATGGAACACTTCCCTCTAAAGAATATTAAGTTACCTTATGAGTCCGTTACACGGGCAAGTTATTCTTTTGGAGTTGATAAAACTTGATCTTTTTGCTTCATGCCTAGCTAAAAGGCATAAAAGATAACGCTTACTGGGAGGCAACCAAAAATGTTTTTACTTTTGGTTTTAGTGGTCTTGATGCTTGTTACTACTGTAGCAACATCATTGTATCTTTATGTTCAATCTTTGTGCCAAGTTTTAGCCGCCGATTGCAAGAAAGTTCAAAAGTTGTGACATGCTGTCCAGAAACAGATCTTGTCTGCTTGACGAAAGAATTAACGATAAATCACCAGATCATCTTTTTGATCTGTTTTTTACAGTATGCTCTATACAATTAGATTTCTTGCGCATTTTCTGAGTTTTTTGATTTGAGTTGCAGAAGTACCCCAAAACAATTATTTACTACCTGTTGGTCAGTTTTTCACAAATTTCTACCACGTTTTGCGTTTTCATCGTTTTGCAAATCTTAAGCTTGATTTTTCTTCGCAAAAAGCTCTTGGAAATTATGAGAAACAGTAGCTCTTCATGAAAATATGTATTTACAGTGGAGAAAAATATATTCTATTATGGGTACTAACCAATCTAATCAGCTAATGATGAGTTTCGTATGAAGGGAGTTTTCAAGTATGCGATGGAAGATGATGAAAGAAGATCCGGAAGTGTCAAACGCTCAAGATTGGGGATGCTCCCATGCACCCCAAGAAATATCCAAGGAGACTCAAGCGTCTAAGGGCATCCCCTTCTCCATCAACGATCATCAGTTCGTCCTTCTCCATGCTATATTTTTATCTCTTCATGTGTTATGTGCTATTCTTGGAGAGTCTCGCTCTTTAATTTTTAGTTTATTTTAGTTTTGGTTGTTGTTCATAACAAGTTGGACCCTAGCCTTCATTGTTTGGGAGAGAAACACGCTCCACTTCACCCTAGAACACAACATAGGCTTGCATGCTTATCTTTCTCTTTGTGTGTGTTCTTTATCTTTTCATAGTTGTTGTCATGCTTAGCTCTTAGTTTTCATGCTTATATTTTTAAGGGCTTTTATTTATGTTGCTTCTTAAACTCTCTTGAGTTATCATGCTTATCTTGTTTAGAGAGTTGGCTTGTTGCACTGAGTTGTGTGTCTTGCATGAGTAGGTAATTGAGGTTGCTATTATAAGTGTAGTAGTAACTTGCAATAGTTTTGAGGTATTGATTCGAGTAATGTTTGGACTTTTGGTGCCAAGAGTTTGAGCCTATTAGTGATAGGTGTCATATTTTGGGAAATTTGTGTTTATTTTCGAAAACTACACAAAAATAGTTGAGAACTCTAGCTACTAGATGGATCGCTAACCTCTGGAGGGGTTAGAATATATAGAGTACCCTCACGTACCATGGGTCGAGGGTGAGCAAGGATAACCAAACCCCCATACACTCCTCCTTGGGGGTACTTGTCTCTTTGTGAACCTCCTAATTAGATAAAGAGTTACCGATAATAAATGCATGAGTTCTTTGGACTAATGCGAGTATTCGATTGTTGGCACTTCCACCTTCCATATTTTCTAGCCTCTTCGGTACCGTGCATTGCACTTTCTCATCTTGAGTCGGTGCATACTTCGCCGGTGCATCCAAACCCTTGGCATGATACACTCTGTTATCATAAACCTCCTTATATCTTCCTCAAAACATCCACCATACCTACCTATCAAGGCATTTCCATAGCCTTTCCGAGATACATTGCCATGCAACATCCACCATCTCATGACTTGATCTTCATGTCATACATGATTTTTCTTGATCGAGGAGCCACATGCTAGTTGGGCCTTGCCCTTATAATTGCTACATGACCCGCTAGTATCATTGCATATCCTGCTGCACTGGCAGAGGCATACATTTGCATACATCATGATAGCATTTCAGTTTTCTTTATGTTGAGTACTTGTAAAGTGTGAAGATCTTCTACATTCTTGTAAAATATAGAGTGTTGCCCTTAAGTGAGGAAAAGATCCCAAAGAGGACAAAATAAAGGATCCCAAAAGAGGACAAATGAAAAGATCCCAAAGAGGACAAATGAGAGATAAATAGAAAGAGCCAATGAGGACACAAAAATACAAAAAAATAGAAAAGGAAAAAAAAGAAAAAAATAAGAGAAGGGGGGCAACACTACTATTCCTTTTGAAAGATTCACACTCGTGCTCCATTGACATATTTGTACTCCATAGAGATATTCATTTCATTCATGCATAACTATGTGGGGATCCATACACCATAGAACTTGGCTTGCATATTCCAAGGATGAGCCTCCTCAAAAAGAGCTCTAGGTCTTCATGGGCAAGCGATTTGGATGCACCCCCACTAGTTCCATTGGAGAGCTTACCTTAGCTCATATGTGCATCCGTTGCATGGCAATCCCTACTCCTCACATCATATCTATCATTTGGCTTTCTCTCTCCAATGATTGTCCTCATTGATGTGAGCCTTTCACACCTTTTTGTCTTCCTTCCCCATCATTTCTCTCTTTGCCATCCTAAGTGCCAACATATCTTGCTCGCGCTCATCTTGCATGAGTGCTCAAAGTCGAAAGGGAGAGGATCAGTTTGACTTGTGCCTGACTATTGGTCTGGGGACGAGTCAAAATAAGATTCTGAAGGAGACCAAGTGTGAAGTTTTAGTATATTGAGTTCTCAATTAAACTATATAGTATTTTTTTTATGCTCTAAACCCATCTCCCACTTCTTGCATGCTGATACGTCCCAAACGTATCTATAATTTCTGCTTGTTCCATGCATGTTTTGTGTGACTTTGCCATGTTTTTCTTGAACTTTCATACACTTTTGAACCTATTTGGACTAACCTATTAACTCAGTGCACCCAGTTGCCAGTTTCTGTTTTCTGCTGTTTTTGTATTTCAGGTTTTCCGGCCATTAAAAGTGCTCCAAAAATTCTGGGAAAAATATTTAAAAAATCAGCGCAACAGAAGCTTCCGAAAAACACCAAAGGAGCGGAGGAGGGCCACCACCAGGAGGCCAGGAGGGCCCCTGGCGCGACCCCACCCTAGGCCGCGCTAGGAGGCCTCCTGGCTGCCTGGTGGGTCCCCTCGACGCCCCCCTTCGCCTATATTTACCCCTCGGGGTGGAAACCCCTAAGACGGACTCCTCTTTCGCGATCTCGCCTCTGTTCCGCCGCCGCCGCCGTTTCCAGATCAGGGCTGCCTGGAGAAGCTACTCCGGCACCCTGCCGGGAGAGGCTACCCCCTCCGGGAGACCCTCCATAGCCATGGACGCCTCCCGTATGTACCGTGAGTAGTTTCCCTTGGACCATGGGTCCGTGACCAGTAGCTATGTGATCTATCTCTCCCCCTTTTGTGCTTCCACTTTCGAGTCCTCGTGAGATGCCTCACATGATCGAGGCATCTATGTAATTTCTGCTGTTGCTATGCTGAGTTTGTTGGGATTTGATGGATTATGAGACTATGTTCAGATTGTGATGAGTAATATATTTGGTTCTTCTCTTTTATATTTTGTTGTTGAGTAAATTCTTGCATGTTCTCCGTTGCGGTATTTGCTTTGGCCAAGTATTTTATTTGCAACTCCAAGAGAGAGCGTTATGCTCGATTGTGGGTTCAGCCCCTTGATGTCTAGCTTGAGTGACAGAAACATGAGACTAGGGGATGTGTTGTTGCCACCAGGGATAAAACAACGGTGCTTGTACCTGCGGGTGCAAGGATTGTTTACTTTACACATAGTTCTTTTAATGCAATTGTCTGTTGCTTTGAGTTTACACTTTGGGTGGGATTCACAACTTAATACCAGCGAGATGTTCTGGATAGATATCTCAAGGTGGATGATTCGTAGTAGATGCAGATGGATTTCGGTCTACTTACCTTGGCGTACTGCCCATTGCTTTTGAGCCCTTCCTTTCTTTGCAGCATAGTTAGCATTGCGGTGCCTTCATAATCCTGTCAATTGCCCAACTGTGATTTGTTTACCTCGCTAGCACTTTTATCGTCTTTTGGGAGAGAGACGTCACTAGTGAAAATCACGGGACCCCGGTCCATCTTCATATCACTGTTTACACCCTTATTACTTTCAGTCTTTACTTTCAGTTGCCACTATTATCTCTTGCATTGATCCTTTGTAAACAGCAAGGCCGGAGGAATTGACAACTCCTCTGTACTCGTTGGGAGCAAAGTTATTTGTATCTGTGTGCAGGTCCAGGTGAAGCTAGCAACCTCGGCGCCATTGTTCACTTTACCACCTTCTTGTATCCTTCGGAGTCCTACGGGAGACAAACCTTGGTATCTTTGCCAAGGGAAAACTTGCCGCTGCACTATATCTCACTCTGCACTTGGGGTAATCAACGAGGGCTTGAAGAGTATTAACACTCTCTTGCCATCACATGCAAACACCATTTGGAGAGATTCGAGTCACGGACAGCGAGAGCTCTTGCACCTTTATGTTCTTACTTTGCTAGTTTCAATATTAGATATATACTCTTGCTTGTTATTCTCTTGACTTGAATTGCATATCTTACTTGCCTTACTTTGAAGTTCTTATATGTGTGTTAGCATGTCACCATAGAAATTATCTATGTTATCAATTACCTACTCAAGGACGAGCAGGCATTAAGCTTGGTGATGGCTTCTCGCCCCTCGTTGGTTACCCAAAGTGGAAGGTATGAGATGCGGCACAACAACAAGTTTCCCTCAGTGAAGATACCAAGGTTTATGTCTCCAGTAGGACTCCAACAATAGAAGTAGGTGACAACGGTACTAGAACTCTAGCACGAGTTGACGTGGACTTGCACACAGCAACAAATAACTTTGCTCCCAACGAGTACAGAGAGGTTGTCAATCTCTCCGGTCTTATTGTTTACAAAGGGTCAAACGCAAGAGATAAAAGATAGTGATAACTTCAACTAGAAAGTAAAATCAAGAAGTAAATTGAGGGTGTAAACAGTGGTGGAAATATGGACCGGGGTCCCATGATGTTCACTAGTGATGTCTCTCTCCCAAAAGACGATAAAAGAGCTATGCAAGGTAAACAAATTACATCTGGGCAATTGACGGGATTACGGGCTAAAACCAATGCTAACTATGCTACAAAAGAAAGGAAAAGGCTCAAAAGCATTGGAGGTACGCCAAGAGAAGTAGACCGAAATCCATCTTGATCTACTACTAATCATCCACCTTGAGATGTTTATCTAGAACATCTCGCTGGTATTAAGTTGCGAGCCCCACCCAAAGTGTAAACCCAAAGCAACAGATAACTGCATTAAAAGAACTTTGCTTAAAGTTGACAATCCTTGCAACCGCGATTACAAGCACCGTTGTTTCCCCCTTGTGGCAACATCACATCCCCTAGACTCTTGTTTCTCTCACTCAAGCTAGTCATCAGGGGCATGAAACCACAATCAAGCATAACGCTCCCTCTTGGAGTCACTGCTTACTACTTGGCCAAAGCAATAAACAACAACGGAGAACATGCAAGAATTACTCAAGAACACAAATATAAAAGAGAAGAACCAAATATATTACTCATCACAATCTGAACATAGTCTCATAATCCATCAGATCCCGACAAACTCAACATAGCAACAACAGAAAGAATTACATATGTGCCTTGATCATGTAGGGCAGCTCACAAGGTCTAATCCATGAAGAACAAAGAGGGGAGGAGAACATCACATAGCTACTGATCATGGACCATTGGTCCAAGGTGGACTACTCACGGATCATCCGGGAAGCGTCCATGGTGGTGGAGAAGCTCCCGAAGGTCAACCCTCCCTCCGGCAGGGTGCTGGGAAGAGGTCTTCTGGTGCTCCCGATCTTGGAAGCGCGGCGGCGGCGGAACAAAGGCGAGATCGCGAAAAAGGGTTCTGTCTTCAAATGTTTCGGGGCGAAGGAAATATATAGGTGAGGGGGCCAGCCGGGGGGGGCACCAGGGAGTGCAGGCGCCCCCCTGGCGCGGCCTAGGGTGGGATTGTGCCCCCTGGCCGCCTAGGCACAAGGTGGCCCCCCGGCTCTCCTTCGGGGCTCTGGAAGGTTCCCGTACGCTGATTTTTTATTGGATTTTTCCGGAATTTTTGGAGCACTTTTAATACGGGGGAAACCTGAAATAAAAAGACAGCAGAAAACAAGAACTAGCACTGGGGTGCACTGAGTTAATAGGTTAGTCCAAATATGGTCAAAAGTGTATGAAAGTGTATCAAAAGCATAGCAATATCACACAAAATCATTCATGGAGCAAGCAGAAATTATACATACGTTTGGGACGTATCAACATCCCCAAGCTTAATTCCTGCTCGTCCTTGAGTAGGTAAATGATAACAAGCATAATTTCTGTGGTGACATGCTACCAACCATATAAGAACTTTGAAGTAAAGCAATCAAGGCATGTAATTCAATTCAAGTCATAACAAGCAAGAGTCTATATTAGCATTGAAACAAGCAACATAAGAATATAAAGGTGCAAGAGCTCTCGCTGTCCGTGACTCGAATGTCTCCAAATGGTGTTTGCATGCAATAAGTGGGGGATGGGAATACGAGAGAGAGAAAAGTATTTATTTGTTGAGAACTCAATCTACTAAAGTTTCACACTTAGTCTTCTTTGGAATCTTATCTTCACTCGTCCCCAGACCACTAGCCAGGTACAAGTCAACTTGATCCACTCCCTTTCGGTATTTTGAGCACTCGTGCAATGGATGAGCGTAAGCACGAAAATTGACACTTAGGATGGCAAAGATAGAGAGAGAGATGGCGGAGGAGGAAGACAAAAAGGTGTGAAAGGCTCACATCAATGATGACAATCGTAGGCGAGAGAAAGCCAAATGATAGATATGATGTGAGGAGTAGGTATTGCCATGCAACGGATGCACATGTGAGCTATGGAAAGCTCTCCAATGGAACTAGTGGGGTGCATCTAACTTGCTCGCTCAAGAATACCTAGAGCTCATTTGAGGAGGCTCGTCATTGGAATATACAATCCAAGTTCTATAGTGTAAATGTCCCCACATAGCTATATGCATATATGATCATCTCTATGGAGTACAAGGTATAAGAGGGAGTATGAGTGTGGATCTCTAAAAAAGAATAGTAGTGTTTTCCCCTTCTCTCTTTTTATTTCCTTTTTCTCCTTTTTCTATTTTTTTGTTTTTTGTGGCCTCGATGGCTCTTTCTATTTAACTCTCATTTGCCCTCTTTGGGGTCTTTTAAATTTGTTCTCTTTGGGATCTTTTCCTCACTTATGGGCAACACTCCATTTTACAAGGAGTATAGGAGATCTTTCACACTTTACAAAAGTACTCAGTATAAAGAAGATGTAGCTATCATGATGTATGCAAATGTATGCCTCTGCCAGTGTAGCAGGAGCATGTATGACATGAAGATCAAGTCATGAGAAGGTGGATGTTGCATGGCAATATATCTCGGAAAGGCTATGGAAATGCCTTGATAGGTAGGTATGGTGGCTGTTTTGAGGAAAGATATAAGGAGGTTTATGATGAAAAAGCGTATCATGCCAAGGGTTTGGATGCACTGGCGAGGTGGACGCCAACTCTCAGAGTGATAAGAGGGCAATGCACGGTACCGAAGAGGCTAGCAAATATGAGGAGGCGGAAGTGTCAACTTTCAATACTTACATTAGTCCGAAGAACTCATGCACTTATTATCGGTAACTCTCAATCTAATCAGGAGGTTCACAAAGAGACAAGTACCCCGAGGAGGAGTGTATGGGGGTTTGGTTATCCTTGCGCATCCTCGACTCATGGTACATGAGTGTACTCTAATATGCGATCCCTCCAAATATTAGTGATCCATCTAGTAGTTAGAGTTCTCAACTAGTTTTTTGTAGGTTTTGAAAATAAACACGGATTGCCCAAAATACGACATCTATCACTTATAGGCTAGAGCTCATGACACCAAAAGTTCAAACATTACTTACAACAATACCTCAAAACTATTGCAAGTTACTACTACAATTGAATAGCAACCTCAATTACCTACTTCAAGTCAAGACACAACTCAGTGCAACAACCAATTCTCTGAAAAAGATAAACATGAAAGCTGAAGAGAGTTCCAGCAACAAACTAAAAAAAGGCTCTTGAAAAAGATAAGCATGAAAACTAAGAGCTAGACATGACAACAACTACGAAAAGATAAAGAACACACAACAAAAGAGAGATAAGCATGAAAATCCTATGATGTGTTCTAGTTTGAAGTGGATCGTGTTTCTCTCCCACACAAAGAAAGTTGGGTTCTAACTTGTTATGAACAACAACAAAATATAAACAAAACTAAAGAGCAAGACGCTCCAAGCATAGCACATAACGCATGAAGTGATAAAAATATAGTGGAACGGATGACGAACTGATGATTGTTGATGGAGAAGGGGATGCACGGGCACTACAAGGATACCCCCTGTAAGGCAACACAAATTCTACAACATTTTCATTATATGCTGCAAAATTCACAATAGATACGCCATAAAGCGTTGTACATTATTCGTTGCAGATTTTCAGCTCATGACCTATCTTTTTTTTGAGGATGCTCATGACCTATCTTATTGTAGTATTACATATGAAAAAAATGAGAGAGAGAAATGCGTGAGAAACAGAACCCCGATTCCCCCATCTCTCCCAAACTGCCGCCACCCATCACCTCGACTCCCTCCTCTGCCCCACCTCGCCGTCGACCCCCCTATTATTCTCCCACCTCTCCGGCGGTTGTCATATCCACTACATCCCCCACCCACCCATCCTCCCCGCGTCCAATCTCTCTCTCTCCTTCACACTTCTCCTCGCTGCCGTCCATGCGGCGGCTGATTCAGGCGAGATCCGGTGAATCTCGCCACCGCGAAGCACGGTACGAGACCCCATTGCACTGTCGTGCCCTCCCATCCAAATAGATGCGGTGCTCGCGGTCACCAAAGACCACCCACGACCCTCCCCCATGACTAGGGTTTTGGGCGTCGGCTCTGGCGTCGGTGGCCATGTTGTGCTCCTCTTTTGTGGTTAGTGCATCCCCTCCCCTGACTTCGTTCTCTCTCTCTAACCTCTGCGCCTCTTCTCCTGTAGGCGTGCAAGGAGGAACAGCCAATGGACAGCCTTGCTGCTGCTCGGGACAAAACATACATGCGCTTCTGCCATGATCCATCAAATGACCAACGTGATGCCTTAGAAAGTAGGGGAGGGCCTGCACAAGGTAGGTCATAAGCATTCATCTATTGATGTTATGTAGTACGTACCTATTTTGATGCTGGATCGGTTCTTTGTTTCAATTGCTAGGAAAGCATAATAAAAGGGTTATGTTTGATGGTTAGCAGCTGGACCTAGACGTATCAGTATCATACCTCAATAAAGAAAAACACCGTACTAAATCTGCTACAGATAAAGATAATTTGTATATATGTACTAAACGGATACTTTTACCAACGATAGTATAAGCGTTGCACTATGCGCTAGCAACACTGGATAAGGCTACGCATTCCAAACCGTTGGTAAAGTCACTAGCAACGCATATATGTACTTTTAGATACGGAAATAAGCGTTGCTAAAGGGGGAGTCATGTTGTAGTGGGGGGGGGCATCCCCAAGATTAGACGCTTGAGTCTTCTTGGATATTTATTGGGGATGCATGGGGGCATCCCCAAGCTTGAGCGTTTGACACTCCCGGATCTTCTTTCATCATCTTCCTTCGCATACTTGAAAACTCCCTTCATACATAACTCATCATTAGATGATTAGAGAGGTTAGTACCCACAATAAAATAATTTGCCTCTACTGGAAATAAAGATTTTCTTGAAGGGATACTGTTTCTCAATATTTCCAAAAAGTTTTTGCAAAGAAAAAGCTAGTGCAAGACTTGCAAAACTGAGGAAAGGCAAAATGTGACAGAATCTGTGAAAAACAGACCAGCAGGGAGTAAATAATTTTTTTTGGTTACTTCTGCAACTCAAATAAAAAAACTTAGAACAGACGTCCGAAAGCTAATTGTATAGAGCATGCTTTCAAAAAAATTCAGATCAAAAAGATGATCTGGTGATTTATCGTGAATTTTTCCGTCCAAGGACAGAATCTGTTTTCTGGACAGCATGTCACAACTTTTGAACCTTCTTGCAATGGGAGGCTAAACTTGGCACAAAACTTGAAAATAAAGATACAATGATGTTGCTACAGTAGTAACAATCATCAAGACCACTAAAATAGAAGTAAAAACATCTTGGGTTGCCTCCCAACAAGCGCTTTCTTTTACGCCTTTAAGGTAGGCAAGAAGCAAAAAGAAGAATCAAGTTTTATCGAGAGAAAAGAATAGCTAGCCCGTGTAACGGACTCAAAAGGTAACTTGATTTTCTTACTAGGGAAGTGTTCCGTCCCCTTTTTGAGAGGGAATTGAAATTTTATATTCCCATCTTTCATATCAATGACGACACCAGCGGTGCGAAGAAAAGGACGTCCCAAAATAATTAGACATAAGGGTTCACACTCAATGTCCATAATAGTAAAATCAACGGGAACATAATTGTCATTAACAATGATAAGAACATCGTCAATCTTCCCCAAAGGTTTCTTTAAGGAAGAATCAACAAGATGAACACCAAAAGAATAAGGATCAAAGGGTTTCAATTCAAACATATCATACATTCTTTTGGGCATAACGGAGGTACTAGCTCCAACATCACATAAAGCATAGCAAGAGAAGTTATTCAATTTAATTTTTATCATAGGATCCCAACCATCTTCTAGCTTTCTAGGTATGGAGGCTTCTACCCTAAGCTTCTCCTCCCTAGCTTTAATAAGATCATTAGTGATATGCTCCATGAAGGCAAGATTTAGTGTGCTAGTGTGGGGGTCTCTAGACATTTTGTGTAGCAAGCTAATAACTTCAGAAAGGGTGCAAGTATCAAAATCAATGTCACTAGTATCAAAGTTTGTAGTGGTGTCATCTAGGCTCACTTGATTGAAAGCTTCTATGTTCATAGGAGTTTCTTCTTCTACGGTTGAGGTAATAGCATCACCATTAATAGGTCCAATGGGACTAGGAGTGTGTTGGGTGCTAAAAGTTTGAGTATCCTCAACAACTTGAATAGTAGCTACCGTGTGGTGTGTAGGAAGGCTCTTAATTCTATCTTATTCCTCCTTTTCTCTAGCCCATCTTTCTTTAAGTTTAGCCATCATCCTAATATTTTCATTAAAAGCTTCAAAAAAATATTTTCATTAATTTGCATTTGAATAGCATTAATAGGAGTGGCCTTCCTCTCCTCGAGGGGAGAAGTTCAAATTTTAAGCATCTCAATATCAAGGGCTAAGTTGTCTACCTTCAAAGATGTAACACCCCGGGTGTCACGCTACAGTAATCACTATTACTGTTTATCACTATTGTTCAAAACTTTTGTTTGATCAACTTGGAACAGTTCAAATTCAAATTCCACTTTGATGTTCTTGAATGCATTGTGATCATGGACCTTGGTCATGTGGAATCAAAGCAATATCAAACTCAAATCAAACTACCTTTGAATTGAGATCAAATCAATTGCCCTTTGGTGGAATAATAAAAACAAGGTGAAAATAAAACATTGTCCAAAAATTGTGCTACACTTTTATTAAATTACTAATATTTAGTGGAGCATGTATCACCAAGTTGGAGATTTTATTAGTCTCTAACTAATTCTAAACAAATCAAAACAAAGACCAAAAACCCTAATTTAATAATTTAATATTTGATGTAAATATTAAATGACTTTTAAAAATGCCCAAATCTTTTGTGGCACCAACCTTAGGTAAATACTAAATTATGGGACATATCCCATATTTTACAAAAATGCCTAAGTGGGCGAAACAAATATAAAACAGAAATAAACAAAAGAAAGAAAAGAGAAAAGAGGAATAAAACTAAACCTAACTAACCCCCCCTCTGGGCCGAGGCCCATTCCCCAACCCCCACCGAATCCAGCCCAAAGCCCACCCCGGGGGGGGGGGGGGTCATCTTCCTCCCCTGTTCACGCACCCCCCCGTGGCGGCCATCAGCCGTGGCCACCGCGATGGCCATCGCCGTGTCGGCCATTGACGGCACCCCGGCGGCTACAAGTCGCGGACGGCGCCCCTGCGCCCAACCCTAACCCTAATTTTTTTCCCCGCCCCTGGATCTCGCCTCCCCTCTCTCTCGCGGTCGACTTCCTCCTCCCGTCCCGAAACCGCCATGGGCGCCACCTCGAGCCCGCGCGGCCACTGAGCTCCCCCGACCCCGCCGTCGTGTCCAGCGTGTGCGCGGTCCTCGTCTTCGTCGCCTCGCCCAAGGAATCGCCCCCCGGACGACCCGAGCAAGACGCTACCCCGCCGTTCCTCTCATCTGCACCGTCGTCGTCTCCGCGAGATTCCGGCGACTACTGCCCTCCCCCCGAGCCCACGGCCCCCCTACGAGCTCCCCGGTGAGCGCAACACCGATTTGCCCCCACCCCCGCTCTATATCGTACAACGCCTCGCCGTCCCCGCTACGTACAGTGCATCGGCGCCGCCCAGCTCGATGCCGCCGTCGTCCTGGGCCGCTCCAGCTCGCGCGAATGGCACCTACGGGTGCACCTCGTTCCCCCGCGCGCGTACGAGCCAGCGGCGCCCCTTTTTGGCCCCTGTGCCGAGAGCACGCGTCGCCGGGCTCCTCTGCCATGGCCTCGTCGCCGGCGAGAACCCGCTGTGGCCTGTGTGCCACTGCCGTGTGGGGCCCACCCCCGGATTAGTTAGCACTAACCACCCCCCCTAATTTGCCTGTTAAGTTAACCCCCTCATTAGATTAAGGTAGATGACTATTAGAGGAGTTGGTCTCACTGACAGGTGGGCCACTGGCCATTTTTAATAAAATAAAACTGTTTAATAAACTAACAGTCACTTACAGTGGGCCCCCTAGCCTTTTATTTAATAAGAAATTGTTTTATTAAAAGTGTTAGTATGACATGTGGGACCCCACTTTCATATTAGTTAATTTTATGTTTTTATTTAAATAAGCCACTGACCGGTGGGACCCACTGGTCAGTATTAAAACTAATATAATTTATATTAAATAAATAGTAAAAGAAATAGGAAATGATTTATAAATGTTTTAAATTGATTAAAACTTATAAAATCAATATCTTTTAAACCGTAACTCGGATTGAAAAAGTTTATACATGAAAATTGATCAGAAAAATATAACGAATACGGATTCGCTACCCGTATACCAACCACACCCCTATAACATACCGAACATCGAACCGTCCCCCTCCGGACCGTCTGTCCGATGATTTGTCCGGTACTGTTAAAGTATCCGGATGAATTTATTTCGAACACGAAAGTTGTTCGGATTGTTTCAACTAGCACGGTTACACCATTCACACGTTTGTTGGATGTCCACGACACCTCCGGCATGAACCCTTCCCCCTCCGGACACCCTGTCCGGTAATCACCCGGAGCCGGTATTTCATCCCCAGATGAATTCCCGCTCCGAGCATAACACATTGTACTGCGTTAGAACACTGACATCGATACATTTTCCATGTCATTCATATGTTTGCATTGCTTGCTTTGTATTTACTGTCCCCCCCTTTATTCTCCGGTAGACCCCGCTGCTACCGCCGACTACACCGCTGTCGGGTACGACTACTTCGTCGACGACCCTACCCTACCGTCGAGCTACCAGGCAAGCAGAGCCATTCTCTTCCCCAGATATCGCCTATCTTTTCCGTACTTTCTTGCACTAGGAATTGTTACTGCTGCTGCTACGTTACAATCCTATTCAATTGCATAGCCTGATTTTGTCGCCCCTTGATGTACCTTTCTTTATCCTATGCCGCCTATTGTTACTTATATAATATTCAGCAGTGAACCCTGCGCTTTGTTAGCTAGGATTAGATAGCGGGCCTTGACCACTCAGGGGAGTGAAGCGGATACAAAATATATACAACTGCAACAGGTACGGTCCAATGCAGACGCCCCAGGGAACCTACAACGGCGAGACTCTGCCGAGTCGCTTCGAGTTTGACTTATGAGTGGAATGGACTCGTATTTCACTCTCGTCGGCTCAGTAGCGTAGCATCACCGGAATGATACGAGGTTTACCTCTTTAGTTCATTCCGCTGATGTCTCCGTCAAACCTCTTTAAGTGTGCCATCGAGGGTGATACCTCCTGGTTTCACTTAATGGTAGGCACTCAAACCAACTGGTGTCCTTAAAGGTAAGAGTCGGGCGACCCAACGGTGCCCGCGAGCGGTATATTGTCGGGAACGACAGGGAGGGTACGACCGACGCTACTGGCGTGCTTGGCCCCTACTTGTATCTCGTGAGAGTTACCAAACTACGAAAAGTCGAGCTCTACCAAGAGCACATGCGAGACAAGGTAAGGAGACGGTTCACCTTGTTGGTAACCGCAGTGACTTGGTGGGACGACAGGGCAGGCACCGATGTACTAGTGGTCCTGACTGTTGTCGTTGACCGCGGGTCGGTTAAGTCGAGGCAACGATAACGGTTGTCACGCAGGTTAATTAAAATGCTAAATGGTTCGGCGGATGACTTGAGAGGCCCGTTGGTCTGTACGCACTACCTTCACGTGGGATAAGGAGTTATGGGCTCACTTGCGTCGTAGTTTGTCCGAAAGCTCTTCAGACGTCAGTAGTACTGCGGCCTGCGCCGGGAAGTGGTGTCTTCTTCGTCCGGACGGTGTGTTTTTGGATTTGCTTTCGCTTCACCGGCCAGCCACGCACCGTGCAGGAGCGTGCAAGGGTGAGGGTCCTAGACCCCTTGGCGCATAGGATTTAGTCCGGCGGATGGCCTCTCTGTTGAGCCTAGGATGGGCTGCGTCGTGTCGGATAGCCTCGGTAGGGCGTTCACTAACAAGGTTCCCGCCACCCTGGAGATCCGAGCGTGCCGACTGAACAGTAGTGCGCCCCTGCAGAGAGTTTAATCTATTCGAATAGACGTGTCCACGGTAACAGGACGCTTTATGCTGAAGCTGGATCTTACCACTAGAAACTATTACTATTAAACTGTATGGTTCTGGGTTTTCTTCCTCGCAGGGAAGTCGAGGAGGGGAACTCGGAGGCATTATTATTATTAATAATTAAAACTTATTATTATACAATGTTGCAGCAACTTCTGCTTCATTGTTACTTTATGCTTTATTTAAACTGTTGGCTGTTTCTCTTCTCATGCTGCAAGACATCGTCAGAAGATGCTAGTCTTCGATAGGCCTAGCTTCTTACCCTTATTCTGATTTCTTGAAGTCCCCTATATATACAGCCTCCCCTTTCCATTGATACAATGCATAATGGTTAGTAGCGGACGTAAGACTCGCGGGTATACTAGATACTCACCTGCTTTATTTCCTTTACTGTTTTGCCTGATCGGCCGCTGCAGTCGACGTTGGAGCCCAGGAGCAGGAGTTCCCGATGTCGACCACCGCAACGTGAAGATCCCCGATGACCAAGACCAGGAGTAGTTTGGAGGTTCCCAGGCAGGAGGCCTTGCCTTTTTGATCGAGTGTTGTTTTTGTGCTAGCCTTCTTAAGGGAACCTTGTATCCTTGTGTCTGTACTCAGATACTATTGCTTCCGCTGACTTTGTGCTCTCGAGCTGTTGTATTCGAGCTCTCGTGGCCCCTGGCTTGTATTAAACAACTTGTATTATTTTATTTGTAGAGTTGTGTTGTGATATCTCACCGTGAGTCCCTGATCTCGATCGTGTACCTTGCGTGTATGATTACTGTACACGGTCTGATTTTGGGGGCGTCACAAAAGAGAGATTATCTAATTTGTATATTTTTTTCCTCTACACTCTTGTTGAAGGCTTTTTGGGTAGTGATAAACTCCTTAAGCATGTTCTCTAATTCAGAAGTGGAGTTCTTGGTGCTAGAACAAGTGTTGTTGTTCCCATAGTTGTTGGATGGGAACGGTCTAGGATTGCTAGCAAAATTACTCCTATAAGCATTATTGTTGAAGTTGTTTCTAGAGATAAAGTTCACATCTACTTGCTCTTGAGCAACCAAGGAATTTAAAGGAACCTCATGAGGATCAATAGGAGATTGTTTGGTGAGTAAAGACATAATCAAGTCAACTTTTTCATTTAGGGAGGAAATCTCCTCGACAGAGTTTACCTTCCTACCTGTTGGAGCTTGTTCAGTGTTCCATTGGGAATAGTTGGTCATCATCTCATCTAGTATTTTTGTGGAAGCACCAAGTTTTGTTGACATAAAGGTTCCTCCCGCGGCCGAATCTAACAGGTTCCGTGAGGTAAAGTTCAAGCCTGCATAAAAAGTCTGGATAACCATCCAAGTAGTCAAACCATGTGTAGGGAATTTCTTAACAAGAGATTTCATACGTTCCCAAGCTTGGGCAATGTGTTCATTATTCAATTGCTTAAAATTCATAATATTGCTCCTCAATTGGATAATTTTAGCAGGTGGGTAATACTTCCCAATAAAAGAATCCTTGCACTTATCCCAAGAATCTAGGCTATTCCTAGGCAAGGATTGAAACCAAATTTTAGCTCCTTCCCTCAAGGAGAAAGTAAAAAGCATAAGCTTAACAATATCACCTTCTATTTCTTTATACTTTTGCATATCACAGAGTTCAAAAAATTTATTTAAGTGTAAAGCAACATCATCTCCAGCACCCGAGAATTGATCTCTCATAACAAGGTTCAGCAAAGCAGGTTTAATTTCATAAGAGGTTGCTGAATTAGCAGGTGTAGCAATAGGAGTGCAGATAAAATCATTGTTGTTGTGACTAGTGAAATCACACAACTTGGTGTTTTCAGTGGAATCCATAGTAGCAGCAAACATGACAAGCAATTTTTTTGTTATTTTTTATAAAGGACACTAAAGCAAGAACTGAAAAGTAAACTAACAAAACTAAAAAGCAAAGATAAAAGATAGAGTGCAACTCCCCTATCTTGAAGATTGGAGTCCCCGACAACGGCGCCAGAAATTCATTTGATGGCTTCTCGCCCCTCGTTGGTTACCCAAAGTGGAAGGTATGAGAAGCGGCACAACAACAAGTTTCCCTCAATGAAGATACCAAGGTTTATGTCTCCAGTAGGACTCCAACAACAGCAAGTAGGTCACAACGGTACTAGAAATCAAGCACGAGTTGACGTGGACCTGCACACATCAACAGATAACTTTTCTCCCAACGAGTATAGAGAGGTTGTCAATCTCTCCGGTCTTGTTGTTTACAACGGGTCAGACGCAATAGATAAAATATAGTGATAACTGGAACTAGAAAGTAAAATCAAGAAGTAAATTGAGGGTGTAAACAGTAGTGGAAATATGGACCGGGGTCCCATGATGTTCACTAGTGATGTCTCTCTCCCAAAACACGATAAAAGAGCTATGCAAGGTAAACAAATTACAGCTGGGCAATTGACAGGATTACGGGCGCAAACCAATGCTAACTATGCTACAAAAGAAAGGAAGAGGCTCAAAAGCATGGGCGGTAGACCGAAATCCATCTGCATCTACTACTAATCATCCACCTTGAGATATCTATCCAGAACATATCGCTGGTATTAAGTTGCGAGCCCCACCCAAAGTGTAAACCCAAAGCAACAGACAACTGCACTAAAAGAACTTTGCGTAAAGTAAACAATCCTTGCAACCGCGGTTACAAGCACCGTTGTTTTCCCCCTTGTGGCAATAGCACATCCCCTAGACTCATGTTTCTGTCACTCAAGCTAGTCATCAGGGGGCATGAACCCACAATCAAGCATAACGCTCCCTCTTGGAGTCACTACCTACTACTTGGCCAAAGCAATAAACAACAACAGAGAACATGCAAAAATTACTCAAGAACACAAATATAAAATAGAAGAACCAAATATATTACTCATCACAATCTGAACATAGTCTCATAATCCATCAGATCCCAGCAAACTCAACATAGCAATAGCAGAAAGAATTACATATGTGCCTTGATCATGTAGGGCAGCTCACAAGGTCTAATTCATGAAGAACAAAGAGGGGAGGAGAACATCACATAGCTACTGATCATGGACCAATGGTCCAAGGTGGACTATTCACGGATCATCCGGGAAGCGTCCATGGTGGTGGAGAAGCTTCCGGAGGTCAACCCTCCCTCCGGCAGGGTGCTGGGAAGAGGTCTTCTGGTGCTCCCGATCTTGGAAGTGCTGCGGCGACGGAACAGAGGCAAGGTCACAAAAAAGGGTTATGTCTTGGGAGGTTTCGGGGCGAAGGAAATATATAGGCGAAGGGGGCAGTCCGGGGGCCACTAGGGAGTGCAGGCCCCCCCCCCCTGGCGCGACATAGGGTGGGGCCGCGCCCCTTGGCCGCCTAGGCACACGGTGGCCCCCAGCTCTCCTTCAGGGCTCCTAGGGGAGGGGCCACCCCTGGTGCCCCCTTCGGCCTATATTTACAGCCCGTCACGGAAACCCTCAGAGAGAGCCCCGCATCGCGATTTTCACTTTTGTTCCTCCGCCGCCTCGCTTCCAAGATCGGGAGCACCAAATGACCTCTTTCCGGCACCCTGCCGGAAGCACGATTGACCTCCGGGAGCTTCTCCACCACCATGAGCGCTTCACGGATGTGCCGTGAGTAGTCCCCCTTGGACCATGGGTCCATGACCAGTAGCTATGTGATGTCTTCTCTCCAATCTTGTGCTTCAACTCTTAGCCCTTGTGAGCTGCTGATACGTCCCAAACGTATCTATAATTTCTGCTTGTTTCATGCACTTTTTATGTAACATTGCTACATGTTTTTCTACACTTACATATCATTCTACACATATTTGGACTAACCTACTAACTTAGTGCACCCAGTGCGCTTGTACTGTTTTATGCTTCTCGTTGTGTTGGCTTTTCACAGGATGATTATTCCTTCGTGTTCGAAGGATATCGCAAAGGTGATCTTTATATTGTCGATTTCTCTTCGGGACCTGCAGTGTCCACATGCTTAATGGCTAAAGCCACATCTGGTTGGTTATGGCATCGTAGACTTGGTCATGCAGGAATGAAAAATCTTCAAACTCTTATCTCGAAGAAGAATATCATTGGTATTGATAATGTGAAATTTGACAAAGATCGTCTATGCAGTGCCTGTGAAGCAGGAATGATTGCCAAGAAACATCACTCAGCAAAGAATATCATGACTACTACTCGTCCTCTTGAATTGCTTCATATGGATTTATTCGGTCCTCAAAATTATGCTAGTCTTAACAAGTATGGTCTGGTTATTGTTGATGATTTCTCTCGATATACTTAGGTTTTCTTTCTAGATGACAAGAGAAAGGTTGTTGAAATTTTCAAAACCTTCGCAAAGAGAGCTCAGACCGAGTATGAATTATCTCTCAAGCATATCAGAAGTGATAATGGTACAGAATTCAAAAACACTCATATCGAAGAATTTCTTGATGAATATGGCTTTACTCATGAATTCTCGGTTGCTTATACACCGCAAAAAAATGGTGTGGTCGAAAGAAAGAATCGAACTCTTATTGAAATGTCCAGAACAATGCTTGCTGAATATAAGACTCCTATCAGGTTCTAGGCCGAAGCAATTAACACTGCATGTCATATCATCAACAAGGTTTATCTGCACAAATTTCTAAAGAAAACTTCACATGAGCTTATTGTTGGAATTATGCCCTAGAGGCAATAATAAAATGTATTATTATAAATCCAGGTTCATTATTAATGTTTATATGTCTATGCTATAACTGCAATGGCCTATGCGGAGGTTTGCCAAGTAACATGTTAACTGCCTTCAAAGGAAAACCCATATGCAGGTGTGGAGTATAAACACAAAGTGTTCTTAGTCTGCCTCTAGGACTAACCCGTGTGTTATGGATGACATGTTTTCCTGTTCATAGGGCATTGAAAATGCCGGTAACACAGGGAGCACATGGTTGCCAGAACAAGGGTGCTGAACCGACCCAATTGTATGATTTACTTTGAGATCGCATCGTTTCCATGTTATAAGTAAAATTATCTAAAGTTAATATGCATGTGTCCTTCATGACCATAAGAATGTTTCGTAACTTCATACCGGAGGGTAGGTTTTGACACTGTCCCAACACCACCCGTAACAGGCGTGGCAATAACGGCTTTGATCACTCACACCTGAAAGTGTGTCAAGGGACTTAACGATTCGAGTTGGGAATTTGCTCCTCTAACGATGGAGAGATACTTCTTTGGGCCCTCTCGGTATTACGTTATCCAACATCGTATGGCCAGACACTGTGAATTGATCACAAGGGATACCGGAATACTAAACGAGAAAAATGGAACAAAACAAGTAGGATGACTTGGTATAATGGTTAATGGTTAATCATGTGGATACCTAAAAGATCTCACCTCAGGTTTTGTATAGTATCGTGAAGAAAATAGGACTGGCATGTTAAGCTTATGGTTCACTTGAATTCATATTCGTGTAGGTGCGGGAACCATTATGGGTGTCCATGGCTCTGCTATTGGTTATTGATCCGAGGAAATTCAGTTTCCGGTTCATGTCCGTATTCTACCGAACCTATGGGGTCACACACTTAAGGGTGGAATATTTTTTGAGTAGTAGAGTGATAGGAGCACGAGTATAACACACCGGAAAAGTTTCGGAGTGATTGAGATTTAATTGGAGAGAAAACCGGAATCGTTTCGGGGCACCGGTAAAGTATCGGGAAGAGTTTTAAGAAAACCGGGTAAACCGGAGGGCCGGAAAAGTTCCGAGTTGGTATAGATATATTTGATATTCATTTATTATGTATTTTGAAAAGATTTTGGAATTAATTTAATGAATATAATATCAATGGGCTCCCTCTCACTTGGAAGGCCCAAGTGGGGAGGGAGCACATGGGCCAAAGGGGCCCAAGAGGGAGGGCGCCTTGGGGGGAGCTTCCAGGAAGCTTCCCCCCTCCCCTTGGCGCAGTCCTAAGGGAGGGGAAACCCTAGGGCGCCACCCTTAGGGCTTCCCCCTCCTCCAAGATGGCCTCCCCTCCCCTATAAATAGAGGAGATGGGGGCACCCCTTGAACACACAAGTTGTTCTATTTGCCGAAGGGCTGCCCCCTCTCTCTTTCTCTTGTAGATCCAATCTCTTCCATAGCCCCGAAGGGCTGCTCCTCCCTCCTCTCTACTCCGGAGGCACCGAGCTCTAGACGGCGGAGCCCTGCCGGATCTTCCACACCGTACGTGTGGATCAACCGTAGAGAGATCGTGCGTTCGATCTTTGTTCGAGGGACTTCTGCATCTTCTTCTGAGGAGTAGTTCTGTTCGTGGGGTGTCACATGGATCAGATCTGTTCGAGGGATTGCACCTGATACGTCCCAAACATATCTATAATTTCTGCTTGCTCCATGCATGTTTTGTGTGACTTTGCCATGATTTGCTTGAACTTTCATACACTTTTGAGCATATTTGGACTAATCTATTAACACAGTGCACCCAGCTGCTAGTTGCTGTTTTCTGTTGTTTTTGTATTTCAGGTTTTCCGGCCATTAAAAGTGCTCCAAAAAATCCGGAAAAATCAGATAAAAAATCAGCGACCCGGAAGCTTCCGGAATCACCAAGGTAGCGGAGGGGGGCCACCACAGGGACTCCAGAAGGGTCCCTGGCGCGGACCCACCCTAGGCCGCGCCCGAGGGCCTCCTGGCTGCCCTGTGGGTCCCCTCGACACCCCCCTCCGCCTATATTTAGCCCTCGGGGTGGAAACCCCTAATATCGAAGTACTTTTTCCAGAAGCGATTCCGATCTCCGCCGCCATCGCCAACAAGCTTCGGGGGACCAGAATTCCTGTGCCGGCACCCTGTCGGGACAGGGAAGTGCCCCCGGATTCATCTCCATCGACGTTGCTTCCTCCCTCCATGAAGAGGGAGTAGTTCTCCCGCGAGGCTGAGGTTTCTACCAGTAGCTATGTGTTCTTCTCTCTCTCCCATGATGTGATCTTCGTTGTGATCATAGGCTATGTTAATCTAGGGTGATCCCATGATATTTCCCCTTCCTCTATGTATTGGATTGATGTACTCAATTGATCTTATCTAGTATAATCCCCGAGACCAAGGTGACAGCGGTCTATTGGACATGGGTTAGAAAAATATTATCATGAGTGATTTCCTCTTTTGTGTGTTGATTGAAGATTGAGAGTCTCTTGGTGCTTGTCTTTGACTATCCTTGAGATATGTTGTGGTGATTGTGGTACTCTCTTTGGATGGCCGCGGTGACATTGGGAAATCCATAGATTGAGAACTACGAACTTTGAGGTGTGATTTTGTAGCCCTACATAATTCTCATCCTCTCTTGACCACAAAGGAATGACCTCCGAGTGCGTCTCCATTGCATGTTTTATGGGAAATATCATGTGATTAGACTATGTTAATGTTGTTGAGAGTTGCCACTAGTGAAAGTATGAAGCCTAGGCCTTGTTTCCACCATTGTTACACCGTTTGTGCTCACTCCTGTCACATGTTTGCTTGCTGCACTTTTTATTACAGATTTATATTACCTTGCTTTTCCACACCTATCACTCGTATTTTACCATCTCTTCGCTGAACTAGTGCACCTATACAACTCCTAGTTGTATTAGGTGTGTTGGGGACACAAGAGACTTCTTGTATCTTAATTGCAGGGTTGCTTGAGAGAGACCATCTTCAACCTCTACTTCCCTGAGTTCGATAAACCTTAGGTCATCCACTTGAGGGAAATTGCTGCTGTCCTACAAACCTCTGCGCTTGGAGGCCCAACATAGTCTACAAGAATAGAAGCGTGCGTAGACATCAAGCTATTTCTGGCGCCGTTGCCGGGGAGGTAAGGTTTGAAGGTATATCTTTATATCTTGCAATTAAATCTTTTCGTTTCTTGTTTTTATTTTCACCAGTTATTCTTACAGAAAACTGCACTCTTAGTTCGCTGTTTGGGGAAAGCCGCTTTACCATGCCCGTGGTAGAGAAGTCTCCTCCACCTACTGAATGTATCCCATTCAAAATACCACTTGGGATAGTTGAAATAATTATTAATGATTGTTATGATGGGACAGTCAATCCTAGTATTCATTTGTTGAAACTTACAGAACTTTGTGAGTTATTTAAGATTTCAGGTTTGACAAGAGGTGAAGTCATGAAGAAATTATTTTCCTTGTCACTGAAAGGAAAATCATTGGAATGGTATAGGCTACTAGATGATTCTCATCTACGGGATTGGGAAGAGATCCAGTCTCTCTTTTACTCCAAGTTTTATCCTCTTCATGAAGTTCATGAGAATAGGAATTATGTTTATAATTTCTATCCTCATGAAGGAGAGAGCATATCTCAAGCTTGGGGGAGACTGAAAACTTTAATGCTAAAATGTCCTGACCATGGGCTCCCCAAAGATATAATTATTACTAACATTTATGCGAGGCTCTCTCGACAGGATAAAGACTTGCTCAATGCTTCCTCTATGGGTTCTTTCACAAACGAAAAGATTGATGCTAAATGGGAACTCCTTGAAAGAATTCAACGCAATACTGAAGATTGGGAGATCGACAAAGGTAAAGAGTCAGGTATAAATTATGAGTATGATTGCAATAAGTCCTTTGTTGAAACAGCAAGTTTTAATAAGTTTAGTGCTAAGTTTGGGCTTGATTCTCAACTCCTTGTTGATTTCCTCAAATCTTTTGCTTCCCATCTTAATATGCCTAAGGAGAATTGGATCAGGCATCATGAACCTTTTAAAGAGATTTGCAAAGAAAATGAGATTGTTCATGATGATTGCAACATGCATGATCCAATTCCTGAAAATGAAGTTTTATATAAGCATGTTAATTTTTGTGGAGTGGATAGACCTTGTGAAAGGCCTATGATTGAAGAAGAGAAGTATTGTAAGCAACATAAGCATGAAAGAACAATCACTTGGGTCAAAGATTTAAATGAAATTGCTAGAGAATTGTGTGACCTTTATCCTTTTACTTGTGAACTTTGCTGCATAGAGGGTCACTTTAATTTTCAATGCATGAACTTTCAAAGCATAACTGTTAATCAGTTGTGTGATAACATGATCACTTCTGATCTTTAAGATGAACTTATGTTATTTTTGATGTGTGAAGAGTTATCAGAAAAGACTTCTTGGCTAGATGTTAATGCCTTAGGAATTAGCAACACTGGAAAATTTCCATCTCTATTGTGTTGTTAATTGCCATGAAAATGATTACATAAGTAAGATTAGAAAGGAGGGAACTTTACCAAAGTATAAAAATGTCTCTTATATCTCTACTAATAAAAAGGAGAGTTTCTCCCAAGTTTCCCCTATTGTTTCTAATGATAAACCAGGATATGTGGAGAAGCTTCATCTCCAACCACTCCCTCCTAAGGTAAATAAGAAGAAAAAGAAGTGGAGGAGGAAGAGGAGCAAGAAGGAAGAAGAATGGGTATAAACCTGGCCTGAGCATATTCCTCGCATCAATTTTTATCCTAACGGACATAAAATTTTGGAGGACGGTGAGCTTGATTGCATTCATTATTATCCTGATGTTAAGTCCGTAGGCACTATTGAAGATGATTTTGATTATGATATGCGTGTTACTTTTTGTGATTGGGAAAATGATGATAATGCTACTTATGATCTTGAAAATCTTTTTGGTACTAACTCTGAGAGTGATGATATGGAAAGCTCTAAGCTTGGGGATGATAGGATTGCAAGTCCTTTACCCATTAGTGATGTGCTAATTGATAATTATTTTTCTAGTAATAATAAAGACAACATGTTTACAAATATAGTTTCTAGCAATGATAATGCTCTTATCTACTATGATGATGTTATAACTCCTATCTGTAGTGATTATAAAGGTACCTATGACATAAGGAGAAATTATCCTTATGAATCTTGTCATAATCATGGAGGGAATTACTCCCTTGTTGAACACCATCTTCCTAATACACAATTAATCTATAGTGTTCAAGTTGTTGAGTTTGCTCCCACTATTACTAATGAGAAGGATTTTGCTTATGTGGGGAGTAATAATTTTTCTATGCTTGTGGATCATGATAAGAATTTTTTATGTGATACTTATATTGTTGAGTTTATTCATGATCCCACTGAAAATTATTATGAGAAGGGAACATATTCTTATAGATATTTCAATAATTTCAAGTTCCCTCTCTTTATGTTGAAGGCTTTGAAGTTGCACTTATTTTGCCTTCCTATGCTAATATCTTTATGCTTCAATGAGTTTTTCCTCTACAAGATCCCTTTGCATAGGAAGCATGTTAGACTTAAATGTGTTTGTTATTTGCCTCTTGATGCTCTCTTTTGTTCTTCAACTCTTATTCCTTATTCCTATGAGAGCATCATTAAAATCTTAAGCCTATCTTTATGGCTATAAAGAAAGAGCTCTAGGGAGACAACCCTTGTTATCTTTAGTTTGAGTTTTTTACTTTCAGTTTTCAGTGGTTTTGATGATTGCTACTACTGTAGCAACATCATTGTATCTTTATTTTCAATCTTTGTGCCAAGTCTAGCCTCCGATTGCAAGAAAGTTCAAAAGTTGTGACATGTTGTCCAGAAAAAAGATTCTGTCCTTGGACGGAAAAATTAGCCTAAAATCACCAGATCATCTTTTTGATCTGAATTGTTTTGACAGCATGCTCCATACAATTGACTTTCGAGCGTCTGTTCTGAGTTTTTTGATTCGAGTTGCAGAAGTACCCCTAAAAAATTCTTTACTACCTGCTGTTCAGTTTTTCACAGATTCTGCCACGTTTTGTCTCTCCTAACTTTTGCAAACCTTAAGCTTGCTTTTTATTTGCAACAACTTTTTGGCAATCTTGAGAAACAGTAGCTCTTCAAGAATATCTTTATATCCAGTGGAAAAATTTATTTATTAAGGGTACTAACCTCTCTAATCTGCTTATGATAAGTTATGTATGAAGGGAGTTTTCAAGTGTGCGATGGAAGATGATGAAAGAAGATTCAGGAGTGTCAAGCGCTCAAGATTGGGGATGCCCCCATGCATCCCCAACAAATATTCAAGGAGACTCAAGCGTCTAAGCTTGGGGATGCCTCCGTGCATCCCCTTCTCCATCAACAATCATCAGTTCGTCCTTCGTCTTACTATATTTTTATCACTTCATGCGTTATGTGCTATGCTTGGAGCGTCTCACTCTTAGGTTTTATTTTTAGTTTTCTTTAGCTTTGCTTGCTGTTCATAACAAGTTAGATCCCGTCTTACTTTGTGTGGGAGAGAAAAACGCTCCGTTTGAACTAGAACTCCTCATAGGATTTGCATGATTATTTACTTAGCTATGAGTTGTTCTTTTTCTTTTCTTAGCTGCTGCCCTGTTTAGTTGTAGTGCTTTAGTTTTCCTCTAGATCTTTTCTTTTGTCTCAGGTTGAATTTTCTATAGGTTGCATGTTTTATCTTGTTAGAGAGCCTATTGCACTGAGTTTTGTGTCTTGACTAGAAAGTAGGTAGTTGAACTTGCTATTCTCTTTATAGTAGTAACTTGCAATAGTTTTGAGGTATTGACTAGAGTAATGTTTGAACTCTCGGTGTCAAGAGCTCGAGCCAATTAGTGATAGATGTCATATTTTGGGCAATCCGTGTAATTTTCGAAAACGAAAACCCATGTTGAGAACTCTAGCTACTAGATGGATCACTAACCTCTGGAGGGTTCGAATATTAGAGTACACTCACGTACCATGAGTCGAGGATGCGCAAGGATAACCAAACCCCCATGCACTCCTCCTCAGGGTACTTGTCTCTTTGTGAACCTCCTGATTAGATTGAGAGTTACCGATAATAAGTGCATGAGTTCTTCGGACTAATGTGAGTATTCGAAAGTTGCCCTTTCTCATCTCGATAGTTGGCGCATACTTCGCAGGTGCATCCAAACCCTTGGCACGATACGCTCTGTCATCATAAGCCTCCTTATATCTTTCCTCAAAACAGCCACCATACCTACCTACAAGGCATTTCCATAGCCTTTCCAAGATACATTGCCATGCAACATCCACCTTCTCATGACTTGATCGTCATGTCATACATGCTACTTGCTTGATCGATGAGCCGCATGCTAGTTGGGCCTTGCCCTAATCATTGCTACATGACGCGCTAGTATCATTGCATATCCTGCTATCTTGGTAGAGACATACATTTGCATCATGAGAAGTTATATCTTCTTTATGTGAGTACCTTTGTAAAGTGTGAAAGATCTCCTATATTCTTGTAAAATATAGAGTGTTTCCCCTAAAGTGAGGAAAAGATCCCAAAGAGGACAAAATCAGAAGATCCCAAAGAGGACAAATGAGAGTTAAATAGAAAGAGCCATTGAGGCCACCAAAAAATACAAAAAAAGAGAAAAAGGAGAAAAAGAAAAATAAAAAGAGAGAAGGGGGCACACTACTATTCCTTTTGAGAGATCCACACTAGTACTTCATCCTCTATCCCTTGTACTCCATAGAGATCATTATCATGCATATAGCTATGTGGGGACCTTCACACTGTAGAACTTGGCTTGTACATTCCAATGATGAGCCTCCTCAAACGAGCTCTAGGTCTTCTTGAGCAAGCAAGTTAGATGCACCCCACTAGTTCCCTTGGAGAGCTTTTAGCTCACATGTGCATCCGTTGCATGACAATCCCTACTCCTCACATCATATCTATCATATGGCCTTCTCTCGCCTATGATTGTCCTCATTGATGTGAGCCTTTCACACCTTTTTGTCTTCCTTCTCCACCTTCTTTCTGTTTCGCCTTTTAGGTGTCAACTTTCTTGCTCACGCTCATCCATTGCATGAGTGCTCAAAATATCGAAAGGGACTGGATCAGTTTGACTTGTACCTGGCTAGTGGTCTGGGGACGAGTCAAGATAAGAATCCAAAGGAGACTAAGTGTGAAACTTTAGTAGATAGTTGTTCTCAACAACCTTTTTTCTCTCTCTTTTCCCAGTCCCCTGCTTGCACGCAAACACCATCTGGAGACATTCGAGTCACGGACAACGAGAGCTCTTGCACCTTTTGTTCTTTTGTTGCCTGTGTCAATGCTAATATAGACTCTTGCTTGTTAAGACTTGAATTGAATTGCATGCTTTAATTGCTTTACTTAAAAGTCCTTATATGGTTGTGTGGCATGTCACCACAGAAACTATGCTTGTTATCATTTACCTACTCGAGGACGAGCAGGAATTAAGCTTGGGGATGTTGATACATCCCAAACGTATCTATAATTTCCGCTTGTTCCATGCATGTTTTGTGTGACTTTGCCATGATTTGCTTGAAATTTCATACACTTTTGAGCATATTTGGACTAATCTATTAACCCAGTGAACCCAGCTGCCAGTTGTTGTTTTCTGCTGTTTTTGTATTTCAGGTTTTCCGGCCATTAAAAGTGCTCCAAAAAATCCGGAAAAATCAGATAAAAAATCAGCGACCCGGAAGCTTCCGGAATCACCAAGGTAGCGGAGGGGGGCCACCACAGGGACTCCAGAAGGGTCCCTGGCGCGGCCCCACCCTAGGCCGAGCCAGGGGCCTCCTGGCTGCCCTGTGGGTCCCCTCGACACCCCCCTTCGCCTATATTTAGCCCTCGGGGTGGAAACCCCTAATATCGAAGTACTTTTTTCCAGAAGCGATTCCGATCTCCGCCGCCATCGCCAACAAGCTTTGGGGGACCAGAATTCCTGTGCCGGCACCCTGTCGGGACGGGGAAGTGCCCCCGGATTCATCTCCATCGACGTTGCTTCCTCCCTCCATCAAGCGGTAGTAGTTCTCCCTCGGGGCTGAGGTTTCTACCACTAGCTATGTGTTCTTCTCTCTCACCCATGATGTGATCTTCGTTGTGATCATAGGCTATGTTAATCTAGGGTGATCCCATGATATTTCCCCTTCCTCTATGTATTAGATTGATGTACTCAATTGATCTTAACTAGTATAATCCCCGAGACCAAGGTGACAACGGTCTATTGGACATGGGTTAGAAAAATATTATCATGAGTGATTTCCTCTTTTGTGTGTTGATTGAAGATTGAGAGTCTCTTGGTGCTTGTCTTTGACTATCCTTGAGATATGTTGTGGTGATTGTGGTACTCTCTTTGGATGGCCGCGGTGACATTGGGAAATCCATAGATTGAGAACTACGAACTTTGAGGTGTGCTTTTGTAGCCCTACATAATTCTCATCCTCTCTTGACCACAAAGGAATGACCTCCGAGTGCGTCTCCATTGCATGTTTTATGGTAAATATCATGTGATTAGACTATGTTAATGTTGTTGAGAGTTGCCACTAGTGAAAGTATGAAGCCTAGGCCTTGTTTCCACCATTGTTACACCGTTTGTGCTCACTCCTGTCACATGTTTGCTTGCTGCACTTTTTATTACAGATTTATATTACCTTGCTTTTCCACACCTATCACTCGTATTTTACCATCTCTTCGCCGAACTAGTGCACCTATACAACTCCTAGTTGTATTAGGTGTGTTGGGGACACAAGAGACTTCTTGTATCTTAATTGCAGGGTTGCTTGAGGGAGACCATCTTCAACCTCTACTTCCCTGAGTTCGATAAACCTTAGGTCATCCCCTTGAGGCAAATTGCTGCTGTCCTACAAACCTCTGCGCTTGGAGGCCCAACATAGTCTACAAGAATATAAGCGTGCGTAGACATCAGCACTGCGTCAATCTTACCCAGCCCTCCATCAACTTATTCCGCTGCGAGAGAACTATCGTTTGAGCGGTTGTTAAGGTAACAAGATCGCTAACTGTGTTTGCATCTATCTAGATCTGATCTTGGGACTTGGTTTCGTAGTGCCGAATTTTTTTGTTTTCTACTCCGAATCCCAACAACGGTATCATGAGCTAGTTCTAGTAATAGATGCAGGTTCGATCTAGAGTTCATAGTGATGAACGAGCATTGCACACAATTTTCATTGTGCCCGGTTTTTTGATAATATATCTAAACTAAATCTTCTAGTTGCTTCCCCTCTAATTGCACAAGTTGATCCCTCCTGTATTGCTTGATTTTGTGACAAACATCTTGACCCTCGGGGTCCTTCTATGCTGCTCCTGAGTATGCTGGTCGCCCGAAGATGATTTGGGTCTTGCTTTTGGTGTGGAGAAATTGTGTAACAAAAGGGGCATGTTAGATTGTTGATCTAGCACGGGGATCACGCGTATTGACGATTGTTCAGTATGGGTCATGAGATTAAATTCTAGTCTCATGGTTGATACGCCCCGAGTGTTAATCTAGCAACTTGAAGATTGTGCTTTATGTGGTTACGTAGCTAGCAAAACGTTTTGCCATGCAAACCCTAGTAGCCACGTAAAAGAAGCAAAGAACGAGTAGAAGAACGTCTAACTTGTTTTTGCACGAACATGTGATGTGGTATAGTCTTCGTCATGATAAAAGTTGTATGAGATGATGTGAGAACCGGGAAATAATTTCCAGACCCTCCTGTGTTTAATTGTCAATCCCAGGATCATTGTTGACAACACAGTGAAATGGTATCATTGCAGAATACATAAAGATTTTACAAGTATCATAATATGCCATAAGGCATACATATAAAATGTCTCATGACATTTGTTACAATCAGGAAACAGCGAAAAGTAAAAATGCGTAGCGACTCCATCTCATCCACAGTCAGTCGATGTAGTCCACGTGACCTCACTCCTACGAATCGCCATAGTAGTCGTAATCATCACCTTCGTCTTCACGGAGTTCTGTTTCAACAAAATTATTGCCATGAGTACATTTCGTACTCAACATGCCTCCCGGGAAAGGTCCTAGTAACTACATGAGGCTTCAAAGGAAGGCTGTATGGTTCTTTTGCATAAAAGCTAATTTTGTTTCAAAAAGCATAATAATTTGATAAGAGGTTTTAGACGAAAACAGCATTTTCTCCATCATAACTTTCAACAAGGTGAGGATCCTCGATCCACTCACATCCTTCATAGGTTCCAAGAATAGGGACAAAGAGGGAATAAGAAAGACAGGTTCCCGTATGTCAAGAAAGATTCATGTGTCGTCCATGACTGTGGACACGACTATTCGAATAGTTTTACACTCTGCAGAGGTTGTACCTTTTACCCACACGACACAATCTCGTCTTGTTGCCACCAGTGGCCGCTGGCGTAGTACACTATGTTGTATACCGGCAGGGAGATCGCGACGAAGTCTTTCATTAGACCCACCCTTACTATGACATGCCCACTAGGTTTCACAAGGTAGTAACCGCAGTTCACAGTCCTTGCCCCCTTTTGTGCCGAGGATACTCCTCGCAAGGCAGCTATCCCATCTGCGGTACGACAATGACGATAATAAGGATGAACTAACTAATTAACCAAGCCAGTGCCCATATAGCATGTGGTTGTACGGTTGTCACAATCTTCAAATCCAAGACTTATTGGGCCTCATGCGGCACGGACGACGGATTTCCCCCTTCACCTTGTGAAGGGCAGCCAATCGCTCCTTCAATCCTTGATCCAGCTGTCGCCCACGCCAGTATTTAGATGGTAAGTTTCACCCAGAGTAGAAGAGAGTAGAGGAAGTCAAAAATGGCCAACCGGCCTAGCTCAGCGAGCTCAGTAACAAGTTTCAAGTGTTAATGATCCGAAGATCATTCAGATAAGCACCTATAGAATAGTTAGCATGGCTAAGCATTTCTACTCTACTAGATTACTATATACTTCTACTCAGGTGTCAAGTAAATAGGAGACAAGTGGATCAGGGTAATGTGTCAGTCGACATACTAGCTACGAGATAAAATAGCATGCAATAGTGGTTATAAAATACAATGCAATTTTATAAAATATAGGATAAACATGATCAAAGAGGGAGGCATGCCTTGGTTGTTGAGTCCATCTTCGGTAACTTGAATCTGTCAATGTCCAACATCGTCACTCCCTACTCGTCGTAACGATAGCAATAAAAACAAATAAATACCAAAGCACAAGTAAATCCAATAACATCCAAAATAGATTAAGGTTGGATGGATATCAAGATATTGATCAAAATGGAGATCAAAAATGAGGTAGTGTGATAGGGAGGTAAGTTGATAGGATTCAAAGAATATGCAAGGATTTGGTTTGATATGGCTTAGGAAGGCTCGACGATCAAGACTAACGTCCTAATACGAACTATGGTGATAACCACAAGTAGTGGCCACTACACATCACGTCTAACTATATTAGAAACTATCATATAACAAACACAATGACATCAACACACATGGAATGGAACCATCCTACGCATTTTATGTACACAATCAAACCATAGCATGACGAAGGTAACAGTTAACCACACATAATTATTTAGATAGAATCTAAATATTTATAATGGTCAAAAGCAGCCAACAATATACATCAGATATATACTAATTCAAAAGCATGTATTCTCTAAGATAACCAAACTAGTAATATAAATAAACTAACATAAACAAGTTAAATAACACATCAAATAAATAAACAATTGTCTTAGACATGACATGGTAATACAAGCTAATATAACCTCATCGCACCACGAGCATTAACATGGCATGTTTAAGAGTAAAATTAACCACAAATAAATATTTAGATGCTTCTAAATATTTGTAATGGTTAACATCAAGCGGAATGAAACATCAACCATTACAACTATATACTAAGACACGCATCATACAAAGCATGGGAATATTGAATCATGAATATGTCTTAACTACTAACACAAACATCAAACATACAAGTTATCATGAGAAGATACTAAACTAGGACATGCTTCTAATAATAAGAAAAAAATAAATATCCAATAACAACTAGCTATAGAATTACATCCACATACTTGAAATAATATACCATGATATGCACACTAAGCATACGAATAAGTCACAACCCAGTCAACATGAAAGTTAAACTATTCTAACCATGTGATGAATTATTGCAACACACATAAAACAATCATAGTACTAATACTATGCAAGTTAAGCATATATAAGAAACGCAAGATGTGGCACAAAGAACAAACTAAGATATACAGATCACTATCATGACATGATGTCTAGGCTTAGGTATACCATAAATAAAATATAAGATAAACAAGATATGATGCTAAGCATGGAGATGATGACCACATGAGATGTCAAACTATGCTACCAATGCAATATAACTCACAAGTGTAACATAACTTAGTTTATAACAACTAGCATAAATAACAAGGATGGCAATAGGACACAACCCTAGGAGATTAGTTATGACATATAAGACACAATCATGGCATTAGCACACAACACTATCATGCTAGTTATAACATATAAGCACATTGAAATCACAAGGAGCATGAAGGCATGTAATAAACAAGTATAAATAAGAAGATAGCATGCATTTCTATTTAGTACTCCCTCCGTCCCAAAAAGAATGACGAAATGGTCTTTTTGCAGTTTAGTCCCTCAAAGATTCCCGACACAACCCGCACTCCATCCTCTTCCTCAATGCGTCTCCCTCGCTTCAGATGCTCGCTTCCGACGCCGGCCGATCCGCCCCGTGCCGCCCCGCGTCGGACCGCTCCGCCCCGTGCCGCCCCGCTCCACCCCACGCCGGCCCGCACCGCATCAAGCCAGACCGCTCCACCCCAAGCCGCCACCGCGTTCCTTCCTCGCTCCCCACGGCGAGGAAAAAATCTGACTTTTCCGATGGCGAGACGGAGCCGGAGCCGGAGCTGGCCCTTCCCAACCGTCATAGACCACCTCATCGGCTGGATGCCATCAACCGGAGCAGGCGGCGCCCCAAACCGCCGTGGCCGTGTGGCATGGGGATCAGGAGGCGCCGTGGCTGTGGGGAGCAGGCAGGCGGCGCCGTGGCCGTGTGACTTGCCGGAGCGGACCAAAAGCGGCGCCTTGACGCTGCTCTCCTCGTCTTCATGCTCTCCTCGTCCCCAAGCCGCCGGCGTCATGCGTTCCCCACCTCTGCACAGGTACTCCTCTCAATTTCTTCAGGCTCCACTTTGTAAACTGAATGAGCATGTCAGTATGTAAATTTTCTGAACATTCACTTTGTAAACTGAATGAGAACCTTTGATTGGATCCTCCCTACTTTTGATGCAATGGAAACTGAATGAGCATGTCATTTTGCTATGCAGTAGACCATAGGACAATGGGATTTGTGCTTAGAGATTTCAGAATATGTACATTTTCTACACTGCAGCTATCGATGCACTGCCCTTTTTGTTTCCTTGCTGTGACAGTAGATTGTTATTGGCCTAGTAAACCATACACTCCCTGTAGGTTGTTACTGTTTCCTTGCTGTGACAAAAACAACAGTGTCAATTTGTCTCAATTTGTTCTGAATCAAATACGCTATGCGCTCCACAATTTGTCTCAATTTGTTCTGACTGAAATACTGTAAACTGAATGAGCATGTCACTATGTAAATTTTCATATTGAATTTATATAAACTGAATGTCCTGTTAATCGCTTAGCCGAGCTAAATAATTAGTTTGAATAATGATACTGGGCTATACTGAATTTGAGTGCATACACAAGCCAAACTGCTGACACACTCTACTGAATTTGTAGGTACAGTTTTAGACATTCAGAGTTTGAGTGCATACACAAACTTTGTAGGTACAGTTTCAGACTTTCAATCTATGCATAGATGTTAAGCAAACTTGAGTTGCAGTTTGAGTGCATACACAAGTTAGACATCAGTACACGATTTTCTGTCAGAGGGTAGTAGGGTACAGTTGAAACTCATTTGTTGATATGCAACGAACTGATCAATGTAAATTAGCAGAGACGTTGTTAAATTGGCTTCTGTAACTGTTCATGACAGTTCTGAATTTTCTGTCATGATAGTTCATGATCAATGTAAAATAGCTTCAGTTCTGCTGCAGTAAAACGTGTCTATTTCTGCCCAGCAGCCACTTGATTTAGGCTTGAGAAAACTATAATTTCAGTCTCTGAATTTGAAGTAGTTTCAGTTTGAGCACTGGTTTCAGTCACTTCATTTTCAGTGAAACAGAGCACTAGTTTCAGTCATTTGAGGGAAAAAGAACGAAGGAGAAATAGAGCACTAGGTTCAGTCATGTATCCTAGCTTAATGTGCAAATTCAGAGATTGATCTCAATTCAAATTCAGATTACACAATATACACAAGATTACACAAGAATACAGTGGAATGTATGGGCAATATATAGCCAATATATAACCATCATATAGCCAATATATGGCCATTATATAGCATATCCTTTTCCTTTTCTTTGTCCTTTCCCTAGGATCTTAGGCCATGAAGCTGGAGGGTATGCATCCTCCCTGTCTCTTGTCTTATTCAGTCCTCAAATTCTAATTGTTCCATTACAGAAATTTAAAGCAGAGATCAGTTCAGAGACTGAAATCATTACAGAAATTTAAATCAGAGACTAGTTCAGAGACCTTCCATATGTGTCTATCATCTAATCTTAGAAGTAGAAACTGTCATTTTAGTCTCTGAATTTAAATCAGTGTAGTTCAGAGACCTTGCATGTTCAGGTACATATATCAATTGCTTGTACACTGATCTCTGAACTCTAAAGATGTGAAGTAGGAGAAACTCAGGTTCAGACATGCTCTGGATTCAGTCACTTCATTTTCACACTGATTAAATAACTGTAGTTATAGTGTTACACAATTATACTCCAATATTACACAAGATTACACAAGACATATACGCTAGATTACACAAGATCAATGATAGCTTTAGTGTCGGCAACTAATTGGGCGTCCATAGATAGACCAATGATTGGCCTTCCCTCATTGCGACGCCCGGTCCTTGTGCAAGTGGGGGATCTTGTATTTATTTCCTCCTTTGTCTTTCATAACTTCAATCATAACTGATTCCAACGTGACAAAGCTATCGGACAACTTGCGGACTTCATAGTTCTCAAACTCCTCTTCCACACCATGGACCAATTCCTGAATATTTGTGGGTGATCTACAGTCAGTCAAGGACTGGAGAGAGCGATGGAAGCAGAGGTCTAGAACATTAAGTATACAAAAAAGATACTCAATTGCATATGATTACTAAGAAAAGATGAATGTAAATGTTTAATTAACTAGGAGAAGTACCCTGTGTCTGACATAATAATAGAGTGCTGCCTAAGATAATCTAATCACCTGGGACATTGCAGATGATTGAATATCATGTAGGAGCAGCTACTATCATCTTATTATTCAGTCCTACTTAATTCACCTCAAGAGCCACCTTCAGGTTTTGCTCTGCACCACACTTAATTTTCTTTCAGCTGTACACACATAGTTAAATTTTCTTTCCTCCAGTGAATGCTTTTCCAGTGTAAATTTTGTATGCAACATTAACCTATTTTCCGTGACATGGTTTGTGAACAGAGCCTTGTCTTCTGAAGCCCAAGACATGGAGTCAAGTCATGGTAAGTTGCGAAGTACAGCTAACTGAACAAGTGCAAGCAGTGGCAACAGGAGTCTGACATGTTGGTGTACAAATGGAGTCTGACATGTTATTAACTGAAAATGCAAGGAGATATGTTCAGTTTTGTTGGGTCAGTGCTGTAAATTTTTCATTGTCTGTTGATGCAGGACTCTTTGATGACAAGGGTAAGTTGCTGGGGTCAGCAAGCAACCCTATACAAATATGGAAAGAGAAGGACTGTGTAGAGATTGGTAACTTGTACTGTGACCAATTTAGTGTACTGCATGATCAGTACGTGAAGTAAACATTGTCTTGCTAATTCATGTCAGTATATTGTGTGAATTGTGATCGAATCAGGAACAGAGTATTATGATATTGTGATTCATGATCCATGTTATCCGATATGGACGATTATGAATTGTGATGTGAGGGGATGGAGTTTTAACATGTGAAATTTACACTTAATTGCACAGGATAGGATTTCACTGTCAAATTTTACTCAAATCAATTTTGAATCAGGAACAGAGGAGTACCCAGAGGCGTCACTGGCGGGGTTGTGATCGGAGCTCCTGGTCGTCGCGACGTCGTCAATCACCAGAGGGGTCGTCGTCGGGACAGAGGCGTCGGCCACCACCAACAGCAGCGGCAGCAGAGCCGTCGTGGCGGCTATGGAGCAGCATGGAACCAGCGCGGCGGGTGTGGAGCAGCGCGGAACCAGCGTGGCGGCTATGGACCACCGGGGAACCAGCGCGGCGGCTGTCGGCTCGTCGGCGGGCGGCGGAGCTCGGGGTCGTGGGCGGGCGGCGGAGCTCCTCCTTGTGGGCGGGTGGCAGAGGAGCAGTTCCGGGGGACGGATCGTGCAGCCGTCCGGCCGTCTGGCGACGCGCCAGCGACGGAGGAACAAGACAGATACTCGATTGTAATGGTTTCAAAAGTATGAGGTTTTTTTTTGCAAAAATACCAGTATACTGTGCGTGCGTCATTCTTTTTGGGACGAAGGGAGTACATCCTACACATGCAAAGACATAAGATACTTAACTAGGCATCATCCAAGATACAAATTGGTACACCCATACAATCTATTCATACAATCACACAATATCATGTCATGGTAGAGATCAAGCAAAAAGTTATACTACTTAATTAAACTCTATGAGGTCATAAACTACTAACATGTATCTCTATCGGACAAATGCTAACCATATGTACAATCAAATAGTACAAACTAGGAATTTGTAATACATGGAGAACATTCAATAAAACATACATTCAACTATGCAAGTAACTAAAGATACATAGATATTGTTCTAGGTAAATAAAACACATAACATAAATACCAAGAAGTATACACGGTGATAAATTTATATAGTAATACAACTCTAAACCAAGATATAAAACAACCAACCATGTACCCTTGGATAACTACATCTACGAGGAACAACCAGGCAATAATATTTGATGCAACGAACCACAATTTAAATATTCTCAAACAAGAAAGCATTTGATTTGACTACTATCATAAGCATAAAGGAACTATGCAACAACACATAAACAAAAATATATAAACATCTATCAAAGACATGGCATGATTTATAATTAATAAATCAAACATGTGACATAAGCAAATATGAATAGGTAAATCATATCCAAATAAAGCAAGCAACACTAATAGTAATTATACAAAATTATAAGCATGACGGACATTTACTAACTTTCTACATGCACAAGCGAGGACTACAAAATATATCTAACATTATCAACATGAGACAAAAAGTAAACTATATTTAATAGCACAAAAAATCTAGATTAAATATATAAATACTTAGCATGACAATAATTAGTAAATAAATTAGTACACATGAATAAAATAAAACTAAACATGGTAACACAAGTTATCAAGCCAAAACAATATGTGCAATTATTTTAACAACTATCAATAAGAGTAAAATCAATCTAGTAAAATATATGCCACTCCAAGGATTAGGAAACAATTAGGAGCGACTCGTAGGCATATCATGAACATATGGAAAAACATTATACTAACACAAAGTTTACGGGTCGACTACTACACATGATAATAATTCACAAAAACTATACAAAGATATATCACACTACTAAATAATATACAAAATTATCACACAAAATCGTACAAAACTATATTAAAATATATTGCTCTAATCACAAGAACGATTAGATAAAATCTACATTAAATATCTATTGACCAAACAAGCAACCTAACTTCACCGGTGGGTTTTACAATCACATAGATCATTTCATCTGTTGGGCATGAAGTCATCCAAGGAACGAAAACTACGGAAAATATATGATGCCATTGAGTGGTCACCGATTTGGATACGCACGGCCAACTATAGGAATAGATTAAACTATGATGTCTAGCAGATACACTGGATAATGTTGAATAGATGTGCAAAAGGATTTGAGCCAGAACTCACTGAGTATGATGAATCGATGCGACGAACTTGATGAACAGTGTACACGTACATATAAAATTATTCACGTGTGTTCAACAGATCGAGTTTCTTCTTCTCTGAATGGAGTCATGGCGTGGGGGAGAACCTTCTGGCGTGAAGGCACGGATGAAGATGGCCTATGTCACCGAGCGCAAGCATCGACGTCCATGGAGCACCGTTTCTTCGTGAAGCATTCTTGGCAGAAATGGGAAGGAAGAGGGCATGGAGACTACGGAGCAGAATGGGGTACACGCATATATATAATCAAGTATGGAAACGGTAGCAATTAGTGGGAGTAAATAGGAGGTATTATTATCATGGCTGTAGGTTTTCCTCTCTAATGGTGTGCTTAAATGTGTGAGTGGAAGAGGAGAGGAAAGGCCTGGGCATGGCGCTGGAAGATGGATCCACGAGGAAATATCAATAGATAAGCGGAAAGGATATTAAAGAGGAAGGCATTAATCTTCTCTGCCCATGTATATACATATATGCGTGGGCAAGCTTTGTACCAGGAAGGAGAAGCTTGGGTGCTCAGCCACCACGTCATGCAAATGGCTGATGGTCCAGTAGAGAATAAAATACAATAGAAGAGAATAAAAAAAATTGGGATAAGCACATTCAGTTTGAATGGGGAAACTAATTTGTGGGCTGCACACAAGGAAAGAAAAGATATATGTTGAGCTGCATCTATATTGCTCGGATTTTGAGAGAGGAAAAGAATGATTTCCATTTAAGGAAATTCTCAAAATAAAAAAAATGATCAAACAAAATCAGAAGAACTAAAAAAATACTAAAGATAAAGAAGAAGCGCATAAATTAAAATGCGAAAGACGAAAATAAATCCAACAAAAAGAAAATAACAGAAAATCCCTAAATTTAATTTAGGTTGCATTTAGTTCAAATTAAATCCTCTGAACTCTAAAACTCAAGTTAAGCTTTATTAACCAAATAAAGCAAACAAAATTTTCTGGCTCTTATTTTTGGAAAACTTTTCTTTAGTATTTCGAGCATCGGAATGTTACAGATGATTATACTTTGTACATGTTAAATTTGCATGACTTGCATGTCATGGTACGGCATGATGGCTGGAGTCATATGATTGTCATTTATTCGGCCTGCGTGTCAAACTTCATGTATTTTTTTTAGTAGAATAGATGCTAGCAATAGTTGTAGTATCTACATGAAGATGATGATCATACGTCATGGTGCTTGACGACATGTCGTGAGTGGAGGTGATGCTCTCTGCCAAAAGAAGATGAAGAAAGAAAAGCATGGTGCTTGGAGCTTCTTGAAGAAAAGGGCTATACCATATCACATACATTAAATTGCCTGTGATGTTAATCCTTTTCATTGTCTGTTTTGATTGCGCACTAGTCGTAATTTTAATAGGATGATCTCTCATAAAATATCAAGAAGTTCGTGCTCTCCCAACCGTGCAACCGCCTGTAATAAACACCACCAGCGGTGCGTCGTGTCACACGAGTACCAACGGAAAGGTAACAAAGAGGCGGGTGGATTGAGTTGTCTCCACATCAATAGCGCTTGGTTGTCTTGACGTTCTAGCTTATCCGATCTGAGCTCGGAGCACAAGTGTCGAAAGACTAATACAAGAGTCATAAAATGGTTATGATTGGTTTTGTTAGACCTACCGGGTTGATCTCCTCCATGGCTGAGTGTTACACCTGTGGCAGGTGTATTGATCCGGATCTTGATTACCCTAAGATCAATTGTAGAGATATAGTGGTTTTAGTGGGAGCATTAGATTAAACTTGTTAAGATTAATGCAATTAATTTTGAACCATGTCTAAATCAATCTGTTTATATCGTTGTAGATAGATGGCCCGCAACAACAATGCTTTTAGCTTAGGACCTGTCGGGGGATTGGTACCCGGGTAGGCTAACCCAAGCGGAAGCAAGCTTTCAAGACAAGGATGGGCCGATTGGGCTGCAGCTGGGCCGAGCTGGGCGGAGGTACGGCCGATTGCTCCAAGGCAATCGGCCATACCAAATGCCAGCAGTCGCCCCAGGCGCAATCGGCCCACCCTTCCCTTATCAGACATTCGTCCGATTGGTCTGCAGCTGGACCAAGGTTGATTCCCAGAAGGCCGACTACCCAGAGCAATCGGCCTTACCAGGAACCACCAGTCGGTCCAGGCGCAATCGGAGCAACCTACCACCCAATCGGGGGTATGATTACGAGGTCATAAATACCATATCCCGAGATATCTGGGTGGCAGGAAGGCCAGGTCACATCGGGGATTTGCTGGAGATACGGTGTCGACCTCCCCGCCGATTCCGCGGACAGGCCGACAAGACCGCACCCCCTAGCTCCACTGTTCGTCACTAGGCTCTACGAGGTAGGAGCATGGGCCGCCGCTCGTAGGCTCCGGATCACCCGGATAGGAGCAGTCGGTGGGCCCAGGCCGATTAGAGGTTGACAGCTGGGCCCATTCGGCACTAAAGTTACCGAAGTACCCTGGACTCACACTATAAGAGCCAGGGTACCCCTCCTGCGCGAGGGACGCCACACCTGAGATCTCATTAACTCTTTCCCCCTTCAGTTCATTTACTGCCCGTAGTCACTCCCCAGGGAAGCAGGAGAAGACCTTGCCCACGGCGGAGGTTTACTCCTTCCCCTGAGAAGATAGAAGAGCAGTTATTGTAGTTCCTTCATTGATATATAAGAGACAGGAAGGAGTAGGGGTGTTATCTCTCCGGAGAGCCCCGAACTTGGGTACATCGTGGTGTCTTCACCGTGCTTGTGCCCAACCCGATTCCGGCACCATCGACATTCTCTCCCTCGTGTCTTCCTCTCACTTTAGCCATCCACATGGCATCTGCCGTCACATATCGACGACAGCTGGCGCCCACCGTGGGGCAGACCGAGGCGTCGACTGGAGTCAAGATCCGGACGGGATCAACCTCTGCATCGGGCGATAGCCACGCCTCCGGCCTGATTATAAGGCATGGGACAATCGACTATGTAGTGGACTACTCGGCGCGGTACAAGGCAGGAGCTCCCTTGCCGCCCGGGGTGTCGCTGCAGGTGGGAAGTTACCGTCTCTTCATCGGTAGCTTCCTTGAGGCATATCCAAGGGACATCCGTGTCTTCTCGTGTGCTACAGACCCTCTCTTGACCAGGGGCTGTGCTGCAGCGCCTGGCCAAGGGGAGGGCCGACTGCACGCCGCTGTCATGATGGCGGGAGCGTCCTCCTCGACCAATCGGGACCCGGCGAGTGCAGCAAGGAAGGCCAAGGAAGTAGCTGATGCGGCAGAGCGAATCGGCACCAGTGCGTTGCGGGATGTGTTATACACACCTGTGAACCGGAATGGTGATCCGGAGCATGTGCACACCGAGCTGGAAACAGCACGGCTCGCTTTGGCTCGCAGGGCTGAGCAAGTGTTGGCAGAAGAGCGTCGACTAGGAGCCATCACAAGGGAGTACAACGCAGCTCACGCAGGACCGCGCCGACCGATTGAGCCCGCAGTCCTGGAAGACCTGAGAAGCCGAGGAAGAGCAGTCCACCAGCAGCTATCAGGAGCTGAGCAGCCGGAGCGTCCGAGAAGGCCGGTGCAACCGGAGCAGCCAGCGCAGTCGGCATTCATCCAGAGGCCAACATATAGCACACCGGACAAGAATTTGAGAGCCGCCGAGCAGATAGCGCTCGAGCTGGAAGAATTGGAAGGAGATGAGCGGCGCGAACAGTCGCGCCGAATGCGTGAGCTGATAGCGGCCGCAAAAGAGCAGAGGCTTGTGGAAGTGGGAAATCAGAATGCTGAGCCAGAGGCATCAAGAGGAACTGTGAGGCCGAATGCGGGAGCTAGCCAGCGACCGAATGCATCGCGCCAGAACAGGCGTCAACCTGCACCGTCTCGGCACGACAGCAAGGTTAGAAGCAATCGGCCACCCCCAGCAGCAAGCAGAAGAATGGAAGAGCCAGCTGTTAACAGCAGGCGCCATGACATGCCGCAGCAATCGGCGCCAAGACCAGCAATCAGCACCCGACTTGGCCCTCGCCAAATCGGCCAGAACGACGCAAGGCATCGCATTGAGCTCCTGGAGAAGGAGGCTCAGGAAGATGAAGAAGGAGAAGCTGGCCCATCATGTTTTGGTCACCGCATTCGGACGGAGAGATTCCCGAAAGGCTTCACATTACCGAGAGACACTCCCAAGTACAATGGCTCGGTGAAACCGGAAGATTGGCTGTCCGACTACCTGACGGCAGTTCGCATTGCAGGAGGCAATCGGTGTGTAGCAGTCCGCTACGCACCTCTCATGCTGCAAGGCTCGGCGCGGACGTGGTTGAACAGTTTGCCCAAGGACAGTGTGAATTGCTGGGAGGATTTCACGACCGCATTCATTCACAACTTCACAAGCACGTATGAGAGGCCCAACCTCCCACGACAGTTAGCTCTGAGTGTGCAAGGCAAGGACGAGCCCCTCCGAGATTACCTATCTCGGTGGATCAAGCTGAAGAATTCATGCGAAGGAGTCCATGAGATCTAGGCCATTCAGTATTTTACTGATGGGTGCCTGGCGGATTCAATGTTGAAGCACAAGCTGCTCCGCAAAGACTTCACGTCGCTCGCTGAGCTTATGAAGGTGGCAAATGCGTTCGCTATGTCTGATTCTGCGATGCGCCCTATCCAACTCGGAGTTGGAGGTGTGATCCAATCACCAGGGGCTCCGCATTCAGACACAGGGAACCAAGGCCTCAGTCGGAAGGAGAGAAGGGAGAATAACCGCAACAACAACAACAACAACAACAACAACAACAACAACCAGCAGAACAAGCGAAAGGACGAGCAACCGGACACTCAGTATGGCAGTCGGCAGGTGGCCGCTGTTCAGAACGAGGAAGACCCAACGGCTGCAGGAGGCAGTCGGAAGATGAGGCCAAACGTGAGACCTCCAGGGCAGATGAAGCCCAAGTACACATTTGGGGACATGTTAGATGCACCATGCAAGTTGCACAGTACGCCTGGGAGGCCGTCTGCGCACACTACTCGGCAATGTGATTTCGTGAGAAGGATAGCAAAGGGAGAAGCTTTACCACCACCACCACCACCGCCACAGAACAGAGGACCACCTCAGCAGCAGAACCAGTACCCGCAGCAAGATGCAGCATATATGATTTTTACCAGTGAGTCCAATGATAAGGGCAGTCGGAGAGCCCGAGCCCAGGAAGTCAATGCAACAATGCCGCCGATTCCCCAATTCATGCACTGGTCCGAGTGTCCGATATCCTGGGACAGAGCAGATCACCCCACTATTTTGCCGAATCCGGGAAACTATCCGCTGGTGGTGGATGCTCTGGTCGCAGGACCAAAGTTTTCATGCAAATTCTCAAGAGTGCTAGTTGATGGAGGAAGTACAATCAACATCCTGTACCGAGATACGATGCTCAAGCTAGGACTTACAGAGAGGGATTCGGAGCGCAGTCGGACGACATTCCACGGGATTGTCCCTGGGTTGTCTTGCACTCCCTTGGGTCGCATTCGGTTGGGTGTCATTTTTGGCACAGAGGAGAATTTCAGGAGAGAGCCAATTTGGTTCGAGGTGGCCGACCTCAGCAGTCCATACCATGCTTTGTTGGGATTACCATCATTTGCCAAGTTCATGATCAATGCACAGCAGACATACCTAAAGATGAAGATCCCGGGGCCAAGCGGCGTCATCACAGTCACCGGAGACTTCAGGAAGTCCCTCGAGTGCACATCCGCTGGCAGAAGTTTGGCCGAGTCCTTAGTGGTGGAGACAGAGAAGCGTCAGCTCGGCAAGGTGATTGCAATGGCGCAAGCGCAGAGCAAGAATCCACTGCCGGTTGGCCCAGCAAAGAGAGCAGATGAGGAATCGGCTTTTCAATCGGCCAAGGACAGCAAGAAAATCGCTCTAGATCCCTCCGACTCGACTAAGTTTGTTGTGGTCGGAGCTGGACTTAGCGACAAATAGGAAAGCGAGCTCGTCGAGTTTCTCTGTGAGAATCGGGACATCTTTGCATGGTCTCCACATGACATGCCTGGTGTTCCGAGAGAACTCGCCGAGCACAAGCTGCACATTCGGCCAGGCTCGAAGCCGGTCAAACAACCCCTGAGACGTTTTTCTGAGGACAAGAGAAGAGCAATCGGCGAAGAGATTGCAAAGTTACAAGCTGCAGGTTTCATCATGGAAGTGTTTTACCCCGAGTGGCTGGCCAATCCAGTCCTCGTCATGAAGAAGAACAAGACTTGGCGTATGTGTATAGATTACACTTGTTTGAACAAGGCATGCCCCAAAGATCCGTTTGCTTTGCCCCGAATTGACCAAGAGGTTGATTCTACGGCCGGCTGCGAGTTGTTATCCTTTTTGGATGCTACTGCTGGATATCACCAGATAAAGTTAGCTGTGGAAGATCAGATCAAGACAGCATTCATAACCCCTTTCGGGGCCTATTGCTATATCACCATGCCTTTTGGTCTGAAAAATGGAGGTGCCACTTATCAGCGCATGATGCAAAGATGCACACACTCTCAGCTCGGCAGAAATATCCACGTTTACGTGGACGACTTGGTGGTGAAGTCGGCAAGGGGAGTCACATTGTTGGACGACCTCAGAGAGACCTTTGCAAATCTGAGAACCTATCAGATCAAGCTCAACCCGGAGAAGTGTGTGTTTGGAGTCCAAGCCGGCAAGCTCTTGGGGTTTCTCGTTTCCGAGAGAGGAATCGAATGCAACCCCGAGAAGATAGCCGCAATAGAGCGCATGGAGCAGCCCAAGACCTTGAAGCAAGTGCAGAAGTTCACCGGTTGCCTCGCCTCCCTCAGCCGATTCCTCAGTCGGCTGGGCGAGAAGGCAATTCCCTTGTACCAGTTGATGAAGAAGACAGAGAAGTTTACTTGGACCCCCCAGGCAAATGAAGCATTCCGAGAGCTCAAGCGCATGCTATCCACGGCACCGATTCTGGCTGCCCCGATTGAGAAGGAGCCCATGATGTTATACATTGCGGCAACCAATCGGGTGATCAGCGCAGTTATGGTGGTGGAGCGGCCCGAGAAGGACAAGGCACAGCAAGTCCAGCGTCCAGTGTACTACATCAGCGAAGTGCTTTCGGCATCCAAGCAGAACTATCCTCACTACCAGAAGATGTGCTATGGAGTATACATGGCGGCCAAGAGATTGAAGCCATATTTTCAAGCCCACTTGATCACTGTTGTCAGTTCGGCTCCATTAGCCAACATCATGGGAAGCAAAGATGCAACCGGAAGAGTGGCGAAATGGGCAATTGAAGTGGCCAGTCATGGCATCCAATATGAGCCAAGGACTGCAATCAAGTTGCAGGCACTAGCCGATTTCCTGGTGGACTGGGCTGAAACTCAGTACATGCCACAGCTCCCCATGTCGGATGTCTGGCGAATGCACTTCGATGGCTCCAAGATGAAGAATGGCCTAGGAGCTGGGGTGGTGCTCACGTCCCCAAGAGGAGATCAATTGCAATATGTGCTCCAGATTCACTTCGCAGCATCAAACAATGTAGCCGAGTACGAAGCCCTTGTGCATGGTGTCAAGTTGGCCAAGGAAATCGGTATTCGGAATATTGAGTGCTATGGTGACTCCGATCTGGTGGTACAGCAGTGCTCGGGCACGTGGGATGCTAAAGATGCTAATATGGCAAGCTACCGATTCCTGGTGCAGCAAATCAGCGGATACTTTGAAGGTTGTGAGTTCCATCATGTTCCAAGAGCAAATAATGAAGCAGCAGATGCATTGTCCAAGCTTGGTTCCACAAGGCAAGAAATTCCACCAGGCGTATCTCTCGAGCACATCAAGAAGCCATCCATCACTCCGTCACCAGACTCCGAGTCCATATTCATCTCGGAGACCGATCTTGAAGCTCTGAGAAAGGCAAAAGAAGTTCAACCGGCCAAGCCTGCAACTATGAAGAAGCAATCCAGCGCTCAGGGTGTCTCGGCAATAGCACCAGGGGCTGCCGATTGCGAACCAGGGGCTGCAGAAGAGAAGAATAAGAGCGATACCATAGAGAAGCAACCAGAGGCTGCGCCAGAGAGCACAACCTCTGGAGAGCAAGTGATATCAGAGATTGCCGATTGCAGTAATGAAGTTTCAACCCCAGATGAGAAGTCAGCACCAGAGGCTGCCGAATGCGTGCCAGGCGCCGCAGTCGGCAGTTCGCAAGCAGAAGAAGAGATAGCAGAGGTTCAAGAGGCCGAGATCGAGCAGGCCAATGCTCAAGAGACCGAGATCCAAGAAGAAGTCTTACCCCAGCAGGCAGCAGTTATGGTAGTGGTCAGTGCGCCATCATGGGCACAGCCGATTCGAGATTTTTTGGCAGATGGGATCCTTACACCAGATTTGGCGTTGTCCAGGCAGATCAGTCGCCGATCTTGGGCATATACAATCATCAACAACGAGTTGATGCGCAAGAGTCCGACTGGTGTTCTTCAGAGGTGTGTTGAAGAGGATAGAGGTTTGGAGCTGCTCAGAGATATCCATCAAGGTGAATGTGGTCATCACGCGTCAGCAAAGGCCATAGCCAACAAGGCTTTCCGACATGGTTTCTACTGGCCAACTGCACTCGCAGCAGCTAAAAATCTGGTGAAGCACTGCAAGGGTTGTCAGCGATTCAAGGCAAAGAGTCATCAGCCAGCATCGGCACTGAAGACCATCCCAATAGCTTGGCCGTTTGCAGTTTGGGGTTTGGACATGGCCGGACCATTCAAGAGAGCTAGAAGCGGCATGACACATCTGCTGGTGGCAATCGACAAATTTACCAAGTGGATCGAGGCAAGACCAATCAAGAAGTTGGATGGACCGACTGCAGTCAAGTTTGTGGCCAACATCGTATGCAGATATGGTGTTCCTAACAGCATCATCACCGACAACGGCACAAACTTTGCAAAGGGGGCATTGGCTCGATATGCATCTCAGCAAGGCATTCGGCTTGATCTGGCATCTGTGGCACACCCACAGTCCAATGGTCAGGTCGAAAGGGCAAATGGACTAATCCTATCGGGTATCAGGCCCAGATTGGTAGAGCCACTTGACAGGGCACCTGGGGTATGGATTGATGAGCTCCCCGTAGTACTTTTCAGTTTGAGGACCACGCCGAATAGGTCGACTGGATTCACTCCTTTCTTCCTGGTATATGGTTCAGAAGCAGTCATCCCCTCCGACATCGAGTTTGATTCACCTCGGCACGCTTTATACACTGAAGAAGAAGCTAAGTTAGCAAGAGAAGACGGCGTCGACCTCAAAGAAGAAGCTTGTTTGTTGGCCTTGTCTAGGTCAGCAATCTATCAGCAGAAGTTGCGGCACTACCACAGCAAGAAGATTCGACCTCTCTCTTTCCGAGAGGGGGACATGGTGCTGCGCCGAATCCAGAAGTCAGATGGGAAGCACAAGCTATCCTCACCTTGGGAAGGGCCATTTATTGTCAGCAGAGCGCTCAAGAACAACTTCTATTACCTGATCGATTGCACCAAGGGAACTCGGCACAAGGACACATCGGGAGTAGAGACAGAGCGGCCGTGGAATGCCGAGTCGTTATGTCCGTTCTATAGTTGAACGGCATAAGTTTATGTAAGCCATTCGGCAAACAATCAGTTAAAGTTATCATGTCTCTGAAAATGAGCATTCGAGTACTTTCGTATAATTCCATTCGAAGAGCTAGCTGTAATCGGCAACGCTCCATCAGACCCGAGATGCGCATAGCATACCCGGGGACTGGCCGACAAGGAGGTCAAGAAAATAAGCCATCGTGGCACGGGGACTGCAGGCTGGCTCTCAATCGGATACCTAGCTCAAGCGCAAATCACTAAAGGGTTGTGGCATTGAAAAGGGTGACGATTGAGGCAGTCGGTGGTATAAACCCCGAGAAACAATTCGAAACATGCTGCCATGAGCAAGAGCACTGGCGAAGTAAAGTCGCCGATTGCGCCGCAAATCAGGACACTAGATCCAGAAGCGAAGCAATCGGCGCCTGCTGTTGCAGAATCCTTTGCGTTAAAAATCTTGTCGTGTAAAAAATAAAAACTCATCGAACCTTGGCCGGATGTCTGCTGTTGATCCGATTGCGGGCCGCATAACGGCAGCAAGACCGACACAGTACACATTCCCAAGTGCAGCCGATGAAGGAAACCGAAAAAGACGCAAAGTTGATCGCACATGCAAACAGATAAAACGAGCAATCGATTGGCATCAAAAGCAGCAGGCCCAAGGACGAATAAGGTCATTACATCCAAGTCACACCCAGTAGGTGTCGACAGAATTAAAAATATGTCTTACAAGCGGGCAGTCGGAGTACAAATTGAAGATAACATAGCTTAAGCAGTCGGAGGCACTGAGCTAGAAGGTGGAAAAGATGGGTCCGATTGAGCTTCAGAAGTCGCAGCACCTGTCTGTTTAGACTTCGGAGACGTCTGGGATGAGCCGCTATCGGAGAGCCCCTCGGCCAGGCCAGAGATGGTAGAGGCAGGGAGCGGTTTCCCTCCCTGGTCGAGATGCGGAGTATACTCGTAGGGAGAAAACCAATTCACCATAGTGCTGGCTAGCCGATTGACTTCGACATAGGTCTTCTCAAGAAGGTCAGAGGCATTGTCTCGAAGGCTGTACAACCGGGAGAGCTTCACTTGAGGGTACCAAGTCAGCACAGTCTGAAGAGCGGTCTCCGCACCAGTCCTTCCGGCAGAATTCAGCAAAACGTTGATCCGACGTGGGATAGCCTTAAGGAGAGTCCGAGTTTGCTCAGTGGTGGCATTCGGAGTGTCCCCTTGGTCAGAGTCCTCGCCATCCTGAGTGTCTGCCTTACGGATCTCGGCGGAGGAGTCGGCAGCATTCTTCATCTTCTGGAGTCCGGCCTTGAGCTCAGTCGGCGACCACAGCGCTTCAGCAATCTTCAGAATCCCGAGCTTGAAGGATAAGGCAATTCCTTGGATAATAGGAATGCGGGCTTGGGTGCCGATCAGATATTCATGCCGGGTCCAGACGTCATCTGCACGGTCACAGGTCCCTCCAGCGGCGATGGTATCCTCTCGGGACTTGGCGACAGCTGCATAAGCAGCCGCTTCAGATTCGGGCCAAGCTTCTGCATCAAGAAGGAAGAGCATAAGCAATAAGATAGGAGAAGAAAGCAACCGGAAAGTGCACTCGGCAACAAGGAGGACTCACGGCCAAGGAGGAGATCCATTTCGGTCAATGTATCGCAGAAGCCTTTGGCTCGGCGGCGCATTCGGGTGGTCTCCTCATAGCTGCGCTTCTCCAGTTCTTCGAACTTAGCGACGAGCTCGTCATGATCTCGGCGAATGGAGTCTCGGGCAGAAATTGCCTCATCCCTTTCAGTTCGCAGAGCAACTTGGGCGGCGACGGCAGCATCTCGTTCAGCAAGAAGCCCATCACCAGTAGCTGTCACTGCGGCGATGTCGGCCAGATGTTTCTTCTCAAGAGCAGCCATTTCAGATTGGAGGCCGTGAATAGTCCGATTCAAATCCTTCTCTACCCCCTGCAGCCGAGTTACCTCCCCGGTGGCTTTATCAAGGGCTAGACCTTGTTGGCTAAGTTCTGTAGCCAATTCTGCAATTCGGCCTTGAAGATCATTTACCATAGGAATAGAAGCTACAAGAGAGCGCGAAGATTTCAGTACCAGAGCGGTTGTCAAGTGAAGAAGAGACAGCGGTGAGATAGAGGATACCTCTTAGCTTAGTGATTTCAGCCGATTGGTTATTAACCTGCAGCTGGGCCTGGGCGAGGATTTGAAGGCTGGCAGTATAAGCTTCCAAGAGTTTTTCGAAGACAACTCTTTTCTCTTCCATGACAACCTGTGACGAGCAGCAAGACGGAGTCAGCGTAAAGCAACAAGTGAGAAAGATCCGAACCGATTGTGACCAATCGGCCCGAATCTCGGGGACTACACCCAGTGGGTGCGCTTGCGCGCACCCACCGGAAGAAAGTCTACCGATTGAGGAAGGCAAACGATAAAGCAAAAAATGCTAAAGATCTGAACCGGTTGTAACCAATCGGCCCGAATCTCGGGGACTACACCCAGTGGGTGCGCTTGCGCGCACCCACCGGAAGAAAGTCTACCGATTGAGGAAGGCAAACGATAAAGAAAAAAATGCTAAAGATCCGAACCGATTGTAACCAATCGGCCCGAATCTCGGGGACTACACCCACTGGGTGCGCTTGCGCGCACCCACCGGAAGAAAGTCTACCGATTGAGGAAGGCAAACGATAAAGCAAAAAATGCTAAAGATCCGAACCGATTGTAACCAATCGGCCCGAATCTCGGGGACTACACCCACTGGGTGCGCTTGCGCGCACCCACCGGAAGAAAAATTGCCGAAGTAAAACAGAGGTACAGAAGGAAAGGTTAAAGAGTTTACCGAATGGTGAGAGGTCAGCTGTTGAAGGTCCCGAGCAAGGGCCTCGGCGAATTCATTCACCCGGCTCAGAGTGCTCGTCACGGGATCCCGAGGACGAGGCGAAGCGTCAGGCTCAGCGCCGACATGACGGGCGCGAGAATACTCAGCTCGGAAGTGATCCACCGAGCGCATAAGAATCTCGGAGGGGGAGGAAATCGGCGGTGGCACTGAAGTAGGAACGATGGCGAAAGCTGTAGTGGGAAGGACTGGCGGCACGGACGTTGGTGAAGGACCGGACTCAGCCGATTGCGGCGGCGGCGCAACCGGGCGAGTCGGAGCAGAAGTGGTAACAATGACTGGCGGAAGGGTCATGGTCGTCGGCGGCGCTGACAGAACAGCTGGTGGCGCAGTCGCTGTAGTTGGTGGTGCCGATATCACAATCGGCGACGAGCTCGTCACCATTGGCGTGTCGGACACGGAGTTTACAGCAGGGGCAGTCGCAGCAGCGGTGGCCGGACTGGAGCGGGGTGGCGGAGACGGGGCAATCGGATCGACCGATTGCATTCCTCCAATACCAGGAGACACCGGGTCGGCCGCGCGCTTGGAGGCTTTGGGAGCAAGGTTGGAAGAGTAAGTCTTCTGAGCCGCAGCAAGGCGAGCCTTCTTGGCAGCACGCTCGGCGTCCTTGGAAGAACGACTAGTGGCAGTCGGCCGCTTGCGAACAGCTGCAGCAGAAGCAGCGGGCGAGATGATGGCGCCGATATGAGCCGGAATGTCGGTGTCAATGTCATCAAGCCCAATCGGCTCACTGAAATAAGAAAGGGAGAAGAGTCAGTAGAAGCAAAGATAGCAAAGTACTGCGCGGAAAGACAGAAACATACCCGACTGTCCGGGGTGCGCCGGTAGGCATTCGGCAGCGGAGCGGGGCAACGTTCAGCGGCGCCTGAGTGGTCGGCCTCCGAGTGATCGTCTCCTGGGCTTGCTTGCCCTTGTGGGCAGTCGTTGTGGTTTTGGTGATTTTTGGGAGAGCCGTACCAGAGGAGCCAGCGGCCGAGGTGCATTTAGCTGGCACCTTCGGGGGTTTATCCCGAGGAGCTGCATCAGAAGCAGCACCCTTTGAGACACTATCATCGTCACTCCACTCAGCCAAAAATTGCTCAAGGGAAGGGTCAGGTGTACCCCCTTGAGCTGGCGGCCGAGTGTTGGTATTCGGAGGGTTGGCGCGCTCGGCGTCATCATCATCAACATCCATGGGGTCGGAGGATTCTCCGGAAGACTCGTCATTGTCTTCATCATCCCCACTGGTCTCGGCGGAAGGAATCTCGCCGTCATACTCAAGGTCGGTAGGATCCTCTTCCGTGCGGTCAGGGGTGTACACGCCAACTTCCTGGCCGTCTTCCATGAGGTTGGACTGAAGGAAATGCTGAAAAGAAGACATAAGTGATCAGAGCAATCGGAAGAGAAAGCAATCGGAAGAACGTGCAACTGGATGAAAAAAGTCGGGGCGTACCACAGGTGGTTTTCGCTGGCGCGTGAGGTAGTCAAGCCCGAATCGGAAAGGATCAGGCAACACGCTAGCAGTGATGGCCTTCAATCGGGCGCAAAGGACTTTTGTCGTCACCTCCCACGTGCAGAGCCGAGTGGGATCCCGAGGTCCAGACACGTCGCAGAGGCGGTGCACTCGGCGTTGCAGGGGAAGAATCCGAGCATGAAGCCATGCAGCTACCAAGTCGGTGGGGAGGAGTCCCTCTCGCTCCAGCTGGGTGACCCTGGTGGCTTGGGCGTCGACATCGCAATTTCCAGTGCCGTGTTTCAGGGACCACTGATGCTTCTCAACCGGCCTGGCGAGTGAGAACTCGGGCAGATTGAGGAGATCGGGGCTCTGATCAGGAGACTTGACGAAGAAGAACGAAGTCTGCCAATTCTTGCAGGATTGGACGATTTCGGGGCTCGGATATTTTAACTTGCCGGCTGCAGCAAGGCAACTGCCGCAGTCGGTCATGTCAGTCGGATAGGTTGGTTTGCCGCCTTCAATGGTGGAGGCCACTACTTCTCCCGTTCGAGCGTTGTGGGCTCGGAGGTTGAAGAAGCGTTTGAAAAGCGCGATGCTGGGTCAGCAGCCGAGATACCCCTCGCAGAGTGTCACGAACCCAGAGAGGTTCATGATGAAGTTAGCAGCAAGGTGGTGAGGCTGAAGTCGGTGGAAGTCGAGGAATTCGCGGAAGAAGGCGCTAGCGGGAAGGCCGAATCCACGCTTAAAGTGAGCGAGGAACACGACCCTCTCGCCCGCGCGCGCTGGGCACGACATCGGCCCTGCCCGGGATCCGCCATTCGATCTCCGCAGGCATTTTTCAGGCGCGGATCAGGGCTTCGACGGCGACAGTGGTGACCTGGGATCCCTTCCAGCACCCGCGCCTCGCCTGCGATACGTCCCGTCGCGGCGCCATGGATTTCGCAGAAGAGGAAGAAGAGGAAAAATATCGAGGCGGAACACGAGAACGACGCCGATGAACTGCTGCGGCGGCGGCGGAGGCGGCGAAGAACACAAGTCAGTGGCTAGAGCAAGTTGGAGAGCAGAGGTTCACGGGAGAGAAGGTTTGCGTGAGGAGCAGCAATGGCGCGGAGAGAGAAAGCTAGAGGTGAAGGAGGCTTTGGGAAGAAGGAAGAGGCGAGGATCCCCCCCCGGTGGCTTATATGGGCGGCGGGGGAGGGGAGTGGGATGACCCTGCGGTCGTGTGGCCCGGTGTGGCCTAGGGCACAGGGAGGCCAACCGACGAATCAGCACAAAGGATCCCGACGCATAAGGCGAGGCGTGCGACGTGGGGGTCAGCTCCTGCAGTTATGTCACGTCGCGCGTGGGTCGTGGGTCCCAACTCATTGATCACATCGTGGGCGAGTCGGAGGTAACCGTTGGAGCGCAATCGGCAGAAGATACTTTTGTCAGAAAATGAAGACACGAAGTGAGAAGGACCCAAGGCCAATCGGGTGGAAGTGGTGTCAGCCGAGTGTGATCTCCAAGTCGGCCGACGGGCTCGGAGTGACGTACTCGAGGAGGCCATTGCAGTCGGAAAACGTCAAGACAGATTGAAAAGCTGCAAAGGCCCCGCGGTCAAGTGACCGTGGGACCTTTACAACTTTAGGGGCTACTGTCGGGGGATTGGTACCCGGGTAGGCTAACCCAAGCGGAAGCAAGCTTTCAAGACAAGGATGGGCCGATTGGGCTGCAGCTGGGCCGAGCTGGGCGGAGGTACGGCCGATTGCTCCAAGGCAATCGGCCATACCAAATGCCAGCAGTCGGCCCAGGCGCAATCGGCCCACCCTTCCCTTATCAGACATTCGTCCGATTGGTCTGCAGCTGGACCGAGGTTGATTCCCAGAAGGCCGACTACCCAGAGCAATCGGCCTTACCAGGAACCACCAGTCGGTCCAGGCGCAATCGAAGCAACCTACCACCCAATCGGGGGTATGATTACGAGGTCATAAATACCATATCCCGAGATATCTGGGTGGCAGGAAGGCCAGGTCACATCGAGGATTTGCTGGAGATACGGTGTCGACCTCCCCGCCGATTCCGCGGACAGGCCGACAAGACCGCACCCCCTAGCTCCACTGTTCGTCACTAGGCTCTACGAGGTAGCAGCATGGGCCGCCGCTCGTAGGCTCCGGATCACCCGGATAGGAGCAGTCGGTGGGCCCAGGCCGATTAGAGGTTGACAGCTGGGCCCATTCGGCACTGAAGTTACCGAAGTACCCTGGACTCACACTATAAGAGCCAGGGTACCCCTCCTGCGTGAGGGACGCCACACCTGAGATCTCATTAACTCTTTCCCCCTTCAGTTCATTTACTGCCCGTAGTCACTCCCCAGGGAAGCAGGAGAAGACCTTGCCCACGGCGGCGGTTTACTCCTTCCCCTGAGAAGATAGAAGAGCAGTTATTGTAGTTCCTTCATTGATATATAAGAGACAGGCAGGAGTAGGGGTGTTATCTCTCCGGAGAGCCCCGAACCTGGGTACATCGTGGTGTCTTCACCGTGCTTGTGCCCAACCCGATTCCGGCACCATCGACATTCTCTCCCTCGTGTCTTCCCCTCACTTTAGCCATCCCCATGGCATCTGCCGTCACATATCGACGACAGGACCGATGCTTGAAAAAGAGAAGCTTGCTGCAAACGGGGGCAACTATGCGGACTGGTTCCGTAATCTTGGGTTTATCCTCAAAGTTGCTAAGAAGGACTATGTTCTCAAAGAAGCTCTCCCAGCCACTCCCGCTGAGGATGCATCGCAGGACGATAAGAACGTCTATGCGACTAAAGTGGATGACCACACCGCAGTACAATGCTTGATGCTTACTTACGTGCATGGATACAGAGCTCCAGAAACATTTTGAGAACTTCACCGTTTTTGACATGGTGACTCAACTGAACGCTCTGTATCTGAAGAAGGCTAGAACTGAACGTTACGAGATAACGAAGCAGCTGTGGGAATGCAAGATGGCAGAAGGTAGCTCCATAAGCGAGCATGTGATCAAACTTGTTGGTTACGCAAAGAGGCTGAGTGCTCTAGGATTTGCGATCCCTACGACACTCGACACTGACATTCTGCTTGCGTCACTCCCCCCGTCTTACAACGACTTTATCATGAATTACAACATAATGGGCTTGACAAGACCACAGATGAATTGTTCGCTATGCTTAAGATTGCGGAAGCATCTATGCAGAAGGATCCAAGCCACGTGTTGGCTGTGATGAACACTACCAGTTTCAAGAAGAAGGGCAAAGGCAGAAATGCCAAGAGAGATGGTAAGACCAAAGCTCAGGTAAAGACCAAGAATGGCCCAACTAAAGATTCTGAGTGTCACTACTGTAAGAACAAGGGGCACTGGAAGAGGAATTTCAAGAAGTATCTGGGAGATCTGAAAAGTGGTCTGATCACCAAAGGTATAAATAAGTTATAATAAGTTAATAGACAATTTCAATATTTCACCTTCATAGGTATAATTGATACCATACCGATTGCTAATGGTTCGCAAATCGGTACAGGGAATTGTCAGAATTCAAAGGAGAAGAACGAATGAAGTGCAAGTCCGCGTCGGAAGTGGTGCCCAAGTCACCCAAGGCCGTCGGCGTTCGTCTATCAAGATTTATCTTAGAGTTTAAATAAAAGTTATTTGATTCAGAGGTTGTGTAAAACATTAATATCGTATTATGTCGTCTTCACAGTGGATGCCTTATCCACGGCTTGAATAATGGTTGTTCAAAGTTAATGCTTTCTGAATTTCACCCTTCGTGGTGAAGTACTTAAGTTGAAATCTTGATGTTATGTCTATTTTCTTGATTGCTAAATAAATTAAGTTATGTGATGATAATGCTAAAAATTTTATAGCATAAATGACTTAGTTGCATTAGAACAAAGCGCATGCGGAAGCTTCATATCGATGAAGTCATTCAATCTCTTGACTTTGAGTCATTTGACACATGCAATGTTTTTCTAATAGACAAAATCATTGATTAAATGAATTGTTCAAGTGTTTAGTAAACTATTGGTAATAACACATATCGATGTGTGAAGAACCAATAAACAGTATTTTACATAAAACTTTGTGATAATGACTTGTATAGATATACCGATATTTAGACAAGACATAATATCTAAAATTTTGAATAAGTTCAAAAATGTTTCAACACAAAGAGAATCATCATCACACATAGATCAAATATTTGACGATCTGATCGTAAAATAAATGAGTTAAAGAATTTAGCCAACATCATTGAGTGTATGAAGTCAGTTCATAAACTATCGTCACCCGAAACCCCGTATAGCTACGGAGTATCTTGACGCATAACCAAGCCCTATATGACATATTGGAATTAAAATTGTTTTCTACCCTGAATTCCAACATGTCATGGTGAGGTCGGTGATGTACTTAAACCACACTCCCATTCACTATACTGCTTAACGCTTCAGAGAAACCACTTATGAACTAAATAGAGCGCCGTCATATGACTGTTGAAACAATGCCCTATAAGAATATGGCATGGATAAGAAATCCAATTGTTGTTTCACAATTTCTGAGATACATAGTTAGAATATACTGGATCTCAAATATAAGTATTGTAGAAACATCATGTTACGAACAACACCTCCACTACCATACCCGAGAAAATTGTTTATCAAGGGACATGAGATTTTACCTTGAGAAAATAGCTCTCTTGAAACAATTAAGTGGGAGGACTAATAGCTTGATAATGATTACAATGAATCGTTTGGTTTTACAGAATGGAACTCGAAATTTGATCTAGAGATAAATTCTGTGACCAAACCAGAAATTCCTACATCTGATGAAAAGGAATGATGAAACTCTGAAATGTGTTCCAGAGATGAAATGATCAAGTCTGATGTTGTATCACACGGCTTTATAAATTCACATTGAACCAATGTAGTTCTGAAGTGTGATAAACCTGTGAACTACAAGACCTCATGACGGGCACCAACTCCACTATATGGCTTAAACACCATAAAAACTATATGAAAGTCATCCATCTAAATCAAGTTGAGAACTTGGTAAAACCCTCCTAAGGATACCTGATCATTAGAGTGGATTTGACTTTCATAGATATGAACATAGACGATAGCTTAATCGTTGATATTGCTCAACTTATCGTAAAATAATTTTATCGATAGAGTTCAAAAAGGTTGACTACAATATGTGTAGTGATGCAAATGTTCATATGGAAAATTACTGATAATCGCGACATACTCCCGAAGTATGACATATGGATTTTTCTTCTGAGAAAATTAAACAAAGGGTGTATGCATGATACAACCTGAAAGGATTTAATGATCTATACGATATTAGTAAAAGTGAGAATGCTTCAAAGATTAGTCCACAGTTGAAGAAAATATCACAGAGCTGGAGTACTAGTTTTTTGATGAAGTTATAAAAGTTATTATTTCATCAATAATCATATAAGATATGGAATTAAGTGGGAGCACGATTCTAATCATATATGTGAATAGCATATGAGTGATTGAGAATAAATATTTTAGCAAAATAAAGCACTAAGGTGTTGGATGTCCTGAAAGTGCAACAAGCACCAAAGTAATCTAAATAGTAGATTGGTTCTCTTGAAGTACCTCAGATGAAGAAAGGTTCTATGAGGAAGACTAAAGATTTCATTACAAATAGATGAAAGAAAGTTTCATAATGATTTGTAATTATTTTAATCAGTCTATAGCTAAGTAGCAAAATAGGATGTTGAAAATTGTTTTTCAAGCTAAGGCACATAGCGGGATTCCTACAACGTAGACGTGAAACATGGCCACTTTGGAAGCTGCATAGGAGGGTATTTGGATCAGGAACACCATCATAGTGATTGGCATAGTTCCGAACGCTTGATCTACACAAACCATATATTGATATGAGCATCATGATCAAAGCAAAGTAAGCTAAGAGCTCACTGTAGTCCAAACATGTTGAACGATAGTGCCCTATCTTTAAATACTTCATAAAGGATGAAGGGGTACATTAAGATACACAGGATTGAGACGAGCCTAAAAGCGTTAAGCTCAGTGACGAAGTCTATACCACAAGCGAGCATGAAGACCAAAGTGCCATTGGTCTGAGCCAACCATGCAACTAGATTATTGTCTCTAGTGCAAGTGGGAGACTGTTGGAATTATGCCCTAGAGGCAATAATAAAATGTATTATTATAAATCCAGGTTCATTATTAATGTTTATATGCCTATGATATAACTGCAATGGCCTATGCGGAGGTTTGCCAAGTAGCATGTTAACTACCTTCGGAGGAAAACCCATATGCAGGTGTGGAGTATAAACACAAAGTGTTCTTAGTCTGCCTCTAGGACTAACCCGTGTGTTATGGATGACATGTTTTCCTGTTCGTAGGGCATTGGAAATGCCGGTAACACATGGGAGCACATTGTTGCCAGAACAAGGGTGCTGAACCGACCCAATTGTATGATTTACTTTGAGATCGCATCGTTTCCATGTTATAAGTAAAATCATCTAAAGTCAATATGCATGTGTCCTTCATGACCATAAGAATGTTTCGTAACTTCATACCGGAGGGTGGGTTTTGACACTGTCCCAACACCACCCGTAACAGGCGTGGCAATAACGGATTTGATCACTCACACCTGAAAATGTGTCAAGGGACTTAACGATTCGAGTTGGGAATTTGCTCCTCTAATGATGGAGAGATACTTCTTTGGGCCCTCTCGGTATTACGGTATCCAACATCGTCTGGCCAGACACTGTGAATTGATCACAAGGGATACCTGAATACTAAACGAGAAAAATGGAACAAAACAAAAAGGAGGATGACTTGGTATAATGGTTAATGGTTAATCATGCGGATACCTAAAAGATCTCACCTCAGGTTTTGTATAGTATCGTGAAGCAAATAGGACTGGCATGTTAATCTTATGGTTCACTCGAATTCATATTCATGTAGGTGCGAGAACCATTATGGGTGTCCATGGCTCCGATATTGGTTATTGATCCGAGGAAAGTCAGTTTCCGGTTCATGTCCGTATTGTACCGAACCTATGGGGTCACACACTTAAGGGTGGAAGATATTTTGAGTAGTATAGTGATAGGAGCACGAGTATAACACACCGGAAAAGTTTTGGAGTGATTGATATTTAATCGGAGAGAAAACCGGAATCGTTTCGGGGCACCGGTAAAGTATCGGGAAGAGTTTTAAGAAAACCGAGTAAACCCGGAGGGCCGGAAAAGTTCCGAGTTGGTATAGATATATTTGATATTCATTTATTATATATTTTGAAAAGGTTTTGGAATTAATTTAATGAATATAATATCAATGGGCTCCCTCTCACTTGGAAGGCCCAAGTGGGGAGGGAGCACATGGGCCAAAGGGGCCCAAGAGGGAGGGCGCCTTGGGGGGAGCTTCCAGGAAGATTCCCCCCTCCCCTTGGCGCAACCGTAAGGGAGGGGAAAACCTAGGGCGCCACCCCTAGGGCTGACCCCTCCTCCAAGGTGGCCTCCCCTCCCCCTCCCCTATAAATAGAGGATATGGGGGCACCCCTTGAACACACAAGTTGTTCTATTTGCCGAAGGGCTGCCCCCTATCTCTTTCTCTTGTAGATCCAATCTCCTCCATAGCCCCGAAGGGCTGCTCCTCCCTCCTCTCTACTCCGGAGGCGCCGAGATCTGGACGGAGGTGCCCTGCCGGATCTTCCACACCGTACGTGTGGATCAACCGTAGAGAGATCGTGCGTTCGATCTTTGTTCGAGGGACTTCTGCATCTTCTTCTGAGGAGTAGTTCTGTTCGTGGGGTGTCACACGTATCAGATTTGTTCGAGGGATTGCACCGCGTCAATCTTCCCCAGCTCTCCATCAACTTATTCCGCTGCGAGAGAACTACCGTTTGAACGGTTGTTAAGGTAACAAGATCGCTACCTGTGTTTGCATCTATCTAGATCTGATCTTGGGACTTGGTTTCGTAGTGCCGATTTTTTTGTTTTCTACTCTGAATCCCAACAGCGGTATCATGAGCTAGTTCTAGTAATAGATGCAGGTTCGATCTAGAGTTCATAGTGATGAACGGGCATTGCACACAATTTTCATTGTGCGCGGTTTTTTGATAATAGATTTAAACTGAATCTTCTAGTTGCTTCCCCTCTAATTGCACAAGTTGATCCCTCCTGTATTGGTAGATTTTGTTTCAAACATCTTTCCCCTCGGGGTCCTTCTATGCTGCTCCTGAGTATGCTGGTCGCGCGAAGATGATTTGGGTCTTGCTTTTGGTGTGGAGAAATTGTGTAACAAAAGGGGCGTGTTAGATTGTTGATCTAGCACGGGGATCACGCGTATTGACGATTGTTCAGTATGGGTCATGAGATTAAATTTTAGTCTCATGGTTGATACACCCCGAGTGTTAATCTAGCAACTTGAAGATTGTGCTTTATGTGGTTACGTAGCTAGCAAAACATTTTGCCATGCAAACCCTAGTAGCCACGTAAAAGAAGCAAAGAACGAGTAGAAGAACGTCTAACTTGTTTTTGCACGAACATGTGATGTGGTATAGTCTTCGTCATGATAAAAGTTGTATGAGATGATGTGAGAACCCAGAAATAATTTGCAGACCCTCCTGTGTTTAATTGTCAATCCCAGGATCATTGTTGACAACACAGTGAAATGGTATCATTGCAGAATACACAAAGATTTTACAAGTACCATAATCTGCCATAAGGCATACATATAAAATGTCTCATGACATTTGTTAAAATCAGGAGATAGCGGAAAGTAAAAATGCGTAGCGACTCCATCTCAGCCACAGGCAGTTGATGTAGTCCACGTGACCTCACTCCTACAGATCGCCACCAGGTTTTGTAGATCCAAAGAATCCTGATAAGGTGTACAGGTTGCACAAGGCCCGATATGGGTTAAAGCAAGCACCTCGTGCTTGGTATGAAACACAGAAGGATTTCCTTCGAAAGAAGGGCTTCAAACAAGGAACAACTGTCCCGACTCTTTTTACTCGTGCATACAAAAATGATCCTTTTGTGTGTCAAATTTATGTCGATGATATTATATTTGGTTGTACTAACCCTGATATCAGCGAAGAATTTGCTCGAATGATGTCAAAGAAATATGAAATGTCTATGATGGGTGAATTGAAGTTCTTTCTCGGACTTCAAATCCTTCAACAGAAGAATGAGACATTTATCTCTCAAGAGAAGTATCTCAGAGATTGACTGAAGAAGTTTGATCTTGTCAATTGCAAAACTATCAAGACTCCAATGCCTACGAATGTTCACCTAGATGAAGATGAGAAGGGCAAACCTTTTGATCAGAAGAAATATCGCTCGATGATCGGTTCGGTTCTTTACCTATGTGCATCTAGACCTGCCATTATGCTATCAGTTTCTATGTGTGCTCGTTTTTAGGAAAACCCGAAAGAATCACATCATATTGCTAACAAGAGAATTCTTTGATATCTGGCTCACACACCTACTTTGGGACTGTGGTATCCCAAAGGTGCCCAGTTTGATCTCGTTGGATATTCTGACTCTGACTTGGCTGGTGATCGAGTCAACAGGAAATCTACCTCAGGCTCATGTCATTTTCTTGGTAGATCTCTTATCTGTTGGGCTTCGAAGAAACAAAATTGTGTATCTATTTCTACGGCTAAAGCCAAGTATATTGCTGTCGGTTCATGCTGCACTCAAATTCTGTGGCTCAAGAAAACACTGAAGGATTATGGTATTCTCGTGAAGAAAATTCCATTGCCATGTGATAACGAGAGTGCTATAAAATTGCCCATAATCCCGTGCAACACTCTCGAACGGAGCACATTGATATTCATCATCATTTTCTTCAAGATCATGTTCAGCGAGAAGATATTGTTATCAGTCATGTTCGCACCGAAGATCAATTGGCTGATATTTTTATGAAGCCCCTGGATGAGAAAATATTTTGTGCAGTAAGGTGTGAGTTGAACATATTGGACTCACGCAATGTGCAGTAAGATCATAACAATCGATACTTTGTATCATATGTTTACTTTCTAGATGTAGTTTACTTTCGTTGGTTTTTCAGTCGTGTTTCTTTCTTGTTTTAATTTTGTTCGTTTGGTTTTGTCCTATACACTTATCACTCCGAGTTTTCTTATCGTTCGTTTTCTCTTGGATTGATTAAGTATCGGACCCTGTTTTCCCTCTATTCTTTCCCTACCCCATCTTTGTTTTTCTCTCGTGAACATGTATCTTTGTACTCGATTAAGATTCCCTTCGAATGCCATTTATTCCGAAGGAGTTTCTATCGAACTTTTATCTACCTTTTATACTCGATGTTCGATGAGTTTGTTCTTGGATGTGGAGCAACTTTCTCTCGGTTCATTGGAATTTTTGCGCGATTACCGCCACAAAATCCGCCTGTTGAATTCGGAGAGACGCGAGATCTGTGTCGTTGGATCAGATTTGATGGTTACGTCAGACCCCACCTCTATAAATACCGATCCACCCCACCGGCATAGACCTCATATTCCCTCGACTTCGTCTCTCCCACCTCGCACCCGAGCTCTCGCACGCCACCGTGCTGATACGTCCAAAATGCATCACTATTTTATATTGTAATTTCATCCTATTCATTGATATATTCCACTTTAAAGTATTGTTCTTATGTTTTTTTGGCTTGTTTTACACAGTTTACAACTTTTCGGTGCCGAAGCAGCAGAACCAGAATTCAGCGGTGAAAAGTGGACACCAAGTTGCTGAATCAGATCAAGTCCAAATGCGATGAAAAATTAGGGGAAGTAGTTTTATGGGAATTGACCGGGGATCACCGAGGATGGAGGTGAGGGGACCCATCAGGCAGCCAGAAGGGTGCCTGGCGCGGCCCCCCTCCTGGCCGCGCCAGGCACCCTCCTGGATGCCTGGTGGCCCCCCTCGGTGCCCCCTCTCGCCTATAAGATCCCCCTGGGGTAGAAACCCTAAAAAAGAAGAAGAGTTTCCGTGTTTCGCCGCCGCCACGGGGCGGAAACCTACAGAGGAGAAAAGCCATCTCCGGCGGGAAGATTCCGCCGGGGAGATCACCTCCCGGAAGGGGATATCGTCTCCATCATCATCATCATCATCGTCACGGGCATCATCGAGATCATCATCAACATCATCCCCAACATCAGCACCATCTCCATCACCATCCCATCTCATCTCACAATTGAAACTTGTGTTGTAATCCGTACTATCTATCCTCTCTACTCTTTTGGTGTTGATTACTACTTTGTGGTGAATGCTATTGAGTTTTGTTGGAGAAATATCATTGTGTCCAGATTGTTTGCCACCCATCTATCTGTCATAACCCTAATTTTGGTATGTGCTTTTTATTTCTAGAAATAAGGCATCATGTTTAAATTTCTTTATTTAATAATTGGGGATTTGGAAAAGCCTAAAAAAGAATTTAAATAAAAGGCCAAAGAAAAATCTTTTTCCAAAAATCTTTTGATGATTTTGAAAATCTCTATAAATGGGCATGATCACATTTCATGTGTTGTGGGTCCCACTGCATGCTCCAAGATTTGTCAAAAATTCAAACAGAGGCTTGGAAATTAAATTTAAATGCTATTTGAATTGAAATTCAATTGTTTTGAATTTCAAAAATCTTCAAATCTTGGGAGTGACTAGCTATATGTCACATAAGTCCAAATATTTTTTTTGAGGATTTTATAAAATGCCTAGATATTATTTTTCAAGGCAAAACAAATAAACAGAAACAAAAAAGAAAAAGATTAAAAGGGGCAGAGCCACTTACCTGGCCCACCTGGCCTAGCGGAGGAGGCCCAGCCCAAAAGGACAGGGTTGTCTTCCTCCACTGTACAGGCAGGCAGCCAGGTCGCCGGCGAGCCTGGCATGGCCGCCAGGCAACTGCCTAGCTGCCTCCCTCGCCCTTATCCACGCCGTGGACGCCCCCCGTGCTTCCCCCCTTCCATTTCGCCCCTCTGGACCCCTTTCCCCTCTCTCTCCGGCGAGATCCCGCGAGGACCCGAGCGCCACCGAGCCCGCCGACGTGCACAAGCGTGGTCACTGACCACCGCGAGCTCCGCCGTCTTGTCCAGAACGCCCGTCGCACCCGTGGCCCTCCAATTCGAGCCAACGAGCCCCAAGGACGAAGCCCGCGTCAACAACTCCCCACCGGCCGTCGTACCTTTCTCCGTCGAATTCGCCACCACCGCAACTCCTCTGCCCCTCCTGTCTGCGCCGGTGCAATCACGGTGAGCTCACGGGCCGTTTCCCCCTAACCGCGCTCGATTTGGCACCCGGAGTCGTCGTCTTCCTCTCAACCGAGCACGGGTCGCCGCCGGCAAGGTCTCCACCGTGCCTCCAGTGCCTCCCGCGGTCGCACGACTAGCCAGGGAGACGCGCGCGTGCTACGTCTCCTGGTGGTCGCGGCGCCCTGATCCGTGCCCGGAGCCGCTGTCCAGGAGCACGCCGCCGCGGCTGCAGGTCACCGGCAGCTCAACGCCGGTAGCCGCCGACGTGACCACTTAATTAGGGGGCTAACCCCTGGTCATTTGACCCCATGGGTCAATGACAAGTGGGCCCTGGCCCCCCTAATCTTCTGTTAGCGCTTAATTAAAACGGGGATTAACCCCTGGGTCACTGACCAAGGGGTCCCACATGTCACCCCCCCTACGTCAGCATGACGTAGGCATGACGTAGTAAAGCCTTGTTCAATTTACAGATAATCCATAAAATTCCAGAAATTATTTAAATCTTTAGAAATTCATAGAAAATTATCTGTAACTCCAAATCAAAAGTGTTATATATGAAAAATCATCAGAAAAATGCAAGGATTCCAAATATCATATTTTAATAGATGAAAAAACATCTATGATGATGGACCAGTAGCATTTAGCTATTTGGGTTATTTGGAATAATTCAAAATAAATGTTTAAATCATTTCAAATTAAATCTTTGCAATACCAACCTTATCACATGAACATCAGAGGCATATCATACACATGACAACAAGGTTTACCATATCCAAATATTAGCAAATGCAACTTGGGTTAATTTGAACAACATTTGGAGTTTGAATTTGAATTTCTTATTCAAATCAACTTCATATTAACTTGTTGCAAATTGAACATAGGTCACATCAGTACCATGCCATGATTCATTTCTTGAATGTGCATTGCAATGTAATGTTCATACTTGTGTCTCGGTGTTTCCTTCTTCTCGATAGATCCATCGCCGGACGTAGTTCCTGTTTCTTCGAAGAGTGGCACCCTCGAGTCTCGACAATAAGGCAAGCAAACCCCCATTGATCATATCTATATAAACCCATTTTCCCTCTTGTTCTCTTATGCATGATTAGGTGATTCACATGTTACCGTCCTACCGCTAGTTTAACCCATCCGTTGCATGACCTATCATTTCTTCCACAGTATTAAGCAAACCTCAACCTAGCAGATACAAGATTTGTTGTGTTCATCATGTGGCACTTCATCCATGTTATGCTATGACATGATAGAGTTGTTTGCAATGAAGATGATCCATCTGGGTGATCTATCGGGATGGTAGTGAACACATGCAACAAGGTGGTAACGTGTTGATGAAGTCACCCTAATATAAGTGAACAATGAGAGGCTGTGTAGGAGTACACAGTGGGTTGTCTCATTTACACTGCCCTAGGCCCCGAGTTCTTGTGTTGTGATCCAAGACACAGATTACTACCACATGTTGGGCTCATTGACCCCTCTCGACCTATTAACTCACCCCGACTATGGTCCAGGATTCGCATGGGTTAATTGTTCTTCTATTTGATTTCATAACATAGCACGGTTTTAGGCAAGCACAACACCATCCGTCGAGGTGGGCTTGTCGGATCGTCCATACATCGTCTAGGTCCTGAACGGAAACCCCGGCCGGATTCCCGATTGGGGTATATACTCAGATAGGTGATCCCTTGGACTAGAGTTGGAGCCGTGAGGTAAGTGTCGTGGTACTATCCTCGCCGACACCGCTTGAAGGTGACGAGTTCTAGGCGGTAAGTGGTAGCTACGTATGTGAAGAAGTACACCCCTGCAGGGTTAATGAACTATTCGAATAGTCGTGTCCGCGGTTATGGACTACTTGGAGATCTTTACTTGATTATTAGACAACTCAAATGGATACTCTAAAAATCGCAAGATAAGTGTGAGTGCTATGGGTTGCTTCCTCGTGGGGAAGTCGAGGAAAAATCCATGGTGGTGTATTGATGTGGTGATCAAGATTAGATGGACTCGTGTGCGCCTCTCATCTCAACTCTATGTAGTCGTAGTACAGGATAGCCAAGTCAAAGCTTTATGCATTACAACCCCACTTGCCTTCACCTTGATACCTGAGCATAAGTAGTATAGTTCTGATGTAAGTCTTGCTGAGTACGACTTTGTACTCACGTTTGATTATTCTATGTTTTAGAGACGAGACCACTGCCCATGATGGTGGCCTCTACCTCGAGCTCGACGCCGACTAAGTCGTATAGTTCCAGACATCAGCCTGGTTCCTTTGGAGGGTCGTTGTATTTTCTTTCAGGCTTCTTAAGCCATTTGTTAAACTTGTCTTTACTAAGACATAATTTTCTTCGGTTGTTGCTTGATGTAATGTTGGATCACAGTCATGTGATCTCTGCTTGTAATACAACTTCTATGTCTGCTCAGTTTAGCAGATGCAATAAAGTCTATGAGTTTGTAGAGTTCATGTTGTGTTACCTGCTGTTATACACTTGGCATGCATGCTGCGTGTATGTTTATATCGTGCATGTCATGTGTGGGGTTCGATAGCTTAGTTGTGCTCTCGCCGACGGTCTTTCTTACACCAAGTGGCCCTGAGATGTGCGCAGCTTGGGGCATCGCGATGCGATTGCTCGTGACTCCGTCACGTGGCACACTTCGTTGTACGATCGAGCCCGCCCGAGACCCCGACTAAGAGATCGGGCTGGAGTCTGTTTATGTAAGTGTTATGATTCAATCGATAATATGGTTGAGGCGACTTGTCTATGAGTATGGGATTCCACCACCCATAAGCATTTAGACTTGTGAGCGGACGATGAGGACCCATCTCAGTTGTTCATCCGGGCCTTGATGGGATGCCCCTCACGTTCGATGCTTTCCGAGAGTATTCTGTGCTTGGCCTTGTCTGCTTAGACAAGTGGGTACGACTCTCGGCTCTCCATATGATTGAGTTGTGACTGGAATTACATACGCAAATTCCTGGTCCCGACACTATCACCTCTGATCATGATCTCTTTTATGTCTTGTGAGTAGTTACTTTAGTTCTTGAGAACACGAGAGAAGTCTAGTTGTTAGTAGCCATATTATGTGTTGTTTGATACTTAAGTTGTGTTGTTATTTCTCTAGTGGTGTTATGTGAGTCGAACACTTAACACTTCACCTTTCATGGGCCTAGAGGAATACATTGTGCACAAAGGATGCTTATGGTGGGTTGCCGGAGTGACAGAAACCTAAACCCCAGTTCGCACACTTTTGCACAAGGGAATTATGGATCCTTGATCGTAATGCTGTGGTTAGGCTTATGCCTTAATTACTACCTTGTATTTGCAGATGCTTGCAAGGTGTGTAATAATAAGAGTACACTTATCTTAGTCTAGAAGGTGTACTAGCATTGATCCACCCACCAACACTTATCAACACGATACATATTACTTGGCGGAGTATGGTGAAAGTAACTTGGCTATCTCTCCCGTTTGTTCTCGAGAACGTTTTAGCTTTTATAAGTTTAGTTCCTAGGCTTATCCTTGTGAAAGGATTTGGCCACTTGCTACTCCTCAGTTACCCTATTTACTTTAATTGTCTTTTACTTTTCTGTTGCTTAAACCAAAAACCCCTAAATATTTACCTTTGAGTGTGTGCATCCTTTCCTTATCTAGTGTCACTTATCATCACCTTCCGCTCCTCGTGGGATCGACATCCTTATTTATCGAAAATCTACAACTTAACCCCTGGACTTGTGGGTTATCAAGAATCGTTTATTGGCGCGGTTAACGGGGGAGGCAACCCAACTAAACCTATTAACTTCACCGCCATCAATGAGCTTTTCTGGCGCCGTTGCTGGGGAGTGTAGCGCTATTGGTAAGTGATGCCGGTAAGGAAACCTTTATTTTTTGTTGTTACCTTCAGTCCTTATGGACTCTTCTACTGTTGGTTCGTTGCTGGTAAGGAGCTGCTGATACGTCCAAAACGTATCTATAATTTCTGCTTGCTCCATGCATGCTTTGTGTGATATTGCTATGATCTATATACACTTTCATACACTTTTGATCATATTTGGACTAACCTATTAACTCAGTGCACCACAGTGCTAGTTCCTGTTTTCTGCTGTTTTTCTATTTCAGTTTTCCCCCATATAAAAAGTGCTCCAAAAATTCGGGAAAAATCAGATAAAAAATCAGCGCAGAAGAACCTTCCGGAAGGACCTGAGTGGGGCCAGAGGGCCACCACCAGGGGCCCAGGCTGCCCCCCTTCTCCTATATATTCTCCGTGACGAGAAACCCTTAGGAGAAGAACCCTTTTTCGGGATCTCGCCTCTGTTCCGTCGCCGCCGCGCTTCCGAGATCGGGAGCACCAGCAGACCTCTTCCCGGCACCCTGCCGGAGGGAGGGCCGACCTCCGGGAGTCTCCTCTCCACCATGGATGCTTCCCGGATGTGCCGTGAGTAGTTTATTTTGGACCATGGGTACGTGATCAGTAGCTATGTGATGTTCTCCTCCCCTTTTTGTTCTTCATGGTTTAGACCTCGTGAGCTGCCCTACATGATCGAGGCACTTTTGTAATCTTTCTGTTGTTGCTATGCTGAGTTTGATGGGATCTGATGGATTATGAGATTATGTTCAGATTGTGATAGAGTAATATATTTGGTTCTTATCTTTTATATTTTTGTTCTTAAGTAATTCTTGCATGTTCTCCGTTGCTGTTTATTGCTTTGGCCAAGTAGTAGGTAGTAACCCCAAGAGGGAACGTTATGCTCGATTGTGGGTTCATGCCCCCTGATGACACGCTTGAGTGACAGAAACATGAGTCTAGGGGATGTGTTGTTGCCACAAGGGGGAAAAAACGGTGCTTGTAACCGCGGTTACAAGGATTGTTTACTTTACGCAAAGTGTTTTTTAATGCAGTTGTCTGTTGCTTTGGGTTTACACTTTGGGTGGGGCTCGCAACTTAATACCATCGAGATGTTATGGATAGATATCTCAAGGTGGATGATTAGTAGTAGATGCAGTTGGATTTCGGTCTACTTATTTTGGCGTTCCGCCCATGCTTTTGAGCCTCTTCCTTTCTTTTGTAGCATAGTTAACATTGCGGTGCGTTTATAATCCTGTCAATTTCCCTTATGTAATTTGTTCACCTCGCATAGCAATTTTATCGTCTTTTGGGAGAGAGACATCACTAGTGAACATCACGTATCCCGGTCCATATCCTCATTACTATTTCACACTCATTTAATTTTCTTTTTTTTACTTTCAGCTGCTATCATTATCCCTTGTGTTTGATCCTTTGTGAACAACAAGACCGGAGAGATTGACAACCTCTCTGAACTTCGTTGGGAACAAAGTTATTTGTGTCTGTGTGCAGGTCCGCGTCAGTTGGGCCGCTGACACCTACTTATCATCTCCGGAGTCCTACTGGAGACAAACCTTGGTATCTTTACCGAGGGAAATTTTCTGTTTTGCTACATCACGCCTTCCTCTTGGGGCTTACCAACGAAGGGCGAGAAATAACTATCGTCACCTCGCGCAAGCAGCCGCCCCAGGAATGTGGTGGTCACTCCTACCCCTACTGAAATTGTGCCCTATAAAATACCACCTGGTATTATTGATTATGTCTTGGCTAATCATTATACAGGAGAAGGACATCCGGGAGAACACTTGCTATATTTATCACAATTATGTTCTTTATTTAAGCTTGCTAGTGTAACGATGGAGTTCGTCATGAATAAACTATTCTCCGTATCACTCAAAGATAAAACTTCAGATTGGTATAAGCTACTCGATAACTCTGATCTGCTTGAATGGCCAGAGCTTATGTCTCTCTTTTATGCAAAGTTTTATCCTCTTCGTGAAATTCACCAAGAAACTACATCTACAACTTTTGGTCTCGCGACGGAGAGAGCGTCGCTCAAGCTTGGGGGAGACTGAAGTCCCTGATGCTCAAATGCCCAAACCATGAGCTCCCCAAGGAAATTATACTTACAAATTTTTATGCCAAGCTTTCTCGTCAGGACAAGGAGATGTTGGATGCCTCCTCTAGAGGGGTATTCTAGACCAGAAGTATGGAAGAAAAATGGGATCTTATAGAAAGGATCCAGAAGAACACTGAAGACTGGGAAATTGAAAAAGGTATTGAACCCTCTATAAACTATGAGCATGACTACATTGAGAGTTATGTGAAGACTGATTATTTAATACCTTTTGCTCTAAAATTGGTCTTGATTTCCAGCTAATGGTTGACTTTTGCAAGGACTTTGCTTCTCATATTGATTCCTCTAAGAAGAAGGAGAGTCAACATCATAAACCTTTCAAGGAGTCACCTATATAGATTAATGTTACTGATCCTGTTTTACCTGCAGTTGTGTATGAACAGCCTCCTTATCCCTCAAGGATGAAGGAACACTCTTTTGTTACAGATATTCTAAACAAAAACGGAAGGACCACTGACGAACCTTAGGATATGATCAAGGGCAAGCCTCAAGTTGCAATGGTCAAGGATCTGGTAACTAGTGATATTGAAGAATCCACTATTAGTTTTTGTACTGTTTCCACTAACATTGTCACAGCCAAGAACAAAGGCCCAATTTCAGGTACGCCAGTTGTATCTGTAAAAATAGGAGATCATAATTACTATGGGCTATGTGATTTAGGATCTAGAGTTAGCGCTATTCCCTTCACACTTTATCAAGAGATCATGCACGAGATTCGGCCGTGTGAGATCGAGGACATTGATGTCATGATTCATCTTGCAAATAAACAAACAATCTCTCCAGTTGGGATTGTGAGAGATGTTGAAGTACTCTGCGGGAAGGTAAAATATCCTACTGACTTTATTGTACTTGGTTCAGTGCAAGATAGTTTTTGCCCTATTATCTTTAGTAGGCCCTTCCTCAGCACTTGTGGAGCTATAATAGATGGCAAGAAAGGTAAAGTTTCTGTTGAATTCAACGGTGAGCCGTATGAATTTAATTTTTCTAAGTTTTCTAAGCAGCCTCGTGGTACTGACTTGTCAAGTAATGACAAAATTATTGAAGAAATTGCTTCTATTGCTATTCCTCCTAATGATACTTTGCAGCAATTTATGGAAGACCACGAGAATGATATACATATGCAGGAGAGGGATGAACTAGAAGACATATTTTTAAGACAAACTCCTATCCTGAAGCACAACCTCCCGGTTGAACCTTTAGGAATCCTCTCGCAACCAAAAGAAGAGCCGGTGTTTGATCTAAAACCACTAACCGATACGCTCAAGTATGCTTATTTAGATGAAAAGAAAGTATATCCTGTTATTATCAATTCTAACCTTTCAGGGTATGAAGAAGAGCGATTATTGGAGACACTTCGCAGACACCGAGGTGCTATTGGCTATACTCTTGATGATCTCAAGGGTATTAGTCCATCCATTTGCCAACATACTATCAATCTCGAGCCTGACGCTAAACCAGTTGTTGATCATCAACGACGGTTGAACCCAAAGATGAAGGACGTGGTTAGGATGGAGGTTCTCAAACTTCTAGCCATAGGTATCATCTATCCTATAGCTGATAGTAAGTGGGTAATTCCCGTTCATTGTGTTCCTAAGAAAGGAGGCATGACTGTTGTTCCTAATGATAAAAATGAACTAATACCTCAGAGGACTATTATTGGATACAGAATGTGTATTGATTTCAGGAAGTTGAACAAGGCCACCAGGAAGGACCACTATCCTCTGCCCTTTATTGATCAGATGCTCAAGCGGATGTCTAAAAACACCCACTTCTGCTATCTTGATGGGTATTCTGGCTTCTCACAGATTCACGTTAACACCGCGGTTCAAGAGAAGACCACCTTTACGTGTCCTTACGGTACTTATGCTTATAGGCGTATGCCTTTTGGTTTGTGTAATGCACCTGCTACTTTTCAGAGGTGTATGTATGCAATATTTCATGGTTTCTGTGAGGAGATTGTAGAAGTTTTCATGGATGACTTTTCTGTCTATGGAAACTCCTTTGACCACTATCTCCACAATCTTAATAAAGTTTTGCAGAGATGCGAAGAAACAAATTTGGTGCTCAATTGGGAGAAGTGCCATTTCATGGTTAACGAAGGGATAGTTCTTGGACACAAGATTTCCGAAAGGGGAATTGAAGTGGACAAGGCAAAAATTGAAGCTATTGAAAGGATGCCCTATCCAAGGGACATCAAAGGTATTCGTAGTTTTCTAGGTCATGCTGGTTTCTATAGAAGATTTATCAAGGACTTTTCTAAGACCTCGAGGCCCCTTACCAATCTTCTCCAGAAGGATTCTCCTTTTGTATTTGATGAAGATTGTAAGGAAGCTTTTGAAGTTCTTAAGAAAGCCTTGATAACCGATCCTATAGTACAACCACCTGACTGGAATTTTCCCTTTGAAACTATGTGTGATGCTAGTGATTTTGCTGTTGGAGCTGTTTTAGGACAAAGGGTTGACAAGAAGTTGAATGTCATCCACTATGCCAGCAAGACACTTGATAGTGCTCAAAAGAATTATGCTACTACCGAGAAGGAATTCTTGGCAGTGGTGTTTGCTTGTGATAAGTTTAGGCAGTATATTGTTGATTCTAAAGTTATTATTCATACTGACCATGCTGCCATTAAGTATCTTATGTAGAAAAAGGACGCCAAACCAAGACTCATTAGATGGTTACTCCTTCTTCAATAATTTGATTTGCAGATTGTCGATAGAAAAGGAGAAGACAATCCGGTGGCGGATAATCTTTCAAGGATGTAAGATATCCTGCACGATCCTATTCCAGTCAACGACAGTTTCCCAGATGAACAGCTTGCTATTGTAAATGTGCAATCTCATTCCGACCCTTGGTTTGAAGATTATGCTAATTTTATCGTTGCAAAGTTTTTGCCTCCAGGTTTTACATTTCAACAGAGGAAGAAATTCTTCACGGATTTGAGGCACTACTTTTGGGATGATCCACAGCTTTACAAAGAAGGTGCGGACGGGATCGTAAGAAGTTGTGTACCGGAGCACGAGCAGCAGGACGTTCTTCGACAATGTCACGATAGTCCCTATGGAGTACATCATGCCGGTGAAAGGACCGCACATACTGGCCTACTCTTTTTAAGGACGTCCGAAGGTACGTTATATCTTGTGATAAGTGTCAGAGAGTTGGTAACATTAGCAGGAGAAATGAGATGCCTATGAATTACTCACTAGTGATCGAACCTTTCGATTGCTGGGGTTTTGATTTTATGGTTCCTTTTCCTCCTTTACACAAGTACACACACATCTTAGTTGCTGTTAATTATGTAACCAAGTGGGTTGAAGCAATCCCCACTGAGAGTGCTGATCACAAGACATCTTTGAAAATGCTCAAGGATGTAATTTTTCCTAGGTTTGGAGTACCAAGGTACCTCATGACAGATGGAGGGTCACACTTCACGCATGGAGCTTTTAGGAAAGCTCTAGCCAAGTACGATGTCAATCATAAAATTGCATCACCGTACCACCTTCAAACTAGTGGGCAAGTTGAGCTCACCAATAGGGAGATCAAGTTGATCTTACGAAAGACAGTAAACAGTTCTAGAAAGGACTGGTCAAAGAAGTTAGGAGATGCTTTGTGGGCGTATAGAACTGCTTACAAAAACCCCATGGGCATGTCTCCGTATAAAATGGTCTATGGCAAGGCTTGCCATTTACCACTAGAGTTAGAGCACAAGGCTTTCTGGGCTGTCAGAGAGCTAAATGCTGACCCTAAGTTAGCTGGTGAAAAGCGTCTCATGAACTTGACTTCTCTAGATGAGTGGAGGAGTGAAGCTTACGAGAGCGCTAAAATGTTCAAGGAAAAGGTAAAGAAGTGGCACGATAAAAGAATTCTGAAACGTGAATTTAATGTTGGTGATAAAGTTTTCTTGTTTAGATCTCGTTTCAGGTTTTCTCCAGGTAAACTACTTTCCAGATGGGAAGGACCTTTTCTTATCGAAGAAGTATATCGGTCTGGTGCAATCAAGATCAATAATTTTGAAGGCACCAAACCTCAAGTTGTGAATGGACAAAGACTCAAACATTATATGGCAGGTGATCCAATCAATGTGGATGTGAACATGATATATACAAAGACTCATGAAGAGCATGTTGAAGCCCAGTTTCAGACTCCGGCAAGAGAAAAATAAGAAAAGGTATGTATTACGGTAAGGAAACATCGCGAACGTCAATAAAAGTCTACTTTTCAAAGTTTTTGCAAAATTAGGAAAATTCCAAGCCCGAGTGGAGCCGGAGAAGAGCTCCAGGGGGCCCAGGAGGCCTCCTGGCCACGCCAGGCACCCTCCTGGGTGCCCCGGACTCCGACTCCGACTCCACCTAGGCTTGAAACCTTCCTTCTGTTGCGGAAATTTTTTCTATATATTTGCCCGGATAGTCCCGGCACCGTATCTCTCGATTTCGCGTGTTTTCTTTCTCGGTCTGTTTCTTCCAGGAAAACTTTCAGCAGATCTAGGTGCCATGGCTTCCCCAAGTTCCACCAAGGACAAGTTCGTCGTCAACGTTATCAACCCTTACCTCGCCGAGGTGAGGAAGCACCCCCAGGTCCTTCGTGTGGAGGACGGTGTTCTCCACAAGGAAGATCTAAAGGGACCAGTCAAGGAAGGGAGCACCGAGGAGCGGCTGAAGGAGATGGAACATGAGGTCTTCAAGTTCAAGAAGATGGTGGAGCGTGGTGTTGAAGCTAACTTGAACATCATGAACGAGATCGAGGCTTCCCACAAGAAAGAGATGAAGGAGATGTGGTCAAGTTTGGCGGCACTAGAAGAAAATGTTTATGAACTCCAAGCACAGATCTATGATCTGCAGAACCAGAACTGTGAGTATGAACTAAAGTTTTTGCGCATGGGTTTAGGTGCTGAGTGCAGGATCTTGGAGACGGGAATGTCCTTCGAGACTAGAGAACAGCTGCCATGGAAGCGCTTCTCCAAGGAGTACGTGACCGAAAATAACAAGAATGAGGAGCGAAATCTCCTTGGGTAATGGCATCCCCTTAGCTTATTCCAAGCTTGGGGGAGTGCCGGGTATCTTTATCTTTGTCTTTATGAGTCAACTAGAGTCGTATCATGTCTAGGGAAGTTCCTTTATGAAATAGGTGTTGCTTTGAGGTCTATCACTCCTTTTGTGGAGAGCTTTGTATCCGTGAGTGTGGGGCCGTCTATGAAAAAATATTAATGAGAAGTCTATTGGTGTCTTCGCTGCACTCGGTATTCTCTTCACGCAATCGACATTATGAGCTGATTCTTATGGGGAGTATTGACCTTATATCAGGTATGGGTTCGAAAACTTTATCTAAATCTTGGCAAGTATAGCTTTGGTCATAACAACAAACATGTTTTTCTCAAAGTAGCGACATAGCCAAAACCTTTGTGTTATTATGCTTGAAGTGTTATGTTGACAAGGAAGACAACTTGATGTTTCATGCTAATTTTAAGGTTTATGCTTTGTATTGCTTGCATCTAAGTTGTCATCAATTGTCTGGTCTCTCAAAGCCTTGCTAGCCAAAACTCTGTACTAAGCAGAATTCTGCTTGTACCTCCATAACCCGAAACCAACATCTTCCACTTGAGTCCACCATACCTTCCTACTTGTGGTATTCCACTACCACCCCTAAAGTATATAATTTATGTGCTATCTCTAGATGTTCAAAATCTTCTGTTTTGTGCCACTGATTCAGCTCATGAGGAAGTGGTGGGTAACCCATGATCTTCTTAATTTGGACAATTTTTATCTTGGGATTGCTTGCCTAATCTGCACACCCCTAATACGAGAAGGTACTGGCATGAGTGCCCATCTCGTAAAAGATAAATACTAACACACAAGTTCCTTCGCCCATTTATGAGTGATAAACAAAGGAATTTAAGGGGATGTGATCGTCCCCACATGGGAGCCGTTCCTCGAAACGTGTCCAAATCATGAAGTGAGTGAGTTATCTATCAGCAGTCGTTGACGGATCATGCACCTCCCAAAAGTCTATTTTTATTCTGTTTGATCTAGAGATTGTACATGAGTTTTCCCTGCTTACCCTTTTACACGGGGTTTATCCTTTATTTTGTGCTAAGTCAGTCCTTCCTACTTCCTTCCTTCTTGAGAGAGAACAAACACTTGATGTTAATAAAGATTTCTGCATACAAAGCTGCATTGAAAGTTAGCGTATTACATCTTTGTTGACATTATCTTTTGATAAGTGAGTTGTTTGCAAAGCTTATGCTGAGTAAACATCTTCCTTTGTGTTAACATGTGCACTTCTTGACTGATAACATGTTCTTTACAAAGCTTCAACTGGTTCCATTATAAGTGAAAGAGCAAAAGTAAAAGTTATTCCTTGACCAAGGCTATGTTTGCCATGATTTGATGAGTTTTCCAGGTCCTACTTTGTTATAATTGTTACTACTTTCTCATAAGGACCTTATGAGTTGAGGTTGCTGTTGAGGATGCTTCAGTTTGGTGAGAAATCTTGATGCTTCTTGTCCGTATTCTTTTATTGATGCTTCACTCTCTAAACTTGTGGACAGGTTTACCGAGCTCAGCAATCGCTTGGGGACAAGCGAGGTCTAAGCTTGGGGGAGTTGATACGTCCAAAATGCATTACTATTTTATATTGTAATTTCATCCCATTCATTGATATATTCCACTTTAAAGTATTGTTCTTATGTTGTTTTGGCTTGTTTTACACAGTTTACAACTTTCCGGTGCCGAAGCAGCAAAACCAGAATTTAGCGGTGAAAAGTGGACACCAAGTTGCTGAATCAGATCAAGTTCAAATGCGATGAAAATTTACGGGGAGTAGTTATGGGAATTTACCGGGGATCACCGAGGATGGAGGTGAGGGGACCCACCAGGCAGCCAGAAGGGTGCCTGGCGCGGCCCCCCCTCCTGGCCGCGCCAGGCACCCTCCTGGATGCCTGGTGGCCCCCCTCGGTGCCCCCTCTCGCCTATAAGACCCCCCTGGGGTAGAAACCCTAAAAAAAGAAGAGTTTCCGTGTTTCGCCGCCGCCACGGGGTGGAAACCTATAGAGGAGAAAAGCCATCTCCGGCGGACAGATTCCGCCAGGGAGATCACCTCCCGGAAGGGGAGATCGTCGCCATCATCATCATCATCATCGTCATGAGAAACATCGAGATCATCATCCCCAACATCAACACCATCTCCATCACCATCCCATCTCATCTCACAATTGCAACTTGTGTTGTAATCCGTACTATCTATCCTCTCTACTCTGTTGGTGTTGATTACTACTTTGTGGTGAATGCTATTGAGTTTTGTTCGAGAAATATCATTGTTTCCAGATTGTTTGCCACCCATCTATCACCTCTGATCATGATCTCTTTTATGTCTTGTGAGTAGTTACTTTAGTTCTTGAGAACATGGGAGTAGTCTAGTTGTTAGTAGCCATATGATGTTGAAGTATTATGTGTTGTTTGATACTTAGGTTGTGTTGTTATTTCTCTAGTGGTGTTATGTGAGTCGAACACTTAACACTTCACCTTTCATGGGCCTAGAGGAATACATTGTGCACAAAGGATGCTTATGGTGGGTTGCCGAAGTGACAGAAACCTGAACCCCACTTCGCACACTTTTTCACAAGGGAATTATGGATCCTTGATCGTAATGCCGTGGTTAGGCTTATGCCTTAATTACTACCTTGTATTTGCGGATGCTTGCAAGGTGTGTAATCATAAGAGTACACTTATCTTAGTCTAGAAGGTGTACTAGCATTGATCCACCCACCAACACTTATCAACACGATACATATTACTTGGCGGAGTATGGTGAAAGTAACTTGGCTATCTCTCCCGTTTGTTCTCGAGAACGTTTTAGCTTTTATAAGTTTAGTTCCTAGGCTTATCCTTGTGAAAGGATTGGGCCACTTGCTACTCCTTAGTTACCCTGTTTACTTTGCTTGTCTTTTACTTTTCTGTTGCTTAAACCAAAAACCCCTAAATATTTACCTTTGAGTGTGTGCATCCTTTCCTTATCCAGTGTCACTTATCAGCACCTTCTGCTCCTCGCTGGGATCGACATCCTTATTTATAAAAAAGCTACAACTGACCCCCTATACTTGTGGGTTATCAAGAATCATTTATTGGCGCGGTTATCAGGGGATGCAATCCCAACTAAACCTATTAACTTCACCGCCATCACGTGCCGACTTCGTCGCCGTCGATTCCCTCGCCGCTTCACTACCGGAAGGAAGTCGCCTGAGGCTTTCCCGTCGACGAGGATCTTCATCCGCGCCGTCGTAGCCGTCGCACATCACTAAGTTAGGGTATGTGAGGCTCTAGACTCGATTCCCATCCGATCTGTTCATCGAGCCCTAGATTTGTGCTTGATTTTCTCTTGTTTTTATTAGGTCTGTTTGATCCGTTCGGATCATTGATCCTTGGGAAATCTGTTTCTAGTGTTCTCTGTCGATTTCCCATCCGATCTAGGTAAGAAATCCCTTGGAATTTCTCACGTAGGCAAATCTCACAGATTCATATCGATAGATTTACGCTTTGAGCAAGTCTTTCATACCATTCCTTCGTTAGATTTGCACCCGTTGAAAATCTAGCTTAGCACTTCCATGAAAATTTGCTTCAAGATAAATCCCTCTATATGTTTACTGCGTTCAACTTGTTTTTTCCTCGAAAATGCTTGGTACATGTTCACATCTTCTCTATACTTCCCTCGTACCTATCTATTTCGCAGGAATAAGTCTGAGAACGAAGGAAACTTCAGGGAACCCAAGCGTGTAGGAGGCCGTACAAAAATCACCAACAATTCTGAAGGCCTGTTTGAGGACTTGATTATTGAGAAAAAAGCTGAGAACGCCTGAAGGTTCAGTTGAAGATGCTCGAACGAGAGAAAACAGGCTGCAAGAAATTCGAAGGCTTCAAGCGCTTCGATGGTATGAATACAAGGAAATTATCCCTCGTTGGGAGACATTGTTTGCTTTGAAGAATCCATGGTCAGATGTCAAGGCTTTGAGGCCCAAATGGACCAAAGCAAACAGTCCTCCTCCACCAACAAATGCTCACCCAAATGCTCTGAAGAATCCATGGTCAGCACCGAAAGACAAGACCCTGGCACAAAGGTAGATGTAGAGGACATTCCTCTGAAAAAGAAGCCGATCAAAAAGGGGATCAGGATCCAGGAGCCAGCTGTTGCGGCTCCCCGAGCTACTATTGACATGAATAATTTAGTCATTGATCCGCCAATTTCCTCTGCTCCCCTGGTGCCACCTCGTAGACAAAAACCCTCGGCCAGATCCAAGGGAAAGCAAGCCCAAGTGGCCGAAGATGATGAAATGATATGTCTCAAACGTATCTACTTTTCCAAGCACTTTTGCTATTGTTTTGTCCTCATTCTTGCATGATTTGATCTAAACGAACCCGGAGTGACGCTGTTTTCAGTAGAGCTGCCTGTATGGTTTTATTGTGCGCAGGAAAATGGATTTTTGGACATCTCAGAAAATTACCAGAAAAATACCAAAAAAAATCCACGCACCCGAAGGAGCCCGGAGCCAGAAGGGGGGCCACAGGGCAGCCAGGGGGGCCCCAGGCGCCCTGTGGGCACGACCAGGGGTGGGGCCGCGCCCTCTAGCCGCCTTGGCGACTACCCCCTCCCCTGGTGCCGTACTTCGAATCCTATTTATTCCCGTGACGGGGAAACTCCGAAACATAAGTCGCTTTTCCAGAACCCGTCGCGGAGTCGCCACCAACCTCAGTTCTTCCTCGGGAGGGCTAATCTGGAGGCTGATTTGGCCTCCGGAGAGGGGAGATCGTCGCCATCGCCATCACCATCACCACTCCATCCTTCCTCCATGACTTCTCTTCACATGTGTGAGTAATTCCCTGCTGTAGGCAAAGGAGATGGTAGGGATTGGATGAGATTGATCATGTAATAGTTCGTCAGATTGTTGGGGGCATGTTGCCTATCATCTACTTTGGTGTTTATCATCTTTGCTACAACTTGTTGCTCTTAATGCTTGTAACTTTGGGCCCGAGTGCCATGTTTTCAGATCTCCACTTATGTTTTCATGAGTTTATTTATGTTCAAGATCCTATCTATGAGTTGTATGCACCTATTATGGTCCGGAACCGGCGACCCCAAAGGTGACAGCTTGGGACACCAAAGGGGATGGTCCATAATTTGAGGATTCCATGTATCCATTGAGTTTATTGCTTTGTTCCGGTGCTCTTTGACAGGAGCACCTTAATCTCCGTAAGTTCCTTTTGGCCCCGTTCGTAGCGGGATGGTAGGACAAAAGATGTTGTGCAAGTTCTTATTGCAAGCACGCACAACTACCTACGGGATACATGCCTAATGTTTGATATTTGCCTAGATGATCATTAATTTTCTGTGTGCCTTGCCGCGTGTTAGAATCTATTACATGCTCATTCTTATTCATGCAGTGCTCAACCATCCATCTCCCTAGCCTACAGTGTTTTGATGCTGCTGGTTACTACTAGTTTACTTTTGCCATTATCATTATCACTATCATATCACAGTTGCTATTAATATTTTGTTGCAAGCACGCATATTTCAGGTGCGGTTGAATTGAAAACTCAACTGTCAAAGCTTATAAATACTCTTTGTGTCCCCTTGTGTCGAATCAAGAAATTGGGTTAACTTACCCGCGAGAACACTGCAATCGATCCCCTACAGTTGAGGGTCATCAAGTACTATTTTCTGGCGCCGTCGCCGGGGGCCATAGCAATATTTACAAGTCTACTTGAAGTATCCGGCCTGTCACACTTCGTTCGCTATGGGTAAGAAAGGAGACCCCAAGGTTCCGATCCTACTATCCACTACAAGAAAAGGTACCGTTCTGAGTACCAGTGTTACGCTTGATTCACCTTCCGTTATAAGTAAGTTTGCTTCACCACTACCACCACATGCTACTTCTACTGAGTCTGTTACTGTTTCCTATACATTTGATGATGCTTCCACTACTCTTGATGATGATAATTTTCTTGGTCACTATATTGAAACTGAGACTGCTAAGGCTGCTGCAGAACCCGAGACTGAGATACCTGCTACCTATATTCATACTTGCAAAACCTTTGGTTACCCAGACCTAGATGAACTCAAGGAGAGAATCCTTGATGATGATTATATTATTCTCGATGATGATCTTTGCAAGGAACTCAGAGAGTGTGCCGACTCTGACCCTGGAGCTGTTATATTCATGATCCTGATTATTCATGATCCTGAATTTTCCATCCTATATGCATCACTGATCCTGCTTATGATTTCTCTATTGATCTTTCACTTATATCTACAGTCGAGGCTAACCATTTTTATGGCAGAGAAAATGATGATGCTATAGCACACCTGACCAAACTTGCTGAGTTAGGTGACCTAGTTACTACCGATGAGAAGATACAAAACTTCTATGTGGCCAAGCTTTTCCCTTTTTCTTTGAAGGGAGACGCTAAATCTTGGTATGATGCACTACCCTATTGTTCCATTGAGAGTCCTCAGGACTTCATTCAATTTTTCGTTGATAAATATTTTCCTGCTCATATGCAACATGCTGCTTTGCAAATAATCTATAACTTTAAATAGTTGCAGGATGAGCACCTCCATAAAGCTTGGGGGAGGTATTGTGACTTAATCAAGGCTAGACCAGGACATGAAGTCCCAAAGAATGAGTTACTTGATATATTTTATGCTGGTCTAACTGATGAATCCAGGTCCTATCTGGATAGTTGTGCTGGTTGTGTTTTCAGGGAAAGAACGCCAACCGATGCTGAAGAATTAAGATTGCCAAGAATCATGAAGATTGGTCCATCCCTGAACCACTCCACCACCGAAGAAGATGGGCATGCTTGTCCTAAGCCCAGAAGATATGCAAGAAGCAAAGAAGTCTATTAAGGAGAAAGACATCAAAGCCGAAGACGTGAAGAATCTACCGCCTATCGATAAGTTGTGTGAACCTACTACTCACCCTCTCTTGGTAGAGGTACACTCTCTATTAGACTTTATTGAAAGTGACATCCCTAAAGGTAAGCCTCCCGACCAATGCTTAAATGAGCTTGATAATTTTATTATTAATCAAGACAATTTTAATAGGAGGATACAAAGTCAGTTGCATGATAATTCTTTTGCTATCAAAAGTTTACTTGGTGTTCTTGAAAGAACAGTTAATGATGTTAAATGTCTTGTTAAGCGTTTCAATATGGTTCAAACTCATCTTGAACAAATTTCTAATGTGCAAAAATATTTTCTTGCTAACAATGCCAAACAGGACATACAAGCTTATGGCATCAAAACCAGGGGTGGAACACACACCCAGGACCCACCCTATCCTGAGGGGCATCCGAAGAGGATCGAGCAAGATTCTCAAGTGCAAGAAGAAGACGAGATTGTTAGATCTCCTAAGAGTAAAAAGAAGAAGAAGAAGAAACACAAGGAAGCTGACAACTCTAATGATCCTATTACGAGTGAAGAGCCTGCTATTGACCCCAACATCATATCTACCTCCGATGCTGAAACTGAAGACGGTGCTGAGCCTGAAGAAAATGATAAGGAGAAGAATGATCCTCCCGAGGTGCGAGAAGAAGAAGCACCCGATAAACGCAAGAAGTACAAAAAAGAAGACTTCATAGCAAGAAGACATGGGAAGGAAAGAGAACCGTGGGTACAAAAAACCCATGCCCTTCCCAGGTAAGTCTCTCAAATCTAAAGAAGAAGAGCATTATAATAAATTTTGTGAATGGATGAAACCTCTTTTTCTGCAAATTCCTTTGACTGATGCTATCAAGTTACCTCCTTATTCCAAATATATGTAAGATATTGTTACTAATAAAAGAAAAGTTCCTAATGAGGCAATATCTACTATGCTTGCTAACTACTCTTTCAGTGGCAAGATTCCTGAGAAGGTCGGTGATCCAGGTATACCCACCATTCCTTGCTCTATAAAAAATAATTATGTCAAGACTGCCTTATGTGATCTCGGAGTAGGGGTGAGTGTTTTGCCTTTTTCTATTTATAAAAGGCTATGTTTAGATAAGTTAACCCCTACAGATATCTCTCTTCAGATGGCTGACAAGTCAAAAGTCGTCCCGATAGGTATTTGTGAGGATGTTCCAGTTGAAGTTGCTAATTGTTTAATTCTTACTGATTTTGTTGTGCTTGACATGCCCGAGGATGGGAGCATGTCCATTATTATTGGTAGGACTTTTCTAAACACCGCAGGTGCCATTATTGATTGCAATAAAGGAAAGGTCACCTTCAATGTAGACGATAAAGAACACGCGGTGTATTTTCCAAAGAAGATCGACAAAAGGCATGGCCTTAACTCAATAGAGAATATCGAGACCTTGAAGATTGGAGAATGGGATTGTCCTCTACATGTGCACCACAAATACAAAACCATTATGGTGGGAACAATGTCCATTAAACTAAAGGTGCAATGATCACTTCATAAGAGGTGAGACTTTTTGTTCTATATATCGCCGGTTCGTTGGTAAGACTTGATCAACCTTGCTAGTGAGCATGTTTTACATAGGCAAAGTGGAGCTTGTTATGTTTTCATTTGATTTAGCTTTTATTCTCTTTGTTGTACCAAGTTTATATGTTTTTGAAACTTCACAATTCTAATCATTGCTTCAAGTTTTCAGAAAGTCTCGCAGCTTTTTGAACTCCGGAAAATTTTCAACAGTGAAGTTTTCAGAAAAATTCCAGAAAAATTATATTAAAAATTTCCATGACGGGGGTGACCCAGAGGCACCTGGGGCTGACCAGGGGGCCCCCACCAGTGGCCCAGACGGCCAGCTGGCGCGGCCAGCCCCCTGGCCGCTCCCACAGGGCGCTTGGGGCCCACAGGTCCCACCTCCAGGTAAGTCTTCTTCCTCTTCCTTCCTCTCTATCCAAAAACACGACTTCTGTACTTTTTCTTGCGTTCTTGCTATTCTTGGAGGCTATTTTAGATCTCTCTCTACAACCAACCATTTGAGCTGAGATTTTGAGCAAATACTCCCTGGTATGCAACTCCTTCACCCCTCCAATTAGATTTTTGATTGGTGGTTTCATTTGTGAGTATTTAGTAGTTATTGGTGCTGTTTATATGAGCTTGCATGCATGTGTAGAAATTTATTTTCCAAGTTTTGATGCAAGTTTATGTCTTAGGTAAGTGAGTAGAGTAGTTTGCCTAAACAAACTTTGTTTAAATCCTTGTTTTTGTGAATTGTCAAAAATTTCAAAAATGAGTTTGCTAGGAAAAGCAAAGGGGTGGCTTCGGAAGAAGAAGCCCGAGCGCTCCGATCGAGTCACTAGAGCTGCAGCTTCACCCTCAGCAGTTAGGGTGAGCTACAATGAATATCATGTGCCCCTGGAGTTGTTGGAAGATACAAGTCCAGCATGCGCAATGATGTATCCGTGCGATGATTTTCTTACAGCTGCAGGAATTAAGGAGGAATTTTATGGCCTTTGCGCCAATGCAGGTTTGACACGGCTAGCATTATGCCGTGTGGTACAATACAATAATCTTACCTCCCGCTTTGTTAGCAGTTTTCATTATAACCATGATGCTAGAACCGTTGAGTTCAAACTTTACAATGATCTCATAGCTATGTCTTTGGCACAGTTTTGTGATATAATAGGTGTGCCGAACGTTGGTCAGACGGCAAAGATGACCTCTCAGCCTTCCGTGTTGAGGACCCTCTTCAACTCCCTTTGTTACCAGGAGGATACCGACATTCGGCGTACGAAGATTTCCAGCATTTTGTTTCCACACCTCAGGTATTTTGCGTATTTTGTTGCTAGAGGGGTGTTGGCTCGTGACAACACAAGCGTTGGTTCTGCACCAGATTTCTCTATTTATGCGAACGCGCTCTCCGATAATGATTATAATGTGGGTGCCTTAATTGCTCGGTGCCTTGTTACGAACAGTAACAAGGGCGATTTATATGGTTGTGTTTACTCCACACTTATCCTTGAGTCTCTTGAGCGCACCCCGCATCCTGATGATGTTCCCTTTTCATACGCAAGTCTCGATCTTGCGGCTATGAAGAGGCATAAGTTTGCACCACTTTTGTTTGATAACACTCGCAGGAATGGATGGTCCTTCAACGATATTCAGTTCTATGAGTTCATGGCTCATTACCAGCCGCATAACCCCATGGGGGGTTGTGCCCGACGAGGAGGAGCATGGTGAGTTCCCACATTTCCAGGGGGGAGACCTTCACCGAGCATGGAGAGGGGTCTTCCTCTGCTTGTGACGAGGGGCCTGATACGTCCAAACGTATCTATAATTTCTGCTTGCTCCATGCCTCTTTTGTGTGATATTGCTATGATATTGATAACTTCCATACAATTTTGATCATATTTGGACTAACCTATTAACTCAGTGCACCCCAGTGCCATTTCCTGTTTTCTGCTATTTTTCTATTTCAGGTTTCCCCCATATTAAAAGTGCTCCAAAAATTCGGGAAAAATCCAACAAAAAATCAGCGCACATGAAGCTTCCGGAATCACCGAGGGGGGGCAGAGGGGACCAACCAGGGGGCCAGGCGCCCTCCCGGCGCGCCCCAGGGTGGGGCCGAGCCAGGGGGCCGCCTGGACCCCTTCGCCTATTTATTCCCCGTGATGCAAAAACCCCGAGACGGGAACCCTATTTCGCGATCTCTCCTCTGTTCCGCCGCCGCTGCGCTTCCAAGATCGGGAGCACCAGAAGACCTCTTCTCGGCACCCTGCCGGAGGGAGGAATCACCTCCGGGAGCTTCTCCACCACCAAGGATGCTTCCCGGATGAACCGTGAGTAGTCCACCTTGGACCATGGGTCTATGATCAGTAGCTATGTGATGTTCTCCTCCCCTCTTTGTTCTTCATGTATTAGACCTCGTGAGCTGCCCTACATGATCGAGGCACATATGTAATATTTTCTGCTGTTGCTATGCTGAGTTTGCTGGGATCCGATGGATTATGAGATTATGTTCAGATTGTGTTTGAGTAATATATTTGATTCTCCTCTTTTATATTTATGTTCTTGAGTAATTCTTGCATGTTCTCCGTTGCTGTTTATTGCTTTGGCCAAGTAGTAGATTGTGACTCCAAGAGGGAGCGTTATGCATGATTGTGGGTTCATGCCCCCCGATGACTAGCTTGAGTGACATAGACATGAGTCTAGGGGATGTGTTGTTGCCACAAGGGAGAAAACAACGGTGCTTGTACTTGCGGGTGCAAGAATTGTTTACTTTACGCAAAGTTCTTTAATGCAGTTGTCCGTTGCTTTGAGTTTACACTTTGGGTGGGATTCGCAACTTAATACCAGCGAGATGTTCTGGATAGATATCTCAAGGTGGATGATTAGTAGGTAGATGCAGATGGATTTCGGTCTACTTGTCTTGGCGTACCGCCCATGCTTTTGAGCCTCTGCCTTTCTCTATGGAATAATTAGCATTGGTTTGCGCACATAATCCTGTCAATTGCCCAGCTGTAATTTGTTTACCTCGCATGGCTATTTTATCGTCTTTTGGAAGAGAGACATCACTAGTGAACATCATAGGACCCCGTTCCATATTTCCAACACTATTTACACTATCAATTTACTTTTAGTATTTACTTTTCCGTTGCTATCACTATCATTATTATCCCATGCGTTTTATCCTTTGTAAACAACAAGGCCAGAGGGATAAACAACCCCTTTGTACTCATTGGGAGCAAAGCTATCTGTTGTGTCTGCAGGTCCAAGCCAACTGCCAATCTCTGGCGCCGTTGTCACCTACCTGCCGTTGCCGGAGTCCTGCTGGAGACAAACCTTGGTATCTTCACCGAGGGAAATTGCCGCTGTCTACATCTCAACCTTCCACTTTGGGTAACCAACGAGGGGGCGTTAATTCGTACCATCAAAAGCAATCTCTGGCACCGTTGCCGGGGACTCCGCTCTTCAAGATAGGGGAGTTTCACACTATGTTTTATCTTTGCTTTTTAGTCTTGTTTGTTTACCTTTCAGTTTTTGCTTTAGTGTCCTTTATCAAAAATCAAAAAATAGTTATCTTGCTTGCTGCTGCTATGGGTTCCTCTGAGAACACCAAGTTGTGTGACTTCACTAGTCACAACAACAGTGACTTTATCTGCACTCGTATTGCTACACATGCTACTTCAGCACCTTCTTATGAGATTAAACCTGCTTTGCCGAACCTTGTTATGAAAGATCAATTCTCTGGTGCTAGAGATGATGCTGCTTTGCACTTAAATAATTTTATTGAGCTTTGTGGTATGCAAAAGTACAAAGAAGTAGATGGTGATATTGTTAAGCTTAAGCTTTTTCCTTTCTCCTTGAGAGATGAAGCTAAAATCTGGTTTCAATCCTTGCCTAAGAATAGCATAGACTCTTGGGACAAGTTCAAGGATGCTTTTATTGTGAAGTACTATCCCCCTGCTAAGATTATCCAATTAAGGAGTTTTATTATGAATTTTAAATAATTGGATAATGAACACGTTGCCCAAGCTTGGGAACGCATGAAATCTCTTGTTAAGAATTGCCCTACACATGGTTTGACTAGTTGGATGGTTATCCAAACTTTTTATGCAGGCTTGAACTTTACCTTGCGGAACTTGTTAGATTCGGCCGTGGGAGGAACCTTTATGTCAACTACACTTGGTGCTTCCACAAAAATTCTCGATGAGTGATGAACAACTATTCCCAATGGCACACCGAAAGAGCTCCAACAGGTATGAAGGTAAACTCTATCGAGGAGATCTCCTCCCTAAATGAAAAAGTTGACTTGATTATGTCTCTACTTACCAAGGAATCTCTTATTGATCCTCAAGATGTACCTTTAAATTCTTTGATTGCTCAAGATCAAGTAGATGTGAACTTTATCTCTAGAAACAACTTCAACAACAATGCTTATAGGAGTAACTTTGGTAGCAATACTAGACCGTTCCCCAACAACTATGGGAACAACAACACTTATCCTAGCACCAGAAACTCTACCCCTAGAGATAGAGACATGCCTAGTTATGAGAAACTTTTGGAAATTGAGAAGGCCACTAAGAACTACATGCACACCCAGTATGAACAAAATAGGACCTTCTCTAGAAAATTAGATGAGCACACTTCTATCTTGCAAAAAATTGGTAGACAACTAGAGAGTGTGAACACGGAGATCTCTAACCTTCAGACTAGGCTCACCACTACGGAAACCCAAGTTTCCAATATGTCTCATACTCAGGCCACTTTGATAAACCAAATGGCAGCTAAACCTGAAGTGGTTTCGACCATAAAGGAAGAAGATAGAATTAAGAGCCTTCCTACACACCATACTGTTGCTACTATCCAAGTTGTTGAGAGGATATCCAAACTCTTAGCACCCAATGCACCCCTAGTCCCATAGGGACCTATTAATGGTGATGCTATGACCTCAACCGTAGAAGAAGAAATTCCTATGACTATAGAAGCTACCAGACAAGTGAGCCTAAAGGACACCACTACCACTTTACTTGATAGTAGTGACCTTGATTTTGATAATTGCACCCTTTGTGAAGTTATTCGTTTCCTTCACAAGATTTCTAGAGACCCCCACACTAGCACACTTAATCTTGCCTTCACGGAGCATATCAATAATGCTCTCATTAAAGCTAGGGAGGAGAAGCTTAGGGTAGAAGCCTACATACCTAGAAAGCTAGAAGATGGTTGGGATCCTATGATTAAAATTAACTTTTCTTGCTATGCTTTATGTGATGTTGGAGCTAGGACCTCTGTTATGCCCAAAAGAATGTATGATATATTTGAATTGAAACCTTTTGATCCTTGTTATTTTGGTGTTCGTCTTGTCGATTATTCCGTAAAGAAACCTTTGGGGAAGATCGATGATGTTCTTATCATTGTCAATGACAATTATGTTCCCGTTGATTTTACTATTATGAACATTGAATGTGAACCTTCTTGTCCAATTATTTTGGGACGTCCTTTTATTCGCACCATGGGTGCTGTTATTGATATGAAAGAAGGGATTATAAAATTCCAATTCTCTCTCAAGAAAGGGATGGAACAATTCCCTAGGAAAAAGATTAAGTTGCCTTTTGAGTCCGTTACATGGGGTAGTTATTTTCTTGAAAAGACTTGATCTATTTGCATTAAGCCTAGCTAATGGCTTTAAAGAAGCGCTTTCGGGAGGAAGCCCGCAACGAATTTAGGATTTCCTTTTTTTTCTTCTTCTGCTTTTAGTGGTCTTGATGATTTTTATTACTGTAGTGTGACGCCCCTAAAATCAATCCGTGTACAGTAATCATACACGCAGGGTACACGACTGAGATTAGGGTGCCACGGTGAGAATATCACAGCACAACACTAAACATAAAAGGATAAACCAATATGTTACAATAAGGGGGGGGTCGCGCGGACCCGAATACATAAGTTATACAAGCCATAATATCTGAGTACAGTCATAGTTAGTCAAGTTTTGCCTTAAGAAGGCTAGCACAAATAACATCAGAGATACAGATCGAAAAGGCAAGGCCACCTGCCTGGGAGCCTCCGAGACTACTCCTGGTCTTGGTCAGCGGGGGTCTCGACGTAGTAGTATCCGCCTCTGGGGTACTCCTACTCCTGGGCTCCAATGTCGACTGCAGCGGCCGATCAGGCAAAACATAAAGGGGGAAATAAAGCAAAGGTGAGTATCTAGTATACCCGCGAGTCTTACGTCCGCTACTAAGCATTATGCATTTGTATCAAAGGAAAGGGGAGGCTGTATATAGTGGACTGCAAGGTAGAAATCAGAATAAGGGTAAGAAGCTAGGACCATCGAAGATTAGCATCTTCTGACGATGTCTTGCAGCATGAGAAGAGAAACAGCCAACAGTTCAATAGCAGAAATGTAATAACAATGCAACAGAAGTTGCTGCAGAATTGTATAATAGTCAGTTGTAATAATTAATAATAATAATGCCTCTGAGTTCCCTTCCTCGACTCCCTGCGAGGAAGAAGACCCGAAACCATACAGTTTAATAGTAATAGTTCGTAGTGATAAGATCCAGCTTCAGCATAAAGCGTCCTGTTACCGTGGACATGGCTATTCGAATAGATTAATCTTCCCTGCAGGGGTGCACTGGCGTGACTCTACGACGCTCGGATCTCCAGGGTGGCGGGAACCTGGTTAGGGAACGCTCCACCAAAGCTATCCGACACAAAGTAGCCCATCCTTCGGCAATCAACAAAGAGGTCATCCGCCGGACTATATCCTATGTACGCCGGGCTTTGGACCCTAACCCGCACGTACTCCTGCACGGTGCGTGACTGGCCGGTGAAGCAAAATCAAATCAAATACAAATACACCGCTCGAGCAAGAGAAGACAACACCACTTCCCGGCAATCAGCCCGCGGTACTGCTGACGTCTGAAGACCCTCGAACGAGAGTACGATGCAGGGGAGCCCACACTCTTCGTCCCACGTGTAGGTAGTGCGTATAAGCCAAAAAGGCTACTCAAGACATCCGCCGAACCATTTAGCATTTTAATTAACCTGCGTGACAACCGTTATCGTTGCCTCGACTTAACCGACCCGCGGTCAACGACAGCAGTCAGGTCCACCAGTACATCGGTGCCTGCCCTGTCGTCCCACCAAGTCACTGCGGTTGCCAAGAAGGTGAACCGTCTCCTTACCTTGTCTCGCGTTTGCTCTTGGTAGAGCTCGACTTTTCGTAGTTTGGTAACTCTCGCGAGATACGAGCAGGGGCCAAGCACGCCAGTAACGTCGGTCGTACCCTCCCTGTCGTTCCCGACAATATACCTCTCGCGGGCACCGTTGGGTCGCCCGACTTTCTTACCTTGAAGGACAACCGTTGCTCAGGTACCTAGAGCGGCTATACCGAGTCAACAACGAGTGAAGGTACGAGGATTACTCCTCGGTAGCTCCACTTGAAGGTGGCTCGGCGGAGCCGAGCTAGGGGGCCTTAGGCGGTGTCTGCATTGTACCGTACCTGTTACAGTTGATATATCTTATCCGTGTTCACTCCCCTGAGTGTTCACGGCCCGCTATCTAATCCTAGCTAACAATGCGCAGGGCTCACTGCTGAATAATGCATAATAATAATAGGCAACATAGGATAAAGGAGGTACATCAAGGGGCGACAAAAACATGCTATGCAGTTGAATAGGATTGTAATCGTAGCATCAGCAATAACCATGCCTAGTGCAAGAAATGTACGGAAAAGATAGGCGATATCTGGGGAAGAGAATGGCTCTGCTTGCCTGGAAGCTCGACGGTAGGGGCAGGGTCGTCGACGAAGTAGTCGTACCCGGCAGCAGTGTAGTCGACAGCAGCGGGGTCTATCGGAGAATAAAGGGGGAGGGGAGAAACAGTAAATATAAAGCAGGCATAACAAACAGATGCATGATAAGACAGATGAAAAGTTAACGGTGGTCTAACGCAGTATGATGTATTATGCTCGAAGCGGAAAGTCATCCGGGGATGAACTGCCGGCTCCGGGTGTTTATCGAACAGGGTGTCCGGAGGGGGGCATCATGCCGGAGGTGTCGTGGACATCCGAAAAACATATGGGTGGTGTATCCGTGTTAGTAGAACTATTCTGAACAACTTTCGTGTTTAGAATAAATTCATCCGGATACTTTAACAGTACCGGACAAATCATCCGACAGACGACCCGGAGGGGGGGATGTCGATGTTCGTTGTGTTAGAGGGGTGTGGTGGGTATACGGATAGCGTATCCGTATTCATTATATTTTTCCGATCAATTTTCATGTATAATGTTTTTCGATCCGAGTTGCGGTTTAAAAGATATTCAATTTTAAAGTTTTAATTATTTTAAATCAATTTATCCAATTTCTTTTATTAATAAATTGAACATTATCTAGAAAAGTGAGTTTGACGGGTCAAACCTGACAAGTGGGGCCTACTGACCAGTGGGTCCCACATGTCATACACACATCTTATTAAACAGAGATTAATCTAGTTAAATAGGAATTTGCCAGGGGTGGGACCCAACTGTCATTGACACAGGTTTATAATTAACACACTAGTTAATCTATATGTTATTTATATGGATTGGGTCCACATGTAAGCCTAACAGGGGGGTGTTAATCTAATAACTTTATTAGCTTTAATCAAAAGGCCTTGGGCCCACGTGTCAGAGACCCAAGGGGGGGGGGTTAGCGTTTGGGTTAGTGGCTAACGCAGCCACGCCGGCGCGACGGCGGCCACCGAAGTTGCTCCGGCGAGCCCGTGCATGCGAACCATGGCACAGGAAGGAGCGTGGCTTGGCCCGTTCGAACGAGAAGTGCCGTGCGCGTCGACTAGTGGAGGTTACAAGGACCGTGGGAGTCGGGGTCGTCGGCGGCGAGCAGTTGGGCGGCGGGTGGCGTTCGGCTACAATGGCAGACAACAAATCGCGGAAAAAACGAGCGAGCAACCTATTCAAATCGAACACACGTTCAACTGGGAACACCTCGGTGCCATTGGTGCAGACGATATGGCACAGGGAGCACGGTGCTCGCGGCCATGGCAGCGGCCGGAGCTCGAGCACATGGGAATGTCGAGGGGGAGCTAAACAAAGGGGGGGGGGAATGGGGGTTAGGGTGCGGCAGCTCACAGGGATCGCGTCGGGGAGGGCAGCGGGCACGTGGGAGCTTTGCGGGCGGCGGATCGACGTCAATGGCGAGGCGGCTGTGGTGAGGAAGAAGAGAAGGGGGCGTCGCCTCTGCTGCGCTTGAGCTTGATTGCTCGCACGGGGCGACGAAGCCGAGGACGAGGAGTCGGTTGGACAGGGTTGCACGGCATGGGGCGGCCGTTGGCCACGCCGGCAACCTCGCCGTGTCCGCAGCTGCGCACGGCTTCCCGAGCTTGCGGAAGAGAGAGAGAACACGAGGGGAAAACGGCGGGGGCTCGATCTAGGGTTAGGGTTCACGGGGGAGGGGGGGGGGGGGTGATCGGGGCCTCCTTTAACCTCACCGGCGACGGCGAGATTGAAGCCACGACGATGGGGGCGTGGCCGGCCGGGGGATGCTCGCCACGGCACCCCCCGTGAACAGAGGTAGGGGGTGACTGGGGGTTGGGCCGGGGTGGGGAGAGGGTGGGCTTGGCCCAAATGGATGGATTTGCCCAGGGCAGAAGAAGATAGGGTTTCTCTTTTTTTTGGTTGTGGGTTCATGCCCCCCGATGACTAGCTTGAGTGACAAAAACATGAGTCTAGGGGATGTGCTGTTGCCACAAGGGGGAAAACAACGGTGCTTGTACTTGCGGGTGCAAGGATTGTTTACTTTACGCAAAGTTCTTTAATGCAGTTGTCCGTTGCTTTGAGTTTACACTTTGGGTGGGATTCGCAACTTAATACCAGCGAGATGTTCTGGATAGATATCTCAAGGTGGATGATTAGTAGGTAGATGCAGATGGATTTCGATCTACTTGTCTTGGCGTACCGCCCATGCTTTTGAGCATCTTCCTTTCTTCATAGCATAATTAGCATTGGTTTGCGCACATAATCCTGTCAATTGCCCAGCTGTAATTTATTTACATCGCATGGCTATTTTATCGTCTTTTGGGAGGAGACATCACTAGTGAACATCATAGGACCCCGGTCCATATTTCCAACACTGTTTACACTATCAATTTACTTTCAGTATTTAATTTTCCGTTGCTATCACTAACATTATTATACCGTGTGTTTTATTCTTTGTAAACAACAAGGCCGGAGGGATTGACAACCCCTTTGTACTCGTTGGGAGAAAAGCTATCTGTTGTGTGTGCAGGTCCAAGCCAACTGCCAATCTCTGGCGCCGTTGTCACCTACCTGTCGTTGCCGGAGTCCTGCTGGAGACAAACCTTGGTATCTTCACCGAGGGAAATTGCCGTTGTCTACATCTCAACCTTCCACTTTGGGTAACCAACGAGGGGGCGTTAATTCGTACCATCAGGGCCTTCCTCATGGGAGGACCCGAGGACTTCGGTGTACGCACCGGAGGGCTCATTCGACCCTTGGACTTACCATTACCCCGGAGCAGGAGGCTCCTGGGGGCAGTAGCTGCTGCCAACTTAGGCCAAAAGCCTAAGCTTGGGGGAGTACGTGCCCTTCTCACCTTTCTATTCTATTATCCGTTTTTATTTTGTTTTTTTATCTTTTCAAAGTTTTTTCCCGTTCTTCTTTTTTCTTTTATTTTGCAAAAACAACAAAAAGTTTCTCTTTACTTTTTATTTTGCTAAACCTTTGAAAAACCCAAAAAGATTTCCTTTTTCTCTTTAGTTTGCTTTGTTTTCAGAATTCAGCTCGAGTCTGTGATGGAATTTGATTATATATTTCCCACGTTCGGCCGTGCAAGTGACAAGGCAGTAATGACGAAGATCGACGAAAGGGAAGCAACAAGGAAAACCGGTATGAACTCTTCTTGTTTCTACTTTTGTACATATGCCTGTACTTATGATCTAGAGACCAGCTTGTAGCGACATAGTGCTATGTTTACAATGCTTTCCCAGTGTTCATGCTTTCCTTGTGGCTGATCTCAAATAGCTAGAGTGCATAATATGTTGCTGAAATGATTTGCATGCATTGCATTGTTCATGGTTTGGCATATTGAAGTGGTATTTCCCTTCTGAGAATTCTTGGATTGACTTGGCACATGTTCACACATGTTTATGACTATAATGTCTATAATGCCTTGATGACCTTTTTATTTCAGAATAGTTATATCACTTTCATGCCCGATTCAATGTTACTTTGTCGCTCTGCATGATTATTACAATTATTGCTCTCTAGTTGGTCGCTTCCCAGTCTTTTGCTAGACTTCACTCGCACTAAGCGGAATTCTGCTTGTGTATCCAAACTCGTTTTCAAACCAGTTATTCCATTTGAGTCCACCATACCTACCTATATGTGGTATTTACCGACCACTCCTAACTTAGAATTTCTTGTGCCATCTCGAAATTTATTCAAAAGCTTCCGTTTTGTAACCGTACAAGCTCATGGTGCAGTGTGGGAAAATCAGTATCTACCATGCCAAAAATATTTTGACGGAAGATTTAACTAATCAATAATTTTTTTTAGAGTTACACCTCCCCCATACTTGAGGATGGAATAATAAGGACCAAATGTTGCTAATGATAGATGGAAACCTCCTTCCATACTTGAGCCAAAATAAAAGGTTCCATAGACCATCAGACGATGGATGGATAAGGGAACAAAGTGTAAGAAAAAAACATTAATATGGTTGGCATGGGAGATATTGAGAGACCTTTACCGTTCACCGTTGACTGGAAAGTTGCACTTCTCAAAAAATAATTTTTGTCTCTGTTTTCAAAACCAAGAGCTCTGGCACATGTTTAGTCTTTGCGTCCTTTCACGGGTTTTCAATCTTGCCATAAAAAATCCACGGTTCGAGAGTCTCACCTTCTTTCTTCAAAGCACAAACTATTGAGAGCATAATTGTCATTCTTAGTGTAACATGCATTGTCCAAAAGTACTACATTGTCTTCTGCATGTTTATGATATTGCTAGTCTAAAATTCTTAGTTCTATTCTCCTTTAAAACTCCGGAGGAGTTTCTGCATTTATGTTTTTCTTCACTCCTGGAGGCTAGCGAGATACCACTCTGATATGTTCAGGCTATGTGCATTATGATCTTGTCTTTATTTTCGGCAGCATATTATTCACTTTAGACTGTTTGTGATTGATCACTTGAAAGAAGGATTGCTTTGTGCATTGTCCTCATAGCATTTTTTTGATGCTTGGTAAACTCTTTTCGTAGTACCGGCTTATTTACATCTTATGAAGCAAAAGAGTTTCTCAAAGTTTACTTCGTCGCGTCCAGTTCGTTGAACTGAATTGCTTGAGGAAAAGAAATAGGCTAAGCTTGGGGGAGTTGATACGTCTCAAACGTATCTACTTTTCCAAACACTTTTGCTATTGTTTTGTCCTCATTCTTGCATGATTTGAGCTAAACTAACCCGGACTGACGCTGTTTTCAGCAGAGCTGCCTGTATGGTTTTTTTGTGCGTAGGGAAATGGATTTTTGGACATCTCAGAAAATTCCCAGAAAAATACCAAAAAAATCCACGCACCCGAAGGAGCCCGGAGCCAGAAGGGGGGGGGGGGGGGAAGAGGGCAGCCAGGGGGGCCCCAGGCGCCCTGTGGGCGCGGCCAAGGGTGGGGTCGCGCCCTCTGGCTGCCTGGGCGACAACCCCCTCCCCTGGTGCCCTACTTCGTCTCCTATTTATTCCCGTGACGAGGAAACTCCGAAAGAGTAGTCGCTTTTCCAGAACCCGTCGCGGAGCCGCCGCCAACCTCTGCTGTTCCTCGGGAGGGCTAATCTGGAGGCTGATTTGGCCTCCGGAGAGGGGAGATCGTCGCCATCGCCATCACCATCATCACTCCATCCTTCCTCCATGAGTTCACTTCACATGTGTGAGTAATTCCCTCCTGTAGGCAAAGGGGATGGTAGGGATTGGGTAAGATTGATCATGTAATATTTCGTCAGATTGTTGGGGGCATGTTGCCTATCATCTACTTTGGTATTTATCATCTTTGCTACAACTTGTTGCTCTTAATGCTTGTCACTTTGGGCTCGAGTTCCATGTTTTCAGATCAGAACCACTTATGTTTTCATGAGTTTATTTATGTTCAAGATCCTATCTATGAGTTGTATGCACCTATTATGGTCCGGATACGGCGATCCCAAAGGTGACATCTTGGGAAACCAAAGGGGATGGTCCATATTTTGAGGATTCCATGTATCCATTGAGTTTATTGCTTTGTTCCAGTGCTCTTTGACAGGAGCACCTTAATCTCCATAAGTTCCTTTTGGCCCCGTTCGTAGCGGGATGATAGGACAAAAGATGTTGTGCAAGTTCTTATTGCAAGCACGCACAACTACCTACGGGATACATGCCTAATGTTTGATATTTGCCTAGATGATCATTACTTTTCTGTGTGCCTTGCCCCATGTTAGAATCTATTACATGTTCGTTATTATTCATGCATCTCCCATCCATCCATATCCCTAGCCTACAGTGTTTTGATCCTGCTGGTTACTACTAGTTTACTTTTGCCGTTATCATTATCACTATCATATCATAGTTGTTATTAATATTTTGTTGCAAGCAATCATATTTCAGGTGCGGTTGAATTGACAACTCAACTGTCAAAGCTTATAAATACTCGTTGTGTCCCCTTGTGTCGAATCAATAAATTGGGTTAAATTACCCGCGAGAACGCTGCAATCGATCCCCTATAGTTGAGGGTCATCATGAAACCCTGATCCAGCGAAAGGAAAGGTTGGCCAAGCAACAGGAACTCGAAGCACAAGACTTACTAAAGTCCAAACTTCTCAATTTTCATAGTTAGCCCGAGGATAAGAAGGCAAAGGTTGCTCAACAATTGGGCATATTGCATCTGGTGAATGAGAGGTACATACGCCAAATCGATGGTTTTGCGGCCCCTAGTGCCCCAAAGGAAAAGGTAGTGGCCCCTGGTGCCACCGAGAAAGTGGTGACTCCCAAAGTCACGAAAGAAAATGATGCAGCCGCTAGTGCTGCGAAGAAAAATGCTGAGGCCGCTGGTGCCCCGAAAGAAAAAGCTGCGGCTCCCAGTGCCGTAACAAAACCGGTTGCTGCTGCCAAGGCCACCAAGGAGGCCGAAAGGAAAGCCAAGGAGGCTACGCATAAGTCTCAAGCTGCTTAAGTCCCTCAAGCTGCTCCTGCCCCTGCTCCTACTGCTCCAGTTGTGTCAGGCCCTCGTGCCGATGAAGAAAGCTACAATGAAGGAGATTCAGCTGCCAATGCTGCATGGGATGCATTTCAAATTTCAAACATTCTTTGGCGTATTGCCACCACTCCCAGCAAGATAACTCCCGAGGATGATGTTCCTGCTGACATCCAGGACCGAGTTGCTCGCTACATGCGTCGATGGGATGGTTATCTCTCCCAAGACCGAAAGGACCGTGAACAAGAAATATTCTATACCCAACAACTTCCAGAAGAAACTGAGGACATGGAGTCCCGAAAGTTTTTCAAGTCCAAGCTCGCCACACTTGGTGAATCCAGAAGAGCCCAGAAGGAAAATATCACAGCTGTCAATGACAAAGTTCGACAGATTGTGACAGAGATGTTCCAAGAGCACAATGAAGCCCTCACCAAGAGACATTCTCGAAAGAGAAAGTCTGCTGCCCCATCCTCTGTGTGTGGGACGCCAGAGATTGAGAAAATTGCCAAGAAGAAGAAGTCTGGCGAAGTCGTTTCTGCATCAGCACGACAAGAATTTGTTCCTGCCCCAGCCAAACAACCCAATCCACCCCGATCTAAAACTCCACCTCGCCAAACCACTCCTCCACCTCGCCAACAAACTCCACCAAAAGCTTCGTCACCACCACCCAACCCACCATCACCACAACAAGTCATTCCCTCGTCCACCCCAGCTGTCGAGCCCCAGGATCAAGTTGAGACCGAGAAAAATGCTCAGGTCTAACAAGAACCACCTGCCCCAATTCCAACGGTGCAAAAGGACTACTCCTCTGCCCAAACTTTGCATGAAGGAGAAGATGCACATGTGGATGTCACCACTGTTTCATCATGCCAAGAGGCACTGCCTACTCCAGAAGAGGCTGCTACCGAAGAAGAAAGTTCATCTAACTCCAGTTCATCTAATAGCTCGTCTTCATCTTCAAATTCTTCGAACGAAGAAATTCTTGATGCTTTTGCACAACTTGATGAAGATCTCGACGCCATGGAGACTGAGGAGGCCGAGAAACATAAGAATGCCGACGAAGGAGATGCCGTCGATGAGCAAGCCGAGGAAAATGCTCCTGCAGCTATTCCGGCTCAGGACATTGTCAATGTTCCATCTTCATTTCCTCGCCCTGCTGATCCCGTTCTTAAAATTCCAGAAAATGCTGATTAAGTGTTTCCAGTCGATGAGCTGCTCCACTCTGCTCATCCGAGGGAAATGCTACCTTTGTTCCGCCCCGATGTCCCTCGAGGAGGTCCTATCTTCAAGCGACGTGAACAAAATCCATTCTTCTTTGGGCCAAATCCCTATGAGAAACCAAGGAATGCATATTCTCTTCGGTTCTGGACCCAGGAGCAAGCCATATATTACATCGTGTGCTTTACAACAAGGCTAGAGTTTTTCAACATCAGTATCTTGATATGCCTTCCGTGTACGCCACATCATGTTTCGAGAATGTTGCCGAAACTATTGATGGTCTTCATGCTCACAGGATGCTTGCTCTCGATTCTGGATATAATCCTAAGCTCATCAAGCAGTTCTATGCCACACTGTATGTCACTGGTGATCCCGAAAACTCGAAGACTTGGAAGTTTGATTACATGATTCAAGGCAAAGTGTTCCACATGACTGATACGGTAAGGATAGTTCTCTCACTCCTCGTTGGTTACCCCAAGTGGAAGGTGAGATGTAGCGTAGCAGCAAATTTCCCTCGATGAAGATACCAAGGTTTGTCTCCAGTAGGACTCACAGAAATACAAGAAGGTGCCAACAGCGCCAGAAATTGGCTTTTGGCTAGGGAGTTGACAGGACCTGCACACAGAAACAAATAACTTTGCTCCCAACGAGTACAGAGGAGTTGTCAACTCCTCCGGTCTTGCTGTTTACAAACGATCAACGCAAGAGATAATAATAGTGGCAACTGAAAGTAAAGAATGAAAGTAAACTAAGGGTGTAAACAATAATGTGAAGATGGACCGGGGTCCCGTGATTTTCACTAGTGATGTCTCTCTCCCAAAAGACGATAAAAGTGCTAGCGAGGTAAACAAATCACAGCCGGGCAATTAACAGAATTATGAAGGCACCGCAATGCTAACTATGCTGCAAAGAAAGGAAGGGCCCAAAAGCAATGGGAAGTACGCCAAGGTAAGTAGACAGAAATCCAACTGCATCTACTAGGAATCATCCACCTTGAGATATCTATCCAGAACATCTCGCTGGTATTAAGTTGCGAATCCCACCCAAAGTGTAAACTCAAAGCAACAGACAACTGCATTAAAAGAACTTTGCGTAAAGTAAGCAATCCTTGCACCCGCGGGTACAAGCACCGTTGTTTTATCCCTGGTAGAAACAGCACATCCCTTAGTCTCATGTTTATGTCACTCAAGCTAGACATCAGGGGGCTGAACCCACAATCAAGCATAACGCTCCCTCTTGGAGTTGCAAGCAAACTACTTGGCCAAAGCAAAATACTGCAACGGAGAACATGCAAGAATTTACTCAAGAACAAAATATAAAAGAGATGAACCAAATATATTACTCATCACAATCTGAACATAGTCTCATAATCCATCAGATCCCAGCAAACTCAGCATAGCAACAACAGAAATTACAAAAGTGCCTCGATCATGTGAGGCAGCTCACGAGGTCTCGAAAGTGGAAGCATAAAGAGGGGAGAAGTACATCACATAGCTACTGGTCACGGACCCATGGTCCAAGGGGGACTACTCACGACACATCCGGGAGGTGTCCATGGCTATGGATGGTCTTCCAGAGGGGGTTCCTCCTCCCGGCAGGGTGCCGGGGCAGCTTCTCCAGGCAGCCCCGATCTTGAAACGGCGACGGCGGCGGTACAGAGGCGAGTTCGCGGGAAAGAGATCGATATTAGGGGTTTCCACCCCGAGGGCTAAATATAGGCGGAGGGGGTGTCGAGGGGACCCACAGGGCAGCCAGGAGGCCCCCTGGCACGACCTAGGGTGGGGCCGCGCGAGGGACCCTTCCGGAGTCCCTGTGGTGGCTCCCCTCCGCTACCTTAGTGATTCCGGAAGCTTCCGGGTCGCTGATTTTTTATCTGATTTTTCCGGATTTTTTGGAGCACTTTTAATGGCCGGAAAACTTGAAATACAAAAACAGCAGAAAACAACAACTCGCAGCTTGGTGCACTCGGTTAATAGATTAGTCTAAATATTCTCAAATTTTTATGAAAGTTCAAGAAAATCATAGCAAAGTCACACAAAACAAGCATGGAGCAAGCAGAAATTATAGATACGTTTGGGACGTATCAACATCCCCAAGCTTAATTCCTGCTCGTCCTCAAGTAGGTAAATGATAACAAGCATAATTTTTGTGGTGACATGCCACACAACCATATAAGGACTTTTAAGTAAAGCAATCAAAGCATGCAATTCAATTCAAGTCTTAACATGAAAGAGTCTATATTAGCTTTGACACAAGCAACAAAAGAACAAAAGGTGCAAGAGCTCTCGCTGTCCGTGACTCGAATGTCTCCAGATGGTGTTTGCGTGCAAGCAGGGGACTGGGGAAAGGAGAGAAAAAAGGTTGTTGAGAACAACTATCTACTAAAGTTTCACACTTGGTCTCCTTTGGATTCTTATCTTGACTCGTCCCCATACCACTAGCCAGGTACAAGTCAAAATGATCCACTCCCTTTCGATATTTTGAGCACTCATGCAATGGATGAGCGTGATCAAGAAAGTTGACACCTAAAAGGCGAAACAGAAAGAAGGTGGAGGAGGAAGACAAAAAAGGTGTGAAAGCCTCACATCAATGAGGAAAATCATAGGCGAGAGAAGGCCATATGATAGATATGATGTGAGGAGTAGGGATTGCCATGCAACGGATGCACATGTGAGCTAAAAGCTCTCCAAGGGAACTAGTGGGGGTGCATCTAACTTGCTTGCTCAAGAAGACCTAGAGCTCGTTTGAGGAGGCTCATCCTTGGAATATACAAGCCAAGTTCTATAGTGTGAAGGTCCCCACATAGCTATATACATGATGATGATCTCTATGAAGTACAAGTGATAGAGGATGAAGTACTAGTGTGGATCTCTCAAAAGGAATAGTAGTGTGCCCCTTCTCTCTTTTTATTTTTCTTTTTCTCTTTTTTCTATTTTTTTTATTTTTTTGGTGGCCTCAATGGCTCTTTCTATTTAACTCTCATTTGTCCTCTTTGGGATCTTTTGATTTTGTCCTCTTTGGGATCTTTTCCTAAATTTAGGGGCAACACTCTATATTTTACAAGAATATAGGAGATCTTTCGCACTTTACAAAGGTACTCACATAAAGAAGATATAACTATCATGATGCAAATGTAGGCCTCTGCCAGGATAGCAGGATATGCAATGATACTAGTGCGTCATGTAGCAATGATTAGGGCAAGACCCAACTAGCATGCGGCTCATCGATCAAGCAAGTAGCATGTATGACATGAAGATCAAGTAATGAGAAGGTGGATGTTGCATGGCAATGTATCTCGGAAAGTCTATGGAAATGCCTTGTAGGTAGGTATGGTGGCTGTTTAGAGGAAAGATATAAGGAGGCTTATGATGACAGAGCGCATCGTGCCAAGGGTTTGGATGTACCGGCGAAGGTGGACGCTAACTCTTGGAGTGAGAAGAAAGCAATGCACGGCACAGGAAAGGCTAGAAAAATATGGGAAGGTGGAAGTGTCAACTTTCGAATACTCACATTAGTCCGAAGAACTCATGCACTTATTATCGGTAACTCTCAATCTAATAAGGAGGTTTCACAAAGAGACAAGTATCCCGATGAGGAGTGTATGGGGGTTTGGTTATCCTTGCGCATCCTCGACTCATGGTACGTGAGTGTACTCTAATATTTGAACCCTCCAGAGGTTAGTGATCCATCTAGTAGCTAGAGTTCTAAACGGGGGTTTTTGGTTTTCGAAAAACACACGGATTGCCCAAATTACGACATCTATCACTAATAGGCTCGAGATCTTGACACCAAAAGTTCAAACATTACTCTAGTCAATACCTCAAAACTATTGCAAGTTACTACTACAAAGAGAATAGCAACTTCAACTACCTACTTTCTAGTCAAGACACAAAACTCAGTGCAACAGGCAAACTCTCTAACAAGATAAAACATGCAACCTATAGAAAGTTCAACCTAAATCAAAAGAAAAGCTCAAGAAAAACTAAAGCACTACAACTAAACAGAGCAGCAGCTAAGAAAATAAAAAGAACAACTCACAGCTAAAAGAATAAGCATGCAAATCCTATGAGGAGTTCTAGTTCAAGCGGAGCGTGTATCTCTCCCACACAAAAGAGTAAGCTGGGGTCTAACTTGTTACTTGAAGTTAATAGGTTTAGTTGGGATTTCCTCCCCTGTTAATCGCGCCAATAAACGATTCTTGATAACCCACAAGTCTAGGGGATCCGTTGTAGCTTTTCGATAAATAAGGATGTCGATCCCAGCGAGGAGCAGAAGGTGCTGATAAGTGACACTGGATAAGGAAAGGCTACACACACTCAAAGGTAAATATTTAGGGGTTTTTGGTTTAAGCAACAGAAAAGTAAAAGACAAGCAAAGTAAATAGGGTAACTGAGGAGTAGCAAGTTGCCCAATCCTTTCACAAGGATAAGCCTAGGAACTGAACTTATAAAAGCTAAAACGTTCTCGAGAACAAACGGGAGAGATAGCCAAGTTACTTTCACCATACTCCGCCAAGTAATATGTATCGTGTTGATAAGTGTTGGTGGGTGGATCAATGCTAGTACACCTTCTAGACTAAGATAAGTGTACTCTTATGATTACACACCTTGCAAGCATCCGCAAATACAAGGTAGTAATTAAGGCATAAGCCTAACCACAGCATTACGATCAAGGATCCATAATTCCCTTGTGCAAAAGTGTGCGAACTGGGGTTCAGGTTTCTGTCACTCCGGCAACCCACCATAAGCATCCTTTGTGCACAATGTATTCCTCTAGGCCCATGAAAGGTGAAGTGTTAAGTGTTCGACTCACATAACACCACTAGAGAAATAACAACACAACTTAAGTATCAAACAACACATAATACTTCAACATCATATGGCTACTAACAACTAGACTTCTCCCATGTTCTCAAGAACTAAAGTAACTGCTCACAAGACATAAAAGAGATCATGATTAGAGGTGATAGATGGGTGGAAAACAATCTGGACACAATGATATTTCTCCAACAAAATTCAATAGCATTCACCACAAAGTAGTAATCAACACCAACAGAGTAGAGAGCATAGATAGTACGGATTACAACACAAGTTGCAATTGTGAGATGAGATGGGATGGTGATGTAGATGGTTCTGATGTTGGGGATGATGTTGATGATGATCTCGATGATGCCCGTGACGATGATGATGGCGACGATCTCCCCGGCGGAATCTGCCCGCCGGAGATGGCTTTTCTCCTCTGTACGTTTCCGCCCCGTGGCGGCGGCGAAACACGAAAACTCTTCTTCTTTTATGGTTTTCACCCCAGGGGGGTCTTATAGGAGAGAGGGGGCACCGAGGGGGCCACCAAGCATCCAGGAGGGTGCCTGGTGCGGCCAGGAGGGGGGGGGGGGCGCCAGGCACCCTTCTGGCTGCCTGGTGGGTCCCCTCACCTCCATCCTCGGTGATCCCCGGTCAATTCCCATAAAACTACTCCCCGTAAATTTTCATCGCATTTGGACTTGATCTGATTCAGCAACTTGGTGTCCACTTTTCACCGCTGAATTCTGGTTCTGCTGCTTCGGCACCGGAATGTTGTAAACTGTGTAAAACAAGTCAAAACAACATAAGAACAATACTTTAAAGTGGAATATATAAATGAATAGGATGAAATTACAATATAAAATAGTGATGCATTTTGGACGTATCATTACTACAGCAAACAAATCAAAAACAAACCTAGAAAAGTAAAGAGCGAGACGCTCCAAGCATAGCACACAACGCATGAAGTGATAAAAATATAGTGCAACGAGGGACAAACTGATAATTATTGATGAAGAAGGGGATGCACGGGGGCATCCCCAAGCTTAGACGCTTGAGTCTCCTTGAATATTTATTGGGGGTGCACATGGCTTCCCCAAGCTTGAGCGTTTGACACTCCAAGATCTTCTTTCATCATCTTCCATCACGCACTTGAAAACTCCCTTCATACATAACTCATTGTAGACTGATTAGAGAGGTTAGTGCCCTACTAAAATAATTTTTCCTCTACTGGAAATAAAGATATTTTTGAAGAGCTACTGTTTCTCAATATTGCCAAAAAGTTTTTGCAAGTAAAAAGCAAGCTTAAGGTTTGCAAAGTGAAGAAAAGGCAAAACAGGACAGATTCTGTGAAAAACAGACCAGCAGGTAGAAAACAATTTTTTAGGGGTACTTCTGCTACTCCAATAAAAAAAACTCAGAACATACGAAAGTTCCTTAATTTTATAGAGAACGCTGTGTAAACAATTCAGCTCAAAAAGATGAACTGGGATTTTTCTATGATTTTTCTAGTCACGAGGACAGAATCTGTTTTTGGACAGCATGTCACAACTTTCACTTCCCTTGTCGTATGAGGATATAAAAGGCACAAAGCTTGAAAAATAAAGATACAATGATGTTGCTACAGTAGTAACAATCATCAAGACCACTAAGAACAGAAGAAAAGCAAAAAACAAAAACCTAAATTCGTTGCGGGCTGCCTCCCGAAAGCGCTTCTTTAGAGCCATTAGCTAGGATTAAAGCAGAAGATCAAGTTGTATCCATTGAACCATCATCACGATCATCAAAAAGCTCTTCAATAGTACAACTAGTCTTAATAGGTTTCTAAAATAAAGGACGAATGAAAATGCTTCTTGGAATAAAATCAAAATGAGGGAAATCAATTGGAGTTTCATTAAAGTTAAAGATAGGTGTCTCCTTCAAAGTTTTCGCCGTTTCAACTCTCTTGGCAATGGGTGTGTTTGCTTTAGCTCGAGGAACCTTGGGGACGTAAACGAACTTAGGTTCCTTCTTTGCCGGAGTTTCATCCTTTTTGGTTTTGATTGAGGAAAAGGTAGTTCCTAGAGTTTCAATAACTTCCTCAATCTTTTCTATCCTAGAAGACTTCTCATCAAGGGATTTAATAGTCTCTAAAGTTTTGACAATTTTCTGCTTGGAGTTATCTAGCCTATTCAAATTCCGTTGAATCTTATGATCCAACTCATTCACCCTATCGATACTTGGCATCTCTAGCTTTATTTTTTCAAGTTTTCTTATAATGTGAGCTAAAGTCATGTCCTCCTTAATACTAACAACTAGGAGACTTCCAACAAGATTTTCAATAACATTAAGAGCTTCCAAAACTGGGGCCTCTATGAAGTTCCCATTGATAGAAGTGTCTAAAAGAAACCTATTCCAAGAAGTGATCCCAACATAAAAATTTCTAAGCAAGATAGTAGTGGATTGCTTCTTGGTGGATCTTTTTTGAGAATTATTAATTCTATACCAAGCATATTTCAAACATTCACCACCTCTTTGAGTAAAGGTAAGTACTTATGCCTCACCAAAGGCAAAAGGACCAGCCATAGTGGTAACTACTAACAAGGTAACAGGTATTTTTGGTATTTTTGATAAGGGACAGAAAAGTAAAAACTGAAAGGTAAACTAACAAGACTAAAAAGCAAAGATAAAAGATAGTGTGCAACTCCCCTACCTTGTAGACTGGAGTCCCCGGCAACGGCGCCAGAAATTAGCTTGATACGGTGAGGATAGTTCTCTCCCTCCTCGTTGGTTACCCCAAGTGGAAGATGAGATGTAGCGTAGCAGCAAATTTCCCTCGGTGAATATAACAAGGTTTGTCTCCAGTAGGACTCGCAGAAGTATAAGAAGGTGCCAACAGCGCCAGAAATTGGCTTCTGGCTAGGGAGTTGACAGGACCTGCACACAGAAACAAATAACTTTGCTCCCAACGAGTACAGAGGAGTTTTCAATTCCTCCAGGCTTGCTGTTTACAAAGGATCAACGCAAGAGATAATAATAGTGGCAATTGAAAGTAAAGACTGAAAGTAAACTAAGGGTGTAAACAATAATGTGAAGATGGACCGGGGTCCCGTGATTTTCACTAGTGATGTCTCTCTCCCAAAATACGATAAAAGTGCTAGCGAGGTAAACAAATCACAGGTGGGCAATTGACAGAATTATGAAGGCACCGCAATGCTAACTATGCTGCAAAGAAAGGAAGGGCTCAAAAGAAATGGGCAGTACGCCAAGGTAAGTAGACCGAAATGTAACTGCATCTACTACGAATCATCCACCTTGAGATATCTATCCAGAACATCTCGCTGGTATTAAGTTGCGAATCCCACCCAAAGTGTAAACTCAAAGCAACAGTCAACTGCATTAAAAGAACTTTGCGTAAAGTAAACAATCCTTGCACCCACGGGTACAAGCACCGTTGTTTTATCCCTGGTGGCAACAGCACATCCCCTAGTCTCATGTTTCTGTCACTCAAGCTAGACATCAGGGGGCTGAACCCACAATCAAGCATAACGCTCCCTCTTGGAGTTGCAAGCAAAATACTGCAATGGAGAACATGCAAGAATTCACTCAAGAACAAAATATAAAAGAGAAGAACCAAATATATTACTCATCACAATCTGAACATAGTCTCATAATCCATCAGATCCCAGCAAACTCAGCATAGCAACAACAGAAATTACAAAAGTGCCTCAATCATGTGAGGCAGCTCATGAGGTCTTGAAAGTCGAAGCACAAAGAGGAGAAAAGTACATCACATAGCTACTGGTCACGGACCCATGGTCCAAGGGGGACTACTCACGGCACATCTGGGAGGCGTCCATGGCTATGGATGGTCTCCCGGAGGGGGTTCCTCCTCCCGGCAGGGTGCCGGGGCAGCTTCTCCAGGTAGCCCCGATCTTGAAACGGTGGCGGCGGCGGTACAGAGGCGAGTTCGCGGAAAAGAGATCAATATTAGGGGTTTCCACCCTGAGGGCTAAATATAGGCGGAGGGGTGGTGTCGAGGGGACCCACAGGGCAGCCAGGAGGCCCCCTGGCGCGACCTAGGGTGGGGACGCACCAGGGGCCCTTCTGGAGTCCCTGTGGTGGCCCCCCTCCGCTACCTTGGTGATCCCGGAAGCTTCCGGGTCGCTCATTTTTTATCTGATTTTTCTGGATTTTTTGGAGCACTTTTAATGGCCGGAAAACCTGAAATACAAAAACAGCAGAAAACAACAAGTGTCAGCTAGGTGCACTGGGTTAATAGATTAGTCCAAATATGCTCAAAAGTGTATGAAAGTTCAAGCAAATCATGGCAAAGTCACACAAAACATGCATGGAGGAAGCAGAAATTATAGATACGTTTGGGACGTATCAATGACTGTCGATGAATTTTGGGAGTGCTCAACTTGCTTCGGTTCGAAGGATTGCCACTCAATCTGCATGATCTGCCTGCTCCAACTCCTGCCGGATTTTCTACGCTGATGAATCCAGATGTCGTGGGAGATCACTAACCCACTGAGCCAAGGCCCAAGCACTTAGTCTTCGAAGCCAAGTCATGGTTTTACATTATGTCGAAGACTTTGTTGCCTATGCTCGATGTGCACGACAATTTTCCCATCCCCAATGATGTGCAACTTGCTCTGATGAAGTTAGTCCATGGTCATCCCTTTGATTTTGAAGACTACTTCATTCGTACAATGGTTTCCTGTTCCGATGATCACAATACTCACAAGCCATAATCACCCTGGTTGATGGCAATCTGCAATTACTCTCTGTACGTACCATTCCCCGTATCAATTTACCCGAAAATCTTTAATCCTCTAGTGATGGAAGTGTTGCAGATTATTGCTCGACCCAACGATCAATTTGCTGAGCACACGGGCATCCGAGCATATATGAGTGAACGTAATATTCGCTCGAAGTTCATCAAGCCAGTACATCACATGGAAGTATCTCTTCGGTCACAACAAATGCTACAACATCATATCGACCCCGAGCAAGAACCAAGGCGCCAACCGAGAGTTTACTCTCCACTCTCTCGAAGCCCCTGTACCCCTCCGAAATCGCAACTGGAATCTTCTGGAGATCGTCATTCCTTCAGAACAAAGATTACTCCACTAGGCGTACGCCCCATTCGACGTCCTTCCACGCTCGCCGAATCTTCTACACGTCGCCAACACCGCTCAAGCGAGTAGGGATTTCTTTCGACCCTATTCTCTCAACTTTTTGTATATTGTGACAAAAAGGGGGAGATGTAGTGGCATCGAAGAAATTAGTTCGCTATCGGGGTTAAGGGATTTGCTTTTTGGTCATTGAACTTTTAAACTTTGAGTTTCTGAGTGGTTTCGCCAAACATTAGATTCATATTCGATCTGGTTGTAACTAACTCTAAGTAGGTCTGTGAACTGCTATTTTATCGTAAGATATCTATTTGCTATGCTTGCGATACTTAACCTTTTGCAGGAAGTTATCTTTCATATAAGTTCACATGTTATTCGAGGAAATTGCATATTCCTCATTGAAAATTATCTCGACTGCAATCTTGCTCGCTAAGATTATGATGTTTTTCCCTCTTCTCAATACTTGTCAAATGTGCACTTCACTGGAAATTTATATCTTCCGTGCACACATTAAGGGGGAGTATTTCATCGACCTTAGCACTTGTTTATCATCGAAAACTCAAAACTTTCAAATTATTTATCGATGCCTGTTTTGTCAAAAATCGTCCAAAAAGGGGGAGATTGTAAGAGCAAGTTTTTCCCCCGAAGGTTTTGGAGATTGTTGGACAAAGCAGTAGTGGAACCAATATTGTTTTCGAGTATAAACAGATACTTAGGTTCCGAAAGAATGGAGTTTGCAAGTAGAAGGTCGAAGGACAACTCACTACAGCGAAGCTGCAGTCAACTACCGAAACCTTTGAAGGAAGACGACCCCCAAAAATGTCGTTGAGAAAGAAGATACTCTCGCGCAAAAGCGCAATGAGGAGAAAGCTGAAGCTAGTCGAAGACGTAGTATTTTTACTAGTTTCTCTTTAGTTTCTTGATTCGTAGAAAAACCGTACTATCAAGATGAGTTTGCTAGTTGAGATCTTTGTCGAAGTGAATTTTCTCTGCTCAACCTAAACCCACAAAAAGCCTACCGAGAGAAATCTGACTGAGTCGAGTGAATAGCTCAAATGCAAAGTCATCGCACTTTGTGCCTTCGAGAGAGAACTCGTTCGGTAAGTCAGCTTACTTGTTCCGCAAGTAAAGTAGCGCAGTGATTGAAATCCGACCGTTGTGGACACGCGTCAAGATGTTGCATCGGGCCACTTCAGACATTTTACCCATCGGGATCGCCACCTATAAATACCCCGCACCTACCCGCCATTTCGGGTTGGCTGCTCCACTTAAGATTCTAAGACAAACACTGTGAGCATCCCAAGAGAAAACTCGAGAGAAAACCAAAACCCAAGTCTGAGCTGAGTTGAGAAATTCACAGAGACTTTGGTCGAGATTAGCCGATCTTTTTATCTTGGAGAACTGCAAGTCTCCTAGACGGTAAGGAGTCGCCTGTCAAGAAGTCGAAGAGAAATTGTCGCTGCTGAAGGAAGTTTGTAAAGGTCTCGGAGATGTCCTGAATCATCTACCAGGAGTGAAAACTGGACAAGCTCGAGGAGTTTGTTGCAGTGGAGCATAGGACAGAGAGAGTTTTCCTCCAGATGTTCAATCACCAGTCCCTCCAACCAGACGTAGGACTTTGCAGAGTGTGAACTGGTTTACCAAACATCGTCGTCTCAGGCTCGTTTTCCTTCTTGTATTTACATTCAGTATTTACACGTTGCCTGTTTGCCTTCGATATTTTCCTTCGCTCCCAATCCTTTCGACCCATGCATGTCTTTCGATACTGTAATTCCTTCGAGATGCCTTTAGTCCCTCGAAGTTTGCATGAATTCCTTCTAAGTTCCTTAGAATTTCTAGAAGTGATCATTCACCCCCTCCCCCTCTGATCATTCTTTACCTTTCAAAGACGTTTAACATCATTAACTGTTCTACCTAGAACATCAAGCAAACTTTTAATAGCAAGAGTATTATCATGCAACTGACTTTGAATCCTCATATTAAAGTGATTTTACATAATAAAATTATCAAGCTCATCTAAACATTGATCGGGAGGCTTACCTTGAGGGATGTCACTTGCATTGAAATCTAAAAGAGTGTACCTCTACGATAGGAGGGCGAGTAGTAGGCTCACACAACTTCTCGATAGGAGCTAGAGTCTTCACGTCTTCGGCTTTAATACCTTTCTCTTTTATAGACTTCTTTGCTTCTTGCATATCTTCGGGGATTAGGACAAGCATGCCCCTCTTCTTTGGTGGTGGAGGTGGTTCAGGGACGGACCGATCTTCGTGGTTCATGGAAATCTTCCCCATTAGTTCTTCAGCATCGTCCGGTGTTCTTTCGTTGAAAACACAACCATCACAACTATCCAAATAGGATCTAGAGTGGTCGGTTAGATCAGCATAAAATATATCAAGTAATTCATTCTTAGGGACTCCATGTCCCGGTCTATCCTTGATTAAACTGCAATACCTCGCCCAAGCTTTAGGGAGGTGCTCATCCTACAACTGTTTAAAGTTATAAATTCTTTGTAAAGCAGCATGTTGCATATGAGCAGGAAAATACTTATCAACAAAGGATTGAGCCAAATCTTGAGGACTCTTAATGGAACCATAGGGTAGTGCATCATACCATGCTTTAGCGTCTTCCTTCAAAGAGAAAGGAAGAAGCCTAGTGATGCGCGAGAGATGATAATGGATTCTCGCTCTTCGTTGGTTACCCCAAGTGGAAGGTGAGATGTAGGATAGAAGCAAATTTCCCTTGGCAAAGATACCGAGGTTGAGATCGACCAGTAGGACTCCGACAACGACAAGTAGGTGGTTCGGCAAGTGACGCGCCATTTACGATAATCACTTGCTTCGCTTGGACCTGCACACACAATAAGTAACTTTGCTCCCAACGAAGTTGAGAGCGGTTGTCAATATCTCCGGTCTTGTTGTTTACAAAGGATCAAACGCAAGAGATAAAAGGGGTGATAATTGCAACTAGAAAGTAAGAGCATAAAGTAAATTGTGGGTGTAAACAGTGGTGGAAATATGGACTGGGGTCCCATGACGTTCACTAGTGATGTATCTCTCCCAAAAGACGATAAAACTGCTATGCGAGGTAAACAAATCACAACTGGGCAATTGACAGGATTACGGGGGAAAACCAATGCTAACTATGCTACACAGAAAGGAAGAGGCTAAAATCATGGGCGGTACGCCAAAATAAGTAGACCGAAATCCATCTGCATCTACTGCTAATCGTCCACCTTTAGATATCTATCCAGAACATCTCGCTTGTATTAAGTCGAGAGTCCCACCCAAAGTGTAAACCCAAAGCAACAGACAACTGCATTATAAGAACTTTGCGTAAAGTAAACAATCCTTGCAACCGCGATTACAAGCACCGTCGTTTTCCCCCCTGTGGCAACAACACATCCCCTAGACTCATGTTTCTGTCACTCAAGCTAGTCATCAGGGGACATGAACCCACAATCAAGCATAACGCTCCCTCTTGGAGTCACTACCTACTACTTGACCAAAGCAACAAACAGCAACGGAGAACATGCAAGAATTACTCAAGAACAAAAATATAAAAGAGAAGAACCAAATATATTACTCAATCACAACCTGAACATAGTCTCATAATCCATCAGATCCCAGCAAACTCAGCATAGCAATAGAAGAAAGAATGAAATATGTGCCTTGATCATGTTGGGCATCTCACAAGGTCTAATCTGTGACGCCCCCAAAATAAGACCGTGTACAGTAATCATACACGCAAGGTACACGACCGAGATTAGGGACTCACGATGAGATATAACAACACAACTCTACAAATAAAAATAATACAAGCTGTTTAATACAAGCCAGGGGCCACGAGGGCTCGAATACAACAGCTCGAGAGCACAAAGTTAGCGGAAGCAATAGTATCTGAGTACAGACACAATAATACAAGGTTGCCTTAAGAAGGCTAGCACAAATAACAACAGATCGAAAAGGCGAGGCCTCCTACCTGGGAACCTTCAAACTACTCCTGGTCAACGGGGAACTCGACGTCGTGGAAGGCATCGGGGATCTTCATGTTGCGGTGTCCGGCATCGGGGATCTCCTGCTCCTGGACTCCAAGGCTCCAACGTCGACTGCAGCGGCCGATCAGGCAAAACAAAAAGGGGGAAATAAAGCAAGGGTGAGTATCTAGCATACCCGCGAGTCTTACGTCCGCTACTAAGCATTTATGCATTTGTATCAAATGGAAAGGGGAGGTTGTATATAGTGGACTGCAAGGTAGAAATCAGAATAAGGGTAAGAAGCTAGGCCCATCGAAGACTAGCATCTTCTGACGTGTCTTGCAGCACAAGGAGAGAATCAGCCAACAGTTTATATAAAGAAATAAAGTAACAATGAAGCAGAAGTTGTTGCAACATTGTATAATAGTAAGTTGTAATGATTAATAATAATAATGCCTTCGAGTTCCCATCCTCGACTCCCTGCGAGGAAGAAAACCCGGAACCATACAGTTTAATAGTAGTAGTTTGTAGTGGTAAGATCCAGCTTCAGCATAAAGCGTCTTGTTACCGTGGACACGGCTATTCGAATAGATTAAACTCCCTGCAGGTGTGCACTACTGTTCAGCCTGCACACTCGGATCTCCAGGGTGGCGGGAACCTTGTTAGGGAACGCTCCACCAAAGCTATCCGACACGCCGCAGCTCATCCTAGGCTCAACAGAGAGGCCATCCACCGGACTATATCCTATGCGGTCAGGGGTGTAGGAAATATCGCTAGATCATTTGTTTGGTGATGTCGCTATTGTTTGGTTATCACTACAAACTACTACTATTAATCTGTTGGTTCCGGGTTTTCTTCCTCGCAGGGTAGTCGAGGAGGGGAACACGGAGGCATATATTATTATTAATCATTAGAACTTACTATTATACAATGCTGCAGTAACTTCTGCTTCATTGTTACTTTATGCTTTATATGAACTGTTGGCTGTTTCTCTTCTCATGCTGCAAGACACGTCAGAAGATGCTAGTCTTCGATAGGCCTAGCTTCTTACCCTTATTCTGATTTCTACCTTGCAGTCCACTATATACAGCCTCCCCTTTCCATTGATACAAATGCATAAAATGCTTAGTAGCGGACGGAAGACTCGCGGGTATGCTAGATACTCACCTTTGCTTTATTTCCCCCTTTTTGTTTTTCCTGATCGGCCGCTGCAATCGACGTTGGAGCCTTGGAGTCCAGGAGCAGGAGATCCCCGATGCCGACCACCGCAACGTGAAGATCCCCGATGCCTTCTACGACGTCGAGTTCCCCATTGACCAGGAGTAGTTTGGAGGTTCCCAGGCATGAGGCCTCTCCTTTTTGATCGTTGTTGTTTATGTGCTAGCCTTCTTAAGGCAGATCATGTGTAACTTGTGTCTGTACTCAGATACTACTGCTTCCGCTAACTTTGTTCTCTCGAGTTGTTGTATTCGAGCCCTCGTGGCCCCTGGCTTGTATTAAACAACTTGTATTATTTTATTTGTGGAGTTGTGTTGTGATATCTCCCCGTGAGTCCCTGATCTCGATCGTGTACCTTGCGTGTATGATTACTGTACACGACTTGATTTTGGGGGCGTCACAAGTTGGTATCAGAGCCGGCTGACTGTAGGACACCCCCTTCCAACTCCTTGGTCGAAGTTGAGTCTAGTCTTTGCAAAACTACTTTACTAACAGTGTCATGTGGCTTATCGGCCCACGTCACAAACTGGATGGTATTTAGGATCTTTTTCTCCGTACCTATACTCTGGGACTCTGATCTCTCTTCTATTTCGGGTTAAAGATTTTTCTAACTCTGACGTTAGGATCTCGTGATTACTTCCTCCTGGAGAGCCCTGCATTTCAGATGGTCGCTTATTTCCCCAGAAGATGCCGAAGATACTCCCCGATGAATTGTCGAGACCCTATGTGTCCATCGCCCTGGCAATACCCTGAAACTGATAAGTCAGTATGTAAAACCACATACACGTTCCGTTCATCCATTCAATCCGAGTTGCTCTTGTTTTCACAAGATGCATCGAAATACTTTCCGTTGATTCGGAAATCCTTTGAGCCTACTGCCTTGCAGCTTCTTTTCACCCTGCGGATAACTCCTCAGATTTATCGAGGATCCTTTCATCCTCAGTGGTTCTTGTAATTCCCAAAATACTTTGAAATACTATTCGATCTCACGACAATCCTCGGCAGCCTACTGCTTTGGATATCCTTCTTACCTTCTTGCACTATGATAAATCCCGTTTGTCTTGTAGTCTTGGATGACCTCCCTTGGCATTGCCATTCTGATCTGTTAAATCGTCATGTGTGCTAGTGCACACAATCATCCGTTGATCCCTATGCATTCGTTCTTCCGGCTCAGACGTCATTCCACACATGAGCTGGATATCGGTAACTAAAACCTCGGTTGATTGTCCTTGTAAGTCCGTTCAACTTATATACCCATGGTCAGAACATCTACTTCTGATATCCCCTATTGGAAGTCATAATTCCTTTGGAAATTAAGCATCAAAATATTCTGTTGTTTCTGTCATCTGATGCCTTTATGATTCTGTCACCTTATGGTTGAGTACCGATACTCACACCAGACTCTTGGTACCCCCACCTGACCTTTTGGTGGATTACTACCACCGTCCCCTTGTGCCCTAAATCATTGACGAGCTTCCCCTGATATGAAATGTCTTTGGCAAACGGTATCATGTGGTCCGTTTCATCAGCCTTCTTCTTTCAAACTTGTATAACTTGTTTCCTACTGTTTGTCGTATAGATTCGTAAAATGTCCCTATGGGTTGTATCTATGCTTCATCCATCTGTGTGAACCCATGAACCTCTACGGGTCATACTCTACTGGTGTTATGCCAGATAAATTTTGAAATGCTACAAATTCATCGGCAGCGAGAAGTGAATGAAGGGCTATTCATTGAAGAAGTGGGAGTCGACCTTGAACTTCTGTTCATGCCCATGGATACTATGTAGAACTTATCATGAAGGCTTCTCGTAAAGATAATTATCCCCTTGGTATGAATTCTTCTGCACCTATGATCATCGGTCCTACCTTCGAGTATTACCCCCTGGTATCTCGGGGATATCGTGCCATCGCACCACCTCTTAAGAAATTTTTGCAGACGGAGTACCTCACATCGATTTTTTCCACTCCGTGGGTTTTGGGTTCTTGTCAAACGAGAACACCGCTTGCCTTTTGCTCCACCACCCCTTTTGTTTGGTGATGTCGCTATTCGATTGCATTCTCTTGAAATATCTCGACATAAAATGTCGTGGTCATCATCAACATTTTTTCCCTCTTCCAAGTGTTAATTAGATTCATCGTGTGAAATACCATCCTTGCCCCTCGATGATTTGCGTTATCATCGACAACCTCCTTTGACTCCCTGCCAATACAAACTTGGCCATGTATATCTTGCTCTGCTTTCTCTTGGGAAAGATATACACCTGATACTTGTGTATCATCACATTTTCCTTTCCATTGGTCTGTTTAACCTTTCTTTGAATATAAATTATCCGAGCAGTGATAATGCCCTGCTGATGTAAACAGTTCCGTGTACTACTTTGTCCGTACAACCTATTACTACTGTTGATAACATTTCGGTAACCACCGATGGACAAGAACCTTGCCAATTGGTCCGCCTCGTCTTAACGAGCAGGAAAACGGTTCTATTTGTCCGTCGCCCTTGGTACTGACGTTGTTGCCGATATAGCTAAAAGTTGTTCTCTAACTTACCTTGCAACCTGATCGCATTGTTTGTCACCACTCTTCTTATTCAATGTGGGCCCATAACCCACAGTTCCACAGGATCGAAACCTGACTCTCTTCTACCTTTCTATCCTCGAGGTTATTCCTCTTCCTTGACCTCGTATGCAACTCTCGAGTCCTTTGCCTTGTGATATTCAGTTCGATATCAGACTCAGTGCTTATGCCTGATGCTCTAGACCCCTTTTTATCCTCCGTTATCATCGTCGAATGCTTGAATATCCGCTTGAAAACTTCTCATGCCTTCTTTTGTTTCTCTCGATGTATCTCCCTGAGTTTAACTTGTGAGATACTTTGTACCCCATTCCCTTCAACCATATCGGTTGATTAAGCTTGTACCGATTCGTAGGTGCGATGCAGCAACGAAAGAAGGATAAAAAATCGTGGAGATGCACCGATGCAGAGAAATGAAGACAACAACATTAAGGATCAACTCCTTTGATAAGGACCACAAGCACCAGAAGACTCGTTAGAATGCGAAACCGAAACCTTACCCTTTGCCCTACTTTTAAATTCTCGGGGCGAGAATTCTTTGTAGTGGTGGAGATTTGTAACACCCCGGGTGTCAGGCTATAGTAATCACCTACAGTAATCACAATTACTGTTGCTAATCATGCCTTGATCATTTTTGAATCAACACAAACTACAAATGCCTTTTCATGAATATTAAAATATGTGATAAATAAAACCTTGTCCAAAATTGGTGCAACCACTTTTGTTAAATCCCAAATAATCATTGGACCATGCTAGAACAACAATGTGAATTTTTTAAGCTATAAAATAAATCAAACAATTCAAACAGTAGCAGACCAGTGGCATTAAATCCCTTTTAAATAAAACAAAAATGCAAAAGATTTTTAATAATCACCAAACTTTTTGTGGCACTTCTATAAAGTGTAATACCAATAAACCAACAAGTTCTACACCTAGAAAAAATCATTTGATAAGCAAATAAAATTGGACCAGGAGGATTACACTACTGTCTTAAAGTTAAAACAAAAAGAAAAAGAAAAACCTTAACACTCGCCTTGGGCGTAGCCCACCCCCCAGCCCACTCCCTCCCCCCTTGGGCCGAGCCCACCCTGTCTCTCTCCCACCTCCCTCTCCTGTTCATGCCTGCGTGGAGGCAATCCCGCCATGCCACCGCATGCCCCGTCGCCGTGGCGGCAATCCGGCGAGCCGCCGCCGAGGTTAAGACCTCGGGTCGCCCCTCGCCCCACTCCCGCAAACCCTAACCCCTAGCCCTGTTTCCCTCTCCCCTGCTGCGCCATTTCCCATCTGGCGAGCTCGCCCCGGCGGGACCGTGGTCGCGCCACCGTGCGCCGTCGTGGCCACTGACCACGCCAGCCCGCGCCAGGTTGCCCAGGAGCTGCCTCACCGTCGTCTTCGTCATCTCGAGCTGGAAATCGTACGCGGGACGCACTACAACGAGCACCTCGAGCCGTTCCCTTTCCGCGCCGTCGCCGGAGTTGCAGTCAAATTCCGGCGAGCCCGCTGCGCTGCTAAGCTTCCAACGGCCACCTTGCGCCTCCCGGTGAGCTTACCCACCCTCTCCAACCTTCCCCTTCGATTCTTACGCCCCATAGCTCGGTCCTCCATGGCAGCCATGGCCCCGCCGTCGCCGCCGTGTTCCTTCGCGCGGCCTAGCGCCTTGTTTTGGGCGTGCCGCTCGCGTCTGCGGACTCGCCGTGTCCCCAGCTCTCGAACGCACCAGCCCCCGCTCTAAGGGAGCCCCCGTAACCCCCTCGTCGTCGATACCCGTGGACCTGTCACCGCCGCGCTCGCCGCCGTGTGCGCTCCGGTGGGTTTCCGGCCAAATCTAGCCCACCAAACGGTGTAGCTCCTCCTCCCTGTTCGAATGCACCCCCACACGCCCCTTCTCGTCGCCGGTAGCGGGCTCACGTTCGAGCTCGCTGGAGTTCTGCCGCCGGCGAGGCCCCGGTGCGGCTAACGTGTGGGTCCACGTGGCCATCATTAGTGCTAACTAAACCCCCTCCCTCACTGACAACGGGCCCCACGCCCTGTTAATTAACTCTGTTAATATTAATTGAAGTTAACCCCTGGTCTGAATGACAGATGGGCCCCTGGCCTTTTAAAATAAATAAATTGTTAATTAACATGTGTATCTATGACACCTAGGCCCCACCTGTAAGAGTTTGAATTAATTAAAAATAGAAACTGTTATGTCCCACTTACATGTGGGCCCCCCCTCTTATTAATCCCTATTTATTTAAGTTAATATCTAATTAGATTAATCTCTCACTGACTAGTGGGACCCACTGGTCAGTATTACTGTTTTGGATAATGTCTCTATTTAAATAATAAAAGAAATTCAGGAATTCATTTAAAAATGATTTAAACTTTAAAAATTAATATCTTTTAAACCGTAGCTCAGATTGAAAAACTTTATACATGAAAATTGATCAGAAAAATATGACGAATACGAATACGCTATCCGTATACCTACCACCCCCCTCTAGCACAATGAACATCGACATTCCCCCCCTCCGGACCGTTGTCTGATGATTTGTCCGGTATTGTTAATGTATCTGGATGAATTTATTCTGAACACGAAAGTTGTTCGGAATGTTTCAACTAGCACGGTTACACCATCCACACGTTTGTCGGATGTCCACGACACCTCCGGCATGATCCCTTACCCTTCCGGACACCCTGTCCGGTAATCATCCGGAGCCGGTATTTTATCCCCAGATGAATTCCCGCTCCGAGCCTAATACATTGTACTGTGTTAGGACACCGTTAACATTGCGTTTGCCATGTCTTGTATTTGTTTTGCTATTATTGTTGTGTATTTATTGTTTCTCCCCCCTCTCTTATTGTCCGGTAGTCCCGACGACCGCTGCCGATGCCCCTTTGATCGACTTCGTCGACGACGACCGTACCCCTACTATCGAGCTTCCAGGCAAGCAGAGCCATTCTCTTCCCCAGATATCGCCTATCTTTCCGTACATTTCTTTCACTAGGCATTGTTACTGCTGCTGCTACGATTACAATCCTATTCAATTGCATAGCCTATTTTTGTCGCCCCTTGATGTACCTGCCTTTATCCTATGCTGCCTTATAAATATATATTATATTCAGCAGTGAGCCCTGCGCATTGTTAGCTAGGATTAGATAGCAGGTCGTGACCACTCAGGGGAGTGAACGCGGATACGAATATATATACAACTACACAGGTACGGTACATTGCAGACACCGCCTAAGGCCCCCTAGCTCGGCTCTGCCGAGCCACCATCAAGTGCGAGCTATCAAGGAGTAATCCTTGTACTCCACTCGTTGCTGACTCCGTATAGCCTCCCTAGGGACCTGAGCCCCGGTTGTCCTTAAGGTAAGAAGTCGGGCGACCCAACGGTGCCCGCGAGCGGTATTGTATCGGGAGCGACAAGGAGGGTACGACCGACGTTACTGGCGTGCTTGGCCCCTGCTCGTATCTCGCGAGATTTACCAAACCACGAAAAGTCGAGCTCTACCAAGAGCACACGCAAGACAAGGTAAGGAGACGGTTCACCTTGTTGGTAACCGCAGAGACTTGGTGGGACGACAGGGCAGGCACCGATGTACTGGTGGTCCTGACTGCTGTCGTTGTCCGCGGGTCAGTTAAGTCGAGACAACGATAACGGTTGTCACGCAGGTTAATTAAAATGCTAAATGGTTCGGTGGATGACTTGAGAGACCCGTTGGTCTGTACGCACTACCTACACGTGGGATTACGGTGTGGGCCCTCCGCGTCGTAGTTCGTTCGAAAGCTCTTCAAACGTCAGCAGTACTGCGGCCTGATCGCCGGGAAGCCGTGTTGTCTTATTTGCTGCAGCAGGTGTGTTTGGATTTGCTTTTTCTTCACCGGCCAGACTCGCACCGTGCAGGAGCGTGCAAGGGTGAGGGACCTAGACCCCTTGGCGCATAGGATATAGTCTGGCGAATGGCCTCTCTGCTGAGCCTAGGATGAACTGCGATGTGTCGGATAGCCTCGGTGGGGCATTCCATAACAAGGTGTATGCCACCCTGGAGATCCGAGCGTGCAGGCTGAACAGTAGTGCACCCCTGCAGGGAGTTTAGTCTATTCGAATAGCCGTGTCCACGGTAACAGGACGCTTTATGCTGAAGCCGGATCTTATCACTACAAACTACTACTATTAATCTGTTGGTTCCGGGTTTTCTTCCTCGCAGGGTAGTCGAGGAGGGGAACTCGGAGGCATATATTATTATTAATCATTACAACTTACTATTATACAATCCTGCATCAACTTGTGCTTCATTGTTACTTTATGCTTTATATGAACTGTTGGCTATTTCTCTTCTCATGCTGCAAGACACGTCAGAAGATGCTAGTCTTCGATAGGCCTAGTTTCTTACCCTTATTCTGATTTCTACCTTGCAGTCCACTATATACAGCCTCCCCTTTCCATTGATACAAATGAGTAAATGCTTAGTAGCGGACGTAAGACTCGCGGGTATGCTAGATACTCACCTTTGCTTTATTTCCCCCTTTTTGTTTTGCCTGATAGGCCGCTGCAGTCGACGTTGGAGCCTTGGAGTCCAGGAGCAGGAGATCCCCGATGCCGACTACCGCAACGTGAAGATCCCCGATGCCTTCTACGACATCGAGTTCCCCGTTGACCAGGAGTAGTTTGGAGGTTCCCAGGCAGGAGGCCTCGCCTTTTCGATCGTTGTTGTTTATGTGCTAGCCTTCTTAAGGCAGATCATGTGTACCTTGTGTCTGTACTCAGATACTATTGCTTCCATTAACTTTGTACTCTCGAGTTGTTGTATTCGAGCCCTCGTGGCCCCTGGCTTGTATTAAACAGCTTGTATTATTTTATTTGTGGAGTTGTGTTGTGATATCTCACCGTGAGTCCCTGATCTCGATCATGTACCTTGCGTGTATGATTACTGTACACGACTTGATTTTGGGGGCGTGACACAGGACCACCAGTACATTGGTGCCTACCCTGTCGTCCCACCAAGTCTTTGCGGTTACCAACAAGGTGAACCGACTCCTTACCTTATCTCGTGTGTGCTCTTGGTAGAGCTCGACTTTCGTGGTTTGGTAACTCTCGCGGGATACGTGCAGGGGCCAAGCACGCCAGTAACGTCGGTCGTACCCTCCCTGTCTCTCCCGACAATATACCGCTCGCGGGCACAGTTGGGTCGCCCGACTCTTACCTTTAAGGACACCAGTTGGTTCGAGTGCCTACCATTAAGTGAAACCAGGAGGTATCACCCTCGATGGCACACTTAAAGAGGTTTGACAGAGACATCAGCGGAATGAACTAAAGAGGTAAACCTCGTATCATCCCGGTGATGCTACGCTACTGAGCCGACGAGAGTGAAATACGAGTTCGTCCACTCGTAAGTCAAACTCGAAGCGACTCAGCAGAGTCTCGCCGTTGTAGGTTCCCTAGGGCGTCTGCATTGATCCGTACCTGTTGCAGTTGTATATATTTTGTATCCGCGTCACTCCCCTGAGTGGCCACGACCCGCTATCTAATCCTAGCTAACAATGTGCAGGGCTCACTGCTAAATATAATATATATAGATATAGCAGGCAGCATAGGATAAGGAAGGTACAACAAGGGGCGACAAAATCAGGCTATGCAATTGAATAGGATTGTAACGTAGCAGCAGCAGTAACAATGCCTAGTACAAGAAAGTACGAAAAGGTAGGCGATATCTGGGGAAGAGAATGGCTCTGCTTGCCTGGAAGCTCGCGGGTAGGGGCAGGGTCGTCGACGAAGTAGTCGTACCCGGCAGCAGTGTAGTCGGCGGCAGTAGCGGGGTCTACCGGAGAATAAAGGGGGGGGGGGGGAGAAAACAGTAAATATAAAGCAAGCATAAAAAACAGATGAATGACATGACAAATGCAATGTTAACGGTGTTCTAACGCAGTGCAATGCACGTTGCTCGGAGCGGGAATTCATCCGGGGATGAAATACCGGCGCTGGGTGATTACCGGACAGGGTGTCCGGAGGGGGAAGGGTTCATGCCGGAGGTGTCGTGGACATCCGAAAAACGTGTGGATGGTGTAACCGTGCTAGTTGAAACAATACGAATAACTTTCGTGTTCAGAATAAATTCATCCGGATACTTTTACCGGTACCGGATAATTACCGAACAAACAAGCAGGAGGGGGAAAGTCTTGGGTTCAGTATGTTAGAGGGGTGTGGTGGGGGTATGGGTGGCGTATCCGTATTTGTTGTATTTTTTGATCAACTTTGATATATAAATTATTTTCATCCGAGTTACGGTTTAAAAGATATTGATTTTCAAAGTTTCAATCCATTTAAATCAATTTCTGGAATTCTTTTATTAATTAAACATGACATTATCCAGAACAGTACCAGTTGACTGGTCAACCTGACAGAGGGGACACACATGTCATAGGGAGGGGCATTTAAATACATTTATTTAATTAACAGATCAAAGGGGCCCACATGTCATACTCTGTATATATATTAACCAATACATTTATTCAATAAATCTGCAGGTGGGGTCCATATGTCATTGACAATGGCAAGTTAATCATTTTAATTAAATATAAACTAACAGAGGGGGGTCCACCTGTAAGTGCTAATTAGGAGGGGGGCACTGTAAGTGACTAGGGTGGGGGGGGGGGTTCTCTGGTTAGGGGGTTACTTAGCAGTGAGACAGAGGGGTTCAACCCCGTGCTCACGCCGGCGATGAGAAACAGGGGGGAGCCGGCGGGGAGGGCCAAGGCAACGAGGGGGAGGGGAAGCAGGGCGTGGCAAGAAGGTGCACCAGAGAGGCCACGAGGCGCACGGGGGGTGGGGGGGAGGGGCAGGGCGTGCGGCCGCAGACAGAGGGCAGCGGGCGTGGCGATGGCGGCCATCGCCGGCGGGGCGGGTGTAGCTGGGGAGCCGCGTGTGCGAGGGGGACAGGGGAGGCGTGGCCGGGGCACGGCGAGTGCGGGCGCGCGCTCGCAAGGGCGCGGCTAGACGCAAGGCAGGGCCCGCTGGACGCGAGTAAGGCGCGACCATGGCGTGGTCTGGCCATGGCGGTCACGGCTTGCACCAGTGGCAAACGGCGACGAATCAGGACCAGGAGAAAGGGGGAACGGATGCGGGGCTCACCGGGGAGGTCGCAGGAGAGCTCGAGGGGGGGCGGGGAGAAGTCGGTGCAGCAAATCGATGACACTCGGTCCGGTGACCGTGAAGAAAGAGGAAGAAGGGGGCGTCGTCTACGGCGCGGCTCCGGTCGATTCCGCGCAGCCGGTGATGGAAGCTTCCATTGCGCAGCTCCCGGGCAAGTTATCTCGCGCCGGGGAGTTCGGTGGCCACGAGATCGACCATGTGCGCGCCCATGGCGGTCTCGGGTGCGGTGGGTAGAACACAGGCGAGTGGGAAAGGATATTTTTTGCGTCCACAGGGGCACTATGAGTGGTCTTATCCCCTCTAGGGCACACTGTAGCGACCTGGGAGGGGCAAGAGGGTGCGGCGCAGCAGGGTCGGGGCGGCCATGGCGAGTGGGTCAGAGGAACAGGGAAGGAGGTGGGGGAAAGAAGAAAATGGGCTGGGGTGGTTTGGGCCGTGGGGTTGCACTAGGCGGGTTATAGTCGTTTATATTTCTTTATTTCTTTCATATTTTCTTTTCTGTTGGAAATTAATTTAATAGCTTAGACATTTTTGTACAATGTGAAACCTGTTGGTACATTAGTGTTGCACCATACTTAAGTGCCACAAAAAGATTTGGAGTTTTATAAATTCTTTTGCAATTTTGTTTTGTTAAAAAGGTATTATATGCCACTGTTTTGCTAATGTTTGATTTTTTTGATTTATTTTATAGCTTAATAAATTCCCATACCCACATGGACATGGTCCACTGAATATTGGTCATTTTACAAAAGCGGTTGCAATATTTTTGGAATATGTTTTATTTCCACTTGTATCTGGAATTTTTATTTGGTTTGAATTTGAACAAGCTTTGATCAAGGTGATCATCACAAGTTTAAACAAGGTGACTTGGCATCAGCACAAGTTGATTACTGTAGCGTGACACCCGGGGTGTTACATAATCCATGAAGAACAAAGAGGGGAGGAGAACATCACATAGCTACTGATCATGGACCCATGGTCCAAGGTGGACTACTCACGGATCATCCGGAAAGCGTCCATGGTGGTGGAGAAGTGCTTGGTGTGCGAGGTGATGATAGTGATTTCTCGCCCTTCGTTGGTAAACCCCAAGAGGAAGGTGTGATGTAGCACAGCAGAAAATTTCCCTCAGTAAAGATACCAAGGTTTGTCTCCAGTAGGACTCCGGAGATGATAAGTAGGTGTCAGCGGCGCAACTGACGCGGACCTGCACACAGACGCAAATAACTTTGTTCCCAACGAAGTTCAGAGAGGTTGTCAATCTCTCCGGTCTTGTTGTTCACAAAGGATCAAACACAAGGGATAATGATAGCAACTGAAAGTAAAAGCAGAAAAGTAAATGAGTGTGCAAATAGTGATGAGGATATGGGCTGGGATACGTGATGTTCACTAGTGATGTCTCTCTCCCAAAAGACGAGAAACTGCTATGCGAGGTGAACAAATTACAGAAGGGCAATTGACAGCATTATGAACGCACCGCAATGCTAACTATGCTACAAAAGAAAGGAAGAGGCTCAAAAACATGGGAAGAACGCCAAAATAAATAGACCGAAATCCAACTGCATCTACTACTAATCATCCACCTTGAGATATCTATCCAGAACATCTCGCTGGTATTAAGTTGCGAGCCCCACCCAAAGTGTAAACCCAAAGCAACAGACAACTGCATTAAAAAGCACTTTGCATAAAGTAAACAATCCTTGCAACCGCGGTTAAAAGCACCGTTGTTTTCCCCCTTGTGGCAACAGCACATCCCCTAGACTCATGTTGAAAGTCCAAGTATGTGATCAGAGGGGGAGGGGGTGAATGATCACTTCAAATTTTCTACGGAAACTATTGAATTGAAGCATAAGCAGTGCGGAATAGCGTAGCATAACTGGAAGCGAAACTAAATGCGGTGAATCAAAACACATTGAAGCATAACAGTGAAGCAAATGCAATACTGAAGGTAAATGCTTGAAGTAAAACGAGCTGGGACTCGACGATGTTTGTTCGACCAGTTCACGCTCTGCAAAGCGCTACGTCTGGTTGGAGGGACCGGTGATTGAACACCGGGAGCAAAACTCTCTCCGTCCGTTGCTCCACTGCACCAAACTCCTTGAGCTTGTCCAGTTCTTCACTCGTGGTTGATTATTAAGGAAATCACCGAAACCTTTGACAAACTGGACTTCGAGGCGACAATTACTCTTCGCTCTCTGAAGAACAACTCTCTAACCGTCTAGGAGACTTGCAGTTCTCCAAGATAAAAAGGCTAGCAAGCTTCCACCTAAGTCATCTCTAATCTACTCAGATCAATGGGACTTAGGTTTCAGTAACTGGATTTTGGGTTTTGCTTCGGTGGCGTTTTTGGGTTGCTCTCTGCAATCTCTCTCAGGAATAATCTTCGAGCAGCCTCCTTCAAATGGAGGAGGGGGCGGCGTATTTATAGTTGGCGATCCCGAGGTGCGGAATGACAAAATTGACCCGAGGTGACAGCTTGACACGTGTCCACAACGGTCGGATTTGTCATCACTGCGCAACTTTACTTGAGGAACAAGTAAAGCTGACTCACGGACTAAGTTCGGCTTCAGTAGCCCAAGAACGAAGTCTTTGCTACCGAAACTTAACTTAGTGCACATGAGATTTCTTCACTCAGGCTCTCACTTGGTGTGGATTTGATCTGAGCATATCTCAATGACTTCGGTGTTCACAAACGAAATACCCCTCTTGATAGTACGGTTTGTCCTATGACTCAAAGAACAGAAAAAGAACTACACAAAAACATCTAAGTCTTGCGCCGTCCTCTTCATTTCCTTCAATGAGTAGAGCTTCAGGACACCTTCACTTTTGGGGGTCATCCTTCATGATTAAGCTTCGCTCCATGGGTAATGCTTCGATAACTTGAAGAACTTCCCTGAAGCTTTATCACGTAGCTTGTCCTTCAGGAGCCTATACAACTGTTTACACTAGAAAACATTGTTAGTTCCTCTACTGTCTTGTCTAACAATATCCAAAACACACGGGGTGAAACTTTTGCTCTTACAATCTCCCCCTTTTTGGACTATTGTTGACAAAACAGGCATCGATAAAAGATATTGAAGATTTTGTGAAGTGAAGGAAAAAACTCTAAGATATGAAGTTTTTGGCTCCCCCTGAACGCAAGCATCGAAGATTTATATAATCGAAGTTAATGCTTGAGAAGAATTTCTTCGGTGGAGACTAAAACATAATATCTTAGCGAATACAATTGCATTAGATGATGTATATATCCAGGAATGAATGCAATTGCTTCCAATAACCTGTGACTTAGAAAGAGACAACCACCTGCAAGATAGAAGATACGAAGCAATACTTGCAAGCAAAGTGGTTATTAAAACTTAGGCGTATCACAGAGTAGTATGACCAAAGTAAAACTTAAGTTACAACCCAATCGAAAAAGAATGGAATGTTTGTTGTAACTTAACCAAACGAAGCAAATGGCAAATCCTTTCCCCGATGCAGAACTAACTCATCGATGCCCTCATTCTCCCCCTTTTTGTCAATGATTGGACAAAAGGTTGAGAGGAGGTTCGAGAGATCTAACGCGTGGCATCAGCACCCTGAGGACCCGATGAAGCAGAGCTCGACGAGGACTCATCAGACGAAGATTCATCGCCCGAGGATTCTTCTTTGGAAGAAGACGCGGGAACAGCTGACGACTCTGAGTGATGAGGTTGATGTCGAGGTCGCTGTCGTCGAGGCCGTCGTCGTCCTTGGAGGTGATGGAGTCATTCTTCGAGACGGTGTCAGGCCTGATGGGTTCAGGTTCGTTGACGAAGAAGACTTCATCAAGCTTGTGCAGGGGAGGGATCTTCTGAGTCGGGCGGTCCACAGTGTCATCACGTGAAAAGTTTCGGGGTAGATGGTCATATTCTTTGAAGATGCGGTGCTTACGAAGTCTTTTCACTGAGTTGAACTGTCGGAGGCCCTGCCAGGAATGACGCTTCAGAACACACAGGTACTGATTGTTGTTCATAGCAATGTTGCCAACACGATTTATCTCGTTAGCAAGCCATTGCATCTGGCGTTGTTGACATCGATTTTGTCTCAAACTATAAAAATAGTTGAATATCACGAAGTTTGATAAAATAATTAAATAAATTCTATAAAAAAAGCATTTCGTGTGATAACAAATAAATAAATAAATAAATAAAGATACATCGACCTTATCGACGACAATGGTCGGATATTGACCTAAATTTCCAACGGTCAACAATAACAAATGTTCAGAGAAATATTCAAACATGCGAACAAATCTTCGAAGAATTATATTAAATTAAATTGCCAAATATTTCATCAAAATAATTGTACATTTCATTAAAGTCATTGTACAATATGTATAGGAATTAATCTCTTGCTAGCCACCGGAGGTAAAAGCTTGCGGGCTAGCTGACTTAAAGCCATTGGGCTATATACACGTGATAAGAAGAGCCTGCATGGATTAGCCGGCGTCATTACAAAGTTAATAGGGTAATTAGCAGCCCATACGTGACAAGCAAAGCCCTACAGAGATCATGCATGGATTAGCCGGCGTCATTACCAAAATGGGGTACTTGGCAGCCCATGGCCCATATACATGCAGGCTGCGGTTCGGTCATCTCAGAAGAAAAACCTGGGACGCTCCAATTAGCAACCGACCAGCACCACTCCTCCACGATCTGGCACACGCTCCCACGATCTTTTCATCGCGTCGCTTCGGCCCTCAGCTCTATAAATAGTGGCCACAGTCGACAGTGCAAAGTCCGCTCGCTCTCTCTCTCGCTCATACTCCATACTCTGGATCGATCGATCATTTCATCCTCCCCGATCAATCACTCAAGCCCCATCCAGAGCGCAACGCCATACTCGTTGGTCGCTCTGCCCTGGTAAGTAATACCAAGAAGCAAGGAAATCAAGAAGAAGAAGGATCACCCGCAGCATCAAGAAAAGGTGGGATTCATGGTTCTCTCTTAGCTCTCGGTTTGTCCATGAGTACAAACCGAGGTGCATCATATCCATCTTCTCCCTTGGCCTTTGGTTTGGCCATTGGTACAAATCAAAGAGCTCTTCATCTATTTACTAAATTGCATGCCCTTGTTTCGGCCATCGGGGTACAAATCAAGGAGCTTGTTCATCTCATCTAAATCGTCATTTTGGTCAAGCCATCATGATACAAATTAGACAAGATCATGTCAAAATCATATCTCTTGATTCGGTCCCCTTAGCGATACAAACCAGGACGAAACATGTGCGTAAGCCTCGTTCCTTGGTTCGGTCCCTATACGTGGATACAAATCTAGAGAAATACTAAATCAAAAGTCCCTATAATATATCTTGGATCAGTCCACAAAATAATGGATGTGACCAAGTTGGGCGAAAATGAAAGGAAATCATCATATTGTTATGTTAAATCATATAAAAAAACAATCTCTTATTTGGTTACGCTATGGGCATTTTATGCTACATTAGTAGTAATACGAATATAAATAAAACCAACTTCATCTTGATTACACTTCTCACAGGCCTTGCTATGCGATGGAGTAGTACAAGATGGATCAAAATCAATAAAATTCTCATGTCACATACGCATGTAGAAAATATAGGCTAAATGATGCCTTAGCATAATATCAACAAAAATGCACTTTGCATATGCTACGGACACTCTTGTCCAAAATAAATTAAAACTGCTATGCATACTCCGGCGGCATGCAAGTAGCCCAAAATCTAGTCTTTATCTAAGACAAGCCAGTACTGTGTTGAATAGTACCAAAAGAAATATAAAATGACGAGTGCATGTAGTTATCGCATGCATATAGAGAAATCAGAAATGCACATGCATGGCCTCTGGCCCAAATTCCATGCACCATTCCGGATGCTCTTGGTCGGCTAATTAAAATAAATAAGCAAACAATATACTGTAGCATTAGAATACATGTATGTTGAGCCGATTAATAAATTGAGCAGCCGATTCATGCAAATCCTTGTACTGCTAATATTAGTACAAGTAAAATATATGATATTAAATCAAATGATAAATCGAAGAAGATTAAATGTTCCTTCAAGCATCCGACGGCGACGACGGCGAGGAGGACTTCTTAGTCTTAGTCTTATATTTTGTAATAGTCATATGTAAACTTGTAATCCTATGTATGTAGAAATGTTGGAATTCTTAATCAGGGGTTTTCTCTTCTGAGATGTAATTAACGTTTCTTTTATATAAATGTAAGAGTTCCGGAAATATGTACTCGCAATACTTGATTGTCTCATCTACATTTGCGCACTTTAAATTAAAATTCAAATTCTATCTGTCTCTATGACGTGGACGCGTACGTACTGTATTATTATTTTGCGATCGCCCCATTTTCCCGTCATCAGATTCTGGCACGCCCGGTGGGACATATTTCTCCCCTCATCTTTGAATTCCAACATAGGATTACCACATATGACTTCATAAAATAAATAGGTCATAAAAAGATATGTATACGCAAGAAAACTAATATATGGTTTTCTTCATAAAGGTATGGAGGGACAAGTTCAGCAGTTCGTGACCCTCCGCTTTGGCGACCTTTGGCTGGACGTGCCAATCGGCCCGCTTGTGACGGCGGTGAGTGAGAGCTGGAAAACTACAGCAGCATCACCCACCGAAACTGAGAAAGGAAAAGAGGTTTCTTCACCTCCGAAAGATGGATTTATTCCAGTGATGACCAAGTCAGCCAAAAGGAGAATGCGGGCTGAAGCAAGAGCATCAAAAGCTGCTGCACAAGACCAGCATGTAAACATGCACAAGACTGCTTCATCTAGCTCGGTTCCTCCTGGTTTTGCAAAGACAGTGAATGTCAAGCCTACATGCCGGCAGCCTCCATTGAGGTTCCAAGGCCCAGCTCTTCATCAGGAGTGGCCTGTTCTTGCAAAAAGAGCAGGTCCACTGAAGATAGCTACGCCAACACGGTCGGTTTCAGCACCACTTACTCCAATTAGTCGAGAACCAGCTTTCTCGTCAACATCGACCAAGGTCGCGGTGCCGCTCACTCCTTCCAAACTGAAGGGCGCAGCTCACAAAGCTTCCGCAGCGGATAAAGGCAAAGCTGTGAAGGTTGAAGAGGATGAAACTCCTCGACGACGTGGTGAACTTAGGGTCGATGCACCCGAGTTCTTCCCCACATATACCAAGCCGGCTGACAAACGCTCGCTGGTGTGGCAAGGAGTGTACCTCACTCCTGAGGACATTGCAACGGGCCATGTTGATCCGACTGCAATAATAACAAACCCCCTATCATCATCAGTGGCAATGTCACGTCCATCATTTGAAGCTTCCCATGAGCCCGTTCGTCACCGTCGCCGACGGCAGCGAGCTCGTCAAGCGTGGGTTGATTTGCCGGTAGCAGTTGACTCCAACCAAGCAAGGCATCAACGGGAGGAAGTCATTTGTTCCATCATAGAAAAAGATATGAAGGCCAATGCAGTAATTCGTGGAAGGCGTCACATGGAGTTTAACAAGATCTTGACAGAGAACATATGTAAAACATTGAAAAATATGTTGCCTGGCTGTTCCATGTCAGGAGATGATGAAGGCGGCGCAATCATGCGGCGTGCGCAGACTCTCGCCCAGTGGCCGGAGTATAAAGAGTTTGTCAATGAAAATCCCAAGCGTCGAGAGTATGTCACTCAGGCAGGTCGTGCAAGTGCAAGACGTGCTGCTCTAAAGAGAAGAGAGATGGCAGTACGTGCTGAATCTGGATACAGCAGAATAGATGGAAAATATTCACCAACGTCAAGTCAAGACAGTGGTGTACATGTGAGCAAGAATTCAGAAAATACAGCAAGAAAGATTACCCCAACGCTCACTCCATGGCCAGCTCGCAAGAGAGCTTCCAGCAACTCTTTCGAGGTGTTTAACTCTCTGCCAGTTGGTATCATAGAGGCGGCGGACAGCAACAGTGAAACATCATCGACATCAGTACATTTCAAGAGGAAGAAAGCCAAGCAAAATGTTGTGCCAGGCCACCGTCCTATAACTCGAAGTCAAATAGATTCGAGTAATGACGAGCATGAGTCAAGTTGTGGAGAGTCTCTAAATCCTCTGTACAAGAATTCTCAACCCAATGCAGAAGATGAGCTAGAAGCTGGTGAGCAAGAGCAAGAAAACATTGGTACTGTCCGTGTGGAGCAGGTACTAGTGGCAAATACAAGTCGGTCAGTAGAAGAGCAGATAGCAGAACTCACGGCTGCACTCCAACAAAAAGACAATGAGCTGGCTGCTTTGCGCAATCGTGCAGGCAATAATACAAATCCTGAAGCTGAGAGAAATGCTCCCAGTAGTAATACTAATCAAGGAAGTCAAGGACTCAGCCTTGAAGCCATCCAAAAAATGATATCTGAAGGAGTTAAGGCTCAGTATATGCAAAGTCATTACAACATGCGGCCAGGTTATGTTAAGCCATACCCGCCGGATGTCGATCTTGTACCATTCCCAACCAACTACAAGCAGCCTCAGTTCACCAAATTCACTGGAGGAGGATCCCCACATGAACACATAGCTCATATCCTAGCAGCATGTCAAGACACAGCTCAAAATGGTGCACTGCTCCTCCGACAGTTTGTGCAAACACTATCCGGTCCTGCATTTACTTGGTACAGCAAACTACCACCAAGTTCAATCAAGACATGGGAGCAGATGCAGGATGCCTTTCTTGAGCGCTTCTACAGCACTCAGAGAACTGTTGGCATCACGGAGCTGACTCAAACAGAACAAGGAATGAACGAGAAAGCTGCAGATTTTATTAACAGATGGAGAAACCTCAGCCTTCATTGTCCACAGCCTATTACAGAGTCTGAATCTGTACGTATGTGCATGAACAATCTGCGTCCTGACATGGCCGTGTATTTACAAGGTGTACGACCTGTTACTTTTGAAGAGTTGGCCTCAAAAGCCACGGATATTGAGAACTGTAAGAGCAAGTTTTGCCCCCGAAGGTTTTGGACACTGTTAGACAAAGCAGAAGTGGAACTAATATTTTTTTCGACTATAAACAGATACTTAGGTTCCGAAAGAATGGAGTTTGCAAGTAGAAGGTCGAAGGACAACTCGCTGCAGTGAAGCTGCAGTTATCTACCGAAACCTTTTAAGTAAGACGACCCCTAAAAATGTCGTCGAAGAAAAAGTATCTCTCAAGCAAAAGCGCAACGAGGAGAAAGCTGAAGCTGGTCGAAGACTTAGTCTTTTTGCTAGTTTCTCTTTATTTCTTGAGTCGTAGGAAAAACCGTACTATCAAGAGGGGTTTGCTAGTTGAGATCTTTGTCGAAGTGAATTTGCTCTGCTCAACCAAAACCCACAAAAGCCTACCGAGAGAAATCTCACCGAGTCGAGCGAATAGCTCGAAGGAAAAGTCATTGCACTTCGTGCCTTCGAGAGAGAACTCGTTCGGTGAGTCAGCTTACTTGTTCCTCAAGTAAAGTTGCGCAGTGATTGGAATCCGACCGTTGTGGACACGCGTCAAGCGGTTGCATCGGGTCACTTCAGTCATTTTACCCATCGGGATCGCCAACTATAAATACCCCGCACCTACCCACCATTTCGGGGGGCTGCTCCACTGAAGATTCTAAGACAGAAGTCTGAGAGCATCCCAAAGAGATCCATCGAGAGAAAACCTACACCCAAGTCTGAACTGAGTTGAGCAATTCATGGAGACTTAGGTTGATATTAGTCAATCTTTTTATCTTGGAGAACTGCAAGTCTCCTAGACGGTTAGGCGTCACCTGTCAAGCAGTCGAAGAGTAATTGTCACTGCTGAAGGAAGTTTGTAAAGGTCTCGGAGATGTCCTGAATCATCTACCACGAGTGAAAACTGGACAAGCTCGAGGAGTTTGTTGCAGTGGAGAATAGGACGGAGAGAGTTTTGCTCCAGGTGTTCAATCACCAGTCCCTCCAACCAGACGTAGCACTTTGCAGTGTGAACTGGTTTACCAAACATCGCTGTGTCAGGCTCGTTTTCCTTCTAGCATTTACTTCAAGTATTTACTCGTAGCCTGTTTGTCTTCGATGTTTTCCTTTGCTCCAAATCCTTTCGAGCCGTGCATTACTTTTGATACTGTATTTCCTTCGAGATGCCTTTAGTCCTACGATGTTTACATGATTTCCTTCTAAGTTCCTTAGAATTTTTAGAAGTGATCATTCACCCCCTCCCCCTCTGATCATTCTTGAGCTTTCAATTGGTATCAGAGCTAGGCACTCCCTACGCTCTGCGTATTTTGGTCTAACAACCTGGAGTGTTGTCAAGAATGTCGTTTGCAGCTGTTCGCTCGGGGGAACCAATCCCTATTTTCAATGGGAAGGACTATCCCTATTGGAAGGACAAAATGAAGAGGAATATCATGGCTATCAACTCTGCCGCTTGGGAAGTTGTCAAGAATGGTGTAACTGTCAAGGACACTGATGCCATCACTCCTGAAGAGGCAAAGAAGATAGAGCTAGATGCTGAAGTCTGGGTATTCATCACAAATCATCTGATTCCTGAAAAATATCATGAGGTCAAGAATATTCCTTCGGCCAAAGGTGTTTGGGATTATCTCGAGAAGATTGGTGAAGGTGTCTCTACTCAGAAAGATGCTCGAATTGACACCCTTCGAAGCAAGTTCTATCGTTTCAAGAGGCACGAGGGAGAAAAAGTTTGTTCCATATACAGCAGACTCACTGCGCTGTCAAATGAACTGATTTCCCTCGGTGCAGATGACATTACCAATCGGATTATTGTCAGAACTTTGCTCCGTTCTCTTGATGATTCCTTCGACCACATTGTGCTGATGATTAAGGAAAGAACTGATTTCAAGGATATGGTTGCCGCTGATATTCTTGAAAGGCTTAATACTTTCGAGATGGAAGAAGATGAGAAACGTGACGTCAATGGGAGTCGAAGAAAATCTCATGCACTGAAAGCCAGAGCTTCACATCACTCCTCTCCTGAAGCTAGTTCTGAATCGGGTTGTGCCTCAGATGACCCCGAGAACATTGGAAAAGATCTGGCACTGATAATGAGAAGATTCAATCGCTTTCAGAGAAGGAACTCCTCTTCACCGAAAAAAAACTATTCTTCAAGACATTCTAGCAATTCATCCCAACATCAATCATCATCCAGAAACTCTTCAGCGAAAGATAACTGTTGCTATAAGTGCAAGAAGCCAGGTCACTTCATTGCTGATTGTCCTCTCTGGGAAATTGAACATAAATCAAAGCACTCTCACAGCAGCTCTTCGAACAAGTCTTACAGATCGAGCAAAAATCACGATTCGAAGAGATATGATTCAAGGTCCAGAAAAGACAAGAAAGATGGTTCTGATGATGACAAGAAAAAGAAGTATCACAAGCATCGAGAGGGTTCTTCATCAAAATCTCGTTCCTCTCGTCGAAAGAATTCGCACCGAGCCAAAGCCTATCTAGGTAAAGAGATGAACTCTGAAGATGAAGCATCCGGTTCTGAAGCAGGATCAAAGTCAAGATCAGGTTCTGGTTCTGGTTCTGAATCTGATGGTGTTGCTGGGATAGCATTCGCCTCGAACAAGAATTCAAGTTCATTCTTCTCCAACCAGAGCAGTGAAGATGAATCTCCAGCTTACTGCTTCATGGCCAAGGCTAAGGTATCCTCATCTAAGAAATCCTACGATACTTCTGATGGATCTGCTTATGAAAGTGACTCTAGGATAAGCTATGCTAAACTTGCTAAAATTGCTTCTATCCAACAAGATGAACTAGATTCTCTAAGTGAAACTATTCAAAAATCTGAGACTCTGTTGATCAATGAGATTGAGAAGGGTCAAACTTTGACTAACGAGCATGTTGCTCTGAAGGAAAAGTATGATGAGCTTTCCTCTCGGCATGATCTTCTCTCAGTGGACTACGAGAAGCTAACCTATGAATTACTTCAAGGGAAAATGGCTCTCGAGAAACTGAGAGAGGCTAATGAAGAGTTGGAAAGTGTCAATCTCACTCTCATGGCTCAACAGGGCTCAGAAGATAAAAATGAATCTGTTTCACCTTGCTTGACTTGTTTGGAACGAAGTAAAATTGATTCTATTTATGAGAGATCGAAAGAAAAGCAACCTATTGTCATTGCTGATGCTAACCCCTCGAACGAGGAAACCATTACCGAGGAACTCCTCAGGTTGAGAAATTTGTTTGAAACAGGCATGTTCAAAAGTGTGCAGGGACACCATTATCTGTGTGATATCCTTCGAAAGGCTCTTCTTCACAGGAATCCTCGAAACGAAGGAGTTGGCTTCGAAAGGAAAATCAATCCTGATGGAACCTACTGGAAACCCGAACAGTATCCTAAAACTGTCTGGGTTCTTGCGAAAGAAAAGCCCATTGATATTGCTAACCTTTCAGGTTTCAGTTGCAAAATTGACAAAACTATTGTTGATGAATCACTTGATTCTGACTACAAACTTGTTAAAGATCAGGAAGGAAAGGTGTCAGCTGAATTCGTTGGTACTCCTCCAAAGAATGGCTTTTATAAGTGACAGATTTGGGTTCGCAAATCTCTCATAGAAAAACTGCCCCCTAACGATTCTATGCTGGGAAAATCCTCGGTACCACCGAATCACTACTATTCTCTCGAGGATAGAAATGAACCCTTGGTGCCTGCTTCAAATGTTCCCCAGAAGGATTACTATCGTATAGATAGAACTGTTTATCGTCATCGTGACAATCGTACCAAAATTGCCATTACCCATCGCTACTCTAACCCCTCATCGAGGAATTATATTTATGGTGTGCTTGATGGTCCTGATCGACAATGCAATCTTGTTCGATATAATATTGCTGATCCATCTAGCTCTACCATGCCTTCTAAGTCACCTGCTCGTTTGTGGGTGGTTAAGAAGAACTAATTCTTCTGCAGGGCTATGTCTCCGGTGGATCCGAATGGGTCATGGATAGTGGATGTAAAAATCATATGACCGGAGACAAAGAGTTGTTCGCCGAGGAAAAACTATCTGAATCTTCACAGAAATATATTACCTTCGGTGACAACAACAAAGGAAAAGTACTTGGTTTGGGTAAAGTTGCTATATCGAAAGAAAAGCACATTGATAAGGTTTTTCTTGTACAATCTCTAGGATATAATCTTATGTCTATATCGAAACTTTTTGATATGGATATGCTTGTTTTGTTTTCTGCGTCTCGTTGTGTTGTCTTTTCACAGGATGATTATTCCTTCGTGTTCGAACGATATCGCAAGGGTGATCTTTACGTCGTTGATTTTTCTTCGGGACCTGCTGTGTCCACATGTTTAATGGCCAAAGCCACATCTGGTTGGTTATGGCACCGAAGACTTGGTCATGCAGGGATGAAAAATCTTCAAACTCTTATCTCGAAGAAGAACATCGTTGGAATTGATAATGTAAAATTCGATAAAGATCGTCTATGAGCAGGAAAGATTGCCAAGAAACATCACTCTGCAAAAACCGTCATGACTACTACTCGTCCTCTTGAATTACTTCATATGGATTTATTCGGTCCTCAAAATTATGCTAGTCTTGGAGGTAACAAGTATGGTCTGGTTATTGTTGATGATTTCTCTCGATATACCTGGGTTTTCTTTCTAGATGACAAGAGCAAGGTTGTTGAAATTTTCAAAACTTTCGCAAAGAGAGCTCAAACTGAATATGAATTATCTCTCAAGCATATCAGAAGTGATAATGGTACAGAATTCAAAAATAATCATATCGAAGATTTTCTTGATGAATATGGCTTTACTCATGAATTCTCGGCTGCTTACACACCGCAACAAAATGGTGTGGTCGAGAGAAAGAATCGAACACTTATTGAAATGGCCAGAACAATGCTTGCTGAATACAAGACTCCTATCAGGTTCTGGGCCGAAGCTATCAACACTGCATGTCATATCATCAACAAGGTTTATCTGCATAAGTTTCTGAAGAAAACTTCACATGAACTCATCACTGGTAAAAAGCCAAATGTGTCTTATCTCAGGGTTTTTGGTGCTCCATGTTATATCAGAGACATGAATCACAGCTCCAAGTTCGCCCCAAAGGCACACGAAGGTTTTCTTCTAGGTTATGGTTCAAATTCTCACACTTACAGAGTTTACAACTCACATCTTGGCAAAGTTGTAGAAACTGTAAATGTTCGATTTGATGAAACTAACGGCTCTCAAAAGGAGCAATTACCTCTTAACCTGGATGAACCTCCTTTGGATGAAGTTATCAGGTACATGGCTATTGGAGATATTCGACCTGTCGATGGAAATGCTCAACAAGCAAACAGGGATGATGATGGTCCAATGTTCCCACACATAGCCCGGGGCGCTGGAGATCAACATCCTGAAGAAATTAATGAACAGGTCGAAGGAGAACGCATAAACGAAGAATATGTTGATCCCAAAGGACAAGCTGAACCCGAAGGAAATGATCCCGAAGGACAAGCTGATCCCGAAGATCAACCTGATCCACAAGATGAAGAATCTTTTCCTCGTGTTCGAAGAAGAGTGAATGTCGACTCAATTCTCGAAGAGATTCGTTTACCAGGTCGTCCCACCACTCGTTCTCGTACTCGATTAGCTAACTTCTGTGGAAATTTCTCGTTTGTATCCATGCTAGAACCTTCAAAATTTGATGAAGCCATGAGAGACTCAGACTGGATGACTGCTATGCTCGAAGAACTTAACCAGATCGAGAGAAATAAAGTCTGGTCTCTTGTCGATAGACCTGATCCCATGAAGCATAATATCATTGGTACGAAGTGGATTTTTCGCAACAAGCAAGATGAAGATGGCATAGTGGTAAGGAATAAAGCTCGACTGGTTGCACAAGGCTACACCCAAATCGAAGGTATTGATTTTGGTGAGACTTATGCACCAGTTGCTCGTCTTGAATCCATTCGCGTCATGCTTGCTTTTGCCAATTACTATGGTATATTGCTATATCAAATGGATGTCAAAAGTGCTTTTCTCAACGGTGAAATCGAAGAAGAAGTGTATGTTATGCAGCCACCAGGTTTTGAAGACCCAAAGAATCCTGATAAGGTGTACAGATTGCACAAGGCCCTATACGGGTTAAAGCAAGCACCTCGTGCTTGGTATGAAACGCTGAAGGATTTTCTTCTTAAGAAGGGCTTCAAACCAGGAACAACTGATCCGACTCTTTTTACTCGTGCATACAAAAATGATCTTTTTGTGTGTCAAATTTATGTCGATGACATTATTTTTGGCTGTACTAACCCTGATATTAGCGAAGAATTTGCTCGTATGATATCGAAGAAATATGAAATGTCTATGATGGGTGAATTGAAGTTCTTTCTCGGGCTTCAAATCCGTCAACAGAAGAATGGTACTTTCATTTCACAAGAGAAGTATCTCAGAGATTGCCTGAAGAAGTTTGATCTTGTCGGTTGCAAAACTATCAAGACTCCAATGCCTACGAATGTTCATCTAGATGCAGATGAGAAGGGCAAACCTTTCGATCAGAAGAAATATCGCTCGATGATCGGTTCGCTTCTTTACCTTTGTGCATCTAGACCTGACATTATGCTATCAGTATGTATGTGTGCTCGTTTTCAGGCAAATCCGAAGGAATCTCATCATATTGCTGTCAAGCGAATCCTTCGATATCTGGCACACACACCAACCTTGGGTCTTTGGTATCCCAAGGGTGCCCAGTTTGATCTCATTGGTTATTCAGATTCTGACTGGGCTGGTGATCGAGTCGACAGGAAATCTACCTCAGGCACATGTCATTTTCTCGGTAGATCTCTTGTCTGTTGGGCCTCGAAGAAACAGAATTGTGTATCTATTTCTACGGCTGAAGCCGAGTATATTGCTGCCGGTTCATGCTGTACTCAGATTCTGTGGCTCAAGCAAACGCTGAAAGATTATGGTATTCTTGTGAAGAAAATTCCATTGCTTTGTGATAACGAGAGTGCAATCAAAATTGCTCATAATCCAGTGCAACACTCTCGAACGAAGCATATTGATATTCGTCATCATTTTGTTCGAGATCATGTTCAGCGAGAAGATATTGTTATCAGTCATGTTCGCACCGAAGAACAATTGGCTGATATATTCACAAAGCCCTTGGATGAAAAGAGGTTCTGTACACTGAGGTGTGAGTTGAACATTTTGGACTCACGCAATGTGCAGTAAGATCATAACTATCGGTACTATGTATAATACCTTATTATTGTAGTTTACTTTCGTTAATTTTCTGTCGTGTTTCTTTTTCGTTTATTTTTTTCGTTTGGTGTTGTCCTATACACTTATCACTCAGAGTTTTTATCGCTGTTTTTAACCTCGGATTGACTAAGCATCGGACCCCGTTTTTCTCTCTATTCTATCCCTACCTATTCTGTGCTTTTCTCTCGTGAACATGTACATATTGTACTCGATCAAGATTCCCCTCGAATGTCATTGATTCCGAAGGAAAATCTATCGAAGTTTTATCTACTTTTATACTCGATGTTCGATGAGTTTGGTCTCGGACGTGGAGCAACTTTCTTTTGGTTCGTTGGGATTTCCCGCGATTACCGCCACAAAATCCGTCCGTTGAATGCGGAGAGACGCGAAATCTGCGCCGTTGGATCAGATTTGACAGCTCGGTCAGAACCTCCCTTATAAATACTGATCCACTCCACCGGCTTAGACATCGCTATTCCTTCGACTTCGTCTCTTCGCCTCCAGAAGCTCTCTCTCTCGCGCGCCGCCGTGCTGTCTCGTCGCCGTCGACTCCCTCGCCGCTTAACTGCCGGAAGGAAGCCGCCGGAGGCATTCCCGTCGACGAAGATCATCATCCGCGTCGCCGTAGTCGCCTCACATCACCAAGTTAGGGTATGTGTGGCTCTGGAGTCGATTCATCTCGTTCTGTTCATCGTTTCCAGCTTTTGTGTTAACCTTTTTTCTGATTTCTTTTAGGTCTGTTTGATCCGTTTGGATCTTTGAAACTTGGGAAATCTGTTTCTAGCTTTTCTGTCGATTCCCCATCTGTCCTTGGTAAGAAATCCCTCGGATTCTCTCACTTAGGCAAATCCTACAGTATCGTTTCGATAGATTTAATCTTGTGCGATTTATTCATACAAGTTCTTCGTTAGATTTCCACCCGATGAAAATCTAGCCTAGCACTTTCATGAAAACTTGCGATAAGACAAATCTCTCGAAAATATTGCTGCATTCAAAATGTTTTTCCTCGAAATTGTTGGTACTTGTTCACAACTTTCCTATATTCCCTCGTATCCTTCTTTTTTCGCAGGAAAATGGCTGGTAACGAAGGAAATATTAGAGTTCCCAAGCGTGTGGGAGGCCGAACAAGAATCACCAATAACTCTGAAGGTTTGTCTGAGGAAGTGATCATTGAAAAGAATTTGAGAACGCCGTCTAGTTCTGAGGATGATCGTACAAGAGAAAATTGTCTGCAAGAGATTCGAAGACTTCAAGCTCTTCGTTGGTATGAATACAAGTCCCTTTTGCCTCGTTGGGAGAGGCTGTTTGCTTTGAAGAATCCTTGGGTTGATGTCAAAGCTCTAAGGCCAAAGTGGACGAAATTTAATCGACCACCTCCTCCAGCTGATGCTCACCCTTCTGCCCTCAAAACACCTGATGATTTTAAAGAGCTCGTTGAAGCACGTGAACTTCGAGCACAAAAGAGGAAAGAAGCTAAAGCTCGAAAGGAAGCAGCTGCTGCTAAAGCTGCCGAAGAAGTTGGCCCTAGCGCCAAACCGAAGGGTGGCAAGAAGTCAGCCAAGAGACAGAAAAAGGTTGTAATAGTTTCACCTCCTGATGCAAGCTCCGAAGGAGAAGCTAATTCAGATGATCAAGACCCTGGTACAGAGGCTGATGTCGAGGACTTACCTCTGAAGAAAAAGCCGAGCAGTAGAGGCATAAGGATCCAGGAGCCAGCTCCACAGGCTCCTCGAGGAAATATTGACTTGACCAACTTGGTCACAGATCCACCCATTTCATCTGCTCCACCTGTTCCTGCTCGCCAACCAAAACCTTCGGCTCCATCGAAGGGAAAGCAAGCTCAAGTTGGTGAAGATGATGAAACGCTTATTCAGCGAAAGAAAAGGCTGGCCAAGCAAAAGGAACAAGAAGAGAAAGAATTGATTAATGCCAAGCTCCTGAACTTTCACAGTCAGCCCGAGCATAAAAAGGCTCTGGTTGCTCAACAACTGGGCATTCTTCACTTGGTCAGTGAAAAATATCGACGACAGATTTCTGCAGGCACTATCCCTAGTGACCCGAAAGAAAAGGTCACCGAGAAAGTTGTGACTCCCACAGTCACGCAAGAAAAGGAAATAGCCCCTAGTGCTTCGAAGAAGAATGCTGAGGCCCCTAGTGCCTCGAAGGATAAAGCAGTGGTCTCAAAACCCATTGCTGCTGCCAAAGCCACCAAGGAAGCCGAAAAGAAAGCCAAGGAGGCAAGACAGAAGGCTCAAGCTGCTCCAGTTCCTCGAGCTGCACCAGCTCCTGCCCCTGTTGCACCTGCTGTTTCCGGCCCTCGTGCCGATGAAGAGAGTTCCAATGAAGGAGAATCAAATGCCAATGCTCCTTGGGATGCTGCACATATATCTCACATTCTCTGGAAAATGGCTACTACACCGAGCAAAGTCACTGCCGAGGATGATGTTCCTGTTGAAATCCAAGAGCATGTTGCTCGATACATGATCCGCTGGGAAAGTTATATCACCCAGGATCGAAAGGATAAAGAGCAAGTCAGGTTTTACACCAGGCAACTCCAAGAGGAAACCGAGGACATTGAGTCCCGAATTTTTTTTAAGTCCAAGATTGCTTCTGCTGAAGCTTCGAGGAGGACTCAGAAGGAAAATTTAACTGCTGTGTTTGACAAGGTAAAACAATTTGTGTCTGCTGTTTGCAAAGAGCATAATGATGCTCTGTTCCAAAGACAATCTCGAAAGAGAAAGTCTGCTGCCCCAACCTCTGAGCGTGGGACGCCAGAGATCGAGAAGAACGCCAAGAAGTCCAAGTCCACCGAGGTCGTTGCTACCACAGAACGACAAGAAACTGAACCAAACCCCACCAAGCAACCCACTCCTCCCCGTAAGAAAACTCCACCACCTCGCCAAACAAGTTCACCGCCTCGACAAACAACACCACCCCCTCGCCAAGCTACACCTCCACCCCGACAACAAACACCTCCACCTCCACCCCGACAACAAACACCTCCACCTCCACCTCCATCTCCACCCTGTCAACCCTCACCACCAAAAGCCTCGCCACCACCTCCAAACCCACCATCTCCACCTCACGTCATTCCATCGACCACCCCCGCCACTGAAATCCAAGCTCATGCAGAGACCGAGCAAGTTGCTCGTGTCGAGAAAGAAACTCAAGTCCAGAAAGATTACTCCTCTGCCCGGACTATGCCTGAAGGAGAAGATGCTGATGTTGACATCACGACAGTTTCCTCTCGACGAGATCCTGTCGTAAGCAATAGTTCTGGAGATGACAGTTCAAGTGATAATTCTTCATCCTCCTCATCCAGTTCTTCGAACGAAGAAATGGTTGATGCGTTTGCTCAATTTGATGAAGACTTGGAGGCCATGGAAATTGAAGAGGCCGCACAAAATGCTCTAACCGACGAAGGAGATGCCGTCGTAGCTCAGACCGAGGAGAATGCTCCTGCAGTCATTCCGGCTCGGGATATCGTAAACATTCCATCATCTATCTCTCGACCTGCTGAACCAGAGTTCCAGATGCCAGATAATGCTGCTGAGGTTTTTCCCATTGATGAGCTGCTTCACTCTGCTCATCCGAGAGAAATGCTGCCTTTGTTCCGCTCAGATGTTCCTCGAGGAGGTCCCATCTTCAAAAGACGCGAACACAAGCCATTTTTCTTCGGTACCAATCCCTACGAGAAGCCCAGAAGTGCTTATTCTCTTCGGTTTTGGACCCAAGAGCAAGCTATCTACTATACTCGTGTGTTGTACAACAAGGCAAGAGTTTTCCAGCATCAATATCTTGATATGCCTTCGGTGTACTCCACTACTTGTTTCGAGAACATTGCCGAGACAATTGATAGCCTGCATGCTCACAAGATGTTTGCTCTCGATTGTGGTTACAATCCCGAGCTTATCAAACAGTTTTATGCAACACTTTATGTCTCTGGAGATCCTGAGAACTCGAAGACATGGAAATTTGACTATATGATTCAAGGCCAAGTTTTTCACATGACTGTCGACCAATTTCTGGCTATCATCAATTTACCTCGGTTCGAAGGATTACCTCACAAACTTCATGACTTACCTGCTGCAACTCCTGCTGAATTCTCTACGCTGATGGATCCAGAAGTCGTAGGAGATCACTACCCCACTGAGCCGAAGCCAAGACACTTGGTATTTGAAGCAAAGGCATGGTTTTATATTCTCTCGAAGACTTTGATGCCAATGCTTGATGTGCACGATAATTTTCCAATTCCAAATGATGTGCAACTTGCTCTGTTGAAGTTAGTCCACGGTCATCCCTTCGATTTTGAAGACTACTTCCTCAGAACTTTGGTGTCTTGTGCTGATGACCACAATTCCCACAAGCCATTTGCACCATGGCTGATGGCAATCTGCAATTACTCTCGGGACGTGCCATTCCCCGTATCTATTTACCCGAAGATTTTCACTCCACCTGTTCGAGAAGTATTGCAGGTTGTTGCTCGACCCAACGACCCTTTTGCTGAGCACACTGGCATCCGCGCCCACTTAACTGAGCGCAATATTCGCTCGAAGTTTATCAAGCCAGTGCATCATATGGAAGTTTCTCTTCGGTCCCAGCAAATGCTTCAACATCACATTGATCAAGATTTTATTCAGAAGCAAGCTCTGATGGATGAGATCAATCACTTGCGTAACATTACCATGAACAACAATCAAATGCTGCGTGAACGCCTTCTCCGTGATTGGAAAGGTCTTCGGAAGTTCAATTCCCTCGGTCAACTTCAACGTTGCGGGTTCGAAGAATATCCTCCCCATCTGAACAGGAATTGGACCAATGATGATCGAGTAGATCGACCGGATCCCAATATCCCTCGCCTACCGAAGAACAGAGATGTGCTAAGTGTCGATGATTATTATCATATCACTTTGGACAATTTATCCTCTGACTCCGAGCAAGAAGAAGAAGCCCCTCCTCAACGTCAACCCAGAGTTCACTTGCCACTTCCTCGAAGCCCCAGGACTCCGCCGGAATCGCAGCTGGAATCTTCAGGAGACCAACATTCATTCCGCACGAAGATCACTCCTCCAGGCGCTCGTTCAATTCGTCGTGCTCCAACGCTCGCCGAATCTTCTCGTCGTCGCCGGAGCCAGCGTCGCGAGTAGGGATTTCTTTCGACCCTATTCTCTCGATCTTTTTGTACGTTGTGACAAAAAGGGGGAGATGTAGTGGCATCGAAGAAATTAGTTTGCCTACGGGGTTAAGGGTTTTGCATTCCATTCGATAAACTCTTGATTTTGAGGTTTCTGAGTAGTTTCAACAAACTTTCGATTCACATTCGATCTGGTTGTAACTAACTCTAAGTAGGACTGTGAACTGCTACTCTTTTCGTAAGATATCTATCTGCTGCCTGCTATTCTTAACCATTTTTTGCAGGAAGTTATCTTTCATATAAGTTCACAGGTCATTCGAGGAGTTTGCATATTTCTCATTGGATACTATCTGGAATGCAAATTTCTCTCGCTAAGATTTTCGATGTTTTTCCCTCGTCACTACTTGTCAAATATGCACTTCACAGGAAATCTTTATCCTTCGTGCATACATCAAGGGGGAGTACTTCATCGATCTCAGCACTGGTTTATCATCGAAAACTCAAACTTTTTCAAATTATTTATCGATGCCTGTTTTGTCAACAATCGTCCAAAAAGGGGGAGATTGTAAGAGCAAGTTTTTCCCCCGAAGGTTTTGGACATTGTTAGACAAAGCAGAAGTGGAAGTAATATTGTTTTCGAGTATAAACAGATAATTCGGTTCCGAAAGAATGGAGTTTGCAAGTAGAAGGTCGAAGGACAACTCGCTGCAGTGAAGCTGCAGTTATCTACCAAAACCTTTGAAGGAAGACGACCCCTAAAAATGTCGTCGAAGAAAAAGTATCTCTCAAGCAAAAGCGCAACGAGGAGAAAGCTGAAGCTGGTCGAAGACTTAGTCTTTTTGCTAGTTTCTCTTTATTTCTTGAGTCGTAGGAAAAACCGTACTATCAAGAGGGGTTTGCTAGTTGAGATCTTTGTCGAAGTGAATTTGCTCTGCTCAACCAAAACCCACAAAAGCCTACCGAGAGAAATCTCACCGAGTCGAGCGAATAGCTCGAAGGCAAAGTCATTGCACTTCGTGCCTTCGAGAGAGAACTCGTTCGGTGAGTCAGCTTACTTGTTCCTCAAGTAAAGTTGCGCAGTGATTGGAATCCGACCGTTGTGGACACGCGTCAAGCGGTTGCATCGGGTCACTTCAGTCATTTTACCCATCGGGATCTCCAACTATAAATACCCCGCACCTACCCACCATTTCGGGGGGCTGCTCCACTGAAGATTCTAAGACAGAAGTCTGAGAGCATCCCAAAGAGATCCATCGAGAGAAAACCTACACCCAAGTCTGAACTGAGTTGAGCAATTCATGGAGACTTAGGTTGATATTAGTCGATCTTTTTATCTTGGAGAACTGCAAGTCTCCTAGACGGTTAGGCGTCACCTGTCAAGCAGTCGAAGAGTAATTGTCACTGCTGAAGGAAGTTTGTAAAGGTCTCGGAGATGTCCTGAATCATCTACCACGAGTGAAAACTGGACAAGCTCGAGGAGTTTGTTGCAGTGGAGAATAGGACGGAGAGAGTTTTGCTCCAGGTGTTCAATCACCAGTCCCTCCAACCAGACGTAGCACTTTGCAGAGTGTGAACTGGTTTACCAAACATCGCTGTGTCAGGCTCGTTTTCCTTCTAGCATTTACTTCAAGTATTTACTCGTAGCCTGTTTGTCTTCGATGTTTTCCTTCGCTCCAAATCCTTTTGAGCCGTGCATTACTTTTGATACTGTATTTCCTTCGAGATGCCTTTAGTCCTACGATGTTTACATGATTTCCTTGTAAGTTCCTTAGAATTTTTAGAAGTGATCATTCACCCCCTCCCCCTCTGATCATTCTTGAGCTTTCAAGAACTATATGCAGCTTGTTGCACGTCGCACAAAGACGGTATACAAGCCAGTAGACAAGAGCGGTCAGCGCGACAAGCTACCTGCCAAGACAAAGCCAACACAAGTTATGGAAGCAACAGTAATGAAACCACAATTTCAGTCTGGGTTATCCGGCGCGAGATATACAGAACGTGTCGGTGTACCAGCTCGTAGGAAGCCAACTCTTGCTGAACGCCAAAACAGAGAGTATTCATTCCCTGTGGATGAGATTGGTGACTTGTTCTCTGGTTTACTTGAGCTAAAACTGATTGATCTTCCAAGCTCAAAGAGGCCGGATGAAGCTGACAAGTACAAAGACCCAAATTTCTGCGAATATCATCGCATTTTGGGTCACACACTGAAAGACTGTTTTTTCATCAAGAACATCATTCAGAAAATGATAGATGAAGGAACTATTGATACAGACCTACTGAAAAGTCTAAAGAAAGGAAAGAAGGTTGCTACAGCAAATGTGGCTACCCTTCAAGATAATATGGTGAGTTGTGCCTCTTCAAATGTGAGACCAGCTTATAACAGAAATATGTTCATACCAAATGAAGAGTTTAATCCTATGATATTGTCAGGAGTTGAACCGTACTTCGGATATGGAGGACGGTGCAAATGTCAACTCGAAAGAGGTGTTCTCCGCAGAGGAGGATTACACGCCGTTGAGCCCCGAGGATCTCAAGATAGAGGACAACGACGACCTCGACTCATTGACCAGCGTCAAGTGAAAGAGGAAACAAATGTTCCACGCTCTAGGCCCGGAATATCAGAGAGCTTGGCGAAGCGTTTAAAAGGACTTCCCCAAGAATTTGATGTTCTGACCATTGGTGTTTTCGAGGATGATGGCGAATCTCTTCACTTCCCTGAAGAAGAAGCGCTAGAAGTAGATCAAGTTAATCTTAGATTAGGTCGCCGGTTAGCTGACCCATATCCTCCACCTAGAAAGGAGCCTAGGAACAAAACTGTAGTCCCAAATGAAACTACTGACCAGACCTCTATACTGTCGGTCAAGTATGATGTAATCTCGCACTTGAAGAAAATACCAGCTATGCTTTCTGTGTATGATGCCTTGTCTCTTTCTTCTGATTTGCGTAAAGCTCTGGTCATGGCATTGTCATTCCCAGAAGACTATCGAGTGGAAGTCTCACAGACCGAAATTGAACCAAATGATGTGCTGAATATTACGTTCACTGATGAAGATCTGTTGCTAGGCTCAAAGAAACATAACAGACTTCTTCTGATGTTTGGTGAAATTGATGATTTGCCAACAAATCGCATAATGATTGATGGTGGATCTGCTATAAACTTGTTACCGCTACGTACTCTAAAAAAATTTGGATATTCCACAGGAGATCTGAGTCGCTCCAATGTTGTTATTCATGGCTTTAATCAATCAGGTCAAGAAGCCATGGGTACAATATCCTTGATTTTAAAACTGGAGACACTATGCACTCACGTAATGTTCCACGTAATCGATGCAGCAACTTCATATAATGCTCTGTTGGGTCGGCCGTGGTTACATGGTAATCAGGTAGTACCATCTACACTCCATCAGTGTATCAAGTACTTGGATCAGTCTGGGGAAACAATAAGGATATTCGCAGACAAGAGACCATTCACAGTGGCTGAATCTTTCTATGCTGATGCCAAGTTCTATTTTGAGCCTGTCGAAAAAGTACACAAGCCAAAATCAATCATAGTACCTGAATCAAATATCTCAGAACAAGATGTTACAGAATCATCGTCAAGCAAAAAGGTCTATCAATATATACCAAGTTATCAGAGAAAAAAGGGCGACCCAATATTCCGTGTCGTCGATAAGTCATCTGCTAAACGAGGTACAAAATTTCCTACACCTCTGCCTCCTTTGGTTCAACACAAAATTGAACAAGCTAAAAAGGAATCACTTCACCAAAACAGAAATAAAAGAAGCCACGTGGCACAAATCACTTTGTCTAATGAAGATGACAAGTCGTTGCCTATTTCTTTGTATGACAACAGAGTTTTGTATATGATGCAGAAAATGAGATATGATATCTTTACTGGTCCGTCTTTATGCGACGGCCGGGGCCAACTTGCGCCATTTGAAAAGGGATTATCCCAAGCGCAGCTCAAGGCTCTGCATGAAGATCAAACTTTGATTGAGAAAAGATACGGACTAGGATATGAAGTCTGCATGACCTCAGCCGAACTTATAGACATGGCTGAAGCTTCTCCACAAATAGAAGATGGTAATCAACCTACCATTGACGACTTGGAGGAAATAAATATTGGTACGGATGAAAATCCTCGTCCAATTTTTATAAGTAAATATTTGTCTAATGAAAATAAAGAAAAGTACCATAAATTTCTCTCTGCAAATAGAGACGTCTTCGCTTGGACTTATGAAGAAATGCCAGGACTGGATCCAAAAGTTGCAGTCCATCGTCTCGCCGTACAGGACGAATTTGCGCCGGTGAAACAAGGTCAAAGAAAATATCGTCCTGAAGTACTTCCAAAAATAGAAGCTGAGGTAGATAAACTCATAGCTGCAGGTTTCATTAGAGAGGTTAAATATCCCACGTGGGTCTCTAGTATTGTACCTGTCAAAAATAAAAATGGTCAAACTCGTGTATGTGTAGATTTCAGCGATTTGAATAAAGCTTGTCCCAAAGATGATTTCCCAATACCTATTTCTGAAATATTAGTTGATGCCACCATGGGGCATGAAATATTTTCTTTCATGGATGGTTATTCTGGCTACAATCAAATAAAAATGGCACCGGAAGATGAAGAGCTAACAACATTCCGCACGCCTAAGGGTATATATTGTTATAAAGTTATGCCATTCGGCCTAAAAAATGCCGGGGCAACATATCAACGAGCCATGACAATTATCCTAGACGGATTGCTGTATGACATTGTTGAATGTTATATAGATGACATAGTGGTAAAATCAAAACGTGAACAAGACCATCTAAAACACCTTGAAATGATTTTTGAGCGTCTTAGAAAACATAATCTGAAAATGAATCCAATGAAATGTGCATTCGGAGTCTCATCCGGAAAATTTCTCGGTTTCGTGGTTACAAAGAATGGTATTCAGATCGATCCAAGTAAAATACAAGCGATCGTTAAAATGCCACCACCCATAAACCTACACAAGTTGCAAAGTTTCCAAGGGCATTTAGCATATATCAGAAGATTCATCTCTAATTTATCTGGGAGATGCAAACCTTTCTCACGCCTTATGAAAAAGGGTGTCCCTTTTGAATGGGACCAAGCATGCCAAAACGCATTCTTGGAAATTAAGAAATATTTAATAAATCCTCCAATTCTGGGTGCAACTATAAAGGATAGACCATTGATCCTATATACAGCAGCCATGCTTGCATCGTTAGGTGCCTTATTAGCGCAAAATAATGATGCCGGAAAAGAAATGTCATTATATTACCTTAGCTGCACCCTTGTAGGGGCTGAGTGTAATTATCCAGACATGGAAAAAATATGTTTAGCATTAGTATTTGCGGCACAGAAATTACGCCACTACATGTTAGAACATACTGTACATCTCGTATCAAGAGCAGACCCTCTTAGGTACATCCTCAATAAAATGGTGCTCTCAGGAAGATTGGCTAAATGGGCAATGTTCTTGTCGCAGTTTGATATTAAATTCATGCCACAAAAAGCCGTAAAAGGCCAGGCCTTAGCTAATTTTCTGGCTGCACATCCAATCCCAGATGACTTCCCAATCGACGACGACCTGCCGGATGAAGAAGTATTTATCACCACCGTCGTTAACTCAACGTGGGAAATGTATTTCGACGGTGCCTCCCGGGAATCAGGGGCAGGCGCCGGAGTCGTCTTCATTACACCAAGTGAAGCAATAATCGCATATTCATTTACCTTGTCCTCAGCAGTCTCAAATAATTCAGCTGAGTATGAAGCTTTAATAATCGGGCTTGAGTTGGCTCTAAATATGGGGTTAGACTCGCTCACCGTATATGGCGACTCACAACTGATAATTAATCAATTGTTAGGAATCTACATGGTAAAAAAAGAAGAGTTAATGCCATATTTTAGAAGAGCGAAAATGCTCATGTCCAAATTTGCGGATATAAACATCCAGCATATAGTTCGAAGCCAAAATGGCAAGGAAGACGCTTTGGCTAGTTTAGCTGCCAGCATCTCACTGATCTCTCATCAATCAATGGATGTTCATGTTGAGGAAAGAAGAATTTTACCGATACTTGCTGAAGAAGAAGAAACAATAATATCTTCAGCAATGACGGCCGACGTATGTGAAATTGAAGTTGGGGATTGGCGATCACCATTCCTAGAATATTTACTTCATGGATACTTACCTTTAGATGCTAGTGAAAGATCTAGAATTCGCAAGAGATCGATTCATTACACATGCATAAATGACACGCTTTACAGGCGTTCGCATGATGGTATCTTATTGCGTTGTCTAGCTGGAAATGAAATCATGGAGGATTCAAACGAACTACATGCTGGAATATGTGGCTCACACCAATCTGGTCCTAAACTACATTACCAGTTGAGGCGCTTGGGTTACTATTGGCCTACAATGTTTGATGACGCTGCCAAATTTTCAAAGAAATGCCACGAATGTCAAGTGCATGGTGATTTTATACATCAGCCGCATGAACCACTCCATGCAACGAATATATCTTGGCCTTTTGAAATGTGGGGTATGGATATAGTCGGGCCAATTCATCCACCATCATCCAAAGGTCAAAATTTTATTTTAGCAGCGACCGATTACTTCTCGAAGTGGGCTGAACTTACACCACTAAAAGAAGACAAAGCAGAAAATGTGGAGCATTTCATAAGAACACAACTCATATATCGTTTCGGTGTTCCTGCTCGGATCATGTCCGATAATGGAACTCCTTTTAAAAATAAACAAGTCGATAAGTTGTGTTCCAAATTTAAGATAAATCATTTCTATTCTACGGCATATAATCCGGCCGCTAACGGACAAGCAGAGGCATTTAATAAAACTCTCTGTAAATTGCTAAAGAAAGTTGTATCAAAAAATAAGCGCGAGTGCCATGAAAAACTTCTGGAAGCCTTGTGGGCATACAGAACCACGACCCGCACACCAACAGGTATGACACCTTATTCCCTCGTCTTTGGAGGAGAGGCAGTATTACCTTTGGAAGTACAAATTGCTTCACTTAGGGTCGCTACTCACGAAAAACTATCAGAAGAAAAAATAACACAATTACGTCTAGATGAGTTAGAAAGACTTGAAGGGAAACGACTTCAGGCTTTGCAAAATCTGGAAGCATATCAAGCTAGGATGTCACGTGCTTTTGACAAACGTGTTAAACGGAGGTCATTTAAACAAGGAGATTTGGTGCTCTGTGTCATCCGTCCAATGAATATCACTCGGCGGATGAAAGGAAAATTTGAGCCTAAATGGGAAGGTCCATACGTCGTAAAAGAAGTTTATTCTAGCGGCGCATATAAAATCATTTCACCAGACGGTAAATACTCACCGTCACCGGTGAATGGAAAATTCCTCAAACGTTACTATGCTTAAGTGCAAAAATATATTTAAACTCCAATATACTTACGAGTCTAAAATGTGGCATAGAAAATAAATTTACTCCATACCCTCAAGATTTTAAACTGGGGCATACAAAAAAAATTTACTCCATAACCTCAAAGAGTATAAAATGAGGCATACAAAAAAAAAATTACTCCAATAAAACTTACGAGTATAAACTGTGAAAGAAATATAACTCCAAAATTGTAACAACAAGGATTTAAAATGCAAAAGATGTATATAAATAAATCAGTTTCAATATCTGAATGAGTTGCAGCCGATATCGAACCAGTATATTACAAATAATACTGGAAAGTTGAAAGACGTAGACAAACTGATGGTCTGAAAATTATTACATAAGCAGCATGACATAGTCAGCTAGCAGTCTGGAATGAAAATAGAAAGCATGTCCTGATAAAATGGAACTAAAATAAATTATTCAAAGTTGCTGTAACAAATGGCAAGATAAAGAGGCAGAGCCGCCATGAGCACTTCACAGGGAGCGCCAGTTCTGCAGATTAGCAACAAGCTGATGTGCTTCATGTTCCAAAGCTGTAGCCTGCTGCTGCAACTCAATGAGCCTTTGACTCTGGCCAACACTAACGTTCTGAAGTTTATCTTGTTGCTCCTTCAGTTTTGATTCCTGAGCAAGATGGGCCTGATGCAGCTGCTCTTCTTTCTCTTCAATCTTTCTCAAATCATCAGAAGCCTCCTGGAGCTGTGCCTTGAGAGTTTCCACCAAAGCCGCCTTCTCCACACGAAGTTTTCCTACAGAGGATAATTCGTCGGCGGTAGCTGTGACCACACCTTCTTGAGACTGAAGTTCAAGCTTCACTTCAGTCGTGGCACAGCTTTCTTGTTCAGTCTCTTGTTGAACCTCATTGCGATTGCCTTCTAGCTTGTTTGAAAGAGTCACAAGAGCAACTAATATGCCATGAACTTTCGCTACCTCGGGGATAAATCCAGGCAGCGTTTTAGATGCCATATCAAGCAAGCTGCGCCGCTCGGAATCACCAAGAGTGTTTATGTCCAGATCGTCAAGAACCTTCTGCACAACAGTGTCCGTGGCATTCATAAACGTGTCCTTGATGAAAAGTTGATCCATCTGCAGGTTCTGTCCTAAACTGTGACCGTCTTGCTCGGTGCCTGAAATATATACGTAAAGAAAAATGAATCAAATCCTAAGAAGTAACAATCAATAAGCATGGTGAATTTGTTAAAGTACTGTATAAATCACCATGTAAAGTTGATGGAAAATGAAAGGCACGTGGGGTTAGAGGTACGTTTCTAATTCTACTAAACGCGGGCGACATGCCAAATTCGTCCTGCTGATAGCATATGTCTAAAAGGTCACTCAAAACAGAGGCAGCTTCACCTGCGATTTCAAAGTCAAAACCTTCGTTTTCAATGAAAGCAGCAAGCTCTGCATCGGTTGCTGCATTGTCCTCGAGCTCGTCAGTACTGATGAAAGCAGCAAGCTCTGCATCCGCTGCTGCATTCTCAAATAGTTCCAATGGAGCAGACTCCCCAGAAAAATCAAGTTTCCTCTTCAAAGGCAACCTCGTTTCCTCGCCAACAGGAGCGAGGCTAGACTGTCTACTTCTTTTGCCACCGGATATTTGAGCAATCTCTGGAGGTTCGCCATCTATTGCCAAAGGGTGGGAGGAAGAAGTACCAGCAGCAACTTCGTCCGTTGATAAACTTCCTTGCTGCAGTAAAAAAATGAGAATGAGTAAAAACGCAAAATAAATAAATTATATACGAGACTATAAAAAAAATCACCTCATCTGGTTGTATCAGAGGAGCAGCGGCGACATCATTCAGATATTCACGAAGTATTGGCGTCCAGCGATTTCTAATCCTGCCCTCTGCCGTTTCAATGACCTTGATATGTTGTGCTTGTCGTTCAGCTTGCACCCTATGCACTACCTTTAAATCCCTTCTGGAGACTGGGCGAGCAGTGATATGCCTTTGCAATGCGTATTTACTGTTCTTTCTCACACTATAGGCAATCGTTCCATTCATGCTACCCTTAGAAAGAAAATTGGAAATACGGGCAAAAGGCTTGACAAATGTTTGCCACCAGCTAGCCCACGCCACAGAAGAATCCGTGACTCGAGTATCACTCGGAAAGTACTGAAACTCCGGGTCCAATGAGAGTAAATGCAGCCAGAAAGCATAAGCAATTCCAATCTCACTCGTCGTATAGAGGCTTGCTAAAGGAAAGAAAGGTACGACTTGATCAAAGCGAAATTGTTGGGCCACTCGATCTGGGTGATAAGGTTCAGCTATAAGTGCATCCTGGTTCAAACAGCCACGCCTCCAGGGAAGCATGCCTCGACGGATGGAGATCAAGAAAACCTTTCTATGTTGAAACACACCGTCCCGAGTCGTCAAAGTATAGGGATGCCAAGAAATATTGTGACGATTTTCAAGAAAAATATGTGCTTTCTCAGGAGTAAAATGCTTTGGTGTTCTGAACATAGTATTCACCATATGAGGTGTTACTATCAATTGCTTAGAAGATGGAAGATGTGGTGTTTTCATCCTGTTTCCAAAAGGACTTTTGAGGTATACGCCCATCCATCCAGCAATAAAATGGACTGGCCAAATTCTGTGTGCGAAAGAAGGTCCAACTGGATGAGTGCTAATTAGCCGAAGTGAATAATAGAGTGAACAAAGAGCAGGTGGACCCAAAGAAATTCTACGTCCCAGAACAATCCATGAGGCCATCACTAATACTCCGGGGCGAACATACGGACCACCACCAACAACAACAAATTGGCATAGCCAGAGAGCAATAAATGTTGCAGTATATATGCGCTCATCCTCCTGACTATCTATAATAAAACAAGCGTGCTTACGATTATGGAAGAAGTCGCACCAATCTTTGAAACCAACGTTGTTGTTTATGGCAAGATGATTCCAGATATCTAGGAGTCGTGATAAAAATTTGGGATACAAAAGCAATGAACTTTCGAGTTCATGAAGAGGTGGGACGAATTCTTCATATGGATCCCCATCAAGAGGCAAGCCGGCTATCTGATGTATATCGAGGAGAGTGATGGTGCGTTCACCACATGAAAATAAAAATGTGTTGGTGTTCGGATCCCACTTCTCCAACAAAGAACGCAAAAGAGGAGGAGAAACGGAATAGTCGCCCAGAGAGCAATAGATAGCTCCATAGACATAATCTACACCCTCTTCACTGCCTTTCAAATGTGTACAATATTTCTTCATCACACGAACACCCCATTCAGTATATCCGAGAGGTATCGGAACATACTCAACCTCATGGTTCTCCCAACCCAAACCTTTGGATACCATACGAGTTCCCAAGGTTACCGCTTCATCAAGTCTAGGCAATGGCGCAAGCGGCTGGTAACACTGGCCTAAAAAAGAAGGCCCAGACGTCCAACCACGTTCTCCATACTCAAGATTACCGTGTGGTATGTTTAATGGCCTGATCACAGGATTAGCTAGCTCACTGGTGGCTGGCGTATACAAGTGTATTTTTGCCATTTGTAAAAGAGACATTCTGTGTGAATTATTAGGTGGTGCTGTAGCCTCCTCCATCTATATGCAAACAAAATATACGTGTGTTGGTACAGGCATGTAAGTATGTAATGTTGCTAAGATTGGCAAATCAAATGATTTAGAGCATTACCTAAAAGAGTACAGCAGTGGAATCCACGTTCCTCACTAGCAAAAAGAAGAAAAAAATCTCAATATATGAAAAGAAGCAACCAAATGGGCGTTGCATAACTTAAAAAAAATGAATCTGAAACAATACAACAACATCTTCCACAGTTGTACGACGGACCAAGCCAATAATAAGCTTCCCGGGACGCCAACTGTGAAAAAGTTCATATATCTTAATGGTGGTACGACGGACCAAGTTCATATAGAAGCTTGCCGGCACGCCAACCATAAGATCAAATCTTCTAAAAAAAAAAGATAAATTTGAATTGATGCATGCATTCCATATTTGCAATTAATTCAACCTATAATTCGTACGTAAAAAAAATGCGTGAGATAGAATCATGTCGTACCTATAGAAAGCAGAATACCAGATTGGATCAGCTGACCTATATATAAAAAGATCGAAAGTCAGATCAGAAGACGGAAAACATCTACTTTAATCGGATGGATGCTTGTAGAAGTAAATCATGAACTTACAACACCCGAAATAAAACCGGAGCTTTACTTCTGCGGATACTCTGGCTTTGATACCTGCGAAAGAAGAAAGAAATTGGAAAGATCATCAACATTGTAGAAGCAGCTAATGACGGCAGGATAGCGACCCATACTCAAAGCCAGCAGAACCTACTGGAGATCCAATCTGATTGCAACCTCGTACTGGAAAAGAAAGACGTGGTACACGATAGGAGGGGCGTATATATACTGCTCGATGCTGACCTAACAACAACGAAATTTCTGGGGCAGCACGCGGATAGGATATCTCCGATATAGCGACAACTGAAACCTCGCTACTTATCGTGTCTTTCAAATTTCAAATCTACGCCTAAATAGCACCCTGATATAAAAAAAATATATGGTGATTATTTAGACGATGAAATAAATAAGAAATACAATTTCGAGCTCTGGATCCGAATCAACTAAAATTCGCAACCAGACCTCGAGGGGCATTTGTTGACATCGATTTTGTCTCAAACTATAAAAATAGTTGAATATCACGAAGTTTGATAAAATAATTAAATAAATTCTATAAAAAAAGCGTTTCGTGTGATAACAAATAAATAAATAAATAAATAAAGATACATCGACCTTATCGACGACAATGGTCGGATATTGACCTAAATTTCCAACGGTCAACAATAACAAATGTTCAGAGAAATATTCAAACATGCGAACAAATCTTCGAAGAATTATATTAAATTAAATTGCCAAATATTTCATCAAAATAATTGTACATTTCATTAAAGTCATTGTACAATATGTATAGGAATTAATCTCTTGCTAGCCACCGGAGGTAAAAGCTTGCGGGCTAGCTGACTTAAAGCCATTGGGCTATATACACGTGATAAGAAGAGCCTGCATGGATTAGCCGGCGTCATTACAAAGTTAATAGGGTAATTAGCAGCCCATACGTGACAAGCAAAGCCCTACAGAGATCATGCATGGATTAGCCGGCGTCATTACCAAAATGGGGTACTTGGCAGCCCATGGCCCATATACATGCAGGCTGCGGTTCGGTCATCTCAGAAGAAAAACCTGGGACGCTCCAATTAGCAACCGACCAGCACCACTCCTCCACGATCTGGCACACGCTCCCACGATCTTTTCATCGCGTCGCTTCGGCCCTCAGCTCTATAAATAGTGGCCACAGTCGACAGTGCAAAGTCCGCTCGCTCTCTCTCTCGCTCATACTCCATACTCTGGATCGATCGATCATTTCATCCTCCCCGATCAATCACTCAAGCCCCATCCAGAGCGCAACGCCATACTCGTTGGTCGCTCTGCCCTGGTAAGTAATACCAAGAAGCAAGGAAATCAAGAAGAAGAAGGATCACCCGCAGCATCAAGAAAAGGTGGGATTCATGGTTCTCTCTTAGCTCTCGGTTTGGCCATGAGTACAAACCGAGGTGCATCATATCCATCTTCTCCCTTGGCCTTTGGTTTGGCCATTGGTACAAATCAAAGAGCTCTTCATCTATTTACTAAATTGCATGCCCTTGTTTCGGCCATCGGGGTACAAATCAAGGAGCTTGTTCATCTCATCTAAATCGTCATTTTGGTCAAGCCATCATGATACAAATTAGACAAGATCATGTCAAAATCATATCTCTTGATTCGGTCCCCTTAGCGATACAAACCAGGACGAAACATGTGCGTAAGCCTCGTTCCTTGGTTCGGTCCCTATACGTGGATACAAATCTAGAGAAATACTAAATCAAAAGTCCCTATAATATATCTTGGATCAGTCCACAAAATAATGGATGTGACCAAGTTGGGCGAAAATGAAAGGAAATCATCATATTGTTATGTTAAATCATATAAAAAAACAATCTCTTATTTGGTTACGCTATGGGCATTTTATGCTACATTAGTAGTAATACGAATATAAATAAAACCAACTTCATCTTGATTACACTTCTCACAGGCCTTGCTATGCGATGGAGTAGTACAAGATGGATCAAAATCAATAAAATTCTCATGTCACATACGCATGTAGAAAATATAGGCTAAATGATGCCTTAGCATAATATCAACAAAAATGCACTTTGCATATGCTACGGACACTCTTGTCCAAAATAAATTAAAACTGCTATGCATACTCCAGCGGCATGCAAGTAGCCCAAAATCTAGTCTTTATCTAAGACAAGCCAGTACTGTGTTGAATAGTACCAAAAGAAATATAAAATGACGAGTGCATGTAGTTATCGCATGCATATAGAGAAATCAGAAATGCACATGCATGGCCTCTGGCCCAAATTCCATGCACCATTCCGGATGCTCTTGGTCGGCTAATTAAAATAAATAAGCAAACAATATACTGTAGCATTAGAATACATGTATGTTGAGCCGATTAATAAATTGAGCAGCCGATTCATGCAAATCCTTGTACTGCTAATATTAGTACAAGTAAAATATATGATATTAAATCAAATGATAAATCGAAGAAGATTAAATGTTCCTTCAAGCATCCGACGGCGACGACGGCGAGGAGGACTTCTTAGTCTTAGTCTTATATTTTGTAATAGTCATATGTAAACTTGTAATCCTATGTATGTAGAAATGTTGGAATTCTTAATCAGGGGTTTTCTCTTCTGAGATGTAATTAACGTTTCTTTTATATAAATGTAAGAGTTCCGGAAATATGTACTCGCAATACTTGATTGTCTCATCTACATTTGCGCACTTTAAATTAAAATTCAAATTCTATCTGTCTCTATGATGTGGACGCGTACGTACTGTATTATTATTTTGCGATCGCCCCATTTTCCCGTCATCAGGCGTTGATTTGCTTCAATGTAGTTTTCAAGCATTTGCTGCGAACGAAGATTAACTTCGAAGTGATGGCAGTCTTTCTAAAACTTCTTTGATAAGTTGCGCTCATTGACTTCGTGGCGAACACCAACAAATTGGCAAAGGGATCATTGGGCTTCCTCAGCAGATCCAAAGAGTCACGCACTGGGGGCATGAAAAGCTTCGGGTGATGATGAGCCACAAAGTCTTCATTCCTGCCATAATCACAGACAACTTGCAGCCAAGGAGCATAAGGTTTCAGTGTGAATGGTAGCTCTGCTGCAAGAACCATATTCCTGATGAAGCAGTCTTCAAAGTCAAATAGAAGACCATGAGTGAGCTTCATGATAGCATGCCTTGTTTCAGGATAGAGATTTGATTCTTCCGAAGCAGTACTCAAAGGAATCAATGAGTTGGACAGGATATAAAACCAAGTCCTGGAAATGAAATTCAAATGCTTCGGGCGAATGTTTTGGGGAATATGGCCTTCAGTGGCTTCAGGGTCCAGCAAAGTTGCAAATACTTCTTCAGACAGAACTGGCTCAGTATGAATCTTTTCATGAACACCAGAGTGTCTTGGAATATTAACAATTTCCATGAATTCAACTGAAGTCATTCTGAATACTTTGCCTTGAATCATCCATTCCAATATCCATGTGCTGGGATCATCAGCTTCACCAGATACATAAAGTGTTGCATAGAATTGTTTGATGAGCTCGGAGTTGAAGGGTGTGGTCAATGCAAACAGCCGAGACAAATTCTGGTTTTCAATAGTTTCGAGGACATTCTGAAAACATGAGGCAGTTGAGAGACTTCGCATGTCCAAAAACTTGTGCCGAAACAGGACGCCTTGCTGACAGAAGACCTTGGTGTATAAGATTTGTTGTTCTGCTGTCCAAAAGCGAAGATCATCAGCAGTTCGATCCGACGCATATGGACTGACACCAAAGAATCGAAGATTCTTCCTATGCTGGTCCATGTCAAACTCCGGGCCATGCCTCGAAGAACAACCAGCACCCTTGAAAATGGGAAAGGTTTCACGAGGGTAGATGGAGTCAAGCTGGGTATCTTGGCATGGACGAGAACGCTCACGAATCCTTTGCAGAGGAGCAATTGGATTGACTCTGGAATGGCTAGCAGATTGAGCGACTACTAGCGCTTGCTCTTGCGATGGATTCAGAATCTGTACTTGTTCGTCTTCGTCATCATGTGCTTCAGTGTCGGGCACATGGGCTGCAGACTCTTGAACAGTTCTGGCGGGGGAAAAGTCTCGGGAAACATGGGTTCTGGAGTGGGTTGGGGATGGAGCATTGGCTTCATGCGGAGGGGATGAAGGTGGAGTGGGAATCCTTTGTGGTTCGGGGGTCGGGGCACGAGGGGGAATGGGTGTGGGAACACGAGGTGGTATGGGAGTGGTTGTGCGAACATGCGTAGGAGTGGGAGTTGGAGCTCTTGGAGGTGGAGTTGGCTTGGGGGTGGTTCTTGTAGGAGGAGGAGTGGGAGTCTTGGTGGGTGGGGCTGAAGGCTTTGGAGTGGGCTTGGATGGCTTCGGTGCAGGGGTGGGAACTGCTTCAGGAGAATCCTGTAACCGTTCATCACTTGTATCCATGTCTACGGCTTCGGCCAAAGTAACCTTGCGCCTCTTGGTGGTCTTCTTCTTTGGTGAGGGTCCTGTAGCCTTAGTTGCAGCAGGCTTAGGAGATGGTGCAACAAAACGTTCAGCTTCACGCGAAGCTTTGCGTTTCCTGGACTCTCTCTCCACAATGGATGCATTATGGGTCTTCACCATGTCATCTACAGCAGCCTTGACTCTACCTTTGAAGATTTTGATATTATCTTTGGTGGTGGAATTGACTTCAGACACTCGTTGAAGCAATCCCAAGGCGTGCTGTTTGAACTCTTCTTCAGGTTCAGATTCAACTCTCTTCTGATAGTTGTGAATCTTTTTCATTTCAGCCCTATCTCTGGAATGCAAATCCTTCAGCTGACTGATCATGGTGGTGATCATTGCTTCAATAGATTTGGAGATGTAGACTTCTCCAACATCAAAAGCGTCTGGATCTTCAGCTGCACACTTCTCCCAAAGGGCTTCAGTGATGCCCAACTGATCCCAGAGTTCTTCTTCACGAGGGTCAGGGAATGGTTGTTCACTCTGAGGATCAGCTTCAGCTTGAGCTTCAGACAAGGATATGCCTTTCTGCTTCGATGGAATGGCTGAGGGAGACATATCGACCACGGGCTTCTTCTGGCTTGCCCTAGCAGCTTTTTCTGCTTTCTTTGTCCTGAGGCTTTCTAACGAAGCCTTGCGTTTAGCCTCAGTATCAGCAAGCTGTTTAGCTTCAGCTGCTGCCTTCTCTTCATTCTTTGCGGCTTCGGCGAGCTTTCGCTTCGTCGTAGCCTTCTCAGCAGCAATCTTGGCAGCATCTAATTCCCTTTGCTGCCTAGCAGCATCTTCCTCGGCCTTCTTCTTGGCGGCTGCGCTTCGGGCTGCGATATTGCGCTCAAGTGCCTCTTCGAGGTCTTTTTCTCTCAATTTTTCTTCAGTGAGCTTGTGCTTCACTGAAGGCTTTGATGCAGCAGACTGCTTGGGCTTCGGTGGGGCTGAAACCTTTGCAGGTTGTCTCTTGGCGAGGCCTTGCTTCTGTTTGGATCTTCTCTCTTCTTCAGGGGCGTCAGCCGGTGGCTTGGAGGCCAAGGGCTTCGAGACCACTAGATTAGAGAGGTCAATATTGGGGCGAGCAGAAGGCTTGACCCTAGCATCAGGTTTTTCTCCTGGCTTCTTCTTCAGCGGGATCTTAAGTTTTTTCTTCGTGGGGGGAGCAGAATCCTCTGATTCATCATCAGCTTCGACTTCTTATTCGTCATTAGCTGCATTGGATTCATCCATGATGGAGTCTTCCAGAGCAGCTTGCTCTAATCTGGCATGTTCTTCATCTTCAGTGGTGGCATGGGGTGGTGAAGCAGATTTCTTCTTCAGTTTCTTCTTCTTCTTGCTAGGCCCATCACCTTGGGCTTCAGCTTCGGCCAGCTTGGCTGCTTTCTTCTCTTCTTTCAGGCTTTTGGCTTCAGCTGCAATTCTCAAACGTTCTTGTTCATCTGGATAGTCATCTGGTGTCTTGAGGGTGTTTGGGTGTGGAAGCTTCGGTGGAACTGGGTAGTACAAGTGACGATTTTCTTCAGTGTATTGACTGCACATGGTTGAAGTATATCGATATGGTGGACTGAAGGCGAACTGCATGGTCCACTTCCAGGTGGGAATACTCTTGTACTTGTACCAACGAACTGCCCAGTACCGGCGAATGTTTTGCAATCGGTTCTTGCGCTGCTCCTTGGTCTCATCTGGAGGTGTGTCATAACCCAGAGCAAGCCGAATTGATTCAGGGATGCCTCTGGCGTTGTTCTTTTCCTTCGTTCTTCCTCCTTTCTTCTTCGGAGCAGTCTGTTCTGCTTTGTTGATGTGATCAAGGTTTGGTGACTCATTGCCGAATTCTAACTCCGCAGACATCCTGTGAAAGAAGCACAAGGGTAGAGAAGGAAAAAGACGAGTATGGAATGAGCACCAACAAAAGTTTCGATCAAAGACTTTTGACAAGAGATTCATTAAAGAATTTGGGGTAGAGTTTCTGGTCTGTTCTGAGCTAGACTCAATCTCACACAAGTTGAGTTGAAACCCTAACGCAGAACATATGAGTTCTAACCCTAAGTTCTAACCTGAATCGAGATGAAAACCTTGACTAGCAGAAACAGGTTTCCCAACAGAGCAACGATCCAACGGATCAAGGAAACCTAATGAAATCAACCAAAAACAAATGAACTAAGAACTTGGATCCAATCTGGAACAGACAAACGGAGGGAATGGAGATTGGATCAAGGCTTGGCGTACCCTAACTCGGTGGCGTCAAGCTTCTACGACGGCGATGAGCGGGGAAGACGTGCTCATCGACGGCGTGAAGTCCACGGCGGCGCTCTTCCGGCAGCTAAGCGGCGAGAACGGCGACGGGGACGAGGAGCTCGGCGGCGCTCGGGAGAGATAGGGTTCCGGGGAGACACGAATGAGATGAGGTTGGCTTCGCTGGGGTGGGGATGCCTTATATAGGCCGGTCTGACAGGAGTTGTCAGATCAGACCGAACGGCCCCCAGCGCCTGTCTCTCCGGATTCTACGGCGAGGATTTCGTGGCGAATCGCGAGAAAATCTCAACGACCCGGTTTTGACGGGATCTCAACGACCGAAGAATAAGTCCTCGACATGAGCAAAAACTTCGATGAAAGTTGGAAGCATTTGCTTCGGAAATCAATGACGTTCGAAGCAAAATACTTGCCGTGTCAATTGTGCTCAACCATTTTGGACAGATAGAGAAGAACGAAAAAGAATAGAAGGAGTAGGGTCCGAAACTTATCACCTTGAAGAAAAATCAAACGAAGCAAAAGGTGATAAGCATAGAGGAAAAAAACCAAACGAAACTAAAAGGAAGAAAACGAAGCTTAAAAACAAACAACGAAACTAAATAGATAAGCTACGAAGTAAAAAAAACTTCAGTCTTACAGTACATGTCGTGAGTCCAATATATTGAGCTCACACCTTAACGTACAGAACCTTTTCTCATCCAATGGTTTCGTGAAAATGTCTGCCAGTTGATCTTCTGTTCTGACATGATTAATGAAAATATCTTCACGCTGAACATGATCACGAAGAAAATGATGGCGAATATCCATATGCTTCGTGCGAGAGTGTTGTACAGGATTGTGAGCAATTTTGATTGCACTCTCATTATCACATAGGAGAGGAATTTTCTTCACATGAATACCATAATCCTTCAGCGTTTGCTTCAGCCATAGAATCTGGGTACAACATGACCCAGCTGCAATGTATTCAGCTTCAGCAGTAGATATTGAAACGCAGTTTTGCTTCTTCGAAGCCCAACACACAAGTGATCTTCCAAGGAAATGACAAGTCCCTGAAGTTGATTTCCTATCCACACGATCACCAGCCCAGTCTGAGTCAGAATAGCCAATAAGATCAAACTGAGTACCCTTGGGATACCACAACCCCAAGGTAGGTGTGTGAGCAAGATAACGAAGAATTCTCTTTACGGCAGTATGATGTGATTCCTTTGGATTTGCCTGAAAGCGAGCACAAATACAAACTGAAAGCATAATGTCAGGTCTAGATGCACAAAGATATAAAAGAGATCCAATCATAGACCGATACTTCTTCTGGTCGAAGGCTTTCCCCTTCTCATCTGCATCTAAGAAGCCATTGGTAGGCATTGGCGTCTTGATAGTTTTGCATTCAGTAAGACCAAACTTCTTCAGGCAATCCTTGAGATATTTTTCTTGAGAAATAAAGGTGCCATTTTTCTGTTGACGGATTTGAAGTCCAAGAAAGAACTTCAGTTCACCCATCATAGACATTTCATATTTCTTCGACATCATAGTGGCAAATTCTTCGCTGATTTCAGTGTTAGTGCATCCAAAAATGATATCATCTACATATATTTGACATACAAACAAATCACCATTATAAGATCGAGTGAAAAGAGTTGGATCAGTGGTTCCTGGTTTGAAGCCTTTCTTCAGAAGAAAATCCTTCAAGGTGTCGTACCAAGCACGAGGTGCTTGCTTCAACCCATACAGAGCCTTATGTAACCTGTACACCATGTCGGGTTTCTTTGGGTCTTCAAAACCTGGAGGCTGCATAACATACACTTCTTCCTTGATTTCTCCGTTAAGAAAAGCACTCTTCACATCCATTTGATAAAGCAGAATACCATTGAAATTTGCAAAAGCAAGAATAACACGAATGGATTCGAGACGAGCAACTGGAGCATATGTTTCACCGAAATCGATACCTTCAATTTGGGTGTAACCTTGTGCTACCAGACGTGCTTTGTTTCTTACCACAATACCATCTTCATCTTGCTTGTTGCGAAAGATCCACTTAGTACCAATGATGTTGTGCTTCAAGGGGTCAGGTCTATCTACTGAGGACCAGACTTTGTTTTGCTCGAATTGGTTAAGTTCTTCGAGCATGGCAGTTAACCAATCTGGATCCTTCATGGCTTCATCAAACTTTGATGGTTCTAACATGGAGACAAAGGAGAAATTTCCACAGAAGTTAGCCAAACGAGTACGAGATCGAGTTGTAGGACGACCTGGTTGATGAATTTCTTCAAGAATCGAGTCAACATCAACTCTTCTTCGGACTCGTGATAATGTTGAATCATTTGCGTCAGGCTCAGCTTCTGCTTCAGGATCAGCTTCAGCTTCAGGAACTGCTTCACCTTCAGCATCAGCATTTCCTTCGTCCTGTTCATCATTTGCTTCAGGATGTTGATCTCTGGCGCCCCTGGCTATGTGTGGGAACATTGGACCATCATCATCCCTATCAGCTTGACGAGCATTGGCTTCAACAGGGCGAATCTCTCCAATAGCCATGGACCTGATCACTTCATCAAGAGGAGGTTCATCTAGATCATGAGGCAAATGCTCCTTTTGAGAGCCATTAGTTTCATCAAATCTCACATTCACTGTTTCCATAACTTTCCCAAAGTGAGAGTTATAGACCCTGTAAGTGTGAGAGTTTGAGCCATAACCTAGAAGAAAACCTTCATGTGCCTTAGGGGAAAATTTGGAGCTATGATTCATGTCTCTAATAAAGCATGGAGCACCAAACACTCTAAGGTATGAAACATTTGGTTTGTTACCAGTGATAAGCTCATACGAAGTTTTCTTCAAAAACTTGTGAAGGTAAACCTTGTTGATGATGTGACAAGCTGTGTTAATTGCTTCGGCCCAGAATCTAATAGGAGTCTTGTATTCAGCAAGCATAGTTCTGGCCATCTCAATAAGATTTCTATTCTTCCTTTCAACAACACCATTCTGTTGAGGTGTATAAGCAGCAGAGAACTCATGAGTAAATCCATGATCATCAAGAAAGTCTTCAATATGAGTATTTTTGAATTCAGTTCCATTATCACTTCGGATATGCTTCAGAGATAATTCATATTCTTTTTGAGCTCTCTTGGCGAATGACTTGAAGATTTCAACAACCTTGCTCTTGTCATCCAGAAAGAAAACCCAAGTATAACGAGAGAAGTCATCAACAATAACTAGACCATACTTGTTTCCTCCCAGACTTGCATAATTTTGAGGACCAAAAAGATCCATGTGAAGCAATTCAAGAGGACGAGTGGTAGTCATGATAGTCTTTGCTGAATGATGTTTCTTCGGGATTTTACCAGCTTCACAGGCACTGCAGAGACGATCCTTATCGAATTTTACTTCACTAAGACCAATAACATGATTCTTCTTCACTAAGTTATGAAGATTTTTCATCCCTGCATGACCAAGTCTTCGATGCCATAACCATCCAGATGAAGCTTTTGCCATTAAGCATGTGGATACAGCAGGGCCCGAAGAAAAATCAACAATGTATAAATCTCCCTTTCGGTAACCCTCGAAGACAAATGTATAGTCATCCTGTGAAAAGACAACACAACGCGAAGCAGAAAACAGAACAAGCATACCCATATCGCATAACTTCGAAATGGACATAAGATTATATCCAAGTGATTGGACTAGCATAACTTTGTCAATGTGCTTATCCCTCGATATGGCAATCTTACCCAAACCTAACACTTTACCTTTGTTGTTATCACCGAAGGTAATGTACTTCAGAGAAGACTGAGATAGTTTTTCTTCGGTGAATAACTCCTTGTCTCCGGTCATATGATTTGTACAACCACTATCCATGACCCATTCGGATCCACCGGAGACATAGCCCTGCAGAAGAATTAGTTCTTCTTAACCACCCACAAACGAGCAGGTGACTGAGAAGACGTTGAAGCACTGGCTGAAGCAATATTAAAGCGAACAGGAGTATATTGCTTCGGTGTACCATCAAGCACACCATAAATGTAAGTCCTCTGTGAACGGTTAGCATAAGTATGAGCATATGCAATCTTAGTATGATTATTGTGAGGACGATAAGTATGATGACCAGTACGATAGTATTGCTTCTGCGGAACATTTGATTCGGTCACCAAAGGATCATTTCTCGTTTCAAGAGAATAGAAATGATTCGGTGGAACCGAAGACTTTCCCTGCATGGTATGGTTAGCAGGCAGTTTTTCCACAAGAGCTTTCTGCACCCATATTTTCCTATTATAGAAGCCATTCTTAGGAGGAGTACCAATATACTCAGCTAAAACCTTTCCCTGTTCATCTTTGATGAGCTTGTAGTCAGAATCAAGTGATTCGTCCACAATGTCTTTGTTCATCTTGCAATCAAAACCTGAAAGGTTAGAAATTTCAATGGGGTTCCCTTTCGCAAGGACCCAAACAGTCTTAGGATACTGCTCAGGTTCCCAATAGGTGCCATTGGGGTTTATCTTTCTCTCAAACCCAACACCTTCATTCCTGGGATTCCTGTGAAGGAGGGCTTTCCTCAGGATATCACAGAGATACTGGTGTCCTTGCACACTTTTGAACATCCCTGTTTCAAATAAGTTTTTCAACCCGAGGAGTTCCTCGGTAACAACAGGGTTTTCCTCATCAGAGGCGTTAGTATCATCAATAACAATAGGAGCTTTGCCTTTGGAATCAGTTTTTCTTCGTTCCAAACAAGCCAAACAAGGTGATTCAGTTTCATGATTTGCTTCAGAACCTTGTTGAGCCATGAGAGAGAGGTTGACATTTTCCAACTCTTCATGAGCCTCTTTCAGTTTTTCGAGAGCCATTTTCTTCTGAAGAAATTCATAGGTAAGCTTCTCATAATCAACCGAAAGAAGATCATGCCGAGAGGATAACTCTTCAAACTTTTCTTTTAGAGCTTCATGCTCATTAGTTAAAGTTTGACATTTCTCTATCTCATCGATCAACAGTGTTTCTGATTTCTTAATGGTTTTGCTTAGTGAATCTAGTTCATCTTGTTGGATTGAAGCAATTTTAGCAAGTTTAGCATAGCTTATCTTTGAATCACTGTCATATGAGGAACAATCAGAAGTATCATAGTTAGATTTTGATGAAGATACCTTTGCCTTGGCCATGAAGCAATATGCAGGAGATTCATCTTCACTACTGTAGTTGGTGAAGAATGAGCTCGAAACTTTTGCCGAAGCATCTGACGAAGCAAATGCCAAACCAGCAACACCATCTGATTCGGACCCAGACCCAGACCCAGACCTTGAGCCTGAATGAGCTTCGGACCCAGAGGCTTCGTCTTTAGAGTTCATCTCCTTTCCTAGATAGGCCTTGGCTCTGTGAGAGCTGCTTCGACGAGACGAGTGAGTCTTTGAAGAAGAACCCTCACGCTTCTTGTGATACTTCTTCTTCTTATCATCATCAGAATCTTTCCTCTTATCTCTTCTCATACTGGAATCATGTCTCTTGGATTCATAGCTTCTTGAAGATCTGTGGGACTTGTATGAGGAGTCTCTGAGCGAATGCTTTGCTTTGTTCTCAGCTTCCCACAGAGGACAATCAGCAATGAAGTGACCTGGTTTCTTGCACTTGGAGCAATAGTTGTCTTTTGATGGAGTACTTCTTGCGGATGAACGGTGAGAAGAGTGACTGGAGCTTCTCGAAGAATAATTCTTCTTCGGTGAAGAAAAACCTTTTCTTTGGAAGCGGTTGAAGCGTCTCATGATCAATGCCAAATCCTTCCCAATACTTGCAGGATCATCTGATTCTACACCTGAAGCAGAACTGACTTCGGGCGAAGAATGACGTGAAGCTTTTGCTTTCAAAGCATGAGTTTTTCTTCGTGATCCATTTATGTCACGTTTCTCATCTTCTTCCATTTCAAAAGTAGTGAGTCTCTCAAGAACATCAGCGGCAACAAGACGTCTGAAATCAGTCCTTTCCTTGATCATCAGCACAATGTGATCAAACGAGTCATCTAACGAGCGAAGCAATGTTCTGACAACTGAGTGAGGAGTAATGTCATCAGCACCGAGGGAAATCAACTCATTTGCAAGAGTTGTGAGTCTGCTGTAAATAGAGCTGACTTTTTCACCCTCGAGTCTTTTGAAGCGATAGAATTTGCTACGAAGTGTGTCAATTCTGGCATCTCTCTGGGTAGAAACACCTTCACCAATCTTTTCAAGATAGTCCCAGGCACCTTTGGCAGTTGGAATATTCTTCACTTCATGATACTTTTCTGGTGTCAAGTGATTGGTGATGAACACCCAGACAACAGAATCAAGATCAATCAGTTGAGCTTCTTTAGGAGTGATGGCATTCTTGTCTGCAACTGTAACTCCATGAAAGACAACTTGCCAAGCGGTGGAATTGATAGCCATGATATTTCTTTTCATCTTGTCCTTCCAGTACGAGTAATCCTTCCCATTGCAAATAGGAATAGGTTCGCCGGAGCGAATAGCTGCGAAAGACATACTTGAAGGCACTCCAGGAGGTTAATCCAAAACACACAGAGTGTAAGGAGTGACTAGATCTGATACCAATTGAAAGTCCAAGTATGTGATCAGAGGGGGAGGGGGTGAATGATCACTTCAAATTTTCTACGGAATATATTGAAGTGAAGCATAAGCAGTGCGGAATAGCGAAGAATAACTAGAAGCGAAACTAAATGCGGTGAATCAAAACACATTGAAGCATAACAGTGAAGCAAATGCAATACTGAAGGTAAATGCTTGAAGTAAAACGAGCTGGGACTCGACGATGTTTGTTCGACCAGTTCACGCTCTGCAAAGCGCTACGTCTGGTTGGAGGGACTGGTGATTGAACACCTGGAGCAAAACTCTCTCCGTCCGTTGCTCCACTGCACCAAACTCCTTGAGCTTAGCCAGTTCTTCACTCGTGGTTGATTATTAAGGAAATCACCGAAACCTTTGACAAACTGGACTTCGAGGCGAAAATTACTCTTCGCTCTCTGAAGAAAAACTCTCTAACCGTCTAGGAGACTTGCAGTTCTCCAAGATAAAAAGGCTAGCAAGCTTCCACCTAAGTCATCTCTAATCTACTCAGATCAATGGGACTTAGGTTTCAGTAACTGGATTTTGGGTTTTGCTTCGGTGGCGTTTTTGGGTTGCTCTATGCAATCTCTCTCAGGAATAATCTTCGAGCAGCCTCCTTCAAATGGAGGAGGGGGCGGCATATTTATACTTGGCGATCCCGAGGTGCGGAATGACCAAATTGACCCGAGGTGACATCTTGACACGTGTCCACAACGGTCGGATTTGTCATCACTGCGCAACTTTACTTGAGGAACAAGTAAAGCTGACTCACGGACTAAGTTCGGCTTCAGTAGCCCAAGAACGAAGTCTTTGCTACCGAAACTTAACTTAGTGCACATGAGATTTGTTCACTCAGGCTCTCACTTGGTGTGGATTTGATCTGAGCATATCTCAATGACTTCGGTGTCCACAAACGAAATACCCCTCTTGATAGTACGGTTTGTCCTATGACTCAAAGAACAGAAAAAGAACTACACAAAAACATCTAAGTCTTGCGCCGTCCTCTTCATTTCCTTCAATGAGTAGAGCTTCAGGACACCTTCACTTTTGGGGGTCATCCTTCATGATTAAGCTTCGCTCCATGGGTAATGCTTCGATAACTTGAAGAACTTCCCTGAAGCTTTATCACTTAGCTTGTCCTTCAAGAGCCTATACAACTGTTTACACTAGAAAACATTGTTAGTTCCTCTACTGTCTTGTCCAACAATATCCAAAACACACGGGGTGAAACTTTTGCTCTTAGACATGTTTTTGTCACTCAAGCATGTCATCAGGGGGCATGAACCCACAATCGAGCATAACGTTCCCTCTTGGGGTTACTACCTACTACTTGGCCAAAGCAATAAACAGCAACGGAGAACATGCAAGAATTACTTAAGAAGAAAAATATAAAAGATAAGAACCAAATATATTACTCTATCACAATCTGAACATAATCTCATAATCCATCAGATCCCATCAAACTCAGCATAGCAACAGCATAAAGATTACAAAAGTGCCTCGATCATGTAGGGCATCTCACGAGGTCTAAACCATGAAGAACAAAGAGGGGAGGAGAACATCACATAGCTACTGATCACGGACCCATGGTCCAAAGAAAACTACTCACGGTACATCCGGGAAGCATCCATGGTGGAGAGGAGACTCCCGGAGGTCGGCCCTCCCTCCGGCAAGGTGCCGGTAAGAGGTCTGCTGGTGCTCCCGATCTCGGAAGCGCGGCGGCGGCGGAACAGAGGCGAGATCGCGAAAAACGGTTCTTCTTCTGAGGGTTTCTCGTCACGGAGAATATATAGGTGAAGGGGGGCAGCCAGGGGGCCCACCAGGGGTCCAGGCGGCCCCCTGGCGCGGCCAGCCCCTGGGGCGCGCAACCAGGGCGCCTGGGCCCCTGGTGGTGGCCCTCTGGCCCCACTCAGGTTCTTCTGGAAGGTTCTTCTGCGCTGATTTTTTATATGATTTTTCCCGAATTTTCGGAGCACTTTTTATATTGGGGAAAACTGAAATAGAAAAACAGCAGAAAACAGGAACTGGCACTGTGGTGCACTGAGTTAATAGGTTAGTCCAAATAAGATCAAAAGTGTATGAAAGTGTATCTAGATCATAGCAATATCACACAAAACATGCATGGAGCAAGCAAAAATTATAGATACGTCTTGGACGTATCAAGAAGCTCCCAGAGGTCAATCCTCCCTCCGGCAGGGTGCTGGGAAGAGGTCTTCTGGAGCTCCCGATCTTGGAAGCGCAGCAGCGGCGGAACAAAGGAGAGATCGCGAAAAAGGGTTCTGTCCTCGGAGGTTTCGGAGGGCGAGAAATATATAGGCGAAGGGGGGTAGCCAGGGGGCCACCAGGGGTCCAGGCGGCCCCCTGGAGCGGCCCCACCTTAGGGCGCGCTGGGAGGGCACCTGGGGCCCTGGTGGGTCCCCTTCGCCCCCCCTTTGGGACTCTAGAAAGTTCCTGTACGCTGATTTTTATTGGATTTTTCCGGAATTTTTGGAGCATTTTTAATACGGGGGAAACCTGAAATAAAAAGACGTCCGAAAACAGGAACTGGCACTTGGGTGCACTGAGTTAATAGGTTAGTCCAAATATGATCAAAAGTGTATGAATGTGTATCTAAAACATAGAAATATCACACAAAACATGCATGGAGTAAGCAGAAATTATAGATACGTTTGGGACGTATCACTTAGTCACATAAAAGTTTTGTATCTTCTCGTCGGTAGTAAACAAGCTACCCAACTCAGTGAGTTTGGTCAGGTGTGCAATAGCATCATCATTTTCTCTGCCATAAAAGGGGTCAGCTTCAAATGTAGATATAAGTGAAAGATCAACAGAGAAATCATAATCAGGATCATTGATGCATATAGGGGATGTAGAAAATTCAGGATTAGGAGTAATCTTGTTCTTCATGGAATGTTTTTCAAGCAGCTTCTTAACAGCACCAGCGTTAGAGTCGGCACACTCTGTAAGTTCCCTACATAAATCATCATCAAGTATAATATAATCATCCTCAACGAGTCTCTCCTTGAGTTTGTCTAAGTCTGTGTAACCAAAGGCTTTGCAAGTGGGAAAATAGGTAGCAAGAGTTTCAGTCTCGGACTGTGCTGCAACCTTAGCAATTTGAGATTCAATATAGCGACCAATAAAACGAATTTCATCTAGAGTAGTGGAAGCATCATAAAAAGTATCGGACATAGTAACATACTCAGTAGAAGCAGCATGTGGTGGTGGTGAAGCAAACTTACTTATAACCAAAGGTGAATCAAGTGTAGCACTAGTACTCAGAACAGTACCTTTTCTTGTAGTGGATGGTAAGATTGGAACCTTGGGGTCTCCTTTCTTACCCATAATGGATAAAGTGCAGCAAGCAGAATACTTCAAGTAGACTTGTAAATAAACCTATGCTCCTCGGCAACGGCACCAGAAAACAGTACCTGATGACCCTCAACTGTAGGGGATCGAGATAGTCATTGCGGGTAAGATAACCCAATTTATTGATTCTATTGGATATGTGCCCTAGAGACAAATTAATAAAGATATTTTTCACATATCCGTTTTGTTCATAATAAGTTTTATACTGTGCTATAACTGTATTACTTGGAAATACTAATACAGGTGTAGTATAAAACATGGTCCGTAGTTTAACTCGGGTAAACTATCTCATTGGGTAATTGATTGATCAAGCTTTCCTGATCATGGCGACACTTAAGTCCATTGACAATGAGGTCATATCGTTAAGGGGAATGATGTGATGGACATACACCCACCTAAATTATTGCAATGTGATCGAGTCACATAGTTCAGCGTTGCTATGACTTTGTAACATATGGCTTAGTCCTTAGACCATAATGATCATACGTAATTGTCATCTATGAGGAGATTTTGATTTGTATCCCACCGCCTGACTGAAATATGCTGGCTATAACGGTGCACTTTAGGTATTCCGAAATAGATGGTTGATGAGTATGTTAATAGATCAGAGCGGGATTTGTCAGTCCTTGTGACAGGACAGGTACTCTGGGCCCACTCGGTGATATTGCATCAATAGCTTGCAAGCAAGTGACTAGGTCACAAGAGATGCAATGATCATGGAAGAGTAAACTTGTTTGTTGTGAACGAGATGTGAACACGGTATGTAGGATACCGACGATCAAACCTCGGACAAACAAATTACCACAGCACAAAGGGATTACGTCGTATCGTTAACGGTTTCCAAAAGCGATCGAAGTTCATTCGATGGAAGCGCAGGAGCTGTCAAGGATTGTAACCAGGTCCAACTGACTAGTCATTGGTCAATGAGAATAGTCTCGACCATGTCTGCTGTTTCCTGGACCGTTAGGGTGTTATACTTAAGGGAAATCGATGCATAGGACAGTTACGGGATCAATCGGTGAAATAGGAGAAATCACCAGAATAGTTCCGGAGGAGGACGGAATGGTTTCCGGACATTTTGAATAGTTCAAAATAAAGTTTAATTGTTTTAATAATTTTTTATTATTTAATTATCTGAATTAAATATTTAAAACATATTAAATAAATTAAAAAAATGGGAAAAAGGCTAAATGGGCCCATGGGGCCCATTAAGGGAGGAGGGGGTCTCCCCCCTTGGGCTTGGCGCCAAGCACTACTAGGGAATAGCCTTATAGTGGCGCACTGTTTTTGAGTTTAGTGGCGCATTAGGGATGCGCCACTAACTACAAGCCACTAATAAGGGCTTAGAGGTGGCGCATTCTGGATGCGCCACCCCTAAGGCCCTTAGGCGTGGCGCATCTCATAATGCGCCACCTCTAAGCTCTTAGGGGTGGCGCATTCTGGTACGCGCCACGCCTAAGGGCCTTAGGGGTGGCGCATTCGCAGTGCGCCACTAAATAATTACAGAAAACAAAAAAAAGAATTACATAAAAGAATAAAAGCATTACAAATATTTTTATTATATTACAGAAATGCAAAATACAATATAACAATGAGGCCAACAATTATTGATACAAAAGAATTGCAATATAATTTTTATTACAAAGGTTTAGAGGCCAACAAGATTCACAAGATTACATTCCATCACAAAATTACAATGAGTCCAACAATTATTGAAAACCGAAAGCTACTTTCGTCATCACTACTTGTTTGCTCTTCAACCTGCACAAAACAAAGCTTTAGAGGTCACATCCATCATACCAAAGGAGAACAAAGCAATCTAGCATCTATTCTTATCAACAACTTAAAGCAAGTCGATGAATGGTGAAAAGCATGCACATATGCATAAAAATGCATATGCAGTGACCTTTATACACAAAGAGCACCAAGAGTATTTTACACTACCATCTAGTACACAAAGAGTACATCCAAATTACATCCAAATTACACAAAGAGTACATTTAATTAATTGTTTTGACTCGGCTCGGGGAATGGGCGGCATCCTTCTTTCGTCATGAAAGGCCTTGTGTCACGCAGGGCCTTTAGGCGGACTTCTATCTCCCCATTGGATGGTGCAATGTTGGAGTGGAAGATCGACCCCCTCATTTTTACTTCATGACGGATGATAGTCGCCATCTGCGCTTGGATGTGAAAGAACTCCTCCTTCAGATTTGCATCAGCGATTTCCGCCTTCCTTTCAGCCCACGCTCTGAGATGACTTGGCAGCGTAAGGTTGCGTTGTTCCTGTACAATTTGCCCTCATGTGATGAAGGGCGTAGTACGCATCCCTCACACTGCCAGCCGGCTGCTTGACGCACGGGAACTGCGTTACGTGGTTGAACACGTTCACGCCAGGCTGATTTTTCCTGAACTTGTGCTTCATGATCTTGCCTCCGACTTTTATGTAGCCGACGAGAGCATCATCCAAAACTCTCATGATATACTTGTAATCTTTTTTGTTCACACTCCCCGAGTCTAAATACACGGCATGCGAGTGTTGCGGTGAAAAGCAGATGAGCACGCAGTCTTGATCCTCACTGCATAATTAAAACAATCCAAAAGGAATGTTGGAAGAGGACAATGGAAAGCTAAGAAAGCATATATGCTACGGAGGCGAGCGAATGACTTACTTGGGAGAGTAGGTCATAAGAAATGAATCTTTGTCGGCGTTCCGTAGCATGAAGTCTGTGATGTACCCCGCCGCGAGAGCCGCGTCCCCGTCGTCCATCAAGATGCTTTCACGCATGTAGAAGGGGTCCAATATCGCGACGCTCGGGGTCTTATCTCTCCTGATACTCATAGAAAGGCTGAGCGAGAACAGACGGATAAGGCTATGGTCCAGCCGCTTGAGATGGTACAAATTGAAGATCTCCGAAAACCGTAGGATTATCATATCCGCGGGGATAGTGTTGATGAAGCCCTTGTTGAGTGGCACCTTGGCCATGAAAACCGGGTACGAGGGATTCTCTTCTCGAAGAAGAATCTTCTCTAATGCCATAATACTATGATGCACACTCTGCATATCCGAAGTTGCAAGGCCCAGCATGTCCTTAGGTAGCATCGCCCTACCAGCCACATGGATTTCAAACGAGAGATCCTTGGGTCTTGGTGGCCCGTCCTGAGCCCGTATCGGCATCGAAGGTTGGCTACTAGAAGTGATGCTCTTCTTTCTTTTCCGTCCCTTCTTCTTTTCTGATTTTGAGCAGTCACCGGCCTTTATCTGCTCAGTGGCCGCCTTATGGAGTGTGGACGGGCTGAGAATAGATCTTGTGGCATCTGCTTGAGGCTCGGTGAAGGCGCAAGTTGCTGGAGAGATGTCCTGAGAAGCAGCGAAGAGACGCGTGGAGCAAGCAGGCTTCGCCGCAGGATCAGCTGGACCGCGAGCTTCCTCGTCATGCTGAGAGGCTCCTTCAGCAGGAGGCATGAATAAGTCATCAGCATCATACAAAGTATTGATGAACTGGTCGGCGCTGATATCATCATCAAGATCATCGTCTTCTTGTTGTGCTCCAATGGTATCATGTGGAGCCGACACGATGACTAGCGGTGTTGTCCTAGGTGTGGTGCCCCTTTCCCCCGTCATTAAACGCATTTGGCTCTTCGGCCATAGGCATATTTGGTTGAAACAGTCACTGAGGACTGCCGGCTCATCCTCATCGTATCCGGGGGGTTGAATGGGAGGTTCAACTCTCTCGTAGCCCGAAATCATGAGAGATATTTGAACCCTATGCATCTCCGGTGCCATCGGCATATTGTGCATGATTCGATTTTGTGGTTGAATGATTTTAGCTTTGGCAACATCCTTCAACTCGCCGTCCACGACTTGCCCTTCTTTGTCGTGGTTGAATAATTTAGGCCCGGGACGCCTTCACTTTTCCTCTTGAACGGGAGGAGACCTTTCTTCGGTAGGGTTGTGGTGTATGTATCCTGAGCGGCGTAGTCATCCTCCATTTTCGAGTCGCCGTACTTGTCAAAGTCTTGCTCGTTGGTGACTCCATCCATTCCGATGATGTTTCTTTTGCCTCTCCTCACTACAACGCGGCTCGGCTTTGATGGGTCGGTAATGAAGAAGCATTGGTCCACTTGGCTAGCCAGTACCCATGGCTCATTTTTCGCGGTGACGTTTGCGCCCGTAGACTTGGATTTGGCTTCGGGTATAACCATGGTGGTGAAGTACCGGTCTTCTTTTACGACGCTCTTGGCCCATCTCACACGGAACATCGACACTTTCTCTCCACAGTAGTCGAGCTCCCATATGTCCTCGATCCTTCCATAGAATCTTTCCTTGACGTCATCGGTGTAGAATATCCCCGTTACCCCTGAGTTCTGGTAATCGCAGTTATTGTCCTTTTCCTCCGTGTAAAATGTGTAGCCGTTGATATCATACGCTTGATAGGTCATCAGGTTGCGTGTGGCACCCTGTGACAAGGTGAATATCATCTTTTCGTCCTCGGAACCGTTCCTTCGCGGGGGATTAGCACGAAGCTCGTCCCTGAACCAAGTCATGAACCCGGAGTTGTGCTCTTTGATTAGCCGTGGATCTCGGTCCGTTATCTGCAGGCCCTGGTCACTGTACTTCTTCCTGATTAAATCCTTGTGCTTTACTATCCAAGGATCGACCAGCTGGATGTGTTGTAGCGCGACTAGGCTTGCTCTTTGAAAGTCGATGTCTCGACCGTCAAAGTTGACATGCATTGTGCGGCTTCCCTCGTGGTGACCATACCCATCGGTCCTGCCAAAGTGCTTGTTGACGGCCAGACCAACAGGGTTCTCGGTGTTGAGATAATTCGTGCAAAAAGAGATGCACTCTTCGGTTAGAAAGCCCTTCGCTATGCTTGCATCTGGACGGGACCTGTTACGAACGTATTTTTTGATGTGCCCATTCATCCTTTCGAACGGCATCATGCTGCGCAGAAACGCAGGCCCGAGTTGGACGATATCCTCCACGACGTGGATCAGCAGATGCACCATAATGTCGAAGAACGCGGGCGGGAAATAGATCTCAAGCTCGCATAGTATGAGCACGATCTCCTCCTGTAGCCTTTTGAGTTGCGTAGCGCAAATCGACTTCCGGGAGATGACGTCAAAAAAGTTGCAAAGGCCAAACAACGTTTTACGGACGTGCTCGTCCATTATCCCTCGCATCGCAACCGGGAGAATCTGCGTCATCAGCACGAAACAGTCGTGAGATTTCATCCCGCTGAAACGCTGCTTCGCCTCGTCTAGGTATCTTCTTATCTTCCCCGCGTAGCCGTTCGGAAATTTTACTCCTATGAGGCAGTGGATAAACCGCTTGATCTCCTCCTCGCATAGAGTGAAGCATGCCGGGGGGCAGTGATCAATACCGGTCTTCTTCTTGGTCGTCCTTTTTCGTTTGCGAGAGTTTTGCGTTTCCGTATCCTCTTCCTCCTCCGGCTCATCATCGTCGTCACTAGGGGGGTGAAGTTCCCTCCTGATGCCCATAAATTTCAAGTCATTCCTTGCTTTTGGCCCGTCCTTGGTCTTCTCCGGCATGTTGAGCAGCGTGCCAAACAAGCTCTCGCACACGTTCTTTGTGATATGCATTAGATCAAGGCTATGAGGACTGCGGAGTAGACTCCAGTATTGCAAATCCCAGAAAACAGACCTCGCTTTCCATACCCTCATCAACGGCTGAGTCTTCTTTTTTTTCTTTCCCGGCGCGGGGCACTCTTTCCAAGTTTTCAGCAAGTTGTCGATTTCTTTGCCGCTCCTTCGAGCTGGGGGTGCTCGGAGCTCCTCGCTTCCATCGAACAGATGTCCCTGTTTTCTCCACGCGTGTTTCTTGGGAAGCCACCTCCGAGACCCTTGGAACACGGTTTTTGAAGATCCAGGATCTTTTGGTAGCTGGTGGTACGTTGTATTATCCATGCACCTAACGCATGCACAGAATCCTTGGACCACCTGCCCTGAGAAATATCCGTATCCGAGATAGTCGTGCACCGTCGTGATCACCGCGGCTTTCATTGGGAAATATTCTTTTGCCGCGGCGTCCCACGTATTGACTCCGTCTTTCCATAACGTTTCTAGCTCCTCTTTCAACAGCTGCAGATATAGATTGAGGTCCGTACCTGGTTGTTTCGGCCCTTGAACTAGCATACACATTGTTATGTACTTTTTCTTCATGCACTTCCAGGGGGGAAGGTTGTATATGCATACAAACACGGGCCAGGTACTGTGTGTGCTGCTCTGGCCGCCAAACGGATTGACTCCATCGGCGCTCACACCAATCCTGAGGTTCCTTGGTTCTTTCCCAAAATCTGGGTATTCGAGGTCCAACGCGGTCCATTGGCTACCATCTGAAGGGTGCCTCAGCATGTCCTCCTTTTCCGGATCCGGGTTCGGGTCAACCTCTTTTAGCTTCTTTCTATCCGCGTGCCAGGTCATGAGCTTTGCTTCCTCGGGATCTACGAAATACCTCTGCAGACGAGGAGTGATCGGAAAGTACCATACCACTTTTCTAGGAACTTTCTTCCCTCTCTTGTATCGACTAACACCGCACACCGAACATGTGGTTTTATCTTCGTCCTCACCCCGATAGATCATGCAATCATTTATGCAGACGTGGTATTTAACGTGCGGAAGATCGAGAGGGCAAAGGACTTTCTTGGCCTCAGCGATACTAGTTGGGCACGTGTTGCCCTTCGGAAGACGATCGTGCCAGAATGCCATGTTATCATCGAAGCTTTCGTCGGTCCATTTGTGTTTTGCCTTCATCTCCATAGCCCCAAGTGTTACATTCAAGCGGGTATCCTCGTCGTTGCATCCTTCGTACAACTTCGTAATCGCGTCTTTCTCGAGTTGCGCCATCTTGGCTTTCTCTCTAGCTGCACCTCTTGCGTTCAACGCCTCTTTGACAAGCAGCTCTTGAACATGAGGGTCCCGCACCCAGCTTGAATCATCATGTCCGACATCTTGATCTTCATGTCTGGCATCTTGATCTACATGATCCGCTTCGGCATCTTCTTCATGATCATGTACGGGATGCTCTTCGTCATCTCGTCCGCCGCTGTTTTCTGGTTGCCCTTCCTCATTTACTGGCGCCCCACCATTGACGTCCTCCTCCTCACCAGCTTCATCACTTATCCATCGTGTGTAGCCATCCATCAAACCATTACGCTTCAGGTGTCTTTGCAATATTCCGGAATCAGGCTCGGTCACGCACTGCAGTTTGCATCTCCGACACGGACATCTTATATCCGACCTATTATTCCTTAGCATGTCGTTTGTCGCACATTGCATCCACCTAGCCACGGTGATATCGCTCAGCATCTCGCGGACCATGGTCGATCACCTGCGTGCACGGAGAGAGCAACACAATTATATATCACAGTCGTCGCCGGAAAAATTCGGCATGACCTTCCCTAATAATGCATGGGAGCATGCAGAGAGTGCGCTAGAAATTTGCCAAAACAGAAATGAATCGACATTTCGGAAAAACATTTTCCACTCAAGATACACATATACATCAAACCACCATAAGCTTCACACATACATCAAACCACCACAAGCTTCACATATACATCAAACCCAAGATTCACATATACAACAAACCCCAAGCTAATAAAGGCAAGTATATGGGTCATAAATGGAACAAAAGAGTTTGGGAGGAGGTCCACTTACTTCAATATGAAACAAAATAGATGTAATGCCAAGTATCGATGGATAAATGGAAGAAATGAGGTGGGGAGGAGGAGAAAACCGAATAGATCTAGGGTGAGAAGAGTGGATCTAGTTTGAGAATTGTGTGGAGTGAATGAGAGGTTGTAGGTGGGGTGGAGTAGAGAAGGGAAGCTCTAGGCATTTAGTGGCGCATATAGGAAGTCAGTGGTGGCGCATCTGTGCAATGCGCCACCCCTAAGCTCTTATGGGTGGCGCATTACCACAATGCGCCACCCCTAAGGACCTTATGGGTGGCGCATATACAGAATGCGCAACCCCTAAGCTATTAGGGGTGGCGCATTCTGTATGTGCGCCACCTATAAGGTCCTTAGGGGTGGCGCATACTGCTAGATGCGCCACGTATAAGATCATCCAGGCTGGCCCACTCTTAGGGGTGGCGCACTGGAATATAATGCGCCACCCATAAGGTCTTATGGGTGGCGCATTATTTTCCAGTGCGCCACCCATAACAGGTGGTGGCGCATCGCTTTCCATATATAGCTATTTCCCTAGTAGTGAAGGGGGCCCATCCCCCCTATGGCCGGCGCACTCCCCCCCTTGGGAGTTTAGTCCCACATGGGGGAGGGGAGGAGGATCACACCCCTCCTTGGCCTATATAAGGATGGGTAGCCCCCCCTTTTTCCAACACACCAATATCTCCTTCTTCCTCCTTCTCCTTCCCGGAAGTGGACTCCCCTTGTTTGGAGTCTGCACCTGGATTGGAGTTCTCCACCATAAGGCAGGCCGTCGTTCTGTCGGAGTCAGGATCCGCAGCCGTCTTTCTTCCGCTGCTAGCCTGGTTCGGGGCCCGGGAGGAACATCGATTGTACCGTACGTGTATAATCTATTCGAGACACTACACCTGTAGTGCTACTTCGTCGCTGGAGGTTTACCGGGAGTCATCCTCGCCGTTGGTGGTCTACTACACGACAGGGAGGTCGTAGTTCTGAGTCGAAGCCAACCACGTTCGCAAGAACGTTTCCCTCTTTCGGTCTTCAAAGGTATGAACGCCGATTCCCTCTGTTACTTTACATCGCCATAGCATATATCTTGGGTTCGGGTACCGTAGGTATGAAAAAATTGTGTTTTTTTCCCCGTATCCCAGCAGTGGTATCAGAGCTAGCTATGCGTAGATGTATTGTATGGGTAGAACACATCTAGGATGTGGGCATCGAATCTTCGTTTGTTACCCTCCCACGTGTACTCATTTAGCGTTGCGGCAATGTTTGATGAAGCGGCCCCCGACCGACCTTACGCGTTTACGCGAGACTAGTTCCATGCTTGACATATGGCTTGTACCATATAAAGTGGCTGGGGGGTGTCTGTCTCTCTGCATTAGCGATCCGAAGATGTTTGCAACGGAGGGCCCTGACAAGTGTGTAATAGATACGATTGGGGATCGGTGTTGTGGCATGTTTTCGCAGGATAGAAATCGGTTCTCTCTATCGAAACCCCTAGCAGCCACGTAAAACTTGCACAAGCTAAAGTAGATAGGCGTTTTAACTTTTCTTTGCATGAAGGGGTATCATAGGTTGTATGATTTACAGTTTTACTTCCTGTTTTATGCTAGTATGCTAGAACCATCTCTCGAAACAGGATCATCTCTCGCTAAAACCAACATAGTGTCCTTACCCTAGTGAGCACCACCTGGAAAGTTCTACATTATGGAGGCATCACGTGTCACATGGATGTCAAACATTTTTTTCGTTCACAAGAGGTGGGTGTAGCAAGGCTAGCATGCCCAGAAGCATGGCCTTGTATGACACAGCAAAAAATCACATAGGGTGTGATGGCGAGCCTGGCATGTGCAGACATGGCCTCGGGACACAAGAGACTGAAAGGTCGAGCATGAGTCACATGGATGATGTGATTGGCATGATGGCCTACCTTGAACAACATACTGATGGTCGTGTCACACGGGGGAGGTATGGTGTTCTAGGATCGTGTAATCACTTAGAAAAATTGAGAGATGTTTTCCTAAGTGGGAGTTTTAGAATTAATTGTAATTGAACTCCACATTATGAACAAAAGTCTAAATATGTATCTTTGTGAATCAACCTTGTAGATGACAGCACCACGCCCCTCGTTCAACTTAGGATCATTCCTAGAGAAAGATAAACTGAAAACTAATGGGTCAAACTTCACCTCCTGGTTCCGCACCCTGAGGATTCTCCTCGTTCCCCTCAAAATGTCCTATGTACTTGAGACTGCATTAGGAGATGCACCAGCAACTACCGCTACTCCGGCTGAGAAGAAAGTCTATCTCATTAAGTCGGATGATTCCTCCCTTGTCAAGAAGGGTATGCTCCATGCCATTGAGGCTGAACTGAAGAAATGGTTCGAGAGCTTCAGTGCTTATGAGATAATCACTGACCTCAAGACCGTCTTTGCACCTCAAGCCAAGGTTGAGATAAATGAAGTTTGTGAAGCTTTCTTCTCTGCAAAGATGGAAGAGCACACCAGCATGACTGAGCACGTAGTCAAAATGTCTGACTACGTTCAACGCCTAAATGATCTAGAATTTAAGATTCCAGATGAAGTGGCAATTGATAGGGTGTTGCGGTCGCTACCCCCTAGCTATGAGAGTTTTGTGTTGATGTACAACATGCAAGGAATGGTTGAGACCCTTTCTGAATTGTTCACAATACTCAAAATTGCTGAGATGGAAATCAAGAAGGAGCACAGCTGCACCAAGTACCTAGAAGATAAGAAGGCCGGCAAGGTTGCCGGAAGAGACATGGATATATGTGATATACATGTTATTGATTTTTTCCTGACAAGTGCTCGGAGCAACGTCTGGATATTTGATACCGGATCAGTTGCTCACATCTGTAACTCCCAGGAGGGGATGCTGAATAAACGACTCTTGCGGAAGGATGAAGTGACGATGCGCGTTGGGAACGGTGCCAAGGTTGAAGTAATGTCAATTGGCACGCTTCGTCTTAGTCTCCCTTCGTGATTGATTCTTGTCTTGAATAATTGCTATTATGTACCTGCGTTGAGTATGAACATTGTGAGTGGCTCTTGCTTGATGCGAGACCAGTATTCTTTTAAATCTGAAACAACTGGTTGTTCGTTTTATAAGAATAATGTCTTCTATGTTCATGCACCGGTGCGTAATGGTTTATTCTTCATGGATCTCGAATATCATGACTCCCACATCAATAACATAGAGTCCAAAAGATTAAAGCCTAGTAACGAAGAACACATGACGATGTGGCATTGTCGACTTGGTCATATTGGTATAAAGCGCATGGAGGAACTCCATAAAGATGGACTTCTGGAGTCATTGGATTTTGGATCCCTTGACACATGTGAACCATGCCTAATGGGCAAAATGACAAGGACTCCATTCAATGGAACAATGGAGCGTGCGGTGGACTTATTAGGGATCATACATACTGATGTATGCGGACCAATGAATGTCACCGCACGCAATGGTTTTCGTTACTTCGTGACCTTCACGGATGACTTAAGTAGATACGGGTATATCTATTTAATGAAACACAAGTCTGAAACCTTTGAAAAGTTCAAGGAATTTCAGAGTGAGGTCGAGAATCAACTCAGGAAGAAAATCAAGCACCTTCGATCTGATCGAGGAGGCGAGTATTTAAGTCACGAGTTTGGCACTCATCTGAAGACTTGTGGTATTGTACCACAACTTACACCAGCTGGAACACCTCAGCGAAATGGTGTGTCCGAGCGACGTAATCGAACACTATTGGATAGTGTACGGTCAATGATGTCTCATACCGACTTACCTACATCATTCTGGGGGTATGCATTAGAAACTGCCGCTTACGTTCTTAATAGGGTACCGTCCAAATCCGTGAAGACAACACCGTTTGAAGAATGGTTTGTCAAGAAACCAATGTTGTCTTACCTGAAGATTTGGGGTTGTGAGGCTTATGTTAGGAAACTTCATCCTGACAAACTCGAATCTAAGGTGGAGAAATGCATCTTTGTAGGATATCCAAAGGAAACTGTTGGATACACCTTCTACAACCAATATGAGGGCAAAAAGTTTGTCGCTAAGTCTGGACACTTTCTTGAGAAAGAGTTTCTCTCGAAAGAATTGAGTGGGAGGAAAATAGACCTCGATGAAGTGACTGACCAATCACTCCAAATGGAAGAACCGGCAACATAAATTGTTCTGGAACCTTCTTCCACAGTGGGAGCTGAAGAGAATGGCCAGGAAGACATTCATAACGATCATGACATACATGATGATCATGATGAGAATGAAGAGGAACCTATTTTTCCCCGTAGGTCATCAAGAGTCCGTCAACCTACCGAGTTTTACGGACAGCTTGTGAATGCAATCTCGGCTGATGAGTCGGATGAACTTACGAGTTACAAAGAAGCAATGGAGGGACCCGAGTCCGAGAAATGGCTAGAAGCCATGAAATCCGAAATAGACTCCATGTACACCAACAAAGTTTGGACTTTGGTGGATATTCCCGAGGACCGCAAGGCCGTCGAGAATAAATGGATTTTCAAGAAAAAGACTGACGCAGACGGAAACATATCTGTCTACAGAGCTCGACTTGTCGTGAAGGGGTTCCGACAAATTCAAGGAGTTGACTACGAGGGGACATTCTCTCCTGTAGAGATGATCAAGTCTATTCGGATCCTACTAGCAATAGCTGCCTATCATGATTACGAGATATGGCAGATGGATGTGAAAACTGCGTTCCTTAATGGCAACATTGAGGAAGAGTTGTATATGATGCAACCAGAGGGGTTTATCGATCCAAGGAATGCTGGTAAGGTGTGCAAGCTTCAACGGTCCATCTATGGGTTGAAGCAAGCATCTCGGAGCTGGAATCTTTGATTTGATGAGGTCATTAAAGATTTTGGATTTGTCCAAAACATCGAAGAGTTCTGCATCTATAAGAAACTGAGTGGGAGCTCTGTAGCATTCCTTGTGGTATATGTAGATGACATATTACTGATAGGGAACGATAAGAAATTCTTAGAAGAAGTAAAGGAATATCTGAATGGAAAATTTTCCATGAAGGACCTGGGTGAAGCTGCGTACATATTAGGGATTAAGATCTATAGAGATAGACCTAATCGACTGTTGGCCTTGAGTCAGAACACTTATATTGACAAGATATTGAAAAGGTTCAGTATGGGTAACTCCAAGAGAGGCCTCTTGCCAGTTATAAAAGGTGTCAAATTAAGCGTGACTCAATGCCCAACCACGGCAAAAGAGAAGGAGGAGATGTCCTCAAATCCCTATGCCTCAGCCATAGGTTCTCTCATGTATGCTATGTTATGTACCAGACCGGATTTAGCGCTGGCCATTAGTATGACTAATCGCTACCAGAGTAATCCGGGAATGGCTCACTGGACAGCAGTAAAGAACATCCTTAAGTACTTGAGAAGAACCAAGGATCTCTTTCTCGTTTATGGAGGAGTTGATGAGGAGCTCACCGTAAAGGGTTACGTTGACGCAAGCCTCGGCTTAGATCTAGATGACTCGAAATCCCAGACGGGATATGTTTTCATGTTGAACGGTGGCGCAATTAGCTGGAGGAGCGGCAAACAGTCAGTCGTCGCCCAATCTACAATGGAGTCAGAGTATATTGCCGCTTGCGAAGCGTCAAACGAGGCGTTGTGGCTGAAGAAGTTCGTGATCGAGCTTGGCGTCTTTCCCAGCTGCACTGACCCCGTGGGAATCTTCTGCGATAACATGGGTGCCATTGCTAACGCGAAGGAGCCAAGAACTCACTCTACAGCCAAGAATATCCTCCGAAAGTACCATGTGACGCGAGACTACGTCAGGGATGGACACAGTAGGATTCACAAGATACATACGGATCTGAATGCAGCAGACCTGATGACTAAACCTCTTCCACAGGGCAAGTTTGAAGAACACCAAGAGACCATTGGTGTTAGATACATACCTGATGTAAACTAGTGTAATTTGTACTCTAGTGCAAGTGGGAGACTGTTGGATATGTGCCCTAGAGACAAATTAATAAAGATATTTGTCACATATCCGTTTTGTTCATAATAAGTTTTATACTGTGCTATAACTGTATTACTTGGAAATACTAATACAGGTGTAGTATAAAACATGGTCCGTAGTTTAACTCGGGTAAACTATCTCATTGGGCAATTGATTGATCAAGCTTTCCTGATCATGGCGACACTTAAGTCCATTGACAATGAGGTCATATCGTTAAGGGGAATGATGTGATGGAAATACACCCACCTAAAGTATTGCAATGTGATCGAGTCACATAGTTCAGCTTTCCAACGACTTTGTAACATTTGGCTTAGTCCTTAGACCGTAATGATCATACGTAATTGTCATCTATGAGGAGAATTTGATTTGTATCCCACCACCTGAATGAAATATGCTGGCTATAACGGTGCACTTTGGGTATTCCGAAATAGATGGTTGATGAGTATGTTAATAGATCAGAGCGGGATTTGTCAGTCCTTGTGACAGGACAGGTACTTTGGGCCCACTCGGTGATATTGCATCAATAGCTTGCAAGCAAGTGACTAGGTCACAAGAGATGCAATGATCATGGACGAGTAAACTTGTTTGTTGTGAACGAGATGTGAACACAGTATGTAGGATACCGACGATCAAACCTCGGACAAACAAAGTACGGCAGCACAAAGGGATTACGTCGTATCGTTAACGGTTTCCAAAAGCGATCGAAGTTCATTCGATGGAAGCGCAGGGGCTGTCAAGGATTATAACCAGGTCCAACTGACTAGTCATTGGTCAATGAGAAGAGTCTCGACCATGTCTGCTTTTTCCTGGACCGTTAGGGTGTTAAACTTAAGGGCAATCGATGCATAGGACAGTTACGGGATCAATCGGTGAAATAGGAGAAATCACCGGAATAGTTCCGGAAGAGGACGGAATTGTTTCCGGACATTTTGAATAGTTCAAAATAAAGTTTAATTGTTTTAATAATGTTTTATTATTTAATTATCTGAATTAAATATTTAAAACATATTAAATAAATTTAAAAAATGGGAAAAGGCTAAATGGGCCCATGGGGCCCATTAAGGGAGGAGGGGGTCTCCCCCCTTGGGCTTGGCGCCAAGGGTGGGGCCCATCCCCCCTATGGCCGGCGCACTCCCCCCCTTGGGAGTTTAGTCCCACATGGGGGAGGGGAGGAGGATCACACCCCCCTTGGCCTATATAAGGAGGGGTAGCCCCCCTTTTTCCAACACACCAATATGTCCTTCTTCCTCCTTCTCCTTCCCGGAAGTGGACTCCCCTTGTTTGGAGTCTGCACCTGGATTGGAGTTATCCACCATAAGGCAGGCCGTCGTTCTGCCGGAGTCGGGATCCGTAGCCGTCTTTCTTCCGCTGCTCGCCTGGTTCGGGGCCCGGGAGGAACATCGATTGTACCGTACGTGTATAATCTCTTCGAGGCACTACACCTGTGGTGCTACTTCGTCGCTGGAGGTTTACCGGTAGTCATTCTCGCCGGTGGTGGTCTTCTACACGACAGGGAGGTCGTAGTTCTGAGTCTACGCCAACCACGTTCGCAAGAACGTTTCCCTCTTTCGGTCTTCAAAGGTATGAACACCGATTCCCTCCGTTACTTTACATCGCCACAACATAGATCTTGGGTTCGGGTACCGTAGGTATGAAAATTTTGTGTTTTCTGCCCCATATCCCAACAGATTCAACACGAGGGGAGCCAAAGAATATTTATAAGCTTTAACAGTTGAGTTTTTAATTCAACCGCACCTGAAATATACTTGCTTGCAACAAAATATTAATAGCAGTGGTGATATGAAAGTGATAGTGGCAACAGCGAAAGTAAAACAGCACAAATAAACAACTAGTAACCAGCAGGATTAAAACATTGTAGGCTAGGGAGATGGATAGTTGAGCGCTGCTTGGATGAGAGTGAACATGTAATAGATTCTAACAAGGGTCAAGTCACACAGAAAAGCAAGAATCATCTAGGCAAATATCAAACATTAGGCATGTATCCCATAGGTAGTTGTACGTGCTTGCAATAAGAACTTGCACAACATCTTTTGTCCTACATCCCGCTACGAACGGGGACAAAAGGAACTTATGGAGATTGAGGTGCTCCAGTCAAAGAGCACCGGAACAAAGTATTAACACTCAATGAATACATGAAATCCTCAAATTTAAGTCCATCCCCTTTGGTGTCCCGAGTTGTCACCTTTGGGATTGCCGGTTCCAGACCATAATAGGTGCATACAACTCATAGATAGGATCAAGAACACAAATAAACTCATGAAAACACAAGTGGTTCAGATCTGAAAACATGGCACTCGGCCCCAAAGTGACAAGCATTAAGAGCAACAAGTTGTAGCAAACATGATAAACACCAAAGTAGATGATAGGCAACATGCCCCCAACAATCTGACGAACTATTACATGATCTAACTCATCCAATCCCTACCACCCCCTTTGCCTACAGTAGGGAATTACTCACACATGAAAGGAGAAGTCATGGAGGGATGATGGAGTGGCGATGGTGATGACGATGGCAATGATCTCCCCTCACCGGAGGCCAAAACAGCTTCCAGATTAGCCCTCCCGGAGAAGAACAAAGGGTGGCGGCGGCTCTACGACGGAAACTGGGAAAACGACTTCTGTTCTGGGGTTTCCTTGCGACGAGAATAAATAGGGGTCTTGGTAGGGAACCAGAGGGGGGAGGACCCACCCAGGCAGCCTCCCGGCGCGACCAGGGGTGGGGTCGTGCCAGCAGGGCGCCCGGCCCCACCTGGCTGCCCTCTGGCCCCCCTTCTGGCTCAGGGTCCTTCCGGGTGCGTGTATTTTCTGTGATTTTTCCTAGAATTTTCCGAGACACCTAAAAATCCATATTCCTGCACATAAGAAAACCATACACGCAGCTCTGCTGAAAACAGCGCCAGTTCGGGTTAGTTTAGTTCAAATCATGCAAGAATGAGGCCAAAACAATAGCGAAAGTGTTTGGAAAAGTAGATACGTTTGATACGTGTCACCGGCGGGCACCGGTACAATACTAGTGAGATGCCTCACTGGAAAGTGGGGCCGGGCCATGTTATAACTGGGAACTAATCCCTTGTTTAAGTTAAACCTATCCCTAACCCCCAATGACATGTGGACCCTGCCCCCCTATTTAATCTGTGATTAAATAGATGGGAACCCCTTTGCGTCATTGACAGTTGGAACCCAGGCCTTTAACTAATTCCCTGCTTAATTAAAATGACTATTAAAACCTGAGAGTATGACATGTGGGTCCAGTGCACAGTTTAAAAAAGAAAGAATTATTTTAATTTTCCAAAGGCTGACATGTGGGACCCATTTGTCAGTTGACCAGTCAAAGGCCCAGCCTATGACACGTGGGTCCCCTCTGTCAGTGTTTACCTGGTCAAAGTTACTATTCTGGATAATGTTGATTTAAATAATAAAATTTTATAGATAGTGCTATAAATTGATTTAAACTATAGAAATTAATATCTTTTAAACTGTAGGTCCGATGGAAAAACTTTATACATGAAAGTTGATCAGAAGAATACAACAAATACGAATACGCTACCCATATATCAACCCCCCCTCTAGCATACCGAAACCGAGACATTCTACCTCCGGAATGCATATCCGATAAATACCCGGATCCGGTAAATCATCCCCGGATGATTTACCGCTCTGAGCAATACACCTTGTACTGCGTTAGAACACCGCCAACACCGCATTTGCCATGTCTTGTATCTGTAATGCTATTATTGCCGTGTATTTATTGTTTCTTCCCCCCTTCTTATTGTCCGGTAGACCCGGCGACCGCTGTCGACGCCCCTCTGATCGACTACGTCGACGACTGTACCCCTACTGTCGAGCTTTCAGGCAAGCAGAGCCGTTCTCCTTCCCCAGATATCGCCTATCTTTTCCATACATTTATTACAATAGGCATTGTTGCTGCTGCTGTTACGTTAATTCCTATTCAATTCCATATCCTGTTATTGTCGCCCCTTGATGTACCTTCCTTTATCCTATGTTGCCTATTAAATATATACATTACTCAGCAGTTAGCCCTGTGCATTGTTAGTCAACTAGGATTTGATAGCGGGTCGTGATCACTCTGGGGTGTGAACGCGGAACACAAAATATTTAAATTGCTGCAACATGTATTGTACAGAGCAGACGCCCAAGGGAACCTACAACGGCGAGAATCTCTCGAGTCGCTTCAAGTTTGACTTACGAGTGGATGGACTCGTATTTCACTCTCGTCGCCGGCTCGGTAGCGTAGCATCATCGGGGTGATACGAGGATATTCCTCTTTAGTTCATTCCCGCTGATGTCTCTGTCGAACCACTTCAAGTGTACCATCAAGGGTGATTCTTCCTAGTTTCACTTGATGGTAGGCACCCGAATCTACTGGTGTACTTAAAGGTAAGTAGTCGGGTGACCCAACGGTGCCCGCTAGAGGTATTGTATCGGGATGGCAGGACAGGCGGATACCATCGTGGGCCTGGTCCTTGCTCGTTGGCCTAGAGATACCAAACCACGAAAGTGTAGCTCCTCTAGGAGCACACACGAGACAACGTAAGGAGACGGTTCACCTTGTTGGTAACCGCGTCCTTTGACGGAACGACAGGGCCGACCCCGATGCACTAGTGGCCCTGGCTGTTGTTCGTTGTCTGTTGTGTGAATTAGTCGGACAACGATAACGGTTGTTGCTTGCGCGAGGTGATGATAGTGATTTCTCGCCCTTCGTTGGTAAACCCCAAGAGGAAGGCGTGATGTAGCACAGCAGAAAATTTCCCTCAGGAAAGATACCAAGGTTTGTCTCCAGTAGGACTCCGGAGATGATAAGTAGGTGTCAGCGGCGCAACTGACGCGGACCTGCACACAGACACAAATAACTTTGTTCCCAACGAAGTTCAGAGAGGTTGTCAATCTCTCCGGTCTTGTTTTTCACAAAGGATCAAACACAAGGGATAATGATAGCAGCTGAAAGTAAAAAAAACAGAAAAGTAAATGAGTGTGGAAACATTAATGAGGATATGGACCGGGATACGTGATGTTCACTAGTGATGTCTCTCTCCAAAAAGACGATAAAATTGCTATGCGAGGTGAACAAATTCCAGAAGGGCAATTGACAGGATTATAAACACACCGCAATGCTAACTATGCTAAAAAAGAAAGGAAGAGGCTCAAAAGCATGGGCGGAACGCCAAAATAAGTAGACCGAAATCCAACTGCATCTAGTACTAATCATCCACCTTGAGATATCTATCCAGAACATCTCGCTGGTATTAAGTTGCGAGCCCCACCCAAAGTGTAAACCCAAAGCAACAGACAACTGCATTAAAAAACACTTTGCGTAAAGTAAACAATCCTTGTAACCGCGGTTACAAGCACCGTTGTTTTCCCCCTTGTGGCAACAGCACATCCCCTAGACTCATGTTTCTGTCACTCAAGCGTGTCATCAGTGGGCATGAACCCACAATCGAGCATAACGTTCCCTCTTGGGGTTACTACCTACTACTTAGCCAAAGCAATAAACAGCAACGGAGAACATGAAAGAATTACTTAATAACAAAAATATACAAGATAAGAACCAAAATATTACTCTATCACAATCTGAACATAATCTCATAATCCATCAGATCCCATCAAACTCAGCATAGCAACAGCAGAAAGATTACAAAAGTTCCTCGATCATGTAGGGCAGCTCACGAGGTCTAAACCATGAAGAACAAAGAGGGGAGGAGAACATCACATAGCTACTGATCACGGACCCATGGTCCAAAAGAAACTACTCACAGCACATCCGGGAAGCATCCATGGTGGAGAGGAGACTCCCGGAGGTCGGCCCTCCCTGCGGCAGGGTGCCGGAAAGAGGTCTGCTAGTGCTCCCGATCTCGGAAGCGCGGCGGCAGCGGAACATAGGCGAGATCGCGAAAAAGGGTTCTTCTCCTGAGGGTTTCTCGTCACGGAGAATATATAGGCGAAGGGGGCAGCCAGGGGGCCACCAGTGGTCCAGGCGCCCCCCTGGCGCGGCCAGCCCCTAGGGCGCGCCACCAGTGCGCCTGGGCCCCTAGTGGTGGCCCTCTGGCCCCACTCAGGTCCTTCCGGAAGGTTCTTCTGCGCTGAATTTTTGGAGCACTTTTTATATGGGGGGAAACTGAAATAGAAAAACAGCAGAAAACAGGAACTGGCACTGTGGTGCACTGAGTTAATAGGTTAGTCCAAATATGATCAAAAGTGTATGAAAGTGTATCTAGATCATAGCAATATCACACAAAACATGCATGGAGCAAGCAGAAATTATAGATACGTTTTGGACGTATCAACATCCCCAAGCTTAATTCCTGCTCGTCCTCGAGTAGGTAAATGGTAACAGCATAATTTCTGTGGTGACATGCTAGCAACCATATAAGAACTTTAAAAAGTAAAGCAATCAAGGGTAGAGATTCAATTCAAGTCATAACATGCAAGAGTCTATATTAGCATTGAAACAAGTAACAAAAGAACATTAGGTGCAAGAGCTCTCGCTGTCCGTGACTCGAATGTCTCCAAATGGTGTTTGCGTGCAAGAAGGGGGATAGGGAATACGAGAAAAATATTTATTTGTTGAGAACTCAATCTACTAAAGTTTCACACTTGGTCTTTTTCAGGAATCTTATCTTGACTCGTCCCCAGACCACTAGCCAGGTACAAGTCAATTTGATCCACACTTTTTTCAATATTTTGAGTGCTCATGCAATGGATGAGCGTAAGCACGAGAGTTGACACTTAGGATGGCAAAGAGAGAAGTACGGAGGAGGAGGAAGACAAAAAAGGAAAAGAAAGGCTCACATCAATGAGGACAATCATAGGCAAGAGATGCCAAATGATAGGTATGATGTGAGGAGTAGGGATTGCCATGCAACGGATGCACATATGAGCTAGGAAGCTCTCCAATGAAACTAGTGGGGGTCCATCTAACTTGCTCGCTCATGAAGACCTAGAGCTCGTTTAAGGAGGCTCATCCTTGGAATATGCAAGCCAAGTTCTATAGTGTGAAGGTCCCCACATAGCTATAAGCATAATGATCATCTCTATGGAGTACAAGGATATAAAGGGAGTACTAGTGTGGATCTCTCAAAAGAATAGTAGTGTTGCCCCTTTCTCTCTTTTTTTCTTTTTTTCTTTTTTTCTTTTTCTATTTTTTATATTTTTTGTGGCCTCAATGGCTCTTTCTATCTAACTCTCATTTGTCCTCTTTGGGATCTTTTATTGTGTCCACTTTGGGATCTTTTCCTCACTTAAGGGCAACACTCTATTTTACAAGAAGGTATAGGAAATCTTTCACACTTTACAAGGTACTCAAAATCATAAAGAAGATGTAGCTATCATGATGTATGCAATGTATGCGTCTGCCAGTGTAGCAGGAACATGTATGACATGAAGATCAAGTCATGAAGAGGTGGAAGTTGCATGGCAATATATCTCGGAAAGGCTATGGAAATGCCTTGATAGGTAGGTATGGTGGCTGTTTTGAGGAAAGATATAAGGAGGCTTATGATGACAGAGCGTATCATGCCAAGGGTTTGGATGTATGTAACGACCCGGTCCCAAAAGGAACCAAGCCTACTGTGCTTCTGTGCTATCCCTGGATCAGTATGCTAGCACACACAGTACTCGATGAAATACCATGAATCACATGTCAAAAAGTAACGTAAATACATGGTATTTATTACCTTATAGCCTTTGGGCTAGAATACACCGCGGAAATAAACAATACATAAGTGGAGTACCATCAACACCAACGGCAAAGTTGAGTGTAGACATCGTAACCCTACATCGCATCACTTACTCGTCGTATACAATCCTGCAACACCGAAGGTAACAGCCCAAAATGGGTCAGTACTTTGAATGTACGGCAAGTTACTCCCAAAAAAATATATAACAGACCTATCTTCTACATGCAATTTTGGCTGGTGGAAAAGCTCTAAGAGTTTCAGTTTGCATAAAGCTGATTTTGTCCTACTCAAATATTATCATAACAGTACTACAAAGCTCATAATATGATTGAATTGGTTTCTCCAAGTCAATCTATTCCCAAAGTTGATTAAACCCGATTGATTAATTAAATAAGATGAGATCCGTCAACATTCCCACTTCTAGATGCTCAAAGTTGTCCGTAACCGGGGACACGGCTAATCATGATCAGTTTGTACACTCTGCAGAGGTTTGTGCACTATTCCCCACAAGACTCGACCACCTCCTTTTTTAGTTCGTCACACTACATGTTGTATGAGAACCGGAGGGTCGAGACATGGTCTTTTAGAAGAGTTTCCCTCACTCTGGCGGTGCCCATCCCACCTACTCATAACTACGTTCGTAGCACCACCTAGTAAGAGTCACTACAACTAATCAACCAAGCCAGAGCCCATAATAGCTTGTGGCTGCACACGTAAGCTTCTAGTTATGAAAAATATGATTGATCCCTTTAAGCCTGGGTGGCATTCCGCAGTGATTACTGGCCATCTCCAGGTCACTCAGGCAAATCCACTGGTTCCTCCAGGGTGCCCCCAACCATTCCACCCAGGTGGTTCATTATGATTATCTTGGTCTTGTTTACTACTTAGTCACTCATACCTCATAATGGATCACTTCCCAATCCACGTCTACTTAGCAAAGCAGTATAATTCTACACGGTGGCGACAATGATATAAGGTTCAGACCTACCTCAATGAACTACTGGGTGTAATAGCATAGCATAATATATAATCCTATCAATGCATAATATTTAAGTTGGACTACAATGCATATAAAAAATATAGGTAATACTGGAGCATGATCAAAAGAGTAACTTGCCTGGATCCTGACGATGAAATATTCTACTCGTAGTCATCTCTCCATCTCGTTACAATATATCTAACGGTAAAAGAGAAACACTTCAACACACAACTCAACCCAAAGTGAAGATCCAAATAAGATACAATTACAACATAAATATTTAGTTATTACTATTAATAAACTAATTACTATGGCATGGATAGGTTGAGATAGGATCAAGTTGGATTGGATGGAAATATGATGGAAATCATATATCCGAGGATTGTAAAATCAATTGGATGGAGAGTATGTCAAACTCAGTTGGTTTTTCCATATGCATATTTGAATAGGAAATCGATTCTTGGATTGGATTCAAAAAGATCTGATAGAAATCGTGATGATCTTGTTGAGAAGATTGAATTTTTGTAGCCAAATTTATATAAAAAAGAGATATAACTAAATAGTGTATTTATATGATGGAAAGAATGTGACAATTGTCCAAACAGAAAGATTTGATTTTAAGGATCAAATTTGATGAAGAAAATATTCCAAATAAATTATAGAATAAGATGTATATCAAATATACTCAAATTATAAAAATAAATTTGAGTTAAATTTCGAATTATCAAAAGTGGAATATTACTGGAAAATAATAAACTACATTTTCCAAGAAATCCGGGGATATAAAATTTATCGAAATCCGACTTACGGGCTAGAAGATATGAATTTTTGAAGTTTATATATTTTTGCTAAAATGAATTACGGGATTAATAAAAAGGATGCAAAATGGCGAGTTCTGATAGGTCTGTACCCATTCGATTTTTACAAAATAAAATGATGAAAAAAGAGGGGAGAAAGGCTCACCGGAGATCTCGCCGGAATTTTGGAAAAAGGTCGCGGGCGTCAATAAACAGCCGAACGGGATAGAGGATGATTTGGGCGACTCGATGGACAAGGTTATAGCTCTAGGTTCGCCCTCGGATAGCGAAGAAGTTCCACCGGAGTAGAGAAGAACGCATGAAGAGCACAATGACATGGACGGCGTGCTCCGGCCTTTCATGGCGACAAAAATCTTCACCGGAAGTGTGGATGCATCTTTACTCCGACGAGAAATTGTGCACGAAGGAGAGGGCTTTGGAGAGGGACTTTATGCGTGGGGATGTGTGGTTCAAAGGGGTCCTAGGGGCGGTATTTATAGGGTCATGGGAGGTCCATAGAAGGAGAGTGGGTGAGGTTTTGGAATGGAGTTAATGGCATTCATGGAGAAATAATGAACATTAAAAGCGAGGTTTTGGAAATAGATTTAATGGCATTTATGGAGAAATAATGGGCATTAAAAGCGAGGTTTTGGAAATGAATTTAATGGCATTCATGGAGAAAATTATGGACAATTAAAAGCATTAAAACGCGTGTTTGTTTCCATGAATGGATTCCTCATGAACTTGTCCACAATTTTTGTGTAGGTTCTCAAGTGAATCGGTCAAAAGAGTAGATGGGAGGAAAGGAGGAAGAGCTTCAGTTGTCATGGCCATTTTCTTCTGTGTTCACGTACACATGAACGAACGAGAGGAAGAATACAGCTCGCTCGGGCTATGGGCCTTAGTGGATATTTGTCCCAAGATAAAGAAAAAGGAAAGAGAGATAGGGGAAAATTAGATAGATGACCTCAGTCCAATTGACTTAGGAATCCTCTTTTTATTATTTGGGTTAAACACTCTCAAATAAAATTGTATAGGCCGAATAAAACATAGAGAGTCTAGGAAAACTATATTTCCCTCTCAGAATACATTTTAGAAATAGATTTTTATAAAAAAAATTCATTAACGACATTATTAAAAAAATTCAATACTGTTTTTGGAGAAGTCATATTATCTCCTCTCATTTTGTTTATTAAATTATTGGAAATATTTAAATATCTCTTAAACGTCAATATCCAATAAACTCCAAAATAAGAATTTGAAAATGAGTATGGGACCACAATAAATTTAAGAAAGTCATTTTATTCTCACTCGAAAATATTTAATTGTGGTTCGTACCAAATTTCAAAAGGACAAAAGAAAGAAAATCATTCTTTGAAATTTTGAATAAAGTTCACAACCAAAATTTTCATTATTGGATAAATGATTATCTAATTTTATTAAATGGTTTGTAAAGGTTTAAACAAAAACTCAAGGGAAAAGTTTTCATTTATCCCAAAATCAAAACAATTCAATCAATATTATATTATTTATTAACATTCCAAAATTTGGAAAATTTTGGGATGTTACAATGTACCGGCGAAGGTGGACACCAACTCTCGGAGTGAGAAGAAGGCAATGCACGGCACGGGAGAGGCTAGAAAACTATGGGAAGGTGGAAGTGTCAACTTTCAATACTTACATTAGTCTGAAGAACTCATGCACTTATTATCGGTAAATCTCAATCTAATAAGGAGGTTCACAAAGAGACAAGTACCCTGTGGAGGAGTGTATGGGGGTTTGGTTATCCTTGCGCATCCTCGACTCATGGTACGTGAGTGTACTCTAATATTCGATCCCTCCAAATATTAGTGATCCATCTAGTAGTTAGAGTTCTCAACTAGTTTTTGTAGGTTTTGAAAATACACACGGATTGCCCAAAATACGACACCTATCACTAATAGGCTAGAGCTCTTGACACCAAAAGTTCAGACATTACTCACATCAATACCTCAAAACTATTGCAAGTTACTACTAGAATTAAATAGCAACCTCAATTACCTACTTCCAAGACAAGACACAACTCAGTGCAACAACCAACTCTCTTAACAAGATAAACATGAAAACTAAAGATATTTCCAGCAACAAACTAAACAAAAGGCAAGGCTCTTGCTAAAGACAAACTAAGACTAAAATTAAACATGGCAGCAGCTACGAAAAGATAAAGAACACACAACAGCAAAAAGATAAACAGGAAAAATCCTATGATGTGTTCTAGATTGGAGTGGAGCGTGTTTCTCTCCAACACAAAGTAAGATGGGGTCTAACTTGTTATGACCAGCAAGTAAAGCTAAAGAAAACTCAAAATAAAACCTAAGAGCGAGACGCTCCAAGCATATCACCTAACGCATGAAGTGATAAAAATATAGTGAGACGAAGGACGAACTGATGATTTTTGATGGAGAAGGGGATGCACGGGGGCATCCCCAAGCTTAGACGCTTGAGTCTCCTTGAGTATTTATTGGGGATGCATGGGGGCATCCCCAAGCTTGAGCGCTTGACACTCCTGGATCTTCTTTCATCATCTTCCAGCGCACACTTGAAAACTCCCTTCATACATAACTCATCATAAGCTGATTAGAGAGGTTAGTACCCTTAATGAAATAATTTTTCCCCACTAGATATAAATATATTATTGAAGAGCTACTGTTTCTAAAGAGTGCCAAAAAGTTTTTGTAAGGAAAAATCAAGCTTAAGGTTTGCAAAAGTGAAGAGAGGCAAAACGTGGCAGAATCTGTGAAAAACAGAACAGCAGGTAGTAGAGAATTTTTTCGGGGCACTTCTGCAACTCAAATCAAAAAACTCAGAACATACAAAAGTTTCACAATTGTATAGAGCATGCTGTCAAAACAATTCAGATCAAAAAGATGATCTGGTGTTTTTATTCGAATTTTTCTGTCCAGGGACAGAATCTGTTTTCTGGACAGCATGTCACAACTTTTGCTTCCCTTATCATAAAAGGCTATAACTTGGCACAAAGCTAAAAAATAAAGATACAATGATGTTGCTACAGTAGTAACAAACATCAAGACACAACAAAATAAAAAGAAAAACCTAAATTCGTTGCGGGCTGCCTCCCGAAAGCGCTTTCTTTTATGCCTTTAAGCTAGGCATGATGCAAAAAGATCAAGTTGTATCAATCGGATCGTTATCAAGATCATCAAAAAGCTCTTCAATTGTACAACTAGTCTTAAGAGGTCTTTCAAATAAAGGCCTAATGAGGATACTTCTAGGGAGAAAACCAAAAGGCGGAAAATCAATGGGAGATTCATTTATAAAATTATCAAAGAGAGGTATTTCTTCCAAAGTTTTCACGGTTTCAACTTCTTTGGCAATGGGTGGTTTATTTTTAGGTCGGGGAACCCTAGGGACATAATTGAACTTAGGTTCTCTTCTTGCTGAAGTCTCTACCTTTTTTGGTTTGATTGAGGAAAATGTAGTTCCTAGAGTATTAATGATTTCCTCAATCTTATCAATCCTAGAAAGATCCGTATCACGGGATTTGATGCCCTCCAAAGTTTTAATAATTTTAAGCATGGAGCTATCAAGTCTATTCAAATTCCCTTGAATCTTGCGATCCAACTCATTTGTCCTAGTTGTACTTGGTATTTCTAACTCTATCTTTTCAAGTTTCTTCATAATGTGAGCTAGAGTTATATCTTCTTGTATGCTAGAAATAGGGAGATTTCCAACAAGATTTTCAATAACATGGACTCCCAAATCGGGGCTTCTAGGAAATTCCCATTGATAGCAGTATCTAATATGAACCTATTCCAAGGAGTAATCCCTACATAAAAATTTCTAAGCAGGACAGTAGTGGATTGCTTCTTGGTGGCTCTTTTTTGAGAATCATTAATTCTATACCAAGCATCTTTTAAACTTTCACCACCTTTTTGTTTAAAGGTGAGAACCTCTGTCTCAACAAAGGCAAAAGGGCCAGACATAATGACAACTACTAGCAAGATGAATAAATTTTTTGTGATTTTTGATATAAGACACAAAGATAAAAACTGAAAGGTAAACTAACAAGACTAAAAAACAAAGGTAAAGGGTAGTGTGCAACTCCCCTATCTTAGCACTCAGAGTCCCCAGCAATGGCGCCAGAAATTCTTTGCTTGCGCGAGGTGATGATAGTTATTTCTCGCCCTTCGTTGGTAAACCCTAAGAGGAAGGCGTGATGTAGCACAGTAGAAAATTTCCCTCAGTAAAGATACCAAGGTTTGTCTCCAGTAGGACTCCGGAGATGATAAGTAGGTGTCAGCGGCGCAACTGACGCGGACCTGCACACAGACACAAATAACTTTGTTCCCAACGAAGTTCAGAGAGGTTGTCAATCTCTCCGGTCTTGTTGTTCACAAAGGATCAAACACAAGGGATAATGATAGCAGCTGAAAGTAAAAAAACAGAAAAGTAAATGAGTGTGGAAACAGTAATGAGGATATGGACCGGGATACGTGATGTTCACTAGTGATGTCTCTCTCCCAAAAGACGATAAAATTGCTATGCGAGGTGAACAAATTACAGAAGGGCAATTGACAGGATTATAAACGCACCGCAATGCTAACTATGCTACAAAAGAAAGGAAGAGGCTCAAAAGCATGGCCGAAACGCCAAAATAAGTAGACCGAAATCCAACTGCATCTACAACTAATCATCCACCTTGAGATATCTATCCAGAACATCTCGCTGGTATTAAGTTGTGAGCCCCACCTAAAGTGTAAACCCAAAGCAACAAACAACTGCATTAAAAAACACTTTGCGTAAAGTAATCAATCCTTGTAACCGCGGTTACAAGCACCGTCGTTTTCCCCCTTGTGGCAACAGCACATCCCCTAGACTCATGTTTCTGTCACTCAAGCGTGTCATCAGGGGGCATGAACCCACAATCGAGCATAACGTTCCCTCTTGGGGTTACTACCTACTACTTGGGCAAAGAAATAAACAGCAATGGAGAACATGCAAGAATTACTTAAGAACAGAAATATAAAAGATAAGAACCAAATATATTACTCTATCACAATCTGAACATAATCTCATAATCCATCAGATCCCATCAAACTCAGCATAGCAACAGCAGAAAGATTACAAAAGTGCCTCGATCATGTAGGGAAGCTCACGAGGTCTAAACCATGAAGAACAAAGAGGGGAGGAGAACATCACATAGCTACTGATCACGGACCCATGGTCCAAAAGAAACTACTCACGGCACATCCGAGAAGCATCCATGGTGGAGAGGAGACTCCCGGAGGTTGGCCCTCCCTGCGGCAGGGTGCCGGGAAGAGGTCTGCTGGTGCTCCCGATCTCAGAAGCGCGGCGGAAGCGGAACAGAGGCGAGATCGCGAAAAAGGGTTCTTCTCCTGAGAGTTTCTCGTCACGGAGAATATATAGGCGAAGGGGGGCAGCCAGGGGGGCCACCAGGGGTCCAGGCGCCCCCCTGGCGCGGCCAGCCCCTAGGGCGTGCCACTAGGGCGCCTGGGCCCCTGGTGGTGGCCCTCTGGCCCCACTCAGGTCCTTCCGGAAGGTTCTTCTGCGCTGATTTTTTATCTGATTTTCCCGAATTTTTGGAGCACTTTTTATATGGGGGAAAACTGAAATAGAAAAATAGCACAAAACAGGAACTGGCACTGTGGTGCACTGAGTTAATAGGTTAGTCCAAATATGATGAAAAGTGTATGAAAGTGTATCTAGATCATAGCAATATCACACAAAACATGCATGGAGAAAACATAAATTATAGATACGTTTTGGACGTATCAGTTGTCCGCGAGATAAAAAAAATGACTAATGGTTCGGTGGATGACTTGAGGGGGCGCAAAGGCCTGTATCCACTACCTTCACGTGGGATAAGGAGTTATGGGCTCCCCTACGTCGTAGTTCATTCGAAAGCTCTTTAGACATTAGCAGTACCGCGTCCTGCGCCGGGAAGTGGTGTCTTGTTCGTTCGAGCGTGTGGTATTTTCTTTTGCTTCACCGGCCAGCCACGCACCATGCAGGAGCGTGAAGGGTGAGGGTCCTAGACCCCTGATCGCATAGGATTTAGTCCGGCGAATGGCCTCTCTAATGAGCCTAGGATGGGTTGCGGCGTGTCGGATAGCCTAGGTGGGGCATTCCCTAACAAGGTGTACGCCACCCTGGAAATCTGAGCGTGCAGGCTTAACAGTAGTGCACCCCTGCAAGGAGTTTAATCTATTCGAATAGCCGTGTCCATAGTAACATGACACTTTATCCTAAAGCCAGATCCTAGTACTACAAACTACTACATTACTAAATTGTTGGTTCCGGGTTTTCTTCCTGCAGGGAAGTCAAGGAAGTGATCTCGGAGGCATTGATAATTATTACAACTTACTATTATACAATGCTGCATCAACTTATGATGCATTGTTATTACATTCATGTTATTATAACTGTTGGCTATTCTCTTCCCATGCTGCAAGAATCGTCGGAAGATGCTAGTCTTCGATAGGCCTAGCTTCTTAACCTTATTCTGGCTTTCTGCAGTTCAGTCCACTATATAGCCTCCCCTTTTCATTTCATACCAATGCATAAATACTTACTAGCCGGACGTAAGACTCGCGGGTAAGCTAGATACTCAACCCCCTCTTGCTTTTCTATCTTTGTTTTATATACCCGAATTGCTGCAACCATACGCTGGCGCCCAGGAGTAGGATTACTCCGGAGACGCTTGCTACGACGTCGAGTTCCCCGTTGACCAGGAGTAGTTCAGAGGTTCCCAGGCAGGAGGCCTCGCCTTTTCGATCTATTGTTATTTTGTGCTAGCCTTCTTAAGGCAATCCTTGTATTCCTTGTGTCTGTACTCAGTTACTATTGCTTCCGCTAACTTTGTGCGCTCGAGCTGTTGTATTCGAGGTCTCGTGGCCCCTGGCTTGTATTATACAGCTCGTATTATTTTATTTGTAGAGTTGTGTTGTGATATTTTACCATGAGTCCCTGGTCTCGACCGTGTACCTTACGTATATGATTACTGTACACGGTCCGATTTTGGGGGCGTCACACCCGTGCATCCCCTTCTCCATCAACAATCATCAGTTCGTCCTTCTCCATGCTATATTTTTATCTCTTCATATGCTATGTGCTAGACTTGGAGCGTCTCTCTCTTTAATTTTTAGTTTGCTTAGTTTTTCTTTCTGTTCATAGCAAGTTGGATCCTAGGAACTCTCTTGAGTTTTTGTTTAGGTTGTTCTAGGAACTCTCTTGAGTTTTCATGCTTATCTTGTTTAGAGAGTTGGCTTGTTGCACTGAGTTGTGTGTCTTGCATGAGTAGGTAATTAAGGTTTCTATTACAAGTGTAGTAGTAACTTGCAATAGTTTTGAGGTATTGATTAGAGTAATGTTTGGACATTAAGGTGCCAAGAGCTTGAGCCTAGTGATAGGTGTCATATTTTGGGCAACCCGTGCTTATTTTCAAAAACTACAAAAAATAGTTGAGAACTCTAGCTACTAGATGGATCGCTAACCTTTGGAGGGGTTGGAACTCCTAGTCGCGCCACCATGGCGCCTGGGTGGAGGGGCCACCCCCTGGTGCCCCCCTTCGGCCTATATTTACATCCCATTCCGTAAACCCTCGTAGAGAGCCCCGGATCGCAATTTTCACCTTTGTTTCGCCACCGCCTCGCTTCCATGATCGGGAGCACCAGAAGACCTCTTCCCGGCACCCTGCCGGAGGGAGGATTGACCTCCGGGAACTTCTCCACCACCATGAGCGATTCCCGGATGTACCGTGAGTAGCCCCCCTTGGACCATGGGTTCATGATTAGTAGCTATGTGATGTCTTCTCTCCAATCTTGTGCTTAAATTATTAGCCCTTGTGAGCTTCCCAACATGATCAAGGAATCTATGTAATTCTTTCTGCTGTTTCTATGTTGTGTTTGCTGGGATCCGATGGATTATGAAATTGTGATGAGTTATATATTTGGTTCCTCTTTTATATTTTGTTATTGAGTAATTCTTGCATGTTCTCCGTTGCTTTTTATTGCTTTGGCCAAGTAGTAGATAGTAACTCCAAGAGGGAGCGTTTATGCTAGATTGTGGGTTCATGCCCCCCGATGTCTAGCCTGAGTGACAGAAACATGAGACTAGGGGATGTGTTGTTGACACCAGGGAAAAACAACGACGATTTTAACCACGTTTGCAAAGATTGTTTACCTTACACAAAGTTTGTTAATGCAGTTGTCTGTTACTTTGGGTTTACACTATGGGTGGGGCTCGCAACATAATACCGGCGAGATGTTCTGGATAGATATCTCAAGGTGGATTATTAGTGAGTAGATGCATTTGTATTTCGGTCAACTTGTCTTGGCGTGCATCCCATGCTTTTGATCCTCTTACTTTCTTTGAAGCATAATTAGCATTGCGGTGCGTTTGTAATTCTGTCAATTTCTCATATGTAATTTGTTCACCCAACTTAGCTATTTTATCATCTTTTGGGAGAGAGACATCACTAGTGAACGTCATGGGACCCTGGTCCATATTTCCACCATTGTTTACACCTCAACTATTTACTATTTATTTCCTTTCAGTTGCTATCACCGCCACTATTTCCATCGTGCGTTTGATCCTTTGTAAATGACAAGGCCAGAGAGATTGACAACTTCTCTGTATTCGTTGGGAGCAAAGTTACTTGTTGTGTGTTCAGGTCCGCGTCTTCTGTAAGCGCCAGAGCAGCAGACACCTACTTGTTGTCCTTGGAGTTCTACTGGTCTGACATATCTTACAGTCCTCGTTTGAGGAAAACTGCTGCTAGACTACATCCTTACCTTCCACTTTGGGTAACCAACGAGGAGCACTACTTCAGTGCCATAAAAGCAATTTCTGGCGCCGTTGCCGGGGAATCCAATCTTCAAGATAGGGGAGTTGCACACTATATTTTACCTTTGCTTTTTCGTCTTGTTAGTTTACTTTTTAGTTTTTTATTTAGAGTCTTATATGAAAAACAAAAAAAAATAGTTGTTACCTTTTCTCTTTGTCTTTCTCTGCCTATTGATGCTATCCTCACCATGGGTGTGTAACCACCCAAATATGGTAGGATGGACATGTTTCACTTGGATCGTCTTCGATCTATTTGTGCTCGCGCTAAAAACCCAAACTACTTGGTTGAGGGAAAATCATTGGATGATCATGCTCATTATACGCGACACCGCTTATCTCAGAAAGGGAAACACTAATGGGATAAAAAACGAGGTTCTTATTGCTATACAGAATATTTGTGCTATATTTATGATTTTACTTGCTGCTCTAAAAAAGACCGTAAACACCTACCTTTCCAATGTGAGTTTAATGAGACTGAGATCCTATCTTCTTATGCTAAAGGTGTTTATGATTACTTTGATGTTGAAAAGATTGAAGAGTTTGTTGCTTTTAAGGGTGATTATGAGATTGCTTCTTTGATTGAAAGGTATTATGATACTATTCACAAGTCCGAAAAAAATTTAGTGCTTCAATATTGCTTGAGAATTATGTTTGCAATGATTATATTGAGGATTTTAAAACTAAAATGTTTGCTTCCCAAGAAGAGTCAGATGATTGCTATGATGAGGAATCTTATGACTCCGAGAACTCACGTGATACATCCGTTTCTGATAAACTTGATACTTTTTTTGTTGATGGCCATGATGCCACTAAGGATGATGCTTATGAAGATGAACTTGCTATAGTTTCTTACGTTATGCATGAAATTGTTGCTATTGCACCCACACTTGATTGTCCTATTATCCTTTTGAAATCTCCAACTCTTATTTCGGAGAATTGTGCTATTATTAAGGCTCATAGTGATGGGTTGCATTTGTCTTATGTTCCTAAAAACCGCGTTGAAAACAATACACGTGTGCTTGTAGGTCATGAACAACATGCTTTATTTGATAGATATATTGTTGAGTTTATTCATGATGCTACTGAAAATTACTTTGAGAGAGGAAAGTTTGGTTATAGAAACTTCCATGTTACAAAAACACCTCTCTTCATGTTGAAAGTTTTGAAATTGTTCTTCTTTTACCTTCCTATGCTTGTTACTTTGAGCTTTCATGATATCTTTCTTTTCAAGGTTCCTAGGCATAGGAAGTGGGTTAGGCTTAAATGTGTTTCATATTTGCTTCTCTATGCTCTCGGTTGATTCAAATCCTTATTCTTATGAGAGCATCTTTTATAATCTTCATGCCTAGCTAAAAGGCATAAAAGAAAGCACTTATTGGGAGGCAACCCAAAATGTTTTTACTTTCAGTTTTAGTGGTCTTGATAATTGTTACTAGTGTAGAAACATCATTGTATCTTTATTTTCAAGCTTTGTGCCAAGTTTTAGCCTCCGATTGCAAGAAACTTCAAAAGTTGTGACATGTTGTCCAGAAACAGATTCTGTTTGCTTGAAAGAAAAATTCACGATAAATCACTAGGTCATCTTTTTTATCTGAGTTTTTTGACAGTACACTCTATACAATTAGCTTTCTGGCATCTGTTCTGATTTTTTTATTTGAGTTGCAGAAGTATCCCAAAAAAATTATTTACTACCTGTTGGTCTGTTTTTCACAGATTCTGCCACGTTTTGTGTTTTCATCGTTTTTTGAATCTTAAGCTTGCCTTTTCTTTGCAAAAACTTTTTGGCAATCATGAGAAACAGTAGCTCGTCATGAAAATCTTTATTTCCAGTAGAGGAAAGTTATTTTATTATGGGTACTAACCACTCTAATCATCTTATGATGAGTTTCGTATGAAGCGAATTTTGAAGTATGCGATGGAAGATGATGAAAGAAGATTCAGATGTGTCAAGAGCTCAAGCTTGGGGATGCACCCATGCACCCCCAAGAAATATCCAAGGAGACTCAATCGTCTAAGATTGGGGATGCCCCTGTGCATCCCCTTCTCCATCAACAATCATTAGTTCGTCCTTCTCCATGCTATATTTTTATCTCTTCTGTGTTATGTGCTAACCTTGGAGCGTCTCGCTCATTAATTTTTAGTTTGTTTTAGTTTTGCTTGTTGTTCATAACAAGTTGGACCCTAGCCTTATTTTTTTGGGAGAGAAACACGCTCCACTCCACCCTAGAACACAACATAGGCTTGCATGCTTATCTTTCTTTTTGTGTGTATTCTTTATCTTTTCGTAGCTGTTGTCATGCTTAGCTCTTAGTTTTCATGCTTATCTTTTTAAGAGCTTTTCTTTAGGTTGTTTTTTGAACTCTTTTGAGTTATCATGCTTATCTTGTTTAGAGAGTTGGCTTGTTGCACTGAGTTGTGTATCTTGCATGAGTAGGTAATTGAGGTTACTATTATAAGTGTAGTAGTGATATGTCTCAAATGTATCTATTTTTCCAAACACTTTTCCTATTGTTTTTCCCTCATTCTTGCATGATTTGAACTAAACTAACCCGGACTGACAATGTTTTCAGTAGAGCTGCATGTATGGTTTTATTGTGTGCATGAAAATGGATTTTTAGGTATTTCGGAAAATTCCCAGAAAATTCAGGAAAAATCCACGCACCCGAAGCTTCCACGAGCTAGAGGTGGGGCCAGAGGGGAGACACAGGGGCTCCAGGCGCCTTGCTAGCGCGGCCCCACCCCTGGCCGCGTCGACATGCCGCCTGGAGGACTCCCCCCTCCTCTGGTTCCCTACCGATGCCCCTATTTATTCTCGTGACGGGAAAACCCCAGAACAGAAGTCGCTTTTACAGTTTACATCGCGAAGCCTCCACCATCCTCTGTTCTTCCTCGGGAGGGCTAATTTGGAGGCTGATTTGGCCTCCGGAGAGGGGAGATCGTCTCCATCGTCATCACCATCACCAATCCATCCTCCCTCCATGACATCTCTTCACATGTGTGAGTAATTCACTGCTGTAGGAAAAGGGGATGATAGGGATTGGATGACTTTGATCATGTAATAGTTCTTCAGATTGTTGGGGGCATGTTGCCTATCATCTACTTTGGTGTTTATCATGTTTGCTACAACTTGTTTCTCTTAATGCTTGTCACTTTGGGCCCGAGTGCCATGTTTTCAGATCTGAACCACTTATGTTTTCATGTGTATATTTATGTTATTGATCCTATCTATGAGTTGTATGCACCTATTATAGTCCGGAACCGGCGATCCCAAAGGTGACAGCTTGGGACACCAAAGGGGATGGACTATAGTTTTAGGATTTCATGTATCCATTGAGTTTATTGCTTTGTTTCGGTGCTCTTTGACAGGAACACCTTAATCTCCATAAGTTCCCTTTGGCCCCGTTCGTAGCGGGATGGTAGGACAAAAGATGTTATGCAAGTTCTTATTGCAAGCACGCACAACTACATATGGGATACGTGCCTAATGTTTTATATTTTCCTAGATGATCCTTGATTTTCTATGTGCCTTGCCCCGTGTTAGAATCTATTACATGTTCACTCTCATCCATGCAGCGCCCGACCATCCGTCTCCCTAGCCTCCAGTGTTTCAATCCTGCTGGTTACTAGTAGTTCTCTTTCTATGTTTTGCTTTTGCTGTCGCCTCTACCACTATATTATCGCAGTTGCTATTAATATTTTTGATGCAAGCAAGTATATTTGTGGTGCGGTTGAATTTAGAACTCAACTGTCAAAGCTTATAAATACTCTTTGGCTCCCCTTGTGTCGAATGAATAAATTGGGTTATCTTGCCCGCGAAGACTATCTCGATCCCCTACAGTTGAGGGTCATCAAGTACTGTTTTTTTGGTGCCGTTGCCGGGGAGCATAGCAATATTTACAAGTCTACTTGAAGTATTCTGTCTGCTGCACTTTATCCCCTATGGGTAAGAAAGGAGACCCCAAGGTTCTGATCTTACCATCTACTACAAGAAAAGGTACCGTTCTGAGTACCAGTGCTACGCTTGATTCACCTTCCATTATAAGTAAGTTCGCTTCACCGCCACCACCACATGCTACTTCTATTGAGTCTGTTACTATGTCTGATACTTTTGATGATGCTGCCACTACTCTTGATGATACTAGTTTTCTTGGTCACTATATTGAAGCTCAGATTGTTAAGGTTGCAGCACAGTCCGAGACTGAGACTCCTGTCACCGATACTCCTACTTGCAAAACCTTCTGTTACCCAGACTTAGATGAACTCAAGGAGAGCATCCTTGATGATGATTATGTTACTCTTGATGATGATTTTTGCAGGGAACTCGAAGAGTGTGTCAACTTTGACCCTGGTGCTGTTAAGAAGCTGCTTGAAAAGCACTCCATGGAAAACAAGATTATTCCTGATCCTGAATTTGCTACATCTCCTATATGCATCACTGATCCTGATTATGATTTCTCTGTTGATCTTTCACTTATATCTACAGTTGAAGCTGGCCCCTTTTATTGCAGAGAAAATGACGATGCTATAGCACACCTGACCAAACTCATCGATTTGGGCAGTTTATTTACTACTGCTGAGACGATACGAAACTTTTATGTGGCTAAGCTTTTTCCTTTCTCTTTGAAGGAAGACGCTAAAGCATGGTAGGACGCACTACCTTATGGTTCCATTAAGAGTCCTCAAGACTTAGCTCAATTCTTTGTTGATAAATATTTTCCTGCTCATATGCAACATGCTGCTTTGCAAAGAATCTATAACTTTAAATAGTTACAGGATGAGCACCTCCCTAAAGCTTGGGGGAGGTATTGTAATTTAATCAAGGCTAGACCGGGACATGACGTCCCTAAGAATGAATTACTTCATATATTTTATGCCGGTCTAACCGATGAAACTAGATCCTATCTGGATAGTTGTGCTGGTTGTGTTTTCAGGGAAAGAACACCGGACGATGCTGAAGACTAATGGGCAAGATTGCCAAGAACCACGAAGTGGTCTGTCCCTGAACCACCACCACCAAAGAAGAGGGGCATGCTTGTCCTAAGCCCCGAAGATATGCAAGAAGAAAAGAAGTCTATAAATGAGAAAGGCATTAAAGCCGAAGACGTGAAGATTCTACCTCCTATTGAGAAGTTGTGTGAGCCTGCTACTCACCCTCCCTTGGTAGAGGTACACTCTCTATTTGATTTTACTGAAAGTGACATCCCTAAAGGAAAGCCTCCCGACCAGTGCTTAGATGAGCTTTATAATTTGATTATTAAGAAAGATCATTTTAATGGGAGGATACAAAGTCAGCTGCATGATAATACTCTTGCTATCAAAAGTTTTCTTGATGTTCTTGAAAGAACAGTTAATGATGTTAAATGTCTTGTTAAGCATTATCATATGGTTCAAACTCAGCTTGAACAGATTTCTAATGTGCAAAACGATTTGCTTGCTAAGAATGCCAAACAGGATATACATGCCTATGGTATAAAAACTAGAGGTGTTACACACACCAAGGACCCACTCTATCCCGAGGGGCATCCGAAGAGGATCGGGCAATATTCTCAAGTGCATGTAGAAGAGGAGATTGTTAGTTCTCCAAAGAAGAAAAAGAAGAAGAAGAAACACAAGGAAGCTGACAACTCCAATGATCCAATTACAAGTGAAGAACCTGATGTTGATCCTATCAGTATATCTACCTCCGATGCTGAAACTGAAGACGGTACGGAGCCCGAAGAAAAGGATAAGGAGAAGAATGATCCCATCGAGGCGCAAGAAGAAGAAGCACATGACAAACGCAAGAAGTACACGAGAGAAGATTTCATCGCAAGAAGACATGGGAAGGAAAGAGAACCATGGGTACATAAACCCATGCCCTTTCCAGGTAAGTCTCTCAAATCTAAATAAGAAGAGCATTATAATAAATTTTGTGAGTGGATGAAGCCTCTTTTTCTTCAAATTCCTTTGACTGATTCTATTAAGTTACCTCCTTATTCGAAATATATGAAAGATATTGTTACTAATAAAAGAAAAGTTCCCGATGAAGCTTCTTGAGAAGCTTGGTGATCCGGGTATACCCACCATTCCTTGCTCCATAAAAAATAATTATGTCAAAACTACCTTATGTGATCTTGGAGCAGGAGTGAGTGTCATGCCTTTTTCTCTTCAGATGGTTGACAAGTCAATAGTCGTCCCGATAGGTATTTGTGAGGATGTTCCTATTGAAGTGTAACTTCCCAAAATTCGGAATTTTGGAATGTTAATAAAATTAAATAGATTAATGATTGTTTGATAGATGTGTTTGATTTTCTCTGGGATTTAAAACTTTTGGAGTTTATTGAATATTAAAAAGAGAGGGAATAAAAGGACTTTCCCTAATATTCATAATTGGTGTTTTGGAATTTATTATTTAAAACAAACCAACAAAACAAAATGAGAGAAGGTAATATGACTCCTTCAACACATTAAAAAGTTGGGAAATGTTCTAAATCATTATTGGAATTCTTCTGAATATTCAAAACATTTTTAAACTAAAGGAAATTCATTTGAGAGGATATAAAATGACTTATCCCCTTTTTAATAAAGTTCGAAAATATTTAGAATATTACTTTAAAGTTTTAAAATTTATTATGAGTATTATAAATAACTCTAAAATTATTTTAGGGATTTTATAATGCTAAGAGAGTTTTTATTTCATGGAAATGATTTATTAAATATTTTAAATGAGTTGAAAAAGTATTCCAATGGGATGTTTTTATTTTGCCAAATTATTTATTGGTGTGACAATTTTTAAAATTTATATTTTATTATATAGAAATGGTTTGTCAATGCTTTTTTTTGGAAAAGGTATTCATTAAATAAATTTATTTTTATTATTTAACGAATTTAGAAAATTATTTCACATTTTTTCGATGAGTATTTATTTTTCTACAATTGTTTGAATTTTCCATTTTTTAAATAAAAAGAAAATCCGTAGCCGGCCGGACCAGTGGGCTATTTATCGCCGCGGCCGAAATTGGGCCCGAGTCGGTTTCAAAGTTTTTTTTTCTTTTTCTAGTTTTTCTGTCTATTTAAGGTTTTTTAGAAATTTCTTTTTCCTTTTTGTCTTTTTGGAAAACCCTAGGGCGGAACCCGCTTGCCGGAATCCCAAGCTGTCACCGCCGCCTCTGTTCGCCGCCGCCGTCGGACCGTCGCCACTAACGCGCCGCCGCCCGCGAGCCGCCGGAGCCCTCCGCCGGAATCCCGAGCCGCGCCGGCCGGAGCACCGCCCGCGCCGCATCCAGCCGCGCCCGAGTCGCCGCTCCCGCGCGCTCACGCCGGCCACCGCCGCCGTTGGTCGCGTCGCCTCCAGCCGCACCCGAGCCGCTGCTCCCGCGCGCTCACGCCGGCCACCGCCGCCGTCGGTCGCGCCTCCCCGGCCGCCGCCACCTGCGCTGGACCGCGCCGCCGCGTCGGCCGCCCGTGGCCGAGCGCCGTCGCCTCCACGCGCCGCCGAGCGCCGTCGTCCCCGTGCCACGGCCTCCGCCCTCCACCGCGCCACCAGCCGTCTCCCACGCCGGACTCCGCCTCCACGCCGAGCTCGCCGGAGCAAAACGGAGTTTGCCGGAGTCAACTCCGGCGAGATCTGGTCCCAGGGACCCGATCACGTTTTTGGGAAGAATTTTAATTGCGGGTCAGTCCTTTTGGCAGAAAACCCCCCGTTCTCGCGCCCTCAATATCTTCTACACCGTAAGTCGGATCGAGGTGAAACTTTTTTCTACGCGCTCGTGTTATTCTGTACTTTAGCATGGTATAAACTTTTTCTACACTTTGCACACTTTTGAATTTGAATCTATTTCAAATTCAAATTCCGGTGGCCGTATCTTGTAAACCGTTGATCCAAATCGAGTGATTCTTTTTTCGTTGGATCACTCGTTCCATGTACCTTCTGTTTATATCATGTGTGCACAAAAATTCAGAAGTTTATTGATCTGTTTAAATTCAAATTCAATTCAATGTTGCAATTGCTATGACCTGCTTGGTAGTATTTCGTTTCACGTGATTCTTTTTTCATATCTGATCACTTGATACATGTTATCGGTAATATTCACACACTTTTCATGTGGGCATGTATTCACCTTGAATTCACAAATGTCCATGGGCACAACTCGTTACCGATAATCTTTTATATGTGGACTCTCTCGAGTTCACGTTCCACTGATCACCTTCGAGCACATCTACACCTCCGCACTTCAAAGCTTTTTGTTTTGTTGCTAAAACCCTTTGTGTTTGTTTGTTGATCTTTTGTTTGCCTTTTGATGTGATTGCTTATTCGACTTCCTTCGTTTGCGATAGATTTCTCGGAGTGTGACGAGTAGAGTTGACTGGACCGTGAGAGCGAAGAACTTCACCGAATGGAAAAGGCAAGTTACACTTTGACCATACCTCAACCTATATTTTCTATTATGCATGTAGCAAACTATCACTCTATGCATGTGTAGGACTATATATTAGTTATGATTTAAACCTACTAGGATAGCCATATGTTCTGACCTTGTATTTCATTGTCTCCCTAGTATCGTGGTTGTTATATACTGCTATTTCTTTGTAGACGGGGATTGGTTGAGTTATCATGGAGCTATGTGAGGATTAATGACTTGACTAGCAAACTTAAATAGAAATCACCTCTGGACGGGCAGGGAATGCATCCTGGGGCTCGTGCCGGACCAGGGCTAAATGCTTCCCGAATGGTTGTTTTGGTGGTGAACCGGGTGCGTGTAACGCCCCCAAAATCAGACCATGTACAGTAATCATACACGCAAGGTACACGATCGAGATCAGGGACTCGCGGTGAGATATCACAACACAACTCTACAAATAAAATAATACAAGCTGTTTAATACAAGATAGGGGCCACGAGGGCTCGAATACAACAGCTCAAGAGCACAGACTTAGCGGAAGCAATAGTATCTGACTACAGACACAAGGGTACAAGGTTGCCTTAAGAAGGCTAGCACAAATTCAACACCGATCGAAAAGGCGAGGCCTCCTGCCTGGGAACCTCCAAACTACTCCTGGTCAAAGGGGAACTCGACGTCGTAGAAGGCATCGGGGATTTTCATGTTGCGGTGGTCGGCATCGGGGATCTCCCGCTCCTCGACTCCAAGGCTTCAACGTCGACTGCAACGGTCGATCAGGCAAAACAAAAAGGGGGGAAATAACGCAGGTGAGTATCTAGCATACCCGCGAGTCTTACATCCGCTACTAAGCATTTATGCATTTGTATCAAATGGAAAGGGGAGGCTGTATATAGTGGACTGCAAGGTAGAAATCAGAATAAGGATAAGAAGCTAGGCCTATCGAAGACTAGCATCTTCAGTCGGTTCTTGAAGCATGAGAAGAGAATTAGCCAACAGTTCAATAACATGAATGTAATAACAATACAGCAGAAGTTGCTGCAGCATTGTATAATAGTAAGTTGTATAGATAACAATTATATATGCCTCCGAGATCCCCTCCTCGACTTCCCTGCGAGGAAGAGAAACCGGAACCAACCGTTTAATAGTAGTAGTTTGTAGTAGTAGGCTCTTGCTTCAGCATAAAGCGTCCTGTTACCGTGGACACGGCTATCCGAATAGATTATCATCCCTGCAGGGGCTGCACTACTGTTACCCTACACGCTCGGATCTCCAGGGTGGCGTAAACCTTGTTAGGGAACACCCCACCGAGGCTATCCGACACGCCGAGGCCCATCCTACGGCTCATCAGAGAGGTCCCCGCCGGTCTACAGTCCTAAGCGCAAGAGCTTCATGGGCCATCACCTCTCGCACTCTGGGTCGTTGTGCGCCAAGTGGATCCAGTGCCGCAGCACGATCCGACCCAACCACAATGCTGAAACTGGACGTCTTTCAGAGCTTTCGAACGAGACCACAACGCGGAGGGCCCACACCGTAATCCCACGTGGAGGTAGTGCGTATAGGGCACGTCGACCCACTCATGTCATCCACCTGAACCGTTAGTCATTTTATTATTTTCTGTCGGGAAAACCATTATCGTTGCCCCTTTCTGGGTGAGTCGCGAACAACGACAGCAGCCAGGACCACCAGTAACGTCGGTGCCTGCCCCGACGTCCCACCAACTCGTGCGGTTACCAACAAGGTGAACCGTCTCCTTACCTTGTCTCGCGTTTGCTCTTGGTAGAGCTCGACTTTCGTACAACAGGAAATCCTTCGGCCACGAACAATACCAGGCCCGCCGCACATCGGTGAAATACACCTGACCTGTCGTTCCGCTAAGATACCCTGCGCGGGCACCGTAGGGTCACCCGACTCCTTACCTGTAAGGACACCAGTTGATTCGAGTGCCTACCATCAAGTGAAACCAGGAGGAATCTCCCTCGATGGTACACTTGAAGAGGTTCGACAAAGACATCAGCGGAATGAACTAAAGAGGAATATTCTCGTATCACCCCGGTGGTGCCGAGACACCAGCGGAATGAACTAAAGAGGAATACCCTCGTATCATCCCAGTGATGCTACACTACTGAGCCGACCAGAGTGAAATACGAGTCCGTCCACTCGTCAGTCAAACTCGAAGCGACTCGACAGAGTCTCGCCGTTGTAGGTTCCCTAGGGCGTCTGCATTGATCCGTACCTGTTGCAGTTATAATATTTTGTAATCCGCGTTCACTCACCAGAGTGATCACGGCCCGCTATTCTAAACCTAGCTAACAATGCGCAGGGTTTACTGCTGAATATTATATATATATTTATAAGGCAGCATAGGACAAAGGAGGGTACAACGAGGGGCGAAAAAAACATGCTATGCAATTGAATAGGATTGTAACGTAGCAGCAGCAGTAACAATTCCTAGTGCAAGAAATGTACGGAAAATATAGGCGATATCTGGGGAAGAGAATGGCTCTGCTTGCCTGTCAGCTCGACGGTAGGGGTACAGTCGTCGACGAAGGAGTCGATCATAGGGGCATCGGCAGCGGACGTCAAGACTATCGTACAATAAGAGAGGGGGGAAGAAACAATAAATACACAAGAATAATAGCAATACAAATATATGACAAAGCAGATGCAAAGCAACGGGGCTCTAACGCAATGTTAAGTATTTTAGTCGGAGCGGGAATTTATCCGGGGATGACTCATCAGTACCGGTTGATTACCGGACAGATGATCTGGAGGGGGAAGGTACCATGCCGGAGGTGTCGTGGACATCCGACAAACGTATGGATGTTGTATCCGTGGTAGTTGATCCATTCTGAACAACTTTGATGTATAAAATATTTTCATCGGAGTGACGGATTAAAAGGTATTGATTTTTAAAGATTTAACTATTTTTATAATTTTCTGATTTTATTTTATATTTATCTAAACCTTATCCAGAACAGTGCCTATGACTGGTGGGTCCCACCTGTCATTGCCTAATTGGGATTTTTCTGAAATGTTGCTAAGTCTCGAATTCTGTCTTCTAACATCACTTAGCCATTTTTTAGGGCCTACGGTTCAACGTTCTGCTCGTCCGCTGAGTTCGTGCCTTATATCAAGTCGAACAATTCTCTGTGATCTCGAATCTGGTATGAAAACCAAATTTATCAGGGTTCATCTACCCAATTAAAACCTGGCCGGAAAAGTGCTGCCCGATGTTAATTCTCAGAATTGTTAAAAGATGCAAAGTTTGTCCGATGATTGCCGTTGATCCGTAGCTCGGATGGAGATGCATCCAACATGTGTTTTGCGCTATAACATCTGTACAATTATTCCATGTCTTTCGATGGCCTGACAGATACCTATAGCATGCACATCCACAACGTCAAAGTGGTCATCAAGCCAACTCCGCTTTGCAGTTTATTATAAATTCGCATTTTGTAATTTTTGTAGTATTTAATCCGTGCACCGAATGAAATTGGTCCAATGGAGTAAATCAAAGCTGGTTAAGTATACTTTCCATTCATCTTGTTTTTAGCTATATTAAACTGGATTTTGATGGGATTTTTCTGCTGGTTTTGTAGCTGTTTTGGAAGTAGTACAGCAGCAGCAGTAGTAATAACAGCTTCAGGCTTTAGCAGTAGTAGCTGAACAAGGAGCAGATGCAGACGGGGCTCATCAGCATCAGTAGCAGCACGCGAGGCCGGCCACCAGAAGGAGCCGCAAGCAGCAATCGCCATGAGCAGCAGCACAAGAACAGCAGATAGCAATAGGGGCAACAGCTAGCAACTACAGGCCGGGGGAAGAAGTGGGCACGGTCAGTTGGACGGGCGGCCACGGTGGCGGTTGTCGACAGCATCCATGACCTAGTTCGTGAGGAGGGAGAGGGGAGGGTGGCCGCTCACAGGGAGGAGTTGGGGCAGGGAGGCGCCGGGGCGGTCGCCGGAGACTCGCGGTGTAGGGGGCGAGCAGCGGCGCATCCGGGATGTACAGGCGGGGGGCGAGCTGCAGGGCGGCGGCCTGGAGACGTGGCTACGCGGGAGAGCACAGACGAGGGCGTCGACATGCGGCTGGGGTCACGGAGGTGACCATGGCATCGCCGACCTCCGGCAAGCCGTGGCGGCTAGGGTTCGCCCGGGCAGCTCCAGGAGGCGGCCCGCTGCGGATCCATGGGCTGGAGGGGGTGCAGCATCGCCGGGGGTCTCGATGTGGTTGAGCGCGGCACCCAGGACCGCCGGCGGTCGAGAGGGCTGGCGGCGGCGGGAATCGGCAGTGTCCGCGGCGTCGAGTGGAGGGAGGGGAGAAGGGATGGGGAGAAGGGAGATCGAGAGAGATGGGGGGAGGAGCCGGCTTGGGCTAGGTCTAGGGGGAGGCCAGGTGGGCCGGGGTGGGGGGCAGTGGGGTTGGGCCGGGTGGGCTGAGGCGAGGGGGAAAGGTTTGCTAGGGCGATTTTTAGTTCAGTTTTATTTTTTTTTCTTTTTTTCTTTATATTATTTTTGTTTTTAATTATTTTAATAGGCTAGGCATTTTTATAAAATACAATGCATGCACTACAATTAGTACTGCATCATACAAGAGTGCCACAAAATGAATTGGGCTTTAATAAACTCTTTTAATAATTGTTGGAATTTGCAAATGGCAATTGGTGCTGTCCTGCTGCCATAAAGAATTGTTTTGGATTTTTCATAGGCATAACAAATAACCACAATCACGTGGATATGGCCCACTGATTATTACTGACTTTATAAAAGTGGTTTTACAATTTTTGGACAAGATTTAATTGTCACATGATTTTTAATATAACCCAAAAGGCATTTTTGAATGGGATCAAAAGCAAAGATGATCATGGCATGATTAGCACAGTGAGTAGCAACAGTAATAGGCAACAGTAAAAGTGATTACTGTAGCTTGACACCCGGGGTGTTATAATTCTCCCCCACTACAGGAATTCACGTCCCGAGAATTTGAGTGGTAGAAGAAAAAAATTCCGTATTTTTCGCGAAGGCGAACTTCACGTTCAGGAGTGGCTTCATGCTCAACATGATTTGACCACCGAACCTTAACGAACTCGACAGCGTTTTAGAGGTTATGGTGCAGTTCACCATCTCACCGAAGGGTGAAAAGTTGAACAACTTTAGTGCGACAATAGATTGCAGCCGCGGGGGTTTTCAACCAAACCATCACCAAAACAAGGTTGATGGTGACAAGCTTGAGAATGTGTGGGTGGGGGTAGCAAGGAGCCCAACTCCTTCAACTTCAACGGTGATGTTAGGAGCCATCATGCCAACATGACACTAGCACCCGAGGGTTACGACGAATTATTGGGGTATGCGTAGTACATCGAGAGAATAAAAGAACGCATGAGAAGTCTCAGGCGGATAGACATGCATTCGATGTCGATGATGGATTATGAAAAGGGGTCCAGAGCATCAGGAATAAGCACAACATCTGATATCGGGTTGAATACCCCAAGGAAAATGACTTCGTGAATTACATACGAGGTCGAGCAAGAGGAATAACCCTTGGGGACGGAAATGTACAAAAGAGTCAGGTTTCGATCCTGTGGAACTGTGGGTTATGGGCCCACAGGGGGTGGTGACATTTTATGCGATCACGACGCAAGGTTTGTTAAAGAATAGCTTGTCAACAATTTTGGCAACAACGTCGATACCAAGGGCGAGGGACAATGAGAACCATTTCTCCGCTCGTTAAAACGAGGCGGACCAATTGGCAAGGTTCTCGTCCATAGGTGGTTATTGAAATGCCATCAACAATAGAAACAGGTTATACTGACTGAGTAGCGCATCGATGTGTTTTCATAAGCAGGGAATTATCATTGCTCAGATATGTTATATTACAAGGGAGGTTAAACAGACCAATGGAAAGGAAAATGTGATGATACGCAAGTATCAGGTGTATATCTTTCCCAAGGGAAAGCAAAGCACGATATACTCGACCAAGTTTTAATGGCAAAGAGTCAAGGGAGGTTGTCGATGATAACACAAATCATCGAGGGCAAGGATGGTATTTCACACGATGAATCCAATTGACACATGGAAGAAGCCATGTAAGATTAGTCGAATAATAATCCACCAATGGTCGGGTGGTTCGCAAAGAATCTGATGTGAGTATCGGTACTCAACCATAAGGAGAAAGAATGCAAAGGTATCGGGTGATAGAAGCATCGGAATAATCCGATGCTTAAGTACACGGAAATTTTGATGTCCACATGGGGAAGTGGATGTAATTATCCATACAGACTTATCAGTGGCAGGGGATTACAAGGCGATGAACACGTAGGTTCTCGGGAGTTTATCAGAGAGTATCGTCGAAATCTTCAGGTGAAGCAAGCGATCATCTTGGGTGAAGGGCTCTCCGGGTAGATGCGACCACAAGATCCTAATGTCAGAGTTAGCCAAATTTCCCGAAAGGATAAGAGAGTAGAATCCCAGAGTAAAGGTACGGAGAAAAGGATCCTAATACCACCCAATTTGCGACGTGGGCCGATAAGCCACACGACACTGTTAGCAAAGTAGTTTTGCAAAGAGTAGACTCGACTTCGACCAAGGAGTTGGAAGGGGTGTCCTACAGGCAGTCGGCTCTGATACCAACTTGTAACGCCCCCAAAATCAGACCGTGTACAGTAATCATACACGCAAGGTACACGATCGAGATCAGGGACTCACGGTGAGATATCACAACACAACTCTACAAATAAAATAATACAAGCTGTTTAATACAAACCAGGGGCCACAAGGGCTCGAATACAACAGCTCGAGAGCACATAGTTAGCGGAAGCAATAGTATCTGAGTACAGACACAAGGGTACAAGGTTGCCTTAAGAAGGCTAGCACAAATTCAACACCGATCGAAAAGGCGAGGCCTCCTGCCTGGGAACCTCCAAACTACTCCTGGTCAAAGGGGAACTCGACGTCGTAGAAGGCATCGGGGATCTTCATGTTGTGGTGGTCGGCATCGGGGATCTCCTGCTCCTGGACTCCAAGGCTTCAACGTCGACTGTAGTGGCCGATCAGGCAACACAAAAAGGGGGGAAATAAAGTAGGTGAGTATCTAGCATACCCGCGAGTCTTACGTCCGCTACTAAGCATTTATGCATTTGTATCAAATGGAAAGGGGAGGCTGTATATAGTGGACTGCAAGGTAGAAATCAGAATAAGGATAAGAAGCTAGGCCTATCGAAGACTAGCATCTTCAGTCGGTTCTTGAAGCATGAGAAGAGAATTAGCCAACAGTTCAATAACATGAATGTAATAACAATACAACAGAAGTTGTTGCAGCATTGTATAATAGTAAGTTGTATAGATAACAATTATATATGCCTCCGAGATCCCCTCCTCGACTTCCCTGCGAGGAAGAGAAACCGGAACCAATAGTTTAATAGTAGTAGTTTGTAGTAGTAGGCTCTGGCTTCAGCATAAAGCGTCCTGTTACCGTGGACACGGCTATCCGAATAGATTATCATCCCTGCAGGGGCTGCACTACTGTTACCCTACACGCTCGGATCTCCAGGGTGGCATACACCTTGTTAGGGAACACCCCACCGAGGCTATCCGACACGCCGAGGCCCATCCTACGGCTCATCAGAGAGGTCCCCGCCGGTCTACAGTCCTAAGCGCAAGAGCTTCATGGGCCATCACCTCTCGCACTCCGGGTCGTTGTGCACCATGTGGATCCAGTGCCGCAGCACGATATGACCCAACCACAATGCTGAAACTGGACGTCTTTCAGAGCTTTCGAACGAGACCACAACGCGGAGGGCCCACACCGTAATCCCACGTGGAGGTAGTGCGTATAGGGCACGTCGACCCACTCAAGTCATCCACCTGAACCGTTAGTCATTTTATTATTTTCTGTCGGGACAACTGTTATCGTTGCCCCTTTCTGGGTGAGTCGCGGACAGCGACAGCAGCCAGGACCACCAGTAACGTCGGTGCCTGCCCCGACGTCCCACCAACTCGTGCGGTTACCAACAAGGTGAACCGTCTCCTTACCTTTTCTCGCGTTTGCTCTTGGTAGAGCTCGACATTCGTACAACAGGAAATCCTTCGACCACGAACAATACCAGGCCCGCCGCACACCGATGGAATACACCTGACCTGTCGTTCCGCAAGATACCCTGCGCGGGCACCGTTTGGTCACCCGACTCCTTTCCTGTAAGAACACCAGTTGATTCGAGTGCCTACCATCAAGTGAAACTAGAAGGAATCACCCTCGATGGTACACTTGAAGAGGTTCAACAAAGACATTAGCGGAATGAACTAAAGAGGAATATTCTCGTATCACCCCGGTGGTGCCGAGACACCAGCGGAATGAACTAAAGAGGAATACCCTCGTATCATCCCAGTGATGCTACGCTACTGAGCCAACGAGAGTGAAATAAGAGTCCGTCCACTCGTAAGTCAAACTCAAAGCGACTCGGCAGAGTCTCGCCGTTGTAGGTTCCCTAGGGCGTCTGCATTGATCCGTACCTGTTGCAGTTATAATATTTTTTAATCCGCGTTCACTCACCAGTGATCACGACCCGCTATTCTAAACCTAGCTAACAATGCGCAGGGTTTACTGCTGAATATTATATATATATTTATAAGGCAGCATAGGACAAAGGAGGTCACAACGAGGGGCGACAAAAACATGCTATGCAATTGAATAGGATTGTAACGTAGCAGCAGCAATAACAATGCCTAGTGCAAGAAATTTACAGAAAAGATAGGCGATATCTGGGGAAGAGAATGGCTCTGCTTGCCTGTAAGCTCGACGGTAGGGGTACAGTCGTCGACGAAGTAGTCGATCACAGGGGCATCGGCAGCGGACGTCAAGACTATTGGACAATAAGAGAGGGGGAAGAAACAATAAATACACAACAATAATAGCAATACAAATATATGACAAAGAAGATGCAAAGCGACGGGGCTCTAACGCATTGTTAAGTATTTTAGTCGGAGCGGGAATTTATCTGGGGATGACTCATCAGTACCGGTTGATTACCGAACAGATGATCTGGAGGGGGAAGGTACCATGCCGGAGGTGTCGTGGACATCCGACAAACGTATGGATGGTGTATCCGTGTTAGTTGATCCATTCTGAACAACTTTGATGTATAAAATATTTTCATCGGAGTAACGGATTAAAAGATATTGATTTTTAAATATTTAATTATTTTAATCATTTTCTGATTTTCTTTTATATTTATCTAAACCTTATCCAGAACAGTGCCTATGACTGGTGGGTCCCACCTGTCATTGCCTAATTGGGATTTTTCTGAAATATTGCTAAGTCTCGAATTCTGTCTTCTAACATCACTTAGCCATTTTTTAGGGCCTACGGTTCAACGTTCTGCTCGTCCGCTGAGTTCTTGCCTTATATCAAGTCGAACAATACTTTGAGATCTCAAATCTGGTATTAAAACCAAATTTATCAGGGTTCATCTACCCAATTAAAACCTGGCCGGAAAAGTGTTGCCCGATGTTAATTCTCAGAATTGTTAAAAGATGCAAAGTTCGTCTGATGATTGCCGTTGATCCGTAGCTCGGATGGAGATGCATCCAACATTTTTTTTGTGCTATAACATCTGTACAATTATTCCATGTCTTTCGATGGCCTGACAGATACCTATAGCATGCACATCCACAGCGTCAAAGTGGTCATCAAGCCAACTCCGCTTTGCAGTTTATTATAAATTCGCATTTTGTAATTTTTGTAGTATTTAATCCGTGCACCGAATGAAATTGGTCCAATGGAGTAAATCAAACCTGGTTAAGTATACTTTCCATTCATCTTGTTTTTAGCTATATTAAAATGGATTTTGATGGTATTTTTCTGCTGGTTTTGTAGCTGTTTTGGAAGTAGTACAACAGCAGCAGTAGTAATAACAGCTTCAGGCTTTAGCAGTAGTAGCTGAACAAGCAGAAGATGCAGACGAGGCTCATCAGCATCAGTAGCAGCACGCGAGGCCGGCCACCAGAAGGAGCCGCAAGCAGCAATCTCCATGAGCAGAAGCACAAGAACAGCAGATAGCAACAGGGGCAACAGTTAGCAACTACAGGCCGGGGGAAGAAGTGGGCACGATCAGTTGGACGGGCGGCCACGGTGGCGGTTGTCGACGGCGTCCATGACCTAGTTCATGAGGAGGGAGAGGGGAGGGTGGCGGCTCACAGGGAGGAGTTGGGGCAGGGAGGCGCCGGGGCGGTCGCCGGAGACTCGCGGTGTAGGGGGCGAGCAGCGGCGCATCCGGGATGTACAGGCGGGGGGCGAGCTGCAGGGCGGCGGCCTGGAGACGTGGCTATGCGGGAGAGCACAGACGAGGGCGTCGGCATGCGGCCGGGGTCACGGCGGTGAACATGGCATCGCCGAGCGCCGGCAAGCCATGGCGGCTAGGGTTCGCCCGGGCAGCTCCAGGAGGCGGCCCGCTGCGGATCCATGGGCTGGAGGGGGTGCAGCATCGCCGGGGGTCTCGGGGCGGTTGAGCGCGGCATCCAGGACCGCTAACGGTCGAGAGGGCTGGCGGCGGCGGGAATCGGCGGTGTCCGCGGCGTCCAGTGGAGGGAGGGGATCGGGATGGGGAGAAGGGAGATCGAGAGAGATGGGGGGAGGAGCCGGCTCGGGCTAGGTCTAGGGGGAGGCCAGGTGGGCCGGGGTGGGGGGGCAGTGGGGTTGGGCCGGGTGGGCTGAGGGGAGGGGGAAAGGTTTGCTAGGGCGATTTTTAGTTCAGTTTTCTTTTTTTTTCTTTATATTATTTTTGTTTGTAATTATTTTAATAGGCTAGGAATTTTTATAAAATACAATGCATGCACTACAATTAGTACTGCATCATACAAGAGTGCCACAAAAAGAATTGGGCTTTAATAAACTATTTTAATAATTGTTTGGAATTTTCAAATGGCAATTGGTGTTGTCCTGCTGCCATAAAGAATTGTTTTGGATTTTTCAGAGGCATAACAAATAACCACAATCACGTGGACATGGCCCACTGATTATTAGTGACTTTATAAAAGTGGTTTCACAATTTTTTGACAAGATTTAATTGTCACATGATTTTTAATATAACCCAAAAGGCATTCTTGAATGGGATCAAAAGCAAAGATGATCATGGAATGATTAGCACAGTGAGTAGCAACAGTAATAGGCAACAGTAAAAGTGATTACTGTAGCTTGACACCCGGGGTGTAACAGTGCGTCATGGCGAGTACCCTCTGACGCAGTGGGCGCCGTCCAGGCTCAAAAATATCGGACAGACAGTGTGACTAGTAGCTTCCATGTACAACCACTGGCTATATGGGCTCTGGCTTAGATGAGTAAGTTGTGCGGAACCTGGCCCTGGTAGCTAGCTGATGTAGATATGATAGGTTTACCGGCTACCAAAGGATGGAGGAAACCTCTTCTGAAAGACTATGTCTCAATCTTCGGGTTGAGTCCAGTGGGGAAAGTGTACAAACCTCTGCAGAGTGTAAAAACTGATCATGATTAGCCATGTCCACGGTTACAGACAACTTTGAGCAACTGGGCATTATTGTTGTTGGATGGTCTTGACAGATATTTCACCTTAATAAGAATTTGAGTGGGAACTTTTAATAAATGGATGGTTGGAATTGGTGTAGCCCGATTCAACCATACTTAAGACTAGCAAGATAAATTAAAATTTGATTAGTTGTAGTATGTGAGGGAAAAACTGGCTTTCTGCAAAACTGAACCATAAAACTTTCCTTTGACTTACCTTGCATGTAGATGTAGGTCTATTATATACTTTTTCGTGTGACTTGCCGTACAAATCAGATGTACTGACCCGTTGTCGGGCTGTAACCTTCGGTGTTGCAGGTTTGTATATGACGATTAAGTGGTATGATGTAGGGTTACGATGTCTATACTCAACTTGCCGGTGGAGTTGATGGACGCCACGAAGCTTTTATTGTTTTTCCGCTGTATTTTATTTGTAAGCTAGCCTTGAGCTATGCAGGTATGCTTTATTGTAATACTGGATCTTCGATGTAATATATATGACATGTGGTTTATTCTTGATATTACATCATGTACTGTGTGTGCTAGCTATTGATCCAGGGACTAGCACAGAATGCACATAGACTTGGATTCTTTAGTGAATCGGGTCGTTACATGAAGTTGCTAATTGCTTAATCCTTACAGATTTTGTTGTGCTTGACATGCCCGAGGATGGGAGCATGTCCATTATTCTTGGTAGACCTTTTCTTAACACCACATGTGCTATAATTGATTGCAATAAAGGAAAGGTTGCCTTCAACGTTGATGATAAAGAACACATGGTGCATTTTCCAAAGAAGATCGATAAAAGGCATGGCCTTAACTCTATAAGAATATGGAGACCATGAAGATTGGAGAATGGGATTGTCCTCTACATGTGCACCAGAAATACAAAACAATTATGGTGGGGACAATGTCCATTAAAGTAAAGGCGCAATGATCGCTTCATAAGAGGTGAAGCTTTCTACTCTATATATCGTCGGTTCGTTGCTAAGACTTGATCAACCTTGCTAGCTAGCATGTTTTATATAGATAAAAAGTGGAGCTTGTTATGTTTTCATTTGCCTTAGCTTTATTCTCTTTGTTGTACCAAGTAAATATGTTTTTGAAGCTTCACAATTCTAATCACTGCTTCAAGTTTTCAGAAAGTTTCGTAGATTTTTGAACTCCGAATAATTTTCAACATTGAAGTTTTCAGAAAAATTCCAGAAAAATAAAAATAAAAATTTCCACGACGAGAGTGACCCAGAAGCACCTGGGGCTGACCAGGTGGCCACCAGTGGCCGGCCAGCCCCCTGGCCGCGCCCACAGGCCCCATCTCCAGGTATGTCTTCTTCCTCCTCCTTCCTCTCTCTCCAAAAACACGAGTTCTGCACTTCTTCTTGCATTCTTGCTGTTCTTGGAGGCGATTTTCGATCTCTATCTACAACCCACCGTTTGAGCTGAGATTTTGAGAAAATAATCCCTGGTATGCAACTCCTCCACCCCTCCAATTAGATTTTTGATTGGTGGCTTAGGTAAGTGAGTAGAGTATTTGCATGCATGTGTAGAAATTTATTTTCCAATTTTTGATGGAAGTTTATGTCTTAGGTAAGTGAGTAGAGTATTTGCCTCAACTCACTTTGTTTAAATCCTTGTTTTTGTGAATTTTCAAAAATTTCAGAAATGAGTTTGCTAGGAAAAGCAAAGGGATGGCTTGGGAAGAAGAAGCTCGAGCGCTCAGATCGAGTTACTAGAGCTACAACTTTGCCCTCAGCTGCTAGGGTGAGCTACAACGAAGAACATGTGCCCCTAGTGTTGTTGGAAAACACAAGTCCCGCATGCGCAATGATGTACCCGTGCGATGATTTTCTTAAAGCTGCAGGCATCAAGGAGGAATTTTATGGCCTTTGCGCCAATGCAGGTTTGACACGGCTAGCACTATGCCGTGTGGTACAGTACAAAAATCTCATCTCCTTTTTTATTAATAGTTTTGGTTACAATCATGATGCTGGAACTGATGAGTTTAAAATTTACAATAATCTAATGACCATGTCTTTGGAAAGATTGTGTGATATAATAGGTGTGCCGAACGCTGGTCATACGGCGAGGATGAACACTCAGCCCACCGAGTTGAGGACTCTCTTCAACTCTCTTTGTAGCCAGGAGGAGAGAGATATTCGACATACAAAGATTTATAGCATTTATTCCCCCATCTCAGGTATTTTGCGTATTTTATTGCTAGAGGGGTGTTGGCTCGTAACAACACGAGCAACGGTTCTACACCAGATTTCACTATCTATGCGAACGCCCTCTCTGGTAGGAGTGATTATAATTTGGGTGCCTTAATTGCTCGTCGCCTTGCTATAATGGTAACAAGGGTGAATTATTTGGTGGAGTTTACGCCACACTTATCCTTGAGCATTTTAATGACACCCCGCATCATGATGATGTTCCCTTTTCTTACACAAGTCTTGATCTTGCTGCTATGAAGAGGCATAAGTTTGTTACCACGGCTTCCGAGTTTGGTAGCCTTGTTTATATTTTGAGGTTTCAAAAGACTATTATTCGAGAGATCCTTCTACCTGCACCACTTTTGTTTGATTATACCCGCAGAAATGGATGATCCTTCAACGACATCTAGTTTGATGAGTTCATGGCTCAGTATCAGTTGCATAACCCCGCGGAGGGGGTTGTTCCCGACGAGGAGGAGCATGGTGAGTTCCCACCTTTCCATGGGGAGACCGTCACCCAGTTTGGTGAAGGGTCCTCCTCTTCTTGGAGTGCAGGACCTTCCTCATGGGAGGACCCAAGGACTTCGGAGTACGCACCGGAGGGCTCATACTACTCTTGGACTTACCCGTACAACCCCGGAGCAGGAGGCTCCTGATACGTCTCAAACGTATCTACTTTTCCAAACACTTTTTGCTATTTTTTTCCCTCATTCTTGCATGATTTGGACGAAAATAACCCGGACTAACGCTGTTTTCAGCAGAGCTGCATGTATGGTTTTATTGTGCCAGAAGTGGGACCAGAGGGCAGCCAAGGGGGCCCCAGCGGCCAGGGGTGGGGTCGCGCCCTCTGGCCGCCTGGGGGCCTCCCCCCTCCATTGGTGCCCTACTGAGGCTCCTATTTATTCCCGTGACGGAGAAACCCCGAAACAGAAGTCGTTTTCCCAATTCGCGTCGCGGAGCCGCCGCCACCCTCTGTTCTTCTCCGGGAGGGCTAATATGGAGGCTGTTTTGGCCTCCGGTGAGGTGAGATCATCGCCATCGTCATCATCATCACCACTCCATCCTCCCTCCATGACTTCTCCATCCATGTGTGAGTAATTCCCTGCTGTAGGAAAAGGGGAGGGTAGGGATTGGATGAGTTAGATCATGTAATAGTTTATCAGATTGTTGGGGGCATGTTTCCTATCATCTAGATTGTTGTTTATCATCTCTGCTTCAACTTGTTGCTCTTAATGCTTGTTACTTTGGGCCCGAGTGCCATGATTTCAGATCTGAACCCTATGTGTCTGCATGAATATATTTGTGTTCTTGATCCTATCTATGAGTTGTATGCACCTGTTATAGTCCGGAACCGGCGATCCCAAAGGTGACAGCTTGGGACACCAAAGGGGATGGACTATAGTTTGAGGATTCCATGTATCTATTGATTGTTAATGGTTTGTTCCGGTGCTCTTTGACAGGAGCACCTTAATCTCCATAAGTTCCTTTTGGCCCCGTTCGTAGCGGGATGGTAGGACAAAAGATGTTGTGCAAGTTCTTATTGCAAGCACTTAAAACTACCTGTGGGGTACATGCCTGATGTTTGATTTATGCCTAGATGATCATTGCTTTTCTATGTGCCTTTCCCCAAGTTAAATACATGATGTGCCTTATCCATGCAGCGCCCAACCATCCATCTCCCTAGCCTACAGTATTTTTAATTCTGTTGGTTATTAGTTGTTTACTTTTGCTGATTTACTGTCGCTATTCCACCACCACTATTTCCGTTACTATCATCACTTCCATATCGCAGTTACTACTAATATCTTGTTTCAAGTAAGTATATCTCAGGTGCGGTGGAATTGACAACTCCACTGTTAAAGCTTGTGGATATTCTTTGGCTCCCCTTGAGTCGAATCTATAAATTTGGTTATTCTTACCCGCGAAGACTATCTCGATCCCCTGCAGTTGTGGGTTATCAAGCCTGTTTTCTGGCGCCGTTGCCGGAGAGCATAGCTTTATTCACAAGTCTACTTGAAGTACTTTACCTGCTGCAATTTATCCGCTATGGGTAAGAAAGAAGACCCCAAGGTCCCGATCTTACCATCCCGTACAAGAAAAGGTACTGTTCTGAACACTAGTGCTACACTTGATTCACCTTCAGTTATGAGTAAGTTTGCTTCACCTCCACCACATGATGCTTCCACTAAATCTGTTACTACGTCCGATACTTTTGATGATGCTTCTACTAATCTTGATGATATTGGTTCACTTAGTCACGCTCTTGAGAAACAGATCGCTGCTGCAAAAAAAATCTGGAATTGAAATTCTCGATACTTGCTACCCTTTTGATGGAACTTACAATTATCCTGATTTGAGTAAACTCAAGGAGAGACTCCTTGATGATGATTTTATTATACTTGATGATGATTTATGCAGGGAGCTAACAGAGTTTGTCGACTCTGACCCTGATGCTATTAAGAAGCTCCTCAAAAAACACTCCCTGATGAACAAGACCGTTCCTGATCCTAAATTTGCTACGTCTCCTATATGAATCAATGATCCTGATTATAATTTCTCTCTTGATCTTTCACTTATATCTATGGTTGAAGCTGGCCCCTTTTATGGCAGAGAAAATGATGATGCTATTGCACACCTTACCAAACTCACTGAGTTGGGTGGCTTGTTTACTACAGATGAAAATATACGAAACTTCTATGTTACTAAGCTTCTTCCTTTCTCTTTAAAGGAAGGTGCTAAAGCATGGTATGATGCACTACCATGTGGTTCCATTAGGAGCCCTCAAGACTTAGCTCAGTCTTTTTTTGATAAGTACTTTCCTGCTCATATGCAACATGCTGCTTTACGAAGAATTTATAACTTTAAACAGTTGCAGGATGAGAACCTCCCTAAAGCTTGGGGGAGGTATTGTAGTCTGATCTAGGCTAGACCGGGACATGGAGTCCCTAAGAATGAATTAATTGATATATTTTATGCTGGTCTAACTGATGAATCTAGATCCTATTTGGACAGTTGTGTTGGTTGTGTTTTCAGGAAAAGAACACCGGACGATGCAGAAGAATTAATGGGAAAGATTGCCAAGAACCACGAAGATTGGTCCGTCCCTGAACCACCTCCACCACCAAACGAAAGGGGCATGCTTGTCCTAAGCCCCGAAGATATGCAAGAAGCAAAGAAGTTTATTAAAGAGAAGGGTATTAAAACTGAAGACGTAAAGAATCTACCCCCATTGAGAAGTTGTGTGAGCCTACCACTCACCCTCCTATGGTAGAGGTACACTCTCTTTTAGATTTCAATGCAAGTGACATTCCTCATGGTAAGCCTCCTGATCAATGTTTAGATGATCTTGATAATTTTATTATGAAGCAAAATCACTTTAATGAGAGGATACAAACTCAGTTGCATGATAATTCCCTTGCTATCAAAAGCTTGCTTGATGTTCTAGGTAGAACAGTTAATGATGTTAAATTTCTTGTGAAGCATGTTCATATGGTTCAAACTTAGCTTGATCAAAGAAGCACAAAGAAGCTGCCAATTCCAATGGTCCAAATAGTATATCTACCTCCGATGCTGAGACTGAAGACGGTGCTGAACCGGAAAAGGATATTAAAAAAAATGATCCACCCGAAGTTCGAGAAGAAGAAGCACCCGATAAACGCAAGAAATACACTAGAGAAGACTTCATCGCAAGAAGACATGGGAAGGAAAGAGAACCATGGGTACAGAAACCCATGCCCTTTCCAGGTAAGTCTCTCAAAACTAAATAAGAAGACCATTACAATAAGTTTTGTGAGTGGATGAAACCTCTTTTTCTTCAAATTGCTTTGGCTGATGGTATTAAGTTACCTCCTTACTCGAGATATATGAAAGATATTGTTACTAATAAAAGAAAAGTTCCTAAGGAAGCAATATCTACTATGCTTGCTAACTACTCTTTTAGTGGCAAGATTCCTGAGAAGCTTGGTGATCCAGGTATACCCACCATTCCTTGCTCCATAAAGAATAATTATGTCACGACTGCTCTATGTGATCTGGGAGCAGGAGTGAGTGTTATGCGTTTTTCTCTTTACAAGAGACTTTCTTTAGAAAAAACTAATCCCTACAGATATCTCTCTTCAGATGGCTGACAAGTCAACAGCCGTTCCCATTGGTATTTGTGAGGATGTTCCCGTTGAAGTTTCTAATTGTTTAATCCTTACTGATTTTGTTGTGCTTGACATGCCCGAGGATGGGAGCATGTCTATTATTCTTGGTAGACCTTTTCTTAACACCGCAGGTGCTATTATTGATTGCAATAAAGGAAAGGTTACTTTTAATGTGAATGATAAAGAACACACGGTGTATTTTCCGAAGAAGATTGACAAAAGGTATGGCCTCAACTCTATAGAGAATATCGAGACCGTGAAGATTGGTGAGTGGGATTGTCCTCTACATGTGCATCACAAATACAAAACCATTATGGTGGGGACAATATCCATTAAAGTAAAGGTACCATGAATGCTTCATAGTAAGTGAAACTTTTTGCTCTATGTATTGCTAGTTTGGTAGTAGGAGTTGATCAACCTTGCTATTAGATGAGTTTTATATAAGTAAAAAGTAAAGGTTGTTATGTTTGCATTTCTTTTAGCTTTATCTTTCTTACTGTACCAAGTTTATATGTTTTTGAAGCTTATAAATTCTTATCACTGCTTCAAGTTTTTAGAAAGTTTCGCAGCTTTTTGAACTTCGAAATTTTTTCAACAGTGAAGTTGTCAGAAAAAATCCATAAAAATTATAATAAAAATTTCCATGTCGGGAGTGACCCAGAGGCACCTGGGGATGACCAGGGGGGCCACCAGTGGCCAAGGCGGTCAGCTGGCGCGGCCTGGCCCCTGGCCGCGCCCACAGGACGCCTGGGGCCCACAGGCCCCACCTCCAGGTATTTTTTTCTTCCCCCTTCTTCCTCTCTCTCCAAAAACACGATTTCTGCTCCAGTTCTTCCGTTCTTGCTGTTCTTGGAGGCGATTTTCGATCTCTCTCTACAGCCCATCATTTGCGCTGAGATTTTGAGCAAATACTCCCTAAAATGAGTTTCTTTGGAAAAGCAAAAGGATGGCTTGGGAAGAAGAATCCCGAGCGCTCCGATCGAGTTACTAGAGATGCAGCTTCACCCTCAACAATTAGGGTGAGCTACAATGAAGACCATGTGCCCCTGGAGTTGTTAGAAGACACAAGTCCAGCATGCGCAATGATGTATCCGTGTGATGATTTTCTTACAGCTGCAGGAATTAAGGAGGAATTTTATGGCCTTTGTGCCAATGCAGGTTTGACACGGCTAGCATTATGCCGTGTGGTGCAATACAAAAAGCTTACCTCCTGCTTTGTTAACAGTTTTTGTTATAACCATGATGCTGGAACCGTCGAGTTCAAACTTTATAATGATCTCATAACCATGTCTTTGGCACAGTTTTGTGATATAATAGGTGTGCCGAACATTGGTCAGACAACGAAGATGACCATGCAGCCTTCCGGGTTGAGGACTCTCTTCAACTCCCTTTGTTGCCAGGAGGAGACCGATATTCAGCGTACGAAGATTTCCAGCATTCAGTTTCCACAGCTCAGGTATTTTGCGTATTTTTTTGCTAGAGGGGTGTTAGCTCGTGACAACACGAGCAATGGCTCTGCACCAGATTCCGCTATTTATGCGAACGCCCTCTCTGATAAGAATGAGTATAATGTGGGTGCCTTGATTGCTCGGCACCTTGTTACGAACAGTAACAAAGGCGATTTATATGGTGGCGTTTACGCCACACTTATCATTGAGTCTCTTGAGCGCACCCCACATCCTGATGATGTTCCCTTTTCATACGCAAGTCTCGATCTTGCAGCTATGAAGAGGCATAAGTTTGTTACCATGACTTCCCAGTTTGGTAACCTTGATTATATTTTGAGGTTTGAAAGGACCATTACTCGTGAGATTCGTCTACCTGCACCACTTTTTTTTATAGCACTCGCAGGAACGGATGGTCCTTCAACAAGATTCAGTTCGATGAGTTCATGGCTCATTACCAGCCGCATAACCCCATGGAGGGGGTTGTGCCCGATGAGGAGGAGCATGGTGAGTTCCCACCTTTTGCCCGTTCTTTTTTGGTCTTTTATTTTTTTTAAACAACAAAAAGATTTCTCTTTTCTTTTTCTTTCGCTAAATCTTTGAAAAATCCAAAAAGATTTTATTTTCTCTCTTTAGTTTGCTTTGTTGCAGAATTCAGCTCGAGTCCGTGATGGAATTTGCACTTGATTATATTTCCTACGTTCAACCGTGAAAGTGACAAGGAAGTAATGACGAAGATCGACGAAAGGGATGCAACAAGAAAAACCGGTATGAACTCTTCTTGTTTCTACTTTTGTACATATGCTTGTACTTATGATTTAGAGACCAGCTTGTAGCGACATAGTGCTATTTTTACAATGCTTTCCCAGTGTTCATGCTTTCCTTATGGCTAATCTCAAATAGCTAGAGTACATAATGTGTTGTTGAAATGATTTACATGCATTGCATTGTTCATAGTTTAGCATACTGGAGTGGTATTTCCCTTTGGGGAAATCTTGGATTGACTTGGCACATGCTTACACATGTTTATGACTGAAAAGTCTACTATGCCTTGATGATATTTAAATTTCAGAATAGTTGTATCATTTTCATGCCCAATTCAATGTTACTTTGTCGCTCTGCATGATTATGACTGTTATTGCTCTCTAGTTGGCCGCTTCCCAGTCTTTTTCTAGCCTTCGCTCGCACCAAGCGG